>CM060612.1:85475-1565475 GCA_030578255.1 Tiaroga cobitis
CTACAATCCATCGCGCTCTTTAAGATCACTAAATTCGAGGCTTCTGGTCATATCCAGATCCACCAAAGGAGGCAGAGCATTTTAATAGCCTTCCTGATTTTGTTCGTTGCTCAGACTCGCTCTCCCAGTTTAAAACTAGACTGAAGACGCATCTATTTAGCCAGGCATATACATTTTTTATCTTACAGTTACTGTAAATTCGGCCTCTAGTTTCATAAACGCCAGAGGAGAACTGGCCCCCGACTGAGCCTGGGTTCTCCCAAGGTTTTTTTTCTCCATTGGGTCATCTGATGGTGTGTTAGGACACCTTTAGGTCACTGGATGGAGATTTTCGGTTCCTTGCCACTGTTGCCTTTGGCTTGCTCAGTTGGGTATATTCAAATTAATTAACCAATCATACCATTGATCAGCTCTACCAAACTTGGATGTCTTTTTTTTCCAGTAATAAACAAACATTGTTAAGTTGTTTTGATTGATACTGTGAAGCAGCTTTGATACAATCTGTATTGTGAAAAGCGCTATATAAATATATTTGACTTGACTTGACTTGACTTGATAGAAATAAGTCACGAGACCAAAAGAGATTGTATAACGCTACACGTGAATTCAGACTTCACAATTAACTGCGGATATGTGAAAAATGTGCATTCTCACAGTCAGGGTCAGAATAGTAATTGGAAAGAATATATATTTAATATAATTCGTTTTTGGAAAACAAAACCTCAGTTGCGTTGTAAATCATAAAGTCTGCTGATTTATGATCATATCACAAAGAGTCTTCAACAGGCGTCTGTAGAGACGGCTAAACACACACACACACACACACACACACAGACAGAGGCACTATATGTACCAGGGCTCCATATACCCTCAAGGTCTTCTTTGCAGTATGGCATAAACAAAAGCCATCAGTCCCACAGCGAAAGACAAAGCCGTCACTCACAAGTGATCTGAATACGCTTTTGGGGAACGGTTTGGTTAAACTGTAACAGAAACAGTTTTGTTTGCGTTTGCACATGTATGAAACAATGCACTAAATTGATTTGTTGTGGCCCGTTCTCATGCAGACCTGACCTGTTGATTTTGGTTCAGTGTCTTTTCTCTGATTCAGTTTTTAATGAACATCATTGACTGTATGACCTTTGGCGAGACATTTTTGAACATTTAACATTTAAGGCTCCGTGAAAATGAGTAGTTGTAGCCCAACTCGACTCGCGCACAAAGCCCGCATTACTGAACTCTCTCATTGCCTAATTCGTTCCTTAGCTTTGTCTCATGCACACCGCTCAAAGTGTTTAGGGATAATCTGATGTTCAAATAGCAGTGTAGTGGGGGAGGGGCTTCACGGACAGTGTTTCTTTGGAGATTGGGAGCGCAGTGTGTGTGTGTTAAAGGGGCCAATACAAAAGATGACATATTGATGCAGTGTAAGCCTTTAACGTTCATTTTAAGTAAACGATAGCTTTGTTTAAGCTACTTAGTGTTTCCTGAGCTGCTATTTAGCTGCCGAATCTTCAGCGCCGATGCCAAAAACATATGATATTCACCCGATGTGAGCCTGCAGTTTGAATTCAGCATGAAGAGACTGAGCAGCACTAAATACTACTAAAGACAATGGGCCTCATTCATGAAACACAAGCAGAAGGAATTTTTGTGTGTGTGTAAATCGTTCATTAGGCCATTTAACATTTTCAGATTCATGAAAGAGTTCATTTTCAAAATGTAGGGCCCCATGAAATCTGTTTTATTTTTCCCCAAATTATGTTTCTTTTCATTTTTTCCGTTTTTTTAATGGTTAGGCCTAAATAAAATTTTAGTAATAAAAAAGCACGTCTAATTCATTTAAATCATGAAACTTATACAATTTAACAACAATTTATTGAAAGTTTAACTAAAAAAAAAAAAAAAAAAAAAAAGTTTTAGGGCCCTATGAGATGTTTTTTTCTCAAATTCAGCTTTATATATTTTTTAACCAAATTCTGCTTTTTTTTAAAAGTTTTATGGGTTCTATTTTAATGGTTTAATTACATTTTAATAATCAAAATGCATGTCTAATTAATTCATAACAACACTTTTTTTATTAAATAAAACTCTTTTTCATTTTTATGAAATGTTTTTTATTCTTCAGAATTTCTGTGTTGTGTTTTTTATTTTATTTTCTGGCAATCAAATGAATGCATAAAACATTCATTTTAAAAAGAAAGTTTTGATGGTTATTATTATTATTATTTCATTGCTAAATTCTACTGTACAACAGTAATATATTTCTGTAACAATTTAATCAAGTTAAACCGAACTTTTATTTTGACGGGTTTCCGTAAAGAGCTTTCAGTTTCTCTGTTCATGATATGCCCTAAAATGTTATTCGGTACGAAAATAAATAAATAACAACAGCTGCGCCCTACACATCTGAACATTTTGTGTTATTTTAGACTAACTAAAAACACTGCATTGTGTCCCACTGTAGGCCTATTATGTACCATGATAATATTTCACGAGTTTGTATATATTTGTAATCTTTAAGATAAATACGTTACCGTATAAAGATAAACCCGATGAAAGACTGACATCTATTAAAATACACAGGTTTAATGACCCGAGGTTTTGGGGAAGGTCTATTATGAATTGTCTTCATTTGCTGAACACAAAAGCAAGAGCCAGTGCAGTCTGATTTATAAACAAAAGATTTTTGAACCGGCTCTTAATTGGTAAAAGTTCAATCAATTTAAATAAATTAATTGCTCACTGAATACATCCACATCTTACACTTTGTGACAAAAAGTTATTTTTTTAATAAATGGAAATTATTTGCTACAAAAATTAATTAATTAATTAATTACATACACTATGTTCACACTAATTAATTCATTAAAATTCAACAAAGATAGCTTGATAGCTACTCAATTATCATGGCAATGATATTGCAGATGCTTTCTTATTAAAGCCTTAAACAAAGAATGACACATTTCCCCTGATCTACATATATAGCTTATTTAAAACAGTGCTTTTCATAGACAAAATCTCAGTTTCCAAACTTAAGAAACAAAACAAAACACATTTTCAACAATTACTGTAAGCACCTGCAGAACTAATATATCGCATGGCAAGTGTGGGTTACAGTAATTAGCGGAACAGCGGGAGTCTAATTAACTTAAATTCAATAAAAGAAACAGACCGTGGACTCTGTACTGCTAATTGCTACTATAAAACCTTCTTGGATTTTCTTGATGAAAAAATTATACTTTCTTTTGTATTTATAACAAAATCTACACCAAACTATAATTAATATAGTAATACTATATAATTAATATAATAATAAAAAAATTAATTACAAACCAAACCAAACATTAATAAATAACGCTGAGTTTTTGAATGCAATTGGGAAAAGTTGCAATTCTGGATGTGATTTTGTATTTATTATGCCATCTTTAGATATTAGTAACTGTGTTTGAAACCACCGTAACCCAATTTTTATTTAAAGAAGTGCTTGAAAAGTTGCCAAAGCTAAGCAAATGTACATTCTGATGTGCACAATAATGATAGATCCTGTGAGTAAAAGGTACACCTGAAAGTGCCTTCTTAAAAAAGAATTGGGTCATTTGCAAATTCTTGTTCTTCATGTACAGGCATCAAAGCTATATTGACACAAAATCCACACAAATTCAGCTAATTATCTGGCAACTGTCACTTGGTATTGGCTTGATGTTTAGTACGGCACAGAAAAAATGTAGATAGAGGCTTTGCTAGAAATTAAAAACATAATGTATTTTCCCTGATTCTGTGCACAACAATAATTGCAACAAAATATATACACGTATGTCACTGTTTTAATTATATACACTAATCCACAGTCATTTTGCCAAACAAAGGGTGTGTTTCTATTCTCCCTTCCTCCATAAGCATTCAAACTGAAAAAATAACGTAGTACAAAAAAGCAATCAAAAACATTCTCTAAAACCAAGGGTTATGCCCTTCTCCCCACGAAATCTCCTGGCTAAGAATGCCTTCTAGATTAGGGAATAGGTAGCTCTGTAAGAGCCGACAGATGGGGAGCCTAATTTAGTAAACCATTAGCTGGCAAAAAAAAAAAAAAAAAACAATAGCTCCCTCGTCCCTCCCTCCACTTCACTCAAATCCTCACACACTGAGGCCTGCGGATTGGCATGCCGTTTGTAGACCTACACTTAGACAGAATATGTCAAAGTCAAAGTATATTTATACAGCACCATTTATACAGCAAACAGCTGAACAACGTGCTTTACAACACATCATAAAACATTGATCAAATAACATAGAAGACAGAAGTCATACATAAAATGCTGCTGATATATTTAAAGCCAGTGAAAAAAAGTGAGTTTTTAGTAATGAGTTAAAAACCTGGTAAGCATGATGCAGATGTAATCTGAAGTGCAGGCTGTTCGACAGTCTTTATGTGTTTTTGAGTGAACGTGTGCAGAAACGGATTTGAATAGAGAACTGCACTCCAGTATGTCATGAACAGGATTGAGGAATGTATGTAATTCTGAAGGCATGCCGTAATTCATTTTAAAGGAGAATCGCTGATTTGAGTATGTATGAACAATGTGGCAGTTGAGCAATTTATGCAAATGCTGTGGCTATCAATTGGAGAGCGTGACAGTGTAATGCAGTTGTATACAGTATCAAGGAGGAACGCCTAACCACCAGTGCATCGACCTGGCGAACCTTCTGTGCATCAGAGAATCCAGAAAATAAACTATCACCATTTCCAGATCAATATTAAGCAGCACAACATGTTTTCAACATTGATAATCAGAAATGTTTCAGTAAATACGCATGTTATAACGATGACGACTGGAGAAATGATGCTGAAAGTTCAGCTTAGATCCACAGGAATACATTCCATTTTAATATTTATTTTCAAAAATAACACATCTATTTAAAATTGTAATGATATTTCAACACATTACTGTCTTTACTGTATTTTTTTTTAATCAAATACATCTAACCTTGATGAGAAGAAAAGACTTCTTTCTAACTAATTTTGAACAGTCAATTTGTTATTTTTGTGAAATTTCCCATTATTATTTAGGTCTCTCCAACTGTCTCCCTTATCTGTCCCAATGGTTATAGTAACCCTTGTGCTGGAAAAACAGTATTCCTCTAGCTCTACCTGTACCCTATACCCTCTGGCGACAGCAGACACACTCCCATGGGAGATCCTCCAGCACGGGAGACTGGAGCCTAACAAGCTTTTGAGTTGAATCAGGTTAGATTAGGAAGAAATCCAAAATATGCAGTGCTGAAAAGCCAATATGAACAGGGCTGTGAACCATATTTCACACAGAAGTGGGCACTATTTGTAATAATAATAATATGTAATAATATTTCTAATACTTATCTATTGGATTGATGGATTGAAGAACCTTTAACATCAAGGAATCTTTGTATTTTACACTTAGAAAAAATGGTTCTTTTAAAGAACTGTTAGAGGGATAGTTCACCCATGATTTACCTACCGTCGATAGATCAGCTATAAGGTTGGCTTTGATAAATGTTCCTCAGAGAGCGTACAAGTCTTTTATCTTAAACGAGTTTGTTAGCGCTCGGGATCTAGATTTTGCTTTCATTACGGAAACTTGGATGAATACTGACAATACTTACATTTTGGGAGAAGCTGTACCAAATAACTATTCAGTTTTTAATTCTCCTCGTCAAACAGGAAGGGGAGGTGGACTGGCCTCTATTTTTAAGAACAATTTCGCTTGCACCTTACTTAAGTTTGAGCAGTTTTCAAGCTTTGAACTGCAAGCCTTTGAACTGCAATCAGTAACACCGGTCCTTTGTGTTGTTATCTACCGACCACGAGAGCAAAATAAGGACTGTATTTCAGAACTGGCGATCTTTCTAGCCCATATTGTTCTGAAATACGATAAGATCTTAGTAATGGGGGATTTGAATATCCATGTATGTTGTCCAACAAACCCATTAGCAAAAGATTTCTTAAACCTCATTGACTCGTTCGGATTTCAACAAATGGTAAATCGCCCCACACACAATCGTGGCCACACACTGGACTTGATTCTATCATTTGGCTTAATTATCAAAGACATTATTGTTGATGATTTTGTGTCATCTGACCACAATCCGATTTTATGTACTGTTTCTCTTCCTGGTCAACCGAGAAAACTGTGTCCAGCAAAAAGATTGTATCGTCCTCTAATACCTAACTCACATGTAGATTTTAATGTTGCTTTTATGGAAAAGTTGCAGTGCATGAAAATGAATCCTTTATCTCCAGATCTTGGTGTAGAAGAATCTATTAATAGTTTTAATACTCTATGTTTAGAAACAATAGACTGTATTGCACCTTTGAAACTGGTGAGCAGAAAAAATAAGTCTCCTCCCTGGTACAATGAACAGGTTAAATCGCTGCGAAGGGAGTGCAGAAAATCTGAACGCAAATGGAAGAAAGATAAATTACAAATCTCGTATGAAATGCTAAGAGATGCCCTAGGTAATTTCCAAAAGGCTGTAAAAACTGCCAGGTTCAAATTTTTTTTCAAACATCATTGATAAAAATCATCAAAATTCAAGAGTTCTTTTTTCGACAATTGACTTATTTTTGAACCCCAGATTAGAGGTGCATGGAATTTTACCTGTGGATTTATGTGAAAGTCTGTTGGAATTTTTTGTCGGTCGTATATCGGACATCCGAAGGAATAAACAACAGTGCTCATATGAGCCTATGGATGTACCTATAATTCATGCTGTGCTGTCTGATTTTGAGCCCTACCCACACTTTTAGATATTGTTTGTAAGTTAAAGCCGACAGTTTCTCCACAAGATATTGTTCCTGTAGCACTATTTAAGAAAATTTTTGAGTTGATTGGTCCATTTATAGTATCAATAATTAATAAGAGTCTACTCTCTGGAATTGTTCCAACCTACTGTAAACATGCTATAGTGCATCCTCTGCTGAAAAAAACAAATGTAGATAAGAATGTCTTGTGCAATTATAGACCAATCTCAAAGCTTCCTTATCTATCAAAGATCTTGGAGAAAACTGTATTTATTCAACTTGAGTCCTTCCTTACTGACAATACTATTGGTGAAGTCTTCCAGTCGGGCTTCAAAAAACAACACAGTACAGAATCTGCACTATTAAAAGTATTTAATGACGTGTTTATGGCAACAGACATAGGTGATTCAACAGTACTTCTATTATTAGATCTTACTGCAGCGTTTGACACAATTGACCATAACATTTTAATTTCATGCTTAGAAACTTATGTAGGGATTCGAGGTAATGTTTTAAATTGGATTAAGTCCTATTTTTATAACAGAACTTTTGCAGTACAAATGGGAGAATGTACTTCAAGATCTGTATCTTTGTCATGCGGTATTCCACAAGGATCCATTTTGGCGCCAGTTTTCTTTTCACTTTACATGCTTCCGTTAGGTCAGATTATGAGAAAATATGAGATTTCCTTTCACTGTTATGCAGACGACACCCAGTTATATCTACCCCTAAAACCAACTGTCCCTACTGCTGTTGGTAGGCTGGTAGAGTGTCTCGGGGAGATTAAAAGGTGGATGTCTGCAAATTTTCTGTCTCTAAATGAATCTAAAACAAAAGTGATTTTATTTGGTCCCTCTGAGACTGCAGACTCATCTAACATTGAATTGGGTACACTATCCACTTATATGAAGCATCAAGTAAAAAATCTAGGTATAACTTGTGATAGTGCGTTAAGATTTGATAAGCAGATCAATCTAGTAGTTAAAATGAGTTTCTTCCAGTTAAGATTAGTTGCTAAAATTAAGCCCTTTGTAACTGTAACGATCACCAGCTGGAGTGCCCCTGTGAGTCACCAGAGGGTACTCCACATCAGACTGATCACTTCACAAAACTACAATTCCCATAATGCTTCATTCCTGAGACTGATTGCACACTCACCTGCATCTCATTCAGACACTCATAAACCACATTCAAACAGAGGACCACGGCGAAGCATTGCATTGCCTGTAATCACTGAGCATTTTCCACTATTCTACTGATCTGTTTATTGACCTCGGAGTGTTATCTCGTTTCTGCCTGTTTGCTGCCTGTCTCGACTTGGATTGCTCTTGGATTATTGTCTCTTGCTGCCTGCCCTGAACTTCTGCCTGTGACCTGACTACTCTCTGTGTTTGTTCTCTGATCACCCTGTTTTGCTGTTGCCTGACCCTTGCCTGTTTTGACGTTCCTTTATTAAAAGCTGCAAATGGATCCTACTGAGTCTTCCAATTCGTAACATTAACACAGAAGGACCTGGAAAAAATAGTTCATGCGTTAATTTTTTCAAGACTGGACTATGGAAATGCATTGTACTATGGTGTTCAACAAAAAAATCTACACAGATTACAACTAGTACAAAATGCGGCCGCCAGACTCCTGACAGGCACTCGAAAATTCGAGCATATCACTCCAATATTACACAGACTACATTGGTTGCCAGTTTCATACAGGATTAATTTTAAGATACTCTTATTTGTTTTTAAAGCATTACATGGTACTGCCCCTACTTATATAGCTGATCTTATCCGGGTACATAAACCAAAAAGAGCATTGCGTTCGGAATCAACAAATCTCCTGGTAGTCCCGCGCACGTACAGGAAATTGAGAGGAGACCGCGCCTTTACAGCGGTTGCCCCCAGGTTGTGGAATTGTCTACCCCGTTATATTAGGGAATGTTCCTCTATTACTGAGTTTAAAGGTCATTTAAAAACTTACTTTTTCACTTTGGCATTTGATTGTCCATGAGTATGTGCTGGTGTAATAGGTTTTTATTGACGCCGCGGCCGCTTAGATGTTGAGGTGTCCATGGCAATGCGTAGAATTAATTTAACTGTGATTTTCTGATTGTTATTTTATCTTATGTACAGCACTGTGGTCAACTCTTGTTGTATTATTATGTGCTCTATAAATAAATTGAACCTTGAACCTAAAATAGTCTAAAATAACTAGCCTCTGCCAGACGACCGTACGCACACTACGCAAGTTGACGTGTTTTGTTTTGCTCTTTCCTCTGAGCTTCCGGATCGTCAGTACGCTGTGCGTCGGGTCAGGGGTTACTCTTCCACCGTACATCGACGCGCACGGCTGTCTGTCAGAAGCTAATGATTATAGTTTATAAAGTTTTAAATATGGGTATTTTCCTTACACAAAAGCATCGCTTCGCTTCAGAGGGCCTTTATTAACCCCCTGGAGCCGTATGGATTACTTTTATAATGGATGGATGCACTCTTTTGGGCTTCAAATTTTCTCCAGCCATTCACTCCCATTATAAAGCTTGGAGGAGACAGGACATTTTTTTAATATAACTCTGATTGTATTTGTCTGCAAGAAGAATGTCATATACACCTAGGATGGCTTCAGGGTGAGTAAATCATGAGCTAATTTTCATTTTTGGGTGAACAATCCCTTTAACTGAAAGGTTCTTTGGGGAACCAAAAATGGTTCCCTATCACGTTCTAAGTTATGTCAGGTGACTGATGAATTGTGATCTCACCAGAGAGCCCAATCACTTTTTAGTGTAAACAAAACAAGCTAATGGACATTGGCGAGTGAGACTGCATCGCAAACCCCGCTCAGCGAAGCGGGTATGTAATGAAGCGTGCAGCACTCACTCACTCATGTGGAGTATCTTTTGCGGAGTCAAATTTTTATTCCGCTGCTGGCTTCAATAAAAAAGCAATGCCAAATCATGGAGCCAGGTAAATGTTGCACTGCACGTTTGGTCACCACCAGGCTGCCCCACTGCGGGTTCATATATAGTCTCTCTGACTCCACTTGTACAGTGTCTGGAAGCTTGTCTAGCGGTTCCTAGCCCGTCTCGCTGGCTCATTCGGACTATCAAGACTCGGCTATGCGATTCAGTTTGCATGCCGTCCCCCCCAGGTTCAGTGGCGCCCGGTACACCTCAGTGGTGGACAAGGATGCTCCTGTCCTGCGTGAGGAGATCAAAGTCCTACTGGCGAAGGACGTGATAGAGCCGGTCCCTACAGCCGATTTTAAGTCAGGGTTTTAGCTCATTGTACCCAATAAAAACGGTGGGTTATGACCAATCTTGGACCTCTGCATCTTGAATCGGGGACAAGCTCACGTTCAAGATGTTAATGCAGAGACGCATTTTCGAATGCATTCGATCCAAAGATTGGTTTGCAGCGATCGACCTGAAGTACACGTACTTTAATGTCTCGGTTCTCCCTCGACACTGACCGTTCCTGCGTTCGAGAGGTGGGCACATCAGTACAAGGTCCTCCCCTTCCGGCTGTCCTTGTCACCTCACGTCTTCATGAAGGTCGCAGAGGCAGCCATTGCACCTCTGAGGGAGCACGGTGTTCACATTCTCATCTACCTTGACGACTGGCTCATCCTGAACCTGAACCTACCCATCACACACTTTCCTGTTTCCGGGTCGAGTACGCTGTGCGCGTCTGTGCTGCCGCTTCGCACCTGGATTGTTTGTATGTTTTGTCCTGTCCGGATGTTTTATTTATTTTTCATCAGGAACTCTCTGTTGATTACTCCGTTTTTCACTATCGATCTCTGACCTGGACTGTTGTCACTGGCTACCTCTGCTTCTGTAAGACATTGAGAACGCTGTGCGTGTCTGTGCAGCTGATTCGCGCGAATCGTGCCTGGTTGGATTACTCAATTTTTCCACTGTTGAACTGAACTGAACTGTTGATAAGTTTGCCATCGGGCTGCTGCGAGCTCTCTACCTTGTTACGTCTCTACCACGCTCGGCTCCTCAGATGGGTGAGTTACCGCTCTCTCTGTCGGTTGCGCTGTTTGTTTACTGCTTACTATCTGGGTGCGTTGCCTCCTATTTAGTCTGCTGTTTTTGGTGAAGTGACATTCAGGGTTTGGCTAACGTGGTTTTTGCTTGTGATTGGCTCTCACTTTTATCAGTTTCAACATGCCTTGGGCAAAAACATTTTTTTCTTTTTTCCTCTGCCTCATTTCTTGTCTTGCATCCGTGATGGATATTGAATATCTACCATCACAACTCAGGGCCTTGAACTGCCGCCCGCGTCTTGATCCGAGGACGTATGATTACTGTCAGAGACTAGGGATTCTCCGTCGTTCAAGATACATACACCGTTCACGGCGCACACTCATGAGTACTTTTTGTTCCAAACCTGATGCTCCACCATGCATCTGGACCAACAATAGAATATTGTCCATACCTAGACAATTGCCAGTCGGTCCCACTATTCAGTACCCTCTGATCTATCTCACTGACAGTGCTCAGCAACATACATTTAATTCGAATCTTTTGCATCATCACTTTGCACTTTTGAACTGTCGATCAATTTCGGACAAAGCCCCTTATCTCAATGAAATGATCACTGACAATAAGCTTGACATTTTTCTTCTCACTGAAACTTGGCAAGTTCCTGAAGATTTTCTTCAGTTAAATCTACTTACGCCAGATGGATATAAGTATCTGTCTAGACCTCGACTCCATGGTAAAGGGGGTGGTCTCGCTATCATCCACCGTGATAACCTCCGAATCAAGCAACTTGACTTTCACGAAACCAATACATTTAAATACATGGTTTTGAAGGCTGACTCTCTCATAATTATCCTGCTCTATCGACCTCCTAAGGTCCTGTCCAACTTCTTCTCTGAACTCAGTGAACTGTTGACCCTCGCCTGCTCATTGTCATTTCCCATTCTACTGCTTGGTGACTTTAATATTCAAGTTGATGCTGTCTGCTCTAACACCAATCAAGTTACTTTCTATCTTTGAATGTTTTAATCTTACTTAGCATGTACATTTTCCAACTCATACACGTGGTCATACCCTTGATTTGATCTGTACATCAAGAGCCAATATCTCTACCATCTCTTCTACTGACACTGGTATTTCTGATCATAAATTTCTTGATTTTAGTTTCAGCTTGCCTATGCGTAAGATATGTTCAACAACTGTAATATCCTACCGCAATCTCAAAGCTGTTGATACTGAATTATTTTGTACCTCCATTGCATCTTCTAATCTATCTGATGTCTTTGATATCTCTTCTCCCTCCCTGATATTATCTAACTATCACTCTATAATCTCGGATATCTTAGATAAGCACGCTCCTGTTAAGACCAGAAGTGTCCCTTCCACACATTCTTCTCCTTGGTACACTCCTGAACTCCGTATCTTAAAGACCACTGGTAGACGGCTTGAGCGTCACTACAGAAAAACTGGCCTGGCTGTTCACTATTTAGCTTTTATTGAACATGTTAAACATTACAAATCGGCCCTGAACTTGTCTCGTTCTAGTTTTGTATCTGCCACAATTAATAAATCAAGTAACAGACCAAAAGCATTATTTAGCACAATAAACAAACTCACCAAACCTCCAAATCCTGTTACTCTAGCTTCTGATGAACTCTGTAGTTCATTAATGACTCACCTGCTAGAAAAGACAGATGCCGTAAACCAGTGCCTCTCTAATGATGGTGCAAATATTAGTTATCTGCCGAACCAATCTGGACAGTCCCTGTCTCATTTTTCTCTGACTACTCCTTTTTCTGTCTCTGAGTTAATCTTGAAATCCAACCCTTCATCTTGCCGTCTTGACCCTGCTCCTACTCCTCTTCTGAAACTCTGCCATTCAGTTATCTCTGCACCTATTTCTCACTTCATCAATGCATCTCTTACCTCTGCTTCATTCCCTCTACCACTCAAAATTGCTGCCGTTACCCCTGTTCTTAAAAAACCCAACATTTATCCCTCAGTATTATCTAACTATCGTCCTATTTCAAATCTACCCTTCATAGCTAAATTACTAGAAAGTACTGTTGCCTCCCAGCTTCAGTCTTTTCTAGTCGAAAATAATCTTTTTGATCCTCTTCAATCTGGTTTTCGCCCTCTACATAGTACTGAAACTGCACTAGTTAAGGTACTCAATGATCTGCTTCTCTCTGGTGATTCTGGTTCTCTGTCTATGCTCCTGCTGCTGGACCTCAGCTCTGCCTTCGATACTGTCTCCCATCAACTACTCATTTCTCGCCTTTTGGATGTGGGTATTTCTGGGGCTGCTCTGTCTTGGTTTTCTTCCTATCTCTCTGATAGACAGTTCTTCATTTCAGTTCAGGATTTTCGCTCACCTACTGTCCCCCTGAAGCAAGGTGTCCCACTGGGATCCGTTTTAGGGCCATTACTATTTATAATTTATATAATACCTCTTGGTCAGATCCTCCGCCGTCATGGTTTTAATTATCATTTTTACGCTGACGGCATTCAATTATATACTACCTGTACATCGACTCTATCTATCACAACTGACAAAATCTCTGCTTGTGTGCATGAAATAAAAGATTGGCTTCATTCAAATTTTTAAAAACTTAACATGGACAAAACTGAGATTATTTTTACCGGACCTCCGTCACTCACTAACAAAATTCCTACTAACTTCACCTGTGAGTTCGCTGGCTCTCACATCAAACCAACTAGTACTGTTAAAAGTCTTGGTGTAATCTTTGACTCCTCTCTATCTTTCCATTCTCACATTAATTCTATCACTAAATCAGCATTCTTTCATCTACGCCACATCGCTCAACTCCGTCCCTTCATCAGTATCTCAGATGCTGAAACTGTCATCCATGTATTTATCACATCACGTCTCGATTATTGCAATGCACTTTTTATCGGCCTTCCTGCTAGCTCCATTTCCAAATTGCAATACATTCAAACTCTGCTGCCAGATTACTCCCCCACACCAAGCGTTCTGCACATATCACCCCAATTTTGCATGATCTTCACTGGCTTCCTGTGGCTTACCGTATTAAATTCAAAATTCTCCTTCTCACTTTTAAATCTCTGCACGGCTTGGCTCCCCCCTATCTCTGTAATCTGCTTCACCCCTAAGCACCGACATGCTCTCTACGATCCTCCGACTCTAGCCTTCTCGTCGTCCCTCGGCATCGCCTTGTTTCGATGGGGGGCAGAGCATTCAGTGTTGTAGCACCCAAAATATGGAACTCTCTACCCCGATCACTCTTTTCTGTTAACACTATCTCTGAATTCAAATCCATGCTCAAAACTCACTTATTTGCTGAATGTCATAACTCCTAAGTTGTACTGTAATTTTCTGCTGGATGCTGCCTACCTAACCTTCTCATTTTCTGTACCTACACTCTATCTACATGCTGTTGTTTTGTCTGCTGTCTTTGTCCTCTGCCTTTATCGTTGCTTGTCTATTGTAAAGCGTCCTTGAGCTCTGGAAAGGCGCTATATAAATAAAACTTATTATTATTATTATTATTATCCTGGCCCACTCACGGGAGCAGATGTGCTAACACAGGGACCTGGTGCTCAAGCACCTCTGCCATCTAGGGCTTCGGGTCAACTGGGATAAGAGCAAGCTCTCCCCCGTGCAGAGAATCTCTTTTCTCAGTATGGAGTTGGACTTGGTCAACATGACAGCATGTCTCACAAACGAGCCTGCTCAGTCAGTGCTGAACTGCCTGAATTCATTCAAGGGCAGGACAGCAGAGGTTCCACAGAAACTGTTTCAGAGTCTCCTGAGGCGTATGGCATTCACAGCCAGTCACGCCGCTCGGGTTGCTTCGTATGAGACCGCTTCAGCATTGGCTACACGGCCGAGTCTCGATATGGGGATGGTGCAGCGACGCACACACCAGGTGGCAATCACACCGGCCTGTTCCTAAACCTTCAGCCCGGGGTCAGACCTTGTTCCCCTAGAACAAGTGTCCAGGCATGTTGTTGTGTCAACAGATGCTATGGTGCCATGTGCCACGAGCATGAAGCTGTTTTGTGTTGCTAGCCGTACGGTTTACCCTGCGCAACTTTAGACCGCTGCTACAGAGAAAGCATGTGCTGGTCCAGGCGGACAACACTACAGATGTTGCGTAGGGTGGTCTACGCTCACGTTGCATGTCGCAATTCGCCCGCCATCTCCTCTTTTGGAGTCAGAAGCATCGGAGGTCACAACGTGCCATTCACGTACTAGGCGAGCTCAATTGTGTAGCCGACGAGCTCTCACGACAACACACGCTTCCGGGAGAATGGAGACACCACCCCCAGGCGGTCCAGCTGATTTGAAGACGCTTCAGAGCCGCACAGGTAGACCTGTTTGCCACTCTGGACACGTCCCACTGTCAGTATGTATACTCCCTGACCGAGGGGACCCTCGGCACGGATGCGCTGGTAGCACAAGTATGAGTTTCCCCCAGTGGGCCTTCTCGCACAGACACTTTGCAAGGTCAGGGAGGACGAGGAGCAAGTCTTGTTAGTTGCGCCCTATTGGCCCAACCAGAACTGGTGCTCCTCCTGACAGCCCCTCCCTGGCCCATTCCTCTGAGGAAGGACCTCTTTTCTGAGAGACGGGGCACTTTAGGGCACCCGCGTCTGGCCTCTGGACGAGACATGGAGGATTTAAGTGTTTTACCCCCAGCAGTGGTAGACACTATCACTTCCTATCACTTCAGCGAGAACGCCCTTTGCAAGGGGGCTTCAACCCTGCTTGGAGTTCCTCCAGCACACGGTGGCACTCAAACGCTGCGTGGGCATCTGGCGCTAGATCTATCTGTTTAAATATGATTTTGGTCATTTTTTTCTAGTCTAGGTGCACATTAGACAAATGAAAAAAGACACCAAGAGTTTTGAGGATGATGGGGCTAGTGGAGGTGCTGTTGAGCTGATTCCCTCTGGGACTTGGTGAGCTCAAGGATATCTTCCAGAAATTCCTGGTGGATCAACAAGAAAGACAAGATCGTCAAGAACAAGAAAATGCACGCCAAGAAACAAGATGGAGGTCCATGCAACATCAGTTTCGATTACTGCAAATCCACCGCCTGAGGAGAGTTAGGAACCAGACACTTCTACGAGACATTCTGATGGAGTTCGACATCCAACTACTGGGGGTCCATTGAAAGAGCCAAAGATGCAGCAGCTCGGTGAGATGGATGACATCGAGCATTATCTGACTACCTTTGAGCGAATTGCTACCGTGTGCAAATGGTCTCTAGAGGATTGGGCCATTCGACTAGTTCCTCTATTCACTGGCAAGGCCTGTGCTGCCTATATGTGGCTATGGATGTGCAAGAAGCGAGCGTCTATGGGGAGATGAGAGAGGCAATACTGGAGAAATATTCTATCAATGCTAAGACCTATCGACAGTGGTTTCGTTCCATGGAGGTGCTGATGGAGGAAACTCCTAAGAAATTGTATGTTCGGTTGAAGAATTTACTCTACAAGTGGGTGAAACCTGCAGAAAACACAGTACAGCAATTTGCAGAGACTATAATCACAGTTTTGAGAATGTTGTGTCCTGAACTACAAACCTGGATTAAAAAGCATGATCCATCTTCTGCTGAGGAGGCGAAGGCATGACTTTTGCTCATTGGAAGACCGCAAGGGACACGCCTTCCTCTCGCTTTTACAAAGGTACATTGTCAAGAATAGCAGTAAGGCAGCATGCTCTGCACGCAACCTATCATATGCACCATGCTTGTGTGGATGCAGTCAGTTTTGACTGCGAAAGATGAGGTAATTTGATTGGATGACATGTATTCACGGCATTTTACCTGCAAATACATGCTCAGTTTTAATGTTATTTTAAGGTGGGGTAGAATTAAATGAACGGCAAAACTCAGCATTTTGTCACGTACCCCCTCTGTTTTTTTAAGAATGATACGTTGGCTACTGTTTCTTGATTCTTTCCTCACTGTAAAAAAAACTACCTCTAATTCAACGTAAAAAAAATTGGCTGCACAAGTCATTTCAACTCATTTTTTTTAAATATTAAATCAAGTTTAAGTCCCTGTAAAGGCAATTCTAAAAAAAAATTCTAAACCCATTATAAATGTTAGAAATGTATAGCTAAAACATATTACAAAGACTGCGAACTGTGAAGTACTGAATTGTGGAGTTAGACCGTTAAACAGTTTTTCAGCATTGCTATTTTACTCGATGACGCACTGGAGCCCCTGAGCTCCTGGACACACCCCTACTTGATGATGCACTGAGGCCACTGAGGCTGGCCCCTCCCCTAACAATAGAGCACATTCGCATCAGTTCGCCGCTCAATTGCGAGTTACTGTCTGTACTATTAGTTACTACAGCCTACAGTTTGCTAGCTAGCTATGCCTTCGACACGGAAATGCGTAGGCTACTACCTGGATGCGATCATGTACTAAACAGATCGGTGTCTTTATTTAAATTTCCTAAAAACGATCACATCAAGAAGAGGTGGATTAATTTTGTGAAGAGCCAACCTTGATGGAGAGCTGAGGATCACCGCCAACACCCGCCTCTGTACTGATCATTTTACAAGGGATAGTTTCATAAACTTTCGTCGGAGACAACTGGGATTCACTGATAATCCGCTGTTACTGGTAAATGGGCCGAACCGACTATCTCCCGCCTCGGCCTTCATCCTCCCGTCCCGAAAGCAGTATCAGCTAATATCACCATCGGCAGCTTTCCCGCGAGTGGGCGTGGTTTCAGCGCAGCCAGCGGACACGCCCCCAGCGTTTGAGAGCAGAGAGTAATGCTCATTTTTTCAAGATTTTGATAGCTTATTTTATGTACTTGCCGGCTTTTTTTATCATTCAAATTTGGCTGGGTGACTAATAACACATTTTTATGTTGTGTGACAAACTCAGAACACATACTTAATTTTGACTTTACAGGGACTTTAAATTGCTTACATTATTTTGATGAAAAGTAATGGGAAAAACATGGCACACTCTTTTTTTTTTTTTTTTTTTCTCAGCCTGGTCTTGTTGTTAAACATGGGCATTAATACATAACATTTACAGGTACAAAATGTAAATTTTTTGTATGTTTAGATAGATGCTTAAACGTACAATATGGATGTATTGACAACACTTAAATGTAAACATTATTACATATCCACAGCTAAAAACTTATAATTATGAATCTTTTAAAGATATTTGTATAGTATCTAAGTATGTTTATATTGTTTTTTTATGGTTACTCATTGGTTCATCGTCTTTTGTTGTTGGCATTGCCCTGCGTTTGCTCCTGCATGTTTTCTCATGTGTGGATTATCTTTTTTCCTGCATTTAGATCCTTGCTTCTCATTTTTGCCTGACCCGCCGGGACAACAGGTTGTTACGACTTACTGATCATATCGTTTTTTTTAAATCAGCTTATCCTTTCATTGGTTCACTCTCATTCCTATCTAATGAGTATAAAAAAGTATACTCAGTTTCACTTTAAGTAACGTTGCACCAACATGTCTACTAACTCTCATTAGAGTATTAATAGACTGGTAGGTTTAGGGTTAGAATAAGTTGACATGTAGTTGCAAAGTTACTTATAGTCAACAGAATGTGTCAAAGGGACCACCAAAATAAAGTTTTACCAATAAATGCAGTACTTCAATTCATAAGATGTCCACTATTACCAGTATTCAATCCAAGAAATATCCAAGATATTTCATCTGAACTGTATCTTTTGTCACACATCTTTTTTTGTACCACATATCTACAGGGAAACATCATAATCATGACCGATCATTTCACTCAGCAGCATGATCACAAATAAATGCATCTTAAGTGAACTTACATAAAGACTTAATGTATTACATTTGAACCCTTTCACGATTGAGTTTGCCTTCTTTTGGAGAACAACCCCTGAAAATAACATGCCTTGTTTTTTTCTTTAACTGCAAGCATTTTGCCTGCAATGTATACATATTTTTATGCTATACATATTACAGATGCAGAAAGACAAAATGGTTTTGATCTGAACCTGTGAATATTGCAATTGAGTAGAAGCAATAGGGTAGAAGAGCGTTTTCCTCATGAATTACAACTAGAATTTTTAGGAAAGAATAGAAACAAGACTTCAAAAATATATTTAAAAAGTACAAAAAATATACACATAGACCAGTTAAAGAGCAGACTTTTGCAGAAACGTTAGTTTAGTCAGTTTGCAGACTAATTGCATTTATTTTTACTTATGTCCTTTTGATAATCTGTGTTTCTGTCATGCTTGTACTGTGATAATTTAAGCACTAAGACTCAAAGTCTGTTGGTGTGGAATCTGTGGACAAAAATACTGTGATAGATGCGGTACTTGAGCTCTCAGTATTGCACCACGGCATGAATATATTATGCAAATTACTATTTGTTTTAATGTTTACTGCTTTTATTCATACTGCTACTTTCCTTATTTCCTATTTATATTGATTATTTAGATTCTTTTACTTCATGTTTTCTGTTATTGTCTGTGATGTTTTTATGAATTGTGTGTTAAATTTGGCAGTCCATCCAAGCAATGAAAGATAAGTTCACTCTTCTTGACAGTGTAGCGAGTTGTGACATGAGAACTTCTGGGGTCTAAATTTGTTAAATATTACAGAACTGATCTAGTCTGGTTTCATTTCAGTTCCTGATTATCATGTAGAGTAAATACGCATTTTTGTTTCAGATTGTGGGATACAACATTTACTTTAGCAGATTTTCTCTTAATTAAAGGACATTGTGTGCGGGAAGGGCTTTCATGACTTACTACTACCTCAGAAATGTGACATTTGTAATTCAGAATCTTTTTATTAACAAGCGCACAAGTAAGGATGTGTATTTGTAGGACGTTGTGAATGGTGTTCACATTTTAGAGAATCTGTAAATATGTCAGCCTCGTGATAGTAGTCAACCAGGTTGATATATCAGATCGGCATGCTGAGATCTTTTCTCAGAATGCAAAGGCAGAGACAATTTTGGTGAAATTACTGAGCAATATTGTGAACAGATTTGGAGACTAGAAGCAGACTCAATACTAAACCCTGTGGGATTCCAGTGGTGAAAGTGTGGGTTAGCCATTAGAGATATGAGATTTTATCCAAGTAGGAAATAAGCCATCAAGAAACAATTATGCCAGTTTTGACAGAAATAAACATCTCTGGTGGTTTAACAGGTGGATAATAATGTTTACTTCAGCAGAGAGATCCAGTGTGTCCACGGGCCATTGTGTTTGATGAATGTGCGTGCTGTGGCCTAGTATTAGTTAAATCTCTGGGTTGGTATCTGAAAGGCTCGTAGGTTCAAACTCAAGGATGATCCAGTAAGCATTGCACTATTGAGCAAGGCACTTAACCCCAGGTTGCTCCAGGGGGACTCTTCCTGTACTAACTGTTACATTCAGTGTCACTATGGATAAAAGCATCCGCTAAACGACTAATTAGGTAAATCATTTGTTAATTAATTAGTGTCCAGTGCAAGGCGCTTTGGCTGACGAAGGTATTTCAGTCACAGCAAGCAGAACGGTGTTGGTAACTAAAGCTTTTATAAAAACCACATCCTAACATATAAACAGAGATATTTTAGGCTACTGTTTAACAGTTCTTAAGATAACTACAGGCGAACGTTTTTAATAAAAAAAAGAAAGAAAAAAAAGGAAAACATTTAACTAATATACACCAACCTTCTAATTAGACAACTTAAGAGCAGATAGTGATATTTTTATTTCCATAAGTTTTTTGTATATGAAGGTTGACTGATTTGAAGCCTTTAAGACATTTGCCAAGTAAAATTATAGATTAAAACATAAGCAAATACAATAGAAAGACATTGCCAGTAATAATATTGAAAGTTTGTTTTGCTTCATAATTGTATGGATAATTATACATCTGCAAGTGAGCACATAATCACTTACAGTAGTTTATTTAAAATTTCACTTGATGTCCATAGGCCAGTGCCCCTTTACATCTTCCTATCATCACAAAACTTGTTTCAGGTTGTGTTTAAAATGGACTTTCACCTCACCACCTGCTCTGTTGACATAGGGACATTTGTAGTCACCTTAATTTGCATCACCTCGCAATGCTGCAGTATGTGAAGTGCTGCAACAATTTCGCCTGTTCCAAGCGCAGGGCCTGTTGCCATGGCAAAATATTGAAATATTCAGAACTGTTCAGCCTTTACCTGACATTCACAATGTGTTCTAAAATATATTCTTTGTTCAGGGACTGAAAATATATATTGCCAATTCTACCCATAGTTAAAAATAAAAATACCAATATGTACGTATTTGAAGTACATTTATAAGTATACTACAAATACATTTACATATTTATGTACTTAATAAAAATACCCTGCAATTGTTTGCTAAATTGATATACTTGAAGTCTGCTAAATTGGAACAACTACTGTTAAACTTAATGCACTTTATTTGTTTCATTAGTGCTGAGGTCCAACTAAAGACATCTAGTTTTTCTTTAAAAATATTTAAAGATACGAATATATTTGGTTGTGCTAAAATGGAACTATTGGAATACTTTCTTTAAATAAGTTGCATTTACAGACTGATATTATACAGTGATCATCCTTCTATCCTTACTAATCTTAAAACTTAATATTAAGAAATGTGCATTGTGCAATAAATGCTTTAAAAAATAAAGTTTAATTATAATATATCAGTTAGTCTCAAGCGACATGCCAGTAAATATGTTAATGTTTTGTACTATACTTAAATGTATTTAAAATGGTATAGTTTTTTTTTTTTTCATTAGGGTCTTTAGAGTTATTTTATATATTTTTTTGATAGATCGAGACCAAGATGTGTTTTGTTTTTGTGTTTTTGACACATTTTGCACATTATATTTCCCCTCTGTGTTCAGTTAAATCTTTGGCAGCTTTACATTTCTGACCAAAGTATAATACGAGTATGGAAGCGGAGTTGCATTACTTTTCCTCGAAGCAATGAGCGTTTATAGTGTCTAACTGACTTAAGTTTCCACGCCATTGTGATAACATTTGAATACCTGATGTTTGATGTGTCTGCAGGAATTCGCCATTTCTTAAAATATGTATATAATCACCTATTAGTAAGTAGTCTGAAAGAAAGGTGGATCTTTTCCCCCCGATATTATTGGAAAGACATCGATCAGAAATACTAAATGTGAACTGAAATCAATGGCAGGTGTATGCAAGTGTGGGAATGGCCAAGGATTTGCTCTGGAATTGATGAGAAAAACAAGACAAAAAGTTCAATATGACACTATAGTTTCAAATGCGTAGTCTAGTCAACATTTTAGACAATTATATCATGATAATACATCACTTTCGTAACTCTACATTGCTCCAAATATGGCTGATGGAGTCGGTGTTGTGTCGAAGTCTGTGTTCTGCCTATGTAACCCCACCAGTAACCTAAGAGGAAACACTGTGGGAATCAACTTCAACATAAGACCGGGTTTGAGTCTGATTGTTGAGGCCTACCAATCTAAATGTTAGAGATTGTTAGAAGAAACGAGGCTTTGCCTGAGGCACTAGGTCATCATGTGGGCACCTCCACACTGTAGAGGAGCGCGAAGGGTTCGGGCTGAAAGCACAGCAGACACATACGGGTCAGGAGGATGAAGAGTGATATGAATACCTTTAAAACATCTTTCTTCATTACCACTGCATTAATGACTGAGAGGGTAATGTGTTGGTGTTGTCTCGAGGTCAACGCATCGCCTTGGGTGAGGAGCCGTGCTGTAGAAATGGTTGTGGAGACGGGAGAAGAAAAGAATAGTTCATGTAAGCTTTGGCAACAAGGACAGTCAGGCAATAAATTTACAGAGAAAAAAAAAAGCTGAAATGTCAGAACAACAGCTCTCTAAATAGACTGAGAATGAGGTAAAGAGAGGGGATAATGACTGCTCTCTGTCTAGAGTTTCTTGTCATTTTGCTCCCAGCTAGAGTCAGATGTACCAATACTTTTTTCTCTCTCTCTCTCTCATTTTCTCTCAACCTCCAACAATCTACCATTTAGAGATGCATGACTTATATACCAATGCTCTGTATTCTTTATATCTTTCAAAAAGATCACAGGTTTGCACCTCATAAGACAATTTAAACGCTGGTTTGTGGTGTAGAGCGCCCACTTGTGGTCGCACATGAAACCTCTGATGCATTATTAAAACAAAATATTGTTTGGTTTCACAAATATTGTATTTAAAAGTATTGAAAAAATTGTTTTAATTTAAAAAAAAGAGGATATAATAACATTGTCCCGTAATCCGACAGAAATTAATTGGTTTGGAGAGTGGGTGGATGAATACAAATATTGTACTTTCAAAATATGCAAAGCTTTTTTTGCTTCAAAACAACTTAATATTGTCCAGTTGAAATCATAAAAGAAATATTGAAAGTATTGTTTCCTCTCTTACTGAAATATGCAGTGCTGTATAACTTTAACTGTATAGGCTGTAAATACAGTTGCATGTTAAATTTTGAAGTCCATCTAGCAATGAAAGATAAGTTCACTCTTTTCGAGGACGTAATGAAAGACGTAATGTCACATCAGGAATGGCTTTTAAAGATGTGTTGCACCATGCATAGAGAAACATTAATGTGATGCAAGAAAATAATAATTAAAACTATAAAACTATGCAAAAATTTAATGAACAGTTTTGTTTATAAATCCTCAGCACACAACATTAAACATCCAGAATGGAAGAAATTTCTTTCAAGAGAAAATCTTGTGAGAAAATGAGCTTAAATGAATGAAATCCCAAAAAGAATAATTAAACACTGGGTTTACTGTAACACTTTGATTCTGCAGCCCTCCCTACGTCTACAGCCATCCGTTGGAGGAGAAATTCAGTTGAAGCCTTGCTAAATCTGCCGTTGATAGCGGCTGCAAAGGGGACCGGCACACGCCGCCGTGATATCCAAACCACTCCATCGCTTGTTTCAAAGCTGGAACGCCATACTGTCGAGTTACCTATAAAAAAACAGGGGGAGACATTGTGTTTTAATGAATACAGTCAAAATCAATCATTGGTACAAGGTCAAAGGCATCATTCAGAGTCTGTTCGTTCCGATCAAACCCTTTAGAATCAGCCAATTATGTTCTTCTTTAAAAAGCGCATTTGCACTGTAGTGCAAATCTTTCTCTTGGCCTTTGAAGCAAAGCTCAACAGCTCTTGGGGGAAGGGTTGCTTCTAATGTTTATCATGCCTATATGGCAGTAAATGTATCTGTGGTATAAATGTGTGGCGTTGCCATGGTGATGCGATGCTCACTGCTGTGTTGGGTTCGATGAGGCGATACTGGAGCTCTCTGGCCTCGTCCCAGCGTCCTGAAACACACAGCTGTGCTAGATCACACACCTGCTGACCCAGGACATTCGCCAGGGCGCACACGCCTCCCACGGCCCCTACAGCAAAGAGAGAGAAATCGGCCTTTAAAGGGGATCTATTATGCCTCTTTTTACCAGATGTAATGTAAGTCTCAGGACTCCCCAGAATATGTCTGTGGAGTTTCAGCTCAAAATACCAAGCCGATCATGGATACACTTTATTTTAAGGTGTCATTGTTACAGTGTAATTAGACAGTTAATACTAATGGTAGGTACATGTACTTTACTATCGGGTTAGGGTAGGATTAGGATTTGGTTGAGGGTTAGTTGCTTGTAATTATGCATAATTTACTGTTATTAGTATGGTAAGTACATGTTTAGTTTAGTTTAGTTTAGTTTATTAAGGACAGTTTAACAAGGACACTGTAAAATAAAGTGTTACCCAGATCATTTATTATTACATGTTGTAAATGCCAATTTTTGAGTGGAAGGAAAAACATGCTGTTTTTGTGCATGTATCTTTAAATGCAAATGAGCTGCTGCTCCCCGCCCCTTTTTCCAGAAGAGGGCAGAGCCTGTACAGCTCGCCTCGGATGCTCTACCAAAAACTAACAAAAAAATCTGTTTGGTTTTGATTATCATCTCTATCGCGGTCACGCTCACGTGACTTTGCAGTTCTTCCTTATCATGAAAGTTTATTATCTGCATGTGTTTTAAAGCCATTTCAGCCTACTCTAAACTTCTGATGTATGGCTTTCTGAGCGCACACATCCGAAGCAAACGCACAGAAAGCTGGAAGTCAGACGGAGCGTCCCGTGAGTATTAAACTAAGTTCTCTTTCACGTCTCATTGCGCTTATCATGTCAAATACACTCAAGGTCATGTCATAAACACAGTCGGTTATGTCTGTGAACATAAACAGCAGGGAAAGAAATCGCATGTGTATATTAGATCTGTGTATTAAAGTGAAAGCAGCGTAATATACAGAATTCCATGCTATATATGCTGTTAATATGAATCAAACAACAAAAGAAAAATAGAAAATCTCTCACTGATCTTAATTGAATAACTTTAATAGCTTATATTTGTTGTTAAATGCTCTGGCGAGGAGATGAACATGGCGGACTGTGTTCAGATCACTGAGGGGAGGAGTTAAGCTAATAGGGCGGAGTCTGTCAGCAGTCGTGGGCGGGGCCTAACATATGTGACATCACAAAAGCTACAATCTGCAGAGACTGATTATGATTTATGGGGATTAAAAAAGAGGAGTGGGTGGATTTTTACCATTATAGGGATGTTGTGTACACACACTCCCGACACACATTTATGTTCAAACACCATGTAAAAGTGAATTTTGCATAATTGGTCCCATTAGTAAAATGCATGCAACAAATACAGCCCAAAACGCCCAAGTGAAAAATATTTCGCAATTCAATACCCCTACTTTTCCTCTACAATCTGATTGACACAGTATAAACCACTCCAACATAAACAACAGCTTGATTGACAGGCCGACACCACCCATGCACATTGTAATAGCCCAGAACCCGCCAGGCTTTCTGACAGACATTAAAGCCACTTTGATTGTGTTGATTAATTGGCAGACTCCAGACGCTTTCCCACAAGCTGACATGTGATTAACCATAGTTTAGTCTCCGTGGAAGCTATCCAACCTTGCCATTATGAGGAGAAAAATGCAGTGGATATCGTATTAGGACTGACATGTTTCTATTAAGGAGCCTATTTGTACTGTTACTCCATTGTCATGTTCTGTGAATGTACATGAATCAATTGCCGTTCAAGGATGGTGACTGAATTTGCAGGATTTTTTATTACAGTCGCAAAAATGATTACTCGTAAGGTACTTCCTGTACGTTATGATGAATTTGCACCAATTTGTAGACACATTTGCAGATAAACAGTACATATTAATCAGTTGTGCAATCTCAAAATAAAGTCATAATTAACCAAAAATAATACACTTTTTTTTTCTTCATTGTGACTAAACAGATCTGCACAAAATTTCCCACCATTTTAAGTTGCCTACTGTAAAGTGAAAAATTATTAATTGGTATATTGCTGTGCAACGATTAATCGCAATTAGTTACATCCAAAAAAAAGTTTGTTTACATAATATGTGTGTGTGTGTGTGTACCGTGTATAATTATTTTGTTGACACACATGCATGTATATATTTAAGAAATATTTGCATGTATATATATATATATATATATATATATATATATATATATATATATATATATATAATTTATTCTATATATATAAATATTTTATGTATAAAATAAATAAACCTTTTTAGAATATATACATGCATGTGTGTGTATATATATATATATATATATATATATATATATGCAATATAACTATACACAGTACACACACAAATATATTATGTAAACACAAACTTTTATTTTGGTTGTGATTAATCGCGATTATTTGTTGCACAAATATTTACTAATTTGTGTACATTTTTGAAGTACAACTACAAGTTTATGTTTTGCAATTAATTACGTTTATTTTGAATTTCTGATTATCTATTATTTGAAACATACATACAATCAAACATAAATATTTTATGACAGGGTGCATCCAAGTATATTGTTAATAAGAGTATTAATACTTTGACTGTGTGAAGATAAGGCAGTCACTCTCACCTACAGCGTACGCAGCCATGAGGAAACCCGCTGATCCTGCAAGCACCTCGAAACCCTGAGGTCTGGTCTTCTGCACGATCAGAGCTATTCTGGTGATCTAGCAATTATCAGAGAAGATTGTGTTTTAAGGTGATAGAAGACTGTAAAATAAGGGAGATCATGAACAGAACTGCTATATACAGTATTGTTACACATAAATGTAGTGGCTAGAGGCGAGGGCAATTAAGAATGGCACAAAACCTTTAAATTTGAATACAGCGATTACTTTTTAACTCAAGTCAAAAGATAACACTGGAGCATCTGTGAGAAATGAACACACTCCCATGACAAAGAGAGAGAGAGTCCATTTTCTTTCCATGTAATTTTGTTTCCTGTCACTTATGTCTGAGACAGTGCTGGTCGATTACTGTGTCCAGATTACACTACAGAAAATGTTAGTTAGTAACATAATCCATTACATTAAACATTTAAGGTATTATAATCTGACTACTTTTAGATGACTTTTTAACTGATTTGTTTATCACGTGGATTTGAATGTAAACTTGTACTTTATACAATACAAAGAGAAAGAAAATATATTCCATTCTTGGTTATCAACAACATGAAGTGCGTTAAATATTACATTACATCAAGGTTGCTATTATTATTACAGACTGGGGTTCGTGATGGAACTGCAGAGGGTTTGTGGGTTTAATGAAAAGCTATTAAATCATAATTAAAATAAATAATTCAAAAATAAAAACAATCAAAATAAATGTTATTTGTTTACCTGCGTGTCATCTGTCCATTAACCGAAATCAAAAGAACCGTGAACTTCATTTTATTTATAATTATTGACTTAATTTTATTATTGGCCCAATTTATTCACTTAAAATCTATATAAGTAAATATATTAGGTCAAAGAGTTTCAGCAGACAAAAAAAGTTGGGGAATCCCTGCATTGAATGTCAATATGAAATAATGTGAATTTGAAGATTTTAATGTGTTTGAAAGACAAAATCCTTCCAAAGACAGTAATACATGGTTAGAATACTCACTGTGTGATAATTCAAATAATAATTAATGTGTTTGTCAGGAGCTGATTAGATATGCACTGTTGCAATGTTGAGAAAATTTCTGTGATCGAATGCTGTGGGTCTCAGTTTTCAGTAATGGTCACATGACCAGTGTGTGATGGTCACATGACCAGTGTCTGATGTTCACATGATCAGTGTGTGACGGTCTGTGTGTGTGTGTGTGTGATTCCACAAACCTGAAAAAACCTTCTGAACGGATATAAGCAGTGGACGTTTTAGAAAGGAACATTTAAAAGATAAAAAGGTAGTTGGAAGAATAAATGAATTATGAATAATTTACTAGCATTTTAAAATGTAATGTAATCTAGTTACAAGTAATTTTTGGAATCTGATTATGTAATTCAGATTACATGTAATTAGTTACTACCCAGCACTGGTCTGAGTGTATAATATATATATATCTGAAATGATACAGCTAATCAACTGAAATGTTATTTATACATTATTATTATTATTATGGCTAAATCTGTCTAATGGTAGCTCTTACATCACCACCACTATCTTTGAGGCCGACGATATTGGGGTGCTGTGAGAGCTGTATGATCGCGTCCACGGGAAGGTCCAGACCAGTGTTTGCTGGAACACTGTACAACACAACCGGCACTGAACTGGAATCTGCCACCTCGGGAAACAGAGAAGCGACAATGCATTTTAATAAGACGGAGTATGAAGCTCAACCACAACTGAACTAAGTAAAATGCAAATGAGCGCAAAAAAGATATGCATAACATCCACGGTTTCATTTGATCACGACGGAGAGAACGGTCCTTGATTAAATGGATAATTATTCATGAAAATATTCTCTCCACTTTATACAGACCATATTATCAACTGATTGGAATGAAAATGAAAAACCTTTACTCAAGACTTACCTTGGTGTAGTGGTTTATAAGCGCTCGGCTGTCCATTCGACCTCGGTAAAAGCAAGGCGTGACCACTAACAAGCAGTCGGCCCCGGCCTCAGCCATCCTCTGGCTCATGAGGATCGTGCCTCTGGTGGCTACAACAACACACGAAGGAGGAAAAAACAACATCTGGTGTGTAAACCCTTAATCACTGTTAAAAAAGGATAACACTTAATATCTTTGGGGTCAAAATGACCCCAAACATTTAAAAAACGATTGCATAAGGAAATATAAATTTTTATATGGAAAACTATATATCATTTTTTTTTATTTACTTCTCAACTATACATTTATGCTGTGTTTTTTTTTTTTTGTTTTTTACCCATTTACTGCACAAATACACAACTAGGCCATGAATTGGCACATGAAAAATGATTTTTTAAAGAAAAAATCCCTTAAATGATCATCCTAATTAAATCTAAATAGTTTTTGGACATTGCTCTATGTGTTAGGGATAGAATACTGCCACCTGGAGGTTAGTCGAAAAACCTTTTTTTCTTAGAGTTAAGGAATTAAAGTGCAATGACCACATGTATCCAATAGAGGTCCATAGAGACCCATTTATTTTCACTTTTCATTTTTCTTGATGCTCTGCAGTTTTTCTTTATGCTCACAACTTTGATATATATATATATATATTGTGAATATATATTTAAACATTTTGAAATACATAAAAAATCTGTATTTTTCAGATGAATTTTAAAAAGTAAATAAACCAATATAATACAAAACAACAGCACCAATAAACTGCAATGAACAGGAGTGAAGGGTACACAGAACAATACATTTTTTTTTAAATCACATGGCTAATAAACAAGTGAAAGAACAAGCAAAACACTGATAATGGTACTTCATGCTTGTTCCATGTTGCATATGTGACATTTTTCAGATTTATTCCAGTTTAGTTGATTTTATTTGCCAGTTTCTATAAAATGCTCTGTTGCAGTCACATACATATGTGTGTTTGTGTGTGTCTGTGTGTGTGAGATAGAAAGTTCGTTCCACTTTTTATTTATGCTCCAGGACCAGACCTTGGTTTATATGTAGAACATTTCTGATTTATAATTGATTTACTTTTATTTAATTGACAAACAAAACAAAAAAAGTAATTTTTTTTCATTTTCCCATTCATTTTCAATGTGGGGTCATTTTGACCCCAAACATCTTAAACGGTAAAAATTTTTTTAAAAACACCTTTAGAGCAACCAAATCAAGCCTAGTTTTTTTTGTGCATGTTTAGATAGATTATTTAGGAAAAGTCAGAGAGTTTCATGCCCCTGAGATGAAGGTAACACTTTTAAAAAATTAAGGAAAAGTCCAGTGGGGTCATAATGACCCCAAACAGTGATTAAGGGTAAATCTTATATGTTATATATGTGCTACAAAAAAACTGGTCTGTGCGATGCATCCATTTAGCACAATAGCACGCGTGCGATACAGTTTTGCATGTGTGTGAGGCAGAGCAGCTTGAGTGAAGTGAGAGGTTGTTGTCTATGGATGCATGATTAAACAGAAATTGAGCCAAAATTGCGATTTGGCTCGATGTGATTATAAAACCGCAACATTTGAAATGAAAATACCCGAGATGTCTAGAAAAACATGGCCATTGTATTGTCGCAATGTGTTTATTGTCTTCATATTAGTCAATACGTCTCTCTCTGCGTTTTATTCTCGATGTTTATATATATATATATATATATATGTATGATATATAGTTATTATATCTGGATGTCATATGTTTTAGGACTTCTATGAGTCTCACTTGTGGACTTTCTGCACGAGGGCGCCCTCCGGCAAGGAGGATGAATGAAACAGACATTACATAACATGTGTGACCTCAATAATGCTCACAACACCCTATTTTGGGGAAAAATAGGGAATATGTAAATCCATAGGTTTTTCTCCAGTGTAGAGAAGTGTACAGGTTTTTCTCCTCTCCGTGGATATATAAGATATCCTTACAACAATTACGAAATTGTCGTCACAGATTTCCTTAGAACAATTGCGAAATTGTCATCACAGATTTTGATCATAACAATTTAATATTTTATAATAAAATGTTACACCTTTCTTATGATTTGTAGGAAAACGAAGTGGTATTTTTAAGTGCTCAACCAAACCGGATGGATGTTGCTTGGATCGTGATTAGTGATATTGGCCTATGTAAACAGAATTGACTTAATGTTAAGCAAGAGCTGTTGCCTTCCTGCAGTCTGCCATTTTAGGCAAATAAAGCAAATGTTTGTCTGAAAAAAAATATTGCTAATGTTTGTATTTTGTGTAAGGAACATTAATGTCCGTTTTATCTTTGTGCTACAATTGCTACAAAACTTTCAACCTCCGTAGCGCCAGTGCTTTGTGCAAAAAAAAGTGAACATACAGCCCTGGTTTTATATACAGGCAGAAGAGAGACTTACATTCACAGCCAGATCCAGCCATGACCAGCTGGTGTTCTGGCAGGGCCTGTCTGACCCTCTTCACCACCTCTACCCTCTCCTCCGCGGTCAGGTATGGATATTCCCCATTAGAGCCCTGCACTACAAGACCTGCCAGTGGAGGAGTCATCAAATAACACATCTCAACTGACTTTAGCATGAGGAAAAATATTGACATGTCATTTTCAAAAAAGTCCACTAGGTCGAGCACTGTAAAAGGTTTAAAGGTGGACTTTAACCTGCAACGATTCACTAACATCTGTTTACTGTTGTCCTCATAAAGAGGAGTCACACCAAATCTACATTATTACGGTGTATATGCCACATATTCTATGTTGTAAGTTTTATATTCATAACATTTAATTACATGATATGCTGTATTGTAGTTTTGATTTGACTGCATGTGTCAAACAATGACTGCAAACCTCTTTAACTCGCCTCTGAAAGGTAAGTTGCTGTACTTCTTAAGATTGTCTTCAAGTCTCTGATAGTCCACATCTTCACTCTGGGTAAATGGAGTGGCGATGGGAGGATAAATCCCACTTATATCCAGCCTTTTCCCAGCACTCTGACTTGTATTTCTCCATGTTGACACTGTTGATCTTCTGCACAGAAGATTGAAACTGCGAATTGCAAACATGCTAGAGGTTTGGATCTGACTGTAAAAAAGGAAAAATAACAATAATAGGTGGTTAAAGGAAAAGGTGAACTCTATACCAAGCAGTTAATAATCAACACACTTATCAACTCAAAATGCTGACAATGTAGGAAAACATATTTAGGAAAACTAAAGTCAACTAGTCATGTTGTGTTTAAACCTCGCAAGAAGCCTAAGTATTCGCAAAGCAGACAGTCTTAAAATATAGGCAACATATTGCATAAATAAATAAATAAATAAATATAAAACATTTAAAATGCTGCCGACTTTTGCATACCTGGTGCTGCAGATGTCCAAACTTTGTCAAACAGTGTCACAATGTGTCTCGTTATTACTGATGTGTATTATTATTGTATCTGAAGGAGAGAAACAGTCCTGCTTGTGTTGTGATGAGCTCCAGAGAGTGTTGTGTTCACTTTCTCCCGCATAAGCAGAAATGGGTCTTCACGTGACGTCATTGACTGAAAAAAGTCCGTATGCAAAAACACCCCAGTAGCGCAGGTTTAGCTTGTGAATATAAATGGGGAGGTTGTTCTGAAGTTGCCTGGAAAGCTTCTTAAAACGTTCTGTCGCTTATTGTAAATAATATTAATTTGGTAGTTTCACCGCAGCGTTTGGCTTTCAGCGCAGTCAGACTCCGGAAGTATAAATCCCATTCATTTTCTCCAAAGGGGACTTAACTTTGAACGACAAGTTATAAAGTTATAAAGTCTGTAAAGACAGATGTACCATGAGCTCCAAAATTGTTTATTAATGATATGTACTTCAGTTTAAGCAGTCAGTTCACGTTATTTCATTTTTTAAACTATGTTTGCCATTAGTTAAAAACTACACTACCCATGGGCCTGCAGAGAAATATAGACCAATCACAGAATCGGAGCTCTGCGGTGACCCCGCCCACTCCCTCGCTAATGTCATAATCGAGTTCAAATAAACTCTACACGAATAAACTATACTTATATATACGAATCTGGTTATTTAATAATAAAATAATATATTATGAAAAACTAAAATATTTATATTATAAACAACTAAAATAGTTTCATGTTTTTTTTTGCCGTTTAAAAAAAAGTTGTATTAGCCTACTTTCATTTCTTTATTAAAGATGTTAAGGACAAGTCGGATTTTTTTTTTTTGCTTCATATGAAAGTTTGTGATATTCTGATTTACCTCAGAGGTTGGTGAACTATTTAATGAACACTTAAAAAAATACCCAAATAAATGGCAAAAATATATACCGAAAGGCTGAAAACCTGTTCTTAAGCATTAATAATGCATCAGGATTTTGGCATATAGATGTAGATCAACATAAACATTTTTTTATTTAGTTTTTTTCCCTTTATGAAAGCCATAAGTCATATGATCAAGACTAGCTTAATACATTTGTAAAGTAAAAAAAAAAAAATAAATTAAAAAGTAAGAAAAAAAAATCTGCCTAAAAAAAAGAACAGATCATGAACTTTCTGATTCATTCTGTTATCACTGTTAACATATAAATATTAGTTTACAGTCAAAGTTTGTAGTTATTACTTTGGTATGAATAAAACGCTTTTCAATTCTTCCAAACAGGTCACAATCAATCAACCTTCGACAGAAAACCCATGAACCGCATGCTGTCAAAGTCTTTTTGCTTGATTTCTTGCTTGTCTAAGTATTAACATCAGATCCTTTAAATATGATTCATAATAGTTTTTAATCAATTCTTATTGTTGTACACTGTCTTTGAATTGCAAAAATATCTGTACACTTCTTCTGCCCTATGACTCCTCAACAACACCGGTATAAACCTGTGGCCTGACACGTATCCATAAATCAAACATTCTCCAATTATGAATACTTTATATAGAGCAGGTCATGCCATCATAACAACACCACAGAACTTCAGTCGCTTCACTTCAATGCTCCGCTTTATTTTCTTAAGAGTTTCCTGGTTTTTCATTAACACGTATGACACAGCTTCAAAATCTACATCTGATGACAGAAAACATCAATAGGACACCATTCACATACAAAAAAATAAATAAAAAGGATAATACGAAAATAATTTTAACAAGTAAAAGTGGATACATGCAGGTGAGGACAACATAATAAATATAGGTTAAAGTCACACATTCTTCAACATATGCCTTACTAAACAAAACAAAAACATTCATACAGTAGTCAATATTAATCTCAGACAGATAGATTTCTTCATAATTCTTCACATATCACAATAATATCACTATTTGTACATCATTTCAGTAGTATTTTCCAAATATTTTATTCATTATGTTGCATTATGTTAAGTAACACATTGTAACTGTTGTTTAATGTTAAGACTTGTTTCATAACACAAGGATTGTTCCCTTGAAGTAGATCCTTCACTGTTTTGTGGGATTATTGACTGTAATAGTAAAGCCAGTTGAGATAAATATTCTGAATCTTCCAAACGACACCTGCAAGACACGAGCATAAGAACGAATCAGATCTCAATCATTATGGTATCCTCATACATCCGGTTTTCAACAGTGATCTGACATGCAGGTTTACCTCCGTCTACTCCCAGAAGTACCGCAGGTACCAGATGGTCTCATTTTTAAGCTGAGGTCCGAATAGAGGATTTGCTTGGGCTAGTATTGCTACTAACCAGCTGCAATGAGTGCATACGATATTAAACATTCAGAATAATCTGTATATTATTTCATACATTTTAGTTTACAATATCACCAACAACAGCAAAACATGCACTGCAAACTATGAATTTGTAACGCTGATATCCTACATGCTCATGCATGCATAGAGGGTCATATTTGAATCAAATGGCCATACGTCTGTTTTACCATGTAAGGATATATTTGACAGTATATTTTACATTATACTCACAATATATAGCAGCAAACGGCGGTCAGCACCAAACTGGTTATGATGACCCTGTATTTATAAAACACTTTAATCAAAGTAATAATGCAATAAGGAATAACACTGCAATGATATTTAAATGAAGCGAATGGATGCGTTTAAAGATGGATGGATGAATCTCTGTTCGGCCTGTTCCAACATCATTCCTCACCCTCTGTTTGGTCCTTTTGGGACAAAAAACGGGGCGACAATCCCGACCAGACCCCACAGTGTGGTGAAGCAGATCATGGGTAAAGCCAGCGAGTGCGAAACCATTGCGACACTACTGCGTTATTCTGGGAATATTATATAAATATAACAGTAACCAGTTCAACAACACAGCTTGATTCCGCACTAATCCTCTGGTTACGCCCACCTGTCCCTGATTGGGCCGATGGTATTCTGAGTCTGTACGCTATTGGTTGAAAGCAGGTGTCACTCAAACCGAATCCTTGCTCACTACCATAGATATGGCTCACTACCACTCATATGACTACCACTACACTGACGTAATAGACCCCATACGTCATTTAAAATTATATATATATATACATGTGTATATGTATATATTTATTTTTTAATATTTTTTATTGAACAACATCAGTATAAAAACTCAATAGGAAACAATAATATGCATATGAAAATATGCACAAATATCTCGTCGTTGTGTGTGTATAGGTTAAATTTCAGCAGCAGGATCAACATTATTAATGACTTTAAACTGAATTTTATTCATCTTAGGTACATTTGCCCATTTAATATAATTACCGTATTTGTTTCTAAATGTTTCATTATCAAAGAATTCGTCATTATCGTAAAATAATTTACCTTTTATCTCCAATGTAGTCTTTACCAATCTTCAACTCAGGCAACTTAAAGTTCAATATATAAGAGTGTTTTGTATTAGGACTAGTTGTTCTAATGAAAGAGGGATTTCTCTACACAAACTATTACATTCTCTAAAGGAACATTTTATCACAAACTTCTCCATGAATGAATTATATTGATTAAATCGACCCGCTTCATCTATCAAATCAACAACATAACACTTTTTTCTCATACCACTTTGAATAATGTCTACCAGTTTATTGCAATGGGTCTATTATTCCACAAGGTGGCGCCTTGCGGTGTGAAGTTAATATGTATTAGGTAAATTTAATTTCCAGTATATCGAAATATCTGCTTGTGGAAAAACGAAAACTTAATAGGCTATTTTGAAATGTCAAAATCACATTTCGGCAAAAATTCTAATCCGAAAACTCTCTTGAAAACACACTTGGTAGGCTATATGAAAACATTGAATTATGCTGTGTTAAATACTATTTAATCCAATTCAGTTTGAGTACTGCAAATTCAGTGGCTTTCAGATTTTTATCATTTATCTAATTTTATAATAATGAAAGATCTGCGATTTTTTTATATTATGAGTTTTATTTAATGTTTTTTGTCTCCTCTTAATATGCTATAAAGTTCCCGCGAGAGAGCCGGTACAATTCATTTCTCTTTTGAAGATTATAAAAAATAAAAAAAAATGAAAAAAAAAAATGCAATGAGACGCATTTACAAGGCAGGAGTGAACACTGCTGCTGCCGCTAAAGTTTGAGAAGCCAGATGAAAAAAAAATATCTGACTATTAATGCAAGTAAATCAATAATTTAGTTTCACAAAGAGCTCGAAAGAAGCTCGTATTCTGTGTAAAAGCTAAAATTAGCTAAATTAAAGCTTGCATTTATATTTATGTTAATTTAAAAGCAAATTATTTAAAAGATAGCCTGTAAACTTTTCTAACAATAACATTTTCCGTACAATTGGACTGTATACGATTTCAGAATTGCGAGATGAACTCGCATTTGCGTGTAATAAAGTCAGAATTGCGAAAAATAAATTCGCACTTTTAAGAAAGAAAGTCAGAATTGCGAGTTTATTAAAATCTGTCCCCGAGAACAGTGCTTTCCAACCTTTTTTCAGCCACGGCACCCTTTGAATTTTTTCAACAATTTGTGGCACCCTATCTAATGTTGTTATAAAACTACTTTACCATACTTTGAAATGTATCGATTTGCAATACCACAGGGAAGAACCGCCTACTGTTCTATATATTTTTTATATTATAAAAAAAATCACTTTAATGATTACATATTTAATTAAGGCTTTTATTCATAACATTGCTCAATTACCATTGCAAATCTCACCTAAATGTTTGCTCACTCAGTGTAGCCTATTTGTGTTTTTATATTTGGATAATTGTGTTGTAATTGCACAAGATAGTGTCACAAGGTGACAAATCCAGCGGAACCATTTTCCGCTAGGAGTGTGTTTCCCCCCGGGACGATTTCACTGACACACCGTGCTGTTTTGCTTGTTGTCAGTTGCCATGACAGTGGCAGCTGATTAGCTTAGCGGTACCAGGTGCGGGCGTTTGGTGTGGGGATTTGTGATTGGGAGACACGGGCTGCGTTCCAAACCGCATACTCAATGAGTAGGTACTTAATTTCAATAAGTACTTACTCAACGAGCGCTAAAAGAGTAGGTACTTTATAGCCAAATCTCGTTGAGTATGAATGCGATCCGGACATCATCCGCCATGTTGAAGTTATCATGTGACCTATGACGTTATCACAAGCGCAACAATTTAAAAGTTATGAGCAACAGGTGCACCGACATCTCACTGCATCAGTACAACCTAACTAGAAGTTTTCATCAGCGTCTGAAATGGTTGGCATGTCTGCAATAGCTAGACGAATGTGTGCACAAAGGAGTCGTCGGGCTGCTGCTCGGAGATCTCGCCTTTGGAGAAGACTGATGATTTTATACTCAAACAAAGCAAGTATTACTACTTAAAAAATTAAGATTACCCCAGAATGAATTGCATTACTAGCCCACCCCAACACTTATGCACAATAATGACAAATGCTGACCAGCACTTAATTATATAAAATTTTCTTAATTAAAATGATATATTTTGGTAAAACAAGCAAACTGTTGTATTGTCATATGACATAGATGTATTAATACATACAATTTCCTTCAAGCAATGATTAATGCAAGAATTCATGAAATGAATATTTTATTGAAACATGAATAAATATTTAATATGAAACATGAATAAAAATAAATGAATGAATAAAAGATATCATATCACAATAAAGAAATGCATATACAAGTCAATACCATATGAAACATTGCTTAATTCAAGCTTTTTGTTCTAACAAACTATGATGTATTTACAGGCGGTGAACCCCACATCATACTGCCATCTCAATAGAGCGGTTCCCATTCTGCGGCTTTATCTTGATGAAGCAGCTGACCACCGTGCCCACCTTCGCCTGTCTCTGCCGTCCATCAGGTCCCTGATTGCTGCAGTCAGACTGGAATCAGACCATGGATGGGAACGGGAGATTGAGGTCCTTGTGTTCCTGCACTGGCTGGCCCATGCAGCGTCACACAGGGTGGTGTCGCAGGCCTTCGACATCCCAAAGACCTCTGTGTATAACATTGTGCACAGAGTGAGCAAGGCCATCATGGGAATTTTGAGGAGGGTGATCTGCTTTCCGACCGGAGATGACCTGGAGGCAGTGGGAGCAGGATTTGCACAGCTGTCTGGGTCACCAGCTTTCAGCAGAGTAGTTGGTGCTGTTGTGGCTTTTTTCTTATTAACAAACATCATCACTGAGTAAGAGACACTCTGATTCCAATTTAATAGTTTAAAAAGTATTTATTCTCTTGCAAGAGAGATCTTCGTCACTCATACACATTCGTGAGTCAGTGAGGAGAGATAAGGAGAAGCAGTGTCTGTCTTTTTTATATCTTGTGTCCTCCAAGGCCTTATTTCTGCCCTCCCCTCACAGGAGAGATATACTTTGTTTTTTCCTATTTCTCCCTGGCCCTGAGAGGTAAATGCCCCCTTAACCCTTTAGGCTATAACGTACAAATGCACTCAAGATGACCCCTTGACCACCTGCTTTTCCTTACCTCCACTGACTCCCAACCACAGTAAATTATCAATCAAAGGCCCCCTCTCACTACATTCGTAAGAAACAGATGAGGCCATCATTAGGAATCACTGAAATCAGAGCAATAAAGGAAAAATTCCATAACAATTCCTCTCTGTTTATCATACTCTGATAACTGATTAATCAAACATTGTAATAATAGTAATAATAAATGCAAGTTCAAGTCATTACATACAAATCACTCTCCTTGAACCTGTGAAGAAAAAGTTTAGAATGAAGAAGCATAAGGCTGTTTTTTTTTGTGGGGGAAAGGCCCATAATTATTTAGCAAGCAAGTAAACATTTTTACTGGGTCGGGCTAAACGAGAAATCACTGTTTCTGCGCTCCTGCAAGCAGACCCTCAGTCACACCAGTAAGGAATAAATAGTTATAACACAGTAAGAAAACAAACAGAATAAAAATCCCTCAGTTTCAAACCCTGTCCTTGTACGCCACCTCGTAACACGGATGACCGCTGCTTGTAACCTTCTTTAAATCTTTTGCCCTTAATCTTTCTCAGAAAATAAACAAATAGAAGAAAAACAAACAGAACATACATTTAACACATATCTCACTGTAACTCCCGCTAACTGTCATTTTCACCAATTGAACAGACAGCAGGTTTTCATAACAATTCCTCTCTGTAATCATATTTACCCATGAATAACAAAATTATCAGAATAACACACACAATCCTAACTCCTATCATTAAGCCTTTTCCATTAATCTACGGCCATCTCCATATTTCATTCACTTCTAATTCAATTTAGTAGGCTCTATTGAACGCACTGTTTAACAAATCTAACCAGAGAAGTCTTATAATTTTTCCCATTCCTCTAACCAAATTAGTTGTTCAAAATTAACTCTAATATCTCCATTACGGTCCGTCTTTTTTGCTTGTTACACATACATTAATAGATTTTCTACATTTGCACCAATCAAATCAATACCTAGTTTGATTCAATCAAACAAAATCATCACAAAAACAGATTCTTCTGTTAAACTTAAACCATCAGTTGGCAGTTGGTTCCTCCAGGTGTGTTGATCATCTCGTTCGCCCCACGGACGTTCCGTGTTCACCAGGGTGACACTTTGCGTGCCGTTGCAATGGTTTTTCCCTCGTAGGTTCGGGAGGCACGTTACTAGCACGTCCTTGAATCCCTCACTTTGTGCTCTATTGGATGGTTGAGGCCTGTTGGTGTTGTCTCAGGTGAGAGGCTTGGACCCAGGTGTCACATTCTCCAACCATTTTCTGATCCTTATAAGGTTTTCCCTTAAATCACGACCGCACCCCCACTGGAGTGAACCATTTCTTGCCTGCTGTCACCTGTGAATGGAGACCTTAAGTATTTTGTTAGTGACCGCTTGTCTAGCCGCTCGTCCCTTTTGGTGTGACCTGTGGATTCAACAACCTGAAACATTATCACCGGATAATTTCTTGCTCACTTAATAGCACTCAGGGTCCTTTTCCCCTGAAAAACAACAATAATACATTTGGAACAGAATCAGTTCTGTTTGATCCAATCCATCCTGACATTCTGTAAAAGGAAAATTTAAGTTATGCGCTGCGCAGGTGTGGCCTTGTTTCTTTCTGCCACAATAACAATCCAGGCCAGGATAGTTAGCCAAATTCATCCATAGCCATCATTTTACTGGGCCCATTCTCCCCTGTATCAAAAGTCTGCATGATCTGTAGAGAAAAACAATGTCGAGGTTATTTTCAGATAGTAAAATACGTAGTTTCTTTTGTCTGCTGTGCTGCCACGGCCTTCGCTGCTGCATCTGCCCTGGCGTTTCCGGTTGAAACAGTCCTGCAAATACATGTACAGACAGCAAATTTTGTTTGGGACCCAAGTAAACCATATTTGGCAATTGTTACCATCCCCCTTTTGATGCATGACCCCGCTCATTCATCAATTTAAACTAATTTGATTTGCCATCAACACCAACCCAAACGGCGTCCTTCAGCCAAATTTTGCCCAGACATCCTTCTCTGCCTCTGAAACAAAATATTACATTCTTCACTTAAAGCCCAATCTCATCTTCTTATTGAAGTATTTGAAGGGCAACGGCCCTGAGTCTCACAGCGAATCCTGCTTTTCAGGCCTGTTGTTTGGTCTCTCAAGTCAGCCATCTACAAACATTTCTAAAGTCATCAATTTTCCCTATCAGGTCAGGTCGTGCTGTACAGACTTGTTCAATGTCAGTCAATCATTTCTCCCCCTTTGTTCACAATAATCATAAATGTTAAGGGCTCTCTTGATACTTCGAAATTGACTTAGCCAATATGTCACTTTGTTGTTGCCATCAAATCTACAACATTTTCATTTATCTCAGCCCATGCCAGATGGTGATCTACAACTACACAATTCCAATTTACACAAATACTTAAACTGATCTTCAAATCTACATCATGCATGACAAAAGTATTACCACCAGACAGAGCTTGATGTCCAATCAACTTAAAGCTCGTCCCATGTTCTGTATTGTCTTTTCAACCGATCCACTCAGAATTATCGGCTTCTTTAAAATTTGTAATTTGCCTTAACCCATCTGTAATGATAAAACTGTTCTGTTCTAATTTCAATACTGTTCTAATATTAGTACCCCAAACTAATACATACAAGACATAAAGTGCTGTCACCATCACACACACACTCATACTAGACACACATCTGTTAACTGCTCATTCTCAATGTTCGCCCTTTCCTTATATCATCGTTAAAAGGATTTAAATTTTAAATAAGATTTTAAACTTCACATATTTTCTGTAGCTTTTCCCTAATTTTACATGGTCTCTTAACCAGTTCCAAAGCATGTCTTGTTCATTATTCATTAGATTTTTTAGACAAGTCAGCTGGGTTGTTTTGGTTCCTTATCATTATTTTTCTTCAGCTTGCTCTAGCAGGCCGATAACAGAAAGACAGACACAGTTACCATTCCTTCCTCCGCTCAAGCAGTCTCTCTCACTATAAATACATTTCTAAGACTGTAACTTATACAAAATGTAATATTAAATTCATTACAATAAGCTTTGACCATCCACCTTTGTTATCCAGACTTAAATCTACAAAAGCTGTCTTCATCTTTAGTCACCACCATGTCTAACGACCTTCAGGAGTTAGAACTATGTTATAAACTTCTATACATTTTCCTTGCCCATAAGGCAACCGACATCAAAAGTTTTATTACTGTCTCCACAACAACTAATGGCAATCCCCTCACGGTCTCAGCTGGCTCCTGAAAGCCCATTGCCATTAGCTCTTTGTCTATAATTTTCTTTTCCTCAGGGTGTTGTCCCCCTGGTATAGTTGCAGACACTTGTCACAATGAAAAACAAGCCATACAACTAATGCGGTTTCTTCTGGCGAGTGGTATAGAGGAACATTTTCTTACATTTTCTGGGTCAGACTGCAGTAACTTCTTACAGCGCATCTCACCTCTCAATGCTCTGCTGACCTCACACAATCGGTTTTCTTCAACAGAACTCAGCTGCTTTCTGGAGCTTAGGAAAGGCACGTTCAAGAGTCACCAGAGCCATTCCCATTGCCTAATAGTGTTCACACAGGGAGACAGGTTAATAACAGCTGTATTTAATCACTTAAATCCATTAACCATCTTAAAAGCAGAAACCTAGCTGCTTAGACTATACTCAGCGAATTTAGATCATCCGTACGTTCAGTGAACTTTATCTTTAGACGGAGCCATCGGTCCTGAATGGTGGAGACTAAATGAGACAAAGAAGTTACTGGTCCTAAAATAAAATAAAATGTCTTCAAGTTCTGCATTATTATTTTAAAGACTTCTTTAAAGTCATTCAGTTTTACATTTACAATTACAAATTGCCCTTTATGGCAATTGTTTCTTTAAACATCTCTGTGTCTATGATTCTTCAACTGAAACACTGTGCTTTACTACAAATAGCTTATCACAGATAACAGCTTTGAGCTGACATTGAATGAGAGAGACTCTGAGGCATTCAGGACTGGCACACTGCACTCTCATAAACTTCTAACATCAAACTTTTATCTACCATCCTATAACTCTATTCCAGCTTAAGGCATATTTGCCAGAAATTACATGTGTTTCCAAATAAACATAATTTTTATAGTTGTCTTTATTTAGACAATACAAATTTCCACTCAGATTGAGTCTCTGTTGCACTGGCAGTTTCAGCCACAGCACACATCAGATCCAGATAAGCAAACTGTTTCATTACAGCCAATAATAAACTTATCTTTTGAGAGCAAAACATCAGCTTCTAGTTCTTTCATGGTCAACTTTTCAAGCTGTTTGTTTAATCAGCATTCAGCAACTGTTAATCCAGTATTGCTTCTGCTTACTTGATCTTAAATAATTATTCGTTTCACATTTCATCTCAATTTTAGTTTGTCAAGTTCTCAATTACGTTAACTTTGACAAGGCTAGCACTCTCTGCTTGATACATCTTTTGCAATTATTATAAATCATTCGTGAGATTAGTCTCTCTCCTTAATCTAAACCCTTTCTAAAATGTTTAATTAAAACACAATCATCCTGTTAGTTACTTTGATATATTTTGCAACTCACATTTGTTGGAGTCATTAATTTTACATCAACCTGTATTCATCAATTCACTTTTAAAAATTACTATTATAGATCTTTTCTTCAAAAGGATTCACTTTAAGACTTCAATCTTTTGACCTTGTTTTTTATCTCTTATTTCAAAATGTTAATGTCGTCATTTAAACACTGATCTACTTTCAAACCCACATTATTATCAGAAATGTGTCACTATCACATTTTTTAAACACCTTCTCGGTGGGCATTTACAGTTACGTATTAAATGGTCCTGATGACCACCATTAAAAACACTCTCTGTCATCTGGTGGGTTCATGTGTCAGCCTCAATTACAGCATCAGACACCTTGACTATAGTTTGATCACTTTGAGCTTGCAAACGGCTCCAACTTACTGCACACCCTTGAAGCAGTGTGTGTCCCATTCTTTTACTGTACACCATTGGCGGATTTAATCACAATAGCCAAATCATAATCATTTTACTAATTTGGTATTGTCATCAACAACACTAATTCCAGAAAGTACTCTTCATAAAGTGTAACAATTTGTTCATCATTATTTTCATTACAACTGATTTGAAGCCTTTTCCCTTCCATCCCATGGTTAGTCTGCAGATTCAAGTTAATATTATCATTATTGTCTCAGTCTTATCTCTACTGTTTCTCCAAAGCAGATTATATTACTCAGTCCGTAAATTACACAGACAATCATTATAGCTACTTGCTTCAATACCCATATTTTCTTAACATTAATAAAATAAAGCAGATATATCCCTGTCAATCATACAATGCCTTATTTTATTCTAAAACTGACTTTTCATACCATTTAAACAGTTAATTTGACTTCCATAAATTCTGTCAGACATTTTATTTTCATCACATATAGTTTTCTACTATATTTCTTCTCAATCTTTCCCTACATGCCAGTTCCTTCTGTATCCTCTCCTTTATTTTCCCTACATGCCAGTTCCTTCATTATCTAACCAGTACATGATTGTTTGCACAATCCTCACACACACGTGTCTCAACCTTTTTTTTTTTTTTTCACTTCCCTCTTCCATCAAGTCTCTCACTTACAGTTTACAATTTCACACAGACAGCCTTATTGCTGCTTGCTACCTCAATCCTTATCATATAAATTTAAGTTCTATAGACATCTAATGTCATGCATCCATTTACTGGATGAAGAAGTAAAAACATTATTTCTCCTGGCAGTTCGACATTTTATCTTCAAGCCAACAGTCCATTATCTGTTCACATTTTTTACACACATGTTGAACGCAGCCACAACAACCTTTTGTCCCGCTGCTCTGTTCCACTGATTCTCGCACACTCTTAGTCTATTTGTGCTCAGTGTTCCCTCCCTGGGGAAATCATGGTATTTTCTCAGTTTTTCAATATCTAAAACATAAGATTTCTCATTTGATAGAAAACCGGTGTATCAAATTTTGCATGCTTACCTTGAGACTTCCCCATATTGGCTGCTTCTCTGTTCTCTGTGGATTTCTCTTCAACGCGCGTTTTCCTGATCTGTTAGGCGTCCCCAACAGACCCGATTTTTTCTTTTAACCCAAATCGGTCGGGTTGCACTATTAGTGCCCTCCTAATTAAGGTTTACAAAAAAAAATCTTTTCTGGCTCCCCCTAATTAGCCTCAGCACCTAAAAACAATTTACTCCGTGGTGGAACAACTGATTTTCAGGTTACCTATCTGTTTGAAATCTCTTGATCTGTTACAGACCTCAATTAATCTCAGATAATTTTCTCTCGTATCTGTTTGAAATCTCTTGATCTATATATAGATCTCAATTAATCTCAGATTACGTACCACAGAAACAGCCCTCAGCCAATATGGTTCACTCACATTTCTTACCCGAAACAAAATACTTTTCCCCAAAAGAAAATATTTTAGACGTCTCTTACCAGCGATATGTTGGTTGCCACGGGTTCGCTTTCTTTTGATTCCAGTGGAGCCCCTCCCGGACCCGATAGCGGTCGGCCCCTCTCTCTCAAGCTTACGAGGTAGAGCTGGAACAGTCCAGGTGGTCAAACACCGTCCGCTCTCAGGTCCAGAAAGGCACTTCCAAGGAACCCCACTCTGACACCAAAACGGTTGTGGCTTTTTTCTTATTAACAAACATCATCACTGAGTAAGAGACACTCTGAGTCCAATTTAATAGTTTAAAAAGTATTTATTCTCTTGCAAGAGAGATCTTCGTCACTCATACACATTCGTGAGTCAGTGAGGAGAGATAAGGAGAAGCAGTGTCTGTCTTTTTTATATCTTGTGTCCTCCAAGGCCTTATTTCTGCCCTCCCCTCACAGGAGAGATATACTTTGTTTTTTCCTATTTCTCCCTGGCCCTGAGGTGTAAATGCCCCCTTAACCTTTTAGGCTATAACGTACAAATGCACTCAAGATGACCCCTTGACCACCTGCTTTTCCTTACCTCCACTGACTCCCAACCACAGTAAATTATCAATCAAAGGCCCCCTCTCACTACATTCGTGAGAACAGATGAGGCCATCATTAGGAATCACTGAAATCAGAGCAATAAAGGAAAAATTCCATAACAGTGCAATAGACGGCTGTCATATCCGTATCAAACCTCCAGCAAATAACTCCCACTGTTACTTCAACAGGAAGCTGTTTCACTCCATCCAACTCCAGGCCATCTCTGATCACCGGGGGAAATTCCTTGATGTCTTTGTGGGATATCCTGGGTCAGTGCACGATGCCAGGGTGCTGAGGAACAGCCCTGTGTATGCTGGCAACCTTTACCCACCTGCAGGCAAGTGCATCCTCGGGGATGGAGGCTATCCTTGCCTGAGTGCACCCATCTGCCTCATCACCCCTTACAGAGAGCCTGTACAGAACCCTGTGCAGGCTCGTTTCAACAGCAAGCACTCCCGTGCCCGCAACATCGTGGAGAGAGCTTTTGGGATGCTGAAGACACGCTGGCGCTGCATTTTCTTCAAGGCCTTGGAGGTGAGCCCTGCCTTCGTGCCTGAGATTGTTGCGTGCTGCGCTGTGCTTCACAATCTCGCTCTAGCCAATGGGGACATCGTTGAGCCAGAGGATGAGGAAGACCATGATGACGACCCCCCTGATCCCCACAACCTTGCAGCAAGAGTGGAAGAACAAGTGCGTGACAATCTGGCTGCTGCAGTGTCTGCTCCAAACATCCCCGTGCCGGCTCTCCATGAGCATGACTACCTTTAAAACATTAAGAAAGATAAAAATGTTTTAAAATTCATGTTGTCAGCATTCAGTTTCTTGACAAATGTCATTTTATAGGTTTACAATTACATGCACATATTTGTTAGAGCTTTAAAACCTTTTGTAGTGTAGAGGGATAAACCAATGAACTGGTTAGAAGAAGATTGCTGGTCAATCAGCAAGGCTCTTTACTCCAGGTTTGTCCAGGGTCATTGTCCCTGTAAATAAATGGAGTTAATCACTTTTGATAAAAAATATGTCAAATGCATAAATGTGATTGATATTTGTAAAGCATTTTTTGAACCAGTCATGGGCATAAACAGTCAAAGCTGCTTAGTTTGTCAAGGAATTACTATAATGCAAAATGCATACATAAATTTACTACAATTTATATTTGGTGGGTTAAAGGGTTAGTTCACCTCAACATATAAATACAGCAATTATTTACGGTTTACTATTTACTTATTTAATGTTTTTTATTGTTTAAATACAAAAGGGAATTTTTGTCAAGTTTGTTCTGCTGGTTTCATACAATATCAGTCAATGGAGCCCAACTTTCAGAAGCTTCATGGCATTATTTAATGACGCTTTTGAAGCTTCTGAAAGTCCATTGACTGATATTGTATTAAACCAAACAGTACAAACCTGACCAAAATCACCTTTTGTGTTCAGGAAAACAAAAAACAGAGGGATCAAACAACATCAAGGCGAGTAAATAATGACTATTGAATTATTACTATTATGATTTATTTGCTTGGGTTAAGTAACCCTTTAGTCACTATTTTACTGTGTGTAATTTGTGTAAACAGTCTCAAGTTCAGCTTTGGTCATGGAGGGCTATTATCCAGCAGAGTTTTTCCAACCCTAATTATACACCCCTGAATCAATTTAAACCAATTAATAACTGACTACTTGAAATTTACGGACAGGTGTGCTGGAACTTAACCCTCCATGACCTGCCATTAAGATCCTTGCATGAACTCTGTAAACCTTTAAAAGTCATATAATACACTCCAGTAAAACAAGTGTTTTAAAGTGTTTTTCTTCTTACATTACACCATACATTCACTAATTATTAATCAACGTTTCATAAATATTTAATTTATGAATTTGATTACAATCTTAAAGTATCACTAAATTTCTAGAAGTCTATAATGTACTGTGAATGCCTAGGAATAGTTTGTTTTATATACATATTATTGTACAAAATTCTTAGGCCACCATTTGTAGTTGTTGCACAGTACTGTGTATATATATATATATATATATATATATAGATTCCCATTTTTATTCACAAATTTAATTCATATCAACCCAAATGTGCAAAAGATCAGAAGATGTTTTTTGTCAAATAATTTATTTTTTGGCGAGCATCTGAAGAACAGAAAGGAACCTTTCATCCCTTTCGTTGGTTTCTCTTTCTCTCCTTTCCTCTCTCTCGACTGCCTCCCGGTGCCATCTCTCTTCTCTTTCTCTTACTTCTCTTTCTTGTCTTTCCTCTCTCTCTCTCGTCTCTCCCGTTCTCTTCTGTCCTCCTTCTCCTCCATTTCTCTCCACAGCCTCTCCTCCCTCTCAGCTGCCTTCCGCTCTCTCTCCTCTTCTCGCTCCTCCATGTCCCGGATCAGCTCCTCCACATCTATAGCCCTTTTCCTGGCTCTTGCTGGCTCTGGCCTCACTGAGGATGAAGAGACCACAGCAGCATCCGGCCCACATGAGGCAACGAGGGCAGGAGGAGAGATGGAGGGTCTGCCCCCAATTGCCTCATCCATGGCAGTGTACCACTTCCAGGACGCTGCTGTGGCCTCTCCATCCTCAGTGCTCACCCCCGTCTGCGGACATTTCAGATCCTGCAAAAATGCACAAGCATGATACAAAAGCAGTCATTTTAACAGCACAATATTTAATCATTTAATTTATGTTTTAGAAGTAACAAAATTATCTTACTTTGTATTTTTGTTTCAGGTTTTCCCATTTTTTTTAACAAACGCCGCCGTCACCCTGCCTTGCAGGCTCTGCTCCTCCACAAAAGATCTGCAGCAAGAGAGAAATCAAGAATGAAAAAGTTATATCTCTGTTTGAAAATACAATAATTGAAATGTACTGCAAATAAAGTATTCAATTGATTTTTAAATATTTCTGTATACTCACTCAAAGCCTTTGATGGCAGCATTACGCTTTCCGGTGAAGAGCGCTTCATGAGCCACTCTCCACCGGATAAGCAGCCGCGTGTGCTCATCCGTCCCTGTAACATCCAGACAAGACTCACGTTACCGCTGTGATTTATGAGCTCAATACTACATTTACATGTTGAGGTTGTTGCTAATAAATAGCTTTTTATCCATCATAAATGTTCAACAATTTTTCAACAGTACTAATGGATAAATGAAATAGATTACTTATGTTTAGTTACTTTATGTAAAATGCATTAAACTAATAAAAACAGTGTTAACAACAGTGAATTCTCCTAAACAATAGTACACACACGTCACTCAGATGTCTATTTCATATCAGTTACACGTAGTAATCTTGCCAGATTTTGAATAAATATTTAGTAATGGTATTTCAGATGTATACGGTTTAAAATGTATGCAAATACAGTTTAAAGACGTATGTGTCCTTATGGAGCTCCTCTATCCAATAAAATGTGATTTACGGCAAAATCACAAATTTACCATATTATATAGCGTCTTTGCACCATCAACAGTTCAACAATTTACTGTACAGAAAGTTAGTTCAACACATGCGATTTGGTTTGTATTTGTCATACTCACATTTGAAAACACTCTCGTCCACCCTTTCCGTCATGTTTGAGTATGAAATATCTACTTCTTGTTCTTTTTTATATCGTATCCTCTCGCGTGGCCTCCTGGGATAGATGAGTACAAGCTGAAAAACACTCAAATGTCTGGGCGAAAGCAGGAGATCATCCGGGAACTTCTCGCCTACTCTTTTAGGAATACTGATGTTTCGAACGTACTGCTTCCCTCACGTACTGTTTTCGCCTACTATATAGTAGGAAAGCAGGCATATTCGAACGCACTATCGTCCAAATCTCGCGATAATTAGTACGTCAACCAGGTAATTCTCGCCTACTCTTTTATGGATACTGAGGATTCGAACGTACTTTTTCGCTGGCCTACTCTTTTCGCCTACTATATAGTAGGGAAGTATGCGGTTTGGAACGCAGCCACGGCCTAGAGAAGCAGTTAAAAGGAAAAGGAAAAGGCATTCGGGTGTGGTACTCCCCCGGGAGAAATTGATTCTGTTGGCAGTGGCTTGGATTTGCTGGGATCTTTGGAGCGGCTGTGAGGATCTGACTGGAAAGGGGTGCAACGGTGATTGTGGGAGCACAAGCTGGAACGTGAATTGGATGTGAAGTGAGTGTATTTTGGAGATTGAGTCAAGATTGGAGAATGTCATCACTCGAGAGAGAAAGATAAGTAATGAAACACCGGATCCGTGTGAATGCATGCCGTGTATTGAACTGAATACGGAATTGTGAAGTGTATTGACCACAAATATAGTTGCCATCAAGAGTGTGAACTGATTCATCTGTGAAACCCTGATATCTTCTTCTGAGTGTGAAAGAGTGTTGAAGACGCTGTGTTCCATGCGGTGTGAAGTCCTCTGCATCTCTTCGGCTTCTGAGCAACAGTGGAGGGATTGAACAGTGGGTGAGTGCTGGCCTTATTGCACGAAGATTTGAGAGTGGATTGCGGTGCTTGAATTGAAGTGTCACACAGTATTGGACTTGACGTGAAGTTGCAGTGTGTGGATGTACACGTTTATTTAACCGCCAGTACTCTCCAGTTCACGTCCTTGCCCAGTGTTTGCGGAGCAAAGCCCTCAGGTTGAATGTGTATGTTCCATTTCGGGCACCAGGTCCTGTGCTATGAGAGAGGAGTGTGATTGTCCTGTTTAACTTGTCTTGTCTATCTAAATAGAACGTTCCTCTGCCACCGCCTTCGTGTGTGCTGCCTGTTCGGAGGAGAGACACACCCCCACCTTAGTGTTGCCGTGGGAACCGCCCAGCCGTAAGCCTGAGTCTCCGTTATACGAAAGGATCATGTTTGTTCTTTTATCAAATGCTCCGTCTATTTAAGATTCTCCTGCCGCTGCCTTCTTAGGTGCTGCCTGATCGGAGGAGAGACACATCCCAGCCCTAGTGCCTGTGTGGAGCAACCCAGTCCAGCCGTAAGCCAATTCTCCATTATACGAAAGGATCATGTTCGTTCTTGTATCAAAGGCTTTGTCTATTTAAATAGAAGATTCGTCTGCCTCGGCCTTCTTGTGTGCTGCCTGTTCAGAGGAGAGGCACATCCCAGCAGCAACGCTGCTTGTTCAGAACCACCCGCTCCAGCCGTAAGTCCTTACTTCACCGAAATAGAATTGAACCTGCAAACTTGTCTCTATCTTGGATTAGAGGGGACCCTTGTCTCTGGCTGGAGCCGTCAAGGGCGGAAAGGCACCCGGAGGACCTCACACCTGCTGCTCAGTGACGACACGGAGGAGAGCACCCTACACGGAGGAGATCTGCCTACCCGACTACCTACCTGGCCGGTAGCGAGTCCCCCTCCTGGACTCCATCGCCCCCTGTGCCGGTCATCTGCCGAATAGCTGACGTTTGGGAAAAACTTACCTGCTACCCACCTGTCCTGTGGAGAGAGTCCCCTCCTGGCCCGTGGCCCCGGCCCTGGTCTGCCCGGGTCGCTGCCCGCCTGTATTACACTGAAAAGAGTCTACTTACCACGTTACCTACCTGCACGCCGGACGGGCGTTCGACTCATTCTTCCTCTGTGGCTGCCAGTAACCCGGGCCCTCGCAGTGAACCCCTCTGCCTCCTCCTCCCTGGAAAGAGAGACGAAGCCCGCATTAAGACATTTAATTCTTGCTTTTATTCAATAAAGATTGTTACTTTTAGAAATTCTTCTTGTCTGCCTGGTCTCTGGTACGCTCCTCGAGGTGGTCCTGGGTTTGAGGGGTGGGCGCAGTCTGGCTTGGCCCCCCCGACCTGTGACAATAGCTTGTTTTTAATATATTTTATAATGTAATAATTTCACAGTTAATCTCCTAATTGGAATTTGCACTTTCCCATTTTTCTGGTCTAGTTTTATTCCTGTTCACCCTGCTGTACAAAATGCCTGCGTCACTGTTACGATGTGGTTTTGTGTCCTGTCAGGTTTAGTGGTTCCCTGTCTTGTCATTGGTTTTCCCAGGTGTTTCCCATTTACCACGCCCCCTTGTTATCCTATCCAGCTCGTGTGTCCATGATTATTTAAGCCCTGTGTTTCAGCCTTGTCTTTGTGAGTTCTTGTTTAATGTTTACGTGTATGTTGGTTGTTCTTGTATCCTGTTCCCGAGTCCTGTATCCAAGTTTAGTTTGTTAAATAAAGCGTGTGCTGCATCTGGATCCTGCTTCATCTCTGCCTCAACCGCACCGCGTTACAGAAGAACTCACCACATCGTGATCCAGCAGCCATGCCTTTCTGGAGTCCAGACGTCCAGATTCTCCATCTCCGTCAAGAGAATCGTGCCATCGAGGATTATGTCGCAGAATTCCTTGAACTGGCACATCTCGCGCAAATGAGCACCCAGTGCTTGTTGATCTTCTTCCGCGGGGGATTATCGGAACCACTCCGGTCTCTGATGCCCGAACCTGATCCGCACGGGTCTTTAGAGTGGTATATCAACCTGGGCCTGTTGTGGAGCAGCTCTTCGTTTACCATGGGCGTGGAGAAGCTGCGAGAGCCTGCGCTTCACGTCAGCCCGGTCGCGCCCGCGCTCCACAAGCCTGCAATTCACGTCTGCCCAGTCGAACCCGCGCTTCACGTGAGCCAAGTGGAGCCTGCTTTTCACGACATGCCTGAGCTTCTTCCCGCCGAGTACAGTAGAGTAGAGTACAGTAGAGCACAGTAGAGGTAGAGTACAGTGGAGCACAGTAGAGGTAGAGTACAGTGGAGCACAGTAGAGGTAGAGTACAGTGGAGCACAGTAGAGGTAGAGTACAGTGGAGCACAGTAGAGGTAGAGTACAGTGGAGCACAGTAGAGGTAGAGTACAGTGGAGTAGAGTACAGTGGAGCACAGTAGAGGTGGAGTACAGTGGAGCACAGTAGAGGTGGAGTACAGTGGAGCACATTAGAGGTTGAGTACAGTGGAGCGAAGTAGAGGTGGAGTACAGTGGAGCACAGTAGAGGTGGAGTACAGTGGAGCACAGTAGAGGTGGAGTACAGTGGAGCACAGTAGAGGCGGAGTACAATGGAGCACAGTAGAGGTGGAGTACAGTGGAGCACAGTGGAGCACAGTAGAGGTGGAGCACAGTAGAGCACAGTGGAGGTAGAGTACAGTGGAGGTAGAGGTAGAGCACAGTGGAGCACAGTAGAGGTAGAGCACAGTGGAGTCCAGTGGAGCGCAATGGAGCTGGAGTACAGTGGAGCGCAGTAGAGGTAGTGTACAGTGGAGCGCAGTAGAGGTAGAGTACAATGGAGCGCAGTAGAGTAGAGTACAGTGGAGCGCAGTAGAGGTAGAGTACAGTGGAGCGCAGTAGAGGTAGAGTACAGTGGAGCGCAGTAGAGGTAGAGTACAGTGGAGCGCAGTAGAGGTAGAGTACAGTCGAGCGCAGTAGAGATAGAGTACAGCAGAGCACAGTAGAGGTAGAGTACAGTGGAGCACAGTAGAGGTAGAGTACAGTGGAGCACAGTAGAGGTAGAGTACAGTGGAGTACAATAGAAATAGAGTACAGTGGAGTACAGTAGAGGTAGAGTACAGTGGAGTACAGTAGAGGTAGAGTACAGTGGAGCACAGTAGAGATAGAGTACAGTGGAGCACAGTAGAGGTAGAGTACAGTGGAGCACAGTGGAGCACAGTAGAGGTGGAGCACAGTAGAGTACAGTAGAGGTAGAGAACAGTACAGTACAGTAGAGGTAGAGTACAGTGGAGTACAGTAGAGATAGAGTCAGTGGAGTACAGTAGAGTAGAGTACAGTAGAGCACAGTAGAGGTAGAGTACAGTGGAGCACAGTAGAGATAGAGTACAGTGGAGCACAGTAGAGTAGAGTACAGTAGAGCACAGTGGAGGTAGAGTACAGTGGAGTCGAGTGGAGCACAGTGGAGGTAGAGTACAGTGGAGCACAGTAGAGATAGTGTACAGTGGAGCACAGTAGAGGTGGAGTACAGTGGAGCACAGTAGAGGTGGAGTACAGTGGAGTACAGTAGAGGTGGAGTACAATGGAGTGCAGTAGAGTAGAGTACAGTTGAGCGCAGTAGAGGTAGAGTACAGTGGAGCGCAGTAGAGGTTGAGTACAGTGGAGCGCAGTAGAGGTAGAGTACAGTGGAGCGCAGTAGAGGTAGAGTACAGTGGAGCGCAGTAGAGGTAGAGTACAGTGGAGCGCAGTAGAGCTAGAATACAGTGGAGCGCAGTAGAGGTAGAGTACAGTGGAGCGCAGTAGAGATAGAGTACAGTGGAGCGCAGTAGAGGTAGAGTACAGTGGAGCGCAGTAGAGGTAGAGTATAGTGGAGCGCAGTAGAGATAGAGTACAGCGGAGCACAGTAGAGATAGAGTACAGTGGAGCACAGTAGAGGTAGAGTACAGTGGAGCACAATAGAAATAGAGTACAGTGGAGAACAGTAGAGATATATTACAGTGGAGTACAGTAGAGGTAGAGTACAGTGGAGTACAGTATAGGTAGAGTACAGTGGAGCACAGTAGAGATAGAGTACAGTAGAGCACAGTAGAGGTGGAGTACAGTAGAGCACAGTAGAGGTAGAGAACAGTACAGTACAGTAGAGGTAGAGTACAGTGGAGTACAGTAGAGATAGAGTCAGTGGAGTACAGTAGAGTAGAGTACAGTGAAGCACAGTAGAGGTAAAGTACAGTGGAGCACAGTAGAGGTAGAGTACAGTGGAGCACAGTAGAGGTAGAGTACAGTGGAGCACAGTAGAGGTAGAGTACACTGGAACACAGTAGAGATAGAGTACAGTGGAGCACAGTAGAGATAGAGTACAGTGGAGTACAATAGAAATAGAGTACAGTGGAGAACATTAGAGATAAATTACCGTGGAGTATAGTAGAGGTAGAGTACAGTGGAGCGCAGTAGAGGTAGAGTACAGTGGAGCGCAGTAGAGATAGAGTACAGTGGAGCGCAGTAGAGGTAGAGTACAGTGGAGCGCAGTAGAGGTAGAGTATAGTGGAGCGCAGTAGATATAGAGTACAGTGGAGCACAGTAGAGATAGAGTACAGTGGAGCACAGTAGAGGTAGAGTACAGTGGAGCACAATAGAAATAGAGTACAGTGGAGAACAGCAGAGATATATTACAGTGGAGTACAGTAGAGGTAGAGTACAGTGGAGTACAGTATAGGTAGAGTACAGTGGAGCACAGTAGAGATAGAGTACAGTAGAGCACAGTAGAGGTGGAGTACAGTAGAGCACAGTAGAGGTAGAGAACAGTACAGTACAGTAGAGGTAGAGTACAGTGGAGTACAGTAGAGATAGAGTCAGTGGAGTACAGTAGAGTAGAGTACAGTGAAGCACAGTAGAGGTAAAGTACAGTGGAGCACAGTAGAGGTAGAGTACAGTGGAGCACAGTAGAGGTAGAGTACAGTGGAGCACAGTAGAGGTAGAGTACACTGGAACACAGTAGATATAGAGTACAGTGGAGCACAGTAGAGATAGAGTACAGTGGAGCACAGTAGAGGTAGAGTACAGTGGAGTACAATAGAAATAGAGTACAGTGGAGAACATTAGAGATAAATTACCGTGGAGTATAGTAGAGGTAGAGTACAGTGGAGCACAGTAGAGGTAGAGTACAGTGGAGCACAGTAGAGATAGAGTACAGTAGAGGTAGAATACAGTGGAGTACAGTGGAGCACAGTAGAGGTGGAGTACAGTAGAGTACAGTAGAGGTAGTGATCAGTACAGTACAGTAGAGGTAGAGTACAGTGGAGTACAGTAGAGATAGAGTACAGTGGAGTACAGTAGAGTAGAGTACAGTAGAGCACAGTAGCCGTAGAGTACAGCGGGGCACAGTAGAGAAAGAGTACAGTGGAGTACAGTAGAGGTAGAGTACAGTGGAGTACAGTGGAGTACAGTAGAGGTAAAGTACAGTGGAGTTCAGTAGAGATAGAGTACAGTGGAGCACAGTAGAGATAGAGTACAGTGGAGTACAGTGGAGCACAGTAGAGGTGGAGTAGAGTACAGTAGAGGTAGAGAACAGTACAATACAGTAGAGGCAGAGTACAGTGGAGTACAGTAGAGATAGAGTACAGTGGAGCACAGTAGAGGTAGAGTACAGTGGATCACAGTAGAGATAGAGTACAGTGGAGTACAGTAGAGGTAGAGTATAGTGGAGTACAGTAGAGGTAGAGTACAGTGGAGCACAGTAGAGGTAGAGTACAGTGGATCACAGTAGAGATAGAGTACAGTGGAGTACAGTAGAGGTAGAGTATAGTGGAGTACAGTAGAGGTAGAGTACAGTGGAGTACAGTAGAGATAGAGTCAGTAGAGTACAGTAGAGTAGAGTACAGTAGAGCACCGTAGAGGTAGAGTACAGTGTAGCACAGTAGAGATAGAGTACAGTGGAGCACAGTAGAGGTAGAGTACAGTGGATCACAGTAGAGATAGAGTACAGTGGAGTACAGTAGAGGTAGAGTATAGTGGAGTACAGTAGAGGTAGAGTACAGTGGAGTACAGTAGAGATAGAGTCAGTGGAGTACAGTAGAGTAGAGTACAGTAGAGCACCGTATAGGTAGAGTACAGTGGAGCACAGTAGAGATAGAGTACAGTGGAGTACAGTAGAGGTAGAGTACAGTGGAGTACAGTAGAGATAGAGTACAGTGGAGTACAGTAGAGGTAGAGTACAGTGGAGTACAGTAGAGATAGAGTCAGTGGAGTACAGTAGAGTAGAGTACAGTAGAGCACCGTAGAGGTAGAGTACAGTGGAGCACAGTAGAGATAGAGTACAGTGTAGTACAGTAGAGGTAGAGTACAGTGGAGTACAGTAGAAGTAGAGTACAGTGGAGTACAGTAGAAATAGATTACAGTGGAGCACATTAGAGGTGGAGTACAGTAGAGTACAGTAGAGGTAGAGTACAGTGGAGTACAGTAGAGATAGAGTACACTGGAGCACAGTAGAGGTAGAGTACAGTGGAGCACAGTAGAGGTAGAGTACAGTGGAGCACAGTAGAGGTAGAGTACAGTTGATCACAGTAGAGGTAGAGTACAGTGGAGTACATTACAGGTAGAGTAAAGTGGAGTACAATAGAGATAGAGTCAGTGGAGTACAGTAGAGTAGAGTACAGTAGAGCACAGTAGAGGTAGAGTACAGTGGAGTCCAGTGGAGCACAGTGGAGGTAGAGTACAGTGGATCACAGTAGAGATAGAGTACAGTGGAGTCCAATGGAGCAAAGTGGAGGTAGAGTACAGTGGAGTACAGTAGAGATAGTGTACAGTGGAGTACAGTAGATATAGAGTACAGTGGAGTACAGTAGAGGTAGAGTACAGTGGAGTACAGTAGAGATAGAGTCAATGGAGTACAGTAGAGTAGAGCACAGTAGAGGTAGAGTACAGTGGAGTACAGTAGAAATAGAGTACAGTAGAGAACAGTAGAGATAGAGTACAGTGGAGTATAGTAGAGGTAGAGTACAGTGGAGTACAGTAGAGGTAGAGTACAGTAGAGCACAGTAGAGGTAGAGTACAGTGGAGTACAGTAGAGATAGAGTACAGTGGAGTACAGTAGAGATAGAGTACAATGGAGCACAGTAGAGGTAGAGTACAGTGGAGTACAATAGAAATAGAGTACAGTGGAGAACAGTAGAGGTAGAGTACAGTGGAGTACAGTAGAGATAGATTACAGTGGAGTACAGTAGAGGTAGAGTACAGTGGAGTACAGTAGAGATAGAGTACAGTGGAGCACAGTAGAGGTAGAGTACAGTGGAGTACAGTAGAGATAGAGTACAGTGGAGCACAGTAGAGGTAGAGTACAGTGGAGCACAGTAGAGGTAGAGTACAGTGGAGTACAGTAGAGATAGAGTACAGTGGAGCACAGTAGAGGTAGAGTACAGTTTAGCACAGTAGAGATAGAGTACAGTGGAGCACAGTAGAGGTAGAGTACAGTGGAGCACAGTAGAGGTAGAGTACAGTGGAGCACAGTAGAGGTAGAGTATAGTGGAGCACAGTAGAGGTAGAGTATAGTGGAGCACAGTAGAGGTAGAGTACAGTGGAGCACAGTAGAGGTAGAGTACAGTGGAGCACAGTAGATGTAGAGTACAGTGGAGTACAGTAGAGATAGAGTACAGTGGAGCACAGTAGAGGTAGAGTACAGTGGAGTACAGTAGAGATAGAGTACAGTGGAGTACAGTAGAGATAGAGTACAGTGGAGTACAGTAGAGATAGAGTACAATGGAGCACAGTAGAGGTAGAGTACAGTGGAGTACAATAGAAATAGAGTACAGTGGAGAACAGTAGAGGTAGAGTACAGTGGAGTACAGTAGAGATAGAGTACAGTGGAGTACAGTAGAGGTAGAGTACAGTGGAGTACAGTAGAGATAGAGTCAGTGGAGTACAGTAGAGTAGAGTACAGTAGAGCACCATAGAGGTAGAGTACAGTGGAGCACAGTAGAGATAGAGTACAGTGGAGTACACTAGAGGTAGAGTACAGTGGAGTACAGTAGAAGTAGAGTACAGTGGAGTACAGTAGAAATAGAGTACAGTGGAGCACATTAGAGGTGGAGTACAGTAGAGTACAGTAGAGGTAGAGTACAGTGGAGTACAGTAGAGGTAGAGTACAGTGGAGTACAGTAGAGATAGAGTCAGTGGAGTACAGTAGAGTAGAGTACAGTAGAGCACAGTAGAGGTAGAGTACAGTGGAGTCCAGTGGAGCACAGTGGAGGTAGAGTACAGTGGATCACAGTAGAGATAGAGTACAGTGGAGTCCAGTGGAGCAAAGTGGAGGTAGAGTACAGTGGAGTACAGTAGAGATAGTGTACAGTGGAGTACAGTAGATATAGAGTACAGTGGAGTACAGTAGAGGTAGAGTACAGTGGAGTACAGTAGATGTAGAGTACAGTGGAGTACAGTAGAGATAGAGTCAGTGGAGTACAGTAGAGTAGAGCACAGTAGAGGTAGAGTACAGTGGAGTACAGTATAAATAGAGTACAGTGGAGAACAGTAGAGATAGAGTACAGTGGAGTATAGTAGAGGTAGAATACAGTGGAGTACAGTAGAAGTAGAGTACAGTAGAGCACAGTAGAGATAGAGTACAGTAGAGCACAGAAGAGGTAGAGTACAGTGGAGCACAGTAGAGTTAGAGTACAGTGGAGCACAGTAGAGGTAGAGTACAGTGGAGTACAGTAGAGATAGAGTACAGTGGAGCACAGTAGAGGTAGAGTACAGTTTAGCACAGTAGAGATAGAGTACAGTGGATCACAGTAGAGATAGAGTACAGTGGAGTACAGTAGAGGTAGAGTATAGTGGAGTACAGTAGAGGTAGAGTACAGTGGAGTACAGTAGAGATAGAGTTAGTGGAGTACAGTAGAGTAGAGTACAGTAGAGCACCGTATAGGTAGAGTATAGTGGAGCACAGTAGAGATAGAGTACAGTGGAGTACAGTAGAGGTAGAGTACAGTGGAGTACAGTAGAGAAAGAGTACAGTGGAGTACAGTAGAGGTAGAGTACAGTGGAGTACAGTAGAGATAGAGTCAGTGGAGTACAGTAGAGTAGAGTACAGTAGAGCACCGTAGAGGTAGAGTAAAGTGGAGCAGAGTAGAGATAGAGTACAATGTAGTACAGTAGAGGTAGAGTACAGTGGAGTACAGTAGAAGTAGAGTACAGTGGAGTACAGTAGAAATAGATTACAGTGGAGCACATTAGAGGTGGAGTACAGTAGAGTACAGTAGAGGTAGAGTACAGTGGAGCACAGTAGAGGTAGAGTACAGTGGAGCACAGTAGAGGTAGAGTACAGTTGATCACAGTAGAGGTAGAGTACAGTGGAGTACATTACAGGTAGAGTAAAGTGGAGTAAAGTAGAGATAGAGTCAGTGGAGTACAGTAGAGTAGAGTACAGTAGAGCACAGTGGAGGTAGAGTACAGTGGAGTCCAGTGGAGCAAAGTGGAGGTCGAGTACAGTGGAGTACAGTAGAGATAATGTACAGTGGAGTACAGTAGATATAGAGTACAGTGGAGTACAGTAGAGGTAGAGTACAGTGGAGTACAGTAGAGGTAGAGTACAGTGGAGTACAGTAGAGATAGAGTCAGTGGAGTACAGTAGAGTAGAGTACAGTAGAGCACAGTAGAGGTAGAGGACAGTGGAGTCCAGTGGAGCACAGTGGAGGTAGAGTACAGTGGATCACAGTAGAGATAGAGTACAGTGGAGTCCAGTGGAGCAAAGTGGAGGTAGAGTACAGTCGAGTACAGTAGAGATAGTGTACAGTGGAGTACAGTAGATATAGAGTACAGTGGAGTACAGTAGAGGTAGAGTACAGTGGAGTACAGTAGAGGTAGAGTACAGTGGAGTACAGTAGAGATAGAGTCAGTGGAGTACAGTAGAGTAGAGCACAGTAGAGGTAGAGTACAGTGGAGTACAGTAGAAATAGAGTACAGTGGAGAACAGTAGAGATAGAGTACAGTGGAGTATAGTAGAGGTAGAGTACAGTGGAGTAGAGTAGAGGTAGAGTACAGTGGAGTAAAGTAGAGATAGAGTACAGTGGAGCACAGTAGAGGTAGAGTACAGTGGAGTACAGTATAAATAGAGTACAGTGGAGAACAGTAGAGATAGAGTACAGTGGAGTATAGTAGAGGTAGAGTACAGTGGAGTACAGTAGAAGTAGAGTACAGTAGAGCACAGTAGAGAGAGTACAGTAGAGCACAGAAGAGGTAGAGTACAGTGGAGCACAGTCGAGGTAGAGTACAGTGAAGCACAGTAGAGGTAGAGTACAGTGGAGCACAGTAGAGGTAGAGTACAGTGGAGTACAGTAGAGATAGAGTACATTGGAGCACAGTAGAGGTAGAGTACAGTTGAAGAGGTCTTTTCCAAAACGCGATAAACGCCATTTAAAAAAAAAATGAGTTTGTCATGTCATTTTGCTGTGCACTGAACCTATTCACTGCTCCATCAACATTTCATGCCAAATCGCTACATTTCCTTGTTTAAAATGTACTACAAGATGCAGTTTCTTTCCAAAACGCGATAAGCGCCAAACCTATTTTTAGCCTAAACGCGATAAATCCACGCAACTAATCAGAATTCGGTGAACGTTCTACGCAATCCAACAGGGTGGCGCTCTGAACAGAGGTTTGTTTATGTTCATTTATTCCTCAAAATGAGTGAGTTTTCTAGTCGACTAGTAGTAGTTCATTTAAGTTTAATCACATATTTCTATTGATTTAATTATTTAAATATGGGAGAGAAACCATAATGACCATTTTTTAATTGCCTATTCCGCATCTCACGCATAAAGCTTGCCACAAAGAACCGACAAAAGTAATGATTAGGCCTATGTATGAAACTTTTGAATTGTTTATTTTTTAATTAGTGTTTTCTGTCAGATATAGCTGAAAAGATAAAGTTGATATGCTGACTCGCCATCTTCGCAGTAGTGAACGCGCCTATAGAGAGAAATGCACACTTTGAATTAGCCTACATACGCAGAGAGTAGCCAATTTCTTTTCGTTTTTTATTGTTTTGTTTAAATGTAGACATTTCAAGCTTTTTATAGATATACTTCTCAGGATTGTGAGGCAAGTATCGCTGTGTTTCGGTTCATTTATGTGATGCTCTCCAGATCACGCGCGGGCGCTTCCGTGTCCTGATTATATGTCTGCTATATTTGCTTATTTATTTATTATTAATCCAGTCAATTTGTTGATGAAACATTGATTAAAATGAAGATACAATTTATACAAAACGAAATTCACTTTAAAGCAAGGCTTTCTACTAAACAAAACTTAATAAGTGGTCAAAATCATGTCTGACCCATTCCAAATGTTTTCCGATATATTGGTCATCTTATGATCCTATCATACTCATCTCATGCGGTTCCCTTTTCATATAATCAACATAGATGAAAAAAAAAAAATAACATTAGCCTATATTATTAAACATAAATATGAAACGTATGTTTAAGTTTTTTTTTTAAACTTAGCCTATATGTAAGCGTCACGCCGCTCCGCTTTGTTCACATGCTGTGTAGCCTATACAAGCATGTGTGTGTGTGTGTGGTGGAGGGGTGCCCATCACTACTTTTGAATATCGTTATCATTATTAAATATTTTTAATAATTTTTTTTTTTTTACGCATATGTAGTGGACAAATTGGTCCTACTTGTTACAGGTTTGACACTTTACTAAAAATGACTCTGAATGTATTACTAAATAACTTATTGAATAGCTATTGATATCATTACTATTTTCAGGTTCTGCACCAAATGACTTTTAGCCTAACTGTGTTACTAAATTTAATTTATAGTATGAGCCCCTGATTATATGTTACATGCTCTCGTTTTTTTTTTTTTTAAAGACAAACCATACAGTTTTGGAAAAAATTGATGGATTTATAGCGTTTTGGAAAAAAAATAAATTAACTTTTAATTTATAATAAACAATATTGTTGTTTGATTTAATAATCATTGTTCAACATGTTCAGACTGAGCCAATAAAACATTTTAACAGGATAAATTGAATATTCACAAAATGTGTGGGTCTAGGTAAAAAATGTAATTTTCCTGAAAACTATTGAAATGGATTTATAGCGTTTTGGAAAAGACCTCTTCAGTTTAGCACAGTAGAGATAGAGTACAGTGGATCACAGTAGAGATAGAGTACAGTGGAGTACAGTAGAGGTAGAGTATAGTGGAGTACAGTAGAGGTAGAGTACAGTGGAGTACAGTAGAGATAGAGTTAGTGGAGTACAGTAGAGTAGAGTACAGTAGAGCACCGTATAGGTAGAGTATAGTGGAGCACAGTAGAGATAGAGTACAGTGGAGTACAGTAGAGGTAGAGTACAGTGGAGTACAGTAGAGAAATAGTACAGTGGAGTACAGTAGAGGTAGAGTACAGTGGAGTACAGTAGAGATAGAGTCAGTGGAGTACAGTAGAGTAGAGTACAGTAGAGCACCGTAGAGGTAGAGTAAAGTGGAGCAGAGTAGAGATAGAGTACAATGTAGTACAGTAGAGGTAGAGTACAGTGGAGTACAGTAGAAGTAGAGTACAGTGGAGTACAGTAGAAATAGATTACAGTGGAGCACATTAGAGGTGGAGTACAGTAGAGTACAGTAGAGGTAGAGTACAGTGGAGCACAGTAGAGGTAGAGTACAGTGGAGCACAGTAGAGGTAGAGTACAGTTGATCACAGTAGAGGTAGAGTACAGTGGAGTACATTACAGGTAGAGTAAAGTGGAGTACAGTAGAGATAGAGTCAGTGGAGTACAGTAGAGTAGAGTACAGTAGAGCACAGTAGAGGTAGAGTACAGTGGAGTCCAGTGGAGCACAGTGGAGGTAGAGTACAGTGGATCACAGTAGAGATAGAGTACAGTGGAGTCCAGTGGAGCAAAGTGGAGGTCGAGTACAGTGGAGTACAGTAGAGATAGTGTACAGTGGAGTACAGTAGATATAGAGTACAGTGGAGTACAGTAGAGGTAGAGTACAGTGGAGTACAGTAGAGGTAGAGTACAGTGGAGTACAGTAGAAATAGAGTACAGTGGAGAACAGTAGAGATAGAGTACAGTGGAGTATAGTAGAGGTAGAGTACAGTGGAGTAGAGTAGAGGTAGAGTACAGTGGAGTAAAGTAGAGATAGAGTACAGTGGAGCACAGTAGAGGTAGAGTACAGTGGAGTACAGTATAAATAGAGTACAGTGGAGAACAGTAGAGATAGAGTACAGTGGAGTATAGTAGAGGTAGAGTACAGTGGAGTACAGTAGAAGTAGAGTACAGTAGAGCACAGTAGAGATAGAGTACAGTAGAGCACAGAAGATTTAGCATACAGTGGAGCACAGTAGAGGTAGAGTACAGTGGAGCACAGTAGAGGTAGAGTACAGTGGAGCACAGTAGAGGTAGAGTACAGTGGAGTACAGTAGAGATAGAGTACAGTGGAGCACAGTAGAGGTAGAGTACAGTTTAGCACAGTAGAGATAGAGTACAGTGGAGCACAGTAGAGGTAGAGTACAGTGGAGCACAGTAGAGGTAGAGTACAGTGGAGCACAGTAGAGGTAGAGTACAGTGGAGCACAGTAGAGGTAGAGTACAGTGGAGCACAGTAGAGGTAGAGTACAGTGGAGCACAGTAGAGGTATAGTACAGTGGAGTACAGTAGAGTTAGAGTACAGTGGAGTACAGTAGAGATAGAGTACAGTGGAGTACAGTAGAGGTAGAGTACAGTGGAGTACAGTAGAGATAGAGTCAGTGGAGTACGGTAGAGTAGAGTACAGTAGAGCAAAGTAGCCGTAGAGTACAGTGGAGCACAGTAGAGCTAGAGTACAGTGGAGCACAGTAGAGGTAGATTACAGTGGAGTACAGTAGAGGTAGAGTACAGTGGAGTACAGTAGAGATAGAGTACAGTGGAGCACAGTAGAGGTAGATTACAGTGGAGTACAGTGGAGCACAGTAGAGGTGGAGTACAGTAGAGGCAGAGAACAGTACAGTAGAGGTAGAGTACAGTGGAGCACAGTAGAGATAGAGTACAGTGGAGTACAGTAGAGGTAGTGTACAGTGGAGTACAGTAGAGATAGAGTTAGTGGAGTACAGTAGAGTAGAGTACAGTAGAGCACCGTATAGGTAGAGTATAGTGGAGCACAGTAGAGATAGAGTACAGTGGAGTACAGTAGAGGTAGAGTACAGTGGAGTACAGTAGAGAAAGAGTACAGTGGAGTACAGTAGAGGTAGAGTACAGTGGAGTACAGTAGAGATAGAGTCAGTGGAGTACAGTAGAGTAGAGTACAGTAGAGCACCGTAGAGGTAGAGTAAAGTGGAGCAGAGTAGAGATAAAGTACAATGTAGTACAGTAGAGGTAGAGTACAGTGGAGTACAGTAGAAGTAGAGTACAGTGGAGTACAGTAGAAATAGATTACAGTGGAGCACATTAGAGGTGGAGTACAGTAGAGTACAGTAGAGGTAGAGTACAGTGGAGCACAGTAGAGGTAGAGTACAGTTGATCACAGTAGAGGTAGAGTACAGTTGATCACAGTAGAGATAGTGTACAGTGGAGTACAGTAGATATAGAGTACAGTGGAGTACAGTAGAGGTAGAGTACAGTGGAGTACAGTAGAGGTAGAGTACAGTGGAGTACAGTAGAGATAGAGTCAGTGGAGTACAGTAGAGTAGAGTACAGTAGAGCACAGTAGAGGTAGAGTACAGTGGAGTCCAGTGGAGCACAGTGGAGGTAGAGTACAGTGGATCACAGTAGAGATAGAGTACAGTGGAGTCCAGTGGAGCAAAGTGGAGGTAGAGTACAGTGGAGTACAGTAGAGATAGTGTACAGTGGAGTACAGTAGATATAGAGTACAGTGGAGTACAGTAGAGGTAGAGTACAGTGGAGTACAGTAGAGGTAGAGTACAGTGGAGTACAGTAGAGATAGAGTCAGTGGAGTACAGTATAAATAGAGTACAGTGGAGAACAGTAGAGATAGAGTACAGTGGAGTATAGTAGAGGTAGAATACAGTGGAGTACAGTAGAAGTAGAGTACAGTAGAGCACAGTAGAGATAGAGTACAGTAGAGCACAGAAGAGGTAGAGTACAGTGGAGCACAGTAGAGTTAGAGTACAGTGGAGCACAGTAGAGGTAGAGTACAGTGGAGTACAGTAGAGATAGAGTACAGTGGAGCACAGTAGAGGTAGAGTACAGTTTAGCACAGTAGAGATAGAGTACAGTGGATCACAGTAGAGATAGAGTACAGTGGAGTACAGTAGAGGTAGAGTATAGTGGAGTACAGTAGAGGTAGAGTACAGTGGAGTACAGTAGAGATAGAGTTAGTGGAGTACAGTAGAGTAGAGTACAGTAGAGCACCGTATAGGTAGAGTATAGTGGAGCACAGTAGAGATAGAGTACAGTGGAGTACAGTAGAGGTAGAGTACAGTGGAGTACAGTAGAGAAAGAGTACAGTGGAGTACAGTAGAGGTAGAGTACAGTGGAGTACAGTAGAGATAGAGTCAGTGGAGTACAGTAGAGTAGAGTACAGTAGAGCACCGTAGAGGTAGAGTAAAGTGGAGCAGAGTAGAGATAGAGTACAATGTAGTACAGTAGAGGTAGAGTACAGTGGAGTACAGTAGAAGTAGAGTACAGTGGAGTACAGTAGAAATAGATTACAGTGGAGCACATTAGAGGTGGAGTACAGTAGAGTACAGTAGAGGTAGAGTACAGTGGAGCACAGTAGAGGTAGAGTACAGTGGAGCACAGTAGAGGTAGAGTACAGTTGATCACAGTAGAGGTAGAGTACAGTGGAGTACATTACAGGTAGAGTAAAGTGGAGTACAGTAGAGATAGAGTCAGTGGAGTACAGTAGAGTAGAGTACAGTAGAGCACAGTGGAGGTAGAGTACAGTGGAGTCCAGTGGAGCAAAGTGGAGGTCGAGTACAGTGGAGTACAGTAGAGATAGTGTACAGTGGAGTACAGTAGATATAGAGTACAGTGGAGTACAGTAGAGGTAGAGTACAGTGGAGTACATTACAGGTAGAGTAAAGTGGAGTACAGTAGAGATAGAGTCAGTGGAGTACAGTAGAGTAGAGTACAGTAGAGCACAGTAGAGGTAGAGTACAGTGGAGTCCAGTGGAGCACAGTGGAGGTAGAGTACAGTGGATCACAGTAGAGATAGAGTACAGTGGAGTCCAGTGGAGCAAAGTGGAGGTCGAGTACAGTGGAGTACAGTAGAGATAGTGTACAGTGGAGTACAGTAGATATAGAGTACAGTGGAGTACAGTAGAGGTAGAGTACAGTGGAGTACAGTAGAGGTAGAGTACAGTGGAGTACAGTAGAAATAGAGTACAGTGGAGAACAGTAGAGATAGAGTACAGTGGAGTATAGTAGAGGTAGAGTACAGTGGAGTAGAGTAGAGGTAGAGTACAGTGGAGTAAAGTAGAGATAGAGTACAGTGGAGCACAGTAGAGGTAGAGTACAGTGGAGTACAGTATAAATAGAGTACAGTGGAGAACAGTAGAGATAGAGTACAGTGGAGTATAGTAGAGGTAGAGTACAGTGGAGTACAGTAGAAGTAGAGTACAGTAGAGCACAGTAGAGATAGAGTACAGTAGAGCACAGAAGATTTAGCATACAGTGGAGCACAGTAGAGGTAGAGTACAGTGGAGCACAGTAGAGGTAGAGTACAGTGGAGCACAGTAGAGGTAGAGTACAGTGGAGTACAGTAGAGATAGAGTACAGTGGAGCACAGTAGAGGTAGAGTACAGTTTAGCACAGTAGAGATAGAGTACAGTGGAGCACAGTAGAGGTAGAGTACAGTGGAGCACAGTAGAGGTAGAGTACAGTGGAGCACAGTAGAGGTAGAGTACAGTGGAGCACAGTAGAGGTAGAGTACAGTGGAGCACAGTAGAGGTAGAGTACAGTGGAGCACAGTAGAGGTATAGTACAGTGGAGTACAGTAGAGTTAGAGTACAGTGGAGTACAGTAGAGATAGAGTACAGTGGAGTACAGTAGAGGTAGAGTACAGTGGAGTACAGTAGAGATAGAGTCAGTGGAGTACGGTAGAGTAGAGTACAGTAGAGCAAAGTAGCCGTAGAGTACAGTGGAGCACAGTAGAGCTAGAGTACAGTGGAGCACAGTAGAGGTAGATTACAGTGGAGTACAGTAGAGGTAGAGTACAGTGGAGTACAGTAGAGATAGAGTACAGTGGAGCACAGTAGAGGTAGATTACAGTGGAGTACAGTGGAGCACAGTAGAGGTGGAGTACAGTAGAGGCAGAGAACAGTACAGTAGAGGTAGAGTACAGTGGAGCACAGTAGAGATAGAGTACAGTGGAGTACAGTAGAGGTAGTGTACAGTGGAGTACAGTAGAGATAGAGTTAGTGGAGTACAGTAGAGTAGAGTACAGTAGAGCACCGTATAGGTAGAGTATAGTGGAGCACAGTAGAGATAGAGTACAGTGGAGTACAGTAGAGGTAGAGTACAGTGGAGTACAGTAGAGAAAGAGTACAGTGGAGTACAGTAGAGGTAGAGTACAGTGGAGTACAGTAGAGATAGAGTCAGTGGAGTACAGTAGAGTAGAGTACAGTAGAGCACCGTAGAGGTAGAGTAAAGTGGAGCAGAGTAGAGATAAAGTACAATGTAGTACAGTAGAGGTAGAGTACAGTGGAGTACAGTAGAAGTAGAGTACAGTGGAGTACAGTAGAAATAGATTACAGTGGAGCACATTAGAGGTGGAGTACAGTAGAGTACAGTAGAGGTAGAGTACAGTGGAGCACAGTAGAGGTAGAGTACAGTGGAGCACAGTAGAGGTAGAGTACAGTTGATCACAGTAGAGGTAGAGTACAGTGGAGTACATAACAGGTAGAGTAAAGTGGAGTACAGTAGAGATAGAGTCAGTGGAGTACAGTAGAGTAGAGTACAGTAGAGCAGAGTAGAGGTAGAGTACAGTGGAGTCCAGTGGAGCAAAGTGGAGGTCGAGTACAGTGGAGTACAGTAGAGATAGTGTACAGTGGAGTACAGTAGATATAGAGTACAGTGGAGTACAGTAGAGGTAGAGTACAGTGGAGTACAGTAGAGGTAGAGTACAGTGGAGTACAGTAGAGATAGAGTCAGTGGAGTACAGTAGAGTAGAGTACAGTAGAGCACAGTAGAGGTAGAGTACAGTGGAGTCCAGTGGAGCACAGTGGAGGTAGAGTACAGTGGATCACAGTAGAGATAGAGTACAGTGGAGTCCAGTGGAGCAAAGTGGAGGTAGAGTACAGTGGAGTACAGTAGAGATAGTGTACAGTGGAGTACAGTAGATATAGAGTACAGTGGAGTACAGTAGAGGTAGAGTACAGTGGAGTACAGTAGAGGTAGAGTACAGTGGAGTACAGTAGAGATAGAGTCAGTGGAGTACAGTATAAATAGAGTACAGTGGAGAACAGTAGAGATAGAGTACAGTGGAGTATAGTAGAGGTAGAATACAGTGGAGTACAGTAGAAGTAGAGTACAGTAGAGCACAGTAGAGATAGAGTACAGTAGAGCACAGAAGAGGTAGAGTACAGTGGAGCACAGTAGAGTTAGAGTACAGTGGAGCACAGTAGAGGTAGAGTACAGTGGAGTACAGTAGAGATAGAGTACAGTGGAGCACAGTAGAGGTAGAGTACAGTTTAGCACAGTAGAGATAGAGTACAGTGGATCACAGTAGAGATAGAGTACAGTGGAGTACAGTAGAGGTAGAGTATAGTGGAGTACAGTAGAGGTAGAGTACAGTGGAGTACAGTAGAGATAGAGTTAGTGGAGTACAGTAGAGTAGAGTACAGTAGAGCACCGTATAGGTAGAGTATAGTGGAGCACAGTAGAGATAGAGTACAGTGGAGTACAGTAGAGGTAGAGTACAGTGGAGTACAGTAGAGAAAGAGTACAGTGGAGTACAGTAGAGGTAGAGTACAGTGGAGTACAGTAGAGATAGAGTCAGTGGAGTACAGTAGAGTAGAGTACAGTAGAGCACCGTAGAGGTAGAGTAAAGTGGAGCAGAGTAGAGATAGAGTACAATGTAGTACAGTAGAGGTAGAGTACAGTGGAGTACAGTAGAAGTAGAGTACAGTGGAGTACAGTAGAAATAGATTACAGTGGAGCACATTAGAGGTGGAGTACAGTAGAGTACAGTAGAGGTAGAGTACAGTGGAGCACAGTAGAGGTAGAGTACAGTGGAGCACAGTAGAGGTAGAGTACAGTTGATCACAGTAGAGGTAGAGTACAGTGGAGTACATTACAGGTAGAGTAAAGTGGAGTACAGTAGAGATAGAGTCAGTGGAGTACAGTAGAGTAGAGTACAGTAGAGCACAGTGGAGGTAGAGTACAGTGGAGTCCAGTGGAGCAAAGTGGAGGTCGAGTACAGTGGAGTACAGTAGAGATAGTGTACAGTGGAGTACAGTAGATATAGAGTACAGTGGAGTACAGTAGAGGTAGAGTACAGTGGAGTACAGTAGAGGTAGAGTACAGTGGAGTACAGTAGAGATAGAGTCAGTGGAGTACAGTAGAGTAGAGTACAGTAGAGCACAGTAGAGGTAGAGGACAGTGGAGTCCAGTGGAGCACAGTGGAGGTAGAGTACAGTGGATCACAGTAGAGATAGAGTACAGTGGAGTCCAGTGGAGCAAAGTGGAGGTAGAGTACAGTCGAGTACAGTAGAGATAGTGTACAGTGGAGTACAGTAGATATAGAGTACAGTGGAGTACAGTAGAGGTAGAGTACAGTGGAGTACAGTAGAGGTAGAGTACAGTGGAGTACAGTAGAGATAGAGTCAGTGGAGTACAGTAGAGTAGAGCACAGTAGAGGTAGAGTACAGTGGAGTACAGTAGAAATAGAGTACAGTGGAGAACAGTAGAGATAGAGTACAGTGGAGTATAGTAGAGGTAGAGTACAGTGGAGTAGAGTAGAGGTAGAGTACAGTGGAGTAAAGTAGAGATAGAGTACAGTGGAGCACAGTAGAGGTAGAGTACAGTGGAGTACAGTATAAATAGAGTACAGTGGAGAACAGTAGAGATAGAGTACAGTGGAGTATAGTAGAGGTAGAGTACAGTGGAGTACAGTAGAAGTAGAGTACAGTAGAGCACAGTAGAGAGAGTACAGTAGAGCACAGAAGAGGTAGAGTACAGTGGAGCACAGTCAAGGTAGAGTACAGTGAAGCACAGTAGAGGTAGAGTACAGTGGAGCACAGTAGAGGTAGAGTAGAGTGGAGTACAGTAGAGATAGAGTACATTGGAGCACAGTAGAGGTAGAGTACAGTTGAAGAGGTCTTTTCCAAAACGCGATAAACGCCATTTTAAAAAAAAATGAGTTTGTCATGTCATTTTGCTGTGCACTGAACCTATTCACTGCTCCATCAACATTTCATGCCAAATCGCTACATTTCCTTGTTTAAAATGTACTACAAGATGCAGTTTCTTTCCAAAACGCGATAAGCGCCAAACCTATTTTTAGCCTAAACGCGATAAATCCACGCAACTAATCAGAATTCGGTGAACGTTCTACGCAATCCAACAGGGTGGCGCTCTGAACAGAGGTTTGTTTATGTTCATTTATTCCTCAAAATGAGTGAGTTTTCTAGTCGACTAGTAGTAGTTCATTTAAGTTTAATCACATATTTCTATTGATTTAATTATTTAAATATGGGGGAGAAACCATAATGACCATTTTTTAATTGCCTATTCCGCATCTCACGCATAAAGCTTGCCACAAAGAACCGACAAAAGTAATGATTAGGCCTATGTATGAAACTTTTGAATTGTTTATTTTTTAATTAGTGTTTTCTGTCAGATATAGCTGAAAAGATAAAGTTGATATGCTGACTCGCCATCTTCGCAGTAGTGAACGCGCCTATAGAGAGAAATGCACACTTTGAATTAGCCTACATACGCAGAGAGTAGCCAATTTCTTTTCGTTTTTTATTGTTTTGTTTAAATGTAGACATTTCAAGCTTTTTATAGATATACTTCTCAGGATTGTGAGGCAAGTATCGCTGTGTTTCGGTTCATTTATGTGATGCTCTCCAGATCACGCGCGGGCGCTTCCGTGTCCTGATTATATGTCTGCTATATTTGCTTATTTATTTATTATTAATCCAGTCAATTTGTTGATGAAACATTGATTAAAATGAAGATACAATTTATACAAAACGAAATTCACTTTAAAGCAAGGCTTTCTACTAAACAAAACTTAATAAGTGGTCAAAATCATGTCTGACCCATTCCAAATGTTTTCCGATATATTGGTCATCTTATGATCCTATCATACTCATCTCATGCGGTTCCCTTTTCATATAATCAACATAGATGAAAAAAAAAAAATAACATTAGCCTATATTATTAAACATAAATATGAAACGTATGTTTAAGTTTTTTTTTTTAACTTAGCCTATATGTAAGCGTCACGCCGCTCCGCTTTGTTCACATGCTGTGTAGCCTATACAAGCATGTGTGTGTGTGTGTGGTGGAGGGGTGCCCATCACTACTTTTGAATATCGTTATCATTATTAAATATTTTTAATAATTTTTTTTTTTTTACGCATATGTAGTGGACAAATTGGTCCTACTTGTTACAGGTTTGACACTTTACTAAAAATGACTCTGAATGTATTACTAAATAACTTATTGAATAGCTATTGATATCATTACTATTTTCAGGTTCTGCACCAAATGACTTTTAGCCTAACTGTGTTACTAAATTTAATTTATAGTATGAGCCCCTGATTATATGTTACATGCTCTCGTTTTTTTTTTTTTTAAAGACAAACCATACAGTTTTGGAAAAAATTGATGGATTTATAGCGTTTTGGAAAAAAAATAAATTAACTTTTAATTTATAATAAACAATATTGTTGTTTGATTTAATAATCATTGTTCAACATGTTCAGACTGAGCCAATAAAACATTTTAACAGGATAAATTGAATATTCACAAAATGTGTGGGTCTAGGTAAAAAATGTAATTTTCCTGAAAACTATTGAAATGGATTTATAGCGTTTTGGAAAAGACCTCTTCAGTTTAGCACAGTAGAGATAGAGTACAGTGGATCACAGTAGAGATAGAGTACAGTGGAGTACAGTAGAGGTAGAGTATAGTGGAGTACAGTAGAGGTAGAGTACAGTGGAGTACAGTAGAGATAGAGTTAGTGGAGTACAGTAGAGTAGAGTACAGTAGAGCACCGTATAGGTAGAGTATAGTGGAGCACAGTAGAGATAGAGTACAGTGGAGTACAGTAGAGGTAGAGTACAGTGGAGTACAGTAGAGAAATAGTACAGTGGAGTACAGTAGAGGTAGAGTACAGTGGAGTACAGTAGAGATAGAGTCAGTGGAGTACAGTAGAGTAGAGTACAGTAGAGCACCGTAGAGGTAGAGTAAAGTGGAGCAGAGTAGAGATAGAGTACAATGTAGTACAGTAGAGGTAGAGTACAGTGGAGTACAGTAGAAGTAGAGTACAGTGGAGTACAGTAGAAATAGATTACAGTGGAGCACATTAGAGGTGGAGTACAGTAGAGTACAGTAGAGGTAGAGTACAGTGGAGCACAGTAGAGGTAGAGTACAGTGGAGCACAGTAGAGGTAGAGTACAGTGGAGTACAGTAGAGATAGAGTACAGTGGAGCACAGTAGAGGTAGAGTACAGTTTAGCACAGTAGAGATAGAGTACAGTGGAGTACAGTAGAGGTAGAGTACAGTTGATTACAGTAGAGATAGAGTACAGTGGAGCACAGTAGAGGTAGAGTATATTGGATCACAGTAGAGATAGAGTACAGTGGAGTACAGTAGAGGTAGAGTACAGTGGAGTACAGTAGAGGTAGAGTACAGTGTAGTAAATTAGAGGTAGAGTACAGTGGAGCACAGTAGAGATAGAGTACAGTAGAGCACAGTAGAGGTAGAGTACAGTGGAGTACAGTGGAGCACATTAGAGGTAGAGTGCAGTGGAGTATAGTAGAGGTAGAGTACAGTGGAGTATAGTAGAGTTAGAGTACAGTGGAGTACATTATAGGTAGAGTACAGTGGAGCACAGTAGAGATAGACTACAGTAGAGCACAGTTGAGGTAGAGTACAGTGGAGTACAGTGGAGCACAGTAGAGGTGGAGTACAGTAGAGTACAGTAGAGGTAGAGAACAGTGCAGTACAGTAGAGATAGAGTACAGTGGAGCACAGTAGAGATAGAGTACAGTGGAGTAGAGTAGAGGTAGAGTACAGTGGAGAACAGTAGAGATAGAGTACAGTGGAGTATAGTAGAGGTAGAGTACAGTGGAGTACAGTAGATGTAGAGTACAGTGGAGTACAGTAGAGATAGAGTACAGTGGAGCACAGTAGAGGTAGAGTACAGTGGAGTACAGTAGAAATAGAGTACAGTGGATAATAGTAGAGATAGAGTACAGTGGAGTGCAGGAGAGATAGAGTACAGTGGAGTACAGTAGAGGTAGAGTACAGTGGAGTACAGTAGAGATAGTCAGTGGAGTACAGTAGAGCATCGTAGAGGTAGAGTACAGTAGAGCACAGTAGTGATAGAGTACAGTGGAATACAGTAGAGGTAGAGTCAGTGGAGTACAGTAGAGTAGAGTACAGTGGAGCACAGTAGAGGTAGAGTACAGTGGAGTCCAGTGGAGCACAGTGGAGGTAGAGTACAGTGGAGCACAGTAGAGGTAGAGTACAGTGGATCACAGTAGAGATAGAGTACAGTGGAGTGCAGGAGAGATAGAGTACAGTGGAGTACAGTAGAGGTAGAGTATAGTGGAGTACAGTAGAGGTAGAGTACAGTGGAGTACAGTAGAGATAGAGTACAGTGGAGCACAGTAGAGGTAGAGTACAGTGGAGTACAGTAGAAATAGAGTACAGTGGATCATAGTAGAGATAGAGTACAGTGGAGTGCAGGAGAGATAGAGTACAGTGGAGTACAGTAGAGGTAGAGTACAGTGGAGTACAGTAGAGATAGTCAGTGGAGTACAGTAGAGTAGAGTACAGTAGAGCACCGTATAGGTAGAGTACAGTGGAGCACAGTAGAGATAGAGTACAGTGGAGTACAGTAGAGGTAGAGTACAGTGGAGTACAGTAGAGATAGAGTACAATGTAGTACAGTAGAGGTAGAGTACAGTGGAGTACAGTAGAAGTAGAGTACAGTGGAGTACAGTAGAAATAGATTACAGTGGAGCACATTAGAGGTGGATTACAGTAGAGTACAGTAGATGTAGAGTACAGTGGAGCACAGTAGAGGTAGAGTACAGTGGAGCACATTAGAGGTAAAGTACAGTGGAGTACAGTAGAGATAGAGTACAGTGGAGCACAGTAGAGGTAGAGTACAGTGGAGCACAGTAGAGGTAGAGTACAGTGGAGCACAGTAGAGATAGAGTCAGTGGAGTACAGTAGAGTACAGTAGAGCACCGTAGAGGTAGAGTACAGTGTAGCACAGTAGAGATAGAGTACAGTGGAGCACAGTAGAGGTAGAGTACAGTGGATCACACTAGAGATAGAGTACAGTGGAGTACAGTAGAGGTAGAGTATAGTGGAGTACAGTAGAGGTAGAGTACAGTGGAGTAGAGTAGAGATAGAGTTAGTGGAGTACAGTAGAGTAGAGTACAGTAGAGCACCGTATAGGTAGAGTATAGTGGAGCACAGTAGAGATAGAGTACAGTGGAGTACAGTAGAGATAGAGTACAGTGGAGTACAGTAGAGGTAGAGTACAGTGGAGTACAGTAGAGTAGAGTACAGTAGAGCACCGTAGAGGTAGAGTAAAGTGGAGCAGAGTAGAGATAGAGTACAATGTAATACAGTAGAGGTAGAGTACAGTGGAGTACAGTAGAAGTAGAGTACAGTGGAGTACAGTAGAAATAGATTACAGTGGAGCAAATTAGAGGTGGAGTACAGTAGAGTACAGTAGAGGTAGAGTACAGTGGAGCACAGTAGAGGTAGAGTACAGTGGAGCACAGTAGAGGTAGAGTACAGTTGATCACAGTAGAGGTAGAGTACAGTGGAGTACATTACAGGTAGAGTAAAGTGGAGTACAGTAGAGATAGAGTCAGTGGAGTACAGTAGAGTAGAGTACAGTAGAGCACACTAGAGGTAGAGTACAGTGGAGTCCAGTGGAGCACAGTGGAGGTAGAGTACAGTGGAGTACAGTAGAGACAGAGTACAGTGGAGTCCAGTGGAGCAAAGTGGAGGTAGAGTACAGTGGAGTACAGTAGAGATAGTGTACAGTGGAGTACAGTAGATATAGAGTACAGTGGCGTACAGTAGAGGTAGAGTACAGTGGAGTACAGTAGAGGTAGAGTACAGTGGAGTACAGTAGAGATAGAGTCAGTGGAGTACAGTAGAGTAGAGCACAGTAGAGGTAGAGTACAGTGGAGTACAGTAGAAATAGAGTACAGTGGAGAACAGTAGAGATAGAGTACAGTGGAGTATAGTAGAGGTAGAGTACAGTGGAGTACAGTAGAGGTAGAGTACAGTGGAGTACAGTAGAGGTAGAGTACAGTGTAGTAAATTAGAGGTAGAGTACAGTGGAGCACAGTAGAGATAGAGTACAGTAGAGCACAGTAGAGGTAGAGTACAGTGGAGTACAGTTGAGCACATTAGAGGTAGAGTGCAGTGGAGTATAGTAGAGGTAGAGTACAGTGGAGTATAGTAGAGTTAGAGTACAGTGGAGTACATTATAGGTAGAGTACAGTGGAGCACAGTAGAGATAGACTACAGTAGAGCACAGTAGAGGTAGAGTACAGTGGAGTACAGTGGAGCACAGTAGAGGTGGAGTACAGTAGAGTACAGTAGAGGTAGAGAACAGTGCAGTACAGTAGAGATAGAGTACAGTGGAGCACAGTAGAGATAGAGTACAGTGGAGTAGAGTAGAGGTAGAGTACAGTGGAGAACAGTAGAGATAGAGTACAGTGGAGTATAGTAGAGGTAGAGTACAGTGGAGTACAGTAGATGTAGAGTACAGTGGAGTACAGTAGAGATAGAGTACAGTGGAGCACAGTAGAGGTAGAGTACAGTGGAGTACAGTAGAAATAGAGTACAGTGGATCATAGTAGAGATAGAGTACAGTGGAGTGCAGGAGAGATAGAGTACAGTGGAGTACAGTAGAGGTAGAGTACAGTGGAGTACAGTAGAGATAGTCAGTGGAGTACAGTAGAGTAGAGTACAGTAGAGCATCGTAGAGGTAGAGTACAGTGGAGCACAGTAGTGATAGAGTACAGTGGAATACAGTAGAGGTAGAGTCAGTGGAGTACAGTAGAGTAGAGTACAGTGGAGCACAGTAGAGGTAGAGTACAGTGGAGTCCAGTGGAGCACAGTGGAGGTAGAGTACAGTGGAGCACAGTAGAGGTAGAGTAAAGTGGATCACAGTAGAGATAGAGTACAGTTGAGTGCAGGAGAGATAGAGTACAGTGGAGTACAGTAGAGGTAGAGTATAGTGGAGTACAGTAGAGGTAGAGTACAGTGGAGTACAGTAGAGATAGTCAGTGGAGTACAGTAGAGTAGAGTACAGTAGAGCACCGTATAGGTAGAGTACAGTGGAGCACAGTAGAGATAGAGTACAGTGGAGTACAGTAGAGGTAGAGTACAGTGGAGTGCAGTAAAGATAGAGTACAATGTAGTACAGTAGAGGTAGAGTACAGTGGAGTACAGTAGAAGTAGAGTACAGTGGAGTACAGTAGAAATAGATTACAGTGGAGCACATTAGAGGTGGATTACAGTAGAGTACAGTAGATGTAGAGTACAGTGGAGCACAGTAGAGGTAGAGTACAGTGGAGCACATTAGAGGTAAAGTACAGTGGAGTACAGTAGAGATAGAGTACAGTGGAGCACAGTAGAGGTAGAGTACAGTGGAGTACAGTGGAGCACAGTAGAGGTGGAGTGCAGTAGAGTACAGCAGAGGTAGAGAACAGTGAAGCACAGTAGAGGTAGAGTACAGTGGAGCACAGTAGAGGTAGAGTACAGTGGATCACAGTAGAGATAGAGTACAGTGGAGTACAGTAGAGGTAGAGTATAGTGGAGTACAGTAGAGGTAGAGTACAGTGGAGCACAGTAGAGATAGAGTCAGTGGAGTACAGTAGAGTAGAGTACAGTAGAGCACCGTAGAGGTAGAGTACAGTGTAGCACAGTAGAGATAGAGTACAGTGGAGCACAGTAGAGGTAGAGTACAGTGGATCACAGTAGAGATAGAGTACAGTGGAGTACAGTAGAGGTAGAGTATAGTGGAGTACAGTAGAGGTAGAGTACAGTGGAGTAGAGTAGAGATAGAGTTAGTGGAGTACAGTAGAGTAGAGTACAGTAGAGCACCGTATAGGTAGAGTATAGTGGAGCACAGTAGAGATAGAGTACAGTGGAGTACAGTAGAGATAGAGTACAGTGGAGTACAGTAGAGGTAGAGTACAGTGGAGTACAGTAGAGATAGAGTCAGTGGAGTACAGTAGAGTAGAGTACAGTAGAGCACCGTAGAGGTAGAGTAAAGTGGAGCAGAGTAGAGATAGAGTACAATGTAGTACAGTAGAGGTAGAGTACAGTGGAGTACAGTAGAAGTAGAGTACAGTGGAGTACAGTAGAAATAGATTACAGTGGAGCACATTAGAGGTGGAGTACAGTAGAGTACAGTAGAGGTAGAGCACAGTGGAGCACAGTAGAGGTAGAGTACAGTGGAGCACAGTAGAGGTAGAGTACAGTTGATCACAGTAGAGGTAGAGTACAGTGGAGTACATTACAGGTAGAGTAAAGTGGAGTACAGTAGAGATAGAGTCAGTGGAGTACAGTAGAGTAGAGTACAGTAGAGCACACTAGAGGTAGAGTACAGTGGAGTCCAGTGGAGCACAGTGGAGGTAGAGTACAGTGGAGTACAGTAGAGACAGAGTACAGTGGAGTCCAGTGGAGCAAAGTGGAGGTAGAGTACAGTGGAGTACAGTAGAGATAGTGTACAGTGGAGTACAGTAGATATAGAGTACAGTGGCGTACAGTAGAGGTAGAGTACAGTGGAGTACAGTAGAGGTAGAGTACAGTGGAGTACAGTAGAGATAGAGTCAGTGGAGTACAGTAGAGTAGAGCACAGTAGAGGTAGAGTACAGTGGAGTACAGTAGAAATAGAGTACAGTGGAGAACAGTAGAGATAGAGTACAGTGGAGTATAGTAGAGGTAGAGTACAGTGGAGTACAGTAGAGGTAGAGTACAGTGGAGTACAGTAGAGGTAGAGTACAGTGGAGTACAGTAGAGATAGAGTCAGTGGAGTACAGTAGAGTAGAGCAGAGAAGAGGTAGAGTACAGTGGAGTACAGTGGAGCACAGTAGAGGTGGAGTACAGTAAAGTATAGTAGAGGTAGAGAACAGTACAGTACAGTAGAGGTAGAGTACAGTGGAGTACAATAGAAATAGAGTACAGTGGAGAACAGTACAGATAGAGTACAGTGGAGTATAGTAGAGGTAGAATACAGTGGAGTATAGTAGAGTTAGAGTACAGTGGAGTACATTATAGGTAGAGTACAGTGGAGCACAGTAGAGATAGAGCACAGTAGAGCACAGTAGAGGTAGAGTACAGTGGAGTACAGTGGAGCACAGTAGAAATAGAGTACAGTGGAGAACAGTAGAGATAGAGTACAGTGGAGTATAGTAGAGGTATAGTACAGTGGAGTACAGTAGAGGTAGAGTACAGTGGAGCACAGAAGAGATAGAGTACAGTAGAGCACAGTAGAGGTAGAGTACAGTGGAGTACAGTAGAGGTAGAGTAGAGTGGAGCACAGTAGAGGTAGAGTACAGTGGAGCAGAGTAGAGGTAGAGTACAGTGGAGTACAGTAGAGATAGAGTACAGTGGAGCACAGTAGAGGTAGAGTACAGTGGAGTACAGTAGAGATAGAGTACAGTGGAGCACAGTAGAGGTAGAGTACAGTGGAGCACAGTAGAGGTAGAGTACAGTGGAGCACAGTCGATGTAGAGTACAGTGGAGCACAATAGAGGTTGAGTACAGTGGAGTACAGTAGAGATAGAGTACAGTGGAGCACAGTAGAGGTAGAGTACAGTAGAGTACAGTAGAGATAGAGTACAGTGGAGTACAGTAGAGATAGAGTACAGTGGAGTACAGTAGAGATAGAGTACAATGGAGCACAGTAGAGATAGAGTAGAGTGGAGTACAGTAAAGGTAGAGCACAGTGGAGCACAGTAGAGATAGAGTACAGTGGAGCACAGTAGAGGTAGAGTACAGTGGATCACAGTAGAGATAGAGTACAGTGGAGTACAGTAGAGGTAGAGTAAAGTGGAGCACATTAGAAGTGGAGTAAAGTGGAGCACAGTAGAGGTACAGTACAGTGGAGTACAGTGGAGCACAGTAGAGGTGGAGTACAGTAGAGTACAGTAGAGGTAGAGAACAGTACAGTACAGTAAAGGTAGAGTACAGTGGAGTACAGTAGAGATAGAGTACAGTAGAGCACAGTAGAGATAGAGTACAGTGGAGTACAGTAGAGGTAGAGTACAGTTGATTACAGTAGAGATAGAGTACAGTGGAGCACAGTAGAGGTAGAGTATATTGGATCACAGTAGAGATAGAGTACAGTGGAGTACAGTAGAGGTAGAGTACAGTGGTGTACAGTAGAGGTAGAGTACAGTGTAGTGAATTAGAGGTAGAGTACAGTGGAGCACAGTAGAGATAGAGTACAGTAGAGCACAGTAGAGGTAGAGTACAGTGGAGTACAGTGGAGCACATTAGAGGTAGAGTGCAGTGGAGTATAGTAGAGGTAGAGTACAGTGGAGTATAGTAGAGTTAGAGTACAGTGGAGTACATTATAGGTAGAGTACAGTGGAGCACAGTAGAGATAGACTACAGTAGAGCACAGTAGAGGTAGAGTACAGTGGAGTACAGTGGAGCACAGTAGAGGTGGAGTACAGTAGAGTACAGTAGAGGTAGAGAACAGTGCAGTACAGTAGAGATAGAGTACAGTGGAGCACAGTAGAGATAGAGTACAGTGGAGTAGAGTAGAGGTAGAGTACAGTGGAGAACAGTAGAGATAGAGTACAGTGGAGTATAGTAGAGGTAGAGTACAGTGGAGTACAGTAGATGTAGAGTACAGTGGAGTACAGTAGAGATAGAGTACAGTGGAGCACAGTAGAGGTAGAGTACAGTGGAGTACAGTAGAAATAGAGTACAGTGGATCATAGTAGAGATAGAGTACAGTGGAGTGCAGGAGAGATAGAGTACAGTGGAGTACAGTAGAGGTAGAGTACAGTGGAGTACAGTAGAGATAGTCAGTGGAGTACAGTAGAGCATCGTAGAGGTAGAGTACAGTGGAGCACAGTAGTGATAGAGTACAGTGGAATACAGTAGAGGTAGAGTCAGTGGAGTACAGTAGAGTAGAGTACAGTGGAGCACAGTAGAGGTAGAGTACAGTGGAGTCCAGTGGAGCACAGTGGAGGTAGAGTACAGTGGAGCACAGTAGAGGTAGAGTACAGTGGATCACAGTAGAGATAGAGTACAGTGGAGTGCAGGAGAGATAGAGTACAGTGGAGTACAGTAGAGGTAGAGTATAGTGGAGTACAGTAGAGGTAGAGTACAGTGGAGTACAGTAGAGATAGAGTACAGTGGAGCACAGTAGAGGTAGAGTACAGTGGAGTACAGTAGAAATAGAGTACAGTGGATCATAGTAGAGATAGAGTACAGTGGAGTGCAGGAGAGATAGAGTACAGTGGAGTACAGTAGAGGTAGAGTAAAGTGGAGTACAGTAGAGATAGTCAGTGGAGTACAGTAGAGTAGAGTACAGTAGAGCACCGTATAGGTAGAGTACAGTGGAGCACAGTAGAGATAGAGTACAGTGGAGTACAGTAGAGGTAGAGTACAGTGGAGTACAGTAGAGATAGAGTACAATGTAGTACAGTAGAGGTAGAGTACAGTGGAGTACAGTAGATGTAGAGTACAGTGGAGCACAGTAGAGGTAGAGTACAGTGGAGCACATTAGAGGTAAAGTACAGTGGAGTACAGTAGAGATAGAGTACAGTGGAGCACAGTAGAGGTAGAGTACAGTGGAGTACAGTGGAGCACAGTAGAGGTGGAGTGCAGTAGAGTACAGCAGAGGTAGAGAACAGTGAAGCACAGTAGAGGTAGAGTACAGTGGAGCACAGTAGAGGTAGAGTACAGTGGATCACAGTAGAGATAGAGTACAGTGGAGTACAGTAGAGGTAGAGTATAGTGGAGTACAGTAGAGGTAGAGTACAGTGGAGTACAGTAGAGATAGAGTCAGTGGAGTACAGTAGAGTAGAGTACAGTAGAGCACCGTAGAGGTAGAGTACAGTGTAGCACAGTAGAGATAGAGTACAGTGGAGCACAGTAGAGGTAGAGTACAGTGGATCACACTAGAGATAGAGTACAGTGGAGTACAGTAGAGGTAGAGTATAGTGGAGTACAGTAGAGGTAGAGTACAGTGGAGTAGAGTAGAGATAGAGTTAGTGGAGTACAGTAGAGTAGAGTACAGTAGAGCACCGTATAGGTAGAGTATAGTGGAGCACAGTAGAGATAGAGTACAGTGGAGTACAGTAGAGATAGAGTACAGTGGAGTACAGTAGAGGTAGAGTACAGTGGAGTACAGTAGAGATAGAGTCAGTGGAGTACAGTAGAGTAGAGTACAGTAGAGCACCGTAGAGGTAGAGTAAAGTGGAGCAGAGTAGAGATAGAGTAAAATGTAGTACAGTAGAGGTAGAGTACAGTGGAGTACAGTAGAAGTAGAGTACAGTGGAGTACAGTAGAAATAGATTACAGTGGAGCAAATTAGAGGTGGAGTACAGTAGAGTACAGTAGAGGTAGAGTACAGTGGAGCACAGTAGAGGTAGAGTACAGTGGAGCACAGTAGAGGTAGAGTACAGTTGATCACAGTAGAGGTAGAGTACAGTGGAGTACATTACAGGTAGAGTAAAGTGGAGTACAGTAGAGATAGAGTCAGTGGAGTACAGTAGAGTAGAGTACAGTAGAGCACACTAGAGGTAGAGTACAGTGGAGTCCAGTGGAGCACAGTGGAGGTAGAGTACAGTGGAGTACAGTAGAGACAGAGTACAGTGGAGTCCAGTGGAGCAAAGTGGAGGTAGAGTACAGTGGAGTACAGTAGAGATAGTGTACAGTGGAGTACAGTAGATATAGAGTACAGTGGCGTACAGTAGAGGTAGAGTACAGTGGAGTACAGTAGAGGTAGAGTACAGTGGAGTACAGTAGAGATAGAGTCAGTAGAGTACAGTAGAGTAGAGCACAGTAGAGGTAGAGTACAGTGGAGTACAGTAGAAATAGAGTACAGTGGAGATGAGTAGAGATAGAGTACAGTGGAGTATAGTAGAGGTAGAGTACAGTGGAGTACAGTAGAGGTAGAGTACAGTGGAGTACAGTAGAGGTAGAGTACAGTGGAGTACAGTAGAGATAGAGTCAGTGGAGTACAGTAGAGTAGAGCACAGAAGAGGTAGAGTACAGTGGAGTACAGTGGAGCACAGTAGAGGTGGAGTACAGTAAAGTATAGTAGAGGTAGAGAACAGTACAGTACAGTAGAGGTAGAGTACAGTGGAGTACAATAGAAATAGAGTACAGTGGAGAACAGTACAGATAGAGTACAGTGGAGTATAGTAGAGGTAGAATACAGTGGAGTATAGTAGAGTTAGAGTACAGTGGAGTACATTATAGGTAGAGTACAGTGGAGCACAGTAGAGATAGAGTACAGTAGAGCACAGTAGAGGTAGAGTACAGTGGAGTACAGTGGAGCACAGTAGAAATAGAGTACAGTGGAGAACAGTAGAGATAGAGTACAGTGGAGTATAGTAGAGGTATAGTACAGTGGAGTACAGTAGAGGTAGAGTACAGTGGAGCACAGAAGAGATAGAGTACAGTAGAGCACAGTAGAGGTAGAGTACAGTGGAGTACAGTAGAGGTAGAGTAGAGTGGAGCACAGTAGAGGTAGAGTACAGTGGAGTACAGTAGAGATAGAGTACAGTGGAGCACAGTAGAGGTAGAGTACAGTGGAGTACAGTAGAGATAGAGTACAGTGGAGCACAGTAGAGGTAGAGTACAGTGGAGCACAGTAGAGGTAGAGTACAGTGGAGCACAGTCGATGTAGAGTACAGTGGAGCACAATAGAGGTTGAGTACAGTGGAGTACAGTAGAGATAGAGTACAGTGGAGCACAGTAGAGGTAGAGTACAGTAGAGTACAGTAGAGATAGAGTACAGTGGAGTACAGTAGAGATAGAGTACAGTGGAGTACAGTAGAGATAGAGTACAATGGAGCACAGTAGAGATAGAGTAGAGTGGAGTACAGTAAAGGTAGAGCACAGTGGAGCACAGTAGAGATAGAGTACAGTGGAGCACAGTAGAGGTAGAGTACAGTGGATCACAGTAGAGATAGAGTACAGTGGAGTACAGTAGAGGTAGAGTAAAGTGGAGCACATTAGAGGTGGAGTAAAGTGGAGCACAGTAGAGGTACAGTACAGTGGAGTACAGTGGAGCACAGTAGAGGTGGAGTACAGTAGAGTACAGTAGAGGTAGAGAACAGTACAGTACAGTAAAGGTAGAGTACAGTGGAGTACAGTAGAGATAGAGTACAGTAGAGCACAGTAGAGATAGAGTACAGTGGAGTACAGTAGAGGTAGAGTACAGATGATTACAGTAGAGATAGAGTACAGTGGAGCACAGTAGAGGTAGAGTATATTGGATCACAGTAGAGATAGATTACAGTGGAGTACAGTAGAGGTAGAGTACAGTGGAGTACGGTAGAGGTAGAGTACAGTAGAGCACAGTAGAGGTAGAGTACAGTGGAATACAGTGGAGCACATTAGAGGTAGAGTGCAGTGGAGTATAGTAGAGGTAGAGTACAGTGGAGTATAGTAGAGTTAGAGTACAGTGGAGTACATTATAGGTAGAGTACAGTGGAGCACAGTAGAGATAGACTACAGTAGAGCACAGTAGAGGTAGAGTTCAGTGGAGTACAGTGGAGCACAGTAGAGGTGGAGTACAGTAGAGTACAGTAGAGGTAGAGAACAGTGCAGTACAGTAGAGATAGAGTACAGTGGAGCACAGTAGAGATAGAGTACAGTGGAGTAGAGTAGAGGTAGAGTACAGTGGAGAACAGTAGAGATAGAGTACAGTGGAGTATAGTAGAGGTAGAGTACAGTGGAGTACAGTAGATGTAGAGTACAGTGGAGTACAGTAGAGATAGAGTACAGTGGAGCACAGTAGAGGTAGAGTACAGTGGAGTACAGTAGAAATAGAGTACAGTGGAGAACAGTAGAGATAGAGTACTGTGGAGTATAGTAGAGGTATAGTACAGTGGAATACAGTAGAGGTAGAGTACAGTGGAGCACAGAAGAGATAGAGTACAGTAGAGCACATTAGAGGTAGAGTACAGTGGAGTACAGTAGAGGTAGAGTACAGTGGAGCACAGTAGAGGTAGAGTACAGTGGAGCAGAGTAGAGGTAGAGTACAGTGGAGTACAGTAGAGATAGAGTACAGTGGAGCACAGTAGAGGTAGAGTACAGTGGAGTACAGTAGAGATAGAGTACAGTGGAGCACAGTAGAGGTAGAGTACAGTGGATCACAGTAGAGGTAGAGTACAGTGGAGCACAGTCGATGTAGAGTACAGTGGAGCACAGTAGAGGTAGAGTACAGTGGAGTACAGTAGAGATAGAGTACAGTGGAGCACAGTAGAGGTAGAGTACAGTGGATTACAGTAGAGATAGAGTACAGTGGAGTACAGTAGAGATAGAGTACAATGGAGCACAGTAGCGATAGAGTAGAGTGGAGTACAGTAAAGGTAGAGCACAGTGGAGCACAGTAGAGATAGAGTACAGTGGAGCACAGTAGAGATAGAGTACAGTGGATCAGAGTAGAGATAGAGTACAATGGAGTACAGTAGAGGTAGAGTAAAGTGGAGTACATTAGAGGTGGAGTATAGTGGAGCACAGTAGAGGTACAGTACAGTGGAGTACAGTGGAGCACAGTAGAGGTGGAGTACAGTAGAGTACAGTAGAGGTAGAGAACAGTACAGTACAGTACAGTAAAGGTAGAGTACAGTGGAGTACAGTAGAGATAGAGTACAGGTGAGCACAGTAGAGATAGAGTACTGTGGATTACAGTAGAGGTAGAGTACAGTTGATTACAGTAGAGATAGAGTACAGTGGAGCACAGTAGAGGTAGAGTATATTGGATCACAGTAGAGATAGAGTACAGTGGAGTACAGTAGAGGTACAGTACAGTGGAGTACAGTAGAGGTAGAGTACAGTGGAGTAAATTGTTTTAGAGTACAGTGGAGCACAGTAGAGATAGAGTACAGTAGATCACAGTAGAGGTAGAGTACAGTGGAGTACAGTAGAGGTAGAGTACAGTAGAGTACAGTAGAGATAGAGTACAGTGGAGCACAGTAGAGGTAGAGTACAGTAGAGTACAGTAGAGATAGAGTACAGTGGAGTACAGTAGAGATAGAGTACAGTGGAGTACAGTAGAGATAGAGTACAATGGAGCACAGTAGAGATAGAGTAGAGTGGAGTACAGTAAAGGTAGAGCACAGTGGAGCACAGTAGAGATAGAGTACAGTGGAGCACAGTAGAGGTAGAGTACAGTGGATCACAGTAGAGATAGAGTACAGTGGAGTACAGTAGAGGTAGAGTAAAGTGGAGCACATTAGAGGTGGAGTAAAGTGGAGCACAGTAGAGGTACAGTACAGTGGAGTACAGTGGAGCACAGTAGAGGTGGAGTACAGTAGAGTACAGTAGAGGTAGAGAACAGTACAGTACAGTAAAGGTAGAGTACAGTGGAGTACAGTAGAGATAGAGTACAGTAGAGCACAGTAGAGATAGAGTACAGTGGAGTACAGTAGAGGTAGAGTACAGATGATTACAGTAGAGATAGAGTACAGTGGAGCACAGTAGAGGTAGAGTATATTGGATCACAGTAGAGATAGATTACAGTGGAGTACAGTAGAGGTAGAGTACAGTGGAGTACGGTAGAGGTAGAGTACAGTAGAGCACAGTAGAGGTAGAGTACAGTGGAATACAGTGGAGCACATTAGAGGTAGAGTGCAGTGGAGTATAGTAGAGGTAGAGTACAGTGGAGTATAGTAGAGTTAGAGTACAGTGGAGTACATTATAGGTAGAGTACAGTGGAGCACAGTAGAGATAGACTACAGTAGAGCACAGTAGAGGTAGAGTTCAGTGGAGTACAGTGGAGCACAGTAGAGGTGGAGTACAGTAGAGTACAGTAGAGGTAGAGAACAGTGCAGTACAGTAGAGATAGAGTACAGTGGAGCACAGTAGAGATAGAGTACAGTGGAGTAGAGTAGAGGTAGAGTACAGTGGAGAACAGTAGAGATAGAGTACAGTGGAGTATAGTAGAGGTAGAGTACAGTGGAGTACAGTAGATGTAGAGTACAGTGGAGTACAGTAGAGATAGAGTACAGTGGAGCACAGTAGAGGTAGAGTACAGTGGAGTACAGTAGAAATAGAGTACAGTGGAGAACAGTAGAGATAGAGTACTGTGGAGTATAGTAGAGGTATAGTACAGTGGAATACAGTAGAGGTAGAGTACAGTGGAGCACAGAAGAGATAGAGTACAGTAGAGCACATTAGAGGTAGAGTACAGTGGAGTACAGTAGAGGTAGAGTACAGTGGAGCACAGTAGAGGTAGAGTACAGTGGAGCAGAGTAGAGGTAGAGTACAGTGGAGTACAGTAGAGATAGAGTACAGTGGAGCACAGTAGAGGTAGAGTACAGTGGAGTACAGTAGAGATAGAGTACAGTGGAGCACAGTAGAGGTAGAGTACAGTGGATCACAGTAGAGGTAGAGTACAGTGGAGCACAGTCGATGTAGAGTACAGTGGAGCACAGTAGAGGTAGAGTACAGTGGAGTACAGTAGAGATAGAGTACAGTGGAGCACAGTAGAGGTAGAGTACAGTGGATTACAGTAGAGATAGAGTACAGTGGAGTACAGTAGAGATAGAGTACAATGGAGCACAGTAGCGATAGAGTAGAGTGGAGTACAGTAAAGGTAGAGCACAGTGGAGCACAGTAGAGATAGAGTACAGTGGAGCACAGTAGAGATAGAGTACAGTGGATCAGAGTAGAGATAGAGTACAATGGAGTACAGTAGAGGTAGAGTAAAGTGGAGTACATTAGAGGTGGAGTATAGTGGAGCACAGTAGAGGTACAGTACAGTGGAGTACAGTGGAGCACAGTAGAGGTGGAGTACAGTAGAGTACAGTAGAGGTAGAGAACAGTACAGTACAGTACAGTAAAGGTAGAGTACAGTGGAGTACAGTAGAGATAGAGTACAGGTGAGCACAGTAGAGATAGAGTACTGTGGATTACAGTAGAGGTAGAGTACAGTTGATTACAGTAGAGATAGAGTACAGTGGAGCACAGTAGAGGTAGAGTATATTGGATCACAGTAGAGATAGAGTACAGTGGAGTACAGTAGAGGTACAGTACAGTGGAGTACAGTAGAGGTAGAGTACAGTGGAGTAAATTGTTTTAGAGTACAGTGGAGCACAGTAGAGATAGAGTACAGTAGATCACAGTAGAGGTAGAGTACAGTGGAGTACAGTAGAGGTAGAGTACAGTAGAGTACAGTAGAGATAGAGTACAGTGGAGCACAGTAGAGGTAGAGTACAGTAGAGTACAGTAGAGATAGAGTACAGTGGAGTACAGTAGAGATAGAGTACAGTGGAGTACAGTAGAGATAGAGTACAATGGAGCACAGTAGAGATAGAGTAGAGTGGAGTACAGTAAAGGTAGAGCACAGTGGAGCACAGTAGAGATAGAGTACAGTGGAGCACAGTAGAGGTAGAGTACAGTGGATCACAGTAGAGATAGAGTACAGTGGAGTACAGTAGAGGTAGAGTAAAGTGGAGCACATTAGAGGTGGAGTAAAGTGGAGCACAGTAGAGGTACAGTACAGTGGAGTACAGTGGAGCACAGTAGAGGTGGAGTACAGTAGAGTACAGTAGAGGTAGAGAACAGTACAGTACAGTAAAGGTAGAGTACAGTGGAGTACAGTAGAGATAGAGTACAGTAGAGCACAGTAGAGATAGAGTACAGTGGAGTACAGTAGAGGTAGAGTACAGATGATTACAGTAGAGATAGAGTACAGTGGAGCACAGTAGAGGTAGAGTATATTGGATCACAGTAGAGATAGATTACAGTGGAGTACAGTAGAGGTAGAGTACAGTGGAGTACGGTAGAGGTAGAGTACAGTAGAGCACAGTAGAGGTAGAGTACAGTGGAATACAGTGGAGCACATTAGAGGTAGAGTGCAGTGGAGTATAGTAGAGGTAGAGTACAGTGGAGTATAGTAGAGTTAGAGTACAGTGGAGTACATTATAGGTAGAGTACAGTGGAGCACAGTAGAGATAGACTACAGTAGAGCACAGTAGAGGTAGAGTTCAGTGGAGTACAGTGGAGCACAGTAGAGGTGGAGTACAGTAGAGTACAGTAGAGGTAGAGAACAGTGCAGTACAGTAGAGATAGAGTACAGTGGAGCACAGTAGAGATAGAGTACAGTGGAGTAGAGTAGAGGTAGAGTACAGTGGAGAACAGTAGAGATAGAGTACAGTGGAGTATAGTAGAGGTAGAGTACAGTGGAGTACAGTAGATGTAGAGTACAGTGGAGTACAGTAGAGATAGAGTACAGTGGAGCACAGTAGAGGTAGAGTACAGTGGAGTACAGTAGAAATAGAGTACAGTGGAGAACAGTAGAGATAGAGTACTGTGGAGTATAGTAGAGGTATAGTACAGTGGAATACAGTAGAGGTAGAGTACAGTGGAGCACAGAAGAGATAGAGTACAGTAGAGCACATTAGAGGTAGAGTACAGTGGAGTACAGTAGAGGTAGAGTACAGTGGAGCACAGTAGAGGTAGAGTACAGTGGAGCAGAGTAGAGGTAGAGTACAGTGGAGTACAGTAGAGATAGAGTACAGTGGAGCACAGTAGAGGTAGAGTACAGTGGAGTACAGTAGAGATAGAGTACAGTGGAGCACAGTAGAGGTAGAGTACAGTGGATCACAGTAGAGGTAGAGTACAGTGGAGCACAGTCGATGTAGAGTACAGTGGAGCACAGTAGAGGTAGAGTACAGTGGAGTACAGTAGAGATAGAGTACAGTGGAGCACAGTAGAGGTAGAGTACAGTGGATTACAGTAGAGATAGAGTACAGTGGAGTACAGTAGAGATAGAGTACAATGGAGCACAGTAGCGATAGAGTAGAGTGGAGTACAGTAAAGGTAGAGCACAGTGGAGCACAGTAGAGATAGAGTACAGTGGAGCACAGTAGAGATAGAGTACAGTGGATCAGAGTAGAGATAGAGTACAATGGAGTACAGTAGAGGTAGAGTAAAGTGGAGTACATTAGAGGTGGAGTATAGTGGAGCACAGTAGAGGTACAGTACAGTGGAGTACAGTGGAGCACAGTAGAGGTGGAGTACAGTAGAGTACAGTAGAGGTAGAGAACAGTACAGTACAGTACAGTAAAGGTAGAGTACAGTGGAGTACAGTAGAGATAGAGTACAGGTGAGCACAGTAGAGATAGAGTACTGTGGATTACAGTAGAGGTAGAGTACAGTTGATTACAGTAGAGATAGAGTACAGTGGAGCACAGTAGAGGTAGAGTATATTGGATCACAGTAGAGATAGAGTACAGTGGAGTACAGTAGAGGTACAGTACAGTGGAGTACAGTAGAGGTAGAGTACAGTGGAGTAAATTGTTTTAGAGTACAGTGGAGCACAGTAGAGATAGAGTACAGTAGATCACAGTAGAGGTAGAGTACAGTGGAGTACAGTGGAGCACAGTAGAGGTAGAGTGCAGTGGAGCACAGTAGAGGTAGAGTACAGTGGAGCACAGTAGAGGTAGAGTACAGTGGAGTACAGTAGAGATAGAGTACATTGGAGCACAGTAGAGGTAGAGTACAGTGGAGTACAGTAGAGATAGAGTACAGTGGAGCACAGTAGAGGTAGAGTACAGTGGAGCACAGTAGAGGTAGAGTACAGTGGAGCACAGTAGAGGTAGAGTACAGTGGAGCACAGTAGAGGTAGAGTACAGTGGAGCACAGTAGAGGTAGAGTACAGTGGAGCACAGTAGAGGTAGAGTACAGTAGAGCACAGTAGAGATAGATAACAGTGGAGTACAGTAGAGATAGAGTACAGTGGAGCACAGTAGAGGTGGAGTACAGTGGAGTACAGTAGAGATAGAGTACAGTGGAGTACAGTAGAGATAGAGTACATTGGAGCAGAGTAGAGGTAGAGTACAGTGGAGTACAATAGAAATAGAGTACTGTGGAGAACAGTAGAGATAGAGTACAGTGGAGTATAGTAGAGGTAGAGTAGAGTGGAGTATAGTAGAGGTAGAGTACAGTGGAGTACATTATAGGTAGAGTACAGTGGAGCACAGTAGAGATAGAGTACAGTAGAGCACAGTAGAGGTAGAGTACAGTGGATTACAGTGGAGCACAGTAGAGGTGGAGTACAGTAGAGTATAGTAGAGGTAGAGAACAGTACAGTGCAGTAGAGGTAGAGTACAGTGGAGTACAATAGAAATAGAGTACAGTGGAGAAGAGTAGAGATAGAGTACAGTGGAGTATAGTACAGGTAGAGTACAGTGGAGTATAGTAGAGTTAGAGTACAGTGGAGTACATTATAGGTAGAGTACAGTGGAGCACAGTAGAGATAGAGTACAGTAGAGCACAGTAGAGGTAGAGTACAGTGGAGTACAGTGGAGCACAGTAGAGGTGGAGTACAGTAGAGTACAGTAGAGGTAGAGAACAGTACAGTACAGTAGAGGTAGAGTACAATGGAGTACAGTAGAGATAGAGTACAGTGGAGCACAGTAGAGATAGAGTACAGTGGAGTAGAGTAGAGGTAGAGTACAGTGGAGCACAGTAGAGATAGAGTACAGTGGAGCACAGTAGAGGTAGAGTACAGTGGAGTACATTAGAGGTATAGTACAGTGGAGCACAGTAGAGATAGAGTACAGTAGAGCACAGTAGAGGTAGAGTACAGTGGAGTACAGTGGAGCACAGTAGAGGTGGAGTACAGTAGAGTACAGTAGAGGTAGAGAACAGTACAGTACAGTAGAGGTAGAGTACAATGGAGAACAGTAGAGATAGAGTACAGTGGAGTACAGTAGAGATAGAGTACAGTGGAGTACAGTAGAGGTAGAGTACAGTGGAGCACAGTAGAGATAGAGTACAGTGGAGCACAGTAGAGGTAGAGTACAGTGGATCACAGTAGAGATAGAGTACAGTGGAGTACAGTAGAGGTAGAGTACAGTGGAGTACATTAGAGGTAGAGTACAGTGGAGCACAGTAGAGATAGAGTCAGTGGAGTACAGTAGAGTAGAGTACAGTAGAGCACAGTAGCCGTAGAGTACAGTGGAGCACAGTAGAGGTAGAGTACAGTGGAGTACAGTAGAGATAGAGTACAGTGGAGTACAGTAGAGGTAGAGTACAGTGGAGTGCAGTAGAGATAGAGTACAGTGGAGCACAGTAGAGGTAGAGTACAGTGGAGTACAGTGGAGCACAGTAGAGGTGGAGTACAGTAGAGTAGAGTAGAGGTAGAGAACAGTACAGTAGAGGTAGAGTACAGTGGAGTACAGTAGAGATAGAGTACAGTGGAGTCCAGTGGAGCAAAGTGGAGGTAGAGTACAGTGGAGTACAGTAGAGATAGTGTACAGTGGAGCAGAGTAGATATAGAGTACAGTGGCATACAGTAGAGGTAGAGTACAGTGGAGTACAGTAGAGGTAGAGTACAGTGGAGTACAGTAGAGATAGAGTCAGTGGAGTACAGTAGAGTAGAGCACAGTAGAGGTAGAGTACAGGGGAGTACAGTAGAAATAGAGTACAGTGGAGAACAGTCGAGATAGAGTATAGTGGAGTATAGTAGAGGTAGAGTACAGTGGAGTACAGTAGATGTAGAGTACAGTGGAGTACAGTAGAGATAGAGTACAGTGGAGCACAGTAGATGTAGAGTACAGTGGAGTACAGTAGAAATAGAGTACAGTGGAGAACAGTAGAGATAGAGTACAGTGGAGTATAGTAGAGGTATAGTACAGTGGAGTACGGTAGAGGTAGAGTACAGTGGAGCAGAGAAGAGAAAGAGTACAGTAGAGCACAGTAGAGGTAGAGTACAGTGGAGTACAGTAGAGGTAGAGTACAGTGGAGCACAGTAGAGGTAGAGTACAGTGGAGCAGAGTAGAGGTAGAGTACACTGGAGTACAGTAGAGATAGAGTACAGTGGAGTACAGTAGAGGTAGAGTACAGTGGAGCACAGTAGAGGTGGAGTACAATAGAGTACAGTAGAGGTAGAGAACAGTACAGTACAGTAAAGGTAGAGTACAGTGGAGTACAGTAGAGATAGAGTACAGTAGAGCATAGTAGAGATAGAGTACAGTGGAGCACAGTAGAGATAGAGTACAGTGGAGTACAGTAGAGGTAGAGTACAGTGGAGCACAGTAGAGATAGAGTACAGTGGATCACAGTAGAGGTAGAGTATAGTGGATCACAGTAGAGATAGAGTACAGTGGAGTACAGTAGAGGTGAAGTACAGTGGAGTACAGTAGAGGTAGAGTACAGTGGAGTACATTAGAGGTAGAGTACAGTGGAGCACAGTAGAGATATAGTACAGTAGAGCACAGTAGAGGTAGAGTACAGTGGAGTAGAGTAGAGACAGAGTACAGTGGAGCACAGTAGAGGTAGAGTACAGTGGAGCACAGTAGAGGTAGAGTACAGTGGAGTACAGTAGAGATAGAGTACATTGGAGCACAGTAGAGGTAGAGTACAGTGGAGTACAGTAGAGATAGAGTACAGTGGAGCACAGTAGAGGTAGAGTACAGTGGAGCACAGTAGAGATAGAGTACAGTGGAGCACAGTAGAGGTAGAGTACAGTGGAGCACAGTAGAGGTAGAGTACAGTGGAGCACAGTAGAGGTAGAGTACAGTGGAGCACAGTAGAGGTAGAGTACAGTGGAGTACAGTAGAGATAGAGTACAGTGGAGCACAGTAGAGGTAGAGTACAGTGGAGCACAGTAGAGGTAGAGTACAGTGGAGCACAGTAGAGGTAGAGTACAGTGGAGCACAGTAGAGGTAGAGTACAGTAGAGCACAGTAGAGATAGATAACAGTGGAGTACAGTAGAGATAGAGTACAGTGGAGCACAGTAGAGGTAGAGTACAGTGGAGTACAGTAGAGATAGAGTACAGTGGAGTACAGTAGAGATAGAGTACATTGGAGCAGAGTAGAGGTAGAGTACAGTGGAGTACAATAGAAATAGAGTACTGTGGAGAACAGTAGAGATAGAGTACAGTGGAGTATAGTAGAGGTAGAGTAGAGTGGAGTATAGTAGAGGTAGAGTACAGTGGAGTACATTATAGGTAGAGTACAGTGGAGCACAGTAGAGATAGAGTACAGTAGAGCACAGTAGAGGTAGAGTACAGTGGATTACAGTGGAGCACAGTAGAGGTGGAGTACAGTAGAGTATAGTAGAGGTAGAGAACAGTACAGTGCAGTAGAGGTAGAGTACAGTGGAGTACAATAGAAATAGAGTACAGTGGAGAAGAGTAGAGATAGAGTACAGTGGAGTATAGTACAGGTAGAGTACAGTGGAGTATAGTAGAGTTAGAGTACAGTGGAGTACATTATAGGTAGAGTACAGTGGAGCACAGTAGAGATAGAGTACAGTAGAGCACAGTAGAGGTAGAGTACAGTGGAGTACAGTGGAGCACAGTAGAGGTGGAGTACAGTAGAGTACAGTAGAGGTAGAGAACAGTACAGTACAGTAGAGGTAGAGTACAATGGAGTACAGTAGAGATAGAGTACAGTGGAGCACAGTAGAGATAGAGTACAGTGGAGTAGAGTAGAGGTAGAGTACAGTGGAGCACAGTAGAGATAGAGTACAGTGGAGCACAGTAGAGGTAGAGTACAGTGGAGTACATTAGAGGTATAGTACAGTGGAGCACAGTAGAGATAGAGTACAGTAGAGCACAGTAGAGGTAGAGTACAGTGGAGTACAGTGGAGCACAGTAGAGGTGGAGTACAGTAGAGTACAGTAGAGGTAGAGAACAGTACAGTACAGTAGAGGTAGAGTACAATGGAAAACAGTAGAGATAGAGTACAGTGGAGTACAGTAGAGATAGAGTACAGTGGAGTACAGTAGAGGTAGAGTACAGTGGAGCACAGTAGAGATAGAGTACAGTGGAGCACAGTAGAGGTAGAGTACAGTGGATCACAGTAGAGATAGAGTACAGTGGAGTACAGTAGAGGTAGAGTACAGTGGAGTACATTAGAGGTAGAGTACAGTGGAGCACAGTAGAGATAGAGTCAGTGGAGTACAGTAGAGTAGAGTACAGTAGAGCACAGTAGCCGTAGAGTACAGTGGAGCACAGTAGAGGTAGAGTACAGTGGAGTACAGTAGAGATAGAGTACAGTGGAGTACAGTAGAGGTAGAGTACAGTGGAGTGCAGTAGAGATAGAGTACAGTGGAGCACAGTAGAGGTAGAGTACAGTGGAGTACAGTGGAGCACAGTAGAGGTGGAGTACAGTAGAGTAGAGTAGAGGTAGAGAACAGTACAGTAGAGGTAGAGTACAGTGGAGTACAGTAGAGATAGAGTACAGTGGAGTCCAGTGGAGCAAAGTGGAGGTAGAGTACAGTGGAGTACAGTAGAGATAGTGTACAGTGGAGCAGAGTAGATATAGAGTACAGTGGCATACAGTAGAGGTAGAGTACAGTGGAGTACAGTAGAGGTAGAGTACAGTGGAGTACAGTAGAGATAGAGTCAGTGGAGTACAGTAGAGTAGAGCACAGTAGAGGTAGAGTACAGAGGAGTACAGTAGAAATAGAGTACAGTGGAGAACAGTCGAGATAGAGTATAGTGGAGTATAGTAGAGGTAGAGTACAGTGGAGTACAGTAGATGTAGAGTACAGTGGAGTACAGTAGAGATAGAGTACAATGGAGCACAGTAGATGTAGAGTACAGTGGAGTACAGTAGAAATAGAGTACAGTGGAGAACAGTAGAGATAGAGTACAGTGGAGTATAGTAGAGGTATAGTACAGTGGAGTACGGTAGAGGTAGAGTACAGTGGAGCAGAGAAGAGAAAGAGTACAGTAGAGCACAGTAGAGGTAGAGTACAGTGGAGTACAGTAGAGGTAGAGTACAGTGGAGTACAGTAGAGGTAGAGTACAGTGGAGCAGAGTAGAGGTAGAGTACACTGGAGTACAGTAGAGATAGAGTACAGTGGAGTACAGTAGAGGTAGAGTACAGTGGAGCACAGTAGAGGTGGAGTACAATAGAGTACAGTAAAGGTAGAGAACAGTACAGTACAGTAAAGGTAGAGTACAGTGGAGTACAGTAGAGATAGAGTACAGTAGAGCATAGTAGAGATAGAGTACAGTGGAGCACAGTAGAGATAGAGTACAGTGGAGTACAGTAGAGGTAGAGTACAGTGGAGCACAGTAGAGATAGAGTACAGTGGATCACAGTAGAGGTAGAGTATAGTGGATCACAGTAGATATAGAGTACAGTGGAGTACAGTAGAGGTGAAGTACAGTGGAGTACAGTAGAGGTAGAGTACAGTGGAGTACATTAGAGGTAGAGTACAGTGGAGCACAGTAGAGATATAGTACAGTAGAGCACAGTAGAGGTAGAGTACAGTGGAGTAGAGTAGAGATAGAGTACAGTGGAGCACAGTAGAGGTAGAGTACAGTGGAGCACAGTAGAGGTAGAGTACAGTGGAGTACAGTAGAGATAGAGTACATTGGAGCACAGTAGAGGTAGAGTACAGTGGAGTACAGTAGAGATAGAGTACAGTGGAGCACAGTAGAGGTAGAGTACAGTGGAGCACAGTAGAGATAGAGTACAGTGGAGCACAGTAGAGGTAGAGTACAGTGGAGCACAGTAGAGGTAGAGTACAGTGGAGCACAGTAGAGGTAGAGTACAGTGGAGCACAGTAGAGGTAGAGTACAGTGGAGTACAGTAGAGATAGAGTACAGTGGAGCACAGTAGAGGTAGAGTACAGTGGAGTACAGTAGAGATATAGTACAGTGGAGTACAGTAGAGATAGAGTACAGTGGAGTACAGTAGAGATAGAATACATTGGAGCACAGTAGATGTAGAGTACAGTGGAGTACAATAGAAATAGAGTACAGTGGAGAACAGTAGAGATAGAGTACAGTGGAGTATAGTAGAGGTAGAGTACAGTGGAGTATAGTAGAGGTAGAGTACAGTGGATTATAGTAGAGGTAGAGTACAGTGGATTACATTAGAGGTAGAGTACAGTGGAGCACAGTAGAGATAGAGTACAGTAGAGCACAATAGAAATAGAGTACAGTGGAGAACAGTAGAGATAGAGTACAGTGGAGTATAGTAGAGGTAGAGTACAGTGGAGTATAGTAGAGGTAGAGTGCAGTGGAGTATAGTAGAGGTAGAGTACAGTGGATTACATTAGAGGTAGAGTACAGTGGAGCACAGTAGAGATAGAGTACAGTAGAGCACAATTGAGGTAGAGTACATTGGAGTACAGTGGAGCACAGTAGAGGTGGAGTACAGTAGAGTATACTAGAGGTAGAGAACCGTACAGTACAGTAGAGGTAGAGTACAGTGGAGTACAGTAGAAATAGAGTACAGTGGAGAACAGTAGAGATAGAGTACAGTGGAGTATAGTAGAGGTATAGTACAGTGGAGTACAGTAGAGGTAGAGTACAGTGGAGCACAGAAGAGATAAAGTACAGTAGAGCACAGTAGAGGTAGAGTAAAGTGGAGTACAGTAGAGATAGAGTACAGTGGAGCACAGTAGAGGTAGAGTACAGTGGATCACAGTAGAGATAGAGTACAGTGGAGTACAGTAGAGGTAGAGTACAGTGGAGTACATTAGAGGTAGAGTACAGTGGAGCACAGTAGAGATAGAGTCAGTGGAGTACAGTAGAGTAGAGTACAGTAGAGCACAGTAGCCGTAGAGTACAGTGGAGCACAGTAGAGGTAGAGTACAGTGGAGTACAGTAGAGGTAGAGTACAGTGGAGTACAGTAGAGGTAGAGTACAGTGGAGTACAGTGGAGCACATTAGAGGTAGAGTGCAGTGGAGTATAGTAGAGGTAGAGTACAGTGGAGTATAGTAGAGTTAGAGTACGTTAGAGTACATTATAGGTAGAGTACAGTGGAGCACAGTAGAGATAGACTACAATAGAGCACAGTAGAGGTAGAGTACAGTGGAGTACAGTGGAGCACAGTAGAGGTGGAGTACAGTAGAGTACAGTAGAGGTAGAGAACAGTGCAGTACAGTAGAGATAGAGTACAGTGGAGCACAGTAGAGATAGAGTACAGTGGAGTAGAGTAGAGGTAGAGTACAGTGGAGAACAGTAGAGATAGAGTACAGTGGAGTATAGTAGAGGTAGAGTACAGTGGAGTACAGTAGATGTAGAGTACAGTGGAGTACAGTAGAGATAGAGTACAGTGGAGCACAGTAGAGGTAGAGTACAGTGGAGTACAGTAGAAATAGAGTACAGTGGAGAACAGTAGAGATAGAGTACTGTGGAGTATAGTAGAGGTATAGTACAGTGGAGTACAGTAGAGGTAGAGTACTGTGGAGCACAGAAGAGATAGAGTACAGTAGAGCACATTAGAGGTAGAGTACAGTGGAGTACAGTAGAGGTAGAGTACAGTGGAGCACAGTAGAGGTAGAGTACAGTGGAGCAGAGTAGAGGTAGAGTACAGTGGAGTACAGTAGAGATAGAGTACAGTGGAGCACAGTAGAGGTAGAGTACAGTGGAGCACCATCGATGTAGAGTACAGTGGAGCACAGTAGAGGTAGAGTACAGTGGATCACAGTAGAGGTAGAGTACAGTGGAGCACAGTCAATGTAGAGTACAGTGGAGCACAGTAGAGGTAGAGTACAGTGGAGTACAGTAGAGATAGAGTACAGTGGAGCACAGTAGAGGTAGAGTACAGTGGATTACATTAGAGATAGAGTACAGTGGAGTACAGTAGAGATAGAGTACAATGGAGCACAGTAGAGATAGAGTAGAGTGGAGTACAGTAAAGGTAGAGCACAGTGGAGCACAGTAGAGATAGAGTACAGTGGAGCACAGTAGAGGTAGAGTACAGTGGATCAGAGTAGAGATAGAGTACAATGGAGTACAGTAGAGGTAGAGTAAAGTGGAGCACATTAGAGGTGGAGTATAGTGGAGCACAGTAGAGGTACAGTACAGTGGAGTACAGTGGAGCACAGTAGAGGTGGAGTACAGTAGAGTACAGTAGAGGTAGAGAACAGTACAGTACAGTACAGTAAAGGTAGAGTACAGTGGAGTACAGTAGAGATAGAGTACAGGTGAGCACAGTAGAGATAGAGTACTATGGAGTACAGTAGAGGTAGAGTACAGTTGATTACAGTAGAGATACAGTACAATGGAGTACAGTAGAGGTAGAGTACAGTGGAGTAAATTGTTTTAGAGTACAGTGGAGCACAGTAGAGATAGAGTACAGTAGATCACAGTAGAGGTAGAGAACAGTGGAGTACAGTGGAGCACAGTAGAGGTAGAGTATATTGGATCACAGTAGAGATAGAGTACAGTGGAGTACAGTAGAGGTACAGTACAATGGAGTACAGTAGAGGTAGAGTACAGTGGAGTAAATTGTTTTAGAGTACAGTGGAGCACAGTAGAGATAGAGTACAGTAGATCACAGTAGAGGTAGAGAACAGTGGAGTACAGTGGAGCACAGTAGAGGTAGAGTGCAGTGGAGCACAGTAGAGGTAGAGTACAGTGGAGCACAGTAGAGGTAGAGTACAGTGGAGTACAGTAGAGATAGAGTACATTGGAACACAGTAGAGGTAGAGTACAGTGGAGTACAGTAGAGATAGAGTACAGTGGAGCACAGTAGAGGTAGAGTACAGTGGAGCACAGTAGAGGTAGAGTACAGTGGAGCACAGTAGAGGTAGAGTACAGTGGAGCACAGTAGAGGTAGAGTACAGTGGAGCACAGTAGAGGTAGAGTACAGTGGAGCACAGTAGAGGTAGAGTACAGTAGAGCACAGTAGAGATAGATAACAGTGGAGTACAGTAGAGATAGAGTACAGTGGAGCACAGTAGAGGTAGAGTACAGTGGAGTACATTAGAGATAGAGTACAGTGGAGTACAGTAGAGATAGAGTACATTGGAGCAGAGTAGAGGTAGAGTACAGTGGAGTACAATAGAAATAGAGTACAGTGGAGAACAGTAGAGATAGAGTACAGTGGAGTATAGTACAGGTAGAGTACAGTGGAGTATAGTAGAGTTAGAGTACAGTGGAGTACATTATAGGTAGAGTACAGTGGAGCACAGTAAAGATAGAGTACAGTAGAGCACAGTAGATGTAGAGTACAGTGGAGTACAGTGGAGCACAGTAGAGGTGGAGTACAGTAGAGTACAGTAGAGGTAGAGAACAGTACAGTACAGTAGAGGTAGAGTACAATGGAGTACAGTAGAGATAGAGTACAGTGGAGCACAGTAGAGATAGAGTACAGTGGAGTAGAGTAGAGGTAGAGTACAGTGGAGCACAGTAGAGATAGAGTACAGTGGAGCACAGTAGAGGTAGAGTACAGTGGATCACAGTACAGATAGAGTACAGTGGAGTACAGTAGAGGTAGAGTACAGTGGAGTACATTAGAGGTATAGTACAGTGGAGCACAGTAGAGATAGAGTACAGTAGAGCACAGTAGAGGTAGAGTACAGTGGAGTACAGTGGAGCACAGTAGAGGTGGAGTACAGTAGAGTACAGTAGAGGTAGAGAACAGTACAGTACAGTAGAGGTAGAGTACAATGGAGTACAGTAGAGATAGAGTACAGTGGAGTACAGTAGAGATAGAGTACAGTGGAGTACAGTAGAGGTAGAGTACAGTGTAGCACAGTAGAGATAGAGTACAGTGGAGCACAGTAGAGGTAGAGTACAGTGGATCACAGTAGAGATAGAGTACAGTGGAGTACAGTAGAGGTAGAGTACAGTGGAGTACATTAGAGGTAGAGTACAGTGGAGCACAGTAGAGATAGAGTCAGTGGAGTACAGTAGAGTAGAGTACAGTAGAGCACAGTAGCCATAGAGTACAGTGGAGCACAGTAGAGGTAGAGTACAGTGGAGTACAGTAGAGATAGAGTACAGTGGAGTACAGTAGAGGTAGAGTACAGTGGAGTGCAGTAGAGATAGAGTACAGTGGAGCACAGTAGAGGTAGAGTACAGTGGAGTACAGTGGAGCACAGTAGAGGTGGAGTACAGTAGAGTAGAGTAGAGGTAGAGAACAGTACAGTAGAGGTAGAGTACAGTGGAGTACAGTAGAGATAGAGTACAGTGGAGTCCAGTGGAGCAAAGTGGAGGTAGAGTACAGTGGAGTACAGTAGAGATAGTGTACAGTGGAGCAGAGTAGATATAGAGTACAGTGGCATACAGTAGAGGTAGAGTACAGTGGAGTACAGTAGAGGTAGAGTACAGTGGAGTAGAGTAGAGATAGAGTCAGTGGAGTACAGTAGAGTAGAGCACAGTAGAGGTAGAGTACAGGGGAGTACAGTAGAAATAGAGTACAGTGGAGAACAGTCGAGATAGAGTATAGTGGAGTATAGTAGAGGTAGAGTACAGTGGAGTACAGTAGATGTAGAGTACAGGGGAGTACAGTAGAGATAGAGTACAGTGGAGCACAGTAGATGTAGAGTACAGTGGAGTACAGTAGAAATAGAGTACAGTGGAGAACAGTAGAGATAGAGTACAGTGGAGTATAGTAGAGGTATAGTACAGTGGAGTACGGTAGAGGTAGAGTACAGTGGAGCAGAGAAGAGAAAGAGTACAGTAGAGCACAGTAGAGGTAGAGTACAGTGGAGTACAGTAGAGGTAGAGTACAGTGGAGCACAGTAGAGGTAGAGTACAGTGGAGCAGAGTAGAGGTAGAGTACACTGGAGTACAGTAGAGATAGAGTACAGTGGAGCAGAGTAGAGGTAGAGTACAGTGGAGTACAGTAGAGATAGAGTACAGTGGAGCACAGTAGAGGTAGAGTACAGTGGAGCACAGTAGAGGTAGAGTACAGTGGAGCACAGTCGATGTAGAGTACAGTGGAGCACAGTAGAGGTAGAGTACAGTGGAGTACAGTAGAGATAGAGTACAGTGGAGCACAGTAGAGGTAGAGTACAGTGGAGTACAGTAGAGATAGAGTACAGTGGAGTACAGTAGAGATAGAGTACAGTGGAGTACAGTTGAGATAGAGTACAATGGAGCACAGTAGAGATAGAGTAGAGTGGAGTACAGTAAAGGTAGAGCACAGTGGAGCACAGTAGAGATAGAGTACAGTGGAGCACAGTAGAGGTAGAGTACAGTGGATCACAGTAGAGATAGAGTACAGTGGAGTACAGTAGAGGTAGAGTAAAGTGGAGCACATTAGAGGTGGAGTACAGTGGAGCACAGTAGAGGTACAGTACAGTGGAGTACAGTGGAGCACAGTAGAGGTGGAGTACAGTAGACTACAGTAGAGGTAGAGAACAGTACAGTACAGTACAGTAAAGGTAGAGTACAGTGGAGTACAGTAGAGATAGAGTACAGGTGAGCACAGTAGAGATAGAGTACTATGGAGTACAGTAGAGGTAGAGTACAGTTGATTACAGTAGAGATACAGTACAATGGAGTACAGTAGAGGTAGAGTACAGTGGAGTAAATTGTTTTAGAGTACAGTGGAGCACAGTAGAGATAGAGTACAGTAGATCACAGTAGAGGTAGAGAACAGTGGAGTACAGTGGAGCACAGTAGAGGTAGAGTATATTGGATCACAGTAGAGATAGAGTACAGTGGAGTACAGTAGAGGTACAGTACAATGGAGTACAGTAGAGGTAGAGTACAGTGGAGTAAATTGTTTTAGAGTACAGTGGAGCACAGTAGAGATAGAGTACAGTAGATCACAGTAGAGGTAGAGAACAGTGGAGTACAGTGGAGCACAGTAGAGGTAGAGTGCAGTGGAGCACAGTAGAGGTAGAGTACAGTGGAGCACAGTAGAGGTAGAGTACAGTGGAGTACAGTAGAGATAGAGTACATTGGAACACAGTAGAGGTAGAGTACAGTGGAGTACAGTAGAGATAGAGTACAGTGGAGCACAGTAGAGGTAGAGTACAGTGGAGCACAGTAGAGGTAGAGTACAGTGGAGCACAGTAGAGGTAGAGTACAGTGGAGCACAGTAGAGGTAGAGTACAGTGGAGCACAGTAGAGGTAGAGTACAGTGGAGCACAGTAGAGGTAGAGTACAGTAGAGCACAGTAGAGATAGATAACAGTGGAGTACAGTAGAGATAGAGTACAGTGGAGCACAGTAGAGGTAGAGTACAGTGGAGTACATTAGAGATAGAGTACAGTGGAGTACAGTAGAGATAGAGTACATTGGAGCAGAGTAGAGGTAGAGTACAGTGGAGTACAATAGAAATAGAGTACAGTGGAGAACAGTAGAGATAGAGTACAGTGGAGTATAGTACAGGTAGAGTACAGTGGAGTATAGTAGAGTTAGAGTACAGTGGAGTACATTATAGGTAGAGTACAGTGGAGCACAGTAAAGATAGAGTACAGTAGAGCACAGTAGATGTAGAGTACAGTGGAGTACAGTGGAGCACAGTAGAGGTGGAGTACAGTAGAGTACAGTAGAGGTAGAGAACAGTACAGTACAGTAGAGGTAGAGTACAATGGAGTACAGTAGAGATAGAGTACAGTGGAGCACAGTAGAGATAGAGTACAGTGGAGTAGAGTAGAGGTAGAGTACAGTGGAGCACAGTAGAGATAGAGTACAGTGGAGCACAGTAGAGGTAGAGTACAGTGGATCACAGTACAGATAGAGTACAGTGGAGTACAGTAGAGGTAGAGTACAGTGGAGTACATTAGAGGTATAGTACAGTGGAGCACAGTAGAGATAGAGTACAGTAGAGCACAGTAGAGGTAGAGTACAGTGGAGTACAGTGGAGCACAGTAGAGGTAGAGAACAGTACAGTACAGTAGAGGTAGAGTACAATGGAGTACAGTAGAGATAGAGTACAGTGGAGTACAGTAGAGATAGAGTACAGTGGAGTACAGTAGAGGTAGAGTACAGTGTAGCACAGTAGAGATAGAGTACAGTGGAGCACAGTAGAGGTAGAGTACAGTGGATCACAGTAGAGATAGAGTACAGTGGAGTACAGTAGAGGTAGAGTACAGTGGAGTACATTAGAGGTAGAGTACAGTGGAGCACAGTAGAGATAGAGTCAGTGGAGTACAGTAGAGTAGAGTACAGTAGAGCACAGTAGCCATAGAGTACAGTGGAGCACAGTAGAGGTAGAGTACAGTGGAGTACAGTAGAGATAGAGTACAGTGGAGTACAGTAGAGGTAGAGTACAGTGGAGTGCAGTAGAGATAGAGTACAGTGGAGCACAGTAGAGGTAGAGTACAGTGGAGTACAGTGGAGCACAGTAGAGGTGGAGTACAGTAGAGTAGAGTAGAGGTAGAGAACAGTACAGTAGAGGTAGAGTACAGTGGAGTACAGTAGAGATAGAGTACAGTGGAGTCCAGTGGAGCAAAGTGGAGGTAGAGTACAGTGGAGTACAGTAGAGATAGTGTACAGTGGAGCAGAGTAGATATAGAGTACAGTGGCATACAGTAGAGGTAGAGTACAGTGGAGTACAGTAGAGGTAGAGTACAGTGGAGTAGAGTAGAGATAGAGTCAGTGGAGTACAGTAGAGTAGAGCACAGTAGAGGTAGAGTACAGGGGAGTACAGTAGAAATAGAGTACAGTGGAGAACAGTCGAGATAGAGTATAGTGGAGTATAGTAGAGGTAGAGTACAGTGGAGTACAGTAGATGTAGAGTACAGGGGAGTACAGTAGAGATAGAGTACAGTGGAGCACAGTAGATGTAGAGTACAGTGGAGTACAGTAGAAATAGAGTACAGTGGAGAACAGTAGAGATAGAGTACAGTGGAGTATAGTAGAGGTATAGTACAGTGGAGTACGGTAGAGGTAGAGTACAGTGGAGCAGAGAAGAGAAAGAGTACAGTAGAGCACAGTAGAGGTAGAGTACAGTGGAGTACAGTAGAGGTAGAGTACAGTGGAGCACAGTAGAGGTAGAGTACAGTGGAGCAGAGTAGAGGTAGAGTACACTGGAGTACAGTAGAGATAGAGTACAGTGGAGCAGAGTAGAGGTAGAGTACAGTGGAGTACAGTAGAGATAGAGTACAGTGGAGCACAGTAGAGGTAGAGTACAGTGGAGCACAGTAGAGGTAGAGTACAGTGGAGCACAGTCGATGTAGAGTACAGTGGAGCACAGTAGAGGTAGAGTACAGTGGAGTACAGTAGAGATAGAGTACAGTGGAGCACAGTAGAGGTAGAGTACAGTGGAGTACAGTAGAGATAGAGTACAGTGGAGTACAGTAGAGATAGAGTACAGTGGAGTACAGTTGAGATAGAGTACAATGGAGCACAGTAGAGATAGAGTAGAGTGGAGTACAGTAAAGGTAGAGCACAGTGGAGCACAGTAGAGATAGAGTACAGTGGAGCACAGTAGAGGTAGAGTACAGTGGATCACAGTAGAGATAGAGTACAGTGGAGTACTGTAGAGGTAGAGTAAAGTGGAGCACATTAGAGGTGGAGTACAGTGGAGCACAGTAGAGGTACAGTACAGTGGAGTACAGTGGAGCACAGTAGAGGTGGAGTACAGTAGACTACAGTAGAGGTAGAGAACAGTACAGTACAGTAAAGGTAGAGTACAGTGGAGTACAGTAGAGATAGAGTAAAGTTTAGCATAGTAGAGATAGAGTACAGTGGAGCACAGTAGAGATAGAGTACAGTGGAGTACAGTAGAGGTAGAGTACAGTGGAGCACAGTAGAGATAGAATACAGTGGATTACAGTAGAGGTAGAGTATAGTGGATCACAGTAGAGATAGAGTACAGTGGAGTACAGTAGAGGTAGAGTACAGTGGAGTACAGTAGAGGTAGAGTACAGTGGAGTACATTAGAGGTAGAGTACAGTGGAGCACAGTAGAGATAGAGTACAGTAGAGCACAGTAGAGGTAGAGTACAGTGGAGTACAGTAGAGATAGAGTACATTGGAGCACAGTAGAGGTAGAGTACAGTGGAGTACAGTAGAGATAGAGTACAGTGGAGCACAGTAGAGGTACAGTATAGTGGAGCACAGTAAAGGTAGAGTACAGTGGAGCACAGTAGAGGTAGAGTACAGTGGAGCACAGTAGAGGTAGAGTACAGTGGAGCACAGTAGAGATAGAGTAGAGTGGAGTACAGTAAAGGTAGAGCACAGTGGAGCACAGTAGAGATAGAGTACAGTGGAGCACAGTAGAGGTAGAGTACAGTGGATCACATTAGAGATAGAGTACAGTGGAGTACAGTAGAGGTAGAGTAAAGTGGAGCACATTAGAGGTGGAGTACAGTGGAGCACAGTAGAGGTACAGTACAGTGGAGTACAGTGGAGCACAGTAGAGGTGGAGTACAGTAGAGTACAGTAGAGGTAGAGAACAGTACAGTACAGTAAAGGTAGAGTACAGTGGAGTACAGTAGAGATAGAGTACAGTTTAGCATAGTAGAGATAGAGTACAGTGGAGCACAGTAGAGATAGAGTACAGTGGAGTACAGTAGAGGTAGAGTACAGTGGAGCACAGTAGAGATAGAATACAGTGGATTACAGTAGAGGTAGAGTATAGTGGATCACAGTAGAGATAGAGTACAGTGGAGTACAGTAGAGGTAGAGTACAGTGGAGTACAGTAGAGGTAGAGTACAGTGGAGTACATTAGAGGTAGAGTACAGTGGAGCACAGTAGAGATAGAGTACAGTAGAGCACAGTAGAGGTAGAGTACAGTGGAGTACAGTAGAGATAGAGTACATTGGAGCACAGTAGAGGTAGAGTACAGTGGAGTACAGTAGAGATAGAGTACAGTGGAGCACAGTAGAGGTAGAGTATAGTGGAGCACAGTAAAGATAGAGTACAGTGGAGCACAGTAGAGGTAGAGTACAGTGGAGCACAGTAGAGGTAGAGTACAGTGGAGCACAGTAGAGGTAGAGTACAGTGGAGTACAGTAGAGATAGAGTACAGTGGAGCACAGTAGAGGTATAGTACAAATGAGTACAGTAGAGATAGAGTACAGTGGAGTACAGTAGAGATAGAGTACAGTGGAGTACAGTAGAGATAGAGTACATTGGAGCACAGTAGATGTAGAGTACAGTGGAGTACAATAGAAATAGAGTACAGTGGAGAACAGTAGAGATAGAGTACAGTGGAGCACAGAAGAGATAGAGTACAGTAGAGCACATTAGAGGTAGAGTACAGTGGAGTACAGTAGAGGTAGAGTACAGTGGAGCACAGTAGAGGTAGAGTACAGTGGAGCAGAGTAGAGGTAGAGTACAGTGGAGTACAGTAGAGATAGAGTACAGTGGAGCACAGTAGAGGTAGAGTACAGTGGAGTACAGTAGAGATAGAGTACAGTGGAGCACAGTAGAGGTAGAGTACAGTGGATCACAGTAGAGGTAGAGTACAGTGGAGCACAGTAGATGTAGAGTACAGTGGAGCACAGTAGAGGTAGAGTACAGTGGAGTACAGTAGAGATAGAGTACAGTGGAGCACAGTAGAGGTACAGTACAGTGGATTACAGTAGAGATAGAGTACAGTGGAGTACAGTAGAGATAGAGTACAGTGCAGTACAGTAGAGATATAGTACAATGGAGCACAGTAGAGATAGAGTAGAGTGGAGTACAGTAAAGGTAGAGCACAGTGGAGCACAGTAGAGATAGAGTACAGTGGAGCACAGTAGAGGTAGAGTACAGTGGATCACAGTAGAGATAGAGTACAATGGAGTACAGTAGAGGTAGAGTAAAGTGGAGCACATTAGAGGTGGAGTATAGTGGAGCACAGTAGAGGTACAGTACAGTGGAGCACAGTAGAGGTGGAGTACAGTAGAGTACAGTAGAGGTAGAGAACAGTACAGTACAGTAAAGGTAGAGTACAGTGGAGTACAGTAGAGATAGAGTACAGGTGAGCACAGTAGAGATAGAGTACAGTGGAGTACAGTAGAGGTAGAGTACAGTTGATTACAGTAGAGATAGAGTACAGTGGAGCACAGTAGAGGTAGAGTATATTGGATCACAGTAGAGATAGAGTACAGTGGAGTACAGTAGAGGTACAGTACAGTGGAGTACAGTAGAGGTAGTTTAGAGTGGAGTAAATTGTTTTAGAGTACAGTGGAGCACAGTAGAGATAGAGTACAGTAGAGCACAGTAGAGGTAGAGTACAGTGGAGTACAGTGGAGCACAGTAGAGGTAGAGTGCAGTGGAGCACAGTAGAGGTAGAGTACAGTGGAGCACAGTAGAGGTAGAGTACAGTGGAGTACAGTAGAGATAGAGTACATTGGAGCACAGTAGAGGTAGAGTACAGTGGAGTACAGTAGAGATAGAGTACAGTGGAGCACAGTAGAGGTAGAGTACAGTGGAGCACAGTAGAGGTAGAGTACAGTGGAGCACAGTAGAGGTAGAGTACAGTGGAGCACAGTAGAGGTAGAGTACAGTGGAGCACAGTAGAGGTAGAGTACAGTGGAGCACAGTAGAGGTAGAGTACAGTGGAGCACAGTAGAGGTAGAGTACAGTGGAGCACAGTAGAGGTAGAGTACAGTGGAGCAGAGTAGAGGTAGAGTACAGTGGAGTACAGTAGAGATAGAGTACAGTGGAGCACAGTAGAGGTAGAGTACAGTGGAGTACAGTAGAGATAGAGTACAGTGGAGCACAGTAGAGGTAGAGTATAGTGGAGCACAGTAAAGATAGAGTACAGTGGAGCACAGTAGAGGTAGAGTACATTGGAGCACAGTAGAGGTAGAGTACAGTGGAGCACAGTAGAGGTAGAGTACAGTGGAGTACAGTAGAGATAGAGTACAGTGGAGCACAGTAGAGGTATAGTACAGATGAGTACAGTAGAGATAGAGTACAGTGGAGTACAGTAGAGATAGAGTACAGTGGAGTACAGTAGAGATAGAGTACATTGGAGCACAGTAGATGTAGAGTACAGTGGAGCACATTAGAGGTGGAGTACAGTGGAGCACAGTAGAGGTACAGTACAGTGGAGTACAGTGGAGCACAGTAGAGGTGGAGTACAGTAGAGTACAGTAGAGGTAGAGAACAGTACAGTACAGTAAAGGTAGAGTACAGTGGAGTACAGTAGAGATAGAGTACAGTTTAGCATAGTAGAGATAGAGTACAGTGGAGCACAGTAGAGATAGAGTACAGTGGAGTACAGTAGAGGTAGAGTACAGTGGAGCACAGTAGAGATAGAATACAGTGGATTACAGTAGAGGTAGAGTACAGTGGAGTGCAGTAGAGATAGAGTACAGTGGAGCACAGTAGAGGTAGAGTACAGTGGAGTACAGTGGAGCACAGTAGACGTGGAGTACAGTAGAGTAGAGTAGAGGTAGAGAACAGTACAGTAGAGGTAGAGTACAGTGGAGTACAGTAGAGATAGAGTACAGTGGAGTCCAGTGGAGCAAAGTGGAGGTAGAGTACAGTGGAGTACAGTAGAGATAGTGTACAGTGGAGCAGAGTAGATATAGAGTACAGTGGCATACAGTAGAGGTAGAGTACAGTGGAGTACAGTAGAGGTAGAGTACAGTGGAGTAGAGTAGAGATAGAGTCAGTGGAGTACAGTAGAGTAGAGCACAGTAGAGGTAGAGTACAGGGGAGTACAGTAGAAATAGAGTACAGTGGAGAACAGTCGAGATAGAGTATAGTGGAGTATAGTAGAGGTAGAGTACAGTGGAGTACAGTAGATGTAGAGTACAGTGGAGTACAGTAGAGATAGAGTACAGTGGAGCACAGTAGATGTAGAGTACAGTGGAGTACAGTAGAAATAGAGTACAGTGGAGAACAGTAGAGATAGAGTACAGTGGAGTATAGTAGAGGTATAGTACAGTGGAGTACGGTAGAGGTAGAGTACAGTGGAGCAGAGAAGAGAAAGAGTACAGTAGAGCACAGTAGAGGTAGAGTACAGTGGAGTACAGTAGAGGTAGAGTACAGTGGAGCACAGTAGAGGTAGAGTACAGTGGAGCAGAGTAGAGGTAGAGTACACTGGAGTACAGTAGAGATAGAGTACAGTGGAGCAGAGTAGAGGTAGAGTACAGTGGAGTACAGTAGAGATAGAGTACAGTGGAGCACAGTAGAGGTAGAGTACAGTGGAGCACAGTAGAGGTAGAGTACAGTGGAGCACAGTCGATGTAGAGTACAGTGGAGCACAGTAGAGGTAGAGTACAGTGGAGTACAGTAGAGATAGAGTACAGTGGAGCACAGTAGAGGTAGAGTACAGTGGAGTACAGTAGAGATATAGTACAGTGGAGTACAGTAGAGATAGAGTACAGTGGAGTACAGTAGAGATAGAGTACAATGGAGCACAGTAGAGATAGAGTAGAGTGGAGTACAGTAAAGGTAGAGCACAGTGGAGCACAGTAGAGATAGAGTACAGTGGAGCACAGTAGAGGTAGAGTACAGTGGATCACAGTAGAGATAGAGTACAGTGGAGTACAGTAGAGGTAGAGTAAAGTGGAGCACATTAGAGGTGGAGTACAGTGGAGCACAGTAGAGGTACAGTACAGTGGAGTACAGTGGAGCACAGTAGAGGTGGAGTACAGTAGACTACAGTAGAGGTAGAGAACAGTACAGTACAGTAAAGGTAGAGTACAGTGGAGTACAGTAGAGATAGAGTAAAGTTTAGCATAGTAGAGATAGAGTACAGTGGAGCACAGTAGAGATAGAGTACAGTGGAGTACAGTAGAGGTAGAGTACAGTGGAGCACAGTAGAGATAGAATACAGTGGATTACAGTAGAGGTAGAGTATAGTGGATCACAGTAGAGATAGAGTACAGTGGAGTACAGTAGAGGTAGAGTACAGTGGAGTACAGTAGAGGTAGAGTACAGTGGAGTACATTAGAGGTAGAGTACAGTGGAGCACAGTAGAGATAGAGTACAGTAGAGCACAGTAGAGGTAGAGTACAGTGGAGTACAGTAGAGATAGAGTACATTAGAGCACAGTAGAGGTAGAGTACAGTGGAGTACAGTAGAGATAGAGTACGGTGGAGCACAGTAGAGGTAGAGTATAGTGGAGCACAGTAAAGATAGAGTACAGTGGAGCACAGTAGAGGTAGAGTACAGTGGAGCACAGTAGAGGTAGAGTACAGTGGAGCACAGTAGAGATAGAGTAGAGTGGAGTACAGTAAAGGTAGAGCACAGTGGAGCACAGTAGAGATAGAGTACAGTGGAGCACAGTAGAGGTAGAGTACAGTGGATCACAGTAGAGATAGAGTACAGTGGAGTACAGTAGAGGTAGAGTAAAGTGGAGCACATTAGAGGTGGAGTAAAGTGGAGCACAGTAGAGGTACAGTACAGTGGAGTACAGTGGAGCACAGTAGAGGTGGAGTACAGTAGAGTACAGTAGAGGTAGAGAACAGTACAGTACAGTAAAGGTAGAGTACAGTGGAGTACAGTAGAGATAGAGTACAGTTTAGCATAGTAGAGATAGAGTACAGTGGAGCACAGTAGAGATAGAGTACAGTGGAGTACAGTAGAGGTAGAGTACAGTGGAGCACAGTAGAGATAGAATACAGTGGATTACAGTAGAGGTAGAGTACAGTGGAGTGCAGTAGAGATAGAGTACAGTGGAGCACAGTAGAGGTAGAGTACAGTGGAGTACAGTGGAGCACAGTAGAGGTGGAGTACAGTAGAGTAGAGTAGAGGTAGAGAACAGTACAGTAGAGGTAGAGTACAGTGGAGTACAGTAGAGATAGAGTACAGTGGAGTCCAGTGGAGCAAAGTGGAGGTAGAGTACAGTGGAGTACAGTAGAGATAGTGTACAGTGGAGCAGAGTAGATATAGAGTACAGTGGCATACAGTAGAGGTAGAGTACAGTGGAGTACAGTAGAGGTAGAGTACAGTGGAGTAGAGTAGAGATAGAGTCAGTGGAGTACAGTAGAGTAGAGCACAGTAGAGGTAGAGTACAGGGGAGTACAGTAGAAATAGAGTACAGTGGAGAACAGTCGAGATAGAGTATAGTGGAGTATAGTAGAGGTAGAGTACAGTGGAGTACAGTAGATGTAGAGTACAGTGGAGTACAGTAGAGATAGAGTACAGTGGAGCACAGTAGATGTAGAGTACAGTGGAGTACAGTAGAAATAGAGTACAGTGGAGAACAGTAGAGATAGAGTACAGTGGAGTATAGTAGAGGTATAGTACAGTGGAGTACGGTAGAGGTAGAGTACAGTGGAGCAGAGAAGAGAAAGAGTACAGTAGAGCACAGTAGAGGTAGAGTACAGTGGAGTACAGTAGAGGTAGAGTACAGTGGAGCACAGTAGAGGTAGAGTACAGTGGAGCAGAGTAGAGGTAGAGTACACTGGAGTACAGTAGAGATAGAGTACAGTGGAGCAGAGTAGAGGTAGAGTACAGTGGAGTACAGTAGATATAGAGTACAGTGGAGCACAGTAGAGGTAGAGTACAGTGGAGCACAGTAGAGGTAGAGTACAGTGGAGCACAGTCGATGTAGAGTACAGTGGAGCACAGTAGAGGTAGAGTACAGTGGAGTACAGTAGAGATAGAGTACAGTGGAGCACAGTAGAGGTAGAGTACAGTGGAGTACAGTAGAGATAGAGTACAGTGGAGTACAGTAGAGATAGAGTACAGTGGAGTACAGTAGAGATAGAGTACAATGGAGCACAGTAGAGATAGAGTAGAGTGGAGTACAGTAAAGGTAGAGCACAGTGGAGCACAGTAGAGATAGAGTACAGTGGAGCACAGTAGAGGTAGAGTACAGTGGATCACAGTAGAGATAGAGTACAGTGGAGTACAGTAGAGGTAGAGTAAAGTGGAGCACATTAGAGGTGGAGTACAGTGGAGCACAGTAGAGGTACAGTACAGTGGAGTACAGTGGAGCACAGTAGAGGTGGAGTACAGTAGACTACAGTAGAGGTAGAGAACAGTACAGTACAGTAAAGGTAGAGTACAGTGGAGTACAGTAGAGATAGAGTAAAGTTTAGCATAGTAGAGATAGAGTACAGTGGAGCACAGTAGAGATAGAGTACAGTGGAGTACAGTAGAGGTAGAGTACAGTGGAGCACAGTAGAGATAGAATACAGTGGATTACAGTAGAGGTAGAGTATAGTGGATCACAGTAGAGATAGAGTACAGTGGAGTACAGTAGAGGTAGAGTACAGTGGAGTACAGTAGAGGTAGAGTACAGTGGAGTACATTAGAGGTAGAGTACAGTGGAGCACAGTAGAGATAGAGTACAGTAGAGCACAGTAGAGGTAGAGTACAGTGGAGTACAGTAGAGATAGAGTACATTGGAGCACAGTAGAGATAGAGTACAGTGGAGTACAGTAGAGATAGAGTACAGTGGAGCACAGTAGAGGTAGAGTATAGTGGAGCACAGTAAAGATAGAGTACAGTGGAGCACAGTAGAGGTAGAGTACAGTGGAGCACAGTAGAGGTAGAGTACAGTGGAGCACAGTAGAGATAGAGTAGAGTGGAGTACAGTAAAGGTAGAGCACAGTGGAGCACAGTAGAGATAGAGTACAGTGGAGCACAGTAGAGGTAGAGTACAGTGGATCACAGTAGAGATAGAGTACAGTGGAGTACAGTAGAGGTAGAGTAAAGTGGAGCACATTAGAGGTGGAGTACAGTGGAGCACAGTAGAGGTACAGTACAGTGGAGTACAGTGGAGCACAGTAGAGGTGGAGTACAGTAGAGTACAGTAGAGGTAGAGAACAGTACAGTACAGTAAAGGTAGAGTACAGTGGAGTACAGTAGAGATAGAGTACAGTTTAGCATAGTAGAGATAGAATACAGTGGATTACAGTAGAGGTAGAGTATAGTGGATCACAGTAGAGATAGAGTACAGTGGAGTACAGTAGAGGTAGAGTACAGTGGAGTACAGTAGAGGTAGAGTACAGTGGAGTACATTAGAGGTAGAGTACAGTGGAGCACAGTAGAGATAGAGTACAGTAGAGCACAGTAGAGGTAGAGTACAGTGGAGTACAGTAGAGATAGAGTACATTGGAGCACAGTAGAGGTAGAGTACAGTGGAGTACAGTAGAGATAGAGTACAGTGGAGCACAGTAGAGGTAGAGTATAGTGGAGCACAGTAAAGATAGAGTACAGTGGAGCACAGTAGAGGTAGAGTACAGTGGAGCACAGTAGAGGTAGAGTACAGTGGAGCACAGTAGAGGTAGAGTACAGTGGAGTACAGTAGAGATAGAGTACAGTGGAGCACAGTAGAGGTATAGTACAGATGAGTACAGTAGAGATAGAGTACAGTGGAGTACAGTAGAGATAGAGTACAGTGGAGTACAGTAGAGATAGAGTACATTGGAGCACAGTAGATGTAGAGTACAGTGGAGTACAATAGAAATAGAGTACAGTGGAGAACAGTAGAGATAGAGTACAGTGGAGCACAGAAGAGATAGAGTACAGTAGAGCACATTAGAGGTAGAGTACAGTGGAGTACAGTAGAGGTAGAGTACAGTGGAGCACAGTAGAGGTAGAGTACAGTGGAGCAGAGTAGAGGTAGAGTACAGTGGAGTACAGTAGAGATAGAGTACAGTGGAGCACAGTAGAGGTAGAGTACAGTGGAGTACAGTAGAGATAGAGTACAGTGGAGCACAGTAGAGGTAGAGTACAGTGGATCACAATAGAGGTAGAGTACAGTGGAGCACAGTAGATGTAGAGTACAGTGGAGCACAGTAGAGGTAGAGTACAGTGGAGTACAGTAGAGATAGAGTACAGTGGAGCACAGTAGAGGTACAGTACAGTGGATTACAGTAGAGATAGAGTACAGTGGAGTACAGTAGAGATAGAGTACAGTGCAGTACAGTAGAGATATAGTACAATGGAGCACAGTAGAGATAGAGTAGAGTGGAGTACAGTAAAGGTAGAGCACAGTGGAGCACAGTAGAGATAGAGTACAGTGGAGCACAGTAGAGGTAGAGTACAGTGGATCACAGTAGAGATAGAGTACAATGGAGTACAGTAGAGGTAGAGTAAAGTGGAGCACATTAGAGGTGGAGTATAGTGGAGCACAGTAGAGGTACAGTACAGTGGAGCACAGTAGAGGTGGAGTACAGTAGAGTACAGTAGAGGTAGAGAACAGTACAGTACAGTAAAGGTAGAGTACAGTGGAGTACAGTAGAGATAGAGTACAGGTGAGCACAGTAGAGATAGAGTACAGTGGAGTACAGTAGAGGTAGAGTACAGTTGATTACAGTAGAGATAGAGTACAGTGGAGCACAGTAGAGGTAGAGTATATTGGATCACAGTAGAGATAGAGTACAGTGGAGTACAGTAGAGGTACAGTACAGTGGAGTACAGTAGAGGTAGAGTAGAGTGGAGTAAATTGTTTTAGAGTACAGTGGAGCACAGTAGAGATAGAGTACAGTAGAGCACAGTAGAGGTAGAGTACAGTGGAGTACAGTGGAGCACAGTAGAGGTAGAGTGCAGTGGAGCACAGTAGAGGTAGAGTACAGTGGAGCACAGTAGAGGTAGAGTACAGTGGAGTACAGTAGAGATAGAGTACATTGGAGCACAGTAGAGGTAGAGTACAGTGGAGTACAGTAGAGATAGAGTACAGTGGAGCACAGTAGAGTTAGAGTACAGTGGAGCACAGTAGAGGTAGAGTACAGTGGAGCACAGTAGAGGTAGAGTACAGTGGAGCACAGTAGAGGTAGAGTACAGTGGAGCACAGTAGAGGTAGAGTACAGTGGAGCACAGTAGAGGTAGAGTACAGTGGAGTACAGTAGAAATAGAGTACAGTGGAGAACAGTAGAGATAGAGTACAGTGGAGTATAGTAGAGGTATAGTACAGTGGAGTACGGTAGAGGTAGAGTACAGTGGAGCAGAGAAGAGAAAGAGTACAGTAGAGCACAGTAGAGGTAGAGTACAGTGGAGTACAGTAGAGGTAGAGTACAGTGGAGCACAGTAGAGGTAGAGTACAGTGGAGCAGAGTAGAGGTAGAGTACACTGGAGTACAGTAGAGATAGAGTACAGTGGAGCAGAGTAGAGGTAGAGTACAGTGGAGTACAGTAGATATAGAGTACAGTGGAGCACAGTAGAGGTAGAGTACAGTGGAGCACAGTAGAGGTAGAGTACAGTGGAGCACAGTCGATGTAGAGTACAGTGGAGCACAGTAGAGGTAGAGTACAGTGGAGTACAGTAGAGATAGAGTACAGTGGAGCACAGTAGAGGTAGAGTACAGTGGAGTACAGTAGAGATAGAGTACAGTGGAGTACAGTAGAGATAGAGTACAGTGGAGTACAGTAGAGATAGAGTACAATGGAGCACAGTAGAGATAGAGTAGAGTGGAGTACAGTAAAGGTAGAGCACAGTGGAGCACAGTAGAGATAGAGTACAGTGGAGCACAGTAGAGGTAGAGTACAGTGGATCACAGTAGAGATAGAGTACAGTGGAGTACAGTAGAGGTAGAGTAAAGTGGAGCACATTAGAGGTGGAGTACAGTGGAGCACAGTAGAGGTACAGTACAGTGGAGTACAGTGGAGCACAGTAGAGGTGGAGTACAGTAGACTACAGTAGAGGTAGAGAACAGTACAGTACAGTAAAGGTAGAGTACAGTGGAGTACAGTAGAGATAGAGTAAAGTTTAGCATAGTAGAGATAGAGTACAGTGGAGCACAGTAGAGATAGAGTACAGTGGAGTACAGTAGAGGTAGAGTACAGTGGAGCACAGTAGAGATAGAATACAGTGGATTACAGTAGAGGTAGAGTATAGTGGATCACAGTAGAGATAGAGTACAGTGGAGTACAGTAGAGGTAGAGTACAGTGGAGTACAGTAGAGGTAGAGTACAGTGGAGTACATTAGAGGTAGAGTACAGTGGAGCACAGTAGAGATAGAGTACAGTAGAGCACAGTAGAGGTAGAGTACAGTGGAGTACAGTAGAGATAGAGTACATTGGAGCACAGTAGAGATAGAGTACAGTGGAGTACAGTAGAGATAGAGTACAGTGGAGCACAGTAGAGGTAGAGTATAGTGGAGCACAGTAAAGATAGAGTACAGTGGAGCACAGTAGAGGTAGAGTACAGTGGAGCACAGTAGAGGTAGAGTACAGTGGAGCACAGTAGAGATAGAGTAGAGTGGAGTACAGTAAAGGTAGAGCACAGTGGAGCACAGTAGAGATAGAGTACAGTGGAGCACAGTAGAGGTAGAGTACAGTGGATCACAGTAGAGATAGAGTACAGTGGAGTACAGTAGAGGTAGAGTAAAGTGGAGCACATTAGAGGTGGAGTACAGTGGAGCACAGTAGAGGTACAGTACAGTGGAGTACAGTGGAGCACAGTAGAGGTGGAGTACAGTAGAGTACAGTAGAGGTAGAGAACAGTACAGTACAGTAAAGGTAGAGTACAGTGGAGTACAGTAGAGATAGAGTACAGTTTAGCATAGTAGAGATAGAGTACAGTGGAGCACAGTAGAGATAGAGTACAGTGGAGTACAGTAGAGGTAGAGTACAGTGGAGCACAGTAGAGATAGAATACAGTGGATTACAGTAGAGGTAGAGTATAGTGGATCACAGTAGAGATAGAGTACAGTGGAGTACAGTAGAGGTAGAGTACAGTGGAGTACAGTAGAGGTAGAGTACAGTGGAGTACATTAGAGGTAGAGTACAGTGGAGCACAGTAGAGATAGAGTACAGTAGAGCACAGTAGAGGTAGAGTACAGTGGAGTACAGTAGAGATAGAGTACATTGGAGCACAGTAGAGGTAGAGTACAGTGGAGTACAGTAGAGATAGAGTACAGTGGAGCACAGTAGAGGTAGAGTATAGTGGAGCACAGTAAAGATAGAGTACAGTGGAGCACAGTAGAGGTAGAGTACAGTGGAGCACAGTAGAGGTAGAGTACAGTGGAGCACAGTAGAGGTAGAGTACAGTGGAGTACAGTAGAGATAGAGTACAGTGGAGCACAGTAGAGGTATAGTACAGATGAGTACAGTAGAGATAGAGTACAGTGGAGTACAGTAGAGATAGAGTACAGTGGAGTACAGTAGAGATAGAGTACATTGGAGCACAGTAGATGTAGAGTACAGTGGAGTACAATAGAAATAGAGTACAGTGGAGAACAGTAGAGATAGAGTACAGTGGAGCACAGAAGAGATAGAGTACAGTAGAGCACATTAGAGGTAGAGTACAGTGGAGTACAGTAGAGGTAGAGTACAGTGGAGCACAGTAGAGGTAGAGTACAGTGGAGCAGAGTAGAGGTAGAGTACAGTGGAGTACAGTAGAGATAGAGTACAGTGGAGCACAGTAGAGGTAGAGTACAGTGGAGTACAGTAGAGATAGAGTACAGTGGAGCACAGTAGAGGTAGAGTACAGTGGATCACAGTAGAGGTAGAGTACAGTGGAGCACAGTAGATGTAGAGTACAGTGGAGCACAGTAGAGGTAGAGTACAGTGGAGTACAGTAGAGATAGAGTACAGTGGAGCACAGTAGAGGTACAGTACAGTGGATTACAGTAGAGATAGAGTACAGTGGAGTACAGTAGAGATAGAGTACAGTGCAGTACAGTAGAGATATAGTACAATGGAGCACAGTAGAGATAGAGTAGAGTGGAGTACAGTAAAGGTAGAGCACAGTGGAGCACAGTAGAGATAGAGTACAGTGGAGCACAGTAGAGGTAGAGTACAGTGGATCACAGTAGAGATAGAGTACAATGGAGTACAGTAGAGGTAGAGTAAAGTGGAGCACATTAGAGGTGGAGTATAGTGGAGCACAGTAGAGGTACAGTACAGTGGAGCACAGTAGAGGTGGAGTACAGTAGAGTACAGTAGAGGTAGAGAACAGTACAGTACAGTAAAGGTAGAGTACAGTGGAGTACAGTAGAGATAGAGTACAGGTGAGCACAGTAGAGATAGAGTACAGTGGAGTACAGTAGAGGTAGAGTACAGTTGATTACAGTAGAGATAGAGTACAGTGGAGCACAGTAGAGGTAGAGTATATTGGATCACAGTAGAGATAGAGTACAGTGGAGTACAGTAGAGGTACAGTACAGTGGAGTACAGTAGAGGTAGAGTAGAGTGGAGTAAATTGTTTTAGAGTACAGTGGAGCACAGTAGAGATAGAGTACAGTAGAGCACAGTAGAGGTAGAGTACAGTGGAGTACAGTGGAGCACAGTAGAGGTAGAGTGCAGTGGAGCACAGTAGAGGTAGAGTACAGTGGAGCACAGTAGAGGTAGAGTACAGTGGAGTACAGTAGAGATAGAGTACATTGGAGCACAGTAGAGGTAGAGTACAGTGGAGTACAGTAGAGATAGAGTACAGTGGAGCACAGTAGAGTTAGAGTACAGTGGAGCACAGTAGAGGTAGAGTACAGTGGAGCACAGTAGAGGTAGAGTACAGTGGAGCACAGTAGAGGTAGAGTACAGTGGAGCACAGTAGAGGTAGAGTACAGTGGAGCACAGTAGAGGTAGAGTACAGTGGAGCACAGTAGAGGTAGAGTACAGTGGAGCACAGTAGAGGTAGAGTACAGTAGAGCACAGTAGAGATAGAGTACAGTGGAGTACAGTAGAGATAGAGTACAGTGGAGCACAGTAGAGGTAGAGTACAGTGGAGCACAGTAGAGGTAGAGTACAGTGGAGTACAGTAGAGATAGAGTACAGTGGAGTACAGTAGAGATAGAGTACAGTGGAGTACAGTAGAGATAGAGTACAATGGAGCACAGTAGAGATAGAGTAAAGTGGAGTACAGTAAAGGTAGAGCACAGTGGAGCACAGTAGAGATAGAGTACAGTGGAGCACAGTAGAGGTAAAGTACAGTGGATCACAGTAGAGATAGAGTACAGTGGAGTACAGTAGAGGTAGAGTAAAGTGGAGCACATTAGAGGTGGAGTACAGTGGAGCACAGTAGAGGTACAGTACAGTGGAGTACAGTGGAGCACAGTAGAGGTGGAGTACAGTAGAGTACAGTAGAGGTAGAGAACAGTACAGTACAGTAAAGGTAGAGTACAGTGGAGTACAGTAGAGATAGAGTACAGTTTAGCATAGTAGAGATAGAGTACAGTGGAGCACAGTAGAGATAGAGTACAGTGGAGTACAGTAGAGGTAGAGTACAGTGGAGCACAGTAGAGATAGAATACAGTGGATTACAGTAGAGGTAGAGTATAGTGGATCACAGTAGAGATAGAGTACAGTGGAGTACAGTAGAGGTAGAGTACAGTGGAGTACAGTAGAGGTAGAGTACAGTGGAGTACATTAGAGGTAGAGTACAGTGGAGCACAGTAGAGATAGAGTACAGTAGAGCACAGTAGAGGTAGAGTACAGTGGAGTACAGTAGAGATAGAGTACATTGGAGCACAGTAGAGGTAGAGTACAGTGGAGTACAGTAGAGATAGAGTACAGTGGAGCACAGTAGAGGTAGAGTATAGTGGAGCACAGTAGAGGTAGAGTATATTGGATCACAGTAGAGATAGAGTACAGTGGAGTACAGTAGAGGTACAGTACAGTGGAGTACAGTAGAGGTAGAGTAGAGTGGAGTAAATTGTTTTAGAGTACAGTGGAGCACAGTAGAGATAGAGTACAGTAGAGCACAGTAGAGGTAGAGTACAGTGGAGTACAGTGGAGCACAGTAGAGGTAGAGTGCAGTGGAGCACAGTAGAGGTAGAGTACAGTGGAGCACAGTAGAGGTAGCGTACAGTGGAGTACAGTAGAGATAGAGTACATTGGAGCACAGTAGAGGTAGAGTACAGTGGAGTACAGTAGAGATAGAGTACAGTGGAGCACAGTAGAGGTAGAGTACAGTGGAGCACAGTAGAGGTAGAGTACAGTGGAGCACAGTAGAGGTAGAGTACAGTGGAGCACAGTAGAGGTAGAGTACAGTGGAGCACAGTAGAGGTAGAGTACAGTGGAGCACAGTAGAGATAGAGTACAGTGGAGCACAGTAGAGGTAGAGTACAGTGGAGCACAGTAGAGGTAGAGTACAGTAAAGCACAGTAGAGATAGAGTACAGTGGAGTACAGTAGAGATAGAGTACAGTGGAGCACAGTAGAGGTAGAGTACAGTGGAGCACAGTAGAGGTAGAGTACAGTGGAGTACAGTAGAGATAGAGTACAGTGGAGTACAGTAGAGATAGAGTACAGTGGAGTACAGTAGAGATAGAGTACAATGGAGCACAGTAGAGATAGAGTAGAGTGGAGTACAGTAAATGTAGAGCACAGTGGAGCACAGTAGAGATAGAGTACAGTGGAGCACAGTAGAGGTAGAGTACAGTGGATCACAGTAGAGATAGAGTACAGTGGAGTACAGTAGAGGTAGAGTAAAGTGGAGCACATTAGAGGTGGAGTACAGTGGAGCACAGTAGAGGTACAGTACAGTGGAGTACAGTGGAGCACAGTAGAGGTGGAGTACAGTAGAGTACAGTAGAGGTAGAGAACAGTACAGTACAGTAAAGGTAGAGTACAGTGGAGTACAGTAGAGATAGAGTACAGTTTAGCATAGAAGAGATAGAGTACAGTGGAGCGCAGTAGAGATAGAGTACAGTGGAGTACAGTAGAGGTAGAGTACAGTGGAGCACAGTAGAGGTAGAGTACAGTGGAGCACAGTAGAGGTAGAGTACAGTGGAGTACAGTAGAGATAGAGTACAGTGGAGTACAGTAGAGATAGAGTACAGTGGAGTACAGTAGAGATAGAGTACAATGGAGCACAGTAGAGATAGAGTAAAGTGGAGTACAGTAAAGGTAGAGCACAGTGGAGCACAGTAGAGATAGAGTACAGTGGAGCACAGTAGAGGTAAAGTACAGTGGATCACAGTAGAGATAGAGTACAGTGGAGTACAGTAGAGGTAGAGTAAAGTGGAGCACATTAGAGGTGGAGTACAGTGGAGCACAGTAGAGGTACAGTACAGTGGAGTACAGTGGAGCACAGTAGAGGTGGAGTACAGTAGAGTACAGTAGAGGTAGAGAACAGTACAGTACAGTAAAGGTAGAGTACAGTGGAGTACAGTAGAGATAGAGTACAGTTTAGCATAGTAGAGATAGAGTACAGTGGAGCACAGTAGAGATAGAGTACAGTGGAGTACAGTAGAGGTAGAGTACAGTGGAGCACAGTAGAGATAGAATACAGTGGATTACAGTAGAGGTAGAGTATAGTGGATCACAGTAGAGATAGAGTACAGTGGAGTACAGTAGAGGTAGAGTACAGTGGAGTACAGTAGAGGTAGAGTACAGTGGAGTACATTAGAGGTAGAGTACAGTGGAGCACAGTAGAGATAGAGTACAGTAGAGCACAGTAGAGGTAGAGTACAGTGGAGTACAGTAGAGATAGAATACATTGGAGCACAGTAGAGGTAGAGTACAGTGGAGTACAGTAGAGATAGAGTACAGTGGAGCACAGTAGAGGTAGAGTATAGTGGAGCACAGTAGAGGTAGAGTATATTGGATCACAGTAGAGATAGAGTACAGTGGAGTACAGTAGAGGTACAGTACAGTGGAGTACAGTAGAGGTAGAGTAGAGTGGAGTAAATTGTTTTAGAGTACAGTGGAGCACAGTAGAGATAGAGTACAGTAGAGCACAGTAGAGGTAGAGTACAGTGGAGTACAGTGGAGCACAGTAGAGGTAGAGTGCAGTGGAGCACAGTAGAGGTAGAGTACAGTGGAGCACAGTAGAGGTAGAGTACAGTGGAGTACAGTAGAGATAGAGTACATTGGAGCACAGTAGAGGTAGAGTACAGTGGAGTACAGTAGAGATAGAGTACAGTGGAGCACAGTAGAGGTAGAGTACAGTGGAGCACAGTAGAGGTAGAGTACAGTGGAGCACAGTAGAGATAGAGTACAGTGGAGCACAGTAGAGGTAGAGTACAGTGGAGCACAGTAGAGGTAGAGTACAGTGGAGCACAGTAGAGGTAGAGTACAGTGGAGCACAGTAGAGGTAGAGTACAGTGGAGCACAGTAGAGGTAGAGTACAGTGGAGCACAGTAGAGATAGAGTACAGTGGAGCACAGTAGAGGTAGAGTACAGTGGAGCACAGTAGAGGTAGAGTACAGTAAAGCACAGTAGAGATAGAGTACAGTGGAGTACAGTAGAGATAGAGTACAGTGGAGCACAGTAGAGGTAGAGTACAGTGGAGCACAGTAGAGGTAGAGTACAGTGGAGTACAGTAGAGATAGAGTACAGTGGAGTACAGTAGAGATAGAGTACAGTGGAGTACAGTAGAGATAGAGTACAATGGAGCACAGTAGAGATAGAGTAGAGTGGAGTACAGTAAATGTAGAGCACAGTGGAGCACAGTAGAGATAGAGTACAGTGGAGCACAGTAGAGGTAGAGTACAGTGGATCACAGTAGAGATAGAGTACAGTGGAGTACAGTAGAGGTAGAGTAAAGTGGAGCACATTAGAGGTGGAGTACAGTGGAGCACAGTAGAGGTACAGTACAGTGGAGTACAGTGGAGCACAGTAGAGGTGGAGTACAGTAGAGTACAGTAGAGGTAGAGAACAGTACAGTACAGTAAAGGTAGAGTACAGTGGAGTACAGTAGAGATAGAGTACAGTTTAGCATAGTAGAGATAGAGTACAGTGGAGCGCAGTAGAGATAGAGTACAGTGGAGTACAGTAGAGGTAGAGTACAGTGGAGCACAGTAGAGATAGAATACAGTGGATTACAGTAGAGGTAGAGTATAGTGGATCACAGTAGAGATAGAGTACAGTGGAGTACAGTAGAGGTAGAGTACAGTGGAGTACAGTAGAGGTAGAGTACAGTGGAGTACATTAGAGGTAGAGTACAGTGGAGCACAGTAGAGATAGAGTACAGTAGAGCACAGTAGAGGTAGAGTACAGTGGAGTACAGTAGAGATAGAGTACATTGGAGCACAGTAGAGGTAGAGTACAGTGGAGTACAGTAGAGATAGAGTACAGTGGAGCACAGTAGAGGTAGAGTATAGTGGAGCACAGTAAAGATAGAGTACAGTGGAGCACAGTAGAGGTAGAGTACATTGGAGCACAGTAGAGGTAGAGTACAGTGGAGCACAGTAGAGGTAGAGTACAGTGGAGTACAGTAGAGATAGAGTACAGTGGAGCACAGTAGAGGTATAGTACAGATGAGTACAGTAGAGATAGAGTACAGTGGAGTACAGTAGAGATAGAGTACAGTGGAGTACAGTAGAGGTATAGTACAGATGAGTACAGTAGAGATAGAGTACAGTGGAGTACAGTAGAGATAGAGTACAGTGGAGTACAGTAGAGATAGAGTACATTGGAGCACAGTAGATGTAGAGTACAGTGGAGCACATTAGAGGTGGAGTACAGTGGAGCACAGTAGAGGTACAGTACAGTGGAGTACAGTGGAGCACAGTAGAGGTGGAGTACAGTAGAGTACAGTAGAGGTAGAGAACAGTACAGTACAGTAAAGGTAGAGTACAGTGGAGTACAGTAGAGATAGAGTACAGTTTAGCATAGTAGAGATAGAGTACAGTGGAGCACAGTAGAGATAGAGTACAGTGGAGTACAGTAGAGGTAGAGTACAGTGGAGCACAGTAGAGATAGAATACAGTGGATTACAGTAGAGGTAGAGTACAGTGGAGTGCACTAGAGATAGAGTACAGTGGAGCACAGTAGAGGTAGAGTACAGTGGAGTACAGTGGAGCACAGTAGAGGTGGAGTACAGTAGAGTAGAGTAGAGGTAGAGAACAGTACAGTAGAGGTAGAGTACAGTGGAGTACAGTAGAGATAGAGTACAGTGGAGTCCAGTGGAGCAAAGTGGAGGTAGAGTACAGTGGAGTACAGTAGAGATAGTGTACAGTGGAGCAGAGTAGATATAGAGTACAGTGGCATACAGTAGAGGTAGAGTACAGTGGAGTACAGTAGAGGTAGAGTACAGTGGAGTAGAGTAGAGATAGAGTCAGTGGAGTACAGTAGAGTAGAGCACAGTAGAGGTAGAGTACAGGGGAGTACAGTAGAAATAGAGTACAGTGGAGAACAGTCGAGATAGAGTATAGTGGAGTATAGTAGAGGTAGAGTACAGTGGAGTACAGTAGATGTAGAGTACAGTGGAGTACAGTAGAGATAGAGTACAGTGGAGCACAGTAGATGTAGAGTACAGTGGAGTACAGTAGAAATAGAGTACAGTGGAGAACAGTAGAGATAGAGTACAGTGGAGTATAGTAGAGGTATAGTACAGTGGAGTACGGTAGAGGTAGAGTACAGTGGAGCAGAGAAGAGAAAGAGTACAGTAGAGCACAGTAGAGGTAGAGTACAGTGGAGTACAGTAGAGGTAGAGTACAGTGGAGCACAGTAGAGGTAGAGTACAGTGGAGCAGAGTAGAGGTAGAGTACACTGGAGTACAGTAGAGATAGAGTACAGTGGAGCAGAGTAGAGGTAGAGTACAGTGGAGTACAGTAGAGATAGAGTACAGTGGAGCACAGTAGAGGTAGAGTACAGCGGAGCACAGTAGAGGTAGAGTACAGTGGAGCACAGTCGATGTAGAGTACAGTGGAGCACAGTAGAGGTAGAGTACAGTGGAGTACAGTAGAGATAGAGTACAGTGGAGCACAGTAGAGGTAGAGTACAGTGGAGTACAGTAGAGATAGAGTACAGTGGAGTACAGTAGAGATAGAGTACAGTGGAGTACAGTAGAGATAGAGTACAATGGAGCACAGTAGAGATAGAGTAGAGTGGAGTACAGTAAAGGTAGAGCACAGTGGAGCACAGTAGAGATAGAGTACAGTGGAGCACAGTAGAGGTAGAGTACAGTGGATCACAGTAGAGATAGAGTACAGTGGAGTACAGTAGAGGTAGAGTAAAGTGGAGCACATTAGAGGTGGAGTACAGTGGAGCACAGTAGAGGTACAGTACAGTGGAGTACAGTGGAGCACAGTAGAGGTGGAGTACAGTAGACTACAGTAGAGGTAGAGAACAGTACAGTACAGTAAAGGTAGAGTACAGTGGAGTACAGTAGAGATAGAGTAAAGTTTAGCATATTAGAGATAGAGTACAGTGGAGCACAGTAGAGATAGAGTACAGTGGAGTACAGTAGAGGTAGAGTACAGTGGAGCACAGTAGAGATAGAATACAGTGGATTACAGTAGAGGTAGAGTATAGTGGATCACAGTAGAGATAGAGTACAGTGGAGTACAGTAGAGGTAGAGTACAGTGGAGTACAGTAGAGGTAGAGTACAGTGGAGTACATTAGAGGTAGAGTACAGTGGAGCACAGTAGAGATAGAGTACAGTAGAGCACAGTAGAGGTAGAGTACAGTGGAGTACAGTAGAGATAGAGTACATTGGAGCACAGTAGAGGTAGAGTACAGTGGAGTACAGTAGAGATAGAGTACGGTGGAGCACAGTAGAGGTAGAGTATAGTGGAGCACAGTAAAGATAGAGTACAGTGGAGCACAGTAGTGGTAGAGTACAGTGGAGCACAGTAGAGGTAGAGTACAGTGGAGCACAGTAGAGATAGAGTAGAGTGGAGTACAGTAAAGATAGAGCACAGTGGAGCACAGTAGAGATAGAGTACAGTGGAGCACAGTAGAGGTAGAGTACAGTGGATCACAGTAGAGATAGAGTACAGTGGAGTACAGTAGAGGTAGAGTAAAGTGGAGCACATTAGAGGTGGAGTAAAGTGGAGCACAGTAGAGGTACAGTACAGTGGAGTACAGTGGAGCACAGTAGAGGTGGAGTACAGTAGAGTACAGTAGAGGTAGAGAACAGTACAGTACAGTAAAGGTAGAGTACAGTGGAGTACAGTAGAGATAGAGTACAGTTTAGCATAGTAGAGATAGAGTACAGTGGAGCACAGTAGAGATAGAGTACAGTGGAGTACAGTAGAGGTAGAGTACAGTGGAGCACAGTAGAGATAGAATACAGTGGATTACAGTAGAGGTAGAGTACAGTGGAGTGCAGTAGAGATAGAGTACAGTGGAGCACAGTAGAGGTAGAGTACAGTGGAGTACAGTGGAGCACAGTAGAGGTGGAGTACAGTAGAGTAGAGTAGAGGTAGAGAACAGTACAGTAGAGGTAGAGTACAGTGGAGTACAGTAGAGATAGAGTACAGTGGAGTCCAGTGGAGCAAAGTGGAGGTAGAGTACAGTGGAGTACAGTAGAGATAGTGTACAGTGGAGCAGAGTAGATATAGAGTACAGTGGCATACAGTAGAGGTAGAGTACAGTGGAGTACAGTAGAGGTAGAGTACAGTGGAGTAGAGTAGAGATAGAGTCAGTGGAGTACAGTAGAGTAGAGCACAGTAGAGGTAGAGTACAGGTGAGTACAGTAGAAATAGAGTACAGTGGAGAACAGTCGAGATAGAGTATAGTGGAGTATAGTAGAGGTAGAGTACAGTGGAGTACAGTAGATGTAGAGTACAGTGGAGTACAGTAGAGATAGAGTACAGTGGAGCACAGTAGATGTAGAGTACAGTGGAGTACAGTAGAAATAGAGTACAGTGGAGAACAGTAGAGATAGAGTACAGTGGAGTATAGTAGATGTATAGTACAGTGGAGTACGGTAGAGGTAGAGTACAGTGGAGCAGAGAAGAGAAAGAGTACAGTAGAGCACAGTAGAGGTAGAGTACAGTGGAGTACAGTAGAGGTAGAGTACAGTGGAGCACAGTAGAGGTAGAGTACAGTGGAGCAGAGTAGAGGTAGAGTACACTGGAGTACAGTAGAGATAGAGTACAGTGGAGCAGAGTAGAGGTAGAGTACAGTGGAGTACAGTAGATATAGAGTACAGTGGAGCACAGTAGAGGTAGAGTACAGTGGAGCACAGTAGAGGTAGAGTACAGTGGAGCACAGTCGATGTAGAGTACAGTGGAGCACAGTAGAGGTAGAGTACAGTGGAGTACAGTAGAGATAGAGTACAGTGGAGCACAGTAGAGGTAGAGTACAGTGGAGTACAGTAGAGATAGAGTACAGTGGAGTACAGTAGAGATAGAGTACAGTGGAGTACAGTAGAGATAGAGTACAATGGAGCACAGTAGAGATAGAGTAGAGTGGAGTACAGTAAAGGTAGAGCACAGTGGAGCACAGTAGAGATAGAGTACAGTGGAGCACAGTAGAGGTAGAGTACAGTGGATCACAGTAGAGATAGAGTACAGTGGAGTACAGTAGAGGTAGAGTAAAGTGGAGCACATTAGAGGTGGAGTACAGTGGAGCACAGTAGAGGTACAGTACAGTGGAGTACAGTGGAGCACAGTAGAGGTGGAGTACAGTAGACTACAGTAGAGGTAGAGAACAGTACAGTACAGTAAAGGTAGAGTACAGTGGAGTACAGTAGAGATAGAGTAAAGTTTAGCATAGTAGAGATAGAGTACAGTGGAGCACAGTAGAGATAGAGTACAGTGGAGTACAGTAGAGGTAGAGTACAGTGGAGCACAGTAGAGATAGAATACAGTGGATTACAGTAGAGGTAGAGTATAGTGGATCACAGTAGAGATAGAGTACAGTGGAGTACAGTAGAGGTAGAGTACAGTGGAGTACAGTAGAGGTAGAGTACAGTGGAGTACATTAGAGGTAGAGTACAGTGGAGCACAGTAGGTATAGAGTACAGTAGAGCACAGTAGAGGTAGAGTACAGTGGAGTACAGTAGAGATAGAGTACATTGGAGCACAGTAGAGGTAGAGTACAGTGGAGTACAGTAGAGATAGAGTACAGTGGAGCACAGTAGAGGTAGAGTATAGTGGAGCACAGTAAAGATAGAGTACAGTGGAGCACAGTAGAGGTAGAGTACAGTGGAGCACAGTAGAGGTAGAGTACAGTGGAGCACAGTAGAGATAGAGTAGAGTGGAGTACAGTAAAGGTAGAGCACAGTGGAGCACAGTAGAGATAGAGTACAGTGGAGCACAGTAGAGGTAGAGTACAGTGGATCACAGTAGAGATAGAGTACAGTGGAGTACAGTAGAGGTAGAGTAAAGTGGAGCACATTAGAGGTGGAGTACAGTGGAGCACAGTAGAGGTACAGTACAGTAGAGTACAGTGGAGCACAGTAGAGGTGGAGTACAGTAGAGTACAGTAGAGGTAGAGAACAGTACAGTACAGTAAAGGTAGAGTACAGTGGAGTACAGTAGAGATAGAGTACAGTTTAGCATAGTAGAGATAGAGTACAGTGGAGCACAGTAGAGATAGAGTACAGTGGAGTACAGTAGAGGTAGAGTACAGTGGAGCACAGTAGAGATAGAATACAGTGGATTACAGTAGAGGTAGAGTATAGTGGATCACAGTAGAGATAGAGTACAGTGGAGTACAGTAGAGGTAGAGTACAGTGGAGTACAGTAGAGGTAGAGTACAGTGGAGTACATTAGAGGTAGAGTACAGTGGAGCACAGTAGAGATAGAGTACAGTAGAGCACAGTAGAGGTAGAGTACAGTGGAGTACAGTAGAGATAGAGTACATTGGAGCACAGTAGAGGTAGAGTACAGTGGAGTACAGTAGAGATAGAGTACAGTGGAGCACAGTAGAGGTAGAGTATAGTGGAGCACAGTAAAGATAGAGTACAGTGGAGCACAGTAGAGGTAGAGTACAGTGGAGCACAGTAGAGGTAGAGTACAGTGGAGCACAGTAGAGGTAGAGTACAGTGGAGTACAGTAGAGATAGAGTACAGTGGAGCACAGTAGAGGTATAGTACAGATGAGTACAGTAGAGATAGAGTACAGTGGAGTACAGTAGAGATAGAGTACAGTGGAGTACAGTAGAGATAGAGTACATTGGAGCACAGTAGATGTAGAGTACAGTGGAGTACAATAGAAATAGAGTACAGTGGAGAACAGTAGAGATAGAGTACAGTGGAGCACAGAAGAGATAGAGTACAGTAGAGCACATTAGAGGTAGAGTACAGTGGAGTACAGTAGAGGTAGAGTACAGTGGAGCACAGTAGAGGTAGAGTACAGTGGAGCAGAGTAGAGGTAGAGTACAGTGGAGTACAGTAGAGATAGAGTACAGTGGAGCACAGTAGAGGTAGAGTACAGTGGAGTACAGTAGAGATAGAGTACAGTGGAGCACAGTAGAGGTAGAGTACAGTGGATCACAGTAGAGGTAGAGTACAGTGGAGCACAGTCGATGTAGAGTACAGTGGAGCACAGTAGAGGTAGAGTACAGTGGAGTACAGTAGAGATAGAGTACAGTGGAGCACAGTAGAGGTACAGTACAGTGGATTACAGTAGAGATAGAGTACAGTGGAGTACAGTAGAGATAGAGTACAGTGCAGTACAGTAGAGATATAGTACAATGGAGCACAGTAGAGATAGAGTAGAGTGGAGTACAGTAAAGGTAGAGCACAGTGGAGCACAGTAGAGATAGAGTACAGTGGAGCACAGTAGAGGTAGAGTACAGTGGATCACAGTAGAGATAGAGTACAATGGAGTACAGTAGAGGTAGAGTAAAGTGGAGCACATTAGAGGTGGAGTATAGTGGAGCACAGTAGAGGTACAGTACAGTGGAGCACAGTAGAGGTGGAGTACAGTAGAGTACAGTAGAGGTAGAGAACAGTACAGTACAGTAAAGGTAGAGTACAGTGGAGTACAGTAGAGATAGAGTACAGGTGAGCACAGTAGAGATAGAGTACAGTGGAGTACAGTAGAGGTAGAGTACAGTTGATTACAGTAGAGATAGAGTACAGTGGAGCACAGTAGAGGTAGAGTATATTGGATCACAGTAGAGATAGAGTACAGTGGAGTACAGTAGAGGTACAGTACAGTGGAGTACAGTAGAGGTAGAGTAGAGTGGAGTAAATTGTTTTAGAGTACAGGGGAGCACAGTAGAGATAGAGTACAGTAGAGCACAGTAGAGGTAGAGTACAGTGGAGTACAGTGGAGCACAGTAGAGGTAGAGTGCAGTGGAGCACAGTAGAGGTAGAGTACAGTGGAGCACAGTAGAGGTAGAGTACAGTGGAGTACAGTAGAGATAGAGTACAGTGGAGTACAGTAGAGATAGAGTACAGTGGAGCACAGTAGAGGTAGAGTACAGTGGAGCACAGTAGAGGTAGAGTACAGTGGAGCACAGTAGAGGTAGAGTACAGTGGAGCACAGTAGAGGTAGAGTACAGTGGAGCACAGTAGAGGTAGAGTACAGTGGAGCACAGTAGAGGTAGAGTACAGTGGAGCACAGTAGAGGTAGAGTACAGTGGAGCACAGTAGAGGTAGAGTACAGTAGAGCACAGTAGAGATAGAGTACAGTGGAGTACAGTAGAGATAGAGTACAGTGGAGCACAGTAGAGGTAGAGTACAGTGGAGCACAGTAGAGGTAGAGTACAGTGGAGTACAGTAGAGATAGAGTACAGTGGAGTACAGTAGAGATAGAGTACAGTGGAGTACAGTAGAGATAGAGTACAATGGAGCACAGTAGAGATAGAGTAGAGTGGAGTACAGTAAAGGTAGAGCACAGTGGAGCACAGTAGAGATAGAGTACAGTGGAGCACAGTAGAGGTAAAGTACAGTGGATCACAGTAGAGATAGAGTACAGTGGAGTACAGTAGAGGTAGAGTAAAGTGGAGCACATTAGAGGTGGAGTACAGTGGAGCACAGTAGAGGTACAGTACAGTGGAGTACAGTGGAGCACAGTAGAGGTGGAGTACAGTAGAGTACAGTAGAGGTAGAGAACAGTACATTACAGTAAAGGTAGAGTACAGTGGAGTACAGTAGAGATAGAGTACAGTTTAGCATAGTAGAGATAGAGTACAGTGGAGCACAGTAGAGATAGAGTACAGTGGAGTACAGTAGAGGTAGAGTACAGTGGAGCACAGTAGAGATAGAATACAGTGGATTACAGTAGAGGTAGAGTATAGTGGATCACAGTAGAGATAGAGTACAGTGGAGTACAGTAGAGGTAGAGTACAGTGGAGTACAGTAGAGGTAGAGTACAGTGGAGTACATTAGAGGTAGAGTACAGTGGAGCACAGTAGAGATAGAGTACAGTAGAGCACAGTAGAGGTAGAGTACAGTGGAGTACAGTAGAGATAGAGTACATTGGAGCACAGTAGAGGTAGAGTACAGTGGAGTACAGTAGAGATAGAGTACAGTGGAGCACAGTAGAGGTAGAGTATAGTGGAGCACAGTAGAGGTAGAGTATATTGGATCACAGTAGAGATAGAGTACAGTGGAGTACAGTAGAGGTACAGTACAGTGGAGTACAGTAGAGGTAGAGTAGAGTGGAGTAAATTGTTTTAGAGTACAGTGGAGCACAGTAGAGATAGAGTACAGTAGAGCACAGTAGAGGTAGAGTACAGTGGAGTACACTGGAGCACAGTAGAGGTAGAGTGCAGTGGAGCACAGTAGAGGTAGAGTACAGTGGAGCACAGTAGAGGTAGAGTACAATGGAGTACAGTAGAGATAGAGTACATTGGAGCACAGTAGAGGTAGAGTACAGTGGAGTACAGTAGAGATAGAGTACAGTGGAGCACAGTAGAGGTAGAGTACAGTGGAGCACAGTAGAGGTAGAGTACAGTGGAGCACAGTAGAGGTAGAGTACAGTGGAGCACAGTAGAGGTAGAGTACAGTGGAGCACAGTAGAGATAGAGTACAGTGGAGCACAGTAGAGGTAGAGTACAGTGGAGCACAGTAGAGGTAGAGTACAGTAAAGCACAGTAGAGATAGAGTACAGTGGAGTACAGTAGAGATAGAGTACAGTGGAGCACAGTAGAGGTAGAGTACAGTGGAGCACAGTAGAGGTAGAGTACAGTGGAGTACAGTAGAGATAGAGTACAGTGGAGTACAGTAGAGATAGAGTACAGTGGAGTACAGTAGAGATAGAGTACAATGGAGCACAGTAGAGATAGAGTAGAGTGGAGTACAGTAAATGTAGAGCACAGTGGAGCACAGTAGAGATAGAGTACAGTGGAGCACAGTAGAGGTAGAGTACAGTGGATCACAGTAGAGATAGAGTACAGTGGAGTACAGTAGAGGTAGAGTAAAGTGGAGCACATTAGAGGTGGAGTACAGTGGAGCACAGTAGAGGTACAGTACAGTGGAGTACAGTGGAGCACAGTAGAGGTGGAGTACAGTAGAGTACAGTAGAGGTAGAGAACAGTACAGTACAGTAAAGGTAGAGTACAGTGGAGTACAGTAGAGATAGAGTACAGTTTAGCATAGTAGAGATAGAGTACAGTGGAGCACAGTAGAGATAGAGTACAGTGGAGTACAGTAGAGGTAGAGTACAGTGGAGCACAGTAGAGATAGAATACAGTGGATTACAGTAGAGGTAGAGTATAGTGGATCACAGTAGAGATAGAGTACAGTGGAGTACAGTAGAGGTAGAGTACAGTGGAGTACATTAGAGGTAGAGTACAGTGGAGCACAGTAGAGATAGAGTACAGTAGAGCACAGTAGAGGTAGAGTACAGTGGAGTACAGTAGAGATAGAGTACATTGGAGCACAGTAGAGGTAGAGTACAGTGGAGTACAGTAGAGATAGAGTACAGTGGAGCACAGTAGAGGTAGAGTATAGTGGAGTACAGTAAAGATAGAGTACAGTGGAGCACAGTAGAGGTAGAGTACATTGGAGCACAGTAGAGGTAGAGTACAGTGGAGCACAGTAGAGGTAGAGTACAGTGGAGTACAGTAGAGATAGAGTACAGTGGAGCACAGTAGTGGTATAGTACAGATGAGTACAGTAGAGATAGAGTACAGTGGAGTACAGTAGAGATAGAGTACAGTGGAGTACAGTAGAGATAGAGTACATTGGAGCACAGTAGATGTAGAGTACAGTGGAGCACATTAGAGGTGGAGTACAGTGGAGCACAGTAGAGGTACAGTACAGTGGAGTACAGTGGAGCACAGTAGAGGTGGAGTACAGTAGAGTACAGTAGAGGTAGAGAACAGTACAGTACAGTAAAGGTAGAGTACAATGGAGTACAGTAGAGATAGAGTACAGTTTAGCATAGTAGAGATAGAGTACAGTGGAGCACAGTAGAGATAGAGTACAGTGGAGTACAGTAGAGGTAGAGTACAGTGGAGCACAGTAGAGATAGAATACAGTGGATTACAGTAGAGGTAGAGTATAGTGGATCACAGTAGAGATAGAGTACAGTGGAGTACAGTAGAGGTAGAGTACAGTGGAGTACAGTAGAGGTAGAGTACAGTGGAGTACATTAGAGGTAGAGTACAGTGGAGCACAGTAGAGATAGAGTACAGTAGAGCACAGTAGAGGTAGAGTACAGTGGAGTACAGTAGAGATAGAGTACATTGGAGCACAGTAGAGGTAGAGTACAGTGGAGTACAGTAGAGATAGAGTACAGTGGCGCACAGTAGAGGTAGAGTATAGTGGAGCACAGTAAAGATAGAGTACAGTGGAGCACAGTAGAGGTAGAGTACAGTGGAGTACAGTAGAGATAGAGTACAGTGGAGCACAGTAGAGGTATAGTACAGATGAGTACAGTAGAGATAGAGTACAGTGGAGTACAGTAGAGATAGAGTACAGTGGAGTACAATAGAAATAGAGTACAGTGGAGAACAGTAGAGATAGAGTACAGTGGAGCACAGAAGAGATAGAGTACAGTAGAGCACATTAGAGGTAGAGTACAGTGGAGTACAGTAGAGGTAAAGTACAGTGGAGCACAGTAGAGGTAGAGTACAGTGGAGCAGAGTAGAGGTAGAGTACAGTGGAGTACAGTAGAGATAGAGTACAGTGGAGCACAGTAGAGGTAGAGTACAGTGGAGTACAGTAGAGATAGAGTACAGTGGAGCACAGTAGAGGTAGAGTACAGTGGATCACAGTAGAGGTAGAGTACAGTGGAGCACAGTCGATGTAGAGTACAGTGGAGCACAGTAGAGGTAGAGTACAGTGGAGTACAGTAGAGATAGAGTACAGTGGAGCACAGTAGAGGTACAGTACAGTGGATTACAGTAGAGATAGAGTACAGTGGAGTACAGTAGAGATAGAGTACAGTGGAGTACAGTAGAGATATAGTACAATGGAGCACAGTAGAGATAGAGTAGAGTGGAGTACAGTAAAGGTAGAGCACAGTGGAGCACAGTAGAGATAGAGTACAGTGGAGCACAGTAGAGGTAGAGTACAGTGGATCACAGTAGAGATAGAGTACAATTGAGTACAGTAGAGGTAGAGTAAAGTGGAGCACATTAGAGGTGGAGTATAGTGGAGCACAGTAGAGGTACAGTACACTGGAGCACAGTAGAGGTGGAGTACAGTAGAGTACAGTAGAGGTAGAGAACAGTACAGTACAGTAAAGGTAGAGTACAGTGGAGTACAGTAGAGATAGAGTACAGGTGAGCACAGTAGAGATAGAGTACAGTGGAGTACAGTAGAGGTAGAGTACAGTTGATTACAGTAGAGATAGAGTACAGTGGAGCACAGTAGAGGTAGAGTATATTGGATCACAGTAGAGGTAGAGTATAGTGGATCACAGTAGAGATAGAGTACAGTGGAGTACAGTAGAGGTAGAGTACAGTGGAGTACAGTAGAGGTAGAGTACAGTGGAGTACATTAGAGGTAGAGTACAGTGGAGCACAGTAGAGATAGAGTACAGTAGAGCACAGTAGAGGTAGAGTACAGTGGAGTACAGTAGAGATAGAGTACAGTGGAGCACAGTAGAGGTACAGTAGAGTGGAGTAAATTGTTTTAGAGTACAGTGGAGCACAGTAGAGATAGAGTACAGTAGAGCACAGTAGAGGTAGAGTACAGTGGAGTACAGTGGAGCACAGTAGAGGTAGAGTGCAGTGGAGCACAGTAGAGGTAGAGTACAGTGGAGCACAGTAGAGGTAGAGTACAGTGGAGTACAGTAGAGATAGAGTACATTGGAGCACAGTAGAGGTAGAGTACAGTGGAGTACAGTAGAGATAGAGTACAGTGGAGCACAGTAGAGGTAGAGTACAGTGGAGCACAGTAGAGGTAGAGTACAGTGGAGCACAGTAGAGGTAGAGTACAGTGGAGCACAGTAGAGGTAGAGTACAGTGGAGCACAGTAGAGGTAGAGTACAATGGAGCACAGTAGAGGTAGAGTACAGTGGAGCACAGTAGAGGTAGAGTACAGTGGAGCACAGTAGAGGTAGAGTACAGTAGAGCACAGTAGAGATAGAGTACAGTGGAGTACAGTAGAGATAGAGTACAGTGGAGCACAGTAGAGGTAGAGTACAGTGGAGCACAGTAGAGGTAGAGTACAGTGGAGTACAGTAGAGATAGAGTACAGTGGAGTACAGTAGAGATAGAGTACAGTGGAGTACAGTAGAGATAGAGTACAATGGAGCACAGTAGAGATAGAGTAGAGTGGAGTAGAGTAAAGGTAGAGCACAGTGGAGCACAGTAGAGATAGAGTATAGTGGAGCACAGTAAAGATAGAGTACAGTGGAGCACAGTAGAGGTAGAGTACAGTGGAGCACAGTAGAGGTAGAGTACAGTGGAGCACAGTAGAGGTAGAGTACAGTGGAGCACAGTCGATGTAGAGTACAGTGGAGCACAGTAGAGGTAGAGTACAGTGGAGTACAGTAGAGATAGAGTACAGTGGAGCACAGTAGAGGTACAGTAGAGTGGAGTAAATTGTTTTAGAGTACAGTGGAGCACAGTAGAGATAGAGTACAGTAGAGCACAGTAGAGGTAGAGTACAGTGGAGTACAGTGGAGCACAGTAGAGGTAGAGTGCAGTGGAGCACAGTAGAGGTAGAGTACAGTGGAGCACAGTAGAGGTAGAGTACAGTGGAGTACAGTAGAGATAGAGTACATTGGAGCACAGTAGAGGTAGAGTACAGTGGAGTACAGTAGAGATAGAGTACAGTGGAGCACAGTAGAGGTAGAGTACAGTGGAGCACAGTAGAGGTAGAGTACAGTGGAGCACAGTAGAGGTAGAGTACAGTGGAGCACAGTAGAGGTAGAGTACAGTGGAGCACAGTAGAGGTAGAGTACAATGGAGCACAGTAGAGGTAGAGTACAGTGGAGCACAGTAGAGGTAGAGTACAGTGGAGCACAGTAGAGGTAGAGTACAGTAGAGCACAGTAGAGATAGAGTACAGTGGAGTACAGTAGAGATAGAGTACAGTGGAGCACAGTAGAGGTAGAGTACAGTGGAGCACAGTAGAGGTAGAGTACAGTGGAGTACAGTAGAGATAGAGTACAGTGGAGTACAGTAGAGATAGAGTACAGTGGAGTACAGTAGAGATAGAGTACAATGGAGCACAGTAGAGATAGAGTAGAGTGGAGTAGAGTAAAGGTAGAGCACAGTGGAGCACAGTAGAGATAGAGTACAGTGGAGCACAGTAGAGGTAAAGTACAGTGGATCACAGTAGAGATAGAGTACAGTGGAGTACAGTAGAGGTAGAGTAAAGTGGAGCACATTAGAGGTGGAGTACAGTGGAGCACAGTAGAGGTACAGTACAGTGGAGTACAGTGGAGCACAGTAGAGGTGGAGTACAGTAGAGTACAGTAGAGGTAGAGAACAGTACAGTACAGTAAAGGTAGAGTACAGTGGAGTACAGTAGAGATAGAGTACAGTTTAGCATAGTAGAGATAGAGTACAGTGGAGCACAGTAGAGATAGAGTACAGTGGAGTACAGTAGAGGTAGAGTACAGTGGAGCACAGTAGAGATAGAATACAGTGGATTACAGTAGAGGTAGAGTATAGTGGATCACAGTAGAGATAGAGTACAGTGGAGTACAGTAGAGGTAGAGTACAGTGGAGTACAGTAGAGGTAGAGTACAGTGGAGTACATTAGAGGTAGAGTACAGTGGAGCACAGTAGAGATAGAGTACAGTAGAGCACAGTAGAGGTAGAGTACAGTGGAGTACAGTAGAGATAGAGTACATTGGAGCACAGTAGAGGTAGAGTACAGTGGAGTACAGTAGAGATAGAGTACAGTGGAGCACAGTAGAGGTAGAGTATAGTGGAGCACAGTAGAGGTAGAGTATATTGGATCACAGTAGAGATAGAGTACAGTGGAGTACAGTAGAGGTACAGTACAGTGGAGTACAGTAGAGGTAGAGTAGAGTGGAGTAAATTGTTTTAGAGTACAGTGGAGCACAGTAGAGATAGAGTACAGTAGAGCACAGTAGAGGTAGAGTACAGTGGAGTACAGTGGAGCACAGTAGAGGTAGAGTGCAGTGGAGCACAGTAGAGGTAGAGTACAGTGGAGCACAGTAGAGGTAGAGTACAGTGGAGTACAGTAGAGATAGAGTACATTGGAGCACAGTAGAGGTAGAATACAGTGGAGTACAGTAGAGATAGAGTACAGTGGAGCACAGTAGAGGTAGAGTACAGTGGAGCACAGTAGAGGTAGAGTACAGTGGAGCACAGTAGAAGTAGAGTACAGTGGAGCACAGTAGAGGTAGAGTACAGTGGAGCACAGTAGAGGTAGAGTACAGTGGAGCACAGTAGAGGTAGAGTACAGTGGAGCACAGTAGAGGTAGAGTACAGTGGAGCACAGTAGAGGTAGAGTACAGTAGAGCACAGTAGAGATAGAGTACAGTGGAGTACAGTAGAGATAGAGTACAGTGGAGCACAGTAGAGGTAGAGTACAGTGGAGCACAGTAGAGGTAGAGTACAGTGGAGTACAGTAGAGATAGAGTACAGTGGAGTACAGTAGAGATAGAGTACAGTGGAGTACAGTAGAGATAGAGTACAATGGAGCACAGTAGAGATAGAGTAGAGTGGAGTACAGTAAAGGTAGAGCACAGTGGAGCACAGTAGAGATAGAGTACAGTGGAGCACAGTAGAGGTAGAGTACAGTGGATCACAGTAGAGATAGAGTACAGTGGAGTACAGTAGAGGTAGAGTAAAGTGGAGCACATTAGAGGTGGAGTACAGTGGAGCACAGTAGAGGTACAGTACAGTGGAGTACAGTGGAGCACAGTAGAGGTGGAGTACAGTAGAGTACAGTAGAGGTAGAGAACAGTACAGTACAGTAAAGGTAGAGTACAGTGGAGTACAGTAGAGATAGAGTACAGTTTAGCATAGTAGAGATAGAGTACAGTGGAGCACAGTAGAGATAGAGTACAGTGGAGTACAGTAGAGGTAGAGTACAGTGGAGCACAGTAGAGATAGAATACAGTGGATTACAGTAGAGGTAGAGTATAGTGGATCACAGTAGAGATAGAGTACAGTGGAGTACAGTAGAGGTAGAGTACAGTGGAGTACAGTGGAGCACAGTAGAGGTAGAGTGCAGTGGAGCACAGTAGAGGTAGAGTACAGTGGAGCACAGTAGAGGTAGAGTACAGTGGAGCACAGTCGATGTAGAGTACAGTGGAGCACAGTTGAGGTAGAGTACAGTGGAGTACAGTAGAGATAGAGTACAGTGGAGCACAGTAGAGGTAGAGTACAGTGGAGTACAGTGGAGTACAGTAGAGATAGAGTACAGTGGAGCACAGTAGAGGTAGAGTACAGTGGAGCACAGTAGAGGTAGAGTACAGTGGAGCACAGTCGATGTAGAGTACAGTGGAGCACAGTAGAGGTAGAGTACAGTGGAGTACAGTAGAGATAGAGTACAGTGGAGCACAGTAGAGGTAGAGTACAGTGGAGTACAGTAGAGATAGAGTACAGTGGAGTACAGTAGAGATAGAGTACAGTGGAGTACAGTAGAGATAGAGTACAATGGAGCACAGTAGAGATAGAGTAGAGTGGAGTACAGTAAAGGTAGAGCACAGTGGAGCACAGTAGAGATAGAGTACAGTGGAGCACAGTAGAGGTAGAGTACAGTGGATCACAGTAGAGATAGAGTACAGTGGAGTACAGTAGAGGTAGAGTAAAGTGGAGCACATTAGAGGTGGAGTACAGTGGAGCACAGTAGAGGTACAGTACAGTGGAGTACAGTGGAGCACAGTAGAGGTAGAGTACAGTGGAGTACAGTAGAGATAGAGTACAGTGGAGTACAGTAGAGATAGAGTACAGTGGAGTACAGTAGAGATAGAGTACAATGGAGCACAGTAGAGATAGAGTAGAGTGGAGTACAGTAAAGGTAGAGCACAGTGGAGCACAGTAGAGATAGAGTACAGTGGAGCACAGTAGAGGTAGAGTACAGTGGATCACAGTAGAGATAGAGTACAGTGGAGTACAGTAGAGGTAGAGTAAAGTGGAGCACATTAGAGGTGGAGTACAGTGGAGCACAGTAGAGGTACAGTACAGTGGAGTACAGTGGAGCACAGTAGAGGTGGAGTACAGTAGACTACAGTAGAGGTAGAGAACAGTACAGTACAGTAAAGGTAGAGTACAGTGGAGTACAGTAGAGATAGAGTACAGTTTAGCATAGTAGAGATAGAGTACAGTGGAGCACAGTAGAGATAGAGTACAGTGGAGTACAGTAGAGGTAGAGTACAGTGGAGCACAGTAGAGATAGAATACAGTGGATTACAGTAGAGGTAGAGTATAGTGGATCACAGTAGAGATAGAGTACAGTGGAGTACAGTAGAGGTAGAGTACAGTGGAGTACAGTAGAGGTAGAGTACAGTGGAGTACATTAGAGGTAGAGTACAGTGGAGCACAGTAGAGATAGAGTACAGTAGAGCACAGTAGAGGTAGAGTACAGTGGAGTACAGTAGAGATAGAGTACAGTGGAGCACAGTAGAGGTACAGTAGAGTGGAGTAAATTGTTTTAGAGTACAGTGGAGCACAGTAGAGATAGAGTACAGTAGAGCACAGTAGAGGTAGAGTACAGTGGAGTACAGTGGAGCACAGTAGAGGTAGAGTGCAGTGGAGCACAGTAGAGGTAGAGTACAGTGGAGCACAGTAGAGGTAGAGTACAGTGGAGTACAGTAGAGATAGAGTACATTGGAGCACAGTAGAGGTAGAGTACAGTGGAGTACAGTAGAGATAGAGTACAGTGGAGCACAGTAGAGGTAGAGTACAGTGGAGCACAGTAGAGGTAGAGTACAGTGGAGCACAGTAGAGGTAGAGTACAGTGGAGCACAGTAGAGGTAGAGTACAGTGGAGCACAGTAGAGGTAGAGTACAATGGAGCACAGTAGAGGTAGAGTACAGTGGAGCACAGTAGAGGTAGAGTACAGTGGAGCACAGTAGAGGTAGAGTACAGTAGAGCACAGTAGAGATAGAGTACAGTGGAGTACAGTAGAGATAGAGTACAGTGGAGCACAGTAGAGGTAGAGTACAGTGGAGCACAGTAGAGGTAGAGTACAGTGGAGTACAGTAGAGATAGAGTACAGTGGAGTACAGTAGAGATAGAGTACAGTGGAGTACAGTAGAGATAGAGTACAATGGAGCACAGTAGAGATAGAGTAGAGTGGAGTAGAGTAAAGGTAGAGCACAGTGGAGCACAGTAGAGATAGAGTACAGTGGAGCACAGTAGAGATAGAGTACAGTGGAGTACAGTAGAGGTAGAGTACAGTGGAGCACAGTAGAGATAGAATACAGTGGATTACAGTAGAGGTAGAGTACAGTGGAGTACAGTAGAGATAGAGTACATTGGAGCACAGTAGAGGTAGAGTACAGTGGAGTACAGTAGAGATAGAGTACAGTGGAGCACAGTAGAGGTAGAGTATAGTGGAGCACAGTAGAGGTAGAGTATATTGGATCACAGTAGAGATAGAGTACAGTGGAGTACAGTAGAGGTACAGTACAGTGGAGTACAGTAGAGGTAGAGTAGAGTGGAGTAAATTGTTTTAGAGTACAGTGGAGCACAGTAGAGATAGAGTACAGTAGAGCACAGTAGAGGTAGAGTACAGTGGAGTACAGTGGAGCACAGTAGAGGTAGAGTGCAGTGGAGCACAGTAGAGGTAGAGTACAGTGGAGCACAGTAGAGGTAGAGTACAGTGGAGTACAGTAGAGATAGAGTACATTGGAGCACAGTAGAGGTAGAGTACAGTGGAGTACAGTAGAGATAGAGTACAGTGGAGCACAGTAGAGGTAGAGTACAGTGGAGCACAGTAGAGGTAGAGTACAGTGGAGCACAGTAGAGGTAGAGTACAGTGGAGCACAGTAGAGGTAGAGTACAGTGGAGCACAGTAGAGGTAGAGTACAGTGGAGCACAGTAGAGGTAGAGTACAGTGGAGCACAGTAGAGGTAGAGTACAGTGGAGCACAGTAGAGGTAGAGTACAGTAGAGCACAGTAGAGATAGAGTACAGTGGAGTACAGTAGAGATAGAGTACAGTGGAGCACAGTAGAGGTAGAGTACAGTGGAGCACAGTAGAGGTAGAGTACAGTGGAGTACAGTAGAGATAGAGTACAGTGGAGTACAGTAGAGATAGAGTAGAGTGGAGTACAGTAAAGGTAGAGCACAGTGGAGCACAGTAGAGATAGAGTACAGTGGAGCACAGTAGAGGTAGAGTACAGTGGATCACAGTAGAGATAGAGTACAGTGGAGTACAGTAGAGGTAGAGTAAAGTGGAGCACATTAGAGGTGGAGTACAGTGGAGCACAGTAGAGGTACAGTACAGTGGAGTACAGTGGAGCACAGTAGAGGTGGAGTACAGTAGAGTACAGTAGAGGTAGAGAACAGTACAGTACAGTAAAGGTAGAGTACAGTGGAGTACAGTAGAGATAGAGTACAGTTTAGCATAGTAGAGATAGAGTACAGTGGAGCACAGTAGAGATAGAGTACAGTGGAGTACAGTAGAGGTAGAGTACAGTGGAGCACAGTAGAGATAGAATACAGTGGATTACAGTAGAGGTAGAGTATAGTGGATCACAGTAGAGATAGAGTACAGTGGAGTACAGTAGAGGTAGAGTACAGTGGAGTACAGTGGAGCACAGTAGAGGTAGAGTGCAGTGGAGCACAGTAGAGGTAGAGTACAGTGGAGCACAGTAGAGGTAGAGTACAGTGGAGCACAGTCGATGTAGAGTACAGTGGAGCACAGTAGAGGTAGAGTACAGTGGAGTACAGTAGAGATAGAGTACAGTGTAGCACAGTAGAGGTAGAGTACAGTGGAGTACAGTGGAGTACAGTAGAGATAGAGTACAGTGGAGCACAGTAGAGGTAGAGTACAGTGGAGCACAGTAGAGGTAGAGTACAGTGGAGCACAGTCGATGTAGAGTACAGTGGAGCACAGTAGAGGTAGAGTACAGTGGAGTACAGTAGAGATAGAGTACAGTGGAGCACAGTAGAGGTAGAGTACAGTGGAGTACAGTAGAGATAGAGTACAGTGGAGTACAGTAGAGATAGAGTACAGTGGAGTACAGTAGAGATAGAGTACAATGGAGCACAGTAGAGATAGAGTAGAGTGGAGTACAGTAAAGGTAGAGCACAGTGGAGCACAGTAGAGATAGAGTACAGTGGAGCACAGTAGAGGTAGAGTACAGTGGATCACAGTAGAGATAGAGTACAGTGGAGTACAGTAGAGGTAGAGTAAAGTGGAGCACATTAGAGGTGGAGTACAGTGGAGCACAGTAGAGGTACAGTACAGTGGAGTACAGTGGAGCACAGTAGAGGTGGAGTACAGTAGACTACAGTAGAGGTAGAGAACAGTACAGTACAGTAAAGGTAGAGTACAGTGGAGTACAGTAGAGATAGAGTACAGTTTAGCATAGTAGAGATAGAGTACAGTGGAGCACAGTAGAGATAGAGTACAGTGGAGTACAGTAGAGGTAGAGTACAGTGGAGCACAGTAGAGATAGAATACAGTGGATTACAGTAGAGGTAGAGTATAGTGGATCACAGTAGAGATAGAGTACAGTGGAGTACAGTAGAGGTAGAGTACAGTGGAGTACAGTAGAGGTAGAGTACAGTGGAGTACATTAGAGGTAGAGTACAGTGGAGCACAGTAGAGATAGAGTACAGTAGAGCACAGTAGAGGTAGAGTACAGTGGAGTACAGTAGAGATAGAGTACATTGGAGCACAGTAGAGGTAGAGTACAGTGGAGTACAGTAGAGATAGAGTACAGTGGAGCACAGTAGAGGTAGAGTATAGTGGAGCACAGTAAAGATAGAGTACAGTGGAGCACAGTAGAGGTAGAGTACAGTGGAGCACAGTAGAGGTAGAGTACAGTGGAGCACAGTAGAGGTAGAGTACAGTGGAGTACAGTAGAGATAGAGTACAGTGGAGCACAGTAGAGGTATAGTACAGATGAGTACAGTAGAGATAGAGTACAGTGGAGTACAGTAGAGATAGAGTACAGTGGAGTACAGTAGAGATAGAGTACATTGGAGCACAGTAGATGTAGAGCACTGTGGAGTACAATAGAAATAGAGTACAGTGGAGAACAGTAGAGATAGAGTACAGTGGAGCAGAGAAGAGATAGAGTACAGTAGAGCACATTAGAGGTAGAGTACAGTGGAGTACAGTAGAGGTAGAGTACAGTGGAGCACAGTAGAGGTAGAGTACAGTGGAGCAGAGTAGAGGTAGAGTACCGTGGAGTACAGTAGAGATAGAGTACAGTGGAGCACAGTAGAGGTAGAGTACAGTGGAGTACAGTAGAGATAGAGTACAGTGGAGCACAGTAGAGGTAGAGTACAGTGGATCACAGTAGAGGTAGAGTACAGTGGAGCACAGTCGATGTAGAGTACAGTGGAGCACAGTAGAGGTAGAGTACAGTGGAGTACAGTAGAGATAGAGTACAGTGGAGCACAGTAGAGGTACAGTACAGTGGATTACAGTAGAGATAGAGTACAGTGGAGTACAGTAGAGATAGAGTACAGTGGAGTACAGTAGAGATATAGTACAATGGAGCACAGTAGAGATAGAGTAGAGTGGAGTACAGTAAAGGTAGAGCACAGTGGAGCACAGTAGAGATAGAGTACAGTGGAGCACAGTAGAGGTAGAGTACAGTGGATCACAGTAGAGATAGAGTACAATGGAGTACAGTAGAGGTAGAGTAAAGTGGAGCACATTAGAGGTGGAGTATAGTGGAGCACAGTAGAGGTACAGTACAGTGGAGCACAGTAGAGGTGGAGTACAGTAGAGTACAGTAGAGGTAGAGAACAGTACAGTACAGTAAAGGTAGAGTACAGTGGAGTACAGTAGAGATAGAGTACAGGTGAGCACAGTAGAGATAGAGTACAGTGGAGTACAGTAGAGGTAGAGTACAGTTGATTACAGTAGAGATAGAGTACAGTGGAGCACAGTAGAGGTAGAGTATATTGGATCACAGTAGAGAGAGAGTACAGTGGAGTACAGTAGAGGTACAGTACAGTGGAGTACAGTAGAGGTAGAGTAGAGTGGAGTAAATTGTTTTAGAGTACAGTGGAGCACAGTAGAGATAGAGTACAGTAGAGCACAGTAGAGGTAGAGTACAGTGGAGTACAGTGGAGCACAGTAGAGGTAGAGTGCAGTGGAGCACAGTAGAGGTAGAGTACAGTGGAGCACAGTAGAGGTAGAGTACAGTGGAGTACAGTAGAGATAGAGTACATTGGAGCACAGTAGAGGTAGAGTACAGTGGAGTACAGTAGAGATAGAGTACAGTGGAGCACAGTAGAGGTAGAGTACAGTGGAGCACAGTAGAGGTAGAGTACAGTGGAGCACAGTAGAGGTAGAGTACAGTGGAGCACAGTAGAGGTAGAGTACAGTGGAGCACAGTAGAGGTAGAGTACAGTGGAGCACAGTAGAGGTAGAGTACAGTGGAGCACAGTAGAGGTAGAGTACAGTGGAGCACAGTAGAGGTAGAGTACAGTAGAGCACAGTAGAGATAGAGTACAGTGGAGTACAGTAGAGATAGAGTACAGTGGAGCACAGTAGAGGTAGAGTACAGTGGAGCACAGTAGAGGTAGAGTACAGTGGAGTACAGTAGAGATAGAGTACAGTGGAGTACAGTAGAGATAGAGTACAGTGGAGTACAGTAGAGATAGAGTACAATGGAGCACAGTAGAGATAGAGTAGAGTGGAGTACAGTAAAGGTAGAGCACAGTGGAGCACAGTAGAGATAGAGTACAGTGGAGCACAGTAGAGGTAAAGTACAGTGGATCACAGTAGAGATAGAGTACAGTGGAGTACAGTAGAGGTAGAGTAAAGTGGAGCACATTAGAGGTGGAGTACAGTGGAGCACAGTAGAGGTACAGTACAGTGGAGTACAGTGGAGCACAGTAGAGGTGGAGTACAGTAGAGTACAGTAGAGGTAGAGAACAGTACAGTACAGTAAAGGTAGAGTACAGTGGAGTACAGTAGAGATAGAGTACAGTTTAGCATAGTAGAGATAGAGTACAGTGGAGCACAGTAGAGATAGAGTACAGTGGAGTACAGTAGAGGTAGAGTACAGTGGAGCACAGTAGAGGTAGAGTACAGTGGAGCACAGTAGAGGTAGAGTACAGTGGAGTACAGTAGAGATAGAGTACAGTGGAGCACAGTAGAGGTATAGTACAGATGAGTACAGTAGAGATAGAGTACATTGGAGTACAGTAGAGATAGAGTACAGTGGAGTACAGTAGAGATAGAGTACATTGGAGCACAGTAGATGTAGAGTACAGTGGAGTACAATAGAAATAGAGTACAGTGGAGAACAGTAGAGATAGAGTACAGTGGAGCACAGAAGAGATAGAGTACAGTAGAGCACAGTAGAGGTAGAGTACAGTGGAGTACAGTAGAGATAGAGTACATTGGAGCACAGTAGAGGTAGAGTACAGTGGAGTACAGTAGAGATAGAGTACAGTGGAGCACAGTAGAGGTAGAGTATAGTGGAGCACAGTAGAGGTAGAGTATATTGGATCACAGTAGAGATAGAGTACAGTGGAGTACAGTAGAGGTACAGTACAGTGGAGTACAGTAGAGGTAGAGTAGAATGGAGTAAATTGTTTTAGAGTACAGTGGAGCACAGTAGAGATAGAGTACAGTAGAGCACAGTAGAGGTAGAGTACAGTGGAGTACAGTGGAGCACAGTAGAGGTAGAGTGCAGTGGAGCACAGTAGAGGTAGAGTACAGTGGAGCACAGTAGAGGTAGAGTACAGTGGAGTACAGTAGAGATAGAGTACATTGGAGCACAGTAGAGGTAGAGTACAGTGGAGTACAGTAGAGATAGAGTACAGTGGAGCACAGTAGAGGTAGAGTACAGTGGAGCACAGAAGAGGTAGAGTACAGTGGAGCACAGTAGAGGTAGAGTACAGTGGAGCACAGTAGAGGTAGAGTACAGTGGAGCACAGTAGAGGTAGAGTACAGTGGAGCACAGTAGAGGTAGAGTACAGTGGAGCACAGTAGAGGTAGAGTACAGTGGAGCACAGTAGAGGTAGAGTACAGTGGAGCACAGTAGAGATAGAGTACAGTGGAGTACAGTAGAGATAGAGTACAGTGGAGCACAGTAGAGGTAGAGTACAGTGGAGTACAGTAGAGATAGATAACAGTGGAGTACAGTAGAGATAGAGTACAGTGGAGTACAGTAGAGATAGAGTACAATGGAGCACAGTAGAGATAGAGTAGAGTGGAGTACAGTAAAGGTAGAGCACAGTGGAGCACAGTAGAGATAGAGTACAGTGGAGCACAGTAGAGGTAGAGTACAGTGGATCACAGTAGAGATAGAGTACAGTGGAGTACAGTAGAGGTAGAGTAAAGTGGAGCACATTAGAGGTGGAGTACAGTGGAGCACAGTAGAGGTACAGTACAGTGGAGTACAGTGGAGCACAGTAGAGGTGGAGTACAGTAGAGTACAGTAGAGGTAGAGAACAGTACAGTACAGTAAAGGTAGAGTACAGTGGAGTACAGTAGAGATAGAGTACAGTTTAGCATAGTAGAGATAGAGTACAGTGGAGCACAGTAGAGATAGAGTACAGTGGAGTACAGTAGAGGTAGAGTACAGTGGAGCACAGTAGAGATAGAATACAGTGGATTACAGTAGAGGTAGAGTATAGTGGATCACAGTAGAGATAGAGTACATTGGAGTACAGTAGAGGTAGAGTACAGTGGAGTACAGTAGAGGTAGAGTACAGTGGAGTACATTAGAGGTAGAGTACAGTGGAGCACAGTAGAGATAGAGTACAGTAGAGCACAGTAGAGGTAGAGTACAGTGGAGTACAGTAGAGATAGAGTACATTGGAGCACAGTAGAGGTAGAGTACAGTGGAGTACAGTAGAGATAGAGTACAGTGGAGCACAGTAGAGGTAGAGTATAGTGGAGCACAGTAAAGATAGAGTACAGTGGAGCACAGTAGAGGTAGAGTACATTGGAGCACAGTAGAGGTAGAGTACAGTGGAGCACAGTAGAGGTAGAGTACAGTGGAGTACAGTAGAGATAGAGTACAGTGGAGCACAGTAGAGGTATAGTACAGATGAGTACAGTAGAGATAGAGTACAGTGGAGTACAGTAGAGATAGAGTACAGTGGAGTACAGTAGAGATAGAGTACATTGGAGCACAGTAGATGTAGAGTACAGTGGAGCACATTAGAGGTGGAGTACAGTGGAGCACAGTAGAGGTACAGTACAGTGGAGTACAGTGGAGCACAGTAGAGGTGGAGTACAGTAGAGTACAGTAGAGGTAGAGAACAGTACAGTACAGTAAAGGTAGAGTACAGTGGAGTACAGTAGAGATAGAGTACAGTTTAGCATAGTAGAGATAGAGTACAGTGGAGCACAGTAGAGATAGAGTACAGTGGAGTACAGTAGAGGTAGAGTACAGTGGAGCACAGTAGAGATAGAATACAGTGGATTACAGTAGAGGTAGAGTATAGTGGATCACAGTAGAGATAGAGTACAGTGGAGTACAGTAGAGGTAGAGTACAGTGGAGTACAGTAGAGGTAGAGTACAGTGGAGTACATTAGAGGTAGAGTACAGTGGAGCACAGTAGAGATAGAGTACAGTAGAGCACAGTAGAGGTAGAGTACAGTGGAGTACAGTAGAGATAGAGTACATTGGAGCACAGTAGAGGTAGAGTACAGTGGAGTACAGTAGAGATAGAGTACAGTGGAGCACAGTAGAGGTAGAGTATAGTGGAGCACAGTAAAGATAGAGTACAGTGGAGCACAGTAGAGGTAGAGTACAGTGGAGCACAGTAGAGGTAGAGTACAGTGGAGCACAGTAGAGGTAGAGTACAGTGGAGTACAGTAGAGATAGAGTACAGTGGAGCACAGTAGAGGTATAGTACAGATGAGTACAGTAGAGATAGAGTACATTGGAGTACAGTAGAGATAGAGTACAGTGGAGTACAGTAGAGATAGAGTACATTGGAGCACAGTAGATGTAGAGTACAGTGGAGTACAATAGAAATAGAGTACAGTGGAGAACAGTAGAGATAGAGTACAGTGGAGCACAGAAGAGATAGAGTACAGTAGAGCACATTAGAAGTAGAGTACAGTGGAGTACAGTAGAGGTAAAGTACAGTGGAGCACAGTAGAGGTAGAGTACAGTGGAGCAGAGTAGAGGTAGAGTACAGTGGAGTACAGTAGAGATAGAGTACAGTGGAGCACAGTAGAGGTAGAGTACAGTGGAGTACAGTAGAGATAGAGTACAGTGGAGCACAGTAGAGGTAGAGTACAGTGGATCACAGTAGAGGTAGAGTACAGTGGAGCACAGTCGATGTAGAGTACAGTGGAGCACAGTAGAGGTAGAGTACAGTGGAGTACAGTAGAGATAGAGTACAGTGGAGCACAGTAGAGGTACAGTACAGTGGATTACAGTAGAGATAGAGTACAGTGGAGTACAGTAGAGATAGAGTACAGTGGAGTACAGTAGAGATATAGTACAATGGAGCACAGTAGAGATAGAGTAGAGTGGAGTACAGTAAAGGTAGAGCACAGTGGAGCACAGTAGAGATAGAGTACAGTGGAGCACAGTAGAGGTAGAGTACAGTGGATCACAGTAGAGATAGAGTACAATGGAGTACAGTAGAGGTAGAGTAAAGTGGAGCACATTAGAGGTGGAGTATAGTGGAGCACAGTAGAGGTACAGTACAGTGGAGCACAGTAGAGGTGGAGTACAGTAGAGTACAGTAGAGGTAGAGAACAGTACAGTACAGTAAAGGTAGAGTACAGTGGAGTACAGTAGAGATAGAGTACAGGTGAGCACAGTAGAGATAGAGTACAGTGGAGTACAGTAGAGGTAGAGTACAGTTGATTACAGTAGAGATAGAGTACAGTGGAGCACAGTAGAGGTAGAGTATATTGGATCACAGTAGAGATAGAGTACAGTGGAGTACAGTAGAGGTACAGTACAGTGGAGTACAGTAGAGGTAGAGTAGAGTGGAGTAAATTGTTTTAGAGTACAGTGGAGCACAGTAGAGATAGAGTACAGTAGAGCACAGTAGAGGTAGAGTACAGTGGAGTACAGTGGAGCACAGTAGAGGTAGAGTGCAGTGGAGCACAGTAGAGGTAGAGTACAGTGGAGCACAGTAGAGGTAGAGTACAGTGGAGTACAGTAGAGATAGAGTACATTGGAGCACAGTAGAGGTAGAGTACAGTGGAGTACAGTAGAGATAGAGTACAGTGGAGCACAGTAGAGGTAGAGTACAGTGGAGCACAGTAGAGGTAGAGTACAGTGGAGCACAGTAGAGGTAGAGTACAGTGGAGCACAGTAGAGGTAGAGTACAGTGGAGCACAGTAGAGGTAGAGTACAGTGGAGCACAGTAGAGGTAGAGTACAGTGGAGCACAGTAGAGGTAGAGTACAGTGGAGCACAGTAGAGGTAGAGTACAGTAGAGCACAGTAGAGATAGAGTACAGTGGAGTACAGTAGAGATAGAGTACAGTGGAGCACAGTATAGGTAGAGTACAGTGGAGCACAGTAGAGGTAGAGTACAGTGGAGTACAGTAGAGATAGAGTACAGTGGAGTACAGTAGAGATAGAGTACAGTGGAGTACAGTAGAGATAGAGTACAATGGAGCACAGTAGAGATAGAGTAGAGTGGAGTACAGTAAAGGTAGAGCACAGTAGAGCACAGTAGAGATAGAGTACAGTGGAGCACAGTAGAGGTAGAGTACAGTGGATCACAGTAGAGATAGAGTACAGTGGAGTACAGTAGAGGTAGAGTAAAGTGGAGCACATTAGAGGTGGAGTACAGTGGAGCACAGTAGAGGTACAGTACAGTGGAGTACAGTGGAGCACAGTAGAGGTGGAGTACAGTAGAGTAGAGTAGAGGTAGAGAACAGTACAGTACAGTAAAGGTAGAGTACAGTGGAGTACAGTAGAGATAGAGTACAGTTTAGCATAGTAGAGATAGAGTACAGTGGAGCACAGTAGAGATAGAGTACAGTGGAGTACAGTAGAGGTAGAGTACAGTGGAGCACAGTAGAGATAGAATACAGTGGATTACAGTAGAGGTAGAGTATAGTGGATCACAGTAGAGATAGAGTACAGTGGAGTACAGTAGAGGTAGAGTACAGTGGAGTACAGTAGAGGTAGAGTACAGTGGAGTACATTAGAGGTAGAGTACAGTGGAGCACAGTAGAGATAGAGTACAGTAGAGCACAGTAGAGGTAGAGTACAGTGGAGTACAGTAGAGATAGAGTACATTGGAGCACAGTAGAGGTAGAGTACAGTGGAGTACAAAAGAGATAGAGTACAGTGGAGCACAGTAGAGGTAGAGTATAGTGGAGCACAGTAAAGATAGAGTACAGTGGAGCACAGTAGAGGTAGAGTACATTGGAGCACAGTAGAGGTAGAGTACAGTGGAGCACAGTAGAGGTAGAGTACAGTGGAGTACAGTAGAGATAGAGTACAGTGGAGCACAGTAGAGGTATAGTACAGATGAGTACAGTAGAGATAGAGTACAGTGGAGTACAGTAGAGATAGAGTACAGTGGAGTACAGTAGATGTAGAGTACAGTGGAGTACAATAGAAATAGAGTACAGTGGAGAACAGTAGAAATAGAGTACAGTGGAGCACAGAAGAGATAGAGTACAGTAGAGCACATTAGAGGTAGAGTACAGTGGAGTACAGTAGAGGTAGAGTACAGTGGAGCACAGTAGAGGTATAGTACAGTGGAGCAGAGTAGAGGTAGAGTACAGTGGAGTACAGTAGAGATAGAGTACAGTGGAGCACAGTAGAGGTAGAGTACAGTGGAGTACAGTAGAGATAGAGTACAGTGGAGCACAGTAGAGGTAGAGTACAGTGGATCACAGTAGAGGTAGAGTACAGTGGAGCACAGTCGATGTAAAGTACAGTGGAGCACAGTAGAGGTAGAGTACAGTGGAGTACAGTAGAGATAGAGTACAGTGGAGCACAGTAGAGGTACAGTACAGTGGATTACAGTAGAGATAGAGTACAGTGGAGTACAGTAGAGATAGAGTACAGTGGAGTACAGTAGAGATATAGTACAATGGAGCACAGTAGAGATAGAGTAGAGTGGAGTACAGTAAAGGTAGAGCACAGTGGAGCACAGTAGAGATAGAGTACAGTGGAGCACAGTAGAGGTAGAGTACAGTGGATCACAGTAGAGATAGAGTACAATGGAGTACAGTAGAGGTAGAGTAAAGTGGAGCACATTAGAGGTGGAGTATAGTGGAGCACAGTAGAGGTACAGTACAGTGGAGCACAGTAGAGGTGGAGTACAGTAGAGTACAGTAGAGGTAGAGAACAGTACAGTACAGTAAAGGTAGAGTACATTGGAGTACAGTAGAGATAGAGTACAGGTGAGCACAGTAGAGATAGAGTACAGTGGAGTACAGTAGAGGTAGAGTACAGTTGATTACAGTAGAGATAGAGTACAGTGGAGCACAGTAGAGGTAGAGTATATTGGATCACAGTAGAGATAGAGTACAGTGGAGTACAGTAGAGGTACAGTACAGTGGAGTACAGTAGAGGTAGAGTAGAGTGGAGTAAATTGTTTTAGAGTACAGTGGAGCACAGTAGAGATAGAGTACAGTAGAGCACAGTAGAGGTAGAGTACATTGGAGTACAGTGGAGCACAGTAGAGGTAGAGTGCAGTGGAGCACAGTAGAGGTAGAGTACAGTGGAGCACAGTAGAGGTAGAGTACAGTGGAGTACAGTAGAGATAGAGTACATTGGAGCACAGTAGAGGTAGAGTACAGTGGAGTACAGTAGAGATAGAGTACAGTGGAGCACAGTAGAGGTAGAGTACAGTGGAGCACAGTAGAGGTAGAGTACAGTGGAGCACAGTAGAGGTAGAGTACAGTGGAGCACAGTAGAGGTAGAGTACAGTGGAGCACAGTAGAGGTAGAGTACAGTGGAGCACAGTAGAGGTAGAGTACAGTAGAGCACAGTAGAGATAGAGTACAGTGGAGTACAGTAGAGATAGAGTACAGTGGAGCACAGTAGAGGTAGAGTACAGTGGAGTACAGTAGAGATAGAGTACAGTGGAGTACAGTAGAGATAGAGTACATTGGAGCAGAGTAGAGGTAGAGTACAGTGGAGTACAATAGAAATAGAGTACAGTGGAGAACAGTAGAGATAGAGTACAGTGGAGTATAGTAGAGGTAGAGTAGAGTGGAGTATAGTAGAGGTAGAGTACAGTGGAGTATAGTAGAGTTAGAGTACAGTGGAGTACATTATAGGTAGAGTACAGTGGAGCACAGTAGAGATAGAGTACAGTAGAGCACAGTAGAGGTAGAGTACAGTGGAGTACAGTGGAGCACAGTAGATGTGGAGTACAGTAGAGTACAGTAGAGGTAGAGAACAGTACAGTACAGTAGAGGTAGAGTACAATGGAGTACAGTAGAGATAGAGTACAGTGGAGCACAGTAGAGATAGAGTACAGTGGAGTAGAGTAGAGGTAGAGTACAGTGGAGCACAGTAGAGATAGAGTACAGTGGAGCACAGTAGAGGTAGAGTACAGTGGATCACAGTAGAGATAGAGTACAGTGGAGTACAGTAGAGGTAGAGTACAATGGAGTACATTAGAGGTATAGTACAGTGGAGCACAGTAGAGATAAAGTACAGTAGAGCACAGTAGAGGTAGAGTACAGTGGAGTACAGTGGAGCACAGTAGAGGTGGAGTACAGTAGAGTACAGTAGAGGTAGAGAACAGTACAGTACAGTAGAGGTAGAGTACAATGGTTTACAGTAGAGATAGAGTACAGTGGAGTACAGTAGAGATAGAGTACAGTGGAGTACAGTAGAGGTAGAGTACAGTGGAGCACAGTAGAGATAGAGTACAGTGGAGCACAGTAGAGGTAGAGTACAGTGGATCACAGTAGAGATAGAGTACAGTGGAGTACAGTAGAGGTAGAGTACAGTGGAGTACATTAGAGGTAGAGTACAGTGGAGCACAGTAGAGATAGAGTACAGTGAAGAACAGTAGAGATAGAGTACAGTGGAGTATAGTAGAGGTAGAGTACCTTGGAGTACAGTAGAGGTAGAGTACAGTGGAGTACAGTAGAGGTAGAGTACAGTGGAGTACAGTAGAGATAGAGTCAGTGGAGTACAGTAGAGTAGAGCACAGTAGAGGTAGAGTACAGTGGAGTACAGTAGAAATAGAGTACGATGGAGAACAGTAGATATAGAGTACAGTGGAGTATAGTAGAGGTAGAGTACAGTGGAGCACAGTAGAGGTAGAGTACAGTGGAGCACAGTAGAGGTAGAGTACAGTGGAGTACAGTAGAGGTAGAGTACAGTGGAGTACAGTAGAGATAGTGTACAGTGGAGTACAGTAGATATAGAGTACAGTGGCATACAGTAGAGGTAGAGTACAGTGGAGTACAGTAGAGGTAGAGTACAGTGGAGTACAGTAGAGATAGAGTCAGTGGAGTACAGTAGAGTAGAGCACAGTAGAGGTAGAGTACAGTGGAGTACAGTAGAAATAGAGTACAGTGGAGAACAGTAGAGATAGAGTACAGTGGAGTATAGTAGAGGTAGAGTACAGTGGAGTACAGTAGATGTAGAGTACAGTGGAGTACAGTAGAGATAGAGTACAGTGGAGCACAGTAGAGGTAGAGTACAGTGGAGTACAGTAGAAATAGAGTACAGTGGAGAACAGTAGAGATAGAGTACTGTGGAGTATAGTAGAGGTATAGTACAGTGGAGTACAGTAGAGGTAGAGTACAGTGGAGCACAGAAGAGATAGAGTACAGTAGAGCACATTAGAGGTAGAGTACAGTGGAGTACAGTAGAGGTAGAGTACAGTGGAGCACAGTAGAGGTAGAGTAAAGTGGAGCAGAGTAGAGGTAGAGTACAGTGGAGTACAGTAGAGATAGAGTACAGTGGAGCACAGTAGAGGTAGAGTACAGTGGAGTACAGTAGAGATAGAGTACAGTGGAGCACAGTAGAGGTAGAGTACAGTGGATCACAGTAGAGGTAGAGTACAGTGGAGCACAGTCGATGTAGAGTACAGTGGAGCACAGTAGAGGTAGAGTACAGTGGAGTACAGTAGAGATAGAGTACAGTGGAGCACAGTAGAGGTAGAGTACAGTGGATTACAGTAGAGATAGAGTACAGTGGAGTACAGTAGAGATAGAGTACAGTGGAGTACAGTAGAGATAGAGTACAATGGAGCACAGTAGAGATAGAGTAGAGTGGAGTACAGTAAAGGTAGAGCACAGTGGAGCACAGTAGAGATAGAGTACAGTGGAGCACAGTAGAGGTAGAGTACAGTGGAGCACAGTAGAGATAGAGTACAGTGGAGCACAGTAGAGGTAGAGTACAGTGGATCAGAGTAGAGATAGAGTACAATGGAGTACAGTAGAGGTAGAGTAAAGTGGAGCACATTAGAGGTGGAGTATAGTGGAGCACAGTAGAGGTACAGTACAGTGGAGTACAGTGGAGCACAGTAGAGGTGGAGTACAGTAGAGTACAGTAGAGGTAGAGAACAGTACAGTACAGTACAGTAAAGGTAGAGTACAGTGGAGTACAGTAGAGATAGAGTACAGGTGAGCACAGTAGAGATAGAGTACAGTGGAGTACAGTAGAGGTAGAGTACAGTTGATTACAGTAGAGATAGAGTACAGTGGAGCACAGTAGAGGTAGAGTATATTGGATCACAGTAGAGATAGAGTACAGTGGAGTACAGTAGAGGTATAGTACAGTGGAGTACAGTAGAGGTAGAGTACAGTGGAGTAAATTGTTGTAGAGTACAGTGGAGCACAGTAGAGATAGAGTACAGTAGATCACAGTAGAGGTAGAGTACAGTGGAGTACAGTGGAGCACAGTAGAGGTAGAGTGCAGTGGAGCAGAGTAGAGGTAGAGTACAGTGGAGCACAGTAGAGGTAGAGTACAGTGGAGTACAGTAGAGATAGAGTACATTGGAGCACAGTAGAGGTAGAGTACAGTGGAGTACAGTAGAGATAGAGTACAGTGGAGCACAGTAGAGGTAGAGTACAGTGGAGCACAGTAGAGGTAGAGTACAGTGGAGCACAGTAGAGGTAGAGTACAGTGGAGCACAGTAGAGGTAGAGTACAGTGGAGCACAGTAGAGGTAGAGTACAGTGGAGCACAGTATAGGTAGAGTACAGTAGAGCACAGTAGAGATAGATAACAGTGGAGTACAGTAGAGATAGAGTACAGTGGAGCACAGAAGAGGTAGAGTACAGTGGAGTACAGTAGAGATAGAGTACAGTGGAGTACAGTAGAGATAGAGTACATTGGAGCAGAGTAGAGGTAGAGTACAGTGGAGTACAATAGAAATAGAGTACAGTGGAGAACAGTAGAGATAGAGTACAGTGGAGTATAGTAGAGGTAGAGTAGAGTGGAGTATAGTAGAGGTAGAGTACAGTGGAGTACATTATAGGTAGAGTACAGTGGAGCACAGTAGAGATAGACTACAGTAGAGCACACTAGAGGTAGAGTACAGTGGAGTACAGTGGAGCACAGTAGAGGTGGAGTACAGTAGAGTATAGTAGAGGTAGAGAACAGTACAGTGCAGTAGAGGTAGAGTACAGTGGAGTACAATAGAAATAGAGTACAGTGGAGAACAGTAGAGATAGAGTACAGTGGAGTATAGTACAGGTAGAGTACAGTGGAGTATAGTAGAGTTAGAGTACAGTGGAGTACATTATAGGTAGAGTACAGTGGAGCACAGTAGAGATAGAGTACAGTAGAGCACAGTAGAGGTAGAGTACAGTGGAGTACAGTGGAGCACAGTAGAGGTGGAGTGCAGTAGAGTACAGTAGAGGTAGAGAACAGTACAGTACAGTAGAGGTAGAGTACAATGGAGTACAGTAGAGATAGAGTACAGTGGAGCACAGTAGAGATAGAGTACAGTGGAGTAGAGTAGAGGTAGAGTACAGTGGAGCACAGTAGAGATAGAGTACAGTGGAGCACAGTAGAGGTAGAGTACAGTGGATCACAGTAGAGATAGAGTACAGTGGAGTACAGTAGAGGTAGAGTACAGTGGAGTACATTAGAGGTATAGTACAGTGGAGCACAGTAGAGATAGAGTACAGTAGAGCACAGTAGAGGTAGAGTACAGTGGAGTACAGTGGAGCACAGTAGAGGTGGAGTACAGTAGAGTACAGTAGAGGTAGAGTACAATGGAGTACAGTAGAGATAGAGTACAGTGGAGTACAGTAGAGATAGAGTACAGTGGAATACAGTAGAGGTACAGTACAGTGGAGCACAGTAGAGATAGAGTACAGTGGAGCACAGTAGAGGTAGAGTACAGTGGATCACAGTAGAGATAGAGTACAGTGGAGTACAGTAGAGGTAGAGTACAGTGGAGTACATTAGAGGTAGAATACAGTGGAGCACAGTAGAGATAGAGTCAGTGGAGTACAGTAGAGTAGAGTACAGTAGAGCACAGTAGCCGTAGAGTACAGTGGAGCATAGTAGAGGTAGAGTACAGTGGAGTACAGTAGAGGTAGAGTACAGTGGAGTACAGTAGAGGTAGAGTACAGTGGAGTGCAGTAGAGATAGAGTACAGTGGAGCACAGTAGAGGTAGAGTACAGTGGAGTACAGTGGAGCACAGTAGAGGTGGAGTACAGTAGAGTACAGTAGAGGTAGAGAACAGTACAGTAGAGGTAGAGTACAGTGGAGTACAGTAGAGATAGAGTACACGGGAGTCCAGTGGAGCAAAGTGGAGGTAGAGTACAGTGGAGTACAGTAAAGATAGTGTACAGTGGAGTAGAGTAGATATAGAGTACAGTGGCATACAGTAGAGGTAGAGTACAGTGGAGTACAGTAGAGGTAGAGTACAGTGGAGTACAGTAGAGATAGAGTCAGTGGAGTACAGTAGAGTAGAGCACAGTAGAGGTAGAGTACAGTGGAGTACATTAGAAATAGAGTACAGTGGAGTACAGTAAAGATAGTGTACAGTGGAGTAGAGTAGAGATAGAGTATAGTGGAGTATAGTAGAGGTAGAGTACAGTGGAGTACAGTAGATGTAGAGTACAGTGGAGTACAGTAGAGATAGAGTACAGTGGAGCACAGTAGATGTAGAGTACAGTGGAGTACAGTAGAAATAGAGTACAGTGGAGAACAGTAGAGATAGAGTACAGTGGAGTATAGTAGAGGTATAGTACAGTGGAGTACGGTAGAGGTAGAGTACAGTGGAGCACAGAAGAGAAAGAGTACAGTAGAGCACAGTAGAGGTAGAGTACAGTGGAGTACAGTAGAGGTAGAGTACAGTGGAGCACAGTAGAGGTAGAGTACAGTGGAGCAGAGTAGAGGTAGTGTACAGTGGAGTACAGTAGAGATAGAGTACAGTGGAGCACAGTAGAGGTAGAGTACAGTGGAGTACAGTAGAGATAGAGTACAGTGGAGCACAGTAGAGGTAGAGTACAGTGGAGCACAGTAGAGGTAGAGTACAGTGGAGTACAGTAGAGATAGAGTACAGTGGAGCACAGTAGAGGTAGAGTACAGTGGAGTACAGTAGAGATAGAGTACAGTGGAGTACAGTAGAGATAGAGTACAGTGGAGTACAGTAGAGATAGAGTACAATGGAGCACAGTAGAGATAGAGTAGAGTGGAGTACAGTAAAGGTAGAGCGCATTGGAGCACAGTAGAGATAGAGTACAGTGGAGCACAGTAGAGGTAGAGTACAGTGGATCACAGTAGAGATAGAGTACAGTGGAGTACAGTAGAGGTAGAGTAAAGTGGAGCACATTAGAGGTGGAGTACAGTGAAGCACAGTAGAGGTACAGTACAGTGGAGTACAGTGGAGCACAGTAGAGGTGGAGTACAGTAGAGTACAGTAGAGGTAGAGAACAGTACAGTACAGTAAAGGTAGAGTACAGTGGAGTACAGTAGAGATAGAGTACAGTTTAGCATAGTAGAGATAGAGTACAGTGGAGCACAGTAGAGATAGAGTACAGTGGAGTACAGTAGAGGTAGAGTACAGTGGAGCACAGTAGAGATAGAATACAGTGGATTACAGTAGAGGTAGAGTATAGTGGATCACAGTAGAGATAGAGTACAGTGGAGTACAGTAGAGGTAGAGTACAGTGGAGTACAGTAGAGGTAGAGTACAGTGGAGTACATTAGAGGTAGAGTACAGTGGAGCACAGTAGAGATAGAGTACAGTAGAGCACAGTAGAGGTAGAGTACAGTGGAGTACAGTAGAGATAGAGTACATTGGAGCACAGTAGAGGTAGAGTACAGTGGAGTACAGTAGAGATAGAGTACAGTGGAGCACAGTAGAGGTAGAGTATAGTGGAGCACAGTAAAGATAGAGTACAGTGGAGCACAGTAGAGGTAGAGTACAGTGGAGCACAGTAGAGGTAGAGTACAGTGGAGCACAGTAGAGGTAGAGTACAGTGGAGTACAGTAGAGATAGAGTACAGTGGAGCACAGTAGAGGTAGTGTACAGTGGAGTACAGTAGAGATAGAGTACAGTGGAGTACAGTAGAGATAGAGTACAGTGGAGTGCAGTAGAGATAGAGTACATTGGAGCACAGTAGATGTAGAGTACAGTGGAGTACAATAGAAATAGAGTACAGTGGAGAGCAGTAGAGATAGAGTACAGTGGAGCACAGAAGAGATAGAGTACAGTAGAGCACATTAGAGGTAGAGTACAGTGGAGTACAGTAGAGGTAGAGTACAGTGGAGCACAGTAGAGGTAGAGTACAGTGGAGCAGAGTAGAGGTAGAGTACAGTGGAGTACAGTAGAGATAGAGTACAGTGGAGCACAGTAGAGGTAGAGTACAGTGGAGTACAGTAGAGATAGAGTACAGTGGAGCACAGTAGAGGTAGAGTACAGTGGATCACAGTAGAGGTAGAGTACAGTGGAGCACAGTCGATGTAGAGTACAGTGGAGCACAGTAGAGGTAGAGTACAGTGGAGTACAGTAGAGATAGAGTACAGTGGAGCACAGTAGAGGTAGAGTACAGTGGATTACAGTAGAGATAGAGTACAGTGGAGTACAGTAGAGATAGAGTACAGTGGAGTACAGTAGAGATAGAGTACAATGGAGCACAGTAGAGATAGAGTAGAGTGGAGTACAGTAAAGGTAGAGCACAGTGGAGCACAGTAGAGATAGAGTACAGTTGAGCACAGTAGAGGTAGAGTACAGTGGATCACAGTAGAGATAGAGTACAATGGAGTACAGTAGAGGTAGAGTAAAGTGGAGCACATTAGAGGTGGAGTATAGTGGAGCACAGTAGAGGTGGAGTACAGTAGAGTACAGTAGAGGTAGAGAACAGTACAGTACAGTAAATGTAGAGTACAGTGGAGTACAGTAGAGATAGAGTACAGGTGAGCACAGTAGAGATAGAGTACAGTGGAGTACAGTAGAGGTAGAGTACAGTTGATTACAGTAGAGATAGAGTACAGTGGAGCACAGTAGAGGTAGAGTACTGTGGAGTACAGTAGAGGTACAGTACAGTGGAGGACAGTAGCGGTAGAGTAGAGTGGAGTAAATTGTTTTAGAGTACAGTGGAGCACAGTAGAGATAGAATACAGTAGAGCACAGTAGAGGTAGAGTACAGTGGAGTACAGTGGAGCACACTAGAGGTAGAGTGCAGTGGAGCACAGTAGAGGTAGAGTACAGTGGAGCACAGTAGAGGTAGAGTACAGTGGAGTACAGTAGAGATAGAGTACATTGGAGCACAGTAGAGGTAGAGTACAGTGGAGTACAGTAGAGATAGAGTACAGTGGAGCACAGTAGAGGTAGAGTACAGTAGAGCACAGTAGAGATAGAGTACAGTGGAGTACAGTAGAGATAGAGTACAGTGGAGCACAGTAGAGGTAGAGTACAGTGGAGTACAGTAGAGATAGAGTACAGTGGAGTACAGTAGAGATAGAGTACATTGGAGCAGAGTAGAGATAGAGTACAGTGGAGTACAATAGAAATAGAGTACAGTGGAGAACAGTAGAGATAGAGTACAGTGGAGTATAGTAGAGGTAGAGTAGAGTGGAGTATAGTAGAGGTAGAGTACAGTGGAGTACATTATTGGTAGAGTACAGTGGAGCACAGTAGAGATAGAGTACAGTAGAGCACAGTAGAGGTAGAGTACAGTGGAGTACAGTGGAGCACAGTAGAGGTGGAGTACAGTAGAGTATAGTAGAGGTAGAGAACAGTACAGTGCAGTAGAGGTAGAGTACAGTGGAGTACAATAGAAATAGAGTACAGTGGAGAACAGTAGAGATAGAGTACAGTGGAGTGTAGTACAGGTAGAGTACAGTGGAGCACAGTAGAGATAGAGTACAGTGGAGCACAGTAGAGGTAGAGTACAGTGGATCACAGTAGAGATATAGTACAGTGGAGTACAGTAGAGGTAGAGTACAGTGGAGTACATTAGAGGTAGAGTACAGTGGAGCACAGTAGAGATAGAGTACAGTGGAGAACAGTAGAGATAGAGTACAGTGGAGTATAGTAGAGGTAGAGTACAGTGGAGTACAGTAAAGGTAGAGTACAGTGGAGTACAGTAGAGGTAGAGTACAGTGGAGTAGAGTAGAGATAGAGTCAGTGGAGCACAGTAGAGGTAGAGTACAGTGGAGTACAGTAGAAATAGAGTACAGTGGAGAACAGTAGAGATAGAGTACAGTGGAGTATAGTAGAGGTAGAGTACAGTGGAGCACAGTAGAGGTAGAGTACAGTGGAGCAAAGTAGAGGTAGAGTACAGTGGAGTACAGTAGAGATAGAGTACAGTGGAGCACAGTAGAGGTAGAGTACAGTGGAGTACAGTAGAGATAGTGTACTGTGGAGTACAGTAGATATAGAGTACAGTGGCATACAGTAGAGGTAGAGTACAGTGGAGTACAGTAGAGGTAGAGTACAGTGGAGTACAGTAGAGATAGAGTCAGTGGAGTACAGTAGAGTAGAGTACAGTAGAGGTAGAGTACAGTGGAGTACAGTAGAAATAGAGTACAGTGGAGAACAGTAGAGATAGATTACAGTGGAGTATAGTAGAGGTAGAGTACAGTGGAGTACAGTAGATGTAGAGTACAGTGGAGTACAGTAGAGATAGAGTACAGTGGAGCACAGTAGAGGTAGAGTACAGTGGAGTACAGTAGAAATAGAGTACAGTGGAGAACAGTAGAGATAGAGTACTGTGGAGTATAGTAGAGGTATAGTACAGTGGAGTACAGTAGAGGTAGAGTACAGTGGAGCACAGAAGAGATAGAGTACAGCAGAGCACATTAGAGGTAGAGTACAGTGGAGTACAGTAGAGGTAGAGTACAGTGGAGCACAGTAGAGCTAGAGTACAGTGGAGCAGAGTAGAGGTAGAGTACAGTGGAGTACAGTAGAGATAGAGTACAGTGGAGCACAGTAGAGGTAGAGTACAGTGGAGTACAGTAGAGATAGAGTACAGTGGAGCACAGTAGAGGTAGAGTACAGTGGATCACAGTAGAGGTAGAGTACAGTGGAGCACAGTCGATGTAGAGTACAGTGGAGCACAGTAGAGGTAGAGTACAGTGGAGTACAGTAGAGATAGAGTACAGTGGAGCACAGTAGAGGTAGAGTACAGTGGATTACAGTAGAGATAGAGTACAGTGGAGTACAGTAGAGATAGAGTACAGTGGAGTACAGTAGAGATAGAGTACAATGGAGCACAGTAGAGATAGAGTAGAGTGGAGTACAGTAGAGGTAGAGCACAGTGGAGCACAGTAGAGATAGAGTACAGTGGAGCACAGTAGAGGTAGAGTACAGTGGATCAGAGTAGAGATAGAGTACAATGGAGTACAGTAGAGGTAGAGTAAAGTGGAGCACAATAGAGGTGGAGTATAGTGGAGCACAGTAGAGGTACAGTACAGTGGAGTACAGTGGAGCACAGTAGAGGTGGAGTACAGTAGAGTACAGTAGAGGTAGAGAACAGTACAGTACAGTACAGTAAAGGTAGAGTACAGTGGAGTACAGTAGAGATAGAGTACAGGTGAGCACAGTAGAGATAGAGTACAGTGGAGTACAGTAGAGGTAGAGTACAGTTGATTACAGTAGAGATAGAGTACAGTGGAGTAAATTGTTTTAGAGTACAGTGGAGCACAGTAGAGATAGAGTACAGTAGATCACAGTAGAGGTAGAGTACAGTGGAGTACAGTGGAGCACAGTAGAGGTAGAGTGCAGTGGAGCACAGTAGAGGTAGAGTACAGTGGAGTACAGTAGAGATAGAGTACAGTGGAGCACAGTAGTACAGTAAAGGTAGAGTACAGTGGAGTACAGTAGAGATAGAGTACAGTGGAGTATAGTAGAGTTAGAGTACAGTGGAGTACATTATAGGTAGAGTACAGTGGAGCACAGTAGAGATAGAGTACAGTAGAGCACAGTAGAGGTAGAGTACAGTGGAGTACAGTGGAGCACAGTAGAGGTGGAGTACAGTAGAGTACAGTAGAGGTAGAGAACAGTACAGTACAGTAGAGGTAGAGTACAATGGAGTACAGTAGAGATAGAGTACAGTGGAGCACAGTAGAGATAGAGTACAGTGGAGTACAGTAGAGATAGAGTACATTGGAGCACAGTAGATGTAGAGTACAGTGGAGTACAATAGAAATAGAGTACAGTGGAGCACAGTAGAGGTAGAGTACAGTGGAGTACAGTAGAGATAGAGTACAGTGGAGCACAGTAGAGGTAGAGTATAGTGGAGCACAGTAAAGATAGAGTACAGTGGAGCACAGTAGAGGTAGAGTACAGTGGAGCACAGTAGAGATAGAGTACAGTGGAGTACAGTAGAGATAGAGTACAGTAGAGCACATTAGAGGTAGAGTACAGTGGAGTACAGTAGAGGTAGAGTACAGTGGAGCAGAGTAGAGGTAGAGTACAGTGGAGCAGAGTAGAGGTAGAGTACAGTGGAGTACAGTAGAGATAGAGTACAGTGGAGCACAGTAGAGGTAGAGTACAGTGGAGTACAGTAGAGATAGAGTACAGTGGAGTACAGTAGAGATAGAGTACATTGGAGCAGAGTAGAGATAGAGTACAGTGGAGTACAATAGAAATAGAGTACAGTGGAGAACAGTAGAGATAGAGTACAGTGGAGTATAGTAGAGGTAGAGTAGAGTGGAGTATAGTAGAGGTAGAGTACAGTGGAGTACATTATAGGTAGAGTACAGTGGAGCACAGTAGAGATAGAGTACAGTAGAGCACAGTAGAGGTAGAGTACAGTGGAGTACAGTGGAGCACAGTAGAGGTGGAGTACAGTAGAGTATAGTAGAGGTAGAGAACAGTACAGTGCAGTAGAGGTAGAGTACAGTGGAGTACAATAGAAATAGAGTACAGTGGAGAACAGTAGAGATAGAGTACAGTGGAGTATAGTACAGGTAGAGTACAGTGGAGTATAGTAGAGTTAGAGTACAGTGGAGTACATTATAGGTAGAGTACAGTGGAGCACAGTAGAGATAGAGTACAGTAGAGCACAGTAGAGGTAGAGTACAGTGGAGTACAGTGGAGCACAGTAGAGGTGGAGTACAGTAGAGTACAGTAGAGGTAGAGAACAGTACAGTACAGTAGAGGTAGAGTACAATGGAGTACAGTAGAGATAGAGTACAGTGGAGCACAGTAGAGACAGAGTACAGTGGAGTAGAGTAGAGGTAGAGTACAGTGGAGCACAGTAGAGATAGAGTACAGTGGAGCACAGTAGAGGTAGAGTACAGTGGATCACAGTAGAGATAGAGTACAGTGGAGTACAGTAGAGGTAGAGTACAGTGGAGTACATTAGAGGTAGAGTACAGTGGAGCACAGTAGAGATAGAGTACATTGGAGAACAGTAGAGATAGAGTACAGTGGAATATAGTAGAGGTAGAGTACAGTGGAGTACAGTAAAGGTAGAGTACAGTGGAGTACAGTAGAGGTAGAGTACAGTGGAGTAGAGTAGAGATAGAGTCAGTGGAGTACAGTAGAGTAGAGCACAGTAGAGGTAGAGTACAGTGGAGTACAGTAGAAATAGATTACAGTGGAGAACAGTAGAGATAGAGTACAGTGGAGTATAGTAGAGGTAGAGTACAGTGGAGCACAGTAGAGGTAGAGTACAGTGGAGCAAAGTAGAGGTAGAGTACAGTGGAGTACAGTAGAGATAGAGTACAGTGGAGCACAGTAGAGGTAGAGTACAGTGGAGTACAGTAGAGATAGTGTACTGTGGAGTACAGTAGATATAGAGTACAGTGGCATACAGTAGAGGTAGAGTACAGTGGAGTACAGTAGAGGTAGAGTACAGTGGAGTACAGTAGAGATAGAGTCAGTGGAGTACAGTAGAGTAGAGTACAGTAGAGGTAGAGTACAGTGGAGTACAGTAGAAATAGAGTACAGTGGAGAACAGTAGAGATAGAGTACAGTGGAGTATAGTAGAGGTAGAGTACAGTGGAGTACAGTAGATGTAGAGTACAGTGGAGTACAGTAGAGATAGAGTACAGTGGAGCACAGTAGAGGTAGAGTACAGTGGAGTACAGTAGAAATAGAGTACAGTGGAGAACAGTAGAGATAGAGTACTGTGGAGTATAGTAGAGGTATAGTACAGTGGAGTACAGTAGAGGTAGAGTACAGTGGAGCACAGAAGAGATAGAGTACAGCAGAGCACATTAGAGGTAGAGTACAGTGGAGTACAGTAGAGGTAGAGTACAGTGGAGCACAGTAGAGCTAGAGTACAGTGGAGCAGAGTAGAGGTAGAGTACAGTGGAGTACAGTAGAGATAGAGTACAGTGGAGCACAGTAGAGGTAGAGTACAGTGGAGTACAGTAGAGATAGAGTACAGTGGAGCACAGTAGAGGTAGAGTACAGTGGATCACAGTAGAGGTAGAGTACAGTGGAGCACAGTCGATGTAGAGTACAGTGGAGCACAGTAGAGGTAGAGTACAGTGGAGTACAGTAGAGATAGAGTACAGTGGAGCACAGTAGAGGTAGAGTACAGTGGATTACAGTAGAGATAGAGTACAGTGGAGTACAGTAGAGATAGAGTACAGTGGAGTACAGTAGAGATAGAGTACAATGGAGCACAGTAGAGATAGAGTAGAGTGGAGTACAGTAAAGGTAGAGCACAGTGGAGCACAGTAGAGATAGAGTACAGTGGAGCACAGTAGAGGTAGAGTACAGTGGATCAGAGTAGAGATAGAGTACAATGGAGTACAGTAGAGGTAGAGTAAAGTGGAGCACAATAGAGGTGGAGTATAGTGGAGCACAGTAGAGGTACAGTACAGTGGAGTACAGTGGAGCACAGTAGAGGTGGAGTACAGTAGAGTACAGTAGAGGTAGAGAACAGTACAGTACAGTACAGTACAGTAAAGGTAGAGTACAGTGGAGTACAGTAGAGATAGAGTACAGGTGAGCACAGTAGAGATAGAGTACAGTGGAGTACAGTAGAGGTAGAGTACAGTTGATTACAGTAGAGATAGAGTACAGTGGAGTAAATTGTTTTAGAGTACAGTGGAGCACAGTAGAGATAGAGTACAGTAGATCACAGTAGAGGTAGAGTACAGTGGAGTACAGTGGAGCACAGTAGAGGTAGAGTGCAGTGGAGCACAGTAGAGGTAGAGTACAGTGGAGTACAGTAGAGATAGAGTACAGTGGAGCACAGTAGTACAGTAAAGGTAGAGTACAGTGGAGTACAGTAGAGATAGAGTACAGTGGAGTATAGTAGAGTTAGAGTACAGTGGAGTACATTATAGGTAGAGTACAGTGGAGCACAGTAGAGATAGAGTACAGTAGAGCACAGTAGAGGTAGAGTACAGTGGAGTACAGTGGAGCACAGTAGAGGTGGAGTACAGTAGAGTACAGTAGAGGTAGAGAACAGTACAGTACAGTAGAGGTAGAGTACAATGGAGTACAGTAGAGATAGAGTACAGTGGAGCACAGTAGAGATAGAGTACAGTGGAGTACAGTAGAGATAGAGTACATTGGAGCACAGTAGATGTAGAGTACAGTGGAGTACAATAGAAATAGAGTACAGTGGAGCACAGTAGAGGTAGAGTACAGTGGAGTACAGTAGAGATAGAGTACAGTGGAGCACAGTAGAGGTAGAGTATAGTGGAGCACAGTAAAGATAGAGTACAGTGGAGCACAGTAGAGGTAGAGTACAGTGGAGCACAGTAGAGATAGAGTACAGTGGAGTACAGTAGAGATAGAGTACAGTAGAGCACATTAGAGGTAGAGTACAGTGGAGTACAGTAGAGGTAGAGTACAGTGGAGCAGAGTAGAGGTAGAGTACAGTGGAGCAGAGTAGAGGTAGAGTACAGTGGAGTACAGTAGAGATAGAGTACAGTGGAGCACAGTAGAGGTAGAGTACAGTGGAGTACAGTAGAGATAGAGTACAGTGGAGTACAGTAGAGATAGAGTACATTGGAGCAGAGTAGAGATAGAGTACAGTGGAGTACAATAGAAATAGAGTACAGTGGAGAACAGTAGAGATAGAGTACAGTGGAGTATAGTAGAGGTAGAGTAGAGTGGAGTATAGTAGAGGTAGAGTACAGTGGAGTACATTATAGGTAGAGTACAGTGGAGCACAGTAGAGATAGAGTACAGTAGAGCACAGTAGAGGTAGAGTACAGTGGAGTACAGTGGAGCACAGTAGAGGTGGAGTACAGTAGAGTATAGTAGAGGTAGAGAACAGTACAGTGCAGTAGAGGTAGAGTACAGTGGAGTACAATAGAAATAGAGTACAGTGGAGAACAGTAGAGATAGAGTACAGTGGAGTATAGTACAGGTAGAGTACAGTGGAGTATAGTAGAGTTAGAGTACAGTGGAGTACATTATAGGTAGAGTACAGTGGAGCACAGTAGAGATAGAGTACAGTAGAGCACAGTAGAGGTAGAGTACAGTGGAGTACAGTGGAGCACAGTAGAGGTGGAGTACAGTAGAGTACAGTAGAGGTAGAGAACAGTACAGTACAGTAGAGGTAGAGTACAATGGAGTACAGTAGAGATAGAGTACAGTGGAGCACAGTAGAGATAGAGTACAGTGGAGTAGAGTAGAGGTAGAGTACAGTGGAGCACAGTAGAGATAGAGTACAGTGGAGCACAGTAGAGGTAGAGTACAGTGGATCACAGTAGAGATAGAGTACAGTGGAGTACAGTAGAGGTAGAGTACAGTGGAGTACATTAGAGGTAGAGTACAGTGGAGCACAGTAGAGATAGAGTACAGTGGAGAACAGTAGAGATAGAGTACAGTGGAGTATAGTAGAGGTAGAGTACAGTGGAGTACAGTAAAGGTAGAGTACAGTGGAGTACAGTAGAGGTAGAGTACAGTGGAGTAGAGTAGAGATAGAGTCAGTGGAGTACAGTAGAGTAGAGCACAGTAGAGGTAGAGTACAGTGGAGTACAGTAGAAATAGAGTACAGTGGAGAACAGTAGAGATAGAGTACAGTGGAGTATAGTAGAGGTAGAGTACAGTGGAGCACAGTAGAGGTAGAGTACAGTGGAGCAAAGTAGAGGTAGAGTACAGTGGAGTACAGTAGAGATAGAGTACAGTGGAGCACAGTAGAGGTAGAGTACAGTGGAGTACAGTAGACATAGTGTACTGTGGAGTACAGTAGATATAGAGTACAGTGGCATACAGTAGAGGTAGAGTACAGTGGAGTACAGTAGAGGTAGAGTACAGTGGAGTACAGTAGAGATAGAGTCAGTGGAGTACAGTAGAGTAGAGCACAGTAGAGGTAGAGTACAGTGGAGTACAGTAGAAATAGAGTACAGTGGAGAACAGTAGAGATAGAGTACAGTGGAGTATAGTAGAGGTAGAGTACAGTGGAGTACAGTAGATGTAGAGTACAGTGGAGTACAGTAGAGATAGAGTACAGTGGAGCACAGTAGAGGTAGAGTACAGTGGAGTACAGTAGAAATAGAGTACAGTGGAGAACAGTAGAGATAGAGTACTGTGGAGTATAGTAGAGGTATAGTACAGTGGAGTACAGTAGAGGTAGAGTACAGTGGAGCACAGAAGAGATAGAGTACAGCAGAGCACATTAGAGGTAGAGTACAGTGGAGTACAGTAGAGGTAGAGTACAGTGGAGCAAAGTAGAGGTAGAGTACAGTGGAGCAGAGTAGAGGTAGAGTACAGTGGAGTACAGTAGAGATAGAGTACAGTGGAGCACAGTAGAGGTAGAGTACAGTGGAGTACAGTAGAGATAGAGTACAGTGGAGCACAGTAGAGGTAGAGTACAGTGGATCACAGTAGAGGTAGAGTACAGTGGAGCACAGTCGATGTAGAGTACAGTGGAGCACAGTAGAGGTAGAGTACAGTGGAGTACAGTAGAGATAGAGTACAGTGGAGCACAGTAGAGGTAGAGTACAGTGGATTACAGTAGAGATAGAGTACAGTGGAGTACAGTAGAGATAGAGTACAGTGGAGTACAGTAGAGATAGAGTACAATGGAGCACAGTAGAGATAGAGTAGAGTGGAGTACAGTAAAGGTAGAGCACAGTGGAGCACAGTAGAGATAGAGTACAGTGGAGCACAGTAGAGGTAGAGTACAGTGGATCAGAGTAGAGATAGAGTACAATGGAGTACAGTAGAGGTAGAGTAAAGTGGAGCACATTAGAGGTGGAGTATAGTGGAGCACAGTAGAGGTACAGTACAGTGGAGTACAGTGGAGCACAGTAGAGGTGGAGTACAGTAGAGTACAGTAGAGGTAGAGAACAGTACAGTACAGTACAGTAAAGGTAGAGTACAGTGGAGTACAGTAGAGATAGAGTACAGGTGAGCACAGTAGAGATAGAGTACAGTGGAGTACAGTAGAGGTAGAGTACAGTTGATTACAGTAGAGATAGAATACAGTGGAGCAGAGTAGAGGTAGAGTATATTGGATCACAGTAGAGATAGAGTACAGTGGAGTACAGTAGAGGTACAGTACAGTGGAGTACAGTAGAGGTAGAGTACAGTGGAGTAAATTGTTTTAGAGTACAGTGGAGCACAGTAGAGATAGAGTACAGTAGATCACAGTAGAGGTAGAGTACAGTGGAGTACAGTGGAGCACAGTAGAGGTAGAGTGCAGTGGAGCACAGTAGAGGTAGAGTACAGTGGAGTACAGTAGAGATAGAGTACAGTGGAGCAGAGTAGAGATAGAGTAGAGTGGAGCACAGTAGAGGTAGAGTACAGTGGAGCACAGTCGATGTAGAGTACAGTGGAGCACAGTAGAGGTAGAGTACAGTGGAGTACAGTAGAGATAGAGTACAGTGGAGCACAGTAGAGGTAGAGTACAGTGGAGTACAGTAGAGATAGAGTACAGTGGAGTACAGTAGAGATAGAGTACAGTGGAGTACAGTAGAGATAGAGTACAATGGAGCACAGTAGAGATAGAGTAGAGTGGAGTACAGTAAAGGTAGAGCACAGTGGGGCACAGTAGAGATAGAGTACAGTGGAGCACAGTAGAGGTAGAGTACAGTGGATCACAGTAGAGATAGAGTACAATGGAGTACAGTAGAGGTAGAGTAAAGTGGAGCACATTAGAGGTGGAGTACAGTGGAGCACAGTAGAGGTACAGTACAGTGGAGTACAGTGGAGCACAGTAGAGGTGGAGTACAGTAGAGTACAGTAGAGGTAGAGAACAGTACAGTACAGTAAAGGTAGAGTACAGTGGAGTACAGTAGAGATAGAGTACAGTTTAGCATAGTAGAGATAGAGTACAGTGGAGCACAGTAGAGATAGAGTACAGTGGAGTACAGTAGAGATAGAGTACAATGGAGCACAGTAGAGATAGAGTAGAGTGGAGTACAGTAAAGGTAGAGCACAGTGGAGCACAGTAGAGATAGAGTACAGTGGAGCACAGTAGAGGTAGAGTACAGTGGATCAGAGTAGAGATAGAGTACAATGGAGTACAGTAGAGGTAGAGTAAAGTGGAGCACAATAGAGGTGGAGTATAGTGGAGCACAGTAGAGGTACAGTACAGTGGAGTACAGTGGAGCACAGTAGAGGTGGAGTACAGTAGAGTACAGTAGAGGTAGAGAACAGTACAGTACAGTACAGTAAAGGTAGAGTACAGTGGAGTACAGTAGAGATAGAGTACAGGTGACCACAGTAGAGATAGAGTACAGTGGAGTACAGTAGAGGTAGAGTACAGTTGATTACAGTAGAGATAGAGTACAGTGGAGTAAATTGTTTTAGAGTACAGTGGAGCACAGTAGAGATAGAGTACAGTAGATCACAGTAGAGGTAGAGTACAGTGGAGTACAGTGGAGCACAGTAGAGGTAGAGTGCAGTGGAGCACAGTAGAGGTAGAGTACAGTGGAGTACAGTAGAGATAGAGTACAGTGGAGCACAGTAGTACAGTAAAGGTAGAGTACAGTGGAGTACAGTAGAGATAGAGTACAGTGGAGTATAGTAGAGTTAGAGTACAGTGGAGTACATTATAGGTAGAGTACAGTGGAGCACAGTAGAGATAGAGTACAGTAGAGCACAGTAGAGGTAGAGTACAGTGGAGTACAGTGGAGCACAGTAGAGGTGGAGTACAGTAGAGTACAGTAGAGGTAGAGAACAGTACAGTACAGTAGAGGTAGAGTACAATGGAGTACAGTAGAGATAGAGTACAGTGGAGCACAGTAGAGATAGAGTACAGTGGAGTACAGTAGAGATAGAGTACATTGGAGCACAGTAGATGTAGAGTACAGTGGAGTACAATAGAAATAGAGTACAGTGGAGCACAGTAGAGGTAGAGTACAGTGGAGTACAGTAGAGATAGAGTACAGTGGAGCACAGTAGAGGTAGAGTATAGTGGAGCACAGTAAAGATAGAGTACAGTGGAGCACAGTAGAGGTAGAGTACAGTGGAGCACAGTAGAGATAGAGTACAGTGGAGTACAGTAGAGATAGAGTTCAGTAGAGCACATTAGAGGTAGAGTACAGTGGAGTACAGTAGAGGTAGAGTACAGTGGAGCAGAGTAGAGGTAGAGTACAGTGGAGCAGAGTAGAGGTAGAGTACAGTGGAGTACAGTAGAGATAGAGTACAGTGGAGCACAGTAGAGGTAGAGTACAGTGGAGTACAGTAGAGATAGAGTACAGTGGAGTACAGTAGAGATAGAGTACATTGGAGCAGAGTAGAGATAGAGTACAGTGGAGTACAATAGAAATAGAGTACAGTGGAGAACAGTAGAGATAGAGTACAGTGGAGTATAGTAGAGGTAGAGTAGAGTGGAGTATAGTAGAGGTAGAGTACAGTGGAGTACATTATAGGTAGAGTACAGTGGAGCACAGTAGAGATAGAGTACAGTAGAGCACAGTAGAGGTAGAGTACAGTGGAGTACAGTGGAGCACAGTAGAGGTGGAGTACAGTAGAGTATAGTAGAGGTAGAGAACAGTACAGTGCAGTAGAGGTAGAGTACAGTGGAGTACAATAGAAATAGAGTACAGTGGAGAACAGTAGAGATAGAGTACAGTGGAGTATAGTACAGGTAGAGTACAGTGGAGTATAGTAGAGTTAGAGTACAGTGGAGTACATTATAGGTAGAGTACAGTGGAGCACAGTAGAGATAGAGTACAGTAGAGCACAGTAGAGGTAGAGTACAGTGGAGTACAGTGGAGCACAGTAGAGGTGGAGTACAGTAGAGTACAGTAGAGGTAGAGAACAGTACAGTACAGTAGAGGTAGAGTACAATGGAGTACAGTAGAGATAGAGTACAGTGGAGCACAGTAGAGATAGAGTACAGTGGAGTAGAGTAGAGGTAGAGTACAGTGGAGCACAGTAGAGATAGAGTACAGTGGAGTACAGTAGAGATAGAGTACAGTGGAGCAGAGTAGAGATAGAGTAGAGTGGAGCACAGTAGAGGTAGAGTACAGTGGAGCACAGTCGATGTAGAGTACAGTGGAGCACAGTAGAGGTAGAGTACAGTGGAGTACAGTAGAGATAGAGTACAGTGGAGCACAGTAGAGGTAGAGTACAGTGGAGTACAGTAGAGATAGAGTACAGTGGAGTACAGTAGAGATAGAGTACAGTGGAGTACAGTAGAGATAGAGTACAATGGAGCACAGTAGAGATAGAGTAGAGTGGAGTACAGTAAAGGTAGAGCACAGTGGGGCACAGTAGAGATAGAGTACAGTGGAGCACAGTAGAGGTAGAGTACAGTGGATCACAGTAGAGATAGAGTACAATGGAGTACAGTAGAGGTAGAGTAAAGTGGAGCACATTAGAGGTGGAGTACAGTGGAGCACAGTAGAGGTACAGTACAGTGGAGTACAGTGGAGCACAGTAGAGGTGGAGTACAGTAGAGTACAGTAGAGGTAGAGAACAGTACAGTACAGTAAAGGTAGAGTACAGTGGAGTACAGTAGAGATAGAGTACAGTTTAGCATAGTAGAGATAGAGTACAGTGGAGCACAGTAGAGATAGAGTACAGTGGAGTACAGTAGAGATAGAGTACAATGGAGCACAGTAGAGATAGAGTAGAGTGGAGTACAGTAAAGGTAGAGCACAGTGGAGCACAGTAGAGATAGAGTACAGTGGAGCACAGTAGAGGTAGAGTACAGTGGATCAGAGTAGAGATAGAGTACAATGGAGTACAGTAGAGGTAGAGTAAAGTGGAGCACAATAGAGGTGGAGTATAGTGGAGCACAGTAGAGGTACAGTACAGTGGAGTACAGTGGAGCACAGTAGAGGTGGAGTACAGTAGAGTACAGTAGAGGTAGAGAACAGTACAGTACAGTACAGTAAAGGTAGAGTACAGTGGAGTACAGTAGAGATAGAGTACAGGTGAGCACAGTAGAGATAGAGTACAGTGGAGTACAGTAGAGGTAGAGTACAGTTGATTACAGTAGAGATAGAGTACAGTGGAGTAAATTGTTTTAGAGTACAGTGGAGCACAGTAGAGATAGAGTACAGTAGATCACAGTAGAGGTAGAGTACAGTGGAGTACAGTGGAGCACAGTAGAGGTAGAGTGCAGTGGAGCACAGTAGAGGTAGAGTACAGTGGAGTACAGTAGAGATAGAGTACAGTGGAGCACAGTAGTACAGTAAAGGTAGAGTACAGTGGAGTACAGTAGAGATAGAGTACAGTGGAGTATAGTAGAGTTAGAGTACAGTGGAGTACATTATAGGTAGAGTACAGTGGAGCACAGTAGAGATAGAGTACAGTAGAGCACAGTAGAGGTAGAGTACAGTGGAGTACAGTGGAGCACAGTAGAGGTGGAGTACAGTAGAGTACAGTAGAGGTAGAGAACAGTACAGTACAGTAGAGGTAGAGTACAATGGAGTACAGTAGAGATAGAGTACAGTGGAGCACAGTAGAGATAGAGTACAGTGGAGTACAGTAGAGATAGAGTACATTGGAGCACAGTAGATGTAGAGTACAGTGGAGTACAATAGAAATAGAGTACAGTGGAGCACAGTAGAGGTAGAGTACAGTGGAGTACAGTAGAGATAGAGTACAGTGGAGCACAGTAGAGGTAGAGTATAGTGGAGCACAGTAAAGATAGAGTACAGTGGAGCACAGTAGAGGTAGAGTACAGTGGAGCACAGTAGAGATAGAGTACAGTGGAGTACAGTAGAGATAGAGTTCAGTAGAGCACATTAGAGGTAGAGTACAGTGGAGTACAGTAGAGGTAGAGTACAGTGGAGCAGAGTAGAGGTAGAGTACAGTGGAGCAGAGTAGAGGTAGAGTACAGTGGAGTACAGTAGAGATAGAGTACAGTGGAGCACAGTAGAGGTAGAGTACAGTGGAGTACAGTAGAGATAGAGTACAGTGGAGTACAGTAGAGATAGAGTACATTGGAGCAGAGTAGAGATAGAGTACAGTGGAGTACAATAGAAATAGAGTACAGTGGAGAACAGTAGAGATAGAGTACAGTGGAGTATAGTAGAGGTAGAGTAGAGTGGAGTATAGTAGAGGTAGAGTACAGTGGAGTACATTATAGGTAGAGTACAGTGGAGCACAGTAGAGATAGAGTACAGTAGAGCACAGTAGAGGTAGAGTACAGTGGAGTACAGTGGAGCACAGTAGAGGTGGAGTACAGTAGAGTATAGTAGAGGTAGAGAACAGTACAGTGCAGTAGAGGTAGAGTACAGTGGAGTACAATAGAAATAGAGTACAGTGGAGAACAGTAGAGATAGAGTACAGTGGAGTATAGTACAGGTAGAGTACAGTGGAGTATAGTAGAGTTAGAGTACAGTGGAGTACATTATAGGTAGAGTACAGTGGAGCACAGTAGAGATAGAGTACAGTAGAGCACAGTAGAGGTAGAGTACAGTGGAGTACAGTGGAGCACAGTAGAGGTGGAGTACAGTAGAGTACAGTAGAGGTAGAGAACAGTACAGTACAGTAGAGGTAGAGTACAATGGAGTACAGTAGAGATAGAGTACAGTGGAGCACAGTAGAGATAGAGTACAGTGGAGTAGAGTAGAGGTAGAGTACAGTGGAGCACAGTAGAGATAGAGTACAGTGGAGCACAGTAGAGGTAGAGTACAGTGGATCACAGTAGAGATAGAGTACAGTGGAGTACAGTAGAGGTAGAGTACAGTGGAGTACATTAGAGGTAGAGTACAGTGGAGCACAGTAGAGATAGAGTACAGTGGAGAACAGTAGAGATAGAGTACAGTGGAGTATAGTAGAGGTAGAGTACAGTGGAGTACAGTAAAGGTAGAGTACAGTGGAGTACAGTAGAGGTAGAGTACAGTGGAGTAGAGTAGAGATAGAGTCAGTGGAGTACAGTAGAGTAGAGCACAGTAGAGGTAGAGTACAGTGGAGTACAGTAGAAATAGAGTACAGTGGAGAACAGTAGAGATAGAGTACAGTGGAGTATAGTAGAGGTAGAGTACAGTGGAGCACAGTAGAGGTAGAGTACAGTGGAGCAAAGTAGAGGTAGAGTACAGTGGAGTACAGTAGAGATAGAGTACAGTGGAGCACAGTAGAGGTAGAGTACAGTGGAGTACAGTAGAGATAGTGTACTGTGGAGTACAGTAGATATAGAGTACAGTGGCATACAGTAGAGGTAGAGTACAGTGGAGTACAGTAGAGGTAGAGTACAGTGGAGTACAGTAGAGATAGAGTCAGTGGAGTACAGTAGAGTAGAGCACAGTAGAGGTAGAGTACAGTGGAGTACAGTAGAAATAGAGTACAGTGGAGAACAGTAGAGATAGAGTACAGTGGAGTATAGTAGAGGTAGAGTACAGTGGAGTACAGTAGATGTAGAGTACAGTGGAGTACAGTAGAGATAGAGTACAGTGGAGCACAGTAGAGGTAGAGTACAGTGGAGTACAGTAGAAATAGAGTACAGTGGAGAACAGTAGAGATAGAGTACTGTGGAGTATAGTAGAGGTATAGTACAGTGGAGTACAGTAGAGGTAGAGTACAGTGGAGCACAGAAGAGATAGAGTACAGCAGAGCACATTAGAGGTAGAGTACAGTGGAGTACAGTAGAGGTAGAGTACAGTGGAGCAAAGTAGAGGTAGAGTACAGTGGAGCAGAGTAGAGGTAGAGTACAGTGGAGTACAGTAGAGATAGAGTACAGTGGAGCACAGTAGAGGTAGAGTACAGTGGAGTACAGTAGAGATAGAGTACAGTGGAGCACAGTAGAGGTAGAGTACAGTGGATCACAGTAGAGGTAGAGTACAGTGGAGCACAGTCGATGTAGAGTACAGTGGAGCACAGTAGAGGTAGAGTACAGTGGAGTACAGTAGAGATAGAGTACAGTGGAGCACAGTAGAGGTAGAGTACAGTGGATTACAGTAGAGATAGAGTACAGTGGAGTACAGTAGAGATAGAGTACAGTGGAGTACAGTAGAGATAGAGTACAATGGAGCACAGTAGAGATAGAGTAGAGTGGAGTACAGTAAAGGTAGAGCACAGTGGAGCACAGTAGAGATAGAGTACAGTGGAGCACAGTAGAGGTAGAGTACAGTGGATCAGAGTAGAGATAGAGTACAATGGAGTACAGTAGAGGTAGAGTAAAGTGGAGCACATTAGAGGTGGAGTATAGTGGAGCACAGTAGAGGTACAGTACAGTGGAGTACAGTGGAGCACAGTAGAGGTGGAGTACAGTAGAGTACAGTAGAGGTAGAGAACAGTACAGTACAGTACAGTAAAGGTAGAGTACAGTGGAGTACAGTAGAGATAGAGTACAGGTGAGCACAGTAGAGATAGAGTACAGTGGAGTACAGTAGAGGTAGAGTACAGTTGATTACAGTAGAGATAGAATACAGTGGAGCAGAGTAGAGGTAGAGTATATTGGATCACAGTAGAGATAGAGTACAGTGGAGTACAGTAGAGGTACAGTACAGTGGAGTACAGTAGAGGTAGAGTACAGTGGAGTAAATTGTTTTAGAGTACAGTGGAGCACAGTAGAGATAGAGTACAGTAGATCACAGTAGAGGTAGAGTACAGTGGAGTACAGTGGAGCACAGTAGAGGTAGAGTGCAGTGGAGCACAGTAGAGGTAGAGTACAGTGGAGTACAGTAGAGATAGAGTACAGTGGAGCACAGTAGAGATAGAGTAGAGTGGAGCACAGTAGAGGTAGAGTACAGTGGAGCACAGTCGATGTAGAGTACAGTGGAGCACAGTAGAGGTAGAGTACAGTGGAGTACAGTAGAGATAGAGTACAGTGGAGCACAGTAGAGGTAGAGTACAGTGGAGTACAGTAGAGATAGAGTACAGTGGAGTACAGTAGAGATAGAGTACAGTGGAGTACAGTAGAGATAGAGTACAATGGAGCACAGTAGAGATAGAGTAGAGTGGAGTACAGTAAAGGTAGAGCACAGTGGGGCACAGTAGAGATAGAGTACAGTGGAGCACAGTAGAGGTAGAGTACAGTGGATCACAGTAGAGATAGAGTACAATGGAGTACAGTAGAGGTAGAGTAAAGTGGAGCACATTAGAGGTGGAGTACAGTGGAGCACAGTAGAGGTACAGTACAGTGGAGTACAGTGGAGCACAGTAGAGGTGGAGTACAGTAGAGTACAGTAGAGGTAGAGAACAGTACAGTACAGTAAAGGTAGAGTACAGTGGAGTACAGTAGAGATAGAGTACAGTTTAGCATAGTAGAGATAGAGTACAGTGGAGCACAGTAGAGATAGAGTACAGTGGAGTACAGTAGAGGTAGAGTACATTGGAGCACAGTAGAGATAGAATACAGTGGATTACAGTAGAGGTAGAGTATAGTGGATCACAGTAGAGATAGAGTACAGTGGAGTACAGTAGAGGTAGAGTACAGTGGAGTACAGTATAGGTAGAGTACAGTGGAGTACATTAGAGGTAGAGTACAGTGGAGCACAGTAGAGATAGAGTACAGTAGAGCACAGTAGAGGTAGAGTAGAGTGGAGTACAGTAGAGATAGAGTACAGTGGAGCACAGTAGAGGTAGAGTATAGTGGAGCACAGTAAAGATAGAGTACAGTGGAGCACAGTAGAGGTGGAGTACAGTAGAGTACAGTAGAGGTAGAGAACAGTACAGTACAGTAAAGGTAGAGTACAGTGGAGTACAGTAGAGATAGAGTACAGGTGAGCACAGTAGAGATAGAGTACAGTGGAGTACAGTAGAGGTAGAGTACAGTTGATTACAGTAGAGATAGAGTACAGTGGAGCACAGTAGAGGTAGAGTATATTGGATCACAGTAGAGATAGAGTACAGTGGAGTACAGTAGAGGTAGAGTACAGTGGAGTACAGTAGAGGTAGAGTACAGTGGAGTACATTAGAGGTAGAGTACAGTGGAGCACAGTAGATATAGAGTACAGTAGAGCACAGTAGAGGTAGAGTACAGTGGAGCACAGTAGAGGTAGAGTACAGTGGAGTACAGTAGAGATAGAGTACAGTGGAGTACAGTAGAGATAGAGTACATTGGAGCAGAGTAGAGATAGAGTACAGTGGAGTACAATAGAAATAGAGTACAGTGGAGAACAGTAGAGATAGAGTACAGTGGAGTATAGTAGAGGTAGAGTAGAGTGGAGTATAGTAGAGGTAGAGTACAGTGGAGTACATTATAGGTAGAGTACAGTGGAGCACAGTAGAGATAGAGTACAGTAGAGCACAGTAGAGGTAGAGTACAGTGGAGTACAGTGGAGCACAGTAGAGGTGGAGTACAGTAGAGTATAGTAGAGGTAGAGAACAGTACAGTGCAGTAGAGGTAGAGTACAGTGGAGTACAATAGAAATAGAGTACAGTGGAGAACAGTAGAGATAGAGTACAGTGGAGTATAGTACAGGTAGAGTACAGTGGAGTATAGTAGAGTTAGAGTACAGTGGAGTACATTATAGGTAGAGTACAGTGGAGCACAGTAGAGATAGAGTACAGTAGAGCACAGTAGAGGTAGAGTACAGTGGAGTACAGTGGAGCACAGTAGAGGTGGAGTACAGTAGAGTACAGTAGAGGTAGAGAACAGTACAGTACAGTAGAGGTAGAGTACAATGGAGTACAGTAGAGATAGAGTACAGTGGAGCACAGTAGAGATAGAGTACAGTGGAGTAGAGTAGATGTAGAGTACAGTGGAGCACAGTAGAGATAGAGTACAGTGGAGCACAGTAGAGGTAGAGTACAGTGGATCACAGTAGAGATAGAGTACAGTGGAGTACAGTAGAGGTAGAGTACAGTGGAGTACATTAGAGGTAGAGTACAGTGGAGCACAGTAGAGATAGAGTACAGTGGAGAACAGTAGAGATAGAGTACAGTGGAGTATAGTAGAGGTAGAGTACAGTGGAGTACAGTAAAGGTAGAGTACAGTGGAGTACAGTAGAGGTAGAGTACAGTGGAGTAGAGTAGAGATAGAGTCAGTGGAGTACAGTAGAGTAGAGCACAGTAGAGGTAGAGTACAGTGGAGTACAGTAGAAATAGAGTACAGTGGAGAACAGTAGAGATAGAGTACAGTGGAGTATAGTAGAGGTAGAGTACAGTGGAGCACAGTAGAGGTAGAGTACAGTGGAGCAAAGTAGAGGTAGAGTACAGTGGAGTACAGTAGAGATAGAGTACAGTGGAGCACAGTAGAGGTAGAGTACAGTGGAGTACAGTAGACATAGTGTACTGTGGAGTACAGTAGATATAGAGTACAGTGGCATACAGTAGAGGTAGAGTACAGTGGAGTACAGTAGAGGTAGAGTACAGTGGAGTACAGTCGAGATAGAGTCAGTGGAGTACAGTAGAGTACAGCACAGTAGAGGTAGAGTACAGTGGAGTACAGTAGAAATAGAGTACAGTGGAGAACAGTAGAGATAGAGTACAGTGGAGTATAGTAGAGGTAGAGTACAGTGGAGTACAGTAGATGTAGAGTACAGTGGAGTACAGTAGAGATAGAGTACAGTGGAGCACAGTAGAGGTAGAGTACAGTGGAGTACAGTAGAAATAGAGTACAGTGGAGAACAGTAGAGATAGAGTACTGTGGAGTATAGTAGAGGTATAGTACAGTGGAGTACAGTAGAGGTAGAGTACAGTGGAGCACAGAAGAGATAGAGTACAGCAGAGCACATTAGAGGTAGAGTACAGTGGAGTACAGTAGAGGTAGAGTACAGTGGAGCAAAGTAGAGGTAGAGTACAGTGGAGCAGAGTAGAGGTAGAGTACAGTGGAGTACAGTAGAGATAGAGTACAGTGGAGCACAGTAGAGGTAGAGTACAGTGGAGTACAGTAGAGATAGAGTACAGTGGAGCACAGTAGAGGTAGAGTACAGTGGATCACAGTAGAGGTAGAGTACAGTGGAGCACAGTCGATGTAGAGTACAGTGGAGCACAGTAGAGGTAGAGTACAGTGGAGTACAGTAGAGATAGAGTACAGTGGAGCACAGTAGAGGTAGAGTACAGTGGATTACAGTAGAGATAGAGTACAGTGGAGTACAGTAGAGATAGAGTACAGTGGAGTACAGTAGTGATAGAGTACAATGGAGCACAGTAGAGATAGAGTAGAGTGGAGTACAGTAAAGGTAGAGCACAGTGGAGCACAGTAGAGATAGAGTACAGTGGAGCACAGTAGAGGTAGAGTACAGTGGATCAGAGTAGAGATAGAGTACAATGGAGTACAGTAGAGGTAGAGTAAAGTGGAGCACATTAGAGGTGGAGTATAGTGGAGCACAGTAGAGGTACAGTACAGTGGAGTACAGTGGAGCACAGTAGAGGTGGAGTACAGTAGAGTACAGTAGAGGTAGAGAACAGTACAGTACAGTACAGTAAAGGTAGAGTACAGTGGAGCACAGTAGAGATAGAGTACAGGTGAGCACAGTAGAGATAGAGTACAGTGGAGTACAGTAGAGGTAGAGTACAGTTGATTACAGTAGAGATAGAATACAGTGGAGCAGAGTAGAGGTAGAGTATATTGGATCACAGTAGAGATAGAGTACAGTGGAGTACAGTAGAGGTACAGTACAGTGGAGTACAGTAGAGGTAGAGTACAGTGGAGTAAATTGTTTTAGAGTACAGTGGAGCACAGTAGAGATAGAGTACAGTAGATCACAGTAGAGGTAGAGTACATTGGAGTACAGTGGAGCACAGTAGAGGTAGAGTGCAGTGGAGCACAGTAGAGGTAGAGTACAGTGGAGTACAGTAGAGATAGAGTACAGTGGAGCACAGTAGAGATAGAGTAGAGTGGAGCACAGTAGAGGTAGAGTACAGTGGAGCACAGTAGAGATAGAGTACAGTGGAGTACAGTAGAGATAGAGTACAATGGAGCACAGTAGAGATAGAGTAGAGTGGAGTACAGTAAAGGTAGAGCACAGTGGAGCACAGTAGAGATAGAGTACAGTGGAGCACAGTAGAGGTAGAGTACAGTGGATCAGAGTAGAGATAGAGTACAATGGAGTACAGTAGAGGTAGAGTAAAGTGGAGCACAATAGAGGTGGAGTATAGTGGAGCACAGTAGAGGTACAGTACAGTGGAGTACAGTGGAGCACAGTAGAGGTGGAGTACAGTAGAGTACAGTAGAGGTAGAGAACAGTACAGTACAGTACAGTAAAGGTAGAGTACAGTGGAGTACAGTAGAGATAGAGTACAGGTGAGCACAGTAGAGATAGAGTACAGTGGAGTACAGTAGAGGTAGAGTACAGTTGATTACAGTAGAGATAGAGTACAGTGGAGTAAATTGTTTTAGAGTACAGTGGAGCACAGTAGAGATAGAGTACAGTAGATCACAGTAGAGGTAGAGTACAGTGGAGTACAGTGGAGCACAGTAGAGGTAGAGTGCAGTGGAGCACAGTAGAGGTAGATTACAGTGGAGTACAGTAGAGATAGAGTACAGTGGAGCACAGTAGTACAGTAAAGGTAGAGTACAGTGGAGTACAGTAGAGATAGAGTACAGTGGAGTATAGTAGAGTTAGAGTACAGTGGAGTACATTATAGGTAGAGTACAGTGGAGCACAGTAGAGATAGAGTACAGTAGAGCACAGTAGAGGTAGAGTACAGTGGAGTACAGTGGAGCACAGTAGAGGTGGAGTACAGTAGAGTACAGTAGAGGTAGAGAACAGTACAGTACAGTAGAGGTAGAGTACAATGGAGTACAGTAGAGATAGAGTACAGTGGAGCACAGTAGAGATAGAGTACAGTGGAGTACAGTAGAGATAGAGTACATTGGAGCACAGTAGATGTAGAGTACAGTGGAGTACAATAGAAATAGAGTACAGTGGAGCACAGTAGAGGTAGAGTACAGTGGAGTACAGTAGAGATAGAGTACAGTGGAGCACAGTAGAGGTAGAGTATAGTGGAGCACAGTAAAGATAGAGTACAGTGGAGCACAGTAGAGGTAGAGTACAGTGGAGCACAGTAGAGATAGAGTACAGTGGAGTACAGTAGAGATAGAGTACAGTAGAGCACATTAGAGGTAGAGTACAGTGGAGTACAGTAGAGGTAGAGTACAGTGGAGCAGAGTAGAGGTAGAGTACAGTGGAGCAGAGTAGAGGTAGAGTACAGTGGAGTACAGTAGAGATAGAGTACAGTGGAGCACAGTAGAGGTAGAGTACAGTGGAGTACAGTAGAGATAGAGTACAGTGGAGTACAGTAGAGATAGAGTACATTGGAGCAGAGTAGAGATAGAGTACAGTGGAGTACAATAGAAATAGAGTACAGTGGAGAACAGTAGAGATAGAGTACAGTGGAGTATAGTAGAGGTAGAGTAGAGTGGAGTATAGTAGAGGTAGAGTACAGTGGAGTACATTATAGGTAGAGTACAGTGGAGCACAGTAGAGATAGAGTACAGTAGAGCACAGTAGAGGTAGAGTACAGTGGAGTACAGTGGAGCACAGTAGAGGTGGAGTACAGTAGAGTATAGTAGAGGTAGAGAACAGTACAGTGCAGTAGAGGTAGAGTACAGTGGAGTACAATAGAAATAGAGTACAGTGGAGAACAGTAGAGATAGAGTACAGTGGAGTATAGTACAGGTAGAGTACAGTGGAGTATAGTAGAGTTAGAGTACAGTGGAGTACATTATAGGTAGAGTACAGTGGAGCACAGTAGAGATAGAGTACAGTAGAGCACAGTAGAGGTAGAGTACAGTGGAGTACAGTGGAGCACAGTAGAGGTGGAGTACAGTAGAGTACAGTAGAGGTAGAGAACAGTACAGTACAGTAGAGTTAGAGTACAATGGAGTACAGTAGAGATAGAGTACAGTGGAGCACAGTAGAGATAGAGTACAGTGGAGTAGAGTAGAGGTAGAGTACAGTGGAGCACAGTAGAGATAGAGTACAGTGGAGCACAGTAGAGGTAGAGTACAGTGGATCACAGTAGAGATAGAGTACAGTGGAGTACAGTAGAGGTAGAGTACAGTGGAGTACATTAGAGGTAGAGTACAGTGGAGCACAGTAGAGATAGAGTACAGTGGAGAACAGTAGAGATAGAGTACAGTGGAGTATAGTAGAGGTAGAGTACAGTGGAGTACAGTAAAGGTAGAGTACAGTGGAGTACAGTAGAGGTAGAGTACAGTGGAGTAGAGTAGAGATAGAGTCAGTGGAGTACAGTAGAGTAGAGCACAGTAGAGGTAGAGTACAGTGGAGTACAGTAGAAATAGAGTACAGTGGAGAACAGTAGAGATAGAGTACAGTGGAGTATAGTAGAGGTAGAGTACAGTGGAGCACAGTAGAGGTAGAGTACAGTGGAGCAAAGTAGAGGTAGAGTACAGTGGAGTACAGTAGAGATAGAGTACAGTGGAGCACAGTAGAGGTAGAGTACAGTGGAGTACAGTAGAGATAGTGTACTGTGGAGTACAGTAGATATAGAGTACAGTGGCATACAGTAGAGGTAGAGTACAGTGGAGTACAGTAGAGGTAGAGTACAGTGGAGTACAGTAGAGATAGAGTCAGTGGAGTACAGTAGAGTAGAGCACAGTAGAGGTAGAGTACAGTGGAGTACAGTAGAAATAGAGTACAGTGGAGAACAGTAGAGATAGAGTACAGTGGAGTATAGTAGAGGTAGAGTACAGTGGAGTACAGTAGATGTAGAGTACAGTGGAGTACAGTAGAGATAGAGTACAGTGGAGCACAGTAGAGGTAGAGTACAGTGGAGTACAGTAGAAATAGAGTACAGTGGAGAACAGTAGAGATAGAGTACTGTGGAGTATAGTAGAGGTATAGTACAGTGGAGTACAGTAGAGGTAGAGTACAGTGGAGCACAGAAGAGATAGAGTACAGCAGAGCACATTAGAGGTAGAGTACAGTGGAGTACAGTAGAGGTAGAGTACAGTGGAGCAAAGTAGAGGTAGAGTACAGTGGAGCAGAGTAGAGGTAGAGTACAGTGGAGTACAGTAGAGATAGAGTACAGTGGAGCACAGTAGAGGTAGAGTACAGTGGAGTACAGTAGAGATAGAGTACAGTGGAGCACAGTAGAGGTAGAGTACAGTGGATTACAGTAGAGATAGAGTACAGTGGAGTACAGTAGAGATAGAGTACAGTGGAGTACAGTAGAGATAGAGTACAATGGAGCACAGTAGAGGTAGAGTACAGTGGAGTACAGTGGAGCACAGTAGAGGTAGAGTGCAGTGGAGCACAGTAGAGGTAGATTACAGTGGAGTACAGTAGAGATAGAGTACAGTGGAGCACAGTAGTACAGTAAAGGTAGAGTACAGTGGAGTACAGTAGAGATAGAGTACAGTGGAGTATAGTAGAGTTAGAGTACAGTGGAGTACATTATAGGTAGAGTACAGTGGAGCACAGTAGAGATAGAGTACAGTAGAGCACAGTAGAGGTAGAGTACAGTGGAGTACAGTGGAGCACAGTAGAGGTGGAGTACAGTAGAGTACAGTAGAGGTAGAGAACAGTACAGTACAGTAGAGGTAGAGTACAATGGAGTACAGTAGAGATAGAGTACAGTGGAGCACAGTAGAGATAGAGTACAGTGGAGTACAGTAGAGATAGAGTACATTGGAGCACAGTAGATGTAGAGTACAGTGGAGTACAATAGAAATAGAGTACAGTGGAGCACAGTAGAGGTAGAGTACAGTGGAGTACAGTAGAGATAGAGTACAGTGGAGCACAGTAGAGGTAGAGTATAGTGGAGCACAGTAAAGATAGAGTACAGTGGAGCACAGTAGAGGTAGAGTACAGTGGAGCACAGTAGAGATAGAGTACAGTGGAGTACAGTAGAGATAGAGTACAGTAGAGCACATTAGAGGTAGAGTACAGTGGAGTACAGTAGAGGTAGAGTACAGTGGAGCAGAGTAGAGGTAGAGTACAGTGGAGCAGAGTAGAGGTAGAGTACAGTGGAGTACAGTAGAGATAGAGTACAGTGGAGCACAGTAGAGGTAGAGTACAGTGGAGTACAGTAGAGATAGAGTACAGTGGAGTACAGTAGAGATAGAGTACATTGGAGCAGAGTAGAGATAGAGTACAGTGGAGTACAATAGAAATAGAGTACAGTGGAGAACAGTAGAGATAGAGTACAGTGGAGTATAGTAGAGGTAGAGTAGAGTGGAGTATAGTAGAGGTAGAGTACAGTGGAGTACATTATAGGTAGAGTACAGTGGAGCACAGTAGAGATAGAGTACAGTAGAGCACAGTAGAGGTAGAGTACAGTGGAGTACAGTGGAGCACAGTAGAGGTGGAGTACAGTAGAGTATAGTAGAGGTAGAGAACAGTACAGTGCAGTAGAGGTAGAGTACAGTGGAGTACAATAGAAATAGAGTACAGTGGAGAACAGTAGAGATAGAGTACAGTGGAGTATAGTACAGGTAGAGTACAGTGGAGTATAGTAGAGTTAGAGTACAGTGGAGTACATTATAGGTAGAGTACAGTGGAGCACAGTAGAGATAGAGTACAGTAGAGCACAGTAGAGGTAGAGTACAGTGGAGTACAGTGGAGCACAGTAGAGGTGGAGTACAGTAGAGTACAGTAGAGGTAGAGAACAGTACAGTACAGTAGAGTTAGAGTACAGTGGAGAACAGTAGAGATAGAGTACAGTGGAGTATAGTAGAGGTAGAGTACAGTGGAGCACAGTAGAGGTAGAGTACAGTGGAGCAAAGTAGAGGTAGAGTACAGTGGAGTACAGTAGAGATAGAGTACAGTGGAGCACAGTAGAGGTAGAGTACAGTGGAGTACAGTAGAGATAGTGTACTGTGGAGTACAGTAGATATAGAGTACAGTGGCATACAGTAGAGGTAGAGTACAGTGGAGTACAGTAGAGGTAGAGTACAGTGGAGTACAGTAGAGATAGAGTCAGTGGAGTACAGTAGAGTAGAGCACAGTAGAGGTAGAGTACAGTGGAGTACAGTAGAAATAGAGTACAGTGGAGAACAGTAGAGATAGAGTACAGTGGAGTATAGTAGAGGTAGAGTACAGTGGAGTACAGTAGATGTAGAGTACAGTGGAGTACAGTAGAGATAGAGTACAGTGGAGCACAGTAGAGGTAGAGTACAGTGGAGTACAGTAGAAATAGAGTACAGTGGAGAACAGTAGAGATAGAGTACTGTGGAGTATAGTAGAGGTATAGTACAGTGGAGTACAGTAGAGGTAGAGTACAGTGGAGCACAGAAGAGATAGAGTACAGCAGAGCACATTAGAGGTAGAGTACAGTGGAGTACAGTAGAGGTAGAGTACAGTGGAGCAAAGTAGAGGTAGAGTACAGTGGAGCAGAGTAGAGGTAGAGTACAGTGGAGTACAGTAGAGATAGAGTACAGTGGAGCACAGTAGAGGTAGAGTACAGTGGAGTACAGTAGAGATAGAGTACAGTGGAGCACAGTAGAGGTAGAGTACAGTGGATTACAGTAGAGATAGAGTACAGTGGAGTACAGTAGAGATAGAGTACAGTGGAGTACAGTAGAGATAGAGTACAATGGAGCACAGTAGAGATAGAGTAGAGTGGAGTACAGTAAAGGTAGAGCACAGTGGAGCACAGTAGAGATAGAGTACAGTGGAGCACAGTAGAGGTAGAGTACAGTGGATCAGAGTAGAGATAGAGTACAATGGAGTACAGTAGAGGTAGAGTAAAGTGGAGCACATTAGAGGTGGAGTATAGTGGAGCACAGTAGAGGTACAGTACAGTGGAGTACAGTGGAGCACAGTAGAGGTGGAGTACAGTAGAGTACAGTAGAGGTAGAGAACAGTACAGTACAGTACAGTAAAGGTAGAGTACAGTGGAGTACAGTAGAGATAGAGTACAGGTGAGCACAGTAGAGATAGAGTACAGTGGAGTACAGTAGAGGTAGAGTACAGTTGATTACAGTAGAGATAGAATACAGTGGAGCAGAGTAGAGGTAGAGTATATTGGATCACAGTAGAGATAGAGTACAGTGGAGTACAGTAGAGGTACAGTACAGTGGAGTACAGTAGAGGTAGAGTACAGTGGAGTAAATTGTTTTAGAGTACAGTGGAGCACAGTAGAGATAGAGTACAGTAGATCACAGTAGAGGTAGAGTACAGTGGAGTACAGTGGAGCACAGTAGAGGTAGAGTGCAGTGGAGCACAGTAGAGGTAGAGTACAGTGGAGTACAGTAGAGATAGAGTACAGTGGAGCACAGTAGAGATAGAGTAGAGTGGAGCACAGTAGAGGTAGAGTACAGTGGAGCACAGTCGATGTAGAGTACAGTGGAGCACAGTAGAGGTAGAGTACAGTGGAGTACAGTAGAGATAGAGTACAGTGGAGCACAGTAGAGGTAGAGTACAGTGGAGTACAGTAGAGATAGAGTACAGTGGAGTACAGTAGAGATAGAGTACAGTGGAGTACAGTAGAGATAGAGTACAATGGAGCACAGTAGAGATAGAGTAGAGTGGAGTACAGTAAAGGTAGAGCACAGTGGGGCACAGTAGAGATAGAGTACAGTGGAGCACAGTAGAGGTAGAGTACAGTGGATCACAGTAGAGATAGAGTACAATGGAGTACAGTAGAGGTAGAGTAAAGTGGAGCACATTAGAGGTGGAGTACAGTGGAGCACAGTAGAGGTACAGTACAGTGGAGTACAGTGGAGCACAGTAGAGGTGGAGTACAGTAGAGTACAGTAGAGGTAGAGAACAGTACAGTACAGTAAAGGTAGAGTACAGTGGAGTACAGTAGAGATAGAGTACAGTTTAGCATAGTAGAGATAGAGTACAGTGGAGCACAGTAGAGATAGAGTACAGTGGAGTACAGTAGAGGTAGAGTACAGTGGAGCACAGTAGAGATAGAATACAGTGGATTACAGTAGAGGTAGAGTATAGTGGATCACAGTAGAGATAGAGTACAGTGGAGTACAGTAGAGGTAGAGTACAGTGGAGTACAGTATAGGTAGAGTACAGTGGAGTACATTAGAGGTAGAGTACAGTGGAGCACAGTAGAGATAGAGTACAGTAGAGCACAGTAGAGGTAGAGTAGAGTGGAGTACAGTAGAGATAGAGTACAGTGGAGCACAGTAGAGGTAGAGTATAGTGGAGCACAGTAAAGATAGAGTACAGTGGAGCACAGTAGAGGTGGAGTACAGTAGAGTACAGTAGAGGTAGAGAACAGTACAGTACAGTAAAGGTAGAGTACAGTGGAGTACAGTAGAGATAGAGTACAGGTGAGCACAGTAGAGATAGAGTACAGTGGAGTACAGTAGAGGTAGAGTACAGTTGATTACAGTAGAGATAGAGTACAGTGGAGCACAGTAGAGGTAGAGTATATTGGATCACAGTAGAGATAGAGTACAGTGGAGTACAGTAGAGGTAGAGTACAGTGGAGTACAGTAGAGGTAGAGTACAGTGGAGTACATTAGAGGTAGAGTACAGTGGAGCACAGTAGAGATAGAGTACAGTAGAGCACAGTAGAGGTAGAGTAGAGTGGAGTACAGTAGAGATAGAGTACAGTGGAGCACAGTAGAGGTAGAGTACATTGGAGCACAGTAGAGGTAGAGTACAGTGGAGTACAGTAGAGATAGAGTACAGTGGAGCACAGTAGAGGTAGAGTATAGTGGAGCACAGTAAAGATAGAGTACAGTGGAGCACAGTAGAGGTAGAGTACAGTGGAGCACAGTAGACATAGAGTACAGTGGAGTACAGTAGAGATAGAGTACATTGGAGCACAGTAGATGTAGAGTACAGTGGAGTACAATAGAAATAGAGTACAGTGGAGAACAGTAGAGATAGAGTACAGTGGAGCACAGAAGAGATAGAGTACAGTAGAGCACATTAGAGGTAGAGTACAGTGGAGTACAGTAGAGGTAGAGTACAGTGGAGCAGAGTAGAAGTAGAGTACAGTGGAGCAGAGTAGAGGTAGAGTACAGTGGAGTACAGTAGAGATAGAGTACAGTGGAGCACAGTAGAGGTAGAGTACAGTGGAGTACAGTAGAGATAGAGTACAGTGGAGCACAGTAGAGGTAGAGTACAGTGGATCACAGTAGAGGTAGAGTACAGTGGAGCACAGTCGATGTAGAGTACAGTGGAGCACAGTAGAGGTAGAGTACAGTGGAGTACAGTAGAGATAGAGTACAGTGGAGCACACTAGAGGTAGAGTACAGTGGAGTACAGTAGAGATAGAGTACAGTGGAGCACAGTAGAGGTAGAGTACAGTGGAGCACAGTAGAGGTAGAGTACAGTGGAGCACAGTCGATGTAGAGTACAGTGGAGCACAGTAGAGGTAGAGTACAGTGGAGTACAGTAGAGATAGAGTACAGTGGAGCACAGTAGCGGTAGAGTACAGTGGAGTACAGTAGAGATAGAGTACAGTGGAGTACAGTAGAGATAGAGTACAGTGGAGTACAGTAGAGATAGAGTACAATGGAGCACAGTAGAGATAGAGTAGAGTGGAGTACAGTAAAGGTAGAGCACAGTGGAGCACAGTAGAGATAGAGTACAGTGGAGCACAGTAGAGGTAGAGTACAGTGGATCACAGTAGAGATAGAGTACAGTGGAGTACAGTAGAGGTAGAGTAAAGTGGAGCACATTAGAGGTGGAGTACAGTGGAGCACAGTAGAGGTACAGTACAGTGGAGTACAGTGGAGCACAGTAGAGTTGGAGTACAGTAGAGTACAGTAGAGGTAGAGAACACTACAGTACATTAAAGGTAGAGTACAGTGGAGTACAGTAGAGATAGAGTACAGTTTAGCATAGTAGAGATAGAGTACAGTGGAGCACAGTAGAGATAGAGTACAGTGGAGTACAGTAGAGGTAGAGTGCAGTGGAGCACAGTAGAGATAGAATACAGTGGATTACAGTAGAGGTAGAGTATAGTGGATCACAGTAGAGATAGAGTACAGTGGAGTACAGTAGAGGTAGAGTACAGTGGAGTACAGTAGAGGTAGAGTACAGTGGAGTACATTAGAGGTAGAGTACAGTGGAGCACAGTAGAGATAGAGTACAGTAGAGCACAGTAGAGGTAGAGTACAGTGGAGTACAGTAGAGATAGAGTACATTGGAGCACAGTAGAGGTAGAGTACAGTGGAGTACAGTAGAGATAGAGTACAGTGGAGCACAGTAGAGGTAGAGTATAGTGGAGCACAGTAAAGATAGAGTACAGTGGAGCACAGTAGAGGTAGAGTACAGTGGAGCACAGTAGAGATAGAGTACAGTGGAGTACAGTAGAGATAGAGTACATTGGAGCACAGTAGATGTAGAGTACAGTGGAGTACAATAGAAATAGAGTACAGTGGAGAACAGTAGAGATAGAGTACAGTGGAGCACAGAAGAGATAGAGTACAGTAGAGCACATTAGAGGTAGAGTACAGTGGAGTACAGTAGAGGTAGAGTACAGTGGAGCACAGTAGAGGTAGAGTACAGTGGAGCAGAGTAGAGGTAGAGTACAGTGGAGTACAGTAGAGATAGAGTACAGTGGAGCACAGTAGAGGTAGAGTACAGTGGAGTACAGTAGAGATAGAGTACAGTGGAGCACAGTAGAGGTAGAGTACAGTGGATCACAGTAGAGGTAGAGTACAGTGGAGCACAGTCGATGTAGAGTACAGTGGAACACAGTAGAGGTAGAGTACAATGGAGTACAGTAGAGATAGAGTACAGTGGAGCACAGTAGAGGTAGAGTACAGTGGATTACAGTAGAGATAGAGTACAGTGGAGTACAGTAGAGATAGAGTACAGTGGAGTACAGTAGAGATAGAGTACAATGGAGCACAGTAGAGATAGAGTAGAGTGGAGTACAGTAAAGGTAGAGCACAGTGGAGCACAGTAGAGATAGAGTACAGTGGAGCACAGTAGAGGTAGAGTACAGTGGATCACAGTAGAGATAGAGTACAATGGAGTACAGTAGAGGTAGAGTAAAGTGGAGCACATTAGAGGTGGAGTATAGTGGAGCACAGTAGAGGTACAGTACAGTGGAGCACAGTAGAGGTGGAGTACAGTAGAGTACAGTAGAGGTAGAGAACAGTACAGTACAGTAAAGGTAGAGTACAGTGGAGTACAGTAGAGATAGAGTACATGTGAGCACAGTAGAGATAGAGTACAGTGGAGTACAGTAGAGGTAGAGTACAGTTGATTACAGTAGAGATAGAGTACAGTGGAGCACAGTAGAGGTAGAGTATATTGGATCACAGTAGAGATAGAGTACAGTGGAGTACAGTAGAGGTACAGTACAGTGGAGTACAGTAGAGGTAGAGTAGAGTGGAGTAAATTGTTTTAGAGTACAGTGGAGCACAGTAGAGATAGAGTACAGTAGAGCACAGTAGAGGTAGAGTACAGTGGAGTACAGTGGAGCACAGTAGAGGTAGAGTGCAGTGGAGCACAGTAGAGGTAGAGTACAGTGGAGCACAGTAGAGGTAGAGTACAGTGGAGTACAGTAGAGATAGAGTACATTGGAGCACAGTAGAGGTAGAGTACAGTGGAGTACAGTAGAGATAGAGTACAGTGGAGCACAGTAGAGGTAGAGTACAGTGGAGCACAGTAGAGGTAGAGTACAGTGGAGCACAGTAGAGATAGAGTACAGTGGAGCACAGTAGAGGTAGAGTACAGTGGAGCACAGTAGAGGTAGAGTACAGTGGAGCACAGTAGAGGTAGAGTACAGTAGAGCACAGTAGAGATAGAGTACAGTGGAGTACAGTAGAGATAGAGTACAGTGGAGCACAGTAGAGGTAGAGTACAGTGGAGTACAGTAGAGATAGAGTACAGTGGAGTACAGTAGAGATAGAGTACATTGGAGCAGAGTAGAGGTAGAGTACAGTGGAGTACAATAGAAATAGAGTACAGTGGAGAACAGTAGAGATAGAGTACAGTGGAGTATAGTAGAGGTAGAGTAGAGTGGAGTATAGTAGAGGTAGAGTACAGTGGAGTACATTATAGGTAGAGTACAGTGGAGCACAGTAGAGATAGAGTACAGTAGAGCACAGTAGAGGTAGAGTACAGTGGAGTACAGTGGAGCACAGTAGAGGTGGAGTACAGTAGAGTATAGTAGAGGTAGAGAACAGTACAGTGCAGTAGAGGTAGAGTACAGTGGAGTACAATAGAAATAGAGTACAGTGGAGAACAGTAGAGATAGAGTACAGTGGAGTATAGTACAGGTAGAGTACAGTGGAGTATAGTAGAGTTAGAGTACAGTGGAGTACATTATAGGTAGAGTACAGTGGAGCACAGTAGAGATAGAGTACAGTAGAGCACAGTAGAGGTAGAGTACAGTGGAGTACAGTGGAGCACAGTAGAGGTGGAGTACAGTAGAGTACAGTAGAGGTAGAGAACAGTACAGTACAGTAGAGGTAGAGTACAATGGAGTACAGTAGAGATAGAGTACAGTGGAGCACAGTAGAGATAGAGTACAGTGGAGTAGAGTAGAGGTAGAGTACAGTGGAGCACAGTAGAGATAGAGTACAGTGGAGCACAGTAGAGGTAGAGTACAGTGGATCACAGTAGAGATAGAGTACAGTGGAGTACAGTAGAGGTAGAGTAAAGTGGAGTACATTAGAGGTATAGTACAGTGGAGCACAGTAGAGATAGAGTACAGTAGAGCACAGTAGAGGTAGAGTACAGTGGAGTACAGTGGAGCACAGTAGAGGTGGAGTACAGTAGAGTACAGTAGAGGTAGAGAACAGTACAGTACAGTAGAGGTAGAGTACAATGGAGTACAGTAGAGATAGAGTACAGTGGAGTACAGTAGAGATAGAGTACAGTGGAGTACAGTAGAGGTAGAGTACAGTGGAGCACAGTAGAGATAGAGTACAGTGGAGCACAGTAGAGGTAGAGTACAGTGGATCACAGTAGAGATAGAGTACAGTGGAGTACAGTAGAGGTAGAGTACAGTGGAGCACAGTAGCCGTAGAGTACAGTGGAGCACAGTAGAGGTAGAGTACAGTGGAGCACAGTCGATGTAGAGTACAGTGGAGCACAGTAGAGGTAGAGTACAGTGGAGTACAGTAGAGTAGAGTACAGTAGAGCACAGTAGCCGTAGAGTACAGTGGAGCACAGTAGAGGTAGAGTACAGTGGAGCACAGTCGATGTAGAGTACAGTGGAGCACAGTAGAGGTAGAGTACAGTGGAGTACAGTAGAGATAGAGTACAGTGGAGCACAGTAGAGGTAGAGTACAGTGGATTACAGTAGAGATAGAGTACAGTGGAGTACAGTAGAGATAGAGTACAGTGGAGTACAGTAGAGATAGAGTACAATGGAGCACAGTAGAGATAGAGTAGAGTGGAGTACAGTAAAGGTAGAGCACAGTGGAGCACAGTAGAGATAGAGTACAGTGGAGCACAGTAGAGGTAGAGTACAGTGGATCACAGTAGAGATAGAGTACAATGGAGTACAGTAGAGGTAGAGTAAAGTGGAGCACATTAGAGGTGGAGTATAGTGGAGCACAGTAGAGGTACAGTACAGTGGAGCACAGTAGAGGTGGAGTACAGTAGAGTACAGTAGAGGTAGAGAACAGTACAGTACAGTAAAGGTAGAGTACAGTGGAGTACAGTAGAGATAGAGTACAGGTGAGCACAGTAGAGATAGAGTACAGTGGAGTACAGTAGAGGTAGAGTACAGTTGATTACAGTAGAGATAGAGTACAGTGGAGCACAGTAGAGGTAGAGTATATTGGATCACAGTAGAGATAGAGTACAGTGGAGTACAGTAGAGGTACAGTACAGTGGAGTACAGTAGAGGTAGAGTAGAGTGGAGTAAATTGTTTTAGAGTACAGTGGAGCACAGTAGAGATAGAGTACAGTAGAGCACAGTAGAGGTAGAGTACAGTGGAGTACAGTGGAGCACACTAGAGGTAGAGTGCAGTGGAGCACAGTAGAGGTAGAGTACAGTGGAGCACAGTAGAGGTAGAGTACAGTGGAGTACAGTAGAGATAGAGTACATTGGAGCACAGTAGAGGTAGAGTACAGTGGAGTACAGTAGAGATAGAGTACAGTGGAGCACAGTAGAGGTAGAGTACAGTGGAGCACAGTAGAGGTAGAGTACAGTGGAGCACAGTAGAGGTAGAGTACAGTGGAGCACAGTAGAGGTCGAGTACAGTGGAGCACAGTAGAGGTAGAGTACAGTGGAGCACAGTAGAGGTAGAGTACAGTAGAGCACAGTAGAGATAGAGTACAGTGGAGTACAGTAGAGATAGAGTACAGTGGAGCACAGTAGAGGTAGAGTACAGTGGAGTACAGTAGAGATAGAGTACAGTGGAGTACAGTAGAGATAGAGTACATTGGAGCAGAGTAGAGGTAGAGTACAGTGGAGTACAATAGAAATAGAGTACAGTGGAGAACAGTAGAGATAGAGTACAGTGGAGTATAGTAGAGGTAGAGTAGAGTGGAGTATAGTAGAGGTAGAGTACAGTGGAGTACATTATAGGTAGAGTACAGTGGAGCACGGTAGAGATAGAGTACAGTAGAGCACAGTAGAGGTAGAGTACAGTGGAGTACAGTGGAGCACAGTAGAGGTGGAGTACAGTAGAGTATAGTAGAGGTAGAGAACAGTACAGTGCAGTAGAGGTAGAGTACAGTGGAGTACAATAGAAATAGAGTACAGTGGAGAACAGTAGAGATAGAGTACAGTGGAGTATAGTACAGGTAGAGTACAGTGGAGTATAGTAGAGTTAGAGTACAGTGGAGTACATTATAGGTAGAGTACAGTGGAGCACAGTAGAGATAGAGTACAGTAGAGCACAGTAGAGGTAGAGTACAGTGGAGTACAGTGGAGCACAGTAGAGGTGGAGTACAGTAGAGTACAGTAGAGGTAGAGAACAATACAGTACAGTAGAGGTAGAGTACAATGGAGTACAGTAGAGATAGAGTACAGTGGAGCACAGTAGAGATAGAGTACAGTGGAGCACAGTAGAGGTAGAGTACAGTGGATCACAGTAGAGATAGAGTACAGTGGAGTACAGTAGAGGTAGAGTAAAGTGGAGTACATTAGAGGTATAGTACAGTGGAGCACAGTAGAGATAGAGTACAGTAGAGCACAGTAGAGGTAGAGTACAGTGGAGTACAGTGGAGCACAGTAGAGGTGGAGTACAGTAGAGTACAGTAGAGGTAGAGAACAGTACAGTACAGTAGAGATAGAGTACAGTGGAGTACAGTAGAGATAGAGTACAGTGGAGTACAGTAGAGGTAGAGTACAGTGGAGCACAGTAGAGATAGAGTACAGTGGAGCACAGTAGAGGTAGAGTACAGTAGAGCACAGTAGAGGTAGAGTACAGTGGAGTACAGTGGAGCACACTAGAGGTAGAGTGCAGTGGAGCACAGTAGAGGTAGAGTACAGTGGAGCACAGTAGAGGTAGAGTACAGTGGAGTACAGTAGAGATAGAGTACATTGGAGCACAGTAGAGGTAGAGTACAGTGGAGTACAGTAGAGATAGAGTACAGTGGAGCACAGTAGAGGTAGAGTACAGTGGAGCACAGTAGAGGTAGAGTACAGTGGAGCACAGTAGAGGTAGAGTACAGTGGAGCACAGTAGAGGTCGAGTACAGTGGAGCACAGTAGAGGTAGAGTACAGTGGAGCACAGTAGAGGTAGAGTACAGTAGAGCACAGTAGAGATAGAGTACAGTGGAGTACAGTAGAGATAGAGTACAGTGGAGCACAGTAGAGGTAGAGTACAGTGGAGTACAGTAGAGATAGAGTACAGTGGAGTACAGTAGAGATAGAGTACATTGGAGCAGAGTAGAGGTAGAGTACAGTGGAGTACAATAGAAATAGAGTACAGTGGAGAACAGTAGAGATAGAGTACAGTGGAGTATAGTAGAGGTAGAGTAGAGTGGAGTATAGTAGAGGTAGAGTACAGTGGAGTACATTATAGGTAGAGTACAGTGGAGCACGGTAGAGATAGAGTACAGTAGAGCACAGTAGAGGTAGAGTACAGTGGAGTACAGTGGAGCACAGTAGAGGTGGAGTACAGTAGAGTATAGTAGAGGTAGAGAACAGTACAGTGCAGTAGAGGTAGAGTACAGTGGAGTACAATAGAAATAGAGTACAGTGGAGAACAGTAGAGATAGAGTACAGTGGAGTATAGTACAGGTAGAGTACAGTGGAGTATAGTAGAGTTAGAGTACAGTGGAGTACATTATAGGTAGAGTACAGTGGAGCACAGTAGAGATAGAGTACAGTAGAGCACAGTAGAGGTAGAGTACAGTGGAGTACAGTGGAGCACAGTAGAGGTGGAGTACAGTAGAGTACAGTAGAGGTAGAGAACAATACAGTACAGTAGAGGTAGAGTACAATGGAGTACAGTAGAGATAGAGTACAGTGGAGCACAGTAGAGATAGAGTACAGTGGAGCACAGTAGAGGTAGAGTACAGTGGATCACAGTAGAGATAGAGTACAGTGGAGTACAGTAGAGGTAGAGTAAAGTGGAGTACATTAGAGGTATAGTACAGTGGAGCACAGTAGAGATAGAGTACAGTAGAGCACAGTAGAGGTAGAGTACAGTGGAGTACAGTGGAGCACAGTAGAGGTGGAGTACAGTAGAGTACAGTAGAGGTAGAGAACAGTACAGTACAGTAGAGATAGAGTACAGTGGAGTACAGTAGAGATAGAGTACAGTGGAGTACAGTAGAGGTAGAGTACAGTGGAGCACAGTAGAGATAGAGTACAGTGGAGCACAGTAGAGGTAGAGTACAGTGGATCACAGTAGAGATAGAGTACAGTGGAGTACAGTAGAGGTAGAGTACAGTGGAGCACAGTAGCCGTAGAGTACAGTGGAGCACAGTAGAGGTAGAGTACAGTGGAGCACAGTCGATGTAGAGTACAGTGGAGCACAGTAGAGGTAGAGTACAGTGGAGTACAGTAGAGTAGAGTACAGTAGAGCACAGTAGCCGTAGAGTACAGTGGAGCACAGTAGAGGTAGAGTACAGTGGAGCACAGTCGATGTAGAGTACAGTGGAGCACAGTAGAGGTAGAGTACAGTGGAGTACAGTAGAGATAGAGTACAGTGGAGCACAGTAGAGGTAGAGTACAGTGGATTACAGTAGAGATAGAGTACAGTGGAGTACAGTAGAGATAGAGTACAGTGGAGTACAGTAGAGATAGAGTACAATGGAGCACAGTAGAGATAGAGTAGAGTGGAGTACAGTAAAGGTAGAGCACAGTGGAGCACAGTAGAGATAGAGTACAGTGGAGCACAGTAGAGGTAGAGTACAGTGGATCACAGTAGAGATAGAGTACAATGGAGTACAGTAGAGGTAGAGTAAAGTGGAGCACATTAGAGGTGGAGTATAGTGGAGCACAGTAGAGGTACAGTACAGTGGAGCACAGTAGAGGTGGAGTACAGTAGAGTACAGTAGAGGTAGAGAACAGTACAGTACAGTAAAGGTAGAGTACAGTGGAGTACAGTAGAGATAGAGTACAGGTGAGCACAGTAGAGATAGAGTACAGTGGAGTACAGTAGAGGTAGAGTACAGTTGATTACAGTAGAGATAGAGTACAGTGGAGCACAGTAGAGGTAGAGTATATTGGATCACAGTAGAGATAGAGTACAGTGGAGTACAGTAGAGGTACAGTACAGTGGAGTACAGTAGAGGTAGAGTAGAGTGGAGTAAATTGTTTTAGAGTACAGTGGAGCACAGTAGAGATAGAGTACAGTAGAGCACAGTAGAGGTAGAGTACAGTGGAGTACAGTGGAGCACACTAGAGGTAGAGTGCAGTGGAGCACAGTAGAGGTAGAGTACAGTGGAGCACAGTAGAGGTAGAGTACAGTGGAGCACAGTAGAGGTAGAGTACAGTGGAGCACAGTAGAGGTAGAGTACAGTGGAGCACAGTAGAGGTAGAGTACAGTGGAGCACAGTAGAGGTCGAGTACAGTGGAGCACAGTAGAGGTAGAGTACAGTGGAGCACAGTAGAGGTAGAGTACAGTAGAGCACAGTAGAGATAGAGTACAGTGGAGTACAGTAGAGATAGAGTACAGTGGAGCACAGTAGAGGTAGAGTACAGTGGAGTACAGTAGAGATAGAGTACAGTGGAGTACAGTAGAGATAGATTACATTGGAGCAGAGTAGAGGTAGAGTACAGTGGAGTACAATAGAAATAGAGTACAGTGGAGAACAGTAGAGATAGAGTACAGTGGAGTACAGTAGAGATAGAGTACAGTGGAGCACAGTAGAGGTAGAGTACAGTGGAGTACAGTAGAGATAGAGTACAGTGGAGTACAGTAGAGATAGAGTACATTGGAGCAGAGTAGAGGTAGAGTACAGTGGAGTACAATAGAAATAGAGTACAGTGGAGAACAGTAGAGATAGAGTACAGTGGAGTATAGTAGAGGTAGAGTAGAGTGGAGTATAGTAGAGGTAGAGTACAGTGGAGTACATTATAGGTAGAGTACAGTGGAGCACAGTAGAGATAGAGTACAGTAGAGCACAGTAGAGGTAGAGTACAGTGGAGTACAGTGGAGCACAGTAGAGGTGGAGTACAGTAGAGTATAGTAGAGGTAGAGAACAGTACAGTGCAGTAGAGGTAGAGTACAGTGGAGTACAATAGAAATAGAGTACAGTGGAGAACAGTAGAGATAGAGTACAGTGGAGTATAGTACAGGTAGAGTACAGTGGAGTATAGTAGAGTTAGAGTACAGTGGAGTACATTATAGGTAGAGTAAAGTAGAGCACAGTAGAGGTAGAGTACAGTGGAGTACAGTGGAGCACAGTAGAGGTGGAGTACAGTAGAGTACAGTAGAGGTAGAGAACAGTACAGTACAGTAGAGGTAGAGTACAATGGAGTACAGTAGAGATAGAGTACAGTGGAGCACAGTAGAGATAGAGTACAGTGGAGTAGAGTAGAGGTAGAGTACAGTGGAGCACAGTAGAGATAGAGTACAGTGGAGCACAGTAGAGGTATAGTACAGTGGATCACAGTAGAGATAGAGTACAGTGGAGTACAGTAGAGGTAGAGTACAGTGGAGTACATTAGAGGTATAGTACAGTGGAGCACAGTAGAGATAGAGTACAGTAGAGCACAGTAGAGGTAGAGTACAGTGGAGTACAGTGGAGCACAGTAGAGGTGGAGTACAGTAGAGTACAGTAAAGGTAGAGAACAGTACAGTACAGTAGAGGTAGAGTACAATGGAGTACAGTAGAGATAGAGTACAGTGGAGTACAGTAAAGATAGAGTACAGTGGAGTACAGTAGAGGTAGAGTACAGTGGAGCACAGTAGAGATAGAGTACAGTGGAGCACAGTAGAGGTAGAGTACAGTGGATCACAGTAGAGATAGAGTACAGTGGAGTACAGTAGAGGTAGAGTACAGTGGAGTACATTAGAGGTAGAGTACAGTGGAGCACAGTAGAGATAGAGTACAGTGGAGAACAGTAGAGATAGAGTACAGTGGAGTATAGTAGAGGTAGAGTACAGTGGAGTACAGTAGAGGTAGAGTACAGTGGAGTACAGTAGAGGTAGAGTACAGTGGAGTACAGTAGAGATAGAGTCAGTGGAGTACAGTAGAGTAGAGCACAGTAGAGGTAGAGTACAGTGGAGTACAGTAGAAATAGAGTACAGTGGAGAACAGTAGAGATAGAGTACAGTGGAGTATAGTAGAGGTAGAGTACAGTGGAGCACAGTAGAGGTAGAGTACAGTGGAGCACAGTAGAGGTAGAGTAGAGTGGAGTACAGTAGAGATAGAGTACAGTGGAGCACAGTAGAGGTAGAGTACAGTGGAGTACAGTAGAGATAGTGTACAGTGGAGCACAGTAGATATAGAGTACAGTGGCATACAGTAGAGGTAGAGTACAGTGGAGTACAGTAGAGGTAGAGTACAGTGGAGTACAGTAGAGATAGAGTCAGTGGAGTACAGTAGAGTAGAGCACAGTAGAGGTAGAGTACAGTGGAGTACAGTAGAAATAGAGTAGAGTGGAGAACAGTAGAGATAGAGTACAGTGGAGTATAGTAGAGGTAGAGTACAGTGGAGTACAGTAGATGTAGAGTACAGTGGAGTACAGTAGAGATAGAGTACAGTGGAGCACAGTAGAGGTAGAGTACAGTGGAGTACAGTAGAAATAGAGTACAGTGGAGAACAGTAGAGATAGAGTACTGTGGAGTATAGTAGAGGTATAGTACAGTGGAGTACAGTAGAGGTAGAGTACAGTGGAGCACAGAAGAGATAGAGTACAGTGGAGTACAGTAGAGGTAGAGTACAGTGGAGCACAGTAGAGATAGAATACAGTGGATTACAGTAGAGGTAGAGTATAGTGGATCACAGTAGAGATAGAGTACAGTGGAGTACAGTAGAGGTAGAGTACAGTGGAGTACAGTAGAGGTAGAGTACAGTGGAGTACATTAGAGGTAGAGTACAGTGGAGCACAGTAGAGATAGAGTACAGTAGAGCACAGTAGAGGTAGAGTACAGTGGAGTACAGTAGAGATAGAGTACATTGGAGCACAGTAGAGGTAGAGTACAGTGGAGTACAGTAGAGATAGAGTACAGTGGAGCACAGTAGAGGTAGAGTATAGTGGAGCACAGTAAAGATAGAGTACAGTGGAGGACAGTAGAGGTAGAGTACAGTGGAGCACAGTAGAGATAGAGTACAGTGGAGTACAGTAGAGATAGAGTACATTGGAGCACAGTAGATGTAGAGTACAGTGGAGTACAATAGAAATAGAGTACAGTGGAGAACAGTAGAGATAGAGTACAGTGGAGCACAGAAGAGATAGAGTACAGTAGAGCACATTAGAGGTAGAGTACAGTGGAGTACAGTAGAGGTAGAGTACAGTGGAGCAGAGTAGAGGTAGAGTACAGTGGAGCAGAGTAGAGGTAGAGTACAGTGGAGTACAGTAGAGATAGAGTACAGTGGAGCACAGTAGAGGTAGAGTACAGTGGAGTACAGTAGAGATAGAGTACAGTGGAGCACAGTAGAGGTAGAGTACAGTGGATCACAGTAGAGGTAGAGTACAGTGGAGCACAGTAGAGATAGAGTACAGTAGAGCACAGTAGAGGTAGAGTACAGTGGAGTACAGTGGAGCACAGTAGAGGTGGAGTACAGTAGAGTACAGTAGAGGTAGAGAACAGTACAGTACAGTAGAGGTAGAGTACAATGGAGTACAGTAGAGATAGAGTACAGTGGAGCACAGTAGAGATAGAGTACAGTGGAGTAGAGTAGAGGTAAAGTACAGTGGAGCACAGTAGAGATAGAGTACAGTGGAGCACAGTAGAGGTAGAGTACAGTGGATCACAGTAGAGATAGAGTACAGTGGAGTACAGTAGAGGTAGAGTAAAGTGGAGTACATTAGAGGTATAGTACAGTGGAGCACAGTAGAGATAGAGTACAGTAGAGCACAGTAGAGGTAGAGTACAGTGGAGTACAGTGGAGCACAGTAGAGGTGGAGTACAGTAGAGTACAGTAGAGGTAGAGAACAGTACAGTACAGTAGAGGTAGAGTACAATGGAGTACAGTAGAGATAGAGTACAGTGGAGTACAGTAGAGATAGAGTACAGTGGAGTACAGTAGAGGTAGAGTACAGTGGAGCACAGTAGAGATAGAGTACAGTGGAGCACAGTAGAGGTAGAGTACAGTGGATCACAGTAGAGATAGAGTACAGTGGAGTACAGTAGAGGTAGAGTACAGTGGAGTACATTAGAGGTAGAGTACAGTGGAGCACAGTAGAGATAGAGTCAGTGGAGTACAGTAGAGTAGAGTACAGTAGAGCACAGTAGCCGTAGAGTACAGTGGAGCACAGTAGAGGTAGAGTACAGTGGAGTACAGTAGAGGTAGAGTACAGTGGAGTAACGTAGAGGTAGAGTACAGTGGAGTGCAGTAGAGATAGATTACAGTGGAGCATAGTAGAGGAAGAGTACAGTGGAGTACAGTGGAGCACAGTAGAGGTGGAGTACAGTAGAGTACAGTAGAGGTAGATAACAGTACAGTAGAGGTAGAGTACAGTGGAGTACAGTAGAGATAGAGTACAGTGGAGTCCAGTGGAGCAAAGTGGAGGTAGAGTACAGTGGAGTACAGTAGAGATAGTGTACAGTGGAGTAGAGTAGATATAGAGTACAGTGGCATACAGTAGAGGTAGAGTACAGTGGAGTACAGTAGAGGTAGAGTACAGTGGAGTACAGTAGAGATAGAGTCAGTGGAGTACAGTAGAGTAGAGCACAGTAGAGGTAGAGTACAGTGGAGTACAGTAGAAATAGAGTACAGTGGAGAACAGTAGAGATAGAGTATAGTGGAGTATAGTAGAGGTAGAGTACAGTGGAGTAGAGTAGATGTAGAGTACAGTGGAGTACAGTAGAGGTAGAGTACAGTGGAGCACAGTAGAGGTAGAGTACAGTGGAGTACAGTAGAAATAGAGTACAGTGGAGAACAGTAGAGATAGAGTACAGTGGAGTATAGTAGAGGTATAGTACAGTGGAGCACGGTAGAGGTAGAGTACAGTGGAGCACAGAAGAGATAGAGTACAGTAGAGCACAGTAGAGGTAGAGTACAGTGGAGTACAGTAGAGGTAGAGTACAGTGGAGCACAGTAGAGGTAGAGTACAGTGGAGCAGAGTAGAGGTAGAGTACAGTGGAGTACAGTAGAGATAGAGTACAGTGGAGCACAGTAGAGGTAGAGTACAGTGGAGTACAGTAGAGATAGAGTACAGTGGAGCACAGTAGAGGTAGAGTACAGTGGAGCACAGTAGAGGTAGAGTACAGTGGAGCACAGTCGATGTAGAGTACAGTGGAGCACAGTAGAGGTAGAGTACAGTGGAGTACAGTAGAGATAGAGTACAGTGGAGCACAGTAGAGGTAGAGTACAGTGGAGTACAGTAGGCTTGCCGCGATAGACGGTGTTGACGGTGTTACCGGTTTTAAGCCCCATCACCGGTGACATCACTTTCCCACCGTGACACCGCGATGTCTTGACTTTTTTAAAGTATTCGTTTTTGCTAAAATATTTATTTGAATTAATTAAAAATAATAATGATCAATTATTTAGTTCAGAAGAGAGCATATAATATAATTAAAAACTGAACTGCGCAGTGCGTGCCAAGAGCCAGTCACGTCACAGATCAGCAAGCATCAGGATTCCATTTAGCACGTGTGGAGATGAGAACGAGTCAAATTACAGAAAAGCTTATTTCGAAAGTGAAAGTATAACGCGCACGCATTTAAAAGCCAGAGCTGCCAACTTTTGAGTTTAGCTTGGAGTGAGACTTTTCCGACGGGTGTGCTTGCACACGCAAGGTCTCTCGCTCGCTTTCCCTCGCGCGCTACGCGGTTTGAAGCACAATCTCTGTCTCGCGTGCGCGCTCGCTCTAGATTCCAGGAGATTTTAACTATTTTGCGGCATAACTAGTCGATCACGAGTGGCTCAACATGTAGATATATAGATAAACTCATCTTCCAGGCATTTGACCGACCAGGTTGACACTTCATGCGTGAGAAATCGGGGGTGTGGCGTGAGATGCGTGAGAGTTGGCAGCTCTGTAAAAGCTATTTAACCCCCCCGCCCCGCCCCCCACGGTGACACCGGGATTACCGGTGTTGTCACACGTCGATTAACCGGTGGGAAATTTTCCTCACCGCCGCAACCCTAGAGTACAGTAGAGATAGAGTACAGTGGAGTGCAGTAGAGATAGAGTACAGTGGAGTACAGTAGAGATAGAGTACAATGGAGCACAGTAGAGATAGAGTAGAGTGGAGTACAGTAAAGGTAGAGCACAGTGGAGCACAGTAGAGATAGAGTACAGTGGAGCACAGTAGAGGTAGAGTACAGGGGATCACAGTAGAGATAGAGTACAGTGGAGTACAGTAGAGGTAGAGTAAAGTGGAGCACATTAGAGGTGGAGTACAGTGGAGTACAGTAGAGGTAGAGTAAAGTGGAGCACATTAGAGGTGGAGTACAGTGGAGCACAGTAGAGGTACAGTACAGTGGAGCACAGTAGAGGTGGAGTACAGTAGAGTACAGTAGAGGTAGAGAACAGTACAGTACAGTAAAGGTAGAGTACAGTGGAGTACAGTAGAGATAGAGTACAGTAGAGCATAGTAGAGATAGAGTACAGTGGAGCACAGTAGAGATAGAGTACAGTGGAGTACATTAGAGGTAGAGTACAGTGGAGCACAGTAGAGATAGAATACAGTGGATTACAGTAGAGGTAGAGTATAGTGGATCACAGTAGAGATAGAGTACAGTGGAGTACAGTAGAGGTAGAGTACAGTGGAGTACAGTAGAGGTAGAGTACAGTGGAATACATTAGAGGTAGAGTACAGTGGAGTACAGTAGAGATAGGGTACATTGGAGCACAGTAGAGGTAGAGTACAGTGGAGTACAGTAGAGATAGAGTACAGTGGAGCACAGTAGAGGTAGAGTATAGTGGAGGACAGTAAAGATAGAGTACAGTGGAGCACAGTAGAGGTAGAGTACAGTGGAGCACAGTAGAGGTAGAGTACAGTGGAGCACAGTAGAGGTAGAGTACAGTGGAGTACAGTAGAGATAGAGTACAGTGGAGCACAGTAGAGGTAGAGTACAGTGGAGTAGAGTAGAGATAGAGTACAGTGTAGTACAGTAGAGATAGAGTACAGTGGATTACAGTAGAGATAGAGTACATTGGAGCACAGTAGATGTAGAGTACAGTGGAGTACAATAGAAATAGAGTACAGTGGAGAACAGTAGAGATAGAGTACAGTGGAGTATAGTAGAGGTAGAGGACAGTGGAGTATAGTAGAGGTAGAGTACAATGGAGTATAGTAGAGGTAGAGTACAGTGGATTACATTAGAGGTAGAGTACAGTGGAGCACAGTAGAGATAGAGTACAGTAGAGCACAATAGAAATAGAGTACAGTGGAGAACAGTAGAGATAGAGTACAGTGGAGTATAGTAGAGGTAGAGTAGAGTGGAGTATAGTAGAGGTAGAGTACAGTGGAGTACATTATAGGTAGAGTACAGTGGAGCACAGTAGAGATAGAGTACAGTAGAGCACAGTAGAGGTAGAGTACAGTGGAGCACAGTAGAGGTAGAGTACAGTGGAGCAGAGTAGAGGTAGAGAACAGTGGAGTACAGTAGAGATAGAGTACAGTGGAGCACAGTAGAGGTAGAGTACAGTGGAGTACAGTAGAGATAGAGTACAGTGGAGCACAGTAGAGGTAGAGTACAGTGGATCACAGTAGAGGTAGAGTACAGTGGAGCACAGTCGATGTAGAGTACAGTGGAGCACAGTAGAGGTAGAGTACAGTGGAGTACAGTAGAGATAGAGTACAGTGGAGCACAGTAGAGGTAGAGTACAGTGGATTACAGTAGAGATAGAGTACAGTGGAGTACAGTAGAGATAGAGTACAGTGGAGTACAGTAGAGATAGAGTACAATGGAGCACAGTAGAGATAGAGTAGAGTGGAGTACAGTAAAGGTAGAGCACAGTGGAGCACAGTAGAGATAGAGTACACTGGAGCACAGTAGAGGTAGAGTACAGTGGATCAGAGTAGAGATAGAGTACAATGGAGTACAGTAGAGGTAGAGTAAAGTGGAGCACATTAGAGGTGGAGTATAGTGGAGCACAGTAGAGGTACAGTACAGTGGAGTACAGTGGAGCACAGTAGAGGTGGAGTACAGTAGAGTACAGTAGAGGTAGAGAACAGTACAGTACAGTACAGTAAAGGTAGAGTACAGTGGAGTACAGTAGAGATAGAGTACAGGTGAGCACAGTAGAGATAGAGTACAGTGGAGTACAGTAGAGGTAGAGTACAGTTGATTACAGTAGAGATAGAGTACATTGGAGCACAGTAGAGGTAGAGTATATTGGATCACAGTAGAGATAGAGTACAGTGGAGTACAGTAGAGGTAGATTACAGTGGAGTAAATTGTTTTAGAGTACAGTGGAGCACAGTAGAGATAGAGTACAGTAGATCACAGTAGAGGTAGAGTACAGTGGAGTACAGTGGAGCACAGTAGAGGTAGAGTGCAGTGGAGCACAGTAGAGGTAGAGTACAGTGGAGTACAGTAGAGATAGAGTACAGTGGAGCACAGTAGAGATAGAGTACAGTGGAGCACAGTAGAGGTAGAGTACAGTGGAGCACAGTCGATGTAGAGTACAGTGGAGCACAGTAGAGGTAGAGTACAGTGGAGTACAGTAGAGATAGAGTACAGTGGAGCACAGTAGAGGTAGAGTACAGTGGAGTACAGTAGAGATAGAGTACAGTGGAGTACAGTAGAGATAGAGTACAGTGGAGTACAGTAGAGATAGAGTACAATGGAGCACAGTAGAGGTAGAGTACAGTGGAGTACAGTAGAGATAGAGTACAGTGGAGCACAGTAGAGGTAGAGTACAGTGGAGTACAGTAGAGATAGAGTACAGTGGAGCACAGTAGAGGTAGAGTACAGTGGAGTACAGTAGAGATAGAGTACAGTGGAGTACAGTAGAGATAGAGTACAGTGGAGCACAGTAGAGGTAGAGTACAGTGGAGTACAGTAGAGATAGAGTACAGTGGAGCACAGTAGAGGTAGAGTACAGTGGAGCACAGTAGAGGTAGAGTACAGTGGAGCACAGTCGATGTAGAGTACAGTGGAGCACAGTAGAGGTAGAGTACAGTGGAGTACAGTAGAGATAGAGTACAGTGGAGTACAGTAGAGATAGAGTACATTGGAGCACAGTAGATGTAGAGTACAGTGGAGTACAATAGAAATAGAGTACAGTGGAGAACAGTAGAGATAGAGTACAGTGGAGCACAGAAGAGATAGAGTACAGTAGAGCACATTAAAGGTAGAGTACAGTGGAGTACAGTAGAGATAGAGTACAGTTTAGCATAGTAGAGATAGAGTACAGTGGAGCACAGTAGAGATAGAGTACAGTGGAGTACAGTAGAGGTAGAGTACAGTGGAGCACAGTAGAGATAGAATACAGTGGATTACAGTAGAGGTAGAGTATAGTGGATCACAGTAGAGATAGAGTACAGTGGAGTACAGTAGAGGTAGAGTACAGTGGAGTACAGTAGAGGTAGAGTACAGTGGAGTACATTAGAGGTAGAGTACAGTGGAGCACAGTAGAGGTAGAGTACAGTGGAGTACAGTAGAGATAGAGTACATTGGAGCACAGTAGAGGTAGAGTACAGTGGAGTACAGTAGAGATAGAGTACAGTGGAGCACAGTAGAGGTAGAGTATAGTGGAGCACAGTAAAGATAGAGTACAGTGGATCACAGTAGAGGTAGAGTACAGTGGAGCACAGTAGAGATAGAGTACAGTGGAGTACAGTAGAGATAGAGTACATTGGAGCACAGTAGATGTAGAGGACAGTGGAGTACAATAGAAATAGAGTACAGTGGAGAACAGTAGAGATAGAGTACAGTGGAGCACAGAAGAGATAGAGTACAGTAGAGCACATTAGAGGTAGAGTACAGTGGAGTACAGTAGAGGTAGAGTACAGTGGAGCACAGTAGAGGTAGAGTACAGTGGAGTACAGTAGAGATAGAGTACAGTGGAGCACAGTAGAGGTAGAGTACAGTGGATTACAGTAGAGATAGAGTACAGTGGAGTACAGTAGAGATAGAGTAAAGTGGAGTACAGTAGAGATAGACTACAATGGAGCACAGTAGAGATAGAGTAGAGTGGAGTACAGTAAAGGTAGAGCACAGTGGAGCACAGTAGAGATAGAGTACAGTGGAGCACAGTAGAGGTAGAGTACAGTGGATCACAGTAGAGATAGAGTACAATGGAGTACAGTAGAGGTAGAGTAAAGTGGAGCACATTAGAGGTGGAGTATAGTGGAGCACAGTAGAGGTACAGTACAGTGGAGCACAGTAGAGGTGGAGTACAGTCGAGTACAGTAGAGGTAGAGAACAGTACAGTACAGTAAAGGTAGAGTACAGTGGAGTACAGTAGAGATAGAGTACAGGTGAGCACAGTAGAGATAGAGTACAGTGGAGTACAGTAGAGGTAGAGTACAGTTGATTACAGTAGAGATAGAGTACAGTGGAGCACAGTAGAGGTAGAGTATATTGGATCACAGTAGAGATAGAGTACAGTGGAGTACAGTAGAGGTACAGTACAGTGGAGTACAGTAGAGGTAGAGTAGAGTGGAGTAAATTGTTTTAGAGTACAGTGGAGCACAGTAGAGATAGAGTACAGTAGAGCACAGTAGAGGTAGAGTACAGTGGAGTACAGTGGAGCACAGTAGAGGTAGAGTGCAGTGGAGCACAGTAGAGGTAGAGTACAGTGGAGCACAGTAGAGGTAGAGTACAGTGGAGTACAGTAGAGATAGAGTACATTGGAGCACAGTAGAGGTAGAGTACAGTGGAGTACAGTAGAGATAGAGTACAGTGGAGCACAGTAGAGGTAGAGTACAGTGGAGCACAGTAGAGGTAGAGTACAGTGGAGCACAGTAGAGATAGAGTACAGTGGAGCACAGTAGAGGTAGAGTACAGTGGAGCACAGTAGAGGTAGAGTACAGTGGAGCACAGTAGAGGTAGAGTACAGTAGAGCACAGTAGAGATAGAGTACAGTGGAGTACAGTAGAGATAGAGTACAGTGGAGCACAGTAGAGGTAGAGTACAGTGGAGTACAGTAGAGATAGAGTACAGTGGAGTACAGTAGAGATAGAGTACATTGGAGCAGAGTAGAGGTAGAGTACAGTGGAGTACAATAGAAATAGAGTACAGTGGAGAACAGTAGAGATAGAGTACAGTGGAGTATAGTAGAGGTAGAGTAGAGTGGAGTATAGTAGAGGTAGAGTACAGTGGAGTACATTATAGGTAGAGTACAGTGGAGCACAGTAGAGATAGAGTACAGTAGAGCACAGTAGAGGTAGAGTACAGTGGAGTACAGTGGAGCACAGTAGAGGTGGAGTACAGTAGAGTATAGTAGAGGTAGAGAACACTACAGTGCAGTAGAGGTAGAGTACAGTGGAGTACAATAGAAATAGAGTACAGTGGAGAACAGTAGAGATAGAGTACAGTGGAGTATAGTACAGGTAGAGTACAGTGGAGTATAGTAGAGTTAGAGTACAGTGGAGTACATTATAGGTAGAGTACAGTGGAGCACAGTAGAGATAGAGTACAGTAGAGCACAGTAGAGGTAGAGTACAGTGGAGTACAGTGGAGCACAGTAGAGGTGGAGTACAGTAGAGTAGAGTAGAGGTAGAGAACAGTACAGTACAGTAGAGGTAGAGTACAATGGAGTACAGTAGAGATAGAGTACAGTGGAGCACAGTAGAGATAGAGTACAGTGGAGTAGAGTAGAGGTAAAGTACAGTGGAGCACAGTAGAGATAGAGTACAGTGGAGCACAGTAGAGGTAGAGTACAGTGGATCACAGTAGAGATAGAGTACAGTGGAGTACAGTAGAGGTAGAGTAAAATGGAGTACATTAGAGGTATAGTACAGTGGAGCACAGTAGAGATAGAGTACAGTAGAGCACAGTAGAGGTAGAGTACAGTGGAGTACAGTGGAGCACAGTAGAGGTGGAGTACAGTAGAGTACAGTAGAGGTAGAGAACAGTACAGTACAGTAGAGGTAGAGTACAATGGAGTACAGTAGAGATAGAGTACAGTGGAGTACAGTAGAGATAGAGTACAGTGGAGTACAGTAGAGATAGAGTACAGGTGAGCACAGTAGAGATAGAGTACAGTGGAGTACAGTAGAGGTAGAGTACAGTTGATTACAGTAGAGATAGAGTACATTGGAGCACAGTAGAGGTAGAGTATATTGGATCACAGTAGAGATAGAGTACAGTGGAGTACAGTAGAGGTAGATTACAGTGGAGTAAATTGTTTTAGAGTACAGTGGAGCACAGTAGAGATAGAGTACAGTAGATCACAGTAGAGGTAGAGTACAGTGGAGTACAGTGGAGCACAGTAGAGGTAGAGTGCAGTGGAGCACAGTAGAGGTAGAGTACAGTGGAGTACAGTAGAGATAGAGTACAGTGGAGCACAGTAGAGATAGAGTACAGTGGAGCACAGTAGAGGTAGAGTACAGTGGAGCACAGTCGATGTAGAGTACAGTGGAGCACAGTAGAGGTAGAGTACAGTGGAGTACAGTAGAGATAGAGTACAGTGGAGCACAGTAGAGGTAGAGTACAGTGGAGTACAGTAAAGATAGAGTACAGTGGAGTACAGTAGAGATAGAGTACAGTGGAGTACAGTAGAGATAGAGTACAATGGAGCACAGTAGAGATAGAGTAGAGTGGAGTACAGTAAAGGTAGAGCACAGTGGAGCACAGTAGAGATAGAGTACAGTGGAGCACAGTAGAGGTAGAGTACAGTGGATCACAGTAGAGATAGAGTACAGTGGAGTACAGTAGAGGTAGAGTAAAGTGGAGCACATTAGAGGTGGAGTACAGTGGAGCACAGTAGAGGTACAGTACAGTGGAGTACAGTGGAGCACAGTAGAGGTGGAGTACAGTAGAGTACAGTAGAGGTAGAGAACAGTATAGTACAGTAAAGGTAGAGTACAGTGGAGTACAGTAGAGATAGAGTACAGTTTAGCATAGTAGAGATAGAGCACAGTGGAGCACAGTAGAGATAGAGTACAGTGGAGTATAGTAGAGGTAGAGTACAGTGGAGTACATTATAGGTAGAGTACAGTGGAGCACAGTAGAGATAGAGTACAGTAGAGCACAGTAGAGGTAGAGTACAGTGGAGTACAGTGGAGCACAGTAGAGGTGGAGTACAGTAGAGTATAGTAGAGGTAGAGAACACTACAGTGCAGTAGAGGTAGAGTACAGTGGAGTACAATAGAAATAGAGTACAGTGGAGAACAGTAGAGATAGAGTACAGTGGAGTATAGTACAGGTAGAGTACAGTGGAGTATAGTAGAGTTAGAGTACAGTGGAGTACATTATAGGTAGAGTACAGTGGAGCACAGTAGAGATAGAGTACAGTAGAGCACAGTAGAGGTAGAGTACAGTGGAGTACAGTGGAGCACAGTAGAGGTGGAGTACAGTAGAGTAGAGTAGAGGTAGAGAACAGTACAGTACAGTAGAGGTAGAGTACAATGGAGTACAGTAGAGATAGAGTACAGTGGAGCACAGTAGAGATAGAGTACAGTGGAGTAGAGTAGAGGTAAAGTACAGTGGAGCACAGTAGAGATAGAGTACAGTGGAGCACAGTAGAGGTAGAGTACAGTGGATCACAGTAGAGATAGAGTACAGTGGAGTACAGTAGAGGTAGAGTAAAGTGGAGTACATTAGAGGTATAGTACAGTGGAGCACAGTAGAGATAGAGTACAGTAGAGCACAGTAGAGGTAGAGTACAGTGGAGTACAGTGGAGCACAGTAGAGGTGGAGTACAGTAGAGTACAGTAGAGGTAGAGAACAGTACAGTACAGTAGAGGTAGAGTACAATGGAGTACAGTAGAGATAGAGTACAGTGGAGTACAGTAGAGATAGAGTACAGTGGAGTACAGTAGAGATAGAGTACAGGTGAGCACAGTAGAGATAGAGTACAGTGGAGTACAGTAGAGGTAGAGTACAGTTGATTACAGTAGAGATAGAGTACATTGGAGCACAGTAGAGGTAGAGTATATTGGATCACAGTAGAGATAGAGTACAGTGGAGTACAGTAGAGGTAGATTACAGTGGAGTAAATTGTTTTAGAGTACAGTGGAGCACAGTAGAGATAGAGTACAGTAGATCACAGTAGAGGTAGAGTACAGTGGAGTACAGTGGAGCACAGTAGAGGTAGAGTGCAGTGGAGCACAGTAGAGGTAGAGTACAGTGGAGTACAGTAGAGATAGAGTACAGTGGAGCACAGTAGAGATAGAGTACAGTGGAGCACAGTAGAGGTAGAGTACAGTGGAGCACAGTCGATGTAGAGTACAGTGGAGCACAGTAGAGGTAGAGTACAGTGGAGTACAGTAGAGATAGAGTACAGTGGAGCACAGTAGAGGTAGAGTACAGTGGAGTACAGTAGAGATAGAGTACAGTGGAGTACAGTAGAGATAGAGTACAGTGGAGTACAGTAGAGATAGAGTACAATGGAGCACAGTAGAGATAGAGTAGAGTGGAGTACAGTAAAGGTAGAGCACAGTGGAGCACAGTAGAGATAGAGTACAGTGGAGCACAGTAGAGGTAGAGTACAGTGGATCACAGTAGAGATAGAGTACAGTGGAGTACAGTAGAGGTAGAGTAAAGTGGAGCACATTAGAGGTGGAGTACAGTGGAGCACAGTAGAGGTACAGTACAGTGGAGTACAGTGGAGCACAGTAGAGGTGGAGTACAGTAGAGTACAGTAGAGGTAGAGAACAGTATAGTACAGTAAAGGTAGAGTACAGTGGAGTACAGTAGAGATAGAGTACAGTTTAGCATAGTAGAGATAGAGTACAGTGGAGCACAGTAGAGATAGAGTACAGTGGAGTACAGTAGAGGTAGAGTACAGTGGAGCACAGTAGAGATAGAATACAGTGGATTACAGTAGAGGTAGAGTATAGTGGATCACAGTAGAGATAGAGTACAGTGGAGTACAGTAGAGGTAGAGTACAGTGGAGTACAGTAGAGGTAGAGTACAGTGGAGTACATTTTTAGGTAGAGTACAGTGGAGCACAGTAGAGATAGAGTACAGTAGAGCACAGTAGAGGTAGAGTACAGTGGAGTACAGTAGAGATAGAGTACATTGGAGCACAGTAGAGGTAGAGTACAGTGGAGTACAGTAGAGATAGAGTACAGTGGAGCACAGTAGAGGTAGAGTATAGTGGAGCACAGTAAAGATAGAGTACAGTGGAGCACAGTAGAGGTAGAGTACAGTGGAGCACAGTAGAGATAGAGTACAGTGGAGTACAGTAGAGATAGAGTACATTGGAGCACAGTAGATGTAGAGTACAGTGGAGTACAATAGAAATAGAGTACAGTGGAGAACAGTAGAGATAGAGTACAGTGGAGCACAGAAGAGATAGAGTACAGTAGAGCACATTAGAGGTAGAGTACAGTGGAGTACAGTAGAGGTAGAGTACAGTGGAGCAGAGTAGAGGTAGAGTACAGTGGAGCAGAGTAGAGGTAGAGTACAGTGGAGTACAGTAGAGATAGAGTACAGTGGAGCACAGTAGAGGTAGAGTACAGTGGAGTACAGTAGAGATAGAGTACAGTGGAGCACAGTAGAGGTAGAGTACAGTGGATCACAGTAGAGGTAGAGTACAGTGGAGCACAGTCGATGTAGAGTACAGTGGAGCACAGTAGAGGTAGAGTACAGTGGAGTACAGTAGAGATAGAGTACAGTGGAGCACAGTAGAGGTAGAGTACAGTGGAGTACAGTAGAGATAGAGTACAGTGGAGCACAGTAGAGGTAGAGTACAGTGGAGCACAGTAGAGGTAGAGTACAGTGGAGCACAGTCGATGTAGAGTACAGTGGAGCACAGTAGAGGTAGAGTACAGTGGAGTACAGTAGAGATAGAGTACAGTGGAGTACAGTAGAGATAGAGTACATTGGAGCACAGTAGATGTAGAGTACAGTGGAGTACAATAGAAATAGAGTACAGTGGAGAACAGTAGAGATAGAGTACAGTGGAGCACAGAAGAGATAGAGTACAGTAGAGCACATTAAAGGTAGAGTACAGTGGAGTACAGTAGAGATAGAGTACAGTTTAGCATAGTAGAGATAGAGTACAGTGGAGCACAGTAGAGATAGAGTACAGTGGAGTACAGTAGAGGTAGAGTACAGTGGAGCACAGTAGAGATAGAATACAGTGGATTACAGTAGAGGTAGAGTATAGTGGATCACAGTAGAGATAGAGTACAGTGGAGTACAGTAGAGGTAGAGTACAGTGGAGTACAGTAGAGGTAGAGTACAGTGGAGTACATTAGAGGTAGAGTACAGTGGAGCACAGTAGAGGTAGAGTACAGTGGAGTACAGTAGAGATAGAGTACATTGGAGCACAGTAGAGGTAGAGTACAGTGGAGTACAGTAGAGATAGAGTACAGTGGAGCACAGTAGAGGTAGAGTATAGTGGAGCACAGTAAAGATAGAGTACAGTGGATCACAGTAGAGGTAGAGTACAGTGGAGCACAGTAGAGATAGAGTACAGTGGAGTACAGTAGAGATAGAGTACATTGGAGCACAGTAGATGTAGAGGACAGTGGAGTACAATAGAAATAGAGTACAGTGGAGAACAGTAGAGATAGAGTACAGTGGAGCACAGAAGAGATAGAGTACAGTAGAGCACATTAGAGGTAGAGTACAGTGGAGTACAGTAGAGGTAGAGTACAGTGGAGCACAGTAGAGGTAGAGTACAGTGGAGTACAGTAGAGATAGAGTACAGTGGAGCACAGTAGAGGTAGAGTACAGTGGATTACAGTAGAGATAGAGTACAGTGGAGTACAGTAGAGATAGAGTACAGTGGAGTACAGTAGAGATAGACTACAATGGAGCACAGTAGAGATAGAGTAGAGTGGAGTACAGTAAAGGTAGAGCACAGTGGAGCACAGTAGAGATAGAGTACAGTGGAGCACAGTAGAGGTAGAGTACAGTGGATCACAGTAGAGATAGAGTACAATGGAGTACAGTAGAGGTAGAGTAAAGTGGAGCACATTAGAGGTGGAGTATAGTGGAGCACAGTAGAGGTACAGTACAGTGGAGCACAGTAGAGGTGGAGTACAGTCGAGTACAGTAGAGGTAGAGAACAGTACAGTACAGTAAAGGTAGAGTACAGTGGAGTACAGTAGAGATAGAGTACAGGTGAGCACAGTAGAGATAGAGTACAGTGGAGTACAGTAGAGGTAGAGAACAGTTGATTACAGTAGAGATAGAGTACAGTGGAGCACAGTAGAGGTAGAGTATATTGGATCACAGTAGAGATAGAGTACAGTGGAGTACAGTAGAGGTACAGTACAGTGGAGTACAGTAGAGGTAGAGTAGAGTGGAGTAAATTGTTTTAGAGTACAGTGGAGCACAGTAGAGATAGAGTACAGTAGAGCACAGTAGAGGTAGAGTACAGTGGAGTACAGTGGAGCACAGTAGAGGTAGAGTGCAGTGGAGCACAGTAGAGGTAGAGTACAGTGGAGCACAGTAGAGGTAGAGTACAGTGGAGTACAGTAGAGATAGAGTACATTGGAGCACAGTAGAGGTAGAGTACAGTGGAGTACAGTAGAGATAGAGTACAGTGGAGCACAGTAGAGGTAGAGTACAGTGGAGCACAGTAGAGGTAGAGTACAGTGGAGCACAGTAGAGATAGAGTACAGTGGAGCACAGTAGAGGTAGAGTACAGTGGAGCACAGTAGAGGTAGAGTACAGTGGAGCACAGTAGAGGTAGAGTACAGTAGAGCACAGTAGAGATAGAGTACAGTGGAGTACAGTAGAGATAGAGTACAGTGGAGCACAGTAGAGGTAGAGTACAGTGGAGTACAGTAGAGATAGAGTACAGTGGAGAACAGTAGAGATAGAGTACATTGGAGCAGAGTAGAGGTAGAGTACAGTGGAGTACAATAGAAATAGAGTACAGTGGAGAACAGTAGAGATAGAGTACAGTGGAGTATAGTAGAGGTAGAGTAGAGTGGAGTATAGTAGAGGTAGAGTACAGTGGAGTACATTATAGGTAGAGTACAGTGGAGCACAGTAGAGATAGAGTACAGTAGAGCACAGTAGAGGTAGAGTACAGTGGAGTACAGTGGAGCACAGTAGAGGTGGAGTACAGTAGAGTATAGTAGAGGTAGAGAACAGTACAGTGCAGTAGAGGTAGAGTACAGTGGAGTACAATAGAAATAGAGTACAGTGGAGAACAGTAGAGATAGAGTACAGTGGAGTATAGTACAGGTAGAGTACAGTGGAGTATAGTAGAGTTAGAGTACAGTGGAGTACATTATAGGTAGAGTACAGTGGAGCACAGTAGAGATAGAGTACAGTAGAGCACAGTAGAGGTAGAGTACAGTGGAGTACAGTGGAGCACAGTAGAGGTGGAGTACAGTAGAGTACAGTAGAGGTAGAGAACAGTACAGTACAGTAGAGGTAGAGTACAATGGAGTACAGTAGAGATAGAGTACAGTGGAGCACAGTAGAGATAGAGTACAGTGGAGTAGAGTAGAGGTAAAGTACAGTGGAGCACAGTAGAGATAGAGTACAGTGGAGCACAGTAGAGGTAGAGTACAGTGGATCACAGTAGAGATAGAGTACAGTGGAGTACAGTAGAGGTAGAGTAAAGTGGAGTACATTAGAGGTATAGTACAGTGGAGCACAGTAGAGATAGAGTACAGTAGAGCACAGTAGAGGTAGAGTACAGTGGAGTACAGTGGAGCACAGTAGAGGTGGAGTACAGTAGAGTACAGTAGAGGTTGAGAACAGTACAGTACAGTAGAGGTAGAGTACAATGGAGTACAGTAGAGATAGAGTACAGTGGAGTACAGTAGAGATAGAGTACAGTGGAGTACAGTAGAGGTAGAGTACAGTGGAGCACAGTAGAGATAGAGTACAGTGGAGCACAGTAGAGGTAGAGTACAGTGGATCACAGTAGAGATAGAGTACAGTGGAGTACAGTAGAGGTAGAGTACAGTGGAGTACATTAGAGGTAGAGTACAGTGGAGCACAGTAGAGATAGAGTCAGTGGAGTACAGTAGAGTAGAGTACAGTAGAGCACAGTAGCCGTAGAGTACAGTGGAGCACAGTAGAGGTAGAGTACAGTGGAGTACAGTAGAGGTAGAGTACAGTGGAGTACAGTAGAGGTAGAGTACAGTGGAGTGCAGTAGAGATAGATTACAGTGGAGCATAGTAGAGGTAGAGTACAGTGGAGTACAGTGGAGCACAGTAGAGGTGGAGTACAGTAGAGTACAGTAGAGGTAGAGAACAGTACAGTAGAGGTAGAGTACAGTGGAGTACAGTAGAGATAGAGTACAGTGGAGTCCAGTGGAGCAAAGTGGAGGTAGAGTACAGTGGAGTACAGTAGAGATAGTGTACAGTGGAGTAGAGTAGATATAGAGTACAGTGGCATACAGTAGAGGTAGAGTACAGTGGAGTACAGTAGAGGTAGAGTACAGTGGAGTACAGTAGAGATAGAGTCAGTGGAGTACAGTAGAGTAGAGCACAGTAGAGGTAGAGTACAGTGGAGTACAGTAGAAATAGAGTACAGTGGAGAACAGTAGAGATAGAGTATAGTGGAGTATAGTAGAGGTAGAGTACAGTGGAGTAGAGTAGATGTAGAGTACAGTGGAGTACAGTAGAGGTAGAGTACAGTGGAGCACAGTAGAGGTAGAGTACAGTGGAGTACAGTAGAAATAGAGTACAGTGGAGAACAGTAGAGATAGAGTACAGTGGAGTATAGTAGAGGTATAGTACAGTGGAGCACGGTAGAGGTAGAGTACAGTGGAGCACAGAAGAGATAGAGTACAGTAGAGCACAGTAGAGGTAGAGTACAGTGGAGTACAGTAGAGGTAGAGTACAGTGGAGCACAGTAGAGGTAGAGTACAGTGGAGCAGAGTAGAGGTAGAGTACAGTGGAGTACAGTAGAGATAGAGTACAGTGGAGCACAGTAGAGGTAGAGTACAGTGGAGTACAGTAGAGATAGAGTACAGTGGAGCACAGTAGAGGTAGAGTACAGTGGAGCACAGTAGAGGTAGAGTACAGTGGAGCACAGTCGATGTAGAGTACAGTGGAGCACAGTAGAGGTAGAGTACAGTGGAGTACAGTAGAGATAGAGTACAGTGGAGCACAGTAGAGGTAGAGTACAGTGGAGTACAGTAGGCTTGCCGCGATAGACGGTGTTGACGGTGTTACCGGTTTTAAGCCCCATCACCGGTGACATCACTTTCCCACCGTGACACCGCGATGTCTTGACTTTTTTAAAGTATTCGTTTTTGCTAAAATATTTATTTGAATTAATTAAAAATAATAATGATCAATTATTTAGTTCAGAAGAGAGCATATACTATAATTAAAAACTGAACTGTGCAGTGCGTGCCAAGAGCCAGTCACGTCACAGATCAGCAAGCATCAGGATTCCATTTAGCACGTGTGGAGATGAGAACGAGTCAAATTACAGAAAAGCTTATTTCGAAAGTGAAAGTATAACGCGCACGCATTTAAAAGCCAGAGCTGCCAACTTTTGAGTTTAGCTTGGAGTGAGACTTTTCCGACGGGTGTGCTTGCACACGCAAGGTCTCTCGCTCGCTTTCCCTCGCGCGCTACGCGGTTTGAAGCACAATCTCTGTCTCGCGTGCGCGCTCGCTCTAGATTCCAGGAGATTTTAACTATTTTGCGGCATAACTAGTCGATCACGAGTGGCTCAACATGTAGATATATAGATAAACTCATCTTCCAGGCATTTGACCGACCAGGTTGACACTTCATGCGTGAGAAATCGGGGGTGTGGCGTGAGATGCGTGAGAGTTGGCAGCTCTGTAAAAGCTATTTAACCCCCCCGCCCCGCCCCCCACGGTGACACCGGGATTACCGGTGTTGTCACACGTCGATTAACCGGTGGGAAATTTTCCTCACCGCCGCAACCCTAGAGTACAGTAGAGATAGAGTACAGTGGAGTGCAGTAGAGATAGAGTACAGTGGAGTACAGTAGAGATAGAGTACAATGGAGCACAGTAGAGATAGAGTAGAGTGGAGTACAGTAAAGGTAGAGCACAGTGGAGCACAGTAGAGATAGAGTACAGTGGAGCACAGTAGAGGTAGAGTACAGGGGATCACAGTAGAGATAGAGTACAGTGGAGTACAGTAGAGGTAGAGTAAAGTGGAGCACATTAGAGGTGGAGTACAGTGGAGTACAGTAGAGGTAGAGTAAAGTGGAGCACATTAGAGGTGGAGTACAGTGGAGCACAGTAGAGGTACAGTACAGTGGAGCACAGTAGAGGTGGAGTACAGTAGAGTACAGTAGAGGTAGAGAACAGTACAGTACAGTAAAGGTAGAGTACAGTGGAGTACAGTAGAGATAGAGTACAGTAGAGCATAGTAGAGATAGAGTACAGTGGAGCACAGTAGAGATAGAGTACAGTGGAGTACATTAGAGGTAGAGTACAGTGGAGCACAGTAGAGATAGAATACAGTGGATTACAGTAGAGGTAGAGTATAGTGGATCACAGTAGAGATAGAGTACAGTGGAGTACAGTAGAGGTAGAGTACAGTGGAGTACAGTAGAGGTAGAGTACAGTGGAATACATTAGAGGTAGAGTACAGTGGAGTACATTAGAGATAGAGTACATTGGAGCACAGTAGAGGTAGAGTACAGTGGAGTACAGTAGAGGTAGAGTACAGTGGAGCACAGTAGAGGTAGAGTATAGTGGAGGACAGTAAAGATAGAGTACAGTGGAGCACAGTAGAGGTAGAGTACAGTGGAGCACAGTAGAGGTAGAGTACAGTGGAGCACAGTAGAGGTAGAGTACAGTGGAGTACAGTAGAGATAGAGTACAGTGGAGCACAGTAGAGGTAGAGTACAGTGGAGTACAGTAGAGATAGAGTACAGTGTAGTACAGTAGAGATAGAGTAAAGTGGAGTACAGTAGAGATAGAGTACATTGGAGCACAGTAGATGTAGAGTACAGTGGAGTACAATAGAAATAGAGTACAGTGGAGAACAGTAGAGATAGAGTACAGTGGAGTATAGTAGAGGTAGAGGACAGTGGAGTATAGTAGAGGTAGAGTACAATGGAGTATAGTAGAGGTAGAGTACAGTGGATTACATTAGAGGTAGAGTACAGTGGAGCACAGTAGAGATAGAGTACAGTAGAGCACAATAGAAATAGAGTACAGTGGAGAACAGTAGAGATAGAGTACAGTGGAGTATAGTAGAGGTAGAGTAGAGTGGAGTATAGTAGAGGTAGAGTACAGTGGAGTACATTATAGGTAGAGTACAGTGGAGCACAGTAGAGATAGAGTACAGTAGAGCACAGTAGAGGTAGAGTACAGTGGAGTACAGTGGAGCACAGTAGAGGTGGAGTACAGTAGAGTATAGTAGAGGTAGAGAACAGTACAGTGCAGTAGAGGTAGAGTACAGTGGAGTACAATAGAAATAGAGTACAGTGGAGAACAGTAGAGATAGAGTACAGTGGAGTATAGTACAGGTAGAGTACAGTGGAGTATAGTAGAGTTAGAGTACAGGGGAGTACATTATAGGTAGAGTACAGTGGAGCACAGTAGAGATAGAGTACAGTAGAGCACAGTAGAGGTAGAGTACAGTGGAGTACAGTGGAGCACAGTAGAGGTGGAGTACAGTAGAGTACAGTAGAGGTAGAGAACAGGACAGTACAGTAGAGGTAGAGTACAATGGAGTACAGTAGAGATAGAGTACAGTGGAGCACAGTAGAGATAGAGTACAGTGGAGTAGAGTAGAGGTAGAGTACAGTGGAGCACAGTAGAGATAGAGTACAGTGGAGCACAGTAGAGGTAGAGTACAGTGGATCACAGTAGAGATAGAGTACAGTGGAGTACAGTAGAGGTAGAGTACAGTGGAGTACATTAGAGGTATAGTACAGTGGAGCACAGTAGAGATAGAGTACAGTAGAGCACAGTAGAGGTAGAGTACAGTGGAGTACAGTGGAGCACAGTAGAGGTGGAGTACAGTAGAGTACAGTAGCAGTAGAGAACAGTACAGTACAGTAGAGGTAGAGTACAATGGAGTACAGTAGAGATAGAGTACAGTGGAGTACAGTAGAGATAGAGTACAGTGGAGTACAGTAGAGGTAGAGTACAGTGGAACACAGTAGAGATAGAGTACAGTGGAGCACAGTAGAGGTAGAGTACAGTGGATCACAGTAGAGATAGAGTACAGTGGAGTACAGTAGAGGTAGAGTACAGTGGAGTACATTAGAGGTAGAGTACAGTGGAGCACAGTAGAGATAGAGTCAGTGGAATACAGTAGAGTAGAGTACAGTAGAGCACAGTAGCCGTAGAGTACAGTGGAGCACAGTAAAGGTAGAGTACAGTGGAGTACAGTAGAGGTAGAGTACAGTGGAGTACAGTAGAGGTAGAGTACAGTGGAGTGCAGTAGAGATAGAGTACAGTGGAGCACAGTAGAGGTAGAGCACAGTGGAGTACAGTGGAGCACAGTAGAGGTGGAGTACAGTAGAGTACAGTAGAGGTAGAGAACAGTACAGTAGAGGTAGAGTACAGTGGAGTACAGTAGAGATAGAGTACAGTGGAGTCCAGTGGAGCAAAGTGGAGGTAGAGTACAGTGGAGTACAGTAGAGATAGTGTACAGTGGAGTAGAGTAGATATAGAGTACAGTGGCATACAGTAGAGGTACAGTACATTGGAGTACAGTAGAGGTAGAGTACAGTGGAGTACAGTAGAGATAGAGTCAGTGGAGTACAGTAGAGTAGAGCACAGTAGAGGTAGAGTACAGTGAAGTACAGTAGAAATAGAGTACAGTGGAGAACAGTAGAGATAGAGTATAGTGGAGTATAGTAGAGGTAGAGTACAGTGGAGTAGAGTAGATGTAGAGTACAGTGGAGTACAGTAGAGATAGAGTACAGTGGAGCACAGTAGAGGTAGAGTACAGTGGAGTACAGTAAAAATAGAGTACAGTGGAGAACAGTAGAGATAGAGTACAGTGGAGTATAGTAGAGGTATAGTACAGTGGAGCACGGTAGAGGTAGAGTACAGTGGAGCACAGAAGAGATAGAGTACAGTAGAGCACAGTAGAGGTAGAGTACAGTGGAGTACACTAGAGGTAGAGTACAGTGGAGCACAGTAGAGGTAGAGTACAGTGGAGCAGAGTAGAGGTAGAGTACAGTGGAGTACAGTAGAGATAGAGTACAGTGGAGTACAGTAGAGATAGAGTACAGTGGAGCACAGTAGAGGTAGAGTACAGTGGAGCACAGTCGATGTAGAGTACAGTGGAGCACAGTAGAGGTAGAGTACAGTGGAGTACAGTAGAGATAGAGTACAGTGGAGCACAGTAGAGGTAGAGTACAGTGGAGTACAGTAGAGATAGAGTACAGTGGAGTACAGTAGAGATAGAGTACAATGGAGCACAGTAGAGATAGAGTAGAGTGGAGTACAGTAAAGGTAGAGCACAGTGGAGCACAGTAGAGATAGAGTACAGTGGAGCACAGTAGAGGTAGAGTACAGTGGATCACAGTAGAGATAGAGTACAGTGGAGTACAGTAGAGGTGGAGTAAAGTGGAGCACATTAGAGGTGGAGTACAGTGGAGCACAGTAGAGGTACAGTACAGTGGAGTACAGTGGAGCACAGTAGAGGTGGAGTACAGTAGAGTACAGTAGAGGTAGAGAACAGTACAGTACAGTAAAGGTAGAGTACAGTGGAGTACAGTAGAGATAGAGTACAGTAGAGCATAGTAGAGATAGAGTACAGTGGAGCACAGTAGAGATAGAGTACAGTGGAGTACAGTAGAGGTAGAGTACAGTGGAGCACAGTAGAGATAGAATACAGTGGATTACAGTAGAAGTAGAGTATAGTGGATCACAGTAGAGATAGAGTACAGTGGAGTACAGTAGAGGTAGAGTACAGTGGAGTACAGTAGAGGTAGAGTACAGTGGAGTACATAAGAGGTAGAGTACAGTGGAGCACAGTAGAGATAGAGTACTGTAGAGCACAGTAGAGGTAGAGTACAGTGGAGTACAGTAGAGATAGAGTACATTGGAGCACAGTAGAGGTAGAGTACAGTGGAGTACAGTAGAGATAGAGTACAGTGGAGCACAGTAGAGGTAGAGTATAGTGGAGGACAGTAAAGAAAGAGTACAGTGGAGCACAGTAGAGGTAGAGTACAGTGGAGCACAGTAGAGGTAGAGTACAGTGGAGCACAGTAGAGGTAGAGTACAGTGGAGTACAGTAGAGATAGAGTACAGTGGAGCACAGTAGAGGTAGAGTACAGTGGAGTACAGTAGAGATAGAGTACAGTGGAGTACAGTAGAGATAGAGTACAGTGGAGTACAGTAGAGATATAGTACATTGGAGCACAGTAGATGTAGAGTACAGTGGAGTACAATAGAAATAGAGTACAGTGGAGAACAGTAGAGATAGAGTACAGTGGAGTATAGTAGAGGTAGAGGACAGTGGAGTATAGTAGAGGTAGAGTACAATGGAGTATAGTAGAGGTAGAGTACAGTGGATTACATTAGAGGTAGAGTACAGTGGAGCACAGTAGAGGTAGAGTACAGTGGAGTACAGTGGAGCACAGTAGAGATAGAGTACAGTGGAGTATAGTACAGGTAGAGTACAGTGGAGTACAGTGGAGTATAGTAGAGTTAGAGTACAGTGGAGTACATTATAGGTAGAGTACAGTGGAGCACAGTAGAGATAGAGTACAGTAGAGCACAGTAGAGGTAGAGTACAGTGGAGTACAGTGGAGCACAGTAGAGGTGGAGTACAGTAGAGTACAGTAGAGGTAGAGAACAGGACAGTACAGTAGAGGTAGAGTACAATGGAGTACAGTAGAGATAGAGTACAGTGGAGCACAGTAGAGATAGAGTACAGTGGAGTAGAGTAGAGGTAGAGTACAGTGGAGCACAGTAGAGATAGAGTACAGTGGAGCACAGTAGAGGTAGAGTACAGTGGATCACAGTAGAGATAGAGTACAGTGGAGTACAGTAGAGGTAGAGTACAGTGGAGTACATTAGAGGTATAGTACAGTGGAGCACAGTAGAGATAGAGTACAGTAGAGCACAGTAGAGGTAGAGTACAGTGGAGTACAGTGGAGCACAGTAGAGGTGGAGTACAGTAGAGTACAGTAGAGGTAGAGAACAGTACAGTACAGTAGAGGTAGAGTACAATGGAGTACAGTAGAGATAGAGTACAGTGGAGTACAGTAGAGATAAAGTACAGTGGAGTACAGTAGAGGTAGAGTACAGTGGAACACAGTAGAGATAGAGTACAGTGGAGCACAGTAGAGGTAGAGTACAGTGGATCACAGTAGAGATAGAGTACAGTGGAGTACAGTAGAGGTAGAGTACAGTGGAGTACATTAGAGGTAGAGTACAGTGGAGCACAGTAGAGATAGAGTCAGTGGAGTACAGTAGAGTAGAGTACAGTAGAGCACAGTAGCCGTAGAGTACAGTGGAGCACAGTAGAGGTAGAGTACAGTGGAGTACAGTAGAGGTAGAGTACAGTGGAGTACAGTAGAGGTAGAGTACAGTGGAGTGCAGTAGAGATAGAGTACACTGGAGCACAGTAGAGGTAGAGCACAGTGGAGTACAGTGGAGCACAGTAGAGGTGGAGTACAGTAGAGTACATTAGAGGTAGAGAACAGTACAGTAGAGGTAGAGTACAGTGGAGTACAGTAGAGATAGAGTACAGTGGAGTCCAGTGGAGCAAAGTGGAGGTAGAGTACAGTGGAGTACAGTAGAGATAGTGTACAGTGGAGTAGAGTAGATATAGAGTACAGTGGCATACAGTAGAGGTAGAGTACAGTGGAGTACAGTAGAGGTAGAGTACAGTGGAGTACAGTAGAGATAGAGTCAGTGGAGTACAGTAGAGTAGAGCACAGTAGAGGTAGAGTACAGTGGAGTACAGTAGAAATAGAGTACAGTGGAGAACAGTAGAGATAGAGTATAGTGGAGTATAGTAGAGGTAGAGTACAGTGGAGTAGAGTAGATGTAGAGTACAGTGGAGTACAGTAGAGATAGAGTACAGTGGAGCACAGTAGAGGTAGAGTACAGTGGAGTACAGTAGAAATAGAGTACAGTGGAGAACAGTAGAGATAGAGTACAGTGGAGTATAGTAGAGGTATAGTACAGTGGAGCACGGTAGAGGTAGAGTACAGTGGAGCACAGAAGAGATAGAGTACAGTAGAGCACAGTAGAGGTAGAGTACAGTGGAGTACAGTAGAGGTAGAGTACAGTGGAGCACAGTAGAGATAGAATACAGTGGATTACAGTAGAAGTAGAGTATAGTGGATCACAGTAGAGATAGAGTACAGTGGAGTACAGTAGAGGTAGAGTACAGTGGAGTACAGTAGAGGTAGAGTACAGTGGAGTACATAAGAGGTAGAGTACAGTGGAGCACAGTAGAGATAGAGTACTGTAGAGCACAGTAGAGGTAGAGTACAGTGGAGTACAGTAGAGATAGAGTACATTGGAGCACAGTAGAGGTAGAGTACAGTGGAGTACAGTAGAGATAGAGTACAGTGGAGCACAGTAGAGGTAGAGTATAGTGGAGGACAGTAAAGAAAGAGTACAGTGGAGCACAGTAGAGGTAGAGTACAGTGGAGCACAGTAGAGGTAGAGTACAGTGGAGCACAGTAGAGGTAGAGTACAGTGGAGTACAGTAGAGATAGAGTACAGTGGAGTACAGTAGAGATAGAGTACAGTGGAGTACAGTAGAGATATAGTACATTGGAGCACAGTAGATGTAGAGTACAGTGGAGTACAATAGAAATAGAGTACAGTGGAGAACAGTAGAGATAGAGTACAGTGGAGTATAGTAGAGGTAGAGGACAGTGGAGTATAGTAGAGGTAGAGTACAATGGAGTATAGTAGAGGTAGAGTACAGTGGATTACATTAGAGGTAGAGTACAGTGGAGCACAGTAGAGGTAGAGTACAGTGGAGTACAGTGGAGCACAGTAGAGATAGAGTACAGTGGAGTATAGTACAGGTAGAGTACAGTGGAGTATAGTAGAGTTAGAGTACAGTGGAGTACATTATAGGTAGAGTACAGTGGAGCACAGTAGAGATAGAGTACAGTAGAGCACAGTAGAGGTAGAGTACAGTGGAGTACAGTGGAGCACAGTAGAGGTGGAGTACAGTAGAGTACAGTAGAGGTAGAGAACAGGACAGTACAGTAGAGGTAGAGTACAATGGAGTACAGTAGAGATAGAGTACAGTGGAGCACAGTAGAGATAGAGTACAGTGGAGTAGAGTAGAGGTAGAGTACAGTGGAGCACAGTAGAGATAGAGTACAGTGGAGCACAGTAGAGGTAGAGTACAGTGGATCACAGTAGAGATAGAGTACAGTGGAGTACAGTAGAGGTAGAGTACAGTGGAGTACATTAGAGGTATAGTACAGTGGAGCACAGTAGAGATAGAGTACAGTAGAGCACAGTAGAGGTAGAGTACAGTGGAGTACAGTGGAGCACAGTAGAGGTGGAGTACAGTAGAGTACAGTAGAGGTAGAGAACAGTACAGTACAGTAGAGGTAGAGTACAATGGAGTACAGTAGAGATAGAGTACAGTGGAGTACAGTAGAGATAAAGTACAGTGGAGTACAGTAGAGGTAGAGTACAGTGGAACACAGTAGAGATAGAGTACAGTGGAGCACAGTAGAGGTAGAGTACAGTGGATCACAGTAGAGATAGAGTACAGTGGAGTACAGTAGAGGTAGAGTACAGTGGAGTACATTAGAGGTAGAGTACAGTGGAGCACAGTAGAGATAGAGTCAGTGGAGTACAGTAGAGTAGAGTACAGTAGAGCACAGTAGCCGTAGAGTACAGTGGAGCACAGTAGAGGTAGAGTACAGTGGAGTACAGTAGAGGTAGAGTACAGTGGAGTACAGTAGAGGTAGAGTACAGTGGAGTGCAGTAGAGATAGAGTACACTGGAGCACAGTAGAGGTAGAGCACAGTGGAGTACAGTGGAGCACAGTAGAGGTGGAGTACAGTAGAGTACATTAGAGGTAGAGAACAGTACAGTAGAGGTAGAGTACAGTGGAGTACAGTAGAGATAGAGTACAGTGGAGTCCAGTGGAGCAAAGTGGAGGTAGAGTACAGTGGAGTACAGTAGAGATAGTGTACAGTGGAGTAGAGTAGATATAGAGTACAGTGGCATACAGTAGAGGTAGAGTACAGTGGAGTACAGTAGAGGTAGAGTACAGTGGAGTACAGTAGAGATAGAGTCAGTGGAGTACAGTAGAGTAGAGCACAGTAGAGGTAGAGTACAGTGGAGTACAGTAGAAATAGAGTACAGTGGAGAACAGTAGAGATAGAGTATAGTGGAGTATAGTAGAGGTAGAGTACAGTGGAGTAGAGTAGATGTAGAGTACAGTGGAGTACAGTAGAGATAGAGTACAGTGGAGCACAGTAGAGGTAGAGTACAGTGGAGTACAGTAGAAATAGAGTACAGTGGAGAACAGTAGAGATAGAGTACAGTGGAGTATAGTAGAGGTATAGTACAGTGGAGCACGGTAGAGGTAGAGTACAGTGGAGCACAGAAGAGATAGAGTACAGTAGAGCACAGTAGAGGTAGAGTACAGTGGAGTACAGTAGAGGTAGAGTACAGTGGAGCACAGTAGAGGTAGAGTACAGTGGAGCAGAGTAGAGGTAGAGTACAGTGGAGTACAGTAGAGATAGAGTACATTGGAGCACAGTAGATGTAGAGTACAGTGGAGTACAATAGAAATAGAGTACAGTGGAGAACAGTAGAGATAGAGTACAGTGGAGTATAGTAGAGGTAGAGGACAGTGGAGTATAGTAGAGGTAGAGTACAATGGAGTATAGTAGAGGTAGAGTACAGTGGATTACATTAGAAGTAGAGTACAGTGGAGCACAGTAGAGATAGAGTACAGTAGAGCACAATAGAAATAGAGTACAGTGGAGAACAGTAGAGATAGAGTACAGTGGAGTATAGTAGAGGTAGATACAGTGGAGTATAGTAGAGGTAGAGTACAGTGGAGTATAGTAGAGGTAGAGTACAGTGGATTACATTAGAGGTAGAGTACAGTGGAGCACAGTAGAGATAGAGTACAGTAGAGCACAATTGAGGTAGAGTACATTGGAGTACAGTGGAGCACAGTAGAGGTGGAGTACAGTAGAGTATACTAGAGGTAGAGAACCGTACAGTACAGTAGAGGTAGAGTACAGTGGAGTACAGTAGAGATAGAGTACAGTGGAGTATATTAGAGGTATAGTACAGTGGAGCACAGTAGAGATAGAGTACAGTAGAGCACAGTAGAGGTAGAGTACAGTGGAGTACAGTGGAGCACAGTAGAGGTAGAGTACAGTAGAGTACAGTAGAGGTAGAGAACAGTACAGTACAGTAGAGGTAGAGTACAGTGGAGCACAGTAGAGATAGAGTACATTGGAGCAGAGTAGAGGTAGAGTACAGTGGAGCACAGTAGAGATAGAGTACAGTGGAGTACAGTAGAGATAGAGTACAGTCGAGCACAGTAGAGGTAGAGTACAGTGGAGTACAGTAGAGATAGAGTACAGTGGAGTACAGTATGGATAGAGTACATTGGAGCACAGTAGATGTAGAGTACAGTGGAGTACAATAGAAATAGAGTACAGTGGAGAACAGTAGAGATAGAGTACAGTGGAGTATAGTAGAGGTAGAGTACAGTGGAGTATAGTAGAGGTAGAGTACAGTGGAGTACATTATAGGTAGAGTACAGTGGAGCACAGTAGAGATAGAGTACAGTAGAGCACAGTAGAGGTAGAGTACAGTGGAGTACAGTGGAGCACAGTAGAGGTGGAGTACAGTAGAGTATAGTAGAGGTAGAGAACAGTACAGTACAGTAGAGGTAGAGTACAGTGGAGTACAATAGAAATAGAGTACAGTGGAGAACAGTAGAGATAGAGTACAGTGGAGTATAGTAGAGGTAGAATACAGTGGAGTATAGTAGAGTTAGAGTACAGTGGAGTACATTATAGGTAGAGTACAGTGGAGCACAGTAGAGATAGAGTACAGTAGAGCACAGTAGAGGTAGAGTATAGTGGAGTAATGTGGATCACAGTAGAGGTGGAGTACAGTAGAGTACAGTAGAGTACAGTAGAGGTAGAGAACAGTACAGTACAGTAGAGGTAGAGTACAATGGAGTACAGTAGAGATAGGTACAGTGGAGCACAGTAGAGATAGAGTACAGTGGAGTACAGTAGAGGTAGAGTACAGTGGAGCACAGTAGAGATAGAGTACAGTGGAGCACAGTAGAGGTAGAGTACAGTGGATCACAGTAGAGATATAGTACAGTGGAGTACAGTAGAGGTAGAGTACAGTGTAGCACAGTAGAGATAGAATACAGTGGAGTACAGTAGAGATAGAGTACAGTGGAGCACAGTAGAGGTAGAGTAGAGTGGAGTACAGTAGAGATAGAGTACAGTGGAGTACAGTAGAGATAGAGTACAGTGGAGTACAGTAGAGATAGAGTACATTGGAGCACAGTAGAGATAGAGTACAGTGGAGCACAGTAGAGGTAGAGTACAGTGGAGCACAGTCGATGTAGAGTACAGTGGAGCACAGTAGAGGTAGAGTACAGTGGAGTAAAGTAGAGATAGTGTACAGTGGAGTACATTAGAGGTAGAGTACAGTGGAGCACAGTAGAGATAGAGTACAGTAGAGCACAGTAGAGGTAGAGTACAGTGGAGTACAGTGGAGCACAGTAGAGGTAGAGTACAGTAGAGTACAGTAGAGGTAGAGAACAGTACAGTACAGTAGAGGTAGAGTACAGTGGAGCACAGTAGAGGTAGAGTACAGTGGAGTACAGTAGAGATAGAGTACAGTGGAGTACAGTAGAGATAGAGTACAGTGGAGTACAGTAGAGATAGAGTACAGTGGAGTACAGTAGAGATAGAGTACATTGGAGCACAGTAGAGGTAGAGTACAGTGGAGTACAATAGAAATAGAGTACAGTGGAGAACAGTAGAGATAGAGTACAGTGGAGTATAGTAGAGGTAGAGTACAGTGGAGTATAGTAGAGGTAGAGTACAGATGAGTACATTATAGGTAGAGTACAGTGGAGCACAGTAGAGGTAGAGTACAGTGGAGTACAGTGGAGCACAGTAGAGGTGGAGTACAGTAGAGTATAGTAGAGGTAGAGAACAGTACAGTACAGTAGAGGTAGAGTACAGTGGAGTACAATAGAGATAGAGTACAGTGGAGAACAGTAGCGATAGAGTACAGTGGAGTATAGTAGAGGTAGAGTACAGTGGAGTATAGTAGAGTTAGAGTACAGTAGAGCACAGTAGAGGTAGAGTACAGTGGAGCACAGTAGAGGTAGAGTACAGTAGAGTACAGTAGAGATAGAGTACAGTGGAGTACAGTAGAGATAGAGTACAGTGGAGTACAGTAGAGATAGAGTACATTGGAGCACAGTAGAGGTAGAGTGCAGTGGAGTACAATAGAAATAGAGTACGGTGGAGAACAGTAGAGATAGAGTACAGTGGAGTATAGTAGAGGTAGAGTACAGTGGAGTATAGTAGAGGTAGAGTACAGTGGAGTACATTATAGGTAGAGTACAGTGGAGCACAGTAGAGATAGAGTACAGTAGAGCACTGTAGAGGTAGAGTACAGTGGAGTAGAGTGGAGCACAGTAGAGGTGGAGTACAGTAGAGTATAGTAGAGGTAGAGAACAGTACAGTACAGTAGAGTTAGAGTACAGTGGAGTACAATAGAAATAGAGTACAGTGGAGAACAGTAGAGATAGAGTACAATGGAGTATAGTAGAGGTAGAGTACAGTGGAGTATAGTAGAGTTAGAGTACAGTGGAGTACATTATAGGTAGAGTACAGTGGAGCACAGTAGAGATAGAGTACAGTAGAGCACAGTAGAGGTAGAGTACAGTGGAGTACAGTGGAGCACAGTAGAGGTGGAGTACAGTAGAGTACAGTAGAGGTAGAGTACAGTGGAGCAGAGTAGAGATAGAGTACAGTGGAGCACAGTAGATGTAGAGTACAGTGGAGTACAGTAGAGGTAGAGTACAGTGGAGTACAGTAGAGGTAGAGGACAGTGGAGTACAGTAGAGGTAGAGTACAGTGGAGTACAGTAGAGATAGAGTCAGTGGAGTACAGTAGAGTAGAGTACAGTAGAGTACAGTAGCCGTAGAGTACAGTGGAGCACAGTAGAGGTAGAGTACAGTGGAGTACAGTAGAGGTAGAGTACAGTGGAGTATAGTAGAGGTAGAGTACAGTGGAGTGCAGTAGAGATAGAGTACAGTGGAGCACAGTAGAGGTAGAGTCCAGTGGAGTACAGTGGAGCACAGTAGAGGTGGAGTACAGTAGAGTACAGTAGAGGTAGAGAACAGTACAGTAGAGTTCGAGTACAGTGGAGTACAGTAGAGATAGTGTACAGTGGAGTACAGTAGATATAGAGTACAGTGGCATACAGTAGAGGTAGAGTACAGTGGAGTACAGTAGAGGTAGAGTACAGTGGAGTACAGTAGAGATAGAGTCAGTGGAGTACTGTAGAGTAGAGCACAGTAGAGGTAGAGTACAGTGGAGTACAGTAGAAATAGAGTACAGTGGAGAACAGTAGAGATAGAGTACAGTGGAGTATAGTAGAGGTAGAGTACAGTGGAGTACAGTAGATGTAGAGTACAGTGGAGTACAGTAGAGATAGAGTACAGTGGAGCACAGTAGAGGTAGAGTACAGTGGAGTACAGTAGAAATAGAGTACAGTGGAGAACAGTAGAGATAGAGTACAGTGGAGTATAGTAGAGGTATAGTACAGTGGAGTACAGTAGAGGTAGAGTACAGTGGAGCACAGAAGAGATAGAGTACAGTAGAGCACAGTAGAGGTAGAGTAGAGTGGAGTACTGTAAAGGTAGAGCACAGTGGATCAGAGTAGAGATAGAGTACAGTGGAGTACAGTAGAGGTAGAATACAATGGAGTACAGTAGAGATAGAGTACAGTGGAGCACAGTAGAGATAGAGTAGAGTGGACTACTGTAAAGGTAGAGCACAGTGGATCACAGTAGAGATAGAGTACAGTGGAGCACAGTAGAGGTAGAGTACAGTGGATCACAGTAGAGATAGAGTACAGTGGAGTACAGTAGAGGTAGAGTAAACTGGAGCACATTAGAGGTGGAGTACAGTGGAGCACAGTAGAGGTACAGTACAGTGGAGTACAGTGGAGCACAGTAGAGGTGGAGTACAGTAGAGTACAGTAGAGGTAGAGAACAGTACAGTACAGTAGAGATAGAGTACAGTGGAGTACAGTAGAGATAGAGTACAGTGGAGCACAGTAGAGATATAGTACAGTAGAGGTAGAGTACAGTGGAGCACAGTAGAGATAGAGTACAGTGGAGCACAGTAGAGGTAGAGTACAGTGGATCACAGTAGAGATAGAGTAGAGTGGAGTACAGTAGAGGTAGAGTACAGTGGAGTACAGTAGAGGTAGAGTACAGTGGAGTACAATAGAGGTAGAGTAGAGTGGAGCACAGTAGAGATAGAGTACAGTAGAGCACAGTAGAGGTAGAGTACAGTGGAGTACAGTGGAGCACAGTAGAGGTAGAGTACAGTGGAGCACAGTACAGGTAGAGTACAGTAGAGCACAGTAGAGGCAGAGTACAGTGGAGTACAGTGGAGCACAGTAGAGGTAGAGTACAGTGGATCACAGTAGAGGTAGAGTACAGTGGATCACAGTAGAGGTAGAGTACAGTGGAGTACAGTAGAGATAGAGTACAGTGGAGTACAGTAGAGGTAGAGTACAGTGGAGTACATTAGAGGTAGAGTACAGTGGAGCACAGTAGAGGTAGAGTACAGTGGAGCACAGTAGAGGTAGAGTACAGTAGAGCACAGTAGAGGCAGAGTACAGTGGAGTACAGTGGAGCACAGTAGAGGTAGAGTACAGTGGATCACAGTAGAGGTAGAGTACAGTGGAGCACAGTAGAGATAGAGTACAGTGGAGTACAGTAGAGGTAGAGTACAGTGGAGTACATTAGAGGTAGAGTACAGTGGAGTACAGTAGAGATAGAGTACAGTGGAGTCCAGTGGAGCAAAGTGGAGGTAGAGTACAGTGGAGTACAGTAGAGATAGTGTACAGTGGAGTAGAGTAGATATAGAGTACAGTGGCATACAGTAGAGGTAGAGTACGTTGGAGTACAGTAGAGGTAGAGTACAGTGGAGTACAGTAGAGATAGAGTCAGTGGAGTACAGTAGAGTAGAGCACAGTAGAGGTAGAGTACAGTGAAGTACAGTAGAAATAGAGTACAGTGGAGAACAGTAGAGATAGAGTATAGTGGAGTATAGTAGAGGTAGAGTACAGTGGAGTAGAGTAGATGTAGAGTACAGTGGAGTACAGTAGAGATAGAGTACAGTGGAGCACAGTAGAGGTAGAGTACAGTGGAGTACAGTAAAAATAGAGTACAGTGGAGAACAGTAGAGATAGAGTACAGTGGAGTATAGTAGAGGTATAGTACAGTGGAGCACGGTAGAGGTAGAGTACAGTGGAGCACAGAAGAGATAGAGTACAGTAGAGCACAGTAGAGGTAGAGTACAGTGGAGTACAGTAGAGGTAGAGTACAGTGGAGCACAGTAGAGGTAGAGTACAGTGGAGCAGAGTAGAGGTAGAGTACAGTGGAGTACAGTAGAGATAGAGTACAGTGGAGTACAGTAGAGATAGAGTACAGTGGAGCACAGTAGAGGTAGAGTACAGTGGAGCACAGTCGATGTAGAGTACAGTGGAGCACAGTAGAGGTAGAGTACAGTGGAGTACAGTAGAGATAGAGTACAGTGGAGCAGAGTAGAGGTAGAGTACAGTGGAGTACAGTAGAGATAGAGTACAGTGGAGTACAGTAGAGATAGAGTACAGTGGAGTACAGTAGAGATAGAGTACAATGGAGCACAGTAGAGATAGAGTAGAGTGGAGTACAGTAAAGGTAGAGCACAGTGGAGCACAGTAGAGATAGAGTACAGTGGAGCACAGTAGAGGTAGAGTACAGTGGATCACAGTAGAGATAGAGTACAGTGGAGTACAGTAGAGGTAGAGTAAAGTGGAGCACATTAGAGGTGGAGTACAGTGGAGTACAGTTGAGGTACAGTACAGTGGAGTACAGTGGAGCACAGTAGAGGTGGAGTACAGTAGAGTACAGTAGAGGTAGAGAACAGTACAGTACAGTAAAGGTAGAGTACAGTGGAGTACAGTAGAGATAGAGTACAGTAGAGCATAGTAGAGATAGAGTACAGTGGAGCACAGTAGAGATAGAGTACAGTGGAGTACAGTAGAGGTAGAGTACAGTGGAGCACAGTAGAGATAGAATACAGTGGATTACAGTAGAGGTAGAGTATAGTGGATCACAGTAGAGATAGAGTACAGTGGAGTACAGTAGAGGTAGAGTACAGTGGAGTACAGTAGAGGTAGAGTACAGTGGAGTACATAAGAGGTAGAGTACAATGGAGCACAGTAGAGATAGAGTACTGTAGAGCACAGTAGAGGTAGAGTACAGTGGAGTACAGTAGAGATAGAGTACATTGGAGCACAGTAGAGGTAGAGTACAGTGGAGTACAGTAGAGATAGAGTACAGTGGAGCACAGTAAAGGTAGAGTATAGTGGAGGACAGTAAAGAAAGAGTACAGTGGAGCACAGTAGAGGTAGAGTACAGTGGAGCACAGTAGAGGTAGAGTACAGTGGAGCACAGTAGAGGTAGAGTACAGTGGAGTACAGTAGAGATAGAGTACAGTGGAGCACAGTAGATGTAGAGTACAGTGGAGTACAGTAGAGATAGAGTACAGTGGAGTACAGTAGAGATAGAGTACAGTGGAGTACAGTAGAGATATAGTACATTGGAGCACAGTAGATGTAGAGTACAGTGGAGTACAATAGAAATAGAGTACAGTGGAGAACAGTAGAGATAGAGTACAGTGGAGTATAGTAGAGGTAGAGGACAGTGGAGTATAGTAGAGGTAGAGTACAATGGAGTATAGTAGAGGTAGAGTACAGTGGATTACATTAGAGGTAGAGTACAGTGGAGCATAGTAGAGATAGAGTACAGTAGAGCACAATAGAAATAGAGTACAGTGGAGAACAGTAGAGATAGAGTACAGTGGAGTATAGTAGAGGTAGATACAGTGGAGTATAGTAGAGGTAGAGTACTGTGGAGTATAGTAGAGGTAGAGTACAGTGGATTACATTAGAGGTAGAGTACAGTGGAGCACAGTAGAGATAGAGTACAGTAGAGCACAATTGAGGTAGAGTACATTGGAGTACAGTGGAGCACAGTAGAGGTGGAGTACAGTAGAGTATACTAGAGGTAGAGAACCGTACAGTACAGTAGAGGTAGAGTACAGTGGAGTACAGTAGAGATAGAGTACAGTGGAGTACATTAGAGGTATAGTACAGTGGAGCACAGTAGAGATAGAGTACAGTAGAGCACAGTAGAGGTAGAGTACAGTGGAGTACAGTGGAGCACAGTAGAGGTAGAGTACAGTAGAGTACAGTAGAGGTAGAGAACAGTACAGTACAGTAGAGGTAGAGTACAGTGGAGCACAGTAGAGATAGAGTACATTGGAGCAGAGTAGAGGTAGAGTACAGTGGAGCACAGTAGAGATAGAGTACAGTGGAGTACAGTAGAGATAGAGTACAGTGGAGCACAGTAGAGGTAGAGTACAGTGGAGTACAGTAGAGATAGAGTACAGTGGAGTACATTAGAGATAGAGTACATTGGAGCACAGTAGATGTAGAGTACAGTGGAGTACAATAGAAATAGAGTACAGTGGAGAACAGTAGAGATAGAGTACAGTGGAGTATAGTAGAGGTAGAGTACAGTGGAGTATAGTAGAGGTAGAGTACAGTGGAGTACATTATAGGTAGAGTACAGTGGAGCACAGTAGAGATAGAGTACAGTAGAGCACAGTAGAGGTAGAGTACTGTGGAGTACAGTGGAGCACAGTAGAGGTGGAGTACAGTAGAGTATAGTAGAGGTAGAGAACAGTACAGTACAGTAGAGGTAGAGTACAGTGGAGTACAATAGAAATAGAGTACAGTGGAGAACAGTAGAGATAGAGTACAGTGGAGTATAGTAGAGGTAGAATATAGTGGAGTATAGTAGAGTTAGAGTACAGTGGAGTACATTATAGGTAGAGTACAGTGGAGCACAGTAGGGATAGAGTACAGTAGAGCACAGTAGAGGTAGAGTATAGTGGAGTAATGTGGATCACAGTAGAGGTGGAGTACAGTAGAGTACAGTAGAGGTAGAGAACAGTACAGTACAGTAGAGGTAGAGTACAATGGAGTACAGTAGAGATAGGTACAGTGGAGCACAGTAGAGATAGAGTACAGTGGAGTACAGTAGAGGTAGAGTACAGTGGAGAACAGTAGAGATAGAGTACAGTGGAGCACAGTAGAGGTAGAGTACAGTGGATCACAGTAGAGATATAGTACAGTGGAGTACAGTAGAGGTAGAGTACAGTGTAGCACAGTAGAGATAGAGTACAGTGGAGTACAGTAGAGATAGAGTACAGTGGAGCAGAGTAGAGGTAGAGTACAGTGGAGTACAGTAGAGATAGAGTACAGTGGAGTACAGTAGAGATAGAGTACAGTGGAGTACAGTAGAGATAGAGTACATTGGAGCACAGTAGAGATAGAGTACAGTGGAGCACAGTAGAGGTAGAGTACAGTGGAGCACAGTCGATGTAGAGTACAGTGGAGCACAGTAGAGGTAGAGTACAGTGGAGTATAGTAGAGATAGTGTACAGTGGAGTACATTAGAGGTAGAGTACAGTGGAGCACAGTAGAGATAGAGTACAGTAGAGCACAGTAGAGGTAGAGTACAGTGGAGTACAGTGGAGCACAGTAGAGGTAGAGTACAGAAGAGTACAGTAGAGGTAGAGAACAGTACAGTACAGTAGAGGTAGAGTACAGTGGAGCACAGTAGAGGTAGAGTACAGTGGAGTACAGTAGAGATAGAGTACAGTGGAGTACAGTAGAGATAGAGTACAGTGAAGTACAGTAGAGATAGAGTACAGTGGAGTACAGTAGAGATAGAGTACATTGGAGCACAGTAGAGGTAGAGTACAGTGGAGTACAATAGAAATAGAGTACAGTGGAGAACAGTAGAGATAGAGTACAGTGGAGTATAGTAGAGGTAGAGTACAGTGGAGTATAGTAGAGGTAGAGTACAGATGAGTACATTATAGGTAGAGTACAGTGGAGCACAGTAGAGATAGAGTACAGTAGAGCACAGTAGAGGTAGAGTACAGTGGAGTACAGTGGAGCACAGTAGAGGTGGAGTACAGTAGAGTATAGTAGAGGTAGAGAACAGTACAGTACAGTAGAGGTAGAGTACAGTGGAGTACAATAGAGATAGAGTACAGTGGAGAACAGTAGCGATAGAGTACAGTGGAGTATAGTAGAGGTAGAGTACAGTGGAGTATAGTAGAGTTAGAGTACAGTAGAGCACAGTAGAGGTAGAGTACAGTGGAGTACAGTGGAGCACAGTAGAGGTAGAGTACAGTAGAGTACAGTAGAGGTAGAGAACAGTACAGTACAGTAGAGGTAGAGTACAGTGGAGTACAGTAGAGGTAGAGTACAGTGGAGTACAGTAGAGATAGAGTACAGTGGAGTACAGTAGAGATAGAGTACAGTGGAGTACAGTAGAGATAGAGTACATTGGAGCACAGTAGAGGTAGAGTGCAGTGGAGTACAATAGAAATAGAGTACGGTGGAGAACAGTAGAGATAGAGTACAGTGGAGTATAGTAGAGGTAGAGTACAGTGGAGTATAGTAGAGGTAGAGTACAGTGGAGTACATTATAGGTAGAGTACAGTGGAGCACTGTAGAGATAGAGTACAGTAGAGCACTGTAGAGGTAGAGTACAGTGGAGTAGAGTGGAGCACAGTAGAGGTGGAGTACAGTAGAGTATAGTAGAGGTAGAGAACAGTGGAGTACATTATAGGTAGAGTACAGTGGAGCACAGTAGATATAGAGTACAGTAGAGCACAGTAGAGGTAGAGTACAGTGGAGTACAGTGGAGCACAGTAGAGATAGAGTACAGTGGAGTATAGTACAGGTAGAGTACAGTGGAGTATAGTAGAGTTAGAGTACAGTGGAGTACATTATAGGTAGAGTACAGTGGAGCACAGTAGAGATAGAGTACAGTAGAGCACAGTAGAGGTAGAGTACAGTGGAGTACAGTGGAGCACAGTAGAGGTGGAGTACAGTAGAGTACAGTAGAGGTAGAGAACAGGACAGTACAGTAGAGGTAGAGTACAATGGAGTACAGTAGAGATAGAGTACAGTGGAGCACAGTAGAGATAGAGTACAGTGGAGTAGAGTAGAGGTAGAGTACAGTGGAGCACAGTAGAGATAGAGTACAGTGGAGCACAGTAGAGGTAGAGTACAGTGGATCACAGTAGAGATAGAGTACAGTGGAGTACAGTAGAGGTAGAGTACAGTGGAGTACATTAGAGGTATAGTACAGTGGAGCACAGTATTTATAGAGTACAGTAGAGCACAGTAGAGGTAGAGTACAGTGGAGTACAGTGGAGCACAGTAGAGGTGGAGTACAGTAGAGTACAGTAGAGGTAGAGAACAGTACAGTACAGTAGAGGTAGAGTACAATGGAGTACAGTAGAGATAGAGTACAGTGGAGTACAGTAGAGATAAAGTACAGTGGAGTACAGTAGAGGTAGAGTACAGTGGAACACAGTAGAGATAGAGTACAGTGGAGCACAGTAGAGGTAGAGTACAGTGGATCACAGTAGAGATAGAGTACAGTGGAGTACAGTAGAGGTAGAGTACAGTGGAGTACATTAGAGGTAGAGTACAGTGGAGCACAGTAGAGATAGAGTCAGTGGAGTACAGTAGAGTAGAGTACAGTAGAGCACAGTAGCCGTAGAGTACAGTGGAGCACAGTAGAGGTAGAGTACAGTGGAGTACAGTAGAGGTAGAGTACAGTGGAGTACAGTAGAGGTAGAGAACAGTGGAGTGCAGTAGAGATAGAGTACACTGGAGCACAGTAGAGGTAGAGCACAGTGGAGTACAGTAGAGTACAGTAGAGGTAGAGAACAGTACAGTAGAGGTAGAGTACAGTGGAGTACAGTAGAGATAGAGTACAGTGGAGTCCAGTGGAGCAAAGTGGAGGTAGAGTACAGTGGAGTACAGTAGAGATAGTGTACAGTGGAGTAGAGTAGATATAGAGTACAGTGGCATACAGTAGAGGTAGAGTACAGTGGAGTACAGTAGAGGTAGAGTACAGTGGAGTACAGTAGAGATAGAGTCAGTGGAGTACAGTAGAGTAGAGCACAGTAGAGGTTGAGTACAGTGGAGTACAGTAGAAATAGAGTACAGTGGAGAACAGTAGAGATAGAGTACAGTGGAGTAGAGTAGATGTAGAGTACAGTGGAGTACAGTAGAGATAGAGTACAGTGGAGCACAGTAGAGGTAGAGTACAGTGGAGTACAGTAGAAATAGAGTACAGTGGAGAACAGTAGAGATAGAGTACAGTGGAGTATAGTAGAGGTATAGTACAGTGGAGCACGGTAGAGGTAGAGTACAGTGGAGCACAGAAGAGATAGAGTACAGTAGAGCACAGTAGAGGTAGAGTACAGTGGAGTACAGTAGAGGTAGAGTACAGTGGAGCACAGTAGAGGTAGAGTACAGTGGAGCAGAGTAGAGGTAGAGTACAGTGGAGTACAGTAGAGATAGAGTACATTGGAGCACAGTAGATGTAGAGTACAGTGGAGTACAATAGAAATAGAGTACAGTGGAGAACAGTAGAGATAGAGTACAGTGGAGTATAGTAGAGGTAGAGGACAGTGGAGTATAGTAGAGGTAGAGTACAATGGAGTCTAGTAGAGGTAGAGTACAGTGGATTACATTAGAAGTAGAGTACAGTGGAGCACAGTAGAGATAGAGTACAGTAGAGCACAATAGAAATAGAGTACAGTGGAGAACAGTAGAGATAGAGTACAGTGGAGTATAGTAGAGGTAGATACAGTGGAGTATAGTAGAGGTAGAGTACAGTGGAGTATAGTAGAGGTAGAGTACAGTGGATTACATTAGAGGTAGAGTACAGTGGAGCACAGTAGAGATAGAGTACAGTAGAGCACAATTGAGGTAGAGTACATTGGAGTACAGTGGAGCACAGTAGAGGTGGAGTACAGTAGAGTATACTAGAGGTAGAGAACCGTACAGTACAGTAGAGGTAGAGTACAGTGGAGTACAGTAGAGATAGAGTACAGTGGAGTATATTAGAGGTATAGTACAGTGGAGCACAGTAGAGATAGAGTACAGTAGAGCACAGTAGAGGTAGAGTACAGTGGAGTACAGTGGAGCACAGTAGAGGTAGAGTACAGTAGAGTACAGTAGAGGTAGAGAACAGTACAGTACAGTAGAGGTAGAGTACAGTGGAGCACAGTAGAGATAGAGTACATTGGAGCAGAGTAGAGGTAGAGTACAGTGGAGCACAGTAGAGATAGAGTACAGTGGAGTACAGTAGAGATAGAGTACAGTCGAGCACAGTAGAGGTAGAGTACAGTGGAGTACAGTAGAGATAGAGTACAGTGGAGTACAGTAGAGATAGAGTACATTGGAGCACAGTAGATGTAGAGTACAGTGGAGTACAATAGAAATAGAGTACAGTGGAGAACAGTAGAGATAGAGTACAGTGGAGTATAGTAGAGGTAGAGTACAGTGGAGTATAGTAGAGGTAGAGTACAGTGGAGTACATTATAGGTAGAGTACAGTGGAGCACAGTAGAGATAGAGTACAGTAGAGCACATTAGAGGTAGAGTACAGTGGAGTATAGTAGAGGTAGAGTACAGTGGAGTATAGTTGAGGTAGACTACAGTGGAGTACAGTAGAGGTAGAGTATAGTGGAGTACAGTAGAGGTAGAGTACAGTGGAGCACAGTAGAGGTAGAGTACAGTGGAGTATAGTTGAGGTAGAGAACAGTACAGTACAGTAGAGGTAGAGTAGAGTGGAGTACAGTAGAGGAAGAGTACAGTAGAGCACAGTAGAGGTAGAATACAGTGGAGTACAGTAGAGGTAGAGTACAGTGTAGTACAGTAGAGGTAGAGTACAGTGGAGTACAGAAGAGATAGAGTACAGTGGAGCACAGGAGAGGTAGAGTACAGTGGAGCACAGTAGAGGTAGAGTACAGTGGAGCACAGTAGAGGTAGAGTACAGTGGAGTACAGTAGAGGTAGAGTACAGTGGAGCACAGTAGAGGTAGAGTACAGTGGAGCACAGTAGAGGTAGAGTACATTGGAGTACAGTAGAGGTAGAGTACAGTGGAGTACAGTAGAGGTAGAGTACAGTGTAGTACAGTAGAGGTAGAGTACAGTGGAGTACAGTAGAGGTAGAGTACAGTGGAGCACAGTAAAGGTAGAGTACAGTGGAGTACAGTAGAGGAAGAGTACAGTGAAGCACAGTAGAGCTAGAGTACAGTGGAGTACAGTGGAGCACAGTAGAGGTGGAGTACAGTAGAGTAGAGTATAGGTTGAGTACAGTGGAGTAGAGTAGAGATAGAGTAGAGTGAAGTAGAGTAGAGATAGAGTACAGTGGATTAGAGTAGAGATAGAGTACAGTGGAGTATAGTTGAGGTAGAGTACAGTGGAGCACAGTAGAGGTAGAGTACAGTGGAGTACAGTGGAGCACAGTAGAGGTGGAGTACAGTAGAGTACAGTAGAGGTAGAGTACAGTGGAGCACAGTAGAGGTAGAGTCAAGTGGAGTACATTGGAGTACAGTAGAGGTGGAGTACAGTAGAGTACAGTAGAGGTAGAGAACAGTACAGTACAGTAGAGGTAGAGTACAGTGGAGTACAGTAGAGGTAGAGTACAGTAGAGCACAGTAGAGGTAGAATACAGTAGAGCACAGTAGAGGTAGAATACAGTGGAGTACAGTAGAGGTAGAGTACAGTGGAGTACAGTAGAGGTAGAGTACAGTGGAGTACAGTAGAGATAGAGTACAGTGGAGTACAGTAGAGGTAGAGTACAGTGGAGTACATTAGAGGTAGAGTACAGTGGAGCACAGTAGAGATAGAGTCAGTGGAGTACAGTAGAGTAGAGTACAGTAGAGCACAGTAGCCGTAGAGTACAGTGGAGCACAGTAGAGGTAGAGTACAGTGGAGTACAGTAGAGGTAGAGTACAGTGGAGTACAGTAGAGGTAGAGAACAGTGGAGTGCAGTAGAGATAGAGTACAGTGGAGTACAGTAGAGATAGAGTACAGTCGAGTACAGTAGAGGTAGAGTACAGTGGAGTAGAGTAGAGGTAGAGTACAGTGGAGCACAGTAAAGGTAGAGTACAGTGGAGTACAGTAGAGGAAGAGTACAGTGAAGCACAGTAGAGCTAGAGTACAGTGGAGTACAGTGGAGCACAGTAGAGGTGGAGTACAGTAGAGTAGAGTATAGGTTGAGTACAGTGGAGTACAGTAGAGATAGAGTAGAGTGAAGTAGAGTATAGATAGAGTACAGTGGATTAGAGTAGAGATAGAGTACAGTGGAGTATAGTTGAGGTAGAGTACAGTGGAGCACAGTAGAGGTAGAGTACAGTGGAGTACAGTGGAGCACAGTAGAGGTGGAGTACAGTAGAGTACAGTAGAGGTAGAGTACAGTGGAGCACAGTAGAGGTAGAGTACAGTGGAGTACATTGGAGTACAGTAGAGGTGGAGTACAGTAGAGTACAGTAGAGGTAGAGAACAGTACAGTACAGTAGAGGTAGAGTACAGTGGAGTACAGTAGAGGTAGAGTACAGTAGAGCACAGTAGAGGTAGAGTACAGTAGAGCACAGTAGAGGTAGAATACAGTGGAGTACAGTAGAGGTAGAGTACAGTGGAGTACAGTAGAGGTAGAGTACAGTGGAGTACAGTAGAGGTAGAGTACAGTGGAGCACAGTAGAGCTAGAGTACAGTGGATTACAGTGGAGCACAGTAGAGGTGGTGTACAGTAGAGTAGAGTATAGGTAGAGTACAGTGGAGTACAGTAGAGATAGAGTAGAGTGGAGTAGAGTAGAGATAGAGTACAGTGGATTAGAGTAGAGATAGAGTACAGTGGAGTATAGTTGAGGTAGAGTACAGTGGAGCACAGTAGAGGTAGAGTACAGTGGAGCACAGTAGAGGTAGAGTACAGTGGAGTACAGTAGAGGTAGAGTACAGTGGAGCACAGTAGAGATAGTGTAGAGTAGAGCAGAGTAGAGGTGGAGTACAGTGGAGTACAGTAGAGGTAGAGTACAGTGGAGCACTGTAGAGGTGGAGTACAGTGGAGTACAGTAGAGGTAGAGTATGGTGGAGTACAGTAGAGGTAGAGTACAGTGGAGCACAGTAGAGGTAGAGTACAGTGGAGTATAGTTGAGGTAGAGAACAGTGGAGCACAGTAGAGGTAGAGTACAGTGGAGCACAGTAGAGGTAGAGTACAGTGGAGCACAGTAGAGGTAGATTACAGTGGAGCACAGTAGAGGTAGAGTACAGTGGAGCACAGTAGAGGTAGAGTACAGTGGAGCACAGTAGAGGTAGAGTACAGTGGAGCACAGTAGAGGTAGAGTACAGTGGAGTACAGTAGAGGTAGAGTACAGTGGAGTACAGTAAAGGTAGAGTACAGTGGAGTACAGTAGAGGTAGAGTACAGTGGAGTACAGTAGAGGTAGAGTACAGTGGAGCACAGTAAAGGTAGAGTACAGTGGAGTACAGTAAAGTAGAGGAAGAGTACAGTGAAGCACAGTAGAGCTACAGTACAGTGGAGTACAGTGGAGCACAGTAGAGGTGGAGTACAGTAGAGTAGAGTATAGGTTGAGTACAGTGGAGTACAGTAGAGATAGAGTAGAGTGAAGTAGAGTAGAGATAGAGTACAGTGGATTAGAGTAGAGATAGAGTACAGTGGAGTATAGTTGAGGTAGAGTACAGTGGAGCACAGTAGAGGTAGAGTACAGTGGAGTACAGTGGAGCACAGTAGAGGTGGAGTACAGTAGAGTACAGTAGAGGTAGAGTACAGTGGAGCACAGTAGAGGTAGATTACAGTGGAGTACATTGGAGTACAGTAGAGGTGGAGTACAGTAGAGTACAGTAGAGGTAGAGAACAGTACAGTACAGTAGAGGTAGAGTACAGTGGAGTACAGTAGAGGTAGAGTACAGTAGAGCACAGTAGAGGTAGAATACAGTAGAGCACAGTAGAGGTAGAATACAGTGGAGTACAGTAGAGGTAGAGTACAGGGGAGTACAGTAGAGGTAGAGTACAGTGGAGTACAGTAGAGGTAGAGAACAGTACAGTACAGTAGAGGTAAAGTACAGTGGAGTACAGTAGAGGTAGAGTACAGTAGAGCACAGTAGAGGTAGAATACAGTGGAGTACAGTAGAGGTAGAGTACAGTGGAGCAGAGTAGAGGTAGAGTACATTGGAGTACAGTAGAGGTAGAGTACAGTGGAGTTCAGTAGAGGTAGAGTACAGTGGAGTACAGTAGAGGTAGAGTACAGTGGAGCACAGTAAAGGTAGAGTACAGTGGAGTACAGTAGAGGAAGAGTACAGTGAAGCACAGTAGAGCTAGAGTACAGTGGAGTACAGTGGAGCACAGTAGAGGTGGAGTACAGTAGAGTAGAGTATAGGTTGAGTACAGTGGAGTAGAGTAGAGATAGAGTAGAGTGAAGTAGAGTAGAGATAGAGTACAGTGGATTAGAGTAGAGATAGAGTACAGTGGAGTATAGTTGAGGTAGAGTACAGTGGAGCACAGTAGAGGTAGAGTACAGTGGAGCACAGTAGAGGTAGAGTCAAGTGGAGTACATTGGAGTACAGTAGAGGTGGAGTACAGTAGAGTACAGTAGAGGTAGAGAACAGTACAGTACAGTAGAGGTAGAGTACAGTGGAGTACAGTAGAGGTAGAGTACAGTAGAGCACAGTAGAGGTAGAATATAGTAGAGCACAGTAGAGGTAGAATACAGTGGAGTACAGTAGAGGTAGAGTACAGTGGAGTACAGTAGAGGTAGAGTACAGTGGAGTACAGTAGAGGTAGAGAACAGTACAGTACAGTAGAGGTAGAGTACAGTGGAGTACAGTAGAGGTAGAGTACAGTAGAGCACAGTAGAGGTAGAATACAGTGGAGTACAGTAGAGGTAGAGTACAGTGGAGTACAGTAGAGGTAGAATACAGTGGAGTACAGTAGAGGTAGAGTACAGTGGAGCACAGTAAAGGTAGAGTACAGTGGAGTACAGTAGAGGTAGAGTACAGTGAAGCACAGTAGAGCTAGAGTACAGTGGAGTACAGTGGAGCACAGTAGAGGTGGAGTACAGTAGAGTAGAGTATAGGTTGAGTACAGTGGAGTACAGTAGAGATAGAGTAGAGTGGAGTAGAGTAGAGATAGAGTACAGTGGATTAGAGTAGATATAGAGTACAGTGGAGTATAGTTGAGGTAGAGTACAGTGGAGTACAGTAGAGGTAGAGTACAGTGGAGTACAGTAGAGGTAGAGAACAGTACAGTACAGTAGAGGTAGAGTAGAGTGGAGTACAGTAGAGGTAGAGTACAGTAGAGCACAATAGAGGTAGAATACAGTGGAATACAGTAGAGGTAGAGTACAGTGGAGTACAGTAGAGGTAGAGTACAGTGGAGTACAGAAGAGATAGAGTACAGTGGAGCACAGTAGAGGTAGAGTACAGTGGAGCACAGTAGAGGTAGAGTACAGTGGAGCACAGTAGAGGTAGAGTACAGTGGAGTACAGTAGAGGTAGAGTACAGTGGAGTACAGTGGAGCACAGTAGAGGTGGAGTACAGTAGAGTACAGTAGAGGTAGAGTACAGTGGAGCACAGTAGAGGTAGAGTACAGTGGAGTACATTGGAGTACAGTAGAGGTGGAGTACAGTAGAGTACAGTAGAGGTAGAGAACAGTACAGTACAGTAGAGGTAGAGTACAGTGGAGTACAGTAGAGGTAGAGTACAGTAGAGCACAGTAGAGGTAGAATACAGCGGAGTACAGTAGAGGTAGAGTACAGTGGAGTACAGTAGAGGTAGAGTACAGTGTAGTACAGTAGAGGTAGAGAACAGTACAGTACAGTAGAGGTAGAGTACAGTGGAGTACAGTAGAGGTAGAGTACAGTAGAGCACAGTAGAGGTAGAATACAGTGGAGTACAGTAGAGGTAGAGTACAGCGGAGTACAGTAGAGGTAGAGTACAGTGGAGTTCAGTAGAGGTAGAGTACAGTGGAGCACAGTAGAGGTAGAGTACAGTGGAGTACAGTGGAGCACAGTAGAGGTGGAGTACAGTAGAGTAGAGTATAGGTTGAGTACAGTGGAGTACAGTAGAGATAGAGTAGAGTGGAGTAGAGTAGAGATAGAGTACAGTGAATTAGAGTAGATATAGAGTACAGTGGAGTATAGTTGAGGTAGAGTACAGTGGAGCACATTAGAGGTAGAGTACAGTGGAGTATAGTTGAGGTAGACTACAGTGGAGTACAGTAGAGGTAGAGTGCAGTGGAGCACAGTAGAGATAGTGTACAGTAGAGCAGAGTAGAGGTAGAGTACAGTGGAGTACAGTAGAGGTAGAGTACAGTGGAACACTGTAGAGGTGGAGTACAGTGGAGTACAGTAGAGGTAGAGTACAGTGGAGCACAGTAGAGATAGAGTACAGTAGAGCAGAGTAGAGGTAGAGTACAGTGGAGTATAGTAGAGGTAGAGTACAGTGGAGTATAGTTGAGGTAGACTACAGTGGAGTACAGTAGAGGTAGAGTACAGTGGAGTACAGTAGAGGTAGAGTACAGTGGAGCACAGTGGAGGTAGAGTACAATGGAGTATAGTTGAGGTAGAGAACAGTACAGTACAGTAGAGGTAGAGTAGAGTGGAGTACAGTAGAGGTAGAGTACAGTAGAGCACAGTAGAGGTAGAATAAAGTGGAGTACAGTAGAGGTAGAGTACAGTGGAGTACAGTAGAGGTAGAGTACAGTGGAGTACAGAAGAGATAGAGTACAGTGGAGCACAGTAGAGGTAGAGTACAGTGGAGCACAGTAGAGGTAGAGTACAGTGGAGCACAGTAGAGGTAGAGTACAGTGGAGTACAGTAGAGGTAGAGTACAGTGGAGCACAGTAGAGGTAGAGTACAGTGGAGCACTGTAGAGGTAGAGTACAGTGGAGTACAGTAGAGGTAGAGTACAGTGGAGCACAGTAGAGGTAGAGTACAGTGGAGTACAGTGGAGCACAGTAGAGTACAGTAGAGGTAGAGTACAGTGGAGCACAGTAGAGGTAGAGTACAGTGGAGTACAGTAGAGGTAGAGTACAGTAGAGCACAGTAGAGGTAGAATACAGTGGAGTACAGTAGAGGTAGAGTACAGTGGAGTACAGTAGAGGTAGAGTACAGTGTAGTACAGTAGAGGTAGAGAACAGTAAAGTACAGTAGAGGTAGAGTACAGTGGAGTACAGTAGAGGTAGAGTACAGTAGAGCACAGTAGAGGTAGAATACATTGGAGTACAGTAGAGGTAGAGTACAGTGGAGTACAGTAGAGGTAGAGTACAGTGGAGTACAGTAGAGGTAGAGTACAGTGGAGCAGAGTAGAGGTAGAGTACAGTGGAGTACAGTAGAGGTAGAGTACAGTGGAGCACAGTAGAGCTAGAGTACAGTGGAGTACAGTGGAGCACAGTAGAGGTGGAGTACAGTAGAGTAGAGTATAGGTTGAGTACAGTGGAGTACAGTAGAGATAGAGTAGAGTGGAGTAGAGTAGAGATAGAGTACAGTTGATTAGAGTAGAGAAAGAGTACAGTGGAGTATAGTTGAGGTAGAGTACAGTGGAGCAAAGTAGAGGTAGAGTACAGTGGAGTATAGTTGAGGTAGACTACAGTGGAGTACAGTAGAGGTAGAGTACAGTGGAGCACAGTAGAGATAGAGTACAGTAGAGCAGAGTAGATGTAGAGTACAGTGGAGTACAGTAGAGGTAGAGTACAGTGGAGAACTGTAGAGGTGGAGTACAGTGGAGTACAGTAGAGGTAGAGTACAGTGGAGCACAGTAGAGATAGAGTATAGTGGAGCACAGTAGAGGTAGAGTACAGTGGAGCACAGTAGAGGTAGAGTACAGTGAAGTATAGTAGAGGTAGAATACAGTGGAGTACAGTAGAGGTAGAGTACAGTGGAGTACAGTAGAGGTAGAGTACAGTGGAGTACAGTAGAGGTAGAGTACAGTGGAGCACAGTAGAGGTAGAGTACAGTGGAGTACAGTAGAGGTAGAGTACAGTGGAGCACAGTAGAGCTAGAGTACAGTGGATTACAGTGGAGCACAGTAGAGGTGGTGTACAGTAGAGTAGAGTATAGGTAGAGTACAGTGGAGTACAGTAGAGATAGAGTAGAGTGGAGTAGAGTAGAGATAGAGTACAGTGGATTAGAGTAGAGATAGAGTACAGTGGAGTATAGTTGAGGTAGAGTACAGTGGAGCACAGTAGAGGTAGAGTACAGTGGAGCACAGTAGAGGTAGAGTACAGTGGAGTACAGTAGAGGTAGAGTACAGTGGAGCACAGTAGAGATAGTGTAGAGTAGAGCAGAGTAGAGGTAGAGTACAGTGGAGTACAGTAGAGGTAGAGTACAGTGGAGCACTGTAGAGGTGGAGTACAGTGGAGTACAGTAGAGGTAGAGTACAGTGGAGCACAGTAGAGATAGAGTACAGTAGAGCACATTAGAGGTAGAGTACAGTGGAGTATAGTAGAGGTAGAGTACAGTGGAGTATAGTTGAGGTAGACTACAGTGGAGTACAGTAGAGGTAGAGTATAGTGGAGTACAGTAGAGGTAGAGTACAGTGGAGCACAGTAGAGGTAGAGTACAGTGGAGTATAGTTGAGGTAGAGAACAGTACAGTACAGTAGAGGTAGAGTAGAGTGGAGTACAGTAGAGGTAGAGTACAGTAGAGCACAGTAGAGGTAGAATACAGTGGAGTACAGTAGAGGTAGAGTACAGTGTAGTACAGTAGAGGTAGAGTACAGTGGAGCACAGTAGAGGTAGAGTACAGTGGAGCACAGTAGAGGTAGAGTACAGTGGAGTACAGTAGAGGTAGAGTACAGTGGAGCACAGTAGAGGTAGAGTACAGTGGAGCACAGTAGAGGTAGAGTACATTGGAGTACAGTAGAGGTAGAGTACAGTGGAGTACAGTAGAGGTAGAGTACAGTGTAGTACAGTAGAGGTAGAGTACAGTGGAGTACAGTAGAGGTAGAGTACAGTGGAGCACAGTAAAGGTAGAGTACAGTGGAGTACAGTAGAGGAAGAGTACAGTGAAGCACAGTAGAGCTAGAGTACAGTGGAGTACAGTGGAGCACAGTAGAGGTGGAGTACAGTAGAGTAGAGTATAGGTTGAGTACAGTGGAGTAGAGTAGAGATAGAGTAGAGTGAAGTAGAGTAGAGATAGAGTACAGTGGATTAGAGTAGAGATAGAGTACAGTGGAGTATAGTTGAGGTAGAGTACAGTGGAGCACAGTAGAGGTAGAGTACAGTGGAGTACAGTGGAGCACAGTAGAGGTGGAGTACAGTAGAGTACAGTAGAGGTAGAGTACAGTGGAGCACAGTAGAGGTAGAGTCAAGTGGAGTACATTGGAGTACAGTAGAGGTAGAGTACAGTGGAGTACAGTAGAGATAGAGTACAGTGGAGTACATTAGAGATAGAGTACATTGGAGCACAGTAGATGTAGAGTACAGTGGAGTACAATAGAAATAGAGTACAGTGGAGAACAGTAGAGATAGAGTACAGTGGAGTATAGTAGAGGTAGAGTACAGTGGAGTATAGTAGAGGTAGAGTACAGTGGAGTACATTATAGGTAGAGTACAGTGGAGCACAGTAGAGATAGAGTACAGTAGAGCACAGTAGAGGTAGAGTACTGTGGAGTACAGTGGAGCACAGTAGAGGTGGAGTACAGTAGAGTATAGTAGAGGTAGAGAACAGTACAGTACAGTAGAGGTAGAGTACAGTGGAGTACAATAGAAATAGAGTACAGTGGAGAACAGTAGAGATAGAGTACAGTGGAGTATAGTAGAGGTAGAATATAGTGGAGTATAGTAGAGTTAGAGTACAGTGGAGTACATTATAGGTAGAGTACAGTGGAGCACAGTAGAGATAGAGTACAGTAGAGCACAGTAGAGGTAGAGTATAGTGGAGTAATGTGGATCACAGTAGAGGTGGAGTACAGTAGAGTACAGTAGAGGTAGAGAACAGTACAGTACAGTAGAGGTAGAGTACAATGGAGTACAGTAGAGATAGGTACAGTGGAGCACAGTAGAGATAGAGTACAGTGGAGTACAGTAGAGGTAGAGTACAGTGGAGAACAGTAGAGATAGAGTACAGTGGAGCACAGTAGAGGTAGAGTACAGTGGATCACAGTAGAGATATAGTACAGTGGAGTACAGTAGAGGTAGAGTACAGTGTAGCACAGTAGAGATAGAGTACAGTGGAGTACAGTAGAGATAGAGTACAGTGGAGCAGAGTAGAGGTAGAGTACAGTGGAGTACAGTAGAGATAGAGTACAGTGGAGTACAGTAGAGATAGAGTACAGTGGAGTACAGTAGAGATAGAGTACATTGGAGCACAGTAGAGATAGAGTACAGTGGAGCACAGTAGAGGTAGAGTACAGTGGAGCACAGTCGATGTAGAGTACAGTGGAGCACAGTAGAGGTAGAGTACAGTGGAGTATAGTAGAGATAGTGTACAGTGGAGTACATTAGAGGTAGAGTACAGTGGAGCACAGTAGAGATAGAGTACAGTAGAGCACAGTAGAGGTAGAGTACAGTGGAGTACAGTGGAGCACAGTAGAGGTAGAGTACAGAAGAGTACAGTAGAGGTAGAGAACAGTACAGTACAGTAGAGGTAGAGTACAGTGGAGCACAGTAGAGGTAGAGTACAGTGGAGTACAGTAGAGATAGAGTACAGTGGAGTACAGTAGAGATAGAGTACAGTGAAGTACAGTAGAGATAGAGTACAGTGGAGTACAGTAGAGATAGAGTACATTGGAGCACAGTAGAGGTAGAGTACAGTGGAGTACAATAGAAATAGAGTACAGTGGAGAACAGTAGAGATAGAGTACAGTGGAGTATAGTAGAGGTAGAGTACAGTGGAGTATAGTAGAGGTAGAGTACAGATGAGTACATTATAGGTAGAGTACAGTGGAGCACAGTAGAGATTGAGTACAGTAGAGCACAGTAGAGGTAGAGTACAGTGGAGTACAGTGGAGCACAGTAGAGGTGGAGTACAGTAGAGTATAGTAGAGGTAGAGAACAGTACAGTACAGTAGAGGTAGAGTACAGTGGAGTACAATAGAGATAGAGTACAGTGGAGAACAGTAGCGATAGAGTACAGTGGAGTATAGTAGAGGTAGAGTACAGTGGAGTATAGTAGAGTTAGAGTACAGTAGAGCACAGTAGAGGTAGAGTACAGTGGAGTACAGTGGAGCACAGTAGAGGTAGAGTACAGTAGAGTACAGTAGAGGTAGAGAACAGTACAGTACAGTAGAGGTAGAGTACAGTGGAGTACAGTAGAGGTAGAGTACAGTGGAGTACAGTAGAGATAGAGTACAGTGGAGTACAGTAGAGATAGAGTACAGTGGAGTACAGTAGAGATAGAGTACATTGGAGCACAGTAGAGGTAGAGTGCAGTGGAGTACAATAGAAATAGAGTACGGTGGAGAACAGTAGAGATAGAGTACAGTGGAGTATAGTAGAGGTAGAGTACAGTGGAGTATAGTAGAGGTAGAGTACAGTGGAGTACATTATAGGTAGAGTACAGTGGAGCACTGTAGAGATAGAGTACAGTAGAGCACTGTAGAGGTAGAGTACAGTGGAGTAGAGTGGAGCACAGTAGAGGTGGAGTACAGTAGAGTATAGTAGAGGTAGAGAACAGTGGAGTACATTATAGGTAGAGTACAGTGGAGCACAGTAGATATAGAGTACAGTAGAGCACAGTAGAGGTAGAGTACAGTGGAGTACAGTGGAGCACAGTAGAGATAGAGTACAGTGGAGTATAGTACAGGTAGAGTACAGTGGAGTATAGTAGAGTTAGAGTACAGTGGAGTACATTATAGGTAGAGTACAGTGGAGCACAGTAGAGATAGAGTACAGTAGAGCACAGTAGAGGTAGAGTACAGTGGAGTACAGTGGAGCACAGTAGAGGTGGAGTACAGTAGAGTACAGTAGAGGTAGAGAACAGGACAGTACAGTAGAGGTAGAGTACAATGGAGTACAGTAGAGATAGAGTACAGTGGAGCACAGTAGAGATAGAGTACAGTGGAGTAGAGTAGAGGTAGAGTACAGTGGAGCACAGTAGAGATAGAGTACAGTGGAGCACAGTAGAGGTAGAGTACAGTGGATCACAGTAGAGATAGAGTACAGTGGAGTACAGTAGAGGTAGAGTACAGTGGAGTACATTAGAGGTATAGTACAGTGGAGCACAGTATTTATAGAGTACAGTAGAGCACAGTAGAGGTAGAGTACAGTGGAGTACAGTGGAGCACAGTAGAGGTGGAGTACAGTAGAGTACAGTAGAGGTAGAGAACAGTACAGTACAGTAGAGGTAGAGTACAATGGAGTACAGTAGAGATAGAGTACAGTGGAGTACAGTAGAGATAAAGTACAGTGGAGTACAGTAGAGGTAGAGTACAGTGGAACACAGTAGAGATAGAGTACAGTGGAGCACAGTAGAGGTAGAGTACAGTGGATCACAGTAGAGATAGAGTACAGTGGAGTACAGTAGAGGTAGAGTACAGTGGAGTACATTAGAGGTAGAGTACAGTGGAGCACAGTAGAGATAGAGTCAGTGGAGTACAGTAGAGTAGAGTACAGTAGAGCACAGTAGCCGTAGAGTACAGTGGAGCACAGTAGAGGTAGAGTACAGTGGAGTACAGTAGAGGTAGAGTACAGTGGAGTACAGTAGAGATAGAGTACATTGGAGCACAGTAGATGTAGAGTACAGTGGAGTACAATAGAAATAGAGTACAGTGGAGAACAGTAGAGATAGAGTACAGTGGAGTACAGTAGAGATAAAGTACAGTGGAGTACAGTAGAGGTAGAGTACAGTGGAACACAGTAGAGATAGAGTACAGTGGAGCACAGTAGAGGTAGAGTACAGTGGATCACAGTAGAGATAGAGTACAGTGGAGTACAGTAGAGGTAGAGTACAGTGGAGTACATTAGAGGTAGAGTACAGTGGAGCACAGTAGAGATAGAGTCAGTGGAGTACAGTAGAGTAGAGTACAGTAGAGCACAGTAGCCGTAGAGTACAGTGGAGCACAGTAGAGGTAGAGTACAGTGGAGTACAGTAGAGGTAGAGTACAGTGGAGTACAGTAGAGATAGAGTACATTGGAGCACAGTAGATGTAGAGTACAGTGGAGTACAATAGAAATAGAGTACAGTGGAGTAGAGTAGAGATAGAGTAGAGTGAAGTAGAGTAGAGATAGAGTACAGTGGATTAGAGTAGAGATAGAGTACAGTGGAGTATAGTTGAGGTAGAGTACAGTGGAGCACAGTAGAGGTAGAGTACAGTGGAGTACAGTGGAGCACAGTAGAGGTGGAGTACAGTAGAGTACAGTAGAGGTAGAGTACAGTGGAGCACAGTAGAGGTAGAGTCAAGTGGAGTACATTGGAGTACAGTAGAGGTAGAGTACAGTGGAGTACAGTAGAGATAGAGTACAGTGGAGTACATTAGAGATAGAGTACATTGGAGCACAGTAGATGTAGAGTACAGTGGAGTACAATAGAAATAGAGTACAGTGGAGAACAGTAGAGATAGAGTACAGTGGAGTATAGTAGAGGTAGAGTACAGTGGAGTATAGTAGAGGTAGAGTACAGTGGAGTACATTATAGGTAGAGTACAGTGGAGCACAGTAGAGATAGAGTACAGTAGAGCACAGTAGAGGTAGAGTACTGTGGAGTACAGTGGAGCACAGTAGAGGTGGAGTACAGTAGAGTATAGTAGAGGTAGAGAACAGTACAGTACAGTAGAGGTAGAGTACAGTGGAGTACAATAGAAATAGAGTACAGTGGAGAACAGTAGAGATAGAGTACAGTGGAGTATAGTAGAGGTAGAATATAGTGGAGTATAGTAGAGTTAGAGTACAGTGGAGTACATTATAGGTAGAGTACAGTGGAGCACAGTAGAGATAGAGTACAGTAGAGCACAGTAGAGGTAGAGTATAGTGGAGTAATGTGGATCACAGTAGAGGTGGAGTACAGTAGAGTACAGTAGAGGTAGAGAACAGTACAGTACAGTAGAGGTAGAGTACAATGGAGTACAGTAGAGATAGGTACAGTGGAGCACAGTAGAGATAGAGTACAGTGGAGTACAGTAGAGGTAGAGTACAGTGGAGAACAGTAGAGATAGAGTACAGTGGAGCACAGTAGAGGTAGAGTACAGTGGATCACAGTAGAGATATAGTACAGTGGAGTACAGTAGAGGTAGAGTACAGTGTAGCACAGTAGAGATAGAGTACAGTGGAGTACAGTAGAGATAGAGTACAGTGGAGCAGAGTAGAGGTAGAGTACAGTGGAGTACAGTAGAGATAGAGTACAGTGGAGTACAGTAGAGATAGAGTACAGTGGAGTACAGTAGAGATAGAGTACATTGGAGCACAGTAGAGATAGAGTACAGTGGAGCACAGTAGAGGTAGAGTACAGTGGAGCACAGTCGATGTAGAGTACAGTGGAGCACAGTAGAGGTAGAGTACAGTGGAGTATAGTAGAGATAGTGTACAGTGGAGTACATTAGAGGTAGAGTACAGTGGAGCACAGTAGAGATAGAGTACAGTAGAGCACAGTAGAGGTAGAGTACAGTGGAGTACAGTGGAGCACAGTAGAGGTAGAGTACAGAAGAGTACAGTAGAGGTAGAGAACAGTACAGTACAGTAGAGGTAGAGTACAGTGGAGCACAGTAGAGGTAGAGTACAGTGGAGTACAGTAGAGATAGAATACAGTGGAGTACAGTAGAGATAGAGTACAGTGAAGTACAGTAGAGATAGAGTACAGTGGAGTACAGTAGAGATAGAGTACATTGGAGCACAGTAGAGGTAGAGTACAGTGGAGTACAATAGAAATAGAGTACAGTGGAGAACAGTAGAGATAGAGTACAGTGGATATAGTAGAGGTAGAGTACAGTGGAGTATAGTAGAGGTAGAGTACAGATGAGTACATTATAGGTAGAGTACAGTGGAGCACAGTAGAGATTGAGTACAGTAGAGCACAGTAGAGGTAGAGTACAGTGGAGTACAGTGGAGCACAGTAGAGGTGGAGTACAGTAGAGTATAGTAGAGGTAGAGAACAGTACAGTACAGTAGAGGTAGAGTACAGTGGAGTACAATAGAGATAGAGTACAGTGGAGAACAGTAGCGATAGAGTACAGTGGAGTATAGTAGAGGTAGAGTACAGTGGAGTATAGTAGAGTTAGAGTACAGTAGAGCACAGTAGAGGTAGAGTACAGTGGAGTACAGTGGAGCACAGTAGAGGTAGAGTACAGTAGAGTACAGTAGAGGTAGAGAACAGTACAGTACAGTAGAGGTAGAGTACAGTGGAGTACAGTAGAGGTAGAGTACAGTGGAGTACAGTAGAGATAGAGTACAGTGGAGTACAGTAGAGATAGAGTACAGTGGAGTACAGTAGAGATAGAGTACATTGGAGCACAGTAGAGGTAGAGTGCAGTGGAGTACAATAGAAATAGAGTACGGTGGAGAACAGTAGAGATAGAGTACAGTGGAGTATAGTAGAGGTAGAGTACAGTGGAGTATAGTAGAGGTAGAGTACAGTGGAGTACATTATAGGTAGAGTACAGTGGAGCACTGTAGAGATAGAGTACAGTAGAGCACTGTAGAGGTAGAGTACAGTGGAGTAGAGTGGAGCACAGTAGAGGTGGAGTACAGTAGAGTATAGTAGAGGTAGAGAACAGTGGAGTACATTATAGGTAGAGTACAGTGGAGCACAGTAGATATAGAGTACAGTAGAGCACAGTAGAGGTAGAGTACAGTGGAGTACAGTGGAGCACAGTAGAGATAGAGTACAGTGGAGTATAGTACAGGTAGAGTACAGTGGAGTATAGTAGAGTTAGAGTACAGTGGAGTACATTATAGGTAGAGTACAGTGGAGCACAGTAGAGATAGAGTACAGTAGAGCACAGTAGAGGTAGAGTACAGTGGAGTACAGTGGAGCACAGTAGAGGTGGAGTACAGTAGAGTACAGTAGAGGTAGAGAACAGGACAGTACAGTAGAGGTAGAGTACAATGGAGTACAGTAGAGATAGAGTACAGTGGAGCACAGTAGAGATAGAGTACAGTGGAGTAGAGTAGAGGTAGAGTACAGTGGAGCACAGTAGAGATAGAGTACAGTGGAGCACAGTAGAGGTAGAGTACAGTGGATCACAGTAGAGATAGAGTACAGTGGAGTACAGTAGAGGTAGAGTACAGTGGAGTACATTAGAGGTATAGTACAGTGGAGCACAGTATTTATAGAGTACAGTAGAGCACAGTAGAGGTAGAGTACAGTGGAGTACAGTGGAGCACAGTAGAGGTGGAGTACAGTAGAGTACAGTAGAGGTAGAGAACAGTACAGTACAGTAGAGGTAGAGTACAATGGAGTACAGTAGAGATAGAGTACAGTGGAGTACAGTAGAGATAAAGTACAGTGGAGTACAGTAGAGGTAGAGTACAGTGGAACACAGTAGAGATAGAGTACAGTGGAGCACAGTAGAGGTAGAGTACAGTGGATCACAGTAGAGATAGAGTACAGTGGAGTACAGTAGAGGTAGAGTACAGTGGAGTACATTAGAGGTAGAGTACAGTGGAGCACAGTAGAGATAGAGTCAGTGGAGTACAGTAGAGTAGAGTACAGTAGAGCACAGTAGCCGTAGAGTACAGTGGAGCACAGTAGAGGTAGAGTACAGTGGAGTACAGTAGAGGTAGAGTACAGTGGAGTACAGTAGAGGTAGAGAACAGTGGAGTGCAGTAGAGATAGAGTACACTGGAGCACAGTAGAGTACAGTAGAGGTAGAGAACAGTACAGTAGAGGTAGAGTACAGTGGAGTACAGTAGAGATAGAGTACAGTGGAGTCCAGTGGAGCAAAGTGGAGGTAGAGTACAGTGGAGTACAGTAGAGATAGTGTACAGTGGAGTAGAGTAGATATAGAGTACAGTGGCATACAGTAGAGGTAGAGTACAGTGGAGTACAGTAGAGGTAGAGTACAGTGGAGTACAGTAGAGATAGAGTCAGTGGAGTACAGTAGAGTAGAGCACAGTAGAGGTTGAGTACAGTGGAGTACAGTAGAAATAGAGTACAGTGGAGAACAGTAGAGATAGAGTATAGTGGAGTATAGTAGAGGTAGAGTACAGTGGAGTAGAGTAGATGTAGAGTACAGTGGAGTACAGTAGAGATAGAGTACAGTGGAGCACAGTAGAGGTAGAGTACAGTGGAGTACAGTAGAAATAGAGTACAGTGGAGAACAGTAGAGATAGAGTACAGTGGAGTATAGTAGAGGTATAGTACAGTGGAGCACGGTAGAGGTAGAGTACAGTGGAGCACAGAAGAGATAGAGTACAGTAGAGCACAGTAGAGGTAGAGTACAGTGGAGTACAGTAGAGGTAGAGTACAGTGGAGCACAGTAGAGGTAGAGTACAGTGGAGCAGAGTAGAGGTAGAGTACAGTGGAGTACAGTAGAGATAGAGTACATTGGAGCACAGTAGATGTAGAGTACAGTGGAGTACAATAGAAATAGAGTACAGTGGAGAACAGTAGAGATAGAGTACAGTGGAGTATAGTAGAGGTAGAGGACAGTGGAGTATAGTAGAGGTAGAGTACAATGGAGTCTAGTAGAGGTAGAGTACAGTGGATTACATTAGAAGTAGAGTACAGTGGAGCACAGTAGAGATAGAGTACAGTAGAGCACAATAGAAATAGAGTACAGTGGAGAACAGTAGAGATAGAGTACAGTGGAGTATAGTAGAGGTAGATACAGTGGAGTATAGTAGAGGTAGAGTACAGTGGAGTATAGTAGAGGTAGAGTACAGTGGATTACATTAGAGGTAGAGTACAGTGGAGCACAGTAGAGATAGAGTACAGTAGAGCACAATTGAGGTAGAGTACATTGGAGTACAGTGGAGCACAGTAGAGGTGGAGTACAGTAGAGTATACTAGAGGTAGAGAACCGTACAGTACAGTAGAGGTAGAGTACAGTGGAGTACAGTAGAGATAGAGTACAGTGGAGTATATTAGAGGTATAGTACAGTGGAGCACAGTAGAGATAGAGTACAGTAGAGCACAGTAGAGGTAGAGTACAGTGGAGTACAGTGGAGCACAGTAGAGGTAGAGTACAGTAGAGTACAGTAGAGGTAGAGAACAGTACAGTACAGTAGAGGTAGAGTACAGTGGAGCACAGTAGAGATAGAGTACATTGGAGCAGAGTAGAGGTAGAGTACAGTGGAGCACAGTAGAGATAGAGTACAGTGGAGTACAGTAGAGATAGAGTACAGTCGAGCACAGTAGAGGTAGAGTACAGTGGAGTACAGTAGAGATAGAGTACAGTGGAGTACAGTAGAGATAGAGTACATCGGAGCACAGTAGATGTAGAGTACAGTGGAGTACAATAGAAATAGAGTACAGTGGAGAACAGTAGAGATAGAGTACAGTGGAGTATAGTAGAGGTAGAGTACAGTGGAGTATAGTAGAGGTAGAGTACAGTGGAGTACATTATAGGTAGAGTACAGTGGAGCACAGTAGAGATAGAGTACAGTAGAGCACAGTAGAGGTAGAGTACAGTGGAGTACAGTGGAGCACAGTAGAGGTGGAGTACAGTAGAGTATAGTAGAGGTAGAGAACAGTACAGTACAGTAGAGGTAGAGTACAGTGGAGTACAATAGAAATAGAGTACAGTGGAGAACAGTAGAGATAGAGTACAGTGGAGTATAGTAGAGGTAGAATACAGTGGAGTATAGTAGAGTTAGAGTACAGTGGAGTACATTATAGGTAGAGTACAGTGGAGCACAGTAGAGATAGAGTACAGTAGAGCACAGTAGAGGTAGAGTATAGTGGAGTAAAGTGGATCACAGTAGAGGTGGAGTACAGTAGAGTACAGTAGAGGTAGAGAACAGTACAGTACAGTAGAGGTAGAGTACAATGGAGTACAGTAGAGATAGGTACAGTGGAGCACAGTAAAGATAGAGTACAGTGGAGTACAGTAGAGGTAGAGTACAGTGGAGCACAGTAGAGATAGAGTACAGTGGAGCACAATAGAGGTAGAGTACAGTGGATCACAGTAGAGATATAGTACAGTGGAGTACAGTAGAGGTAGAGTACAGTGTAGCACAGTAGAGATAGAATACAGTGGAGTACAGTAGAGATAGAGTACAGTGGAGCACAGTAGAGGTAGAGTAGAGTGGAGTACAGTAGAGATAGAGTACAGTGGAGTACAGTAGAGATAGAATACAGTGGAGTACAGTAGAGATAGAGTACATTGGAGCACAGTAGAGATAGAGTACAGTGGAGCACAGTAGAGGTAGAGTACAGTGGAGCACAGTCGATGTAGAGTACAGTGGAGCACAGTAGAGGTAGAGTACAGTGGAGTAAAGTAGAGATAGTGTACAGTGGAGTACATTAGAGGTAGAGTACAGTGGAGCACAGTAGAGATAGAGTACAGTAGAGCACAGTAGAGGTAGAGTACAGTGGAGTACAGTGGAGCACAGTAGAGGTAGAGTACAGTAGAGTACAGTAGAGGTAGAGAACAGTACAGTACAGTAGAGGTAGAGTACAGTGGAGCACAGTAGAGGTAGAGTACAGTGGAGTACAGTAGAGATAGAGTACAGTGGAGTACAGTAGAGATAGAGTACAGTGGAGTACAGTAGAGATAGAGTACAGTGGAGTACAGTAGAGATAGAGTACATTGGAGCACAGTAGAGGTAGAGTACAGTGGAGTACAATAGAAATAGAGTACAGTGGAGAACAGTAGAGATAGAGTACAGTGGAGTATAGTAGAGGTAGAGTACAGTGGAGTATAGTAGAGGTAGAGTACAGATGAGTACATTATAGGTAGAGTACAGTGGAGCACAGTAGAGATAGAGTACAGTAGAGCACAGTAGAGGTAGAGTACAGTGGAGTACAGTGGAGCACAGTAGAGGTGGAGTACAGTAGAGTATAGTAGAGGTAGAGAACAGTACAGTACAGTAGAGGTAGAGTACAGTGGAGTACAATAGAGATAGAGTACAGTGGAGAACAGTAGCGATAGAGTACAGTGGAGTATAGTAGAGGTAGAGTACAGTGGAGTATAGTAGAGTTAGAGTACAGTAGAGCACAGTAGAGGTAGAGTACAGTGGAGTACAGTGGAGCACAGTAGAGGTAGAGTACAGTAGAGTACAGTAGAGGTAGAGAACAGTACAGTACAGTAGAGGTAGAGTACAGTGGAGTACAGTAGAGGTAGAGTACAGTGGAGTACAGTAGAGATAGAGTACAGTGGAGTACAGTAGAGATAGAGTACAGTGGAGTACAGTAGAGATAGAGTACATTGGAGCACAGTAGAGGTAGAGTGCAGTGGAGTACAATAGAAATAGAGTACGGTGGAGAACAGTAGAGATAGAGTACAGTGGAGTATAGTAGAGGTAGAGTACAGTGGAGTATAGTAGAGGTAGAGTACAGTGGAGTACATTATAGGTAGAGTACAGTGGAGCACAGTAGAGATAGAGTACAGTAGAGCACTGTAGAGGTAGAGTACAGTGGAGTAGAGTGGAGCACAGTAGAGGTGGAGTACAGTAGAGTATAGTAGAGGTAGAGAACAGTACAGTACAGTAGAGGTAGAGTACAGTGGAGTACAATAGAAATAGAGTACAGTGGAGAACAGTAGAGATAGAGCACAATGGAGTATAGTAGAGGTAGAGTACAGTGGAGTATAGTAGAGTTAGAGTACAGTGGAGTACATTATAGGTAGAGTACAGTGGAGCACAGTAGAGATAGAGTACAGTAGAGCACAGTAGAGGTAGAGTACAGTGGAGTACAGTGGAGCACAGTAGAGGTGGAGTACAGTAGAGTACAGTAGAGGTAGAGTACAGTGGAGCAGAGTAGAGATAGAGTACAGTGGAGCACAGTAGATGTAGAGTACAGTGGAGTACAGTAGAGGTAGAGTACAGTGGAGTACAGTAGAGGTAGAGGACAGTGGAGTACAGTAGAGGTAGAGTACAGTGGAGTACAGTAGAGATAGAGTCAGTGGAGTACAGTAGAGCAGAGTACAGTAGAGTACAGTAGCCGTAGAGTACAGTGGAGCACAGTAGAGGTAGAGTACAGTGGAGTACAGTAGAGGTAGAGTACAGTGGAGTATAGTAGAGGTAGAGTACAGTGGAGTGCAGTAGAGATAGAGTACAGTGGAGCACAGTAGAGGTAGAGTCCAGTGGAGTACAGTGGAGCACAGTAGAGGTGGAGTACAGTAGAGTACAGTAGAGGTAGAGAACAGTACAGTAGAGGTCGAGTACAGTGGAGTACAGTAGAGATAGTGTACAGTGGAGTACAGTAGATATAGAGTACAGTGGCATACAGTAGAGGTAGAGTACAGTGGAGTACAGTAGAGGTAGAGTACAGTGGAGTACAGTAGAGATAGAGTCAGTGGAGTACTGTAGAGTAGAGCACAGTAGAGGTAGAGTACAGTGGAGTACAGTAGAAATAGAGTACAGTGGAGAACAGTAGAGATAGAGTACAGTGGAGTATAGTAGAGGTAGAGTACAGTGGAGTACAGTAGATGTAGAGTACAGTGGAGTACAGTAGAGATAGAGTACAGTGGAGCACAGTAGAGGTAGAGTACAGTGGAGTATAGTTGAGGTAGAGAACAGTACAGTACAGTAGAGGTAGAGTAGAGTGGAGTACAGTAGAGGAAGAGTACAGTAGAGCACAGTAGAGGTAGAATACAGTGGAGTACAGTAGAGGTAGAGTACAGTGGAGTACAGTAGAGGTAGAGTACAGTGGAGTACAGTAGAGGTAGAATACAGTAGAGCACAGTAGAGGTAGAATACAGTGGAGTACAGTAGAGGTAGAGTACAGTGGAGTACAGTAGAGGTAGAGTACAGTGGAGTACAGTAGAGATAGAGTAGAGTGAAGTAGAGTAGAGATAGAGTACAGTGGATTAGAGTAGAGATAGAGTACAGTGGAGTATAGTTGAGGTAGAGTACAGTGGAGCACAGTAGAGGTAGAGTACAGTGGAGTACAGTGGAGCACAGTAGAGGTGGAGTACAGTAGAGTACAGTAGAGGTAGAGTACAGTGGAGCACAGTAGAGGTAGAGTACAGTGGAGTACATTGGAGTACAGTAGAGGTGGAGTACAGTAGAGTACAGTAGAGGTAGAGAACAGTACAGTACAGTAGAGGTAGAGTACAGTGGAGTACAGTAGAGGTAGAGTACAGTAGAGCACAGTAGAGGTAGAATACAGTGGAGTACAGTAGAGGTAGAGTACATTGGAGTACAGTAGAGGTAGAGTACAGTGGAGTACAGTAGAGGTAGAGTACAGTGGAGCACAGTAGAGGTAGAGTACAGTGGAGTACAGTAGAGGTAGAGTACAGTGGAGCACAGTAGAGCTAGAGTACAGTGGAGTACAGTGGAGAACAGTAGAGGTGGAGTACAGTAGAGTAGAGTATAGGTAGAGTACAGTGGAGTACAGTAGAGATAGAGATAGAGTAGAGTAGAGTAGAGATAGAGTACAGTGGATTAGAGTAGAGAAAGAGTACAGTGGAGTATAGTTGAGGTAGAGTACAGTGGATCAAAGTAGAGGTAGAGTACAGTGGAGTATAGTTGAGGTAGACTACAGTGGAGTACAGAAGAGGTAGAGTACAGTGGAGCACAGTAGAGGTAGAGTACAGTGGAGCACAGTAGAGGTAGAGTACAGTGGAGCACAGTAGAGGTAGAGTACAGTGGAGTACAGTAGAGGTAGAGTACAGTGGAGCACAGTAGAGCTAGAGTACAGTGGAGTACAGTGGAGAACAGTAGAGGTGGAGTACAGTAGAGTAGAGTATAGGTAGAGTACAGTGGAGTACAGTAGAGATAGAGATAGAGTAGAGTAGAGTAGAGATAGAGTACAGTGGATTAGAGTAGAGAAAGAGTACAGTGGAGTATAGTTGAGGTAGAGTACAGTGGAGCAAAGTAGAGGTAGAGTACAGTGGAGTATAGTTGAGGTAGACTACAGTGGAGTACAGAAGAGGTAGAGTACAGTGGAGCACAGTAGAGATAGAGTACAGTAGAGCAGAGTAGATGTAGAGTACAGTGGAGTACAGTAGAGGTAGAGTACAGTGGAGCACTGTAGAGGTGGAGTACAGTGGAGTACAGTAGAGGTAGAGTACAGTGGAGCACAGTAGAGATAGAGTACAGTAGAGCACAGTAGAGGTAGAGTACAGTGGAGCACAGTAGAGGAATAGTACAGTGTAGTACAGTAGAGATAGAGTACAGTGGAGTACAGTAGAGATAGAGTACAGTCGAACAAAGTAGAGATAAGTTCAGTGGAGTATAGTAGAGGTAGAGTACAGTGGAGCACAGTAGAGGTAGAGTACAGTGAAGTATAGTAGAGGTAGAATACAGTGGAGTACAGTAGAGGTAGAGTACAGTGGAGTACAGTAGAGGTAGAGTACAGTGGAGTACAGTAGATGTAGAGTACAGTAGAGCACAGTAGAGGTAGAATACAGTGGAGTACAGTAGAGGTAGAGTACAGTGGAGTACAGTAGAGGTAGAGTACAGTGGAGTACAGTAGAGGTAGAGTACAGTGGAGCACAGTAGAGGTAGAGTACAGTGGAGTACAGTAGAGGTAGAGTACAGTGGAGCACAGTAGAGCTAGAGTACAGTGGAGTACAGTGGAGCACAGTAGAGGTGGAGTACAGTAGAGTAGAGTATAGGTAGAGTACAGTGGAGTACAGTAGAGATAGAGATAGAGTAGAGTAGAGTAGAGATAGAGTACAGTGGATTAGAGTAGAGAAAGAGTACAGTGGAGTATAGTTGAGGTAGAGTACAGTGGAGCAAAGTAGAGGTAGAGTACAGTGGAGTATAGTTGAGGTAGACTACAGTGGAGTACAGTAGAGGTAGAGTACAGTGGAGCACAGTAGAGATAGAGTACAGTAGAGCAGAGTAGATGTAGAGTACAGTGGAGTACAGTAGAGGTAGAGTATAGTGGAGCACAGTAGAGGTAGAGTACAGTGGAGTACAGTGGAGCACAGTAGAGGTGGAGTACAGTAGAGTACAGTAGAGGTAGAGTACAGTGGAGCACAGTAGAGGTAGAGTACAGTGGAGTACAGTGAAGTACAGTAGAGGTGGAGTACAAAAGAGTACAGTAGAGGTAGAGTACAGTGGAGCACTGTAGAGATAGAGTACAGTAGAGCACATTAGAGGTAGAGTACAGTGGAGTATAGTAGAGGTAGAGTACAGTGGAGTATAGTTGAGGTAGACTACAGTGGAGTACAGTAGAGGTAGAGTATAGTGGAGTACAGTAGAGGTAGAGTACAGTGGAGCACAGTAGAGGTAGAGTACAGTGGAGTATAGTTGAGGTAGAGAACAGTACAGTACAGTAGAGGTAGAGTAGAGTGGAGTACAGTAGAGGTAGAGTACAGTAGAGCACAGTAGAGGTAGAATACAGTGGAGTACAGTAGAGGTAGAGTACAGTGTAGTACAGTAGAGGTAGAGTACAGTGGAGTACAGAAGAGATAGAGTACAGTGGAGCACAGGAGAGGTGGAGTACAGTGGAGTACAGTAGAGGTAGAGTACAGTGGAGCACAGTAGAGATAGAGTACAGTAGAGCACATTAGAGGTAGAGTACAGTGGAGTATAGTAGAGGTAGAGTACAGTGGAGTATAGTTGAGGTAGACTACAGTGGAGTACAGTAGAGGTAGAGTATAGTGGAGTACAGTAGAGGTAGAGTACAGTGGAGCACAGTAGAGGTAGAGTACAGTGGAGTATAGTTGAGGTAGAGAACAGTACAGTACAGTAGAGGTAGAGTAGAGTGGAGTACAGTAGAGGTAGAGTACAGTAGAGCACAGTAGAGGTAGAATACAGTGGAGTACAGTAGAGGTAGAGTACAGTGTAGTACAGTAGAGGTAGAGTACAGTGGAGTACAGAAGAGATAGAGTACAGTGGAGCACAGGAGATGTAGAGTACAGTGGAGCACAGTAGAGGTAGAGTACAGTGGAGCACAGTAGAGGTAGAGTACAGTGGAGTACAGTAGAGGTAGAGTACAGTGGAGCACAGTAGAGGTAGAGTACAGTGGAGTACAGTAGAGGTAGAGTACAGTGGAGTACAGTAGAGGTAGAGTACAGTGGAGTACAGAAGAGATAGAGTACAGTGGAGCACAGTAGAGGTAGGGTACAGTGGAGCACAGTAGAGGAAGAGTACGGTGGAGCACAGTAGAGGTTGAGTACAGTGGAGTACAGTAGAGGTAGAGTACAGTGGAGCACAGTAGAGGTAGAGTACAGTGGAGTACAGTGGAGCACAGTAGAGGTGGAGTACAGTAGAGTACCGTAGAGGTAGAGTACAGTGGAGCACAGTAGAGGTAGAGTAAAGTGGATTACAGTGGAGTACAGTAGAGGTGGAGTACAGTAGAGTACAGTAGAGGTAGAGAACAGTACAGTACAGTAGAGGTAGAGTACAGTAGAGCACAGTAGAGGTAGAATACAGTGGAGTACAGTAGAGGTAGAGTACAGTGGAGTACAGTAGAGGTAGAGTACAGTGGAGTACAGTAGAGGTAGAGAACAGTACAGTACAGTAGAGATAGAGTACAGTGGAGTACAGTAGATGTAGAGTACAGTAGAGCACAGTAGAGGTAGAATACAGTGGAGTACAGTAGAGGTAGAGTACAGTGGAGTACAGTAGAGGTAGAGTACAGTGGAGTACAGTAGAGGTAGAGTACAGTGGAGCACAGTAGAGGTAGAGTACAGTGGAGTACAGTAGAGGTAGAGTACAGTGGAGCACAGTAGAGCTAGAGTACAGTGGAGTACAGTGGAGAACAGTAGAGGTGGAGTACAGTAGAGTAGAGTATAGGTAGAGTACAGTGGAGTACAGTAGAGATAGAGATAGAGTAGAGTAGAGTAGAGATAGAGTACAGTGGATTAGAGTAGAGAAAGAGTACAGTGGAGTATAGTTGAGGTAGAGTACAGTGGAGCAAAGTAGAGGTAGAGTACAGTGGAGTATAGTTGAGGTAGACTACAGTGGAGTACAGAAGAGGTAGAGTACAGTGGAGCACAGTAGAGGTAGAGTACAGTGGAGCACAGTAGAGGTAGAGTACAGTGGAGCACAGTAGAGGTAGAGTACAGTGGAGTACAGTAAAGGTAGAGTACAGTGGAGCACAGTAGAGCTAGAGTACAGTGGAGTACAGTGGAGAACAGTAGAGGTGGAGTACAGTAGAGTAGAGTATAGGTAGAGTACAGTGGAGTACAGTAGAGATAGAGATAGAGTAGAGTAGAGTAGAGATAGAGTACAGTGGATTAGAGTAGAGAAAGAGTACAGTGGAGTATAGTTGAGGTAGAGTACAGTGGAGCAAAGTAGAGGTAGAGTACAGTGGAGTATAGTTGAGGTAGACTACAGTGGAGTACAGAAGAGGTAGAGTACAGTGGAGCACAGTAGAGATAGAGTACAGTAGGGCAGAGTAGATGTAGAGTACAGTGGAGTACAGTAGAGGTAGAGTACAGTGGAGCACTGTAGAGGTGGAGTACAGTGGAGTACAGTAGAGGTAGAGTACAGTGGAGCACAGTAGAGATAGAGTACAGTAGAGCACAGTAGAGGTAGAGTACAGTGGAGCACAGTAGAGGAATAGTACAGTGTAGTACAGTAGAGATAGAGTACAGTGGAGTACAGTAGAGATAGAGTACAGTCGAACAAAGTAGAGATAAGTTCAGTGGAGTATAGTAGAGGTAGAGTACAGTGGAGCACAGTAGAGGTAGAGTACAGTGAAGTATAGTAGAGGTAGAATACAGTGGAGTACAGTAGAGGTAGAGTACAGTGGAGTACAGTAGAGGTAGAGTACAGTGGAGTACAGTAGATGTAGAGTACAGTAGAGCACAGTAGAGGTAGAATACAGTGGAGTACAGTAGAGGTAGAGTACAGTGGAGTACAGTAGAGGTAGAGTACAGTGGAGTACAGTAGAGGTAGAGTACAGTGGAGCACAGTAGAGGTAGAGTACAGTGGAGTACAGTAGAGGTAGAGTACAGTGGAGCACAGTAGAGCTAGAGTACAGTGGAGTACAGTGGAGCACAGTAGAGGTGGAGTACAGTAGAGTAGAGTATAGGTAGAGTACAGTGGAGTACAGTAGAGATAGAGATAGAGTAGAGTAGAGTAGAGATAGAGTACAGTGGATTAGAGTAGAGAAAGAGTACAGTGGACTATAGTTGAGGTAGAGTACAGTGGAGCAAAGTAGAGGTAGAGTACAGTGGAGTATAGTTGAGGTAGACTACAGTGGAGTACAGTAGAGGTAGAGTACAGTGGAGCACAGTAGAGATAGAGTACAGTAGAGCAGAGTAGATGTAGAGTACAGTGGAGTACAGTAGAGGTAGAGTACAGTGGAGAACTGTAGAGGTGGAGTACAGTGGAGTACAGTAGAGGTAGAGTACAGTGGAGCACAGTAGAGATAGAGTACAGTGGAGCACAGTAGAGGTAGAGTACAGTGGAGCACAGTAGAGGTAGAGTACAGTGAAGTATAGTAGAGGTAGAATACAGTGGAGTACAGTAGAGGTAGAGTACAGTGGAGTACAGTAGAGGTAGAGTACAGTGGAGTACAGTAGAGGTAGAGTACAGTGGAGCACAGTAGAGGTAGAGTACAGTGGAGTACAGTAGAGGTAGAGTACAGTGGAGCACAGTAGAGATAGAGTACAGTAGAGCAGAGTAGATGTAGAGTACAGTGGAGTACAGTAGAGGTAGAGTAGAGTGGAGAACTGTAGAGGTGGAGTACAGTGGAGTACAGTAGAGGTAGAGTACAGTGGAGCACAGTAGAGATAGAGTACAGTGGAGCACAGTAGAGGTAGAGTACAGTGGAGCACATTAGAGGTAGAGTACAGTGAAGTATAGTAGAGGTAGAATACAGTGGAGTACAGTAGAGGTAGAGTACAGTGGAGTACAGTAGAGGTAGAGTACAGTGGAGTACAGTAGAGGTAGAGTACAGTGGAGCACAGTAGAGGTAGAGTACAGTGGAGTACAGTAGAGGTAGAGTACAGTGGAGCACAGTAGAGCTAGAGTACAGTGGATTACAGTGGAGCACAGTAGAGGTGGTGTACAGTAGAGTAGAGTATAGGTAGAGTACAGTGGAGTACAGTAGAGATAGAGTAGAGTGGAGTAGAGTAGAGATAGAGTACAGTGGATTAGAGTAGAGATAGAGTACAGTGGAGTATAGTTGAGGTAGAGTACAGTGGAGCACAGTAGAGGTAGAGTACAGTGGAGCACAGTAGAGGTAGAGTACAGTGGAGTACAGTAGAGGTAGAGTACAGTGGAGCACAGTAGAGATAGTGTAGAGTAGAGCAGAGTAGAGGTAGAGTACAGTGGAGTACAGTAGAGGTAGAGTACAGTGGAGCACTGTAGAGGTGGAGTACAGTGGAGTACAGTAGAGGTAGAGTACAGTGGAGCACAGTAGATATAGAGTACAGTAGAGCACATTAGAGGTAGAGTACAGTGGAGTATAGTAGAGGTAGAGTACAGTGGAGTATAGTTGAGGTAGACTACAGTGGAGTACAGTAGAGGTAGAGTATAGTGGAGTACAGTAGAGGTAGAGTACAGTGGAGCACAGTAGAGGTAGAGTACAGTGGAGTATAGTTGAGGTAGAGAACAGTACAGTACAGTAGAGGTAGAGTAGAGTGGAGTACAGTAGAGGAAGAGTACAGTAGAGCACAGTAGAGGTAGAATACAGTGGAGTACAGTAGAGGTAGAGTACAGTGTAGTACAGTAGAGGTAGAGTACAGTGGAGTACAAAAGAGATAGAGTACAGTGGAGCACAGGAGAGGTAGAGTACAGTGGAGCACAGTAGAGGTAGAGTACAGTGGAGCACAGTAGAGGTAGAGTACAGTGGAGTACAGTAGAGGTAGAGTACAGTGGAGCACAGTAGAGGTAGAGTACAGTGGAGCACAGTAGAGGTAGAGTACATTGGAGTACAGTAGAGGTAAAGTACAGTGTAGTACAGTAGAGGTAGAGTACAGTGGAGTACAGTAGAGGTAGAGTACAGTGGAGCACAGTAAAGGTAGAGTACAGTGGAGTACAGTAGAGGAAGAGTACAGTGAAGCACAGTAGAGCTAGAGTACAGTGGAGTACAGTGGAGCACAGTAGAGGTGGAGTACAGTAGAGTAGAGTATAGGTTGAGTACAGTGGAGTAGAGTAGAGATAGAGTAGAGTGAAGTAGAGTAGAGATAGAGTACAGTGGATTAGAGTAGAGATAGAGTACAGTGGAGTATAGTTGAGGTAGAGTACAGTGGAGCACAGTAGAGGTAGAGTACAGTGGAGTACAGTGGAGCACAGTAGAGGTGGAGTACAGTAGAGTACAGTAGAGGTAGAGTACAGTGGAGCACAGTAGAGGTAGAGTCAAGTGGAGTACATTGGAGTACAGTAGAGGTGGAGTACAGTAGAGTACAGTAGAGGTAGAGAACAGTACAGTACAGTAGAGGTAGAGTACAGTGGAGTACAGTAGAGGTAGAGTACAGTAGAGCACAGTAGAGGTAGAATACAGTAGAGCACAGTAGAGGTAGAATACAGTGGAGTACAGTAGAGGTAGAGTACAGTGGAGTACAGTAGAGGTAGAGTACAGTGGAGTACAGTAGAGGTAGAGTACAGTGGAGTACAGTAGAGGTAGAGTACAGTGGAGCACAGTAAAGGTAGAGTACAGTGGAGTACAGTAGAGGAAGAGTACAGTGAAGCACAGTAGAGCTAGAGTACAGTGGAGTACAGTGGAGCACAGTAGAGGTGGAGTACAGTAGAGTAGAGTATAGGTTGAGTACAGTGGAGTACAGTAGAGATAGAGTAGAGTGAAGTAGAGTAGAGATAGAGTACAGTGGATTAGAGTAGAGATAGAGTACAGTGGAGTATAGTTGAGGTAGAGTACAGTGGAGCACAGTAGAGGTAGAGTACAGTGGAGTACAGTGGAGCACAGTAGAGGTGGAGTACAGTAGAGTACAGTAGAGGTAGAGTACAGTGGAGCACAGTAGAGGTAGAGTACAGTGGAGTACATTGGAGTACAGTAGAGGTGGAGTACAGTAGAGTACAGTAGAGGTAGAGAACAGTACAGTACAGTAGAGGTAGAGTACAGTGGAGTACAGTAGAGGTAGAGTACAGTAGAGCACAGTAGAGGTAGAGTACAGTAGAGCACAGTAGAGGTAGAATACAGTGGAGTACAGTAGAGGTAGAGTACAGTGGAGTACAGTAGAGGTAGAGTACAGTGGAGTACAGTAGAGGTAGAGTACAGTGGAGCACAGTAGAGCTAGAGTACAGTGGATTACAGTGGAGCACAGTAGAGGTGGTGTACAGTAGAGTAGAGTATAGGTAGAGTACAGTGGAGTACAGTAGAGATAGAGTAGAGTGGAGTAGAGTAGAGATAGAGTACAGTGGATTAGAGTAGAGATAGAGTACAGTGGAGTATAGTTGAGGTAGAGTACAGTGGAGCACAGTAGAGGTAGAGTACAGTGGAGCACAGTAGAGGTAGAGTACAGTGGAGTACAGTAGAGGTAGAGTACAGTGGAGCACAGTAGAGATAGTGTAGAGTAGAGCAGAGTAGAGGTGGAGTACAGTGGAGTACAGTAGAGGTAGAGTACAGTGGAGCACTGTAGAGGTGGAGTACAGTGTAGTACAGTAGAGGTAGAGTATGGTGGAGTACAGTAGAGGTAGAGTACAGTGGAGCACAGTAGAGGTAGAGTACAGTGGAGTATAGTTGAGGTAGAGAACAGTGGAGCACAGTAGAGGTAGAGTACAGTGGAGCACAGTAGAGGTAGAGTACAGTGGAGCACAGTAGAGGTAGATTACAGTGGAGCACAGTAGAGGTAGAGTACAGTGGAGCACAGTAGAGGTAGAGTACAGTGGAGCACAGTAGAGGTAGAGTACAGTGGAGCACAGTAGAGGTAGAGTACAGTGGAGTACAGTAGAGGTAGAGTACAGTGGAGTACACTAAAGGTAGAGTACAGTGGAGTACAGTAGAGGTAGAGTACAGTGGAGTACAGTAGAGGTAGAGTACAGTGGAGCACAGTAAAGGTAGAGTACAGTGGAGTACAGTAAAGTAGAGGAAGAGTACAGTGAAGCACAGTAGAGCTAGAGTACAGTGGAGTACAGTGGAGCACAGTAGAGGTGGAGTACAGTAGAGTAGAGTATAGGTTGAGTACAGTGGAGTACAGTAGAGATAGAGTAGAGTGAAGTAGAGTAGAGATAGAGTACAGTGGATTAGAGTAGAGATAGAGTACAGTGGAGTATAGTTGAGGTAGAGTACAGTGGAGCACAGTAGAGGTAGAGTACAGTGGAGTACAGTGGAGCACAGTAGAGGTGGAGTACAGTAGAGTACAGTAGAGGTAGAGTACAGTGGAGCACAGTAGAGGTAGATTACAGTGGAGTACATTGGAGTACAGTAGAGGTGGAGTACAGTAGAGTACAGTAGAGGTAGAGAACAGTACAGTACAGTAGAGGTAGAGTACAGTGGAGTACAGTAGAGGTAAAGTACAGTAGAGCACAGTAGAGGTAGAATACAGTAGAGCACAGTAGAGGTAGAATACAGTGGAGTACAGTAGAGGTAGAGTACAGGGGAGTACAGTAGAGGTAGAGTACAGTGGAGTACAGTAGAGGTAGAGAACAGTACAGTACAGTAGAGGTAAAGTACAGTGGAGTACAGTAGAGGTAGAGTACAGTAGAGCACAGTAGAGGTAGAATACAGTGGAGTACAGTAGAGGTAGAGTACAGTGGAGCAGAGTAGAGGTAGAGTACATTGGAGTACAGTAGAGGTAGAGTACAGTGGAGTACAGTAGAGGTAGAGTACAGTGGAGTACAGTAGAGGTAGAGTACAGTGGAGTACAGTAGAGGTAGAGTACAGTGGAGCACAGTAAAGGTAGAGTACAGTGGAGTACAGTAGAGGAAGAGTACAGTGAAGCACAGTAGAGCTAGAGTACAGTGGAGTACAGTGGAGCACAGTAGAGGTGGAGTACAGTAGAGTAGAGTATAGGTTGAGTACAGTGGAGTAGAGTAGAGATAGAGTAGAGTGAAGTAGAGTAGAGATAGAGTACAGTGGATTAGAGTAGAGATAGAGTACAGTGGAGTATAGTTGAGGTAGAGTACAGTGGAGCACAGTAGAGGTAGAGTACAGTGGAGCACAGTAGAGGTAGAGTCAAGTGGAGTACATTGGAGTACAGTAGAGGTGGAGTACAGTAGAGTACAGTAGAGGTAGAGAACAGTACAGTATAGTAGAGGTAGAATACAGTGGAGTACAGTAGAGGTAGAGTACAGTAGAGCACAGTAGAGGTAGAATATAGTAGAGCACAGTAGAGGTAGAATACACTGGAGTACAGTAGAGGTAGAGTACAGTGGAGTACAGTAGAGGTAGAGTACAGTGGAGTACAGTAGAGGTAGAGAACAGTACAGTACAGTAGAGGTAGAGTACAGTGGAGTACAGTAGAGGTAGAGTACAGTAGAGCACAGTAGAGGTAGAATACAGTGGAGTACAGTAGAGGTAGAGTACAGTGGAGTACAGTAGAGGTAGAATACAGTGGAGTACAGTAGAGGTAGAGTACAGTGGAGCACAGTAAAGGTAGAGTACAGTGGAGTACAGTAGAGGTAGAGTACAGTGAAGCACAGTAGAGCTAGAGTACAGTGGAGTACAGTGGAGCACAGTAGAGGTGGAGTACAGTAGAGTAGAGTATAGGTTGAGTACAGTGGAGTACAGTAGAGATAGAGTAGAGTGGAGTAGAGTAGAGATAGAGTACAGTGGATTAGAGTAGATATAGAGTACAGTGGAGTATAGTTGAGGTAGAGTACAGTGGAGTACAGTAGAGGTAGAGTACAGTGGAGTACAGTAGAGGTAGAGAACAGTACAGTACAGTAGAGATAGAGTACAGTGGAGTACAGTAGATGTAGAGTACAGTAGAGCACAGTAGAGGTAGAATACAGTGGAGTACAGTAGAGGTAGAGTACAGTGGAGTACAGTAGAGGTAGAGTACAGTGGAGTACAGTAGAGGTAGAGTACAGTGGAGCACAGTAGAGGTAGAGTACAGTGGAGTACAGTAGAGGTAGAGTACAGTGGAGCACAGTAGAGCTAGAGTACAGTGGAGTACAGTGGAGAACAGTAGAGGTGGAGTACAGTAGAGTAGAGTATAGGTAGAGTACAGTGGAGTACAGTAGAGATAGAGATAGAGTAGAGTAGAGTAGAGATAGAGTACAGTGGATTAGAGTAGAGAAAGAGTACAGTGGAGTATAGTTGAGGTAGAGTACAGTGGAGCAAAGTAGAGGTAGAGTACAGTGGAGTATAGTTGAGGTAGACTACAGTGGAGTACAGAAGAGGTAGAGTACAGTGGAGCACAGTAGAGGTAGAGTACAGTGGAGCACAGTAGAGGTAGAGTACAGTGGAGCACAGTAGAGGTAGAGTACAGTGGAGTACAGTAAAGGTAGAGTACAGTGGAGCACAGTAGAGCTAGAGTACAGTGGAGTACAGTGGAGAACAGTAGAGGTGGAGTACAGTAGAGTAGAGTATTGGTAGAGTACAGTGGAGTACAGTAGAGATAGAGATAGAGTAGAGTAGAGTAGAGATAGAGTACAGTGGATTAGAGTAGAGAAAGAGTACAGTGGAGTATAGTTGAGGTAGAGTACAGTGGAGCAAAGTAGAGGTAGAGTACAGTGGAGTATAGTTGAGGTAGACTACAGTGGAGTACAGAAGAGGTAGAGTACAGTGGAGCACAGTAGAGATAGAGTACAGTAGAGCAGAGTAGATGTAGAGTACAGTGGAGTACAGTAGAGGTAGAGTACAGTGGAGCACTGTAGAGGTGGAGTACAGTGGAGTACAGTAGAGGTAGAGTACAGTGGAGCACAGTAGAGATAGAGTACAGTAGAGCACAGTAGAGGTAGAGTACAGTGGAGCACAGTAGAGGAATAGTACAGTGTAGTACAGTAGAGATAGAGTACAGTGGAGTACAGTAGAGATAGAGTACAGTCGAACAAAGTAGAGATAAGTTCAGTGGAGTATAGTAGAGGTAGAGTACAGTGGAGCACAGTAGAGGTAGAGTACAGTGAAGTATAGTAGAGGTAGAATACAGTGGAGTACAGTAGAGGTAGAGTACAGTGGAGTACAGTAGAGGTAGAGTACAGTGGAGTACAGTAGATGTAGAGTACAGTAGAGCACAGTAGAGGTAGAATACAGTGGAGTACAGTAGAGGTAGAGTACAGTGGAGTACAGTAGAGGTAGAGTACAGTGGAGTACAGTAGAGGTAGAGTACAGTGGAGCACAGTAGAGGTAGAGTACAGTGGAGTACAGTAGAGGTAGAGTACAGTGGAGCACAGTAGAGCTAGAGTACAGTGGAGTACAGTGGAGCACAGTAGAGGTGGAGTACAGTAGAGTAGAGTATAGGTAGAGTACAGTGGAGTACAGTAGAGATAGAGATAGAGTAGAGTAGAGTAGAGATAGAGTACAGTGGATTAGAGTAGAGAAAGAGTACAGTGGAGTATAGTTGAGGTAGAGTACAGTGGAGCAAAGTAGAGGTAGAGTACAGTGGAGTATAGTTGAGGTAGACTACAGTGGAGTACAGTAGAGGTAGAGTACAGTGGAGCACAGTAGAGATAGAGTACAGTAGAGCAGAGTAGATGTAGAGTACAGTGGAGTACAGTAGAGGTAGAGTACAGTGGAGAACTGTAGAGGTGGAGTACAGTGGAGTACAGTAGAGGTAGAGTACAGTGGAGCACAGTAGAGATAGAGTACAGTGGAGCACAGTAGAGGTAGAGTACAGTGGAGCACAGTAGAGGTAGAGTACAGTGAAGTATAGTAGAGGTAGAATACAGTGGAGTACAGTAGAGGTAGAGTACAGTGGAGTACAGTAGAGGTAGAGTACAGTGGAGTACAGTAGAGGTAGAGTACAGTGGAGCACAGTAGAGGTAGAGTACAGTGGAGTACAGTAGAGGTAGAGTACAGTGGAGCACAGTAGAGATAGAGTACAGTAGAGCAGAGTAGATGTAGAGTACAGTGGAGTACAGTAGAGGTAGAGTACAGTGGAGAACTGTAGAGGTGGAGTACAGTGGAGTACAGTAGAGGTAGAGTACAGTGGAGCACAGTAGAGATAGAGTACAGTGGAGCACAGTAGAGGTAGAGTACAGTGGAGCACAGTAGAGGTAGAGTACAGTGAAGTATAGTAGAGGTAGAATACAGTGGAGTACAGTAGAGGTAGAGTACAGTGGAGTACAGTAGAGGTAGAGTACAGTGGAGTACAGTAGAGGTAGAGTACAGTGGAGCACAGTAGAGGTAGAGTACAGTGGGGTACAGTAGAGGTAGAGTACAGTGGAGCACAGTAGAGCTAGAGTACAGTGGATTACAGTGGAGCACAGTAGAGGTGGTGTACAGTAGAGTAGAGTATAGGTAGAGTACAGTGGAGTACAGTAGAGATAGAGTAGAGTGGAGTAGAGTAGAGATAGAGTACAGTGGATTAGAGTAGAGATAGAGTACATTGGAGTATAGTTGAGGTAGAGTACAGTGGAGCACAGTAGAGGTAGAGTACAGTGGAGCACAGTAGAGGTAGAGTACAGTGGAGTACAGTAGAGGTAGAGTACAGTGGAGCACAGTAGAGATAGTGTAGAGTAGAGCAGAGTAGAGGTAGAGTACAGTGGAGTACAGTAGAGGTAGAGTACAGTGGAGCACTGTAGAGGTGGAGTACAGTGGAGTACAGTAGAGGTAGAGTACAGTGGAGCACAGTAGAGATAGAGTACAGTAGAGCACATTAGAGGTAGAGTACAGTGGAGTATAGTAGAGGTAGAGTACAGTGGAGTATAGTTGAGGTAGACTACAGTGGAGTACAGTAGAGGTAGAGTATAGTGGAGTACAGTAGAGGTAGAGTACAGTGGAGCACAGTAGAGGTAGAGTACAGTGGAGTATAGTTGAGGTAGAGAACAGTACAGTACAGTAGAGGTAGAGTAGAGTGGAGTACAGTAGAGGAAGAGTACAGTAGAGCACAGTAGAGGTAGAATACAGTGGAGTACAGTAGAGGTAGAGTACAGTGTAGTACAGTAGAGGTAGAGTACAGTGGAGTACAGAAGAGATAGAGTACAGTGGAGCACAGGAGAGGTAGAGTACAGTGGAGCACAGTAGAGGTAGAGTACAGTGGAGCACAGTAGAGGTAGAGTACAGTGGAGTACAGTAGAGGTAGAGTACAGTGGAGCACAGTAGAGGTAGAGTACAGTGGAGCACAGTAGAGGTAGAGTACATTGGAGTACAGTAGAGGTAGAGTACAGTGGAGTACAGTAGAGGTAGAGTACAGTGTAGTACAGTAGAGGTAGAGTACAGTGGAGTACAGTAGAGGTAGAGTACAGTGGAGCACAGTAAAGGTAGAGTACAGTGGAGTACAGTAGAGGAAGAGTACAGTGAAGCACAGTAGAGCTAGAGTACAGTGGAGTACAGTGGAGCACAGTAGAGGTGGAGTACAGTAGAGTAGAGTATAGGTTGAGTACAGTGGAGTACAGTAGAGATAGAGTAGAGTGAAGTAGAGTAGAGATAGAGTACAGTGGATTAGAGTAGAGATAGAGTACAGTGGAGTATAGTTGAGGTAGAGTACAGTGGAGCACAGTAGAGGTAGAGTACAGTGGAGTACAGTGGAGCACAGTAGAGGTGGAGTACAGTAGAGTACAGTAGAGGTAGAGTACAGTGGAGCACAGTAGAGGTAGATTACAGTGGAGTACATTGGAGTACAGTAGAGGTGGAGTACAGTAGAGTACAGTAGAGGTAGAGAACAGTACAGTACAGTAGAGGTAGAGTACAGTGGAGTACAGTAGAGGTAGAGTACAGTAGAGCACAGTAGAGGTAGAATACAGTAGAGCACAGTAGAGGTAGAATACAGTGGAGTACAGTAGAGGTAGAGTACAGGGGAGTACAGTAGAGGTAGAGTACAGTGGAGTACAGTAGAGGTAGAGAACAGTACAGTACAGTAGAGGTAAAGTACAGTGGAGTACAGTAGAGGTAGAGTACAGTAGAGCACAGTAGAGGTAGAATACAGTGGAGTACAGTAGAGGTAGAGTACAGTGGAGCAGAGTAGAGGTAGAGTACATTGGAGTACAGTAGAGGTAGAGTACAGTGGAGTACAGTAGAGGTAGAGTACAGTGGAGTACAGTAGAGGTAGAGTACAGTGGAGTACAGTAGAGGTAGAGTACAGTGGAGCACAGTAAAGGTAGAGTACAGTGGAGTACAGTAGAGGAAGAGTACAGTGAAGCACAGTAGAGCTAGAGTACAGTGGAGTACAGTGGAGCACAGTAGAGGTGGAGTACAGTAGAGTAGAGTATAGGTTGAGTACAGTGGAGTAGAGTAGAGATAGAGTAGAGTGAAGTAGAGTAGAGATAGAGTACAGTGGATTAGAGTAGAGATAGAGTACAGTGGAGTATAGTTGAGGTAGAGTACAGTGGAGCACAGTAGAGGTAGAGTACAGTGGAGCACAGTAGAGGTAGAGTCAAGTGGAGTACATTGGAGTACAGTAGAGGTGGAGTACAGTAGAGTACAGTAGAGGTAGAGAACAGTACAGTACAGTAGAGGTAGAGTACAGTGGAGTACAGTAGAGGTAGAGTACAGTAGAGCACAGTAGAGGTAGAATATAGTAGAGCACAGTAGAGGTAGAATACAGTGGAGTACAGTAGAGGTAGAGTACAGTGGAGTACAGTAGAGGTAGAGTACAGTGGAGTACAGTAGAGGTAGAGAACAGTACAGTACAGTAGAGGTAGAGTACAGTGGAGTACAGTAGAGGTAGAGTACAGTAGAGCACAGTAGAGGTAGAATACAGTGGAGTACAGTAGAGGTAGAGTACAGTGGAGTACAGTAGAGGTAGAATACAGTGGAGTACAGTAGAGGTAGAGTACAGTGGAGCACAGTAAAGGTAGAGTACAGTGGAGTACAGTAGAGGTAGAGTACAGTGAAGCACAGTAGAGCTAGAGTACAGTGGAGTACAGTGGAGCACAGTAGAGGTGGAGTACAGTAGAGTAGAGTATAGGTTGAGTACAGTGGAGTACAGTAGAGATAGAGTAGAGTGGAGTAGAGTAGAGATAGAGTACAGTGGATTAGAGTAGATATAGAGTACAGTGGAGTATAGTTGAGGTAGAGTACAGTGGAGTACAGTAGAGGTAGAGTACAGTGGAGTACAGTAGAGGTAGAGAACAGTACAGTACAGTAGAGGTAGAGTAGAGTGGAGTACAGTAGAGGTAGAGTACAGTAGAGCACAGTAGAGGTAGAATACAGTGGAATACAGTAGAGGTAGAGTACAGTGGAGTACAGTAGAGGTAGAGTACAGTGGAGTACAGAAGAGATAGAGTACAGTGGAGCACAGTAGAGGTAGAGTACAGTGGAGCACAGTAGAGGTAGAGTACAGTGGAGTATAGTTGAGGTAGAGAACAGTACAGTACAGTAGAGGTAGAGTAGAGTGGAGTACAGTAGAGGAAGAGTACAGTAGAGCACAGTAGAGGTAGAATACAGTGGAGTACAGTAGAGGTAGAGTACAGTGGAGTACAGTAGAGGTAGAGTACAGTGGAGTACAGTAGAGGTAGAATACAGTAGAGCACAGTAGAGGTAGAATACAGTGGAGTACAGTAGAGGTAGAGTACAGTGGAGTACAGTAGAGGTAGAGTACAGTGGAGTACAGTAGAGATAGAGTAGAGTGAAGTAGAGTAGAGATAGAGTACAGTGGATTAGAGTAGAGATAGAGTACAGTGGAGTATAGTTGAGGTAGAGTACAGTGGAGCACAGTAGAGGTAGAGTACAGTGGAGTACAGTGGAGCACAGTAGAGGTGGAGTACAGTAGAGTACAGTAGAGGTAGAGTACAGTGGAGCACAGTAGAGGTAGAGTACAGTGGAGTACATTGGAGTACAGTAGAGGTGGAGTACAGTAGAGTACAGTAGAGGTAGAGAACAGTACAGTACAGTAGAGGTAGAGTACAGTGGAGTACAGTAGAGGTAGAGTACAGTAGAGCACAGTAGAGGTAGAATACAGTGGAGTACAGTAGAGGTAGAGTACATTGGAGTACAGTAGAGGTAGAGTACAGTGGAGTACAGTAGAGGTAGAGTACAGTGGAGCACAGTAGAGGTAGAGTACAGTGGAGTACAGTAGAGGTAGAGTACAGTGGAGCACAGTAGAGCTAGAGTACAGTGGAGTACAGTGGAGAACAGTAGAGGTGGAGTACAGTAGAGTAGAGTATAGGTAGAGTACAGTGGAGTACAGTAGAGATAGAGATAGAGTAGAGTAGAGTAGAGATAGAGTACAGTGGATTAGAGTAGAGAAAGAGTACAGTGGAGTATAGTTGAGGTAGAGTACAGTGGATCAAAGTAGAGGTAGAGTACAGTGGAGTATAGTTGAGGTAGACTACAGTGGAGTACAGAAGAGGTAGAGTACAGTGGAGCACAGTAGAGGTAGAGTACAGTGGAGCACAGTAGAGGTAGAGTACAGTGGAGCACAGTAGAGGTAGAGTACAGTGGAGTACAGTAGAGGTAGAGTACAGTGGAGCACAGTAGAGCTAGAGTACAGTGGAGTACAGTGGAGAACAGTAGAGGTGGAGTACAGTAGAGTAGAGTATAGGTAGAGTACAGTGGAGTACAGTAGAGATAGAGATAGAGTAGAGTAGAGTAGAGATAGAGTACAGTGGATTAGAGTAGAGAAAGAGTACAGTGGAGTATAGTTGAGGTAGAGTACAGTGGAGCAAAGTAGAGGTAGAGTACAGTGGAGTATAGTTGAGGTAGACTACAGTGGAGTACAGAAGAGGTAGAGTACAGTGGAGCACAGTAGAGATAGAGTACAGTAGAGCAGAGTAGATGTAGAGTACAGTGGAGTACAGTAGAGGTAGAGTACAGTGGAGCACTGTAGAGGTGGAGTACAGTGGAGTACAGTAGAGGTAGAGTACAGTGGAGCACAGTAGAGATAGAGTACAGTAGAGCACAGTAGAGGTAGAGTACAGTGGAGCACAGTAGAGGAATAGTACAGTGTAGTACAGTAGAGATAGAGTACAGTGGAGTACAGTAGAGATAGAGTACAGTCGAACAAAGTAGAGATAAGTTCAGTGGAGTATAGTAGAGGTAGAGTACAGTGGAGCACAGTAGAGGTAGAGTACAGTGAAGTATAGTAGAGGTAGAATACAGTGGAGTACAGTAGAGGTAGAGTACAGTGGAGTACAGTAGAGGTAGAGTACAGTGGAGTACAGTAGATGTAGAGTACAGTAGAGCACAGTAGAGGTAGAATACAGTGGAGTACAGTAGAGGTAGAGTACAGTGGAGTACAGTAGAGGTAGAGTACAGTGGAGTACAGTAGAGGTAGAGTACAGTGGAGCACAGTAGAGGTAGAGTACAGTGGAGTACAGTAGAGGTAGAGTACAGTGGAGCACAGTAGAGCTAGAGTACAGTGGAGTACAGTGGAGCACAGTAGAGGTGGAGTACAGTAGAGTAGAGTATAGGTAGAGTACAGTGGAGTACAGTAGAGATAGAGATAGAGTAGAGTAGAGTAGAGATAGAGTACAGTGGATTAGAGTAGAGAAAGAGTACAGTGGAGTATAGTTGAGGTAGAGTACAGTGGAGCAAAGTAGAGGTAGAGTACAGTGGAGTATAGTTGAGGTAGACTACAGTGGAGTACAGTAGAGGTAGAGTACAGTGGAGCACAGTAGAGATAGAGTACAGTAGAGCAGAGTAGATGTAGAGTACAGTGGAGTACAGTAGAGGTAGAGTATAGTGGAGCACAGTAGAGGTAGAGTACAGTGGAGTACAGTGGAGCACAGTAGAGGTGGAGTACAGTAGAGTACAGTAGAGGTAGAGTACAGTGGAGCACAGTAGAGGTAGAGTACAGTGGAGTACAGTGAAGTACAGTAGAGGTGGAGTACAAAAGAGTACAGTAGAGGTAGAGTACAGTGGAGCACTGTAGAGATAGAGTACAGTAGAGCACATTAGAGGTAGAGTACAGTGGAGTATAGTAGAGGTAGAGTACAGTGGAGTATAGTTGAGGTAGACTACAGTGGAGTACAGTAGAGGTAGAGTATAGTGGAGTACAGTAGAGGTAGAGTACAGTGGAGCACAGTAGAGGTAGAGTACAGTGGAGTATAGTTGAGGTAGAGAACAGTACAGTACAGTAGAGGTAGAGTAGAGTGGAGTACAGTAGAGGTAGAGTACAGTAGAGCACAGTAGAGGTAGAATACAGTGGAGTACAGTAGAGGTAGAGTACAGTGTAGTACAGTAGAGGTAGAGTACAGTGGAGTACAGAAGAGATAGAGTACAGTGGAGCACAGGAGAGGTGGAGTACAGTGGAGTACAGTAGAGGTAGAGTACAGTGGAGCACAGTAGAGATAGAGTACAGTAGAGCACATTAGAGGTAGAGTACAGTGGAGTATAGTAGAGGTAGAGTACAGTGGAGTATAGTTGAGGTAGACTACAGTGGAGTACAGTAGAGGTAGAGTATAGTGGAGTACAGTAGAGGTAGAGTACAGTGGAGCACAGTAGAGGTAGAGTACAGTGGAGTATAGTTGAGGTAGAGAACAGTACAGTACAGTAGAGGTAGAGTAGAGTGGAGTACAGTAGAGGTAGAGTACAGTAGAGCACAGTAGAGGTAGAATACAGTGGAGTACAGTAGAGGTAGAGTACAGTGTAGTACAGTAGAGGTAGAGTACAGTGGAGTACAGAAGAGATAGAGTACAGTGGAGCACAGGAGATGTAGAGTACAGTGGAGCACAGTAGAGGTAGAGTACAGTGGAGCACAGTAGAGGTAGAGTACAGTGGAGTACAGTAGAGGTAGAGTACAGTGGAGCACAGTAGAGGTAGAGTACAGTGGAGTACAGTAGAGGTAGAGTACAGTGGAGTACAGTAGAGGTAGAGTACAGTGGAGTACAGAAGAGATAGAGTACAGTGGAGCACAGTAGAGGTAGGGTACAGTGGAGCACAGTAGAGGAAGAGTACGGTGGAGCACAGTAGAGGTTGAGTACAGTGGAGTACAGTAGAGGTAGAGTACAGTGGAGCACAGTAGAGGTAGAGTACAGTGGAGTACAGTGGAGCACAGTAGAGGTGGAGTACAGTAGAGTACCGTAGAGGTAGAGTACAGTGGAGCACAGTAGAGGTAGAGTAAAGTGGATTACAGTGGAGTACAGTAGAGGTGGAGTACAGTAGAGTACAGTAGAGGTAGAGAACAGTACAGTACAGTAGAGGTAGAGTACAGTAGAGCACAGTAGAGGTAGAATACAGTGGAGTACAGTAGAGGTAGAGTACAGTGGAGTACAGTAGAGGTAGAGTACAGTGGAGTACAGTAGAGGTAGAGAACAGTACAGTACAGTAGAGATAGAGTACAGTGGAGTACAGTAGATGTAGAGTACAGTAGAGCACAGTAGAGGTAGAATACAGTGGAGTACAGTAGAGGTAGAGTACAGTGGAGTACAGTAGAGGTAGAGTACAGTGGAGTACAGTAGAGGTAGAGTACAGTGGAGCACAGTAGAGGTAGAGTACAGTGGAGTACAGTAGAGGTAGAGTACAGTGGAGCACAGTAGAGCTAGAGTACAGTGGAGTACAGTGGAGAACAGTAGAGGTGGAGTACAGTAGAGTAGAGTATAGGTAGAGTACAGTGGAGTACAGTAGAGATAGAGATAGAGTAGAGTAGAGTAGAGATAGAGTACAGTGGATTAGAGTAGAGAAAGAGTACAGTGGAGTATAGTTGAGGTAGAGTACAGTGGAGCAAAGTAGAGGTAGAGTACAGTGGAGTATAGTTGAGGTAGACTACAGTGGAGTACAGAAGAGGTAGAGTACAGTGGAGCACAGTAGAGGTAGAGTACAGTGGAGCACAGTAGAGGTAGAGTACAGTGGAGCACAGTAGAGGTAGAGTACAGTGGAGTACAGTAAAGGTAGAGTACAGTGGAGCACAGTAGAGCTAGAGTACAGTGGAGTACAGTGGAGAACAGTAGAGGTGGAGTACAGTAGAGTAGAGTATAGGTAGAGTACAGTGGAGTACAGTAGAGATAGAGATAGAGTAGAGTAGAGTAGAGATAGAGTACAGTGGATTAGAGTAGAGAAAGAGTACAGTGGAGTATAGTTGAGGTAGAGTACAGTGGAGCAAAGTAGAGGTAGAGTACAGTGGAGTATAGTTGAGGTAGACTACAGTGGAGTACAGAAGAGGTAGAGTACAGTGGAGCACAGTAGAGATAGAGTACAGTAGGGCAGAGTAGATGTAGAGTACAGTGGAGTACAGTAGAGGTAGAGTACAGTGGAGCACTGTAGAGGTGGAGTACAGTGGAGTACAGTAGAGGTAGAGTACAGTGGAGCACAGTAGAGATAGAGTACAGTAGAGCACAGTAGAGGTAGAGTACAGTGGAGCACAGTAGAGGAATAGTACAGTGTAGTACAGTAGAGATAGAGTACAGTGGAGTACAGTAGAGATAGAGTACAGTCGAACAAAGTAGAGATAAGTTCAGTGGAGTATAGTAGAGGTAGAGTACAGTGGAGCACAGTAGAGGTAGAGTACAGTGAAGTATAGTAGAGGTAGAATACAGTGGAGTACAGTAGAGGTAGAGTACAGTGGAGTACAGTAGAGGTAGAGTACAGTGGAGTACAGTAGATGTAGAGTACAGTAGAGCACAGTAGAGGTAGAATACAGTGGAGTACAGTAGAGGTAGAGTACAGTGGAGTACAGTAGAGGTAGAGTACAGTGGAGTACAGTAGAGGTAGAGTACAGTGGAGCACAGTAGAGGTAGAGTACAGTGGAGTACAGTAGAGGTAGAGTACAGTGGAGCACAGTAGAGCTAGAGTACAGTGGAGTACAGTGGAGCACAGTAGAGGTGGAGTACAGTAGAGTAGAGTATAGGTAGAGTACAGTGGAGTACAGTAGAGATAGAGATAGAGTAGAGTAGAGTAGAGATAGAGTACAGTGGATTAGAGTAGAGAAAGAGTACAGTGGACTATAGTTGAGGTAGAGTACAGTGGAGCAAAGTAGAGGTAGAGTACAGTGGAGTATAGTTGAGGTAGACTACAGTGGAGTACAGTAGAGGTAGAGTACAGTGGAGCACAGTAGAGATAGAGTACAGTAGAGCAGAGTAGATGTAGAGTACAGTGGAGTACAGTAGAGGTAGAGTACAGTGGAGAACTGTAGAGGTGGAGTACAGTGGAGTACAGTAGAGGTAGAGTACAGTGGAGCACAGTAGAGATAGAGTACAGTGGAGCACAGTAGAGGTAGAGTACAGTGGAGCACAGTAGAGGTAGAGTACAGTGAAGTATAGTAGAGGTAGAATACAGTGGAGTACAGTAGAGGTAGAGTACAGTGGAGTACAGTAGAGGTAGAGTACAGTGGAGTACAGTAGAGGTAGAGTACAGTGGAGCACAGTAGAGGTAGAGTACAGTGGAGTACAGTAGAGGTAGAGTACAGTGGAGCACAGTAGAGATAGAGTACAGTAGAGCAGAGTAGATGTAGAGTACAGTGGAGTACAGTAGAGGTAGAGTAGAGTGGAGAACTGTAGAGGTGGAGTACAGTGGAGTACAGTAGAGGTAGAGTACAGTGGAGCACAGTAGAGATAGAGTACAGTGGAGCACAGTAGAGGTAGAGTACAGTGGAGCACATTAGAGGTAGAGTACAGTGAAGTATAGTAGAGGTAGAATACAGTGGAGTACAGTAGAGGTAGAGTACAGTGGAGTACAGTAGAGGTAGAGTACAGTGGAGTACAGTAGAGGTAGAGTACAGTGGAGCACAGTAGAGGTAGAGTACAGTGGAGTACAGTAGAGGTAGAGTACAGTGGAGCACAGTAGAGCTAGAGTACAGTGGATTACAGTGGAGCACAGTAGAGGTGGTGTACAGTAGAGTAGAGTATAGGTAGAGTACAGTGGAGTACAGTAGAGATAGAGTAGAGTGGAGTAGAGTAGAGATAGAGTACAGTGGATTAGAGTAGAGATAGAGTACAGTGGAGTATAGTTGAGGTAGAGTACAGTGGAGCACAGTAGAGGTAGAGTACAGTGGAGCACAGTAGAGGTAGAGTACAGTGGAGTACAGTAGAGGTAGAGTACAGTGGAGCACAGTAGAGATAGTGTAGAGTAGAGCAGAGTAGAGGTAGAGTACAGTGGAGTACAGTAGAGGTAGAGTACAGTGGAGCACTGTAGAGGTGGAGTACAGTGGAGTACAGTAGAGGTAGAGTACAGTGGAGCACAGTAGATATAGAGTACAGTAGAGCACATTAGAGGTAGAGTACAGTGGAGTATAGTAGAGGTAGAGTACAGTGGAGTATAGTTGAGGTAGACTACAGTGGAGTACAGTAGAGGTAGAGTATAGTGGAGTACAGTAGAGGTAGAGTACAGTGGAGCACAGTAGAGGTAGAGTACAGTGGAGTATAGTTGAGGTAGAGAACAGTACAGTACAGTAGAGGTAGAGTAGAGTGGAGTACAGTAGAGGAAGAGTACAGTAGAGCACAGTAGAGGTAGAATACAGTGGAGTACAGTAGAGGTAGAGTACAGTGTAGTACAGTAGAGGTAGAGTACAGTGGAGTACAAAAGAGATAGAGTACAGTGGAGCACAGGAGAGGTAGAGTACAGTGGAGCACAGTAGAGGTAGAGTACAGTGGAGCACAGTAGAGGTAGAGTACAGTGGAGTACAGTAGAGGTAGAGTACAGTGGAGCACAGTAGAGGTAGAGTACAGTGGAGCACAGTAGAGGTAGAGTACATTGGAGTACAGTAGAGGTAAAGTACAGTGTAGTACAGTAGAGGTAGAGTACAGTGGAGTACAGTAGAGGTAGAGTACAGTGGAGCACAGTAAAGGTAGAGTACAGTGGAGTACAGTAGAGGAAGAGTACAGTGAAGCACAGTAGAGCTAGAGTACAGTGGAGTACAGTGGAGCACAGTAGAGGTGGAGTACAGTAGAGTAGAGTATAGGTTGAGTACAGTGGAGTAGAGTAGAGATAGAGTAGAGTGAAGTAGAGTAGAGATAGAGTACAGTGGATTAGAGTAGAGATAGAGTACAGTGGAGTATAGTTGAGGTAGAGTACAGTGGAGCACAGTAGAGGTAGAGTACAGTGGAGTACAGTGGAGCACAGTAGAGGTGGAGTACAGTAGAGTACAGTAGAGGTAGAGTACAGTGGAGCACAGTAGAGGTAGAGTCAAGTGGAGTACATTGGAGTACAGTAGAGGTGGAGTACAGTAGAGTACAGTAGAGGTAGAGAACAGTACAGTACAGTAGAGGTAGAGTACAGTGGAGTACAGTAGAGGTAGAGTACAGTAGAGCACAGTAGAGGTAGAATACAGTAGAGCACAGTAGAGGTAGAATACAGTGGAGTACAGTAGAGGTAGAGTACAGTGGAGTACAGTAGAGGTAGAGTACAGTGGAGTACAGTAGAGGTAGAGTACAGTGGAGTACAGTAGAGGTAGAGTACAGTGGAGCACAGTAAAGGTAGAGTACAGTGGAGTACAGTAGAGGAAGAGTACAGTGAAGCACAGTAGAGCTAGAGTACAGTGGAGTACAGTGGAGCACAGTAGAGGTGGAGTACAGTAGAGTAGAGTATAGGTTGAGTACAGTGGAGTACAGTAGAGATAGAGTAGAGTGAAGTAGAGTAGAGATAGAGTACAGTGGATTAGAGTAGAGATAGAGTACAGTGGAGTATAGTTGAGGTAGAGTACAGTGGAGCACAGTAGAGGTAGAGTACAGTGGAGTACAGTGGAGCACAGTAGAGGTGGAGTACAGTAGAGTACAGTAGAGGTAGAGTACAGTGGAGCACAGTAGAGGTAGAGTACAGTGGAGTACATTGGAGTACAGTAGAGGTGGAGTACAGTAGAGTACAGTAGAGGTAGAGAACAGTACAGTACAGTAGAGGTAGAGTACAGTGGAGTACAGTAGAGGTAGAGTACAGTAGAGCACAGTAGAGGTAGAGTACAGTAGAGCACAGTAGAGGTAGAATACAGTGGAGTACAGTAGAGGTAGAGTACAGTGGAGTACAGTAGAGGTAGAGTACAGTGGAGTACAGTAGAGGTAGAGTACAGTGGAGCACAGTAGAGCTAGAGTACAGTGGATTACAGTGGAGCACAGTAGAGGTGGTGTACAGTAGAGTAGAGTATAGGTAGAGTACAGTGGAGTACAGTAGAGATAGAGTAGAGTGGAGTAGAGTAGAGATAGAGTACAGTGGATTAGAGTAGAGATAGAGTACAGTGGAGTATAGTTGAGGTAGAGTACAGTGGAGCACAGTAGAGGTAGAGTACAGTGGAGCACAGTAGAGGTAGAGTACAGTGGAGTACAGTAGAGGTAGAGTACAGTGGAGCACAGTAGAGATAGTGTAGAGTAGAGCAGAGTAGAGGTGGAGTACAGTGGAGTACAGTAGAGGTAGAGTACAGTGGAGCACTGTAGAGGTGGAGTACAGTGTAGTACAGTAGAGGTAGAGTATGGTGGAGTACAGTAGAGGTAGAGTACAGTGGAGCACAGTAGAGGTAGAGTACAGTGGAGTATAGTTGAGGTAGAGAACAGTGGAGCACAGTAGAGGTAGAGTACAGTGGAGCACAGTAGAGGTAGAGTACAGTGGAGCACAGTAGAGGTAGATTACAGTGGAGCACAGTAGAGGTAGAGTACAGTGGAGCACAGTAGAGGTAGAGTACAGTGGAGCACAGTAGAGGTAGAGTACAGTGGAGCACAGTAGAGGTAGAGTACAGTGGAGTACAGTAGAGGTAGAGTACAGTGGAGTACACTAAAGGTAGAGTACAGTGGAGTACAGTAGAGGTAGAGTACAGTGGAGTACAGTAGAGGTAGAGTACAGTGGAGCACAGTAAAGGTAGAGTACAGTGGAGTACAGTAAAGTAGAGGAAGAGTACAGTGAAGCACAGTAGAGCTAGAGTACAGTGGAGTACAGTGGAGCACAGTAGAGGTGGAGTACAGTAGAGTAGAGTATAGGTTGAGTACAGTGGAGTACAGTAGAGATAGAGTAGAGTGAAGTAGAGTAGAGATAGAGTACAGTGGATTAGAGTAGAGATAGAGTACAGTGGAGTATAGTTGAGGTAGAGTACAGTGGAGCACAGTAGAGGTAGAGTACAGTGGAGTACAGTGGAGCACAGTAGAGGTGGAGTACAGTAGAGTACAGTAGAGGTAGAGTACAGTGGAGCACAGTAGAGGTAGATTACAGTGGAGTACATTGGAGTACAGTAGAGGTGGAGTACAGTAGAGTACAGTAGAGGTAGAGAACAGTACAGTACAGTAGAGGTAGAGTACAGTGGAGTACAGTAGAGGTAAAGTACAGTAGAGCACAGTAGAGGTAGAATACAGTAGAGCACAGTAGAGGTAGAATACAGTGGAGTACAGTAGAGGTAGAGTACAGGGGAGTACAGTAGAGGTAGAGTACAGTGGAGTACAGTAGAGGTAGAGAACAGTACAGTACAGTAGAGGTAAAGTACAGTGGAGTACAGTAGAGGTAGAGTACAGTAGAGCACAGTAGAGGTAGAATACAGTGGAGTACAGTAGAGGTAGAGTACAGTGGAGCAGAGTAGAGGTAGAGTACATTGGAGTACAGTAGAGGTAGAGTACAGTGGAGTACAGTAGAGGTAGAGTACAGTGGAGTACAGTAGAGGTAGAGTACAGTGGAGTACAGTAGAGGTAGAGTACAGTGGAGCACAGTAAAGGTAGAGTACAGTGGAGTACAGTAGAGGAAGAGTACAGTGAAGCACAGTAGAGCTAGAGTACAGTGGAGTACAGTGGAGCACAGTAGAGGTGGAGTACAGTAGAGTAGAGTATAGGTTGAGTACAGTGGAGTAGAGTAGAGATAGAGTAGAGTGAAGTAGAGTAGAGATAGAGTACAGTGGATTAGAGTAGAGATAGAGTACAGTGGAGTATAGTTGAGGTAGAGTACAGTGGAGCACAGTAGAGGTAGAGTACAGTGGAGCACAGTAGAGGTAGAGTCAAGTGGAGTACATTGGAGTACAGTAGAGGTGGAGTACAGTAGAGTACAGTAGAGGTAGAGAACAGTACAGTATAGTAGAGGTAGAATACAGTGGAGTACAGTAGAGGTAGAGTACAGTAGAGCACAGTAGAGGTAGAATATAGTAGAGCACAGTAGAGGTAGAATACACTGGAGTACAGTAGAGGTAGAGTACAGTGGAGTACAGTAGAGGTAGAGTACAGTGGAGTACAGTAGAGGTAGAGAACAGTACAGTACAGTAGAGGTAGAGTACAGTGGAGTACAGTAGAGGTAGAGTACAGTAGAGCACAGTAGAGGTAGAATACAGTGGAGTACAGTAGAGGTAGAGTACAGTGGAGTACAGTAGAGGTAGAATACAGTGGAGTACAGTAGAGGTAGAGTACAGTGGAGCACAGTAAAGGTAGAGTACAGTGGAGTACAGTAGAGGTAGAGTACAGTGAAGCACAGTAGAGCTAGAGTACAGTGGAGTACAGTGGAGCACAGTAGAGGTGGAGTACAGTAGAGTAGAGTATAGGTTGAGTACAGTGGAGTACAGTAGAGATAGAGTAGAGTGGAGTAGAGTAGAGATAGAGTACAGTGGATTAGAGTAGATATAGAGTACAGTGGAGTATAGTTGAGGTAGAGTACAGTGGAGTACAGTAGAGGTAGAGTACAGTGGAGTACAGTAGAGGTAGAGAACAGTACAGTACAGTAGAGATAGAGTACAGTGGAGTACAGTAGATGTAGAGTACAGTAGAGCACAGTAGAGGTAGAATACAGTGGAGTACAGTAGAGGTAGAGTACAGTGGAGTACAGTAGAGGTAGAGTACAGTGGAGTACAGTAGAGGTAGAGTACAGTGGAGCACAGTAGAGGTAGAGTACAGTGGAGTACAGTAGAGGTAGAGTACAGTGGAGCACAGTAGAGCTAGAGTACAGTGGAGTACAGTGGAGAACAGTAGAGGTGGAGTACAGTAGAGTAGAGTATAGGTAGAGTACAGTGGAGTACAGTAGAGATAGAGATAGAGTAGAGTAGAGTAGAGATAGAGTACAGTGGATTAGAGTAGAGAAAGAGTACAGTGGAGTATAGTTGAGGTAGAGTACAGTGGAGCAAAGTAGAGGTAGAGTACAGTGGAGTATAGTTGAGGTAGACTACAGTGGAGTACAGAAGAGGTAGAGTACAGTGGAGCACAGTAGAGGTAGAGTACAGTGGAGCACAGTAGAGGTAGAGTACAGTGGAGCACAGTAGAGGTAGAGTACAGTGGAGTACAGTAAAGGTAGAGTACAGTGGAGCACAGTAGAGCTAGAGTACAGTGGAGTACAGTGGAGAACAGTAGAGGTGGAGTACAGTAGAGTAGAGTATTGGTAGAGTACAGTGGAGTACAGTAGAGATAGAGATAGAGTAGAGTAGAGTAGAGATAGAGTACAGTGGATTAGAGTAGAGAAAGAGTACAGTGGAGTATAGTTGAGGTAGAGTACAGTGGAGCAAAGTAGAGGTAGAGTACAGTGGAGTATAGTTGAGGTAGACTACAGTGGAGTACAGAAGAGGTAGAGTACAGTGGAGCACAGTAGAGATAGAGTACAGTAGAGCAGAGTAGATGTAGAGTACAGTGGAGTACAGTAGAGGTAGAGTACAGTGGAGCACTGTAGAGGTGGAGTACAGTGGAGTACAGTAGAGGTAGAGTACAGTGGAGCACAGTAGAGATAGAGTACAGTAGAGCACAGTAGAGGTAGAGTACAGTGGAGCACAGTAGAGGAATAGTACAGTGTAGTACAGTAGAGATAGAGTACAGTGGAGTACAGTAGAGATAGAGTACAGTCGAACAAAGTAGAGATAAGTTCAGTGGAGTATAGTAGAGGTAGAGTACAGTGGAGCACAGTAGAGGTAGAGTACAGTGAAGTATAGTAGAGGTAGAATACAGTGGAGTACAGTAGAGGTAGAGTACAGTGGAGTACAGTAGAGGTAGAGTACAGTGGAGTACAGTAGATGTAGAGTACAGTAGAGCACAGTAGAGGTAGAATACAGTGGAGTACAGTAGAGGTAGAGTACAGTGGAGTACAGTAGAGGTAGAGTACAGTGGAGTACAGTAGAGGTAGAGTACAGTGGAGCACAGTAGAGGTAGAGTACAGTGGAGTACAGTAGAGGTAGAGTACAGTGGAGCACAGTAGAGCTAGAGTACAGTGGAGTACAGTGGAGCACAGTAGAGGTGGAGTACAGTAGAGTAGAGTATAGGTAGAGTACAGTGGAGTACAGTAGAGATAGAGATAGAGTAGAGTAGAGTAGAGATAGAGTACAGTGGATTAGAGTAGAGAAAGAGTACAGTGGAGTATAGTTGAGGTAGAGTACAGTGGAGCAAAGTAGAGGTAGAGTACAGTGGAGTATAGTTGAGGTAGACTACAGTGGAGTACAGTAGAGGTAGAGTACAGTGGAGCACAGTAGAGATAGAGTACAGTAGAGCAGAGTAGATGTAGAGTACAGTGGAGTACAGTAGAGGTAGAGTACAGTGGAGAACTGTAGAGGTGGAGTACAGTGGAGTACAGTAGAGGTAGAGTACAGTGGAGCACAGTAGAGATAGAGTACAGTGGAGCACAGTAGAGGTAGAGTACAGTGGAGCACAGTAGAGGTAGAGTACAGTGAAGTATAGTAGAGGTAGAATACAGTGGAGTACAGTAGAGGTAGAGTACAGTGGAGTACAGTAGAGGTAGAGTACAGTGGAGTACAGTAGAGGTAGAGTACAGTGGAGCACAGTAGAGGTAGAGTACAGTGGAGTACAGTAGAGGTAGAGTACAGTGGAGCACAGTAGAGATAGAGTACAGTAGAGCAGAGTAGATGTAGAGTACAGTGGAGTACAGTAGAGGTAGAGTACAGTGGAGAACTGTAGAGGTGGAGTACAGTGGAGTACAGTAGAGGTAGAGTACAGTGGAGCACAGTAGAGATAGAGTACAGTGGAGCACAGTAGAGGTAGAGTACAGTGGAGCACAGTAGAGGTAGAGTACAGTGAAGTATAGTAGAGGTAGAATACAGTGGAGTACAGTAGAGGTAGAGTACAGTGGAGTACAGTAGAGGTAGAGTACAGTGGAGTACAGTAGAGGTAGAGTACAGTGGAGCACAGTAGAGGTAGAGTACAGTGGGGTACAGTAGAGGTAGAGTACAGTGGAGCACAGTAGAGCTAGAGTACAGTGGATTACAGTGGAGCACAGTAGAGGTGGTGTACAGTAGAGTAGAGTATAGGTAGAGTACAGTGGAGTACAGTAGAGATAGAGTAGAGTGGAGTAGAGTAGAGATAGAGTACAGTGGATTAGAGTAGAGATAGAGTACATTGGAGTATAGTTGAGGTAGAGTACAGTGGAGCACAGTAGAGGTAGAGTACAGTGGAGCACAGTAGAGGTAGAGTACAGTGGAGTACAGTAGAGGTAGAGTACAGTGGAGCACAGTAGAGATAGTGTAGAGTAGAGCAGAGTAGAGGTAGAGTACAGTGGAGTACAGTAGAGGTAGAGTACAGTGGAGCACTGTAGAGGTGGAGTACAGTGGAGTACAGTAGAGGTAGAGTACAGTGGAGCACAGTAGAGATAGAGTACAGTAGAGCACATTAGAGGTAGAGTACAGTGGAGTATAGTAGAGGTAGAGTACAGTGGAGTATAGTTGAGGTAGACTACAGTGGAGTACAGTAGAGGTAGAGTATAGTGGAGTACAGTAGAGGTAGAGTACAGTGGAGCACAGTAGAGGTAGAGTACAGTGGAGTATAGTTGAGGTAGAGAACAGTACAGTACAGTAGAGGTAGAGTAGAGTGGAGTACAGTAGAGGAAGAGTACAGTAGAGCACAGTAGAGGTAGAATACAGTGGAGTACAGTAGAGGTAGAGTACAGTGTAGTACAGTAGAGGTAGAGTACAGTGGAGTACAGAAGAGATAGAGTACAGTGGAGCACAGGAGAGGTAGAGTACAGTGGAGCACAGTAGAGGTAGAGTACAGTGGAGCACAGTAGAGGTAGAGTACAGTGGAGTACAGTAGAGGTAGAGTACAGTGGAGCACAGTAGAGGTAGAGTACAGTGGAGCACAGTAGAGGTAGAGTACATTGGAGTACAGTAGAGGTAGAGTACAGTGGAGTACAGTAGAGGTAGAGTACAGTGTAGTACAGTAGAGGTAGAGTACAGTGGAGTACAGTAGAGGTAGAGTACAGTGGAGCACAGTAAAGGTAGAGTACAGTGGAGTACAGTAGAGGAAGAGTACAGTGAAGCACAGTAGAGCTAGAGTACAGTGGAGTACAGTGGAGCACAGTAGAGGTGGAGTACAGTAGAGTAGAGTATAGGTTGAGTACAGTGGAGTACAGTAGAGATAGAGTAGAGTGAAGTAGAGTAGAGATAGAGTACAGTGGATTAGAGTAGAGATAGAGTACAGTGGAGTATAGTTGAGGTAGAGTACAGTGGAGCACAGTAGAGGTAGAGTACAGTGGAGTACAGTGGAGCACAGTAGAGGTGGAGTACAGTAGAGTACAGTAGAGGTAGAGTACAGTGGAGCACAGTAGAGGTAGATTACAGTGGAGTACATTGGAGTACAGTAGAGGTGGAGTACAGTAGAGTACAGTAGAGGTAGAGAACAGTACAGTACAGTAGAGGTAGAGTACAGTGGAGTACAGTAGAGGTAGAGTACAGTAGAGCACAGTAGAGGTAGAATACAGTAGAGCACAGTAGAGGTAGAATACAGTGGAGTACAGTAGAGGTAGAGTACAGGGGAGTACAGTAGAGGTAGAGTACAGTGGAGTACAGTAGAGGTAGAGAACAGTACAGTACAGTAGAGGTAAAGTACAGTGGAGTACAGTAGAGGTAGAGTACAGTAGAGCACAGTAGAGGTAGAATACAGTGGAGTACAGTAGAGGTAGAGTACAGTGGAGCAGAGTAGAGGTAGAGTACATTGGAGTACAGTAGAGGTAGAGTACAGTGGAGTACAGTAGAGGTAGAGTACAGTGGAGTACAGTAGAGGTAGAGTACAGTGGAGTACAGTAGAGGTAGAGTACAGTGGAGCACAGTAAAGGTAGAGTACAGTGGAGTACAGTAGAGGAAGAGTACAGTGAAGCACAGTAGAGCTAGAGTACAGTGGAGTACAGTGGAGCACAGTAGAGGTGGAGTACAGTAGAGTAGAGTATAGGTTGAGTACAGTGGAGTAGAGTAGAGATAGAGTAGAGTGAAGTAGAGTAGAGATAGAGTACAGTGGATTAGAGTAGAGATAGAGTACAGTGGAGTATAGTTGAGGTAGAGTACAGTGGAGCACAGTAGAGGTAGAGTACAGTGGAGCACAGTAGAGGTAGAGTCAAGTGGAGTACATTGGAGTACAGTAGAGGTGGAGTACAGTAGAGTACAGTAGAGGTAGAGAACAGTACAGTACAGTAGAGGTAGAGTACAGTGGAGTACAGTAGAGGTAGAGTACAGTAGAGCACAGTAGAGGTAGAATATAGTAGAGCACAGTAGAGGTAGAATACAGTGGAGTACAGTAGAGGTAGAGTACAGTGGAGTACAGTAGAGGTAGAGTACAGTGGAGTACAGTAGAGGTAGAGAACAGTACAGTACAGTAGAGGTAGAGTACAGTGGAGTACAGTAGAGGTAGAGTACAGTAGAGCACAGTAGAGGTAGAATACAGTGGAGTACAGTAGAGGTAGAGTACAGTGGAGTACAGTAGAGGTAGAATACAGTGGAGTACAGTAGAGGTAGAGTACAGTGGAGCACAGTAAAGGTAGAGTACAGTGGAGTACAGTAGAGGTAGAGTACAGTGAAGCACAGTAGAGCTAGAGTACAGTGGAGTACAGTGGAGCACAGTAGAGGTGGAGTACAGTAGAGTAGAGTATAGGTTGAGTACAGTGGAGTACAGTAGAGATAGAGTAGAGTGGAGTAGAGTAGAGATAGAGTACAGTGGATTAGAGTAGATATAGAGTACAGTGGAGTATAGTTGAGGTAGAGTACAGTGGAGTACAGTAGAGGTAGAGTACAGTGGAGTACAGTAGAGGTAGAGAACAGTACAGTACAGTAGAGGTAGAGTAGAGTGGAGTACAGTAGAGGTAGAGTACAGTAGAGCACAGTAGAGGTAGAATACAGTGGAATACAGTAGAGGTAGAGTACAGTGGAGTACAGTAGAGGTAGAGTACAGTGGAGTACAGAAGAGATAGAGTACAGTGGAGCACAGTAGAGGTAGAGTACAGTGGAGCACAGTAGAGGTAGAGTACAGTGGAGCACAGTAGAGGTAGAGTACAGTGGAGTACAGTAGAGGTAGAGTACAGTGGAGTACAGTGGAGCACAGTAGAGGTGGAGTACAGTAGAGTACAGTAGAGGTAGAGTACAGTGGAGCACAGTAGAGGTAGAGTACAGTGGAGTACATTGGAGTACAGTAGAGGTGGAGTACAGTAGAGTACAGTAGAGGTAGAGAACAGTACAGTACAGTAGAGGTAGAGTACAGTGGAGTACAGTAGAGGTAGAGTACAGTAGAGCACAGTAGAGGTAGAATACAGCGGAGTACAGTAGAGGTAGAGTACAGTGGAGTACAGTAGAGGTAGAGTACAGTGTAGTACAGTAGAGGTAGAGAACAGTACAGTACAGTAGAGGTAGAGTACAGTGGAGTACAGTAGAGGTAGAGTACAGTAGAGCACAGTAGAGGTAGAATACAGTGGAGTACAGTAGAGGTAGAGTACAGCGGAGTACAGTAGAGGTAGAGTACAGTGGAGTTCAGTAGAGGTAGAGTACAGTGGAGCACAGTAGAGGTAGAGTACAGTGGAGTACAGTGGAGCACAGTAGAGGTGGAGTACAGTAGAGTAGAGTATAGGTTGAGTACAGTGGAGTACAGTAGAGATAGAGTAGAGTGGAGTAGAGTAGAGATAGAGTACAGTGAATTAGAGTAGATATAGAGTACAGTGGAGTATAGTTGAGGTAGAGTACAGTGGAGCACATTAGAGGTAGAGTACAGTGGAGTATAGTTGAGGTAGACTACAGTGGAGTACAGTAGAGGTAGAGTGCAGTGGAGCACAGTAGAGATAGTGTACAGTAGAGCAGAGTAGAGGTAGAGTACAGTGGAGTACAGTAGAGGTAGAGTACAGTGGAACACTGTAGAGGTGGAGTACAGTGGAGTACAGTAGAGGTAGAGTACAGTGGAGCACAGTAGAGATAGAGTACAGTAGAGCAGAGTAGAGGTAGAGTACAGTGGAGTATAGTAGAGGTAGAGTACAGTGGAGTATAGTTGAGGTAGACTACAGTGGAGTACAGTAGAGGTAGAGTACAGTGGAGTACAGTAGAGGTAGAGTACAGTGGAGCACAGTGGAGGTAGAGTACAATGGAGTATAGTTGAGGTAGAGAACAGTACAGTACAGTAGAGGTAGAGTAGAGTGGAGTACAGTAGAGGTAGAGTACAGTAGAGCACAGTAGAGGTAGAATAAAGTGGAGTACAGTAGAGGTAGAGTACAGTGGAGTACAGTAGAGGTAGAGTACAGTGGAGTACAGAAGAGATAGAGTACAGTGGAGCACAGTAGAGGTAGAGTACAGTGGAGCACAGTAGAGGTTGAGTACAGTGGAGCACAGTAGAGGTAGAGTACAGTGGAGTACAGTAGAGGTAGAGTACAGTGGAGCACAGTAGAGGTAGAGTACAGTGGAGCACTGTAGAGGTAGAGTACAGTGGAGTACAGTAGAGGTAGAGTACAGTGGAGCACAGTAGAGGTAGAGTACAGTGGAGTACAGTGGAGCACAGTAGAGTACAGTAGAGGTAGAGTACAGTGGAGCACAGTAGAGGTAGAGTACAGTGGAGTACAGTAGAGGTAGAGTACAGTAGAGCACAGTAGAGGTAGAATACAGTGGAGTACAGTAGAGGTAGAGTACAGTGGAGTACAGTAGAGGTAGAGTACAGTGTAGTACAGTAGAGGTAGAGAACAGTAAAGTACAGTAGAGGTAGAGTACAGTGGAGTACAGTAGAGGTAGAGTACAGTAGAGCACAGTAGAGGTAGAATACATTGGAGTACAGTAGAGGTAGAGTACAGTGGAGTACAGTAGAGGTAGAGTACAGTGGAGTACAGTAGAGGTAGAGTACAGTGGAGCAGAGTAGAGGTAGAGTACAGTGGAGTACAGTAGAGGTAGAGTACAGTGGAGCACAGTAGAGCTAGAGTACAGTGGAGTACAGTGGAGCACAGTAGAGGTGGAGTACAGTAGAGTAGAGTATAGGTTGAGTACAGTGGAGTACAGTAGAGATAGAGTAGAGTGGAGTAGAGTAGAGATAGAGTACAGTTGATTAGAGTAGAGAAAGAGTACAGTGGAGTATAGTTGAGGTAGAGTACAGTGGAGCAAAGTAGAGGTAGAGTACAGTGGAGTATAGTTGAGGTAGACTACAGTGGAGTACAGTAGAGGTAGAGTACAGTGGAGCACAGTAGAGATAGAGTACAGTAGAGCAGAGTAGATGTAGAGTACAGTGGAGTACAGTAGAGGTAGAGTACAGTGGAGAACTGTAGAGGTGGAGTACAGTGGAGTACAGTAGAGGTAGAGTACAGTGGAGCACAGTAGAGATAGAGTATAGTGGAGCACAGTAGAGGTAGAGTACAGTGGAGCACAGTAGAGGTAGAGTACAGTGAAGTATAGTAGAGGTAGAATACAGTGGAGTACAGTAGAGGTAGAGTACAGTGGAGTACAGTAGAGGTAGAGTACAGTGGAGTACAGTAGAGGTAGAGTACAGTGGAGCACAGTAGAGGTAGAGTACAGTGGAGTACAGTAGAGGTAGAGTACAGTGGAGCACAGTAGAGCTAGAGTACAGTGGATTACAGTGGAGCACAGTAGAGGTGGTGTACAGTAGAGTAGAGTATAGGTAGAGTACAGTGGAGTACAGTAGAGATAGAGTAGAGTGGAGTAGAGTAGAGATAGAGTACAGTGGATTAGAGTAGAGATAGAGTACAGTGGAGTATAGTTGAGGTAGAGTACAGTGGAGCACAGTAGAGGTAGAGTACAGTGGAGCACAGTAGAGGTAGAGTACAGTGGAGTACAGTAGAGGTAGAGTACAGTGGAGCACAGTAGAGATAGTGTAGAGTAGAGCAGAGTAGAGGTAGAGTACAGTGGAGTACAGTAGAGGTAGAGTACAGTGGAGCACTGTAGAGGTGGAGTACAGTGGAGTACAGTAGAGGTAGAGTACAGTGGAGCACAGTAGAGATAGAGTACAGTAGAGCACATTAGAGGTAGAGTACAGTGGAGTATAGTAGAGGTAGAGTACAGTGGAGTACAGTAGAGGTAGAGTACAGTGGAGCACAGTAGAGGTAGAGTACAGTGGAGCACAGTAGAGGTAGAGTACATTGGAGTACAGTAGAGGTAGAGTACAGTGGAGTACAGTAGAGGTAGAGTACAGTGTAGTACAGTAGAGGTAGAGTACAGTGGAGTACAGTAGAGGTAGAGTACAGTGGAGCACAGTAAAGGTAGAGTACAGTGGAGTACAGTAGAGGAAGAGTACAGTGAAGCACAGTAGAGCTAGAGTACAGTGGAGTACAGTGGAGCACAGTAGAGGTGGAGTACAGTAGAGTAGAGTATAGGTTGAGTACAGTGGAGTAGAGTAGAGATAGAGTAGAGTGAAGTAGAGTAGAGATAGAGTACAGTGGATTAGAGTAGAGATAGAGTACAGTGGAGTATAGTTGAGGTAGAGTACAGTGGAGCACAGTAGAGGTAGAGTACAGTGGAGTACAGTGGAGCACAGTAGAGGTGGAGTACAGTAGAGTACAGTAGAGGTAGAGTACAGTGGAGCACAGTAGAGGTAGAGTCAAGTGGAGTACATTGGAGTACAGTAGAGGTGGAGTACAGTAGAGTACAGTAGAGGTAGAGAACAGTACAGTACAGTAGAGGTAGAGTACAGTGGAGTACAGTAGAGGTAGAGTACAGTAGAGCACAGTAGAGGTAGAATACAGTAGAGCACAGTAGAGGTAGAATACAGTGGAGTACAGTAGAGGTAGAGTACAGTGGAGTACAGTAGAGGTAGAGTACAGTGGAGTACAGTAGAGGTAGAGTACAGTGGAGTACAGTAGAGGTAGAGTACAGTGGAGCACAGTAAAGGTAGAGTACAGTGGAGTACAGTAGAGGAAGAGTACAGTGAAGCACAGTAGAGCTAGAGTACAGTGGAGTACAGTGGAGCACAGTAGAGGTGGAGTACAGTAGAGTAGAGTATAGGTTGAGTACAGTGGAGTACAGTAGAGATAGAGTAGAGTGAAGTAGAGTAGAGATAGAGTACAGTGGATTAGAGTAGAGATAGAGTACAGTGGAGTATAGTTGAGGTAGAGTACAGTGGAGCACAGTAGAGGTAGAGTACAGTGGAGTACAGTGGAGCACAGTAGAGGTGGAGTACAGTAGAGTACAGTAGAGGTAGAGTACAGTGGAGCACAGTAGAGGTAGAGTACAGTGGAGTACATTGGAGTACAGTAGAGGTGGAGTACAGTAGAGTACAGTAGAGGTAGAGAACAGTACAGTACAGTAGAGGTAGAGTACAGTGGAGTACAGTAGAGGTAGAGTACAGTAGAGCACAGTAGAGGTAGAGTACAGTAGAGCACAGTAGAGGTAGAATACAGTGGAGTACAGTAGAGGTAGAGTACAGTGGAGTACAGTAGAGGTAGAGTACAGTGGAGTACAGTAGAGGTAGAGTACAGTGGAGCACAGTAGAGCTAGAGTACAGTGGATTACAGTGGAGCACAGTAGAGGTGGTGTACAGTAGAGTAGAGTATAGGTAGAGTACAGTGGAGTACAGTAGAGATAGAGTAGAGTGGAGTAGAGTAGAGATAGAGTACAGTGGATTAGAGTAGAGATAGAGTACAGTGGAGTATAGTTGAGGTAGAGTACAGTGGAGCACAGTAGAGGTAGAGTACAGTGGAGCACAGTAGAGGTAGAGTACAGTGAAGTACAGTAGAGGTAGAGTACAGTGGAGCACAGTAGAGATAGTGTAGAGTATAGCAGAGTAGAGGTGGAGTACAGTGGAGTACAGTAGAGGTAGAGTACAGTGGAGCACTGTAGAGGTGGAGTACAGTGGAGTACAGTAGAGGTAGAGTATGGTGGAGTACAGTAGAGGTAGAGTACAGTGGAGCACAGTAGAGGTAGAGTACAGTGGAGTATAGTTGAGGTAGAGAACAGTGGAGCACAGTAGAGGTAGAGTACAGTGGAGCACAGTAGAGGTAGAGTACAGTGGAGCACAGTAGAGGTAGATTACAGTGGAGCACAGTAGAGGTAGAGTACAGTGGAGCACAGTAGAGGTAGAGTACAGTGGAGTACAGTAGAGGTAGAGTACAGTGGAGTACAGTAAAGGTAGAGTACAGTGGAGTACAGTAGAGGTAGAGTACAGTGGAGTACAGTAGAGGTAGAGTACAGTGGAGCACAGTAAAGGTAGAGTACAGTGGAGTACAGTAAAGTAGAGGAAGAGTACAGTGAAGCACAGTAGAGCTAGAGTACAGTGGAGTACAGTGGAGCACAGTAGAGGTGGAGTACAGTAGAGTAGAGTATAGGTTGAGTACAGTGGAGTACAGTAGAGATAGAGTAGAGTGAAGTAGAGTAGAGATAGAGTACAGTGGATTAGAGTAGAGATAGAGTACAGTGGAGTATAGTTGAGGTAGAGTACAGTGGAGCACAGTAGAGGTAGAGTACAGTGGAGTACAGTGGAGCACAGTAGAGGTGGAGTACAGTAGAGTACAGTAGAGGTAGAGTACAGTGGAGCACAGTAGAGGTAGATTACAGTGGAGTACATTGGAGTACAGTAGAGGTGGAGTACAGTAGAGTACAGTAGAGGTAGAGAACAGTACAGTACAGTAGAGGTAGAGTACAGTGGAGTACAGTAGAGGTAGAGTACAGTAGAGCACAGTAGAGGTAGAATACAGTAGAGCACAGTAGAGGTAGAATACAGTGGAGTACAGTAGAGGTAGAGTACAGGGGAGTACAGTAGAGGTAGAGTACAGTGGAGTACAGTAGAGGTAGAGAACAGTACAGTACAGTAGAGGTAAAGTACAGTGGAGTACAGTAGAGGTAGAGTACAGTAGAGCACAGTAGAGGTAGAATACAGTGGAGTACAGTAGAGGTAGAGTACAGTGGAGCAGAGTAGAGGTAGAGTACATTGGAGTACAGTAGAGGTAGAGTACAGTGGAGTACAGTAGAGGTAGAGTACAGTGGAGTACAGTAGAGGTAGAGTACAGTGGAGTACAGTAGAGGTAGAGTACAGTGGAGCACAGTAAAGGTAGAGTACAGTGGAGTACAGTAGAGGAAGAGTACAGTGAAGCACAGTAGAGCTAGAGTACAGTGGAGTACAGTGGAGCACAGTAGAGGTGGAGTACAGTAGAGTAGAGTATAGGTTGAGTACAGTGGAGTAGAGTAGAGATAGAGTAGAGTGAAGTAGAGTAGAGATAGAGTACAGTGGATTAGAGTAGAGATAGAGTACAGTGGAGTATAGTTGAGGTAGAGTACAGTGGAGCACAGTAGAGGTAGAGTACAGTGGAGCACAGTAGAGGTAGAGTCAAGTGGAGTACATTGGAGTACAGTAGAGGTGGAGTACAGTAGAGTACAGTAGAGGTAGAGAACAGTACAGTACAGTAGAGGTAGAGTACAGTGGAGTACAGTAGAGGTAGAGTACAGTAGAGCACAGTAGAGGTAGAATATAGTAGAGCACAGTAGAGGTAGAATACAGTGGAGTACAGTAGAGGTAGAGTACAGTGGAGTACAGTAGAGGTAGAGTACAGTGGAGTACAGTAGAGGTAGAGAACAGTACAGTACAGTAGAGGTAGAGTACAGTGGAGTACAGTAGAGGTAGAGTACAGTAGAGCACAGTAGAGGTAGAATACAGTGGAGTACAGTAGAGGTAGAGTACAGTGGAGTACAGTAGAGGTAGAATACAGTGGAGTACAGTAGAGTTGGAGTACAGTGGAGCACAGTAAAGGTAGAGTACAGTGGAGTACAGTAGAGGTAGAGTACAGTGAGGCACAGTAGAGCTAGAGTACAGTGGAGTACAGTGGAGCACAGTAGAGGTGGAGTACAGTAGAGTAGAGTATAGGTTGAGTACAGTGGAGTACAGTAGAGATAGAGTAGAGTGGAGTAGAGTAGAGATAGAGTACAGTGGATTAGAGTAGATATAGAGTACAGTGGAGTATAGTTGAGGTAGAGTACAGTGGAGTACAGTAGAGGTAGAGTACAGTGGAGTACAGTAGAGGTAGAGAACAGTACAGTACAGTAGAGGTAGAGTAGAGTGGAGTACAGTAGAGGTAGAGTACAGTAGAGCACAGTAGAGGTAGAATACAGTGGAATACAGTAGAGGTAGAGTACAGTGGAGTACAGTAGAGGTAGAGTACAGTGGAGTACAGAAGAGATAGAGTACAGTGGAGCACAGTAGAGGTAGAGTACAGTGGAGCACAGTAGAGGTAGAGTACAGTGGAGCACAGTAGAGGTAGAGTACAGTGGAGTACAGTAGAGGTAGAGTACAGTGGAGTACAGTGGAGCACAGTAGAGGTGGAGTACAGTAGAGTACAGTAGAGGTAGAGTACAGTGGAGCACAGTAGAGGTAGAGTACAGTGGAGTACATTGGAGTACAGTAGAGGTGGAGTACAGTAGAGTACAGTAGAGGTAGAGAACAGTACAGTACAGTAGAGGTAGAGTACAGTGGAGTACAGTAGAGGTAGAGTACAGTAGAGCACAGTAGAGGTAGAATACAGCGGAGTACAGTAGAGGTAGAGTACAGTGGAGTACAGTAGAGGTAGAGTACAGTGTAGTACAGTAGAGGTAGAGAACAGTACAGTACAGTAGAGGTAGAGTACAGTGGAGTACAGTAGAGGTAGAGTACAGTAGAGCACAGTAGAGGTAGAATACAGTGGAGTACAGTAGAGGTAGAGTACAGCGGAGTACAGTAGAGGTAGAGTACAGTGGAGTTCAGTAGAGGTAGAGTACAGTGGAGCACAGTAGAGGTAGAGTACAGTGGAGTACAGTGGAGCACAGTAGAGGTGGAGTACAGTAGAGTAGAGTATAGGTTGAGTACAGTGGAGTACAGTAGAGATAGAGTAGAGTGGAGTAGAGTAGAGATAGAGTACAGTGAATTAGAGTAGATATAGAGTACAGTGGAGTATAGTTGAGGTAGAGTACAGTGGAGCACATTAGAGGTAGAGTACAGTGGAGTATAGTTGAGGTAGACTACAGTGGAGTACAGTAGAGGTAGAGTGCAGTGGAGCACAGTAGAGATAGTGTACAGTAGAGCAGAGTAGAGGTAGAGTACAGTGGAGTACAGTAGAGGTAGAGTACAGTGGAACACTGTAGAGGTGGAGTACAGTGGAGTACAGTAGAGGTAGAGTACAGTGGAGCACAGTAGAGATAGAGTACAGTAGAGCAGAGTAGAGGTAGAGTACAGTGGAGTATAGTAGAGGTAGAGTACAGTGGAGTATAGTTGAGGTAGACTACAGTGGAGTACAGTAGAGGTAGAGTACAGTGGAGTACAGTAGAGGTAGAGTACAGTGGAGCACAGTGGAGGTAGAGTACAATGGAGTATAGTTGAGGTAGAGAACAGTACAGTACAGTAGAGGTAGAGTAGAGTGGAGTACAGTAGAGGTAGAGTACAGTAGAGCACAGTAGAGGTAGAATAAAGTGGAGTACAGTAGAGGTAGAGTACAGTGGAGTACAGTAGAGGTAGAGTACAGTGGAGTACAGAAGAGATAGAGTACAGTGGAGCACAGTAGAGGTAGAGTACAGTGGAGCACAGTAGAGGTAGAGTACAGTGGAGCACAGTAGAGGTAGAGTACAGTGGAGTACAGTAGAGGTAGAGTACAGTGGAGCACAGTAGAGGTAGAGTACAGTGGAGCACTGTAGAGGTAGAGTACAGTGGAGTACAGTAGAGGTAGAGTACAGTGGAGCACAGTAGAGGTAGAGTACAGTGGAGTACAGTGGAGCACAGTAGAGTACAGTAGAGGTAGAGTACAGTGGAGCACAGTAGAGGTAGAGTACAGTGGAGTACAGTAGAGGTAGAGTACAGTAGAGCACAGTAGAGGTAGAATACAGTGGAGTACAGTAGAGGTAGAGTACAGTGGAGTACAGTAGAGGTAGAGTACAGTGTAGTACAGTAGAGGTAGAGAACAGTAAAGTACAGTAGTGGTAGAGTACAGTGGAGTACAGTAGAGGTAGAGTACAGTAGAGCACAGTAGAGGTAGAATACATTGGAGTACAGTAGAGGTAGAGTACAGTGGAGTACAGTAGAGGTAGAGTACAGTGGAGTACAGTAGAGGTAGAGTACAGTGGAGCAGAGTAGAGGTAGAGTACAGTGGAGTACAGTAGAGGTAGAGTACAGTGGAGCACAGTAGAGCTAGAGTACAGTGGAGTACAGTGGAGCAGAGTAGAGGTGGAGTACAGTAGAGTAGAGTATAGGTTGAGTACAGTGGAGTACAGTAGAGATAGAGTAGAGTGGAGTAGAGTAGAGATAGAGTACAGTGGATTAGAGTAGAGAAAGAGTACAGTGGAGTATAGTTGAGGTAGAGTACAGTGGAGCAAAGTAGAGGTAGAGTACAGTGGAGTATAGTTGAGGTAGACTACAGTGGAGTACAGTAGAGGTAGAGTACACTGGAGCACAGTAGAGATAGAGTACAGTAGAGCAGAGTAGATGTAGAGTACAGTGGAGTACAGTAGAGGTAGAGTACAGTGGAGAACTGTAGAGGTGGAGTACAGTGGAGTACAGTAGAGGTAGAGTACAGTGGAGCACAGTAGAGATAGAGTACAGTGGAGCACAGTAGAGGTAGAGTACAGTGGAGCACAGTAGAGGTAGAGTACAGTGAAGTATAGTAGAGGTAGAATACAGTGGAGTACAGTAGAGGTAGAGTACAGTGGAGTACAGTAGAGGTAGAGTACAGTGGAGTACAGTAGAGGTAGAGTACAGTGGAGCACAGTAGAGGTAGAGTACAGTGGAGTACAGTAGAGGTAGAGTACAGTGGAGCACAGTAGAGCTAGAGTACAGTGGATTACAGTGGAGCACAGTAGAGGTGGTGTACAGTAGAGTAGAGTATAGGTAGAGTACAGTGGAGTACAGTAGAGGTAGAGTACAGTGGAGCACAGTAGAGCTAGAGTACAGTGGATTACAGTGGAGCACAGTAGAGGTGGTGTACAGTAGAGTAGAGTATAGGTAGAGTACAGTGGAGTACAGTAGAGATAGAGTAGAGTGGAGTAGAGTAGAGATAGAGTACAGTGGATTAGAGTAGAGATAGAGTACAGTGGAGTATAGTTGAGGTAGAGTACATTGGAGCACAGTAGAGGTAGAGTACAGTGGAGCACAGTAGAGGTAGAGTACAGTGGAGTACAGTAGAGGTAGAGTACAGTGGAGCACAGTAGAGATAGTGTAGAGTAGAGCAGAGTAGAGGTAGAGTACAGTGGAGTACAGTAGAGGTAGAGTACAGTGGAGCACTGTAGAGGTGGAGTACAGTGGAGTACAGTAGAGGTAGAGTACAGTGGAGCACAGTAGAGATAGAGTACAGTAGAGCACATTAGAGGTAGAGTACAGTGGAGTATAGTAGAGGTAGAGTACAGTGGAGTATAGTTGAGGTAGACTACAGTGGAGTACAGTAGAGGTAGAGTATAGTGGAGTACAGTAGAGGTAGAGTACAGTGGAGCACAGTAGAGGTAGAGTACAGTGGAGTATAGTTGAGGTAGAGAACAGTACAGTACAGTAGAGGTAGAGTAGAGTGGAGTACAGTAGAGGTAGAGTACAGTAGAGCACAGTAGAGGTAGAATACAGTGGAGTACAGTAGAGGTAGAGTACAGTGTAGTACAGTAGAGGTAGAGTACAGTGGAGTACAGAAGAGATAGAGTACAGTGGAGCACAGGAGAGGTAAAGTACAGTGGAGCACAGTAGAGGTAGAGTACAGTGGAGCACAGTAGAGGTAGAGTACAGTGGAGTACAGTAGAGGTAGAGTACAGTGGAGCACAGTAGAGGTAGAGTACAGTGGAGCACAGTAGAGGTAGAGTACATTGGAGTACAGTAGAGGTAGAGTACAGTGGAGTACAGTAGAGGTAGAGTAGAGTGGAGTACAGTAGAGGTAGAGTACAGTGGAGTACAGTAGAGGTAGAGTACAGTGGAGCACAGTAAAGGTAGAGTACAGTGGAGTACAGTAGAGGAAGAGTACAGTGAAGCACAGTAGAGCTAGAGTACAGTGGAGTACAGTGGAGCACAGTAGAGGTGGAGTACAGTAGAGTAGAGTATAGGTTGAGTACAGTGGAGTAGAGTAGAGATAGAGTAGAGTGAAGTAGAGTAGAGATAGAGTACAGTGGATTAGAGTAGAGATAGAGTACAGTGGAGTATAGTTGAGGTAGAGTACAGTGGAGCACAGTAGAGGTAGAGTACAGTGGAGTACAGTGGAGCACAGTAGAGGTGGAGTACAGTAGAGTACAGTAGAGGTAGAGAACAGTACAGTACAGTAGAGGTAGAGTACAGTGGAGTACAGTAGAGGTAGAGTACAGTAGAGCACAGTAGAGGTAGAATACAGTAGAGCACAGTAGAGGTAGAATACAGTGGAGTACAGTAGAGGTAGAGTACAGTGGAGTACAGTAGAGGTAGAGTACAGTGGAGTACAGTAGAGGTAGAGAACAGTACAGTACAGTAGAGGTAGAGTACAGTGGAGTACAGTAGAGGTAGAGTACAGTAGAGCACAGTAGAGGTAGAATACAGTGGAGTACAGTAGAGGTAGAGTACAGTGGAGTACAGTAGAGGTAGAATACAGTGGAGTACAGTAGAGGTAGAGTACAGTGGAGCACAGTAAAGGTAGAGTACAGTGGAGTACAGTAGAGGTAGAGTACAGTGAAGCACAGTAGAGCTAGAGTACAGTGGAGTACAGTGGAGCACAGTAGAGGTGGAGTACAGTAGAGTAGAGTATAGGTTGAGTACAGTGGAGTACAGTAGAGATAGAGTAGAGTGGAGTAGAGTAGAGATAGAGTACAGTGGATTAGAGTAGATATAGAGTACAGTGGAGTATAGTTGAGGTAGAATAAAGTGGAGTACAGTAGAGGTAGAGTACAGTGGAGTACAGAAGAGGTAGAGTACAGTGGAGTACAGAAGAGATAGAGTACAGTGGAGCACAGTAGAGGTAGAGTACAGTGGAGCACAGTAGAGGTAGAGTACAGTGGAGCACAGTAGAGGTAGAGTACAGTGGAGTACAGTAGAGGTAGAGTACAGTGGAGCACAGTAGAGGTAGAGTACAGTGGAGCACTGTAGAGGTAGAGTACAGTGGAGTACAGTAGAGGTAGAGTACAGTGGAGCACAGTAGAGGTAGAGTACAGTGGAGTACAGTGGAGCACAGTAGAGTACAGTAGAGGTAGAGTACAGTGGAGCACAGTAGAGGTAGAGTACAGTGGAGTACAGTAGAGGTAGAGTACAGTAGAGCACAGTAGAGGTAGAATACAGTGGAGTACAGTAGAGGTAGAGTACAGTGGAGTACAGTAGAGGTAGAGTACAGTGTAGTACAGTAGAGGTAGAGAACAGTAAAGTACAGTAGAGGTAGAGTACAGTGGAGTACAGTAGAGGTAGAGTACAGTAGAGCACAGTAGAGGTAGAATACATTGGAGTACAGTAGAGGTAGAGTACAGTGGAGTACAGTAGAGGTAGAGTACAGTGGAGTACAGTAGAGGTAGAGTACAGTGGAGCAGAGTAGAGGTAGAGTACAGTGGAGTACAGTAGAGGTAGAGTACAGTGGAGCACAGTAGAGCTAGAGTACAGTGGAGTACAGTGGAGCACAGTAGAGTGGAGTATAGGTTGAGTACAGTGGAGTACAGTAGAGATAGAGTAGAGTGGAGTAGAGTAGAGATAGAGTACAGTGGATTAGAGTAGAGAAAGAGTACAGTGGAGTATAGTTGAGGTAGAGTACAGTGGAGCAAAGTAGAGGTAGAGTACAGTGGAGTATAGTTGAGGTAGACTACAGTGGAGTACAGTAGAGGTAGAGTACAGTGGAGCACAGTAGAGATAGAGTACAGTAGAGCAGAGTAGATGTAGAGTACAGTGGAGTACAGTAGAGGTAGAGTACAGTGGAGAACTGTAGAGGTGGAGTACAGTGGAGTACAGTAGAGGTAGAGTACAGTGGAGCACAGTAGAGATAGAGTACAGTGGAGCACAGTAGAGGTAGAGTACAGTGGAGCACAGTAGAGGTAGAGTACAGTGAAGTATAGTAGAGGTAGAATACAGTGGAGTACAGTAGAGGTAGAGTACAGTGGAGTACAGTAGAGGTAGAGTACAGTGGAGTACAGTAGAGGTAGAGTACAGTGGAGCACAGTAGAGGTAGAGTACAGTGGAGTACAGTAGAGGTAGAGTACAGTGGAGCACAGTAGAGCTAGAGTACAGTGGATTACAGTGGAGCACAGTAGAGGTGGTGTACAGTAGAGTAGAGTATAGGTAGAGTACAGTGGAGTACAGTAGAGATAGAGTAGAGTGGAGTAGAGTAGAGATAGAGTACAGTGGATTAGAGTAGAGATAGAGTACAGTGGAGTATAGTTGAGGTAGAGTACAGTGGAGCACAGTAGAGGTAGAGTACAGTGGAGCACAGTAGAGGTAGAGTACAGTGGAGTACAGTAGAGGTAGAGTACAGTGGAGCACAGTAGAGATAGTGTAGAGTAGAGCAGAGTAGAGGTAGAGTACAGTGGAGTACAGTAGAGGTAGAGTACAGTGGAGCACAGTAGAGATAGAGTACAGTAGAGCACATTAGAGGTAGAGTACAGTGGAGTATAGTAGAGGTAGAGTACAGTGGAGTATAGTTGAGGTAGACTACAGTGGAGTACAGTAGAGGTAGAGTATAGTGGAGTACAGTAGAGGTAGAGTACAGTGGAGCACAGTAGAGGTAGAGTACAGTGGAGTATAGTTGAGGTAGAGAACAGTACAGTACAGTAGAGGTAGAGTAGAGTGGAGTACAGTAGAGGTAGAGTACAGTAGAGCACAGTAGAGGTAGAATACAGTGGAGTACAGTAGAGGTAGAGTACAGTGTAGTACAGTAGAGGTAGAGTACAGTGGAGTACAGAAGAGATAGAGTACAGTGGAGCACAGGAGAGGTAAAGTACAGTGGAGCACAGTAGAGGTAGAGTACAGTGGAGCACAGTAGAGGTAGAGTACAGTGGAGTACAGTAGAGGTAGAGTACAGTGGAGCACAGTAGAGGTAGAGTACAGTGGAGCACAGTAGAGGTAGAGTACATTGGAGTACAGTAGAGGTAGAGTACAGTGGAGTACAGTAGAGGTAGAGTAGAGTGGAGTACAGTAGAGGTAGAGTACAGTGGAGTACAGTAGATGTAGAGTACAGTGGAGCACAGTAAAGGTAGAGTACAGTGGAGTACAGTAGAGGAAGAGTACAGTGAAGCACAGTAGAGCTAGAGTACAGTGGAGTACAGTGGAGCACAGTAGAGGTGGAGTACAGTAGAGTAGAGTATAGGTTGAGTACAGTGGAGTACAGTAGAGATAGAGTAGAGTGAAGTAGAGTAGAGATAGAGTACAGTGGATTAGAGTAGAGATAGAGTACAGTGGAGTATAGTTGAGGTAGAGTACAGTGGAGCACAGTAGAGGTAGAGTACAGTGGAGTACAGTGGAGCACAGTAGAGGTGGAGTACAGTAGAGTACAGTAGAGGTAGAGAACAGTACAGTACAGTAGAGGTAGAGTACAGTGGAGTACAGTAGAGGTAGAGTACAGTAGAGCACAGTAGAGGTAGAATACAGTAGAGCACAGTAGAGGTAGAATACAGTGGAGTACAGTAGAGGTAGAGTACAGTGGAGTACAGTAGAGGTAGAGTACAGTGGAGTACAGTAGAGGTAGAGAACAGTACAGTACAGTAGAGGTAGAGTACAGTGGAGTACAGTAGAGGTAGAGTACAGTAGAGCACAGTAGAGGTAGAATACAGTGGAGTACAGTAGAGGTAGAGTACAGTGGAGTACAGTAGAGGTAGAATACAGTGGAGTACAGTAGAGGTAGAGTACAGTGGAGCACAGTAAAGGTAGAGTACAGTGGAGTACAGTAGAGGTAGAGTACAGTGAAGCACAGTAGAGCTAGAGTACAGTGGAGTACAGTGGAGCACAGTAGAGGTGGAGTACAGTAGAGTAGAGTATAGGTTGAGTACAGTGGAGTACAGTAGAGATAGAGTAGAGTGGAGTAGAGTAGAGATAGAGTACAGTGGATTAGAGTAGATATAGAGTACAGTGGAGTATAGTTGAGGTAGAGTACAGTGGAGTACAGTAGAGGTAGAGTACAGTGGAGTACAGTAGAGGTAGAGAACAGTACAGTACAGTAGAGGTAGAGTAGAGTGGAGTACAGTAGAGGTAGAGTACAGTGGAGCACAGTAGAGGTAGAATACAGTGGAATACAGTAGAGGTAGAGTACAGTGGAGTACAGTAGAGGTAGAGTACAGTGGAGTACAGAAGAGATAGAGTACAGTGGAGCACAGTAGAGGTAGAGTACAGTGGAGCACAGTAGAGGTAGAGTACAGTGGAGCACAGTAGAGGTAGAGTACAGTGGAGTACAGTAGAGGTAGAGTACAGTGGAGTACAGTGGAGCACAGTAGAGGTGGAGTACAGTGGAGTACAGTAGAGGTAGAGTATGGTGGAGTACAGTAGAGGTAGAGTACAGTGGAGCACAGTAGAGGTAGAGTACAGTGGAGTATAGTTGAGGTAGAGAACAGTGGAGCACAGTAGAGGTAGAGTACAGTGGAGTACAGTAGATGTAGAGTACAGTAGAGCACAGTAGAGGTAGAATACACTGGAGTACAGTAGAGGTAGAGTACAGTGGAGTACAGTAGAGGTAGAGTACAGTGGAGTACAGTAGAGGTAGAGTACAGTGGAGCACAGTAGAGCTAGAGTACAGTGGAGTACAGTGGAGCACAGTAGAGGTGGAGTACAGTAGAGTAGAGTATAGGTAGAGTACAGTGGAGTACAGTAGAGATAGAGATAGAGTAGAGTAGAGTAGAGATAGAGTACAGTGGATTAGAGTAGAGAAAGAGTACAGTGGAGTATAGTTGAGGTAGAGTACAGTGGAGCAAAGTAGAGGTAGAGTACAGTGGAGTATAGTTGAGGTAGACTACAGTGGAGTACAGTAGAGGTAGAGTACAGTGGAGCACAGTAGAGATAGAGTACAGTAGAGCAGAGTAGATGTAGAGTACAGTGGAGTACAGTAGAGGTAGAGTACAGTGGAGAACTGTAGAGGTGGAGTACAGTGGAGTACAGTAGAGGTAGAGTACAGTGGAGCACAATAGAGATAGAGTACAGTAGAGCACAGTAGAGGTAGAGTACAGTGGAGCACAGTAGAGGTAGAGTACAGTGAAGTATAGTAGAGGTAGAATACAGTGGAGTACAGTAGAGGTAGAGTACAGTGGAGTACAGTAGAGGTAGAGTACAGTGGAGTACAGTAGAGGTAGAGTACAGTGGAGCACAGTAGAGGTAGAGTACAGTGGAGTACAGTAGAGGTAGAGTACAGTGGAGCACAGTAGAGCTAGAGTACAGTGGATTACAGTGGAGCACAGTAGAGGTGGTGTACAGTAGAGTAGAGTATAGGTAGAGTACAGTGGAGTACAGTAGAGATAGAGTAGAGTGGAGTAGAGTAGAGATAGAGTACAGTGGATTAGAGTAGAGATAGAGTACAGTGGAGTATAGTTGAGGTAGAGTACAGTGGAGCACAGTAGAGGTAGAGTACAGTGGAGCACAGTAGAGGTAGAGTACAGTGGAGTACAGTAGAGGTAGAGTACAGTGGAGCACAGTAGAGATAGTGTAGAGTAGAGCAGAGTAGAGGTAGAGTACAGTGGAGTACAGTAGAGGTAGAGTACAGTGGAGCACTGTAGAGGTGGAGTACATTGGAGTACAGTAGAGGTAGAGTATGGTGGAGTACAGTAGAGGTAGAGTACAGTGGAGCACAGTAGAGGTAGAGTACAGTGGAGTATAGTTGAGGTAGAGAACAGTGGAGCACAGTAGAGGTAGAGTACAGTGGAGCACAGTAGAGGTAGAGTACAGTGGAGCACAGTAGAGGTAGATTACAGTGGAGCACAGTAGAGGTAGAGTACAGTGGAGCACAGTAGAGGTAGAGTACAGTGGAGCACAGTAGAGGTAGAGTACAGTGGAGCACAGTAGAGGTAGAGTACAGTGGAGCACAGTAGAGGTAGAGTACAGTGGAGTACAGTAGAGGTAGAGTACAGTGGAGTACAGTAGAGGTAGAGTACAGTGGAGTACAGTAGAGGTAGAGTACAGTGGAGTACAGTAGAGGTAGAGTACAGTGGAGCACAGTAAAGGTAGAGTACAGTGGAGTACAGTAGAGGAAGAGTACAGTGAAGCACAGTAGAGCTAGAGTACAGTGGAGTACAGTGGAGCACAGTAGAGGTGGAGTACAGTAGAGTAGAGTATAGGTTGAGTACAGTGGAGTACAGTAGAGATAGAGTAGAGTGAAGTAGAGTAGAGATAGAGTACAGTGGATTAGAGTAGAGATAGAGTACAGTGGAGTATAGTTGAGGTAGAGTACAGTGGAGCACAGTAGAGGTAGAGTACAGTGGAGTACAGTGGAGCACAGTAGAGGTGGAGTACAGTAGAGTACAGTAGAGGTAGAGTACAGTGGAGCACAGTAGAGGTAGAGTACAGTGGAGTACATTGGAGTACAGTAGAGGTGGAGTACAGTAGAGTACAGTAGAGGTAGAAAACAGAACAGTACAGTAGAGGTAGAGTACAGTGGAGTACAGTAGAGGTAGAGTACAGTAGAGCACAGTAGAGGTAGAATACAGTAGAGCACAGTAGAGGTAGAATACAGTGGAGTACAGTAGAGGTAGAGTACAGTGGAGTACAGTAGAGGTAGAGTACAGTGGAGTACAGTAGAGGTAGAGAACAGTACAGTACAGTAGAGGTAAAGTACAGTGGAGTACAGTAGAGGTAGAGTACAGTAGAGCACAGTAGAGGTAGAATACAGTGGAGTACAGTAGAGGTAGAGTACAGTGGAGCACAGTAGAGGTAGAGTACATTGGAGTACAGTAGAGGTAGAGTACAGTGGAGTACAGTGGAGCACAGTAGAGGTGGAGTACAGTAGAGTACAGTAGAGGTAGAGTACAGTGGAGCACAGTAGAGGTAGAGTACAGTGGAGTACATTGGAGTACAGTAGAGGTGGAGTACAGTAGAGTACAGTAGAGGTAGAAAACAGTACAGTACAGTAGAGGTAGAGTACAGTGGAGTACAGTAGAGGTAGAGTACAGTAGAGCACAGTAGAGGTAGAATACAGTAGAGCACAGTAGAGGTAGAATACAGTGGAGTACAGTAGAGGTAGAGTACAGTGGAGTACAGTAGAGGTAGAGTACAGTGGAGTACAGTAGAGGTAGAGAACAGTACAGTACAGTAGAGGTAAAGTACAGTGGAGTACAGTAGAGGTAGAGTACAGTAGAGCACATTAGAGGTAGAATACAGTGGAGTACAGTAGAGGTAGAGTACAGTGGAGCACAGTAGAGGTAGAGTACATTGGAGTACAGTAGAGGTAGAGTACAGTGGAGTACAGTAGAGGTAGAGTACAGTGGAGTACAGTAGAGGTAGAGTACAGTGGAGTACAGTAGAGGTAGAGTACAGTGGAGCACAGTAAAGGTAGAGTACAGTGGAGTACAGTAGAGGTAGAGTACAGTGGAGTACAGTAGAGGTAGAGTACAGTGGAGCACAGTAAAGGTAGAGTACAGTGGAGTACAGTAGAGGAAGAGTACAGTGAAGCACAGTAGAGTTAGAGTACAGTGGAGTACAGTGGAGCACAGTAGAGGTGGAGTACAGTAGAGTAGAGTATAGGTTGAGTACAGTGGAGTAGAGTAGAGATAGAGTAGAGTGAAGTAGAGTAGAGATAGAGTACAGTGGATTAGAGTAGAGATAGAGTACAGTGGAGTATAGTTGAGGTAGAGTACAGTGGAGCACAGTAGAGGTAGAGTACAGTGGAGTACAGTGGAGCACAGTAGAGGTGGAGTACAGTAGAGTACAGTAGAGGTAGAGTACAGTGGAGCACAGTAGAGGTAGAGTACAGTGGAGTACATTGGAGTACAGTAGAGGTGGAGTACAGTAGAGTACAGTAGAGGTAGAAAACAGAACAGTACAGTAGAGGTAGAGTACAGTGGAGTACAGTAGAGGTAGAGTACAGTAGAGCACAGTAGAGGTAGAATACAGTAGAGCACAGTAGAGGTAGAATACAGTGGAGTACAGTAGAGGTAGAGTACAGTGGAGTACAGTAGAGGTAGAGTACAGTGGAGTACAGTAGAGGTAGAGAACAGTACAGTACAGTAGAGGTAAAGTACAGTGGAGTACAGTAGAGGTAGAGTACAGTAGAGCACAGTAGAGGTAGAATACAGTGGAGTACAGTAGAGGTAGAGTACAGTGGAGCACAGTAGAGGTAGAGTACATTGGAGTACAGTAGAGGTAGAGTACAGTGGAGTACAGTGGAGCACAGTAGAGGTGGAGTACAGTAGAGTACAGTAGAGGTAGAGTACAGTGGAGCACAGTAGAGGTAGAGTACAGTGGAGTACATTGGAGTACAGTAGAGGTGGAGTACAGTAGAGTACAGTAGAGGTAGAAAACAGTACAGTACAGTAGAGGTAGAGTACAGTGGAGTACAGTAGAGGTAGAGTACAGTAGAGCACAGTAGAGGTAGAATACAGTAGAGCACAGTAGAGGTAGAATACAGTGGAGTACAGTAGAGGTAGAGTACAGTGGAGTACAGTAGAGGTAGAGTACAGTGGAGTACAGTAGAGGTAGAGAACAGTACAGTACAGTAGAGGTAAAGTACAGTGGAGTACAGTAGAGGTAGAGTACAGTAGAGCACATTAGAGGTAGAATACAGTGGAGTACAGTAGAGGTAGAGTACAGTGGAGCACAGTAGAGGTAGAGTACATTGGAGTACAGTAGAGGTAGAGTACAGTGGAGTACAGTAGAGGTAGAGTACAGTGGAGTACAGTAGAGGTAGAGTACAGTGGAGTACAGTAGAGGTAGAGTACAGTGGAGCACAGTAAAGGTAGAGTACAGTGGAGTACAGTAGAGGTAGAGTACAGTGGAGTACAGTAGAGGTAGAGTACAGTGGAGCACAGTAAAGGTAGAGTACAGTGGAGTACAGTAGAGGAAGAGTACAGTGAAGCACAGTAGAGTTAGAGTACAGTGGAGTACAGTGGAGCACAGTAGAGGTGGAGTACAGTAGAGTAGAGTATAGGTTGAGTACAGTGGAGTAGAGTAGAGATAGAGTAGAGTGAAGTAGAGTAGAGATAGAGTACAGTGGATTAGAGTAGAGATAGAGTACAGTGGAGTATAGTTGAGGTAGAGTACAGTGGAGCACAGTAGAGGTAGAGTACAGTGGAGTACAGTGGAGCACAGTAGAGGTGGAGTACAGTAGAATACAGTAGAGGTAGAGTACAGTGGAGCACAGTAGAGGTAGAGTCAAGTGGAGTACATTGGAGTACAGTAGATGTGGAGTACAGTAGAGTACAGTAGAGGTAGAGAACAGTACAGTACAGTAGAGGTAGAGTACAGTGGAGTACAGTAGAGGTAGAGTACAGTAGAGCACAGTAGAGGTAGAATACAGTAGAGCACAGTAGAGGTAGAATACAGTGGAGTACAGTAGAGGTAGAGTACAGTGGAGTACAGTAGAGGTAGAGTACAGTGGAATACAGTAGAGGTAGAGTACAGTGGAGAACTGTAGAGGTGGAGTACAGTGGAATACAGTAGAGGTAGAGTACAGTGGAGAACTGTAGAGGTGGAGTACAGTGGAGTACAGTAGAGGTAGAGTACAGTGGAGCACAGTAGAGATAGAGTACAGTGGAGCACAGTAGAGGTAGAGTACAGTAGAGCACAGTAGAGGTAGAATACAGTAGAGCACAGTAGAGGTAGAATACAGTGGAGTACAGTAGAGGTAGAGTACAGTGGAGTACAGTAGAGGTAGAGTACAGTGGAGTACAGTAGAGGTAGAGTACAGTGGAGTACAGTAGAGGTAGAGTACAGTGGAGTACAGTAGAGGTAGAGTACAGTGGAGCACAGTAAAGGTAGAGTACAGTGGAGTACAGTAGAGGAAGAGTACAGTGAAGCACAGTAGAGCTAGAGTACAGTGGAGTACAGTGGAGCACAGTAGAGGTGGAGTACAGTAGAGTAGAGTATAGGTTGAGTACAGTGGAGTAGAGTAGAGATAGAGTAGAGTGAAGTAGAGTAGAGATAGAGTACAGTGGATTAGAGTAGAGATAGAGTACAGTGGAGTATAGTTGAGGTAGAGTACAGTGGAGCACAGTAGAGGTAGAGTACAGTGGAGCACAGTAGAGGTAGAGTCAAGTGGAGTACATTGGAGTACAGTAGAGGTGGAGTACAGTAGAGTACAGTAGAGGTAGAGAACAGTACAGTACCGTAGAGGTAGAGTACAGTGGAGTACAGTAGAGGTAGAGTACAGTAGAGCACAGTAGAGGTAGAATACAGTAGAGCACAGTAGAGGTAGAATACAGTGGAGTACAGTAGAGGTAGAGTACAGTGGAGTACAGTAGAGGTAGAGTACAGTGGAGTACAGTAGAGGTAGAGAACAGTACAGTACAGTAGAGGTAGAGTACAGTGGAGTACAGTAGAGGTAGAGTACAGTAGAGCACAGTAGAGGTAGAATACAGTGGAGTACAGTAGAGGTAGAGTACAGTGGAGTACAGTAGAGGTAGAATACAGTGGAGTACAGTAGAGGTAGAGTACAGTGGAGCACAGTAAAGGTAGAGTACAGTGGAGTACAGTAGAGGTAGAGTACAGTGAAGCACAGTAGAGCTAGAGTACAGTGGAGTACAGTGGAGCATAGTAGAGGTGGAGTACAGTAGAGTAGAGTATAGGTTGAGTACAGTGGAGTACAGTAGAGATAGAGTAGAGTGGAGTAGAGTAGAGATAGAGTACAGTGGATAAGAGTAGATATAGAGTACAGTGGAGTATAGTTGAGGTAGAGTACAGTGGAGTACAGTAGAGGTAGAGTACAGTGGAGTACAGTAGAGGTAGAGAACAGTACAGTACAGTAGAGGTAGAGTAGAGTGGAGTACAGTAGAGGTAGAGTACAGTAGAGCACAGTAGAGGTAGAATACAGTGGAATACAGTAGAGGTAGAGTACAGTGGAGTACAGTAGAGGTAGAGTACAGTGGAGTACAGAAGAGATAGAGTACAGTGGAGCACAGTAGAGGTAGAGTACAGTGGAGCACAGTAGAGGTAGAGTACAGTGGAGCACAGTAGAGGTAGAGTACAGTGGAGTACAGTAGAGGTAGAGTACAGTGGAGTACAGTGGAGCACAGTAGAGGTGGAGTACAGTAGAGTACAGTAGAGGTAGAGTACAGTGGAGCACAGTAGAGGTAGAGTACAGTGGAGTACATTGGAGTACAGTAGAGGTGGAGTACAGTAGAGTACAGTAGAGGTAGAGAACAGTACAGTACAGTAGAGGTAGAGTACAGTGGAGTACAGTAGAGGTAGAGTACAGTAGAGCACAGTAGAGGTAGAATACAGCGGAGTACAGTAGAGGTAGAGTACAGTGGAGTACAGTAGAGGTAGAGTACAGTGTAGTACAGTAGAGGTAGAGAACAGTACAGTACAGTAGAGGTAGAGTACAGTGGAGTACAGTAGAGGTAGAATACAGTGGAGTACAGTAGAGGTAGAGTACAGCGGAGTACAGTAGAGGTAGAGTACAGTGGAGTTCAGTAGAGGTAGAGTACAGTGGAGCACAGTAGAGGTAGAGTACAGTGGAGTACAGTGGAGCACAGTAGAGGTGGAGTACAGTAGAGTAGAGTATAGGTTGAGTACAGTGGAGTACAGTAGAGATAGAGTAGAGTGGAGTAGAGTAGAGATAGAGTACAGTGGATTAGAGTAGATATAGAGTACAGTGGAGTATAGTTGAGGTAGAGTACAGTGGAGCACATTAGAGGTAGAGTACAGTGGAGTATAGTTGAGGTAGACTACAGTGGAGTACAGTAGAGGTAGAGTACAGTGGAGCACAGTAGAGATAGTGTACAGTAGAGCAGAGTAGAGGTAGAGTACAGTGGAGTACAGTAGAGGTAGAGTACAGTGGAACACTGTAGAGGTGGAGTACAGTGGAGTACAGTAGAGGTAGAGTACAGTGGAGCACAGTAGAGATAGAGTACAGTAGAGCAGAGTAGAGGTAGAGTACAGTGGAGTATAGTAGAGGTAGAGTACAGTGGAGTATAGTTGATGTAGACTACAGTGGAGTACAGTAGACGTAGAGTACAGTGGAGTACAGTAGAGGTAGAGTACAGTGGAGCACAGTGGAGGTAGAGTACAATGGAGTATAGTTGAGGTAGAGAACAGTACAGTACAGTAGAGGTAGAGTAGAGTGGAGTACAGTAGAGGTAGAGTACAGTAGAGCACAGTAGAGGTAGAATACAGTGGAGTACAGTAGAGGTAGAGTACAGTGGAGTACAGTAGAGGTAGAGTACAGTGGAGTACAGAAGAGATAGAGTACAGTGGAGCACAGTAGAGGTAGAGTACAGTGGAGCACAGTAGAGGTAGAGTACAGTGGAGCACAGTAGAGGTAGAGTACAGTGGAGTACAGTAGAGGTAGAGTACAGTGGAGCACAGTAGAGGTAGAGTACAGTGGAGCACAGTAGAGGTAGAGTACAGTGGAGTACAGTAGAGGTAGAGTACAGTGGAGCACAGTAGAGATAGTGTAGAGTAGAGCAGAGTAGAGGTAGAGTACAGTGGAGTACAGTAGAGGTAGAGTACAGTGGAGCACAGTAGAGATAGAGTACAGTAGAGCACATTAGAGGTAGAGTACAGTGGAGTATAGTAGAGGTAGAGTACAGTGGAGTATAGTTGAGGTAGACTACAGTGGAGTACAGTAGAGGTAGAGTATAGTGGAGTACAGTAGAGGTAGAGTACAGTGGAGCACAGTAGAGGTAGAGTACAGTGGAGTATAGTTGAGGTAGAGAACAGTACAGTACAGTAGAGGTAGAGTAGAGTGGAGTACAGTAGAGGTAGAGTACAGTAGAGCACAGTAGAGGTAGAATACAGTGGAGTACAGTAGAGGTAGAGTACAGTGTAGTACAGTAGAGGTAGAGTACAGTGGAGTACAGAAGAGATAGAGTACAGTGGAGCACAGGAGAGGTAAAGTACAGTGGAGCACAGTAGAGGTAGAGTACAGTGGAGCACAGTAGAGGTAGAGTACAGTGGAGTACAGTAGAGGTAGAGTACAGTGGAGCACAGTAGAGGTAGAGTACAGTGGAGCACAGTAGAGGTAGAGTACATTGGAGTACAGTAGAGGTAGAGTACAGTGGAGTACAGTAGAGGTAGAGTAGAGTGGAGTACAGTAGAGGTAGAGTACAGTGGAGTACAGTAGATGTAGAGTACAGTGGAGCACAGTAAAGGTAGAGTACAGTGGAGTACAGTAGAGGAAGAGTACAGTGAAGCACAGTAGAGCTAGAGTACAGTGGAGTACAGTGGAGCACAGTAGAGGTGGAGTACAGTAGAGTAGAGTATAGGTTGAGTACAGTGGAGTACAGTAGAGATAGAGTAGAGTGAAGTACAGTAGAGATAGAGTACAGTGGATTAGAGTAGAGATAGAGTACAGTGGAGTATAGTTGAGGTAGAGTACAGTGGAGCACAGTAGAGGTAGAGTACAGTGGAGTACAGTGGAGCACAGTAGAGGTGGAGTACAGTAGAGTACAGTAGAGGTAGAGAACAGTACAGTACAGTAGAGGTAGAGTACAGTGGAGTACAGTAGAGGTAGAGTACAGTAGAGCACAGTAGAGGTAGAATACAGTAGAGCACAGTAGAGGTAGAATACAGTGGAGTACAGTAGAGGTAGAGTACAGTGGAGTACAGTAGAGGTAGAGTACAGTGGAGTACAGTAGAGGTAGAGAACAGTACAGTACAGTAGAGGTAGAGTACAGTGGAGTACAGTAGAGGTAGAGTACAGTAGAGCACAGTAGAGGTAGAATACAGTGGAGTACAGTAGAGGTAGAGTACAGTGGAGTACAGTAGAGGTAGAATACAGTGGAGTACAGTAGAGGTAGAGTACAGTGGAGCACAGTAAAGGTAGAGTACAGTGGAGTACAGTAGAGGTAGAGTACAGTGAAGCACAGTAGAGCTAGAGTACAGTGGAGTACAGTGGAGCACAGTAGAGGTGGAGTACAGTAGAGTAGAGTATAGGTTGAGTACAGTGGAGTACAGTAGAGATAGAGTAGAGTGGAGTAGAGTAGAGATAGAGTACAGTGGATTAGAGTAGATATAGAGTACAGTGGAGTATAGTTGAGGTAGAGTACAGTGGAGTACAGTAGAGGTAGAGTACAGTGGAGTACAGTAGAGGTAGAGAACAGTACAGTACAGTAGAGGTAGAGTAGAGTGGAGTACAGTAGAGGTAGAGTACAGTGGAGCACAGTAGAGGTAGAATACAGTGGAATACAGTAGAGGTAGAGTACAGTGGAGTACAGTAGAGGTAGAGTACAGTGGAGTACAGAAGAGATAGAGTACAGTGGAGCACAGTAGAGGTAGAGTACAGTGGAGCACAGTAGAGGTAGAGTACAGTGGAGCACAGTAGAGGTAGAGTACAGTGGAGTACAGTAGAGGTAGAGTACAGTGGAGTACAGTGGAGCACAGTAGAGGTGGAGTACAGTGGAGTACAGTAGAGGTAGAGTATGGTGGAGTACAGTAGAGGTAGAGTACAGTGGAGCACAGTAGAGGTAGAGTACAGTGGAGTATAGTTGAGGTAGAGAACAGTGGAGCACAGTAGAGGTAGAGTACAGTGGAGTACAGTAGATGTAGAGTACAGTAGAGCACAGTAGAGGTAGAATACAGTGGAGTACAGTAGAGGTAGAGTACAGTGGAGTACAGTAGAGGTAGAGTAGAGTGGAGTACAGTAGAGGTAGAGTACAGTGGAGCACAGTAGAGCTAGAGTACAGTGGAGTACAGTGGAGCACAGTAGAGGTGGAGTACAGTAGAGTAGAGTATAGGTAGAGTACAGTGGAGTACAGTAGAGATAGAGATAGAGTAGAGTAGAGTAGAGATAGAGTACAGTGGATTAGAGTAGAGAAAGAGTACAGTGGAGTATAGTTGAGGTAGAGTACAGTGGAGCAAAGTAGAGGTAGAGTACAGTGGAGTATAGTTCAGGTAGACTACAGTGGAGTACAGTAGAGGTAGAGTAAAGTGGAGCACAGTAGAGATAGAGTACAGTAGAGCAGAGTAGATGTAGAGTACAGTGGAGTACAGTAGAGGTAGAGTACAGTGGAGAACTGTAGAGGTGGAGTACAGTGGAGTACAGTAGAGGTAGAGTACAGTGGAGCACAATAGAGATAGAGTACAGTAGAGCACAGTAGAGGTAGAGTACAGTGGAGCACAGTAGAGGTAGAGTACAGTGAAGTATAGTAGAGGTAGAATACAGTGGAGTACAGTAGAGGTAGAGTACAGTGGAGTACAGTAGAGGTAGAGTACAGTGGAGTACAGTAGAGGTAGAGTACAGTGGAGCATAGTAGAGGTAGAGTACAGTGGAGTACAGTAGAGGTAGAGTACAGTGGAGCACAGTAGAGCTAGAGTACAGTGGATTACAGTGGAGCACAGTAGAGGTGGTGTACAGTAGAGTAGAGTATAGGTAGAGTACAGTGGAGTACAGTAGAGATAGAGTAGAGTGGAGTAGAGTAGAGATAGAGTACAGTGGATTAGAGTAGAGATAGAGTACAGTGGAGTATAGTTGAGGTAGAGTACAGTGGAGCACAGTAGAGGTAGAGTACAGTGGAGCACAGTAGAGGTAGAGTACAGTGGAGTACAGTAGAGGTAGAGTACAGTGGAGCACAGTAGAGATAGTGTAGAGTAGAGCAGAGTAGAGGTAGAGTACAGTGGAGTACAGTAGAGGTAGAGTACAGTGGAGCACTGTAGAGGTGGAGTACATTGGAGTACAGTAGAGGTAGAGTATGGTGGAGTACAGTAGAGGTAGAGTACAGTGGAGCACAGTAGAGGTAGAGTACAGTGGAGTATAGTTGAGGTAGAGAACAGTGGAGCACAGTAGAGGTAGAGTACAGTGGAGCACAGTAGAGGTAGAGTACAGTGGAGCACAGTAGAGGTAGATTACAGTGGAGCACAGTAGAGGTAGAGTACAGTGGAGCAAAGTAGAGGTAGAGTACAGTGGAGCACAGTAGAGGTAGAGTACAGTGGAGCACAGTAGAGGTAGAGTACAGTGGAGCACAGTAGAGGTAGAGTACAGTGGAGTACAGTAGAGGTAGAGTACAGTGGAGTACAGTAGAGGTAGAGTACAGTGGAGTACAGTAGAGGTAGAGTACAGTGGAGTACAGTAGAGGTAGAGTACAGTGGAGCACAGTAAAGGTAGAGTACAGTGGAGTACAGTAGAGGAAGAGTACAGTGAAGCACAGTAGAGCTAGAGTACAGTGGAGTACAGTGGAGCACAGTAGAGGTGGAGTACAGTAGAGTAGAGTATAGGTTGAGTACAGTGGAGTACAGTAGAGATAGAGTAGAGTGAAGTAGAGTAGAGATAGAGTACAGTGGATTAGAGTAGAGATAGAGTTCAGTGGAGTATAGTTGAGGTAGAGTACAGTGGAGCACAGTAGAGGTAGAGTACAGTGGAGTACAGTGGAGCACAGTAGAGGTGGAGTACAGTAGAGTACAGTAGAGGTAGAGTACAGTGGAGCACAGTAGAGGTAGAGTACAGTGGAGTACATTGGAGTACAGTAGAGGTGGAGTACAGTAGAGTACAGTAGAGGTAGAAAACAGTACAGTACAGTAGAGGTAGAGTACAGTGGAGTACAGTAGAGGTAGAGTACAGTAGAGCACAGTAGAGGTAGAATACAGTAGAGCACAGTAGAGGTAGAATACAGTGGAGTACAGTAGAGGTAGAGTACAGTGGAGTACAGTAGAGGTAGAGTAGAGTGGAGTACAGTAGAGGTAGAGTACAGTGGAGTACAGTAGAGGTAGAGTACAGTGGAGCACAGTAAAGGTAGAGTACAGTGGAGTACAGTAGAGGAAGAGTACAGTGAAGCACAGTAGAGCTAGAGTACAGTGGAGTACAGTGGAGCACAGTAGAGGTGGAGTACAGTAGAGTAGAGTATAGGTTGAGTACAGTGGAGTACAGTAGAGATAGAGTAGAGTGAAGTAGAGTAGAGATAGAGTACAGTGGATTAGAGTAGAGATAGAGTACAGTGGAGTATAGTTGAGGTAGAGTACAGTGGAGCACAGTAGAGGTAGAGTACAGTGGAGTACAGTGGAGCACAGTAGAGGTGGAGTACAGTAGAGTACAGTAGAGGTAGAGAACAGTACAGTACAGTAGAGGTAGAGTACAGTGGAGTACAGTAGAGGTAGAGTACAGTAGAGCACAGTAGAGGTAGAATACAGTAGAGCACAGTAGAGGTAGAATACAGTGGAGTACAGTAGAGGTAGAGTACAGTGGAGTACAGTAGAGGTAGAGTACAGTGGAGTACAGTAGAGGTAGAGAACAGTACAGTACAGTAGAGGTAGAGTACAGTGGAGTACAGTAGAGGTAGAGTACAGTAGAGCACAGTAGAGGTAGAATACAGTGGAGTACAGTAGAGGTAGAGTACAGTGGAGTACAGTAGAGGTAGAATACAGTGGAGTACAGTAGAGGTAGAGTACAGTGGAGCACAGTAAAGGTAGAGTACAGTGGAGTACAGTAGAGGTAGAGTACAGTGAAGCACAGTAGAGCTAGAGTACAGTGGAGTACAGTGGAGCACAGTAGAGGTGGAGTACAGTAGAGTAGAGTATAGGTTGAGTACAGTGGAGTACAGTAGAGATAGAGTAGAGTGGAGTAGAGTAGAGATAGAGTACAGTGGATTAGAGTAGATATAGAGTACAGTGGAGTATAGTTGAGGTAGAATAAAGTGGAGTACAGTAGAGGTAGAGTACAGTGGAGTACAGAAGAGGTAGAGTACAGTGGAGTACAGAAGAGATAGAGTACAGTGGAGCACAGTAGAGGTAGAGTACAGTGGAGCACAGTAGAGGTAGAGTACAGTGGAGCACAGTAGAGGTAGAGTACAGTGGAGTACAGTAGAGGTAGAGTACAGTGGAGCACAGTAGAGGTAGAGTACAGTGGAGCACTGTAGAGGTAGAGTACAGTGGAGTACAGTAGAGGTAGAGTACAGTGGAGCACAGTAGAGGTAGAGTACAGTGGAGTACAGTGGAGCACAGTAGAGTACAGTAGAGGTAGAGTACAGTGGAGCACAGTAGAGGTAGAGTACAGTGGAGTACAGTAGAGGTAGAGTACAGTAGAGCACAGTAGAGGTAGAATACAGTGGAGTACAGTAGAGGTAGAGTACAGTGGAGTACAGTAGAGGTAGAGTACAGTGTAGTACAGTAGAGGTAGAGAACAGTAAAGTACAGTAGAGGTAGAGTACAGTGGAGTACAGTAGAGGTAGAGTACAGTAGAGCACAGTAGAGGTAGAATACATTGGAGTACAGTAGAGGTAGAGTACAGTGGAGTACAGTAGAGGTAGAGTACAGTGGAGTACAGTAGAGGTAGAGTACAGTGGAGCAGAGTAGAGGTAGAGTACAGTGGAGTACAGTAGAGGTAGAGTACAGTGGAGCACAGTAGAGCTAGAGTACAGTGGAGTACAGTGGAGCACAGTAGAGTGGAGTATAGGTTGAGTACAGTGGAGTACAGTAGAGATAGAGTAGAGTGGAGTAGAGTAGAGATAGAGTACAGTGGATTAGAGTAGAGAAAGAGTACAGTGGAGTATAGTTGAGGTAGAGTACAGTGGAGCAAAGTAGAGGTAGAGTACAGTGGAGTATAGTTGAGGTAGACTACAGTGGAGTACAGTAGAGGTAGAGTACAGTGGAGCACAGTAGAGATAGAGTACAGTAGAGCAGAGTAGATGTAGAGTACAGTGGAGTACAGTAGAGGTAGAGTACAGTGGAGAACTGTAGAGGTGGAGTACAGTGGAGTACAGTAGAGGTAGAGTACAGTGGAGCACAGTAGAGATAGAGTACAGTGGAGCACAGTAGAGGTAGAGTACAGTGGAGCACAGTAGAGGTAGAGTACAGTGAAGTATAGTAGAGGTAGAATACAGTGGAGTACAGTAGAGGTAGAGTACAGTGGAGTACAGTAGAGGTAGAGTACAGTGGAGTACAGTAGAGGTAGAGTACAGTGGAGCACAGTAGAGGTAGAGTACAGTGGAGTACAGTAGAGGTAGAGTACAGTGGAGCACAGTAGAGCTAGAGTACAGTGGATTACAGTGGAGCACAGTAGAGGTGGTGTACAGTAGAGTAGAGTATAGGTAGAGTACAGTGGAGTACAGTAGAGATAGAGTAGAGTGGAGTAGAGTAGAGATAGAGTACAGTGGATTAGAGTAGAGATAGAGTACAGTGGAGTATAGTTGAGGTAGAGTACAGTGGAGCACAGTAGAGGTAGAGTACAGTGGAGCACAGTAGAGGTAGAGTACAGTGGAGTACAGTAGAGGTAGAGTACAGTGGAGCACAGTAGAGATAGTGTAGAGTAGAGCAGAGTAGAGGTAGAGTACAGTGGAGTACAGTAGAGGTAGAGTACAGTGGAGCACAGTAGAGATAGAGTACAGTAGAGCACATTAGAGGTAGAGTACAGTGGAGTATAGTAGAGGTAGAGTACAGTGGAGTATAGTTGAGGTAGACTACAGTGGAGTACAGTAGAGGTAGAGTATAGTGGAGTACAGTAGAGGTAGAGTACAGTGGAGCACAGTAGAGGTAGAGTACAGTGGAGTATAGTTGAGGTAGAGAACAGTACAGTACAGTAGAGGTAGAGTAGAGTGGAGTACAGTAGAGGTAGAGTACAGTAGAGCACAGTAGAGGTAGAATACAGTGGAGTACAGTAGAGGTAGAGTACAGTGTAGTACAGTAGAGGTAGAGTACAGTGGAGTACAGAAGAGATAGAGTACAGTGGAGCACAGGAGAGGTAAAGTACAGTGGAGCACAGTAGAGGTAGAGTACAGTGGAGCACAGTAGAGGTAGAGTACAGTGGAGTACAGTAGAGGTAGAGTACAGTGGAGCACAGTAGAGGTAGAGTACAGTGGAGCACAGTAGAGGTAGAGTACATTGGAGTACAGTAGAGGTAGAGTACAGTGGAGTACAGTAGAGGTAGAGTAGAGTGGAGTACAGTAGAGGTAGAGTACAGTGGAGTACAGTAGATGTAGAGTACAGTGGAGCACAGTAAAGGTAGAGTACAGTGGAGTACAGTAGAGGAAGAGTACAGTGAAGCACAGTAGAGCTAGAGTACAGTGGAGTACAGTGGAGCACAGTAGAGGTGGAGTACAGTAGAGTAGAGTATAGGTTGAGTACAGTGGAGTACAGTAGAGATAGAGTAGAGTGAAGTAGAGTAGAGATAGAGTACAGTGGATTAGAGTAGAGATAGAGTACAGTGGAGTATAGTTGAGGTAGAGTACAGTGGAGCACAGTAGAGGTAGAGTACAGTGGAGTACAGTGGAGCACAGTAGAGGTGGAGTACAGTAGAGTACAGTAGAGGTAGAGAACAGTACAGTACAGTAGAGGTAGAGTACAGTGGAGTACAGTAGAGGTAGAGTACAGTAGAGCACAGTAGAGGTAGAATACAGTAGAGCACAGTAGAGGTAGAATACAGTGGAGTACAGTAGAGGTAGAGTACAGTGGAGTACAGTAGAGGTAGAGTACAGTGGAGTACAGTAGAGGTAGAGAACAGTACAGTACAGTAGAGGTAGAGTACAGTGGAGTACAGTAGAGGTAGAGTACAGTAGAGCACAGTAGAGGTAGAATACAGTGGAGTACAGTAGAGGTAGAGTACAGTGGAGTACAGTAGAGGTAGAATACAGTGGAGTACAGTAGAGGTAGAGTACAGTGGAGCACAGTAAAGGTAGAGTACAGTGGAGTACAGTAGAGGTAGAGTACAGTGAAGCACAGTAGAGCTAGAGTACAGTGGAGTACAGTGGAGCACAGTAGAGGTGGAGTACAGTAGAGTAGAGTATAGGTTGAGTACAGTGGAGTACAGTAGAGATAGAGTAGAGTGGAGTAGAGTAGAGATAGAGTACAGTGGATTAGAGTAGATATAGAGTACAGTGGAGTATAGTTGAGGTAGAGTACAGTGGAGTACAGTAGAGGTAGAGTACAGTGGAGTACAGTAGAGGTAGAGAACAGTACAGTACAGTAGAGGTAGAGTAGAGTGGAGTACAGTAGAGGTAGAGTACAGTGGAGCACAGTAGAGGTAGAATACAGTGGAATACAGTAGAGGTAGAGTACAGTGGAGTACAGTAGAGGTAGAGTACAGTGGAGTACAGAAGAGATAGAGTACAGTGGAGCACAGTAGAGGTAGAGTACAGTGGAGCACAGTAGAGGTAGAGTACAGTGGAGCACAGTAGAGGTAGAGTACAGTGGAGTACAGTAGAGGTAGAGTACAGTGGAGTACAGTGGAGCACAGTAGAGGTGGAGTACAGTGGAGTACAGTAGAGGTAGAGTATGGTGGAGTACAGTAGAGGTAGAGTACAGTGGAGCACAGTAGAGGTAGAGTACAGTGGAGTATAGTTGAGGTAGAGAACAGTGGAGCACAGTAGAGGTAGAGTACAGTGGAGTACAGTAGATGTAGAGTACAGTAGAGCACAGTAGAGGTAGAATACAGTGGAGTACAGTAGAGGTAGAGTACAGTGGAGTACAGTAGAGGTAGAGTACAGTGGAGTACAGTAGAGGTAGAGTACAGTGGAGCACAGTAGAGCTAGAGTACAGTGGAGTACAGTGGAGCACAGTAGAGGTGGAGTACAGTAGAGTAGAGTATAGGTAGAGTACAGTGGAGTACAGTAGAGATAGAGATAGAGTAGAGTAGAGTAGAGATAGAGTACAGTGGATTAGAGTAGAGAAAGAGTACAGTGGAGTATAGTTGAGGTAGAGTACAGTGGAGCAAAGTAGAGGTAGAGTACAGTGGAGTATAGTTGAGGTAGACTACAGTGGAGTACAGTAGAGGTAGAGTACAGTGGAGCACAGTAGAGATAGAGTACAGTAGAGCAGAGTAGATGTAGAGTACAGTGGAGTACAGTAGAGGTAGAGTACAGTGGAGAACTGTAGAGGTGGAGTACAGTGGAGTACAGTAGAGGTAGAGTACAGTGGAGCACAATAGAGATAGAGTACAGTAGAGCACAGTAGAGGTAGAGTACAGTGGAGCACAGTAGAGGTAGAGTACAGTGAAGTATAGTAGAGGTAGAATACAGTGGAGTACAGTAGAGGTAGAGTACAGTGGAGTACAGTAGAGGTAGAGTACAGTGGAGTACAGTAGAGGTAGAGTACAGTGGAGCACAGTAGAGGTAGAGTACAGTGGAGTACAGTAGAGGTAGAGTACAGTGGAGCACAGTAGAGCTAGAGTACAGTGGATTACAGTGGAGCACAGTAGAGGTGGTGTACAGTAGAGTAGAGTATAGGTAGAGTACAGTGGAGTACAGTAGAGATAGAGTAGAGTGGAGTAGAGTAGAGATAGAGTACAGTGGATTAGAGTAGAGATAGAGTACAGTGGAGTATAGTTGAGGTAGAGTACAGTGGAGCACAGTAGAGGTAGAGTACAGTGGAGCACAGTAGAGGTAGAGTACAGTGGAGTACAGTAGAGGTAGAGTACAGTGGAGCACAGTAGAGATAGTGTAGAGTAGAGCAGAGTAGAGGTAGAGTACAGTGGAGTACAGTAGAGGTAGAGTACAGTGGAGCACTGTAGAGGTGGAGTACATTGGAGTACAGTAGAGGTAGAGTATGGTGGAGTACAGTAGAGGTAGAGTACAGTGGAGCACAGTAGAGGTAGAGTACAGTGGAGTATAGTTGAGGTAGAGAACAGTGGAGCACAGTAGAGGTAGAGTACAGTGGAGCACAGTAGAGGTAGAGTACAGTGGAGCACAGTAGAGGTAGATTACAGTGGAGCACAGTAGAGGTAGAGTACAGTGGAGCACAGTAGAGGTAGAGTACAGTGGAGCACAGTAGAGGTAGAGTACAGTGGAGCACAGTAGAGGTAGAGTACAGTGGAGCACAGTAGAGGTAGAGTACAGTGGAGCACAGTAGAGGTAGAGTACAGTGGAGCACAGTAGAGGTAGAGTACAGTGGAGTACAGTAGAGGTAGAGTACAGTGGAGTACAGTGGAGCACAGTAGAGGTGGAGTACAGTGGAGTACAGTAGAGGTAGAGTATGGTGGAGTACAGTAGAGGTAGAGTACAGTGGAGCACAGTAGAGGTAGAGTACAGTGGAGTATAGTTGAGGTAGAGAACAGTGGAGCACAGTAGAGGTAGAGTACAGTGGAGTACAGTAGATGTAGAGTACAGTAGAGCACAGTAGAGGTAGAATACAGTGGAGTACAGTAGAGGTAGAGTACAGTGGAGTACAGTAGAGGTAGAGTAGAGTGGAGTACAGTAGAGGTAGAGTACAGTGGAGCACAGTAGAGCTAGAGTACAGTGGAGTACAGTGGAGCACAGTAGAGGTGGAGTACAGTAGAGTAGAGTATAGGTAGAGTACAGTGGAGTACAGTAGAGATAGAGATAGAGTAGAGTAGAGTAGAGATAGAGTACAGTGGATTAGAGTAGAGAAAGAGTACAGTGGAGTATAGTTGAGGTAGAGTACAGTGGAGCAAAGTAGAGGTAGAGTACAGTGGAGTATAGTTCAGGTAGACTACAGTGGAGTACAGTAGAGGTAGAGTAAAGTGGAGCACAGTAGAGATAGAGTACAGTAGAGCAGAGTAGATGTAGAGTACAGTGGAGTACAGTAGAGGTAGAGTACAGTGGAGAACTGTAGAGGTGGAGTACAGTGGAGTACAGTAGAGGTAGAGTACAGTGGAGCACAATAGAGATAGAGTACAGTAGAGCACAGTAGAGGTAGAGTACAGTGGAGCACAGTAGAGGTAGAGTACAGTGAAGTATAGTAGAGGTAGAATACAGTGGAGTACAGTAGAGGTAGAGTACAGTGGAGTACAGTAGAGGTAGAGTACAGTGGAGTACAGTAGAGGTAGAGTACAGTGGAGCATAGTAGAGGTAGAGTACAGTGGAGTACAGTAGAGGTAGAGTACAGTGGAGCACAGTAGAGCTAGAGTACAGTGGATTACAGTGGAGCACAGTAGAGGTGGTGTACAGTAGAGTAGAGTATAGGTAGAGTACAGTGGAGTACAGTAGAGATAGAGTAGAGTGGAGTAGAGTAGAGATAGAGTACAGTGGATTAGAGTAGAGATAGAGTACAGTGGAGTATAGTTGAGGTAGAGTACAGTGGAGCACAGTAGAGGTAGAGTACAGTGGAGCACAGTAGAGGTAGAGTACAGTGGAGTACAGTAGAGGTAGAGTACAGTGGAGCACAGTAGAGATAGTGTAGAGTAGAGCAGAGTAGAGGTAGAGTACAGTGGAGTACAGTAGAGGTAGAGTACAGTGGAGCACTGTAGAGGTGGAGTACATTGGAGTACAGTAGAGGTAGAGTATGGTGGAGTACAGTAGAGGTAGAGTACAGTGGAGCACAGTAGAGGTAGAGTACAGTGGAGTATAGTTGAGGTAGAGAACAGTGGAGCACAGTAGAGGTAGAGTACAGTGGAGCACAGTAGAGGTAGAGTACAGTGGAGCACAGTAGAGGTAGATTACAGTGGAGCACAGTAGAGGTAGAGTACAGTGGAGCAAAGTAGAGGTAGAGTACAGTGGAGCACAGTAGAGGTAGAGTACAGTGGAGCACAGTAGAGGTAGAGTACAGTGGAGCACAGTAGAGGTAGAGTACAGTGGAGTACAGTAGAGGTAGAGTACAGTGGAGTACAGTAGAGGTAGAGTACAGTGGAGTACAGTAGAGGTAGAGTACAGTGGAGTACAGTAGAGGTAGAGTACAGTGGAGCACAGTAAAGGTAGAGTACAGTGGAGTACAGTAGAGGAAGAGTACAGTGAAGCACAGTAGAGCTAGAGTACAGTGGAGTACAGTGGAGCACAGTAGAGGTGGAGTACAGTAGAGTAGAGTATAGGTTGAGTACAGTGGAGTACAGTAGAGATAGAGTAGAGTGAAGTAGAGTAGAGATAGAGTACAGTGGATTAGAGTAGAGATAGAGTTCAGTGGAGTATAGTTGAGGTAGAGTACAGTGGAGCACAGTAGAGGTAGAGTACAGTGGAGTACAGTGGAGCACAGTAGAGGTGGAGTACAGTAGAGTACAGTAGAGGTAGAGTACAGTGGAGCACAGTAGAGGTAGAGTACAGTGGAGTACATTGGAGTACAGTAGAGGTGGAGTACAGTAGAGTACAGTAGAGGTAGAAAACAGTACAGTACAGTAGAGGTAGAGTACAGTGGAGTACAGTAGAGGTAGAGTACAGTAGAGCACAGTAGAGGTAGAATACAGTAGAGCACAGTAGAGGTAGAATACAGTGGAGTACAGTAGAGGTAGAGTACAGTGGAGTACAGTAGAGGTAGAGTAGAGTGGAGTACAGTAGAGGTAGAGTACAGTGGAGTACAGTAGAGGTAGAGTACAGTGGAGCACAGTAAAGGTAGAGTACAGTGGAGTACAGTAGAGGAAGAGTACAGTGAAGCACAGTAGAGCTAGAGTACAGTGGAGTACAGTGGAGCACAGTAGAGGTGGAGTACAGTAGAGTAGAGTATAGGTTGAGTACAGTGGAGTACAGTAGAGATAGAGTAGAGTGAAGTAGAGTAGAGATAGAGTACAGTGGATTAGAGTAGAGATAGAGTACAGTGGAGTATAGTTGAGGTAGAGTACAGTGGAGCACAGTAGAGGTAGAGTACAGTGGAGTACAGTGGAGCACAGTAGAGGTGGAGTACAGTAGAGTACAGTAGAGGTAGAGAACAGTACAGTACAGTAGAGGTAGAGTACAGTGGAGTACAGTAGAGGTAGAGTACAGTAGAGCACAGTAGAGGTAGAATACAGTAGAGCACAGTAGAGGTAGAATACAGTGGAGTACAGTAGAGGTAGAGTACAGTGGAGTACAGTAGAGGTAGAGTACAGTGGAGTACAGTAGAGGTAGAGAACAGTACAGTACAGTAGAGGTAGAGTACAGTGGAGTACAGTAGAGGTAGAGTACAGTAGAGCACAGTAGAGGTAGAATACAGTGGAGTACAGTAGAGGTAGAGTACAGTGGAGTACAGTAGAGGTAGAATACAGTGGAGTACAGTAGAGGTAGAGTACAGTGGAGCACAGTAAAGGTAGAGTACAGTGGAGTACAGTAGAGGTAGAGTACAGTGAAGCACAGTAGAGCTAGAGTACAGTGGAGTACAGTGGAGCACAGTAGAGGTGGAGTACAGTAGAGTAGAGTATAGGTTGAGTACAGTGGAGTACAGTAGAGATAGAGTAGAGTGGAGTAGAGTAGAGATAGAGTACAGTGGATTAGAGTAGATATAGAGTACAGTGGAGTATAGTTGAGGTAGAATAAAGTGGAGTACAGTAGAGGTAGAGTACAGTGGAGTACAGAAGAGGTAGAGTACAGTGGAGTACAGAAGAGATAGAGTACAGTGGAGCACAGTAGAGGTAGAGTACAGTGGAGCACAGTAGAGGTAGAGTACAGTGGAGCACAGTAGAGGTAGAGTACAGTGGAGTACAGTAGAGGTAGAGTACAGTGGAGCACAGTAGAGGTAGAGTACAGTGGAGCACTGTAGAGGTAGAGTACAGTGGAGTACAGTAGAGGTAGAGTACAGTGGAGCACAGTAGAGGTAGAGTACAGTGGAGTACAGTGGAGCACAGTAGAGTACAGTAGAGGTAGAGTACAGTGGAGCACAGTAGAGGTAGAGTACAGTGGAGTACAGTAGAGGTAGAGTACAGTAGAGCACAGTAGAGGTAGAATACAGTGGAGTACAGTAGAGGTAGAGTACAGTGGAGTACAGTAGAGGTAGAGTACAGTGTAGTACAGTAGAGGTAGAGAACAGTAAAGTACAGTAGAGGTAGAGTACAGTGGAGTACAGTAGAGGTAGAGTACAGTAGAGCACAGTAGAGGTAGAATACATTGGAGTACAGTAGAGGTAGAGTACAGTGGAGTACAGTAGAGGTAGAGTACAGTGGAGTACAGTAGAGGTAGAGTACAGTGGAGCAGAGTAGAGGTAGAGTACAGTGGAGTACAGTAGAGGTAGAGTACAGTGGAGCACAGTAGAGCTAGAGTACAGTGGAGTACAGTGGAGCACAGTAGAGTGGAGTATAGGTTGAGTACAGTGGAGTACAGTAGAGATAGAGTAGAGTGGAGTAGAGTAGAGATAGAGTACAGTGGATTAGAGTAGAGAAAGAGTACAGTGGAGTATAGTTGAGGTAGAGTACAGTGGAGCAAAGTAGAGGTAGAGTACAGTGGAGTATAGTTGAGGTAGACTACAGTGGAGTACAGTAGAGGTAGAGTACAGTGGAGCACAGTAGAGATAGAGTACAGTAGAGCAGAGTAGATGTAGAGTACAGTGGAGTACAGTAGAGGTAGAGTACAGTGGAGAACTGTAGAGGTGGAGTACAGTGGAGTACAGTAGAGGTAGAGTACAGTGGAGCACAGTAGAGATAGAGTACAGTGGAGCACAGTAGAGGTAGAGTACAGTGGAGCACAGTAGAGGTAGAGTACAGTGAAGTATAGTAGAGGTAGAATACAGTGGAGTACAGTAGAGGTAGAGTACAGTGGAGTACAGTAGAGGTAGAGTACAGTGGAGTACAGTAGAGGTAGAGTACAGTGGAGCACAGTAGAGGTAGAGTACAGTGGAGTACAGTAGAGGTAGAGTACAGTGGAGCACAGTAGAGCTAGAGTACAGTGGATTACAGTGGAGCACAGTAGAGGTGGTGTACAGTAGAGTAGAGTATAGGTAGAGTACAGTGGAGTACAGTAGAGATAGAGTAGAGTGGAGTAGAGTAGAGATAGAGTACAGTGGATTAGAGTAGAGATAGAGTACAGTGGAGTATAGTTGAGGTAGAGTACAGTGGAGCACAGTAGAGGTAGAGTACAGTGGAGCACAGTAGAGGTAGAGTACAGTGGAGTACAGTAGAGGTAGAGTACAGTGGAGCACAGTAGAGATAGTGTAGAGTAGAGCAGAGTAGAGGTAGAGTACAGTGGAGTACAGTAGAGGTAGAGTACAGTGGAGCACAGTAGAGATAGAGTACAGTAGAGCACATTAGAGGTAGAGTACAGTGGAGTATAGTAGAGGTAGAGTACAGTGGAGTATAGTTGAGGTAGACTACAGTGGAGTACAGTAGAGGTAGAGTATAGTGGAGTACAGTAGAGGTAGAGTACAGTGGAGCACAGTAGAGGTAGAGTACAGTGGAGTATAGTTGAGGTAGAGAACAGTACAGTACAGTAGAGGTAGAGTAGAGTGGAGTACAGTAGAGGTAGAGTACAGTAGAGCACAGTAGAGGTAGAATACAGTGGAGTACAGTAGAGGTAGAGTACAGTGTAGTACAGTAGAGGTAGAGTACAGTGGAGTACAGAAGAGATAGAGTACAGTGGAGCACAGGAGAGGTAAAGTACAGTGGAGCACAGTAGAGGTAGAGTACAGTGGAGCACAGTAGAGGTAGAGTACAGTGGAGTACAGTAGAGGTAGAGTACAGTGGAGCACAGTAGAGGTAGAGTACAGTGGAGCACAGTAGAGGTAGAGTACATTGGAGTACAGTAGAGGTAGAGTACAGTGGAGTACAGTAGAGGTAGAGTAGAGTGGAGTACAGTAGAGGTAGAGTACAGTGGAGTACAGTAGATGTAGAGTACAGTGGAGCACAGTAAAGGTAGAGTACAGTGGAGTACAGTAGAGGAAGAGTACAGTGAAGCACAGTAGAGCTAGAGTACAGTGGAGTACAGTGGAGCACAGTAGAGGTGGAGTACAGTAGAGTAGAGTATAGGTTGAGTACAGTGGAGTACAGTAGAGATAGAGTAGAGTGAAGTAGAGTAGAGATAGAGTACAGTGGATTAGAGTAGAGATAGAGTACAGTGGAGTATAGTTGAGGTAGAGTACAGTGGAGCACAGTAGAGGTAGAGTACAGTGGAGTACAGTGGAGCACAGTAGAGGTGGAGTACAGTAGAGTACAGTAGAGGTAGAGAACAGTACAGTACAGTAGAGGTAGAGTACAGTGGAGTACAGTAGAGGTAGAGTACAGTAGAGCACAGTAGAGGTAGAATACAGTAGAGCACAGTAGAGGTAGAATACAGTGGAGTACAGTAGAGGTAGAGTACAGTGGAGTACAGTAGAGGTAGAGTACAGTGGAGTACAGTAGAGGTAGAGAACAGTACAGTACAGTAGAGGTAGAGTACAGTGGAGTACAGTAGAGGTAGAGTACAGTAGAGCACAGTAGAGGTAGAATACAGTGGAGTACAGTAGAGGTAGAGTACAGTGGAGTACAGTAGAGGTAGAATACAGTGGAGTACAGTAGAGGTAGAGTACAGTGGAGCACAGTAAAGGTAGAGTACAGTGGAGTACAGTAGAGGTAGAGTACAGTGAAGCACAGTAGAGCTAGAGTACAGTGGAGTACAGTGGAGCACAGTAGAGGTGGAGTACAGTAGAGTAGAGTATAGGTTGAGTACAGTGGAGTACAGTAGAGATAGAGTAGAGTGGAGTAGAGTAGAGATAGAGTACAGTGGATTAGAGTAGATATAGAGTACAGTGGAGTATAGTTGAGGTAGAGTACAGTGGAGTACAGTAGAGGTAGAGTACAGTGGAGTACAGTAGAGGTAGAGAACAGTACAGTACAGTAGAGGTAGAGTAGAGTGGAGTACAGTAGAGGTAGAGTACAGTGGAGCACAGTAGAGGTAGAATACAGTGGAATACAGTAGAGGTAGAGTACAGTGGAGTACAGTAGAGGTAGAGTACAGTGGAGTACAGAAGAGATAGAGTACAGTGGAGCACAGTAGAGGTAGAGTACAGTGGAGCACAGTAGAGGTAGAGTACAGTGGAGCACAGTAGAGGTAGAGTACAGTGGAGTACAGTAGAGGTAGAGTACAGTGGAGTACAGTGGAGCACAGTAGAGGTGGAGTACAGTGGAGTACAGTAGAGGTAGAGTATGGTGGAGTACAGTAGAGGTAGAGTACAGTGGAGCACAGTAGAGGTAGAGTACAGTGGAGTATAGTTGAGGTAGAGAACAGTGGAGCACAGTAGAGGTAGAGTACAGTGGAGTACAGTAGATGTAGAGTACAGTAGAGCACAGTAGAGGTAGAATACAGTGGAGTACAGTAGAGGTAGAGTACAGTGGAGTACAGTAGAGGTAGAGTACAGTGGAGTACAGTAGAGGTAGAGTACAGTGGAGCACAGTAGAGCTAGAGTACAGTGGAGTACAGTGGAGCACAGTAGAGGTGGAGTACAGTAGAGTAGAGTATAGGTAGAGTACAGTGGAGTACAGTAGAGATAGAGATAGAGTAGAGTAGAGTAGAGATAGAGTACAGTGGATTAGAGTAGAGAAAGAGTACAGTGGAGTATAGTTGAGGTAGAGTACAGTGGAGCAAAGTAGAGGTAGAGTACAGTGGAGTATAGTTGAGGTAGACTACAGTGGAGTACAGTAGAGGTAGAGTACAGTGGAGCACAGTAGAGATAGAGTACAGTAGAGCAGAGTAGATGTAGAGTACAGTGGAGTACAGTAGAGGTAGAGTACAGTGGAGAACTGTAGAGGTGGAGTACAGTGGAGTACAGTAGAGGTAGAGTACAGTGGAGCACAATAGAGATAGAGTACAGTAGAGCACAGTAGAGGTAGAGTACAGTGGAGCACAGTAGAGGTAGAGTACAGTGAAGTATAGTAGAGGTAGAATACAGTGGAGTACAGTAGAGGTAGAGTACAGTGGAGTACAGTAGAGGTAGAGTACAGTGGAGTACAGTAGAGGTAGAGTACAGTGGAGCACAGTAGAGGTAGAGTACAGTGGAGTACAGTAGAGGTAGAGTACAGTGGAGCACAGTAGAGCTAGAGTACAGTGGATTACAGTGGAGCACAGTAGAGGTGGTGTACAGTAGAGTAGAGTATAGGTAGAGTACAGTGGAGTACAGTAGAGATAGAGTAGAGTGGAGTAGAGTAGAGATAGAGTACAGTGGATTAGAGTAGAGATAGAGTACAGTGGAGTATAGTTGAGGTAGAGTACAGTGGAGCACAGTAGAGGTAGAGTACAGTGGAGCACAGTAGAGGTAGAGTACAGTGGAGTACAGTAGAGGTAGAGTACAGTGGAGCACAGTAGAGATAGTGTAGAGTAGAGCAGAGTAGAGGTAGAGTACAGTGGAGTACAGTAGAGGTAGAGTACAGTGGAGCACTGTAGAGGTGGAGTACATTGGAGTACAGTAGAGGTAGAGTATGGTGGAGTACAGTAGAGGTAGAGTACAGTGGAGCACAGTAGAGGTAGAGTACAGTGGAGTATAGTTGAGGTAGAGAACAGTGGAGCACAGTAGAGGTAGAGTACAGTGGAGCACAGTAGAGGTAGAGTACAGTGGAGCACAGTAGAGGTAGATTACAGTGGAGCACAGTAGAGGTAGAGTACAGTGGAGCACAGTAGAGGTAGAGTACAGTGGAGCACAGTAGAGGTAGAGTACAGTGGAGCACAGTAGAGGTAGAGTACAGTGGAGCACAGTAGAGGTAGAGTACAGTGGAGTACAGTAGAGGTAGAGTACAGTGGAGTACAGTAGAGGTAGAGTACAGTGGAGTACAGTAGAGGTAGAGTACAGTGGAGTACAGTAGAGGTAGAGTACAGTGGAGCACAGTAAAGGTAGAGTACAGTGGAGTACAGTAGAGGAAGAGTACAGTGAAGCACAGTAGAGCTAGAGTACAGTGGAGTACAGTGGAGCACAGTAGAGGTGGAGTACAGTAGAGTAGAGTATAGGTTGAGTACAGTGGAGTACAGTAGAGATAGAGTAGAGTGAAGTAGAGTAGAGATAGAGTACAGTGGATTAGAGTAGAGATAGAGTACAGTGGAGTATAGTTGAGGTAGAGTACAGTGGAGCACAGTAGAGGTAGAGTACAGTGGAGTACAGTGGAGCACAGTAGAGGTGGAGTACAGTAGAGTACAGTAGAGGTAGAGTACAGTGGAGCACAGTAGAGGTAGAGTACAGTGGAGTACATTGGAGTACAGTAGAGGTGGAGTACAGTAGAGTACAGTAGAGGTAGAAAACAGAACAGTACAGTAGAGGTAGAGTACAGTGGAGTACAGTAGAGGTAGAGTACAGTAGAGCACAGTAGAGGTAGAATACAGTAGAGCACAGTAGAGGTAGAATACAGTGGAGTACAGTAGAGGTAGAGTACAGTGGAGTACAGTAGAGGTAGAGTACAGTGGAGTACAGTAGAGGTAGAGAACAGTACAGTACAGTAGAGGTAAAGTACAGTGGAGTACAGTAGAGGTAGAGTACAGTAGAGCACAGTAGAGGTAGAATACAGTGGAGTACAGTAGAGGTAGAGTACAGTGGAGCACAGTAGAGGTAGAGTACATTGGAGTACAGTAGAGGTAGAGTACAGTGGAGTACAGTGGAGCACAGTAGAGGTGGAGTACAGTAGAGTACAGTAGAGGTAGAGTACAGTGGAGCACAGTAGAGGTAGAGTACAGTGGAGTACATTGGAGTACAGTAGAGGTGGAGTACAGTAGAGTACAGTAGAGGTAGAAAACAGTACAGTACAGTAGAGGTAGAGTACAGTGGAGTACAGTAGAGGTAGAGTACAGTAGAGCACAGTAGAGGTAGAATACAGTAGAGCACAGTAGAGGTAGAATACAGTGGAGTACAGTAGAGGTAGAGTACAGTGGAGTACAGTAGAGGTAGAGTACAGTGGAGTACAGTAGAGGTAGAGAACAGTACAGTACAGTAGAGGTAAAGTACAGTGGAGTACAGTAGAGGTAGAGTACAGTAGAGCACATTAGAGGTAGAATACAGTGGAGTACAGTAGAGGTAGAGTACAGTGGAGCACAGTAGAGGTAGAGTACATTGGAGTACAGTAGAGGTAGAGTACAGTGGAGTACAGTAGAGGTAGAGTACAGTGGAGTACAGTAGAGGTAGAGTACAGTGGAGTACAGTAGAGGTAGAGTACAGTGGAGCACAGTAAAGGTAGAGTACAGTGGAGTACAGTAGAGGTAGAGTACAGTGGAGTACAGTAGAGGTAGAGTACAGTGGAGCACAGTAAAGGTAGAGTACAGTGGAGTACAGTAGAGGAAGAGTACAGTGAAGCACAGTAGAGTTAGAGTACAGTGGAGTACAGTGGAGCACAGTAGAGGTGGAGTACAGTAGAGTAGAGTATAGGTTGAGTACAGTGGAGTAGAGTAGAGATAGAGTAGAGTGAAGTAGAGTAGAGATAGAGTACAGTGGATTAGAGTAGAGATAGAGTACAGTGGAGTATAGTTGAGGTAGAGTACAGTGGAGCACAGTAGAGGTAGAGTACAGTGGAGTACAGTGGAGCACAGTAGAGGTGGAGTACAGTAGAGTACAGTAGAGGTAGAGTACAGTGGAGCACAGTAGAGGTAGAGTACAGTGGAGTACATTGGAGTACAGTAGAGGTGGAGTACAGTAGAGTACAGTAGAGGTAGAAAACAGAACAGTACAGTAGAGGTAGAGTACAGTGGAGTACAGTAGAGGTAGAGTACAGTAGAGCACAGTAGAGGTAGAATACAGTAGAGCACAGTAGAGGTAGAATACAGTGGAGTACAGTAGAGGTAGAGTACAGTGGAGTACAGTAGAGGTAGAGTACAGTGGAGTACAGTAGAGGTAGAGAACAGTACAGTACAGTAGAGGTAAAGTACAGTGGAGTACAGTAGAGGTAGAGTACAGTAGAGCACAGTAGAGGTAGAATACAGTGGAGTACAGTAGAGGTAGAGTACAGTGGAGCACAGTAGAGGTAGAGTACATTGGAGTACAGTAGAGGTAGAGTACAGTGGAGTACAGTGGAGCACAGTAGAGGTGGAGTACAGTAGAGTACAGTAGAGGTAGAGTACAGTGGAGCACAGTAGAGGTAGAGTACAGTGGAGTACATTGGAGTACAGTAGAGGTGGAGTACAGTAGAGTACAGTAGAGGTAGAAAACAGTACAGTACAGTAGAGGTAGAGTACAGTGGAGTACAGTAGAGGTAGAGTACAGTAGAGCACAGTAGAGGTAGAATACAGTAGAGCACAGTAGAGGTAGAATACAGTGGAGTACAGTAGAGGTAGAGTACAGTGGAGTACAGTAGAGGTAGAGTACAGTGGAGTACAGTAGAGGTAGAGAACAGTACAGTACAGTAGAGGTAAAGTACAGTGGAGTACAGTAGAGGTAGAGTACAGTAGAGCACATTAGAGGTAGAATACAGTGGAGTACAGTAGAGGTAGAGTACAGTGGAGCACAGTAGAGGTAGAGTACATTGGAGTACAGTAGAGGTAGAGTACAGTGGAGTACAGTAGAGGTAGAGTACAGTGGAGTACAGTAGAGGTAGAGTACAGTGGAGTACAGTAGAGGTAGAGTACAGTGGAGCACAGTAAAGGTAGAGTACAGTGGAGTACAGTAGAGGTAGAGTACAGTGGAGTACAGTAGAGGTAGAGTACAGTGGAGCACAGTAAAGGTAGAGTACAGTGGAGTACAGTAGAGGAAGAGTACAGTGAAGCACAGTAGAGTTAGAGTACAGTGGAGTACAGTGGAGCACAGTAGAGGTGGAGTACAGTAGAGTAGAGTATAGGTTGAGTACAGTGGAGTAGAGTAGAGATAGAGTAGAGTGAAGTAGAGTAGAGATAGAGTACAGTGGATTAGAGTAGAGATAGAGTACAGTGGAGTATAGTTGAGGTAGAGTACAGTGGAGCACAGTAGAGGTAGAGTACAGTGGAGTACAGTGGAGCACAGTAGAGGTGGAGTACAGTAGAATACAGTAGAGGTAGAGTACAGTGGAGCACAGTAGAGGTAGAGTCAAGTGGAGTACATTGGAGTACAGTAGAGGTGGAGTACAGTAGAGTACAGTAGAGGTAGAGAACAGTACAGTACAGTAGAGGTAGAGTACAGTGGAGTACAGTAGAGGTAGAGTACAGTAGAGCACAGTAGAGGTAGAATACAGTAGAGCACAGTAGAGGTAGAATACAGTGGAGTACAGTAGAGGTAGAGTACAGTGGAGTACAGTAGAGGTAGAGTACAGTGGAATACAGTAGAGGTAGAGTACAGTGGAGAACTGTAGAGGTGGAGTACAGTGGAGTACAGTAGAGGTAGAGTACAGTGGAGCACAGTAGAGATAGAGTACAGTGGAGCACAGTAGAGGTAGAGTACAGTAGAGCACAGTAGAGGTAGAATACAGTAGAGCACAGTAGAGGTAGAATACAGTGGAGTACAGTAGAGGTAGAGTACAGGGGAGTACAGTAGAGGTAGAGTACAGTGGAGTACAGTAGAGGTAGAGAACAGTACAGTACAGTAGAGGTAAAGTACAGTGGAGTACAGTAGAGGTAGAGTACAGTAGAGCACAGTAGAGGTAGAATACAGTGGAGTACAGTAGAGGTAGAGTACAGTGGAGCACAGTAGAGGTAGAGTACAGTGGAGTACAGTAGAGGTAGAGTACAGTGGAGTACAGTAGAGGTAGAGTACAGTGGAGTACAGTAGAGGTAGAGTACAGTGGAGTACAGTAGAGGTAGAGTACAGTGGAGCACAGTAAAGGTAGAGTACAGTGGAGTACAGTAGAGGAAGAGTACAGTGAAGCACAGTAGAGCTAGAGTACAGTGGAGTACAGTGGAGCACAGTAGAGGTGGAGTACAGTAGAGTAGAGTATAGGTTGAGTACAGTGGAGTAGAGTAGAGATAGAGTAGAGTGAAGTAGAGTAGAGATAGAGTACAGTGGATTAGAGTAGAGATAGAGTACAGTGGAGTATAGTTGAGGTAGAGTACAGTGGAGCACAGTAGAGGTAGAGTACAGTGGAGCACAGTAGAGGTAGAGTCAAGTGGAGTACATTGGAGTACAGTAGAGGTGGAGTACAGTAGAGTACAGTAGAGGTAGAGAACAGTACAGTACAGTAGAGGTAGAGTACAGTGGAGTACAGTAGAGGTAGAGTACAGTAGAGCACAGTAGAGGTAGAATACAGTAGAGCACAGTAGAGGTAGAATACAGTGGAGTACAGTAGAGGTAGAGTACAGTGGAGTACAGTAGAGGTAGAGTACAGTGGAGTACAGTAGAGGTAGAGAACAGTACAGTACAGTAGAGGTAGAGTACAGTGGAGTACAGTAGAGGTAGAGTACAGTAGAGCACAGTAGAGGTAGAATACAGTGGAGTACAGTAGAGGTAGAGTACAGTGGAGTACAGTAGAGGTAGAATACAGTGGAGTACAGTAGAGGTAGAGTACAGTGGAGCACAGTAAAGGTAGAGTACAGTGGAGTACAGTAGAGGTAGAGTACAGTGAAGCACAGTAGAGCTAGAGTACAGTGGAGTACAGTGGAGCATAGTAGAGGTGGAGTACAGTAGAGTAGAGTATAGGTTGAGTACAGTGGAGTACAGTAGAGATAGAGTAGAGTGGAGTAGAGTAGAGATAGAGTACAGTGGATAAGAGTAGATATAGAGTACAGTGGAGTATAGTTGAGGTAGAGTACAGTGGAGTACAGTAGAGGTAGAGTACAGTGGAGTACAGTAGAGGTAGAGAACAGTACAGTACAGTAGAGGTAGAGTAGAGTGGAGTACAGTAGAGGTAGAGTACAGTAGAGCACAGTAGAGGTAGAATACAGTGGAATACAGTAGAGGTAGAGTACAGTGGAGTACAGTAGAGGTAGAGTACAGTGGAGTACAGAAGAGATAGAGTACAGTGGAGCACAGTAGAGGTAGAGTACAGTGGAGCACAGTAGAGGTAGAGTACAGTGGAGCACAGTAGAGGTAGAGTACAGTGGAGTACAGTAGAGGTAGAGTACAGTGGAGTACAGTGGAGCACAGTAGAGGTGGAGTACAGTAGAGTACAGTAGAGGTAGAGTACAGTGGAGCACAGTAGAGGTAGAGTACAGTGGAGTACATTGGAGTACAGTAGAGGTGGAGTACAGTAGAGTACAGTAGAGGTAGAGAACAGTACAGTACAGTAGAGGTAGAGTACAGTGGAGTACAGTAGAGGTAGAGTACAGTAGAGCACAGTAGAGGTAGAATACAGCGGAGTACAGTAGAGGTAGAGTACAGTGGAGTACAGTAGAGGTAGAGTACAGTGTAGTACAGTAGAGGTAGAGAACAGTACAGTACAGTAGAGGTAGAGTACAGTGGAGTACAGTAGAGGTAGAATACAGTGGAGTACAGTAGAGGTAGAGTACAGCGGAGTACAGTAGAGGTAGAGTACAGTGGAGTTCAGTAGAGGTAGAGTACAGTGGAGCACAGTAGAGGTAGAGTACAGTGGAGTACAGTGGAGCACAGTAGAGGTGGAGTACAGTAGAGTAGAGTATAGGTTGAGTACAGTGGAGTACAGTAGAGATAGAGTAGAGTGGAGTAGAGTAGAGATAGAGTACAGTGGATTAGAGTAGATATAGAGTACAGTGGAGTATAGTTGAGGTAGAGTACAGTGGAGCACATTAGAGGTAGAGTACAGTGGAGTATAGTTGAGGTAGACTACAGTGGAGTACAGTAGAGGTAGAGTACAGTGGAGCACAGTAGAGATAGTGTACAGTAGAGCAGAGTAGAGGTAGAGTACAGTGGAGTACAGTAGAGGTAGAGTACAGTGGAACACTGTAGAGGTGGAGTACAGTGGAGTACAGTAGAGGTAGAGTACAGTGGAGCACAGTAGAGATAGAGTACAGTAGAGCAGAGTAGAGGTAGAGTACAGTGGAGTATAGTAGAGGTAGAGTACAGTGGAGTATAGTTGATGTAGACTACAGTGGAGTACAGTAGACGTAGAGTACAGTGGAGTACAGTAGAGGTAGAGTACAGTGGAGCACAGTGGAGGTAGAGTACAATGGAGTATAGTTGAGGTAGAGAACAGTACAGTACAGTAGAGGTAGAGTAGAGTGGAGTACAGTAGAGGTAGAGTACAGTAGAGCACAGTAGAGGTAGAATACAGTGGAGTACAGTAGAGGTAGAGTACAGTGGAGTACAGTAGAGGTAGAGTACAGTGGAGTACAGAAGAGATAGAGTACAGTGGAGCACAGTAGAGGTAGAGTACAGTGGAGCACAGTAGAGGTAGAGTACAGTGGAGCACAGTAGAGGTAGAGTACAGTGGAGTACAGTAGAGGTAGAGTACAGTGGAGCACAGTAGAGGTAGAGTACAGTGGAGCACAGTAGAGGTAGAGTACAGTGGAGTACAGTAGAGGTAGAGTACAGTGGAGCACAGTAGAGATAGTGTAGAGTAGAGCAGAGTAGAGGTAGAGTACAGTGGAGTACAGTAGAGGTAGAGTACAGTGGAGCACAGTAGAGATAGAGTACAGTAGAGCACATTAGAGGTAGAGTACAGTGGAGTATAGTAGAGGTAGAGTACAGTGGAGTATAGTTGAGGTAGACTACAGTGGAGTACAGTAGAGGTAGAGTATAGTGGAGTACAGTAGAGGTAGAGTACAGTGGAGCACAGTAGAGGTAGAGTACAGTGGAGTATAGTTGAGGTAGAGAACAGTACAGTACAGTAGAGGTAGAGTAGAGTGGAGTACAGTAGAGGTAGAGTACAGTAGAGCACAGTAGAGGTAGAATACAGTGGAGTACAGTAGAGGTAGAGTACAGTGTAGTACAGTAGAGGTAGAGTACAGTGGAGTACAGAAGAGATAGAGTACAGTGGAGCACAGGAGAGGTAAAGTACAGTGGAGCACAGTAGAGGTAGAGTACAGTGGAGCACAGTAGAGGTAGAGTACAGTGGAGTACAGTAGAGGTAGAGTACAGTGGAGCACAGTAGAGGTAGAGTACAGTGGAGCACAGTAGAGGTAGAGTACATTGGAGTACAGTAGAGGTAGAGTACAGTGGAGTACAGTAGAGGTAGAGTAGAGTGGAGTACAGTAGAGGTAGAGTACAGTGGAGTACAGTAGATGTAGAGTACAGTGGAGCACAGTAAAGGTAGAGTACAGTGGAGTACAGTAGAGGAAGAGTACAGTGAAGCACAGTAGAGCTAGAGTACAGTGGAGTACAGTGGAGCACAGTAGAGGTGGAGTACAGTAGAGTAGAGTATAGGTTGAGTACAGTGGAGTACAGTAGAGATAGAGTAGAGTGAAGTAGAGTAGAGATAGAGTACAGTGGATTAGAGTAGAGATAGAGTACAGTGGAGTATAGTTGAGGTAGAGTACAGTGGAGCACAGTAGAGGTAGAGTACAGTGGAGTACAGTGGAGCACAGTAGAGGTGGAGTACAGTAGAGTACAGTAGAGGTAGAGAACAGTACAGTACAGTAGAGGTAGAGTACAGTGGAGTACAGTAGAGGTAGAGTACAGTAGAGCACAGTAGAGGTAGAATACAGTAGAGCACAGTAGAGGTAGAATACAGTGGAGTACAGTAGAGGTAGAGTACAGTGGAGTACAGTAGAGGTAGAGTACAGTGGAGTACAGTAGAGGTAGAGAACAGTACAGTACAGTAGAGGTAGAGTACAGTGGAGTACAGTAGAGGTAGAGTACAGTAGAGCACAGTAGAGGTAGAATACAGTGGAGTACAGTAGAGGTAGAGTACAGTGGAGTACAGTAGAGGTAGAATACAGTGGAGTACAGTAGAGGTAGAGTACAGTGGAGCACAGTAAAGGTAGAGTACAGTGGAGTACAGTAGAGGTAGAGTACAGTGAAGCACAGTAGAGCTAGAGTACAGTGGAGTACAGTGGAGCACAGTAGAGGTGGAGTACAGTAGAGTAGAGTATAGGTTGAGTACAGTGGAGTACAGTAGAGATAGAGTAGAGTGGAGTAGAGTAGAGATAGAGTACAGTGGATTAGAGTAGATATAGAGTACAGTGGAGTATAGTTGAGGTAGAGTACAGTGGAGTACAGTAGAGGTAGAGTACAGTGGAGTACAGTAGAGGTAGAGAACAGTACAGTACAGTAGAGGTAGAGTAGAGTGGAGTACAGTAGAGGTAGAGTACAGTGGAGCACAGTAGAGGTAGAATACAGTGGAATACAGTAGAGGTAGAGTACAGTGGAGTACAGTAGAGGTAGAGTACAGTGGAGTACAGAAGAGATAGAGTACAGTGGAGCACAGTAGAGGTAGAGTACAGTGGAGCACAGTAGAGGTAGAGTACAGTGGAGCACAGTAGAGGTAGAGTACAGTGGAGTACAGTAGAGGTAGAGTACAGTGGAGTACAGTGGAGCACAGTAGAGGTGGAGTACAGTGGAGTACAGTAGAGGTAGAGTATGGTGGAGTACAGTAGAGGTAGAGTACAGTGGAGCACAGTAGAGGTAGAGTACAGTGGAGTATAGTTGAGGTAGAGAACAGTGGAGCACAGTAGAGGTAGAGTACAGTGGAGTACAGTAGATGTAGAGTACAGTAGAGCACAGTAGAGGTAGAATACAGTGGAGTACAGTAGAGGTAGAGTACAGTGGAGTACAGTAGAGGTAGAGTAGAGTGGAGTACAGTAGAGGTAGAGTACAGTGGAGCACAGTAGAGCTAGAGTACAGTGGAGTACAGTGGAGCACAGTAGAGGTGGAGTACAGTAGAGTAGAGTATAGGTAGAGTACAGTGGAGTACAGTAGAGATAGAGATAGAGTAGAGTAGAGTAGAGATAGAGTACAGTGGATTAGAGTAGAGAAAGAGTACAGTGGAGTATAGTTGAGGTAGAGTACAGTGGAGCAAAGTAGAGGTAGAGTACAGTGGAGTATAGTTCAGGTAGACTACAGTGGAGTACAGTAGAGGTAGAGTAAAGTGGAGCACAGTAGAGATAGAGTACAGTAGAGCAGAGTAGATGTAGAGTACAGTGGAGTACAGTAGAGGTAGAGTACAGTGGAGAACTGTAGAGGTGGAGTACAGTGGAGTACAGTAGAGGTAGAGTACAGTGGAGCACAATAGAGATAGAGTACAGTAGAGCACAGTAGAGGTAGAGTACAGTGGAGCACAGTAGAGGTAGAGTACAGTGAAGTATAGTAGAGGTAGAATACAGTGGAGTACAGTAGAGGTAGAGTACAGTGGAGTACAGTAGAGGTAGAGTACAGTGGAGTACAGTAGAGGTAGAGTACAGTGGAGCATAGTAGAGGTAGAGTACAGTGGAGTACAGTAGAGGTAGAGTACAGTGGAGCACAGTAGAGCTAGAGTACAGTGGATTACAGTGGAGCACAGTAGAGGTGGTGTACAGTAGAGTAGAGTATAGGTAGAGTACAGTGGAGTACAGTAGAGATAGAGTAGAGTGGAGTAGAGTAGAGATAGAGTACAGTGGATTAGAGTAGAGATAGAGTACAGTGGAGTATAGTTGAGGTAGAGTACAGTGGAGCACAGTAGAGGTAGAGTACAGTGGAGCACAGTAGAGGTAGAGTACAGTGGAGTACAGTAGAGGTAGAGTACAGTGGAGCACAGTAGAGATAGTGTAGAGTAGAGCAGAGTAGAGGTAGAGTACAGTGGAGTACAGTAGAGGTAGAGTACAGTGGAGCACTGTAGAGGTGGAGTACATTGGAGTACAGTAGAGGTAGAGTATGGTGGAGTACAGTAGAGGTAGAGTACAGTGGAGCACAGTAGAGGTAGAGTACAGTGGAGTATAGTTGAGGTAGAGAACAGTGGAGCACAGTAGAGGTAGAGTACAGTGGAGCACAGTAGAGGTAGAGTACAGTGGAGCACAGTAGAGGTAGATTACAGTGGAGCACAGTAGAGGTAGAGTACAGTGGAGCAAAGTAGAGGTAGAGTACAGTGGAGCACAGTAGAGGTAGAGTACAGTGGAGCACAGTAGAGGTAGAGTACAGTGGAGCACAGTAGAGGTAGAGTACAGTGGAGTACAGTAGAGGTAGAGTACAGTGGAGTACAGTAGAGGTAGAGTACAGTGGAGTACAGTAGAGGTAGAGTACAGTGGAGTACAGTAGAGGTAGAGTACAGTGGAGCACAGTAAAGGTAGAGTACAGTGGAGTACAGTAGAGGAAGAGTACAGTGAAGCACAGTAGAGCTAGAGTACAGTGGAGTACAGTGGAGCACAGTAGAGGTGGAGTACAGTAGAGTAGAGTATAGGTTGAGTACAGTGGAGTACAGTAGAGATAGAGTAGAGTGAAGTAGAGTAGAGATAGAGTACAGTGGATTAGAGTAGAGATAGAGTTCAGTGGAGTATAGTTGAGGTAGAGTACAGTGGAGCACAGTAGAGGTAGAGTACAGTGGAGTACAGTGGAGCACAGTAGAGGTGGAGTACAGTAGAGTACAGTAGAGGTAGAGTACAGTGGAGCACAGTAGAGGTAGAGTACAGTGGAGTACATTGGAGTACAGTAGAGGTGGAGTACAGTAGAGTACAGTAGAGGTAGAAAACAGTACAGTACAGTAGAGGTAGAGTACAGTGGAGTACAGTAGAGGTAGAGTACAGTAGAGCACAGTAGAGGTAGAATACAGTAGAGCACAGTAGAGGTAGAATACAGTGGAGTACAGTAGAGGTAGAGTACAGTGGAGTACAGTAGAGGTAGAGTACAGTGGAGTACAGTAGAGGTAGAGAACAGTACAGTACAGTAGAGGTAAAGTACAGTGGAGTACAGTAGAGGTAGAGTACAGTAGAGCACAGTAGAGGTAGAATACAGTGGAGTACAGTAGAGGTAGAGTACAGTGGAGCACAGTAGAGGTAGAGTACATTGGAGTACAGTAGAGGTAGAGTACAGTGGAGTACAGTAGAGGTAGAGTACAGTGGAGTACAGTAGAGGTAGAGTACAGTGGAGTACAGTAGAGGTAGAGTACAGTGGAGCACAGTAAAGGTAGAGTACAGTGGAGTACAGTAGAGGTAGAGTACAGTGGAGTACAGTAGAGGTAGAGTACAGTGGAGCACAGTAAAGGTAGAGTACAGTGGAGTACAGTAGAGGAAGAGTACAGTGAAGCACAGTAGAGTTAGAGTACAGTGGAGTACAGTGGAGCACAGTAGAGGTGGAGTACAGTAGAGTAGAGTATAGGTTGAGTACAGTGGAGTAGAGTAGAGATAGAGTAGAGTGAAGTAGAGTAGAGATAGAGTACAGTGGATTAGAGTAGAGATAGAGTACAGTGGAGTATAGTTGAGGTAGAGTACAGTGGAGCACAGTAGAGGTAGAGTACAGTGGAGTACAGTGGAGCACAGTAGAGGTGGAGTACAGTAGAGTACAGTAGAGGTAGAGTACAGTGGAGCACAGTAGAGGTAGAGTCAAGTGGAGTACATTGGAGTACAGTAGAGGTGGAGTACAGTAGAGTACAGTAGAGGTAGAGAACAGTACAGTACAGTAGAGGTAGAGTACAGTGGAGTACAGTAGAGGTAGAGTACAGTAGAGCACAGTAGAGGTAGAATACAGTAGAGCACAGTAGAGGTAGAATACAGTGGAGTACAGTAGAGGTAGAGTACAGTGGAGTACAGTAGAGGTAGAGTACAGTGGAATACAGTAGAGGTAGAGTACAGTGGAGAACTGTAGAGGTGGAGTACAGTGGAGTACAGTAGAGGTAGAGTACAGTGGAGCACAGTAGAGATAGAGTACAGTGGAGCACAGTAGAGGTAGAGTACAGTAGAGCACAGTAGAGGTAGAATACAGTAGAGCACAGTAGAGGTAGAATACAGTGGAGTACAGTAGAGGTAGAGTACAGGGGAGTACAGTAGAGGTAGAGTACAGTGGAGTACAGTAGAGGTAGAGAACAGTACAGTACAGTAGAGGTAAAGTACAGTGGAGTACAGTAGAGGTAGAGTACAGTAGAGCACAGTAGAGGTAGAATACAGTGGAGTACAGTAGAGGTAGAGTACAGTGGAGCACAGTAGAGGTAGAGTACAGTGGAGTACAGTAGAGGTAGAGTACAGTGGAGTACAGTAGAGGTAGAGTACAGTGGAGTACAGTAGAGGTAGAGTACAGTGGAGTACAGTAGAGGTAGAGTACAGTGGAGCACAGTAAAGGTAGAGTACAGTGGAGTACAGTAGAGGAAGAGTACAGTGAAGCACAGTAGAGCTAGAGTACAGTGGAGTACAGTGGAGCACAGTAGAGGTGGAGTACAGTAGAGTAGAGTATAGGTTGAGTACAGTGGAGTAGAGTAGAGATAGAGTAGAGTGAAGTAGAGTAGAGATAGAGTACAGTGGATTAGAGTAGAGATAGAGTACAGTGGAGTATAGTTGAGGTAGAGTACAGTGGAGCACAGTAGAGGTAGAGTACAGTGGAGCACAGTAGAGGTAGAGTCAAGTGGAGTACATTGGAGTACAGTAGAGGTGGAGTACAGTAGAGTACAGTAGAGGTAGAGAACAGTACAGTACAGTAGAGGTAGAGTACAGTGGAGTACAGTAGAGGTAGAGTACAGTAGAGCACAGTAGAGGTAGAATACAGTAGAGCACAGTAGAGGTAGAATACAGTGGAGTACAGTAGAGGTAGAGTACAGTGGAGTACAGTAGAGGTAGAGTACAGTGGAGTACAGTAGAGGTAGAGAACAGTACAGTACAGTAGAGGTAGAGTACAGTGGAGTACAGTAGAGGTAGAGTACAGTAGAGCACAGTAGAGGTAGAATACAGTGGAGTACAGTAGAGGTAGAGTACAGTGGAGTACAGTAGAGGTAGAATACAGTGGAGTACAGTAGAGGTAGAGTACAGTGGAGCACAGTAAAGGTAGAGTACAGTGGAGTACAGTAGAGGTAGAGTACAGTGAAGCACAGTAGAGCTAGAGTACAGTGGAGTACAGTGGAGCATAGTAGAGGTGGAGTACAGTAGAGTAGAGTATAGGTTGAGTACAGTGGAGTACAGTAGAGATAGAGTAGAGTGGAGTAGAGTAGAGATAGAGTACAGTGGATAAGAGTAGATATAGAGTACAGTGGAGTATAGTTGAGGTAGAGTACAGTGGAGTACAGTAGAGGTAGAGTACAGTGGAGTACAGTAGAGGTAGAGAACAGTACAGTACAGTAGAGGTAGAGTAGAGTGGAGTACAGTAGAGGTAGAGTACAGTAGAGCACAGTAGAGGTAGAATACAGTGGAATACAGTAGAGGTAGAGTACATTGGAGTACAGTAGAGGTAGAGTACAGTGGAGCACAGTAGAGGTAGAGTACAGTGAAGCACAGTAGAGGTAGAGTACAGTGGAGTACAGTAGAGGTAGAGTACAGTGGAGTACAGTGGAGCACAGTAGAGGTGGAGTACAGTAGAGTACAGTAGAGGTAGAGTACAGTGGAGCACAGTAGAGGTAGAGTACAGTGGAGTACATTGGAGTACAGTAGAGGTGGAGTACAGTAGAGTACAGTAGAGGTAGAGAACAGTACAGTACAGTAGAGGTAGAGTACAGTGGAGTACAGTAGAGGTAGAGTACAGTAGAGCACAGTAGAGGTAGAATACAGCGGAGTACAGTAGAGGTAGAGTACAGTGGAGTACAGTAGAGGTAGAGTACAGTGGAGTACAGTAGAGGTAGAATACAGTGGAGTACAGTAGAGGTAGAGTACAGCGGAGTACAGTAGAGGTAGAGTACAGTGGAGTTCAGTAGAGGTAGAGTACAGTGGAGCACAGTAGAGGTAGAGTACAGTGGAGTACAGTGGAGCACAGTAGAGGTGGAGTACAGTAGAGTAGAGTATAGGTTGAGTACAGTGGAGTACAGTAGAGATAGAGTAGAGTGGAGTAGAGTAGAGATAGAGTACAGTGGATTAGAGTAGATATAGAGTACAGTGGAGTATAGTTGAGGTAGAGTACAGTGGAGCACATTAGAGGTAGAGTACAGTGGAGTATAGTTGAGGTAGACTACAGTGGAGTACAGTAGAGGTAGAGTACAGTGGAGCACAGTAGAGATAGTGTACAGTAGAGCAGAGTAGAGGTAGAGTACAGTGGAGTACAGTAGAGGTAGAGTACAGTGGAACACTGTAGAGGTGGAGTACAGTGGAGTACAGTAGAGGTAGAGTACAGTGGAGCACAGTAGAGATAGAGTACAGTAGAGCAGAGTAGAGGTAGAGTACAGTGGAGTATAGTAGAGGTAGAGTACAGTGGAGTATAGTTGATGTAGACTACAGTGGAGTACAGTAGACGTAGAGTACAGTGGAGTACAGTAGAGGTAGAGTACAGTGGAGCACAGTGGAGTTAGAGTACAATGGAGTATAGTTGAGGTAGAGAACAGTACAGTACAGTAGAGGTAGAGTAGAGTGGAGTACAGTAGAGGTAGAGTACAGTAGAGCACAGTAGAGGTAGAATACAGTGGAGTACAGTAGAGGTAGAGTACAGTGGAGTACAGTAGAGGTAGAGTACAGTGGAGTACAGAAGAGATAGAGTACAGTGGAGCACAGTAGAGGTAGAGTACAGTGGAGCACAGTAGAGGTAGAGTACAGTGGAGCACAGTAGAGGTAGAGTACAGTGGAGTACAGTAGAGGTAGAGTACAGTGGAGCACAGTAGAGGTAGAGTATAGTGGAGCACTGTAGAGGTAGAGTACAGTGGAGTACAGTAGAGGTAGAGTACAGTGGAGCACAGTAGAGGTAGAGTACAGTGGAGTACAGTGGAGCACAGTAGAGTACAGTAGAGGTAGAGTACAGTGGAGCACAGTAGAGGTAGAGTACAGTGGAGTACAGTAGAGGTAGAGTACAGTAGAGCACAGTAGAGGTAGAATACAGTGGAGTACATTAGAGGTAGAGTACAGTGGAGTACAGTAGAGGTAGAGTACAGTGTAGTACAGTAGAGGTAGAGAACAGTAAAGTACAGTAGAGGTAGAGTACAGTGGAGTACAGTAGAGGTAGAGTACAGTAGAGCACAGTAGAGGTAGAATACATTGGAGTACAGTAGAGGTAGAGTACAGTGGAGTACAGTAGAGGTAGAGTACAGTGGAGTACAGTAGAGGTAGAGTACAGTGGAGCAGAGTAGAGGTAGAGTACAGTGGAGTACAGTAGAGGTAGAGTACAGTGGAGCACAGTAGAGCTAGAGTACAGTGGAGTACAGTGGAGCACAGTAGAGGTGGAGTACAGTAGAGTAGAGTATAGGTTGAGTACAGTGGAGTACAGTAGAGATAGAGTAGAGTGAAGTAGAGTAGAGATAGAGTACAGTGGATTAGAGTAGAGATAGAGTACAGTGGAGTACAGTAGAGGTAGAGTACAGTGGAGTACAGTAGAGGTAGAGAACAGTACAGTACAGTAGAGGTAGAGTACAGTGGAGTACAGTAGAGGTAGAGTACAGTAGAGCACAGTAGAGGTAGAATACAGTGGAGTACAGTAGAGGTAGAGTACAGTGGAGTACAGTAGAGGTAGAATACAGTGGAGTACAGTAGAGGTAGAGTACAGTGGAGCACAGTAAAGGTAGAGTACAGTGGAGTACAGTAGAGGTAGAGTACAGTGAAGCACAGTAGAGCTAGAGTACAGTGGAGTACAGTGGAGCATAGTAGAGGTGGAGTACAGTAGAGTAGAGTATAGGTTGAGTACAGTGGAGTACAGTAGAGATAGAGTAGAGTGGAGTAGAGTAGAGATAGAGTACAGTGGATAAGAGTAGATATAGAGTACAGTGGAGTATAGTTGAGGTAGAGTACAGTGGAGTACAGTAGAGGTAGAGTACAGTGGAGTACAGTAGAGGTAGAGAACAGTACAGTACAGTAGAGGTAGAGTAGAGTGGAGTACAGTAGAGGTAGAGTACAGTAGAGCACAGTAGAGGTAGAATACAGTGGAATACAGTAGAGGTAGAGTACAGTGGAGTACAGTAGAGGTAGAGTACAGTGGAGTACAGAAGAGATAGAGTACAGTGGAGCACAGTAGAGGTAGAGTACAGTGGAGCACAGTAGAGGTAGAGTACAGTGGAGCACAGTAGAGGTAGAGTACAGTGGAGTACAGTAGAGGTAGAGTACAGTGGAGTACAGTGGAGCACAGTAGAGGTGGAGTACAGTAGAGTACAGTAGAGGTAGAGTACAGTGGAGCACAGTAGAGGTAGAGTACAGTGGAGTACATTGGAGTACAGTAGAGGTGGAGTACAGTAGAGTACAGTAGAGGTAGAGAACAGTACAGTACAGTAGAGGTAGAGTACAGTGGAGTACAGTAGAGGTAGAGTACAGTAGAGCACAGTAGAGGTAGAATACAGCGGAGTACAGTAGAGGTAGAGTACAGTGTAGTACAGTAGAGGTAGAGAACAGTACAGTACAGTAGAGGTAGAGTACAGTGGAGTACAGTAGAGGTAGAATACAGTGGAGTACAGTAGAGGTAGAGTACAGCGGAGTACAGTAGAGGTAGAGTACAGTGGAGTTCAGTAGAGGTAGAGTACAGTGGAGCACAGTAGAGGTAGAGTACAGTGGAGTACAGTGGAGCACAGTAGAGGTGGAGTACAGTAGAGTAGAGTATAGGTTGAGTACAGTGGAGTACAGTAGAGATAGAGTAGAGTGGAGTAGAGTAGAGATAGAGTACAGTGGATTAGAGTAGATATAGAGTACAGTGGAGTATAGTTGAGGTAGAGTACAGTGGAGCACATTAGAGGTAGAGTACAGTGGAGTATAGTTGAGGTAGACTACAGTGGAGTACAGTAGAGGTAGAGTACAGTGGAGCACAGTAGAGATAGTGTACAGTAGAGCAGAGTAGAGGTAGAGTACAGTGGAGTACAGTAGAGGTAGAGTACAGTGGAACACTGTAGAGGTGGAGTACAGTGGAGTACAGTAGAGGTAGAGTACAGTGGAGCACAGTAGAGATAGAGTACAGTAGAGCAGAGTAGAGGTAGAGTACAGTGGAGTATAGTAGAGGTAGAGTACAGTGGAGTATAGTTGATGTAGACTACAGTGGAGTACAGTAGACGTAGAGTACAGTGGAGTACAGTAGAGGTAGAGTACAGTGGAGCACAGTGGAGGTAGAGTACAATGGAGTGTAGTTGAGGTAGAGAACAGTACAGTACAGTAGAGGTAGAGTAGAGTGGAGTACAGTAGAGGTAGAGTACAGTAGAGCACAGTAGAGGTAGAATACAGTGGAGTACAGTAGAGGTAGAGTACAGTAGAGTACAGTAGAGGTAGAGTACAGTGGAGTACAGAAGAGATAGAGTACAGTGGAGCACAGTAGAGGTAGAGTACAGTGGAGCACAGTAGAGGTAGAGTACAGTGGAGCACAGTAGAGGTAGAGTACAGTGGAGTACAGTAGAGGTAGAGTACAGTGGAGCACAGTAGAGGTAGAGTATAGTGGAGCACTGTAGAGGTAGAGTACAGTGGAGTACAGTAGAGGTAGAGTACAGTGGAGCACAGTAGAGGTAGAGTACAGTGGAGTACAGTGGAGCACAGTAGAGTACAGTAGAGGTAGAGTACAGTGGAGCACAGTAGAGGTAGAGTACAGTGGAGTACAGTAGAGGTAGAGTACAGTAGAGCACAGTAGAGGTAGAATACAGTGGAGTACATTAGAGGTAGAGTACAGTGGAGTACAGTAGAGGTAGAGTACAGTGTAGTACAGTAGAGGTAGAGAACAGTAAAGTACAGTAGAGGTAGAGTACAGTGGAGTACAGTAGAGGTAGAGTACAGTAGAGCACAGTAGAGGTAGAATACATTGGAGTACAGTAGAGGTAGAGTACAGTGGAGTACAGTAGAGGTAGAGTACAGTGGAGTACAGTAGAGGTAGAGTACAGTGGAGCAGAGTAGAGGTAGAGTACAGTGGAGTACAGTAGAGGTAGAGTACAGTGGAGCACAGTAGAGCTAGAGTACAGTGGAGTACAGTGGAGCACAGTAGAGGTGGAGTACAGTAGAGTAGAGTATAGGTTGAGTACAGTGGAGTACAGTAGAGATAGAGTAGAGTGAAGTAGAGTAGAGATAGAGTACAGTGGATTAGAGTAGAGATAGAGTACAGTGGAGTATAGTTGAGGTAGAGTACAGTGGAGCACAGTAGAGGTAGAGTAAAGTGGAGTACAGTGGAGCACAGTAGAGGTGGAGTACAGTAGAGTACAGTAGAGGTAGAGTACAGTGGAGCACAGTAGAGGTAGAGTACAGTGGAGTACATTGGAGTACAGTAGAGGTGGAGTACAGTAGAGTACAGTAGAGGTAGAAAACAGTACAGTACAGTAGAGGTAGAGTACAGTGGAGTACAGTAGAGGTAGAGTACAGTAGAGCACAGTAGAGGTAGAATACAGTAGAGCACAGTAGAGGTAGAATACAGTGGAGTACAGTAGAGGTAGAGTACAGTGGAGTACAGTAGAGGTAGAGTACAGTGGAGTACAGTAGAGGTAGAGAACAGTACAGTACAGTAGAGGTAAAGTACAGTGGAGTACAGTAGAGGTAGAGTACAGTAGAGCACAGTAGAGGTAGAATACAGTGGAGTACAGTAGAGGTAGAGTACAGTGGAGCACAGTAGAGGTAGAGTACATTGGAGTACAGTAGAGGTAGAGTACAGTGGAGTACAGTAGAGGTAGAGTACAGTGGAGTAGAGTAGAGGTAGAGTACAGTGGAGTACAGTAGAGGTAGAGTACAGTGGAGCACAGTAAAGGTAGAGTACAGTGGAGTAAAGTAGAGGTAGAGTACAGTGGAGTACAGTAGAGGTAGAGTACAGTGGAGCACAGTAAAGGTAGAGTACAGTGGAGTACAGTAGAGGAAGAGTACAGTGAAGCACAGTAGAGTTAGAGTACAGTGGAGTACAGTGGAGCACAGTAGAGGTGGAGTACAGTAGAGTAGAGTATAGGTTGAGTACAGTGGAGTAGAGTAGAGATAGAGTAGAGTGAAGTAGAGTAGAGATAGAGTACAGTGGATTAGAGTAGAGATAGAGTACAGTGGAGTATAGTTGAGGTAGAGTACAGTGGAGCACAGTAGAGGTAGAGTACAGTGGAGTACAGTGGAGCACAGTAGAGGTGGAGTACAGTAGAGTACAGTAGAGGTAGAGTACAGTGGAGCACAGTAGAGGTAGAGTCAATTGGAGTACATTGGAGTACAGTAGAGGTGGAGTACAGTAGAGTACAGTAGAGGTAGAGAACAGTACAGTACAGTAGAGGTAGAGTACAGTGGAGTACAGTAGAGGTAGAGTACAGTAGAGCACAGTAGAGGTAGAATACAGTAGAGCACAGTAGAGGTAGAATACAGTGGAGTACAGTAGAGGTAGAGTACAGTGGAGTACAGTAGAGGTAGAGTACAGTGGAATACAGTAGAGGTAGAGTACAGTGGAGAACTGTAGAGGTGGAGTACAGTGGAGTACAGTAGAGGTAGAGTACAGTGGAGCACAGTAGAGATAGAGTACAGTGGAGCACAGTAGAGGTAGAGTACAGTAGAGCACAGTAGAGGTAGAATACAGTAGAGCACAGTAGAGGTAGAATACAGTGGAGTACAGTAGAGGTAGAGTACAGGGGAGTACAGTAGAGGTAGAGTACAGTGGAGTACAGTAGAGGTAGAGAACAGTACAGTACAGTAGAGGTAAAGTACAGTGGAGTACAGTAGAGGTAGAGTACAGTAGAGCACAGTAGAGGTAGAATACAGTGGAGTACAGTAGAGGTAGAGTACAGTGGAGCACAGTAGAGGTAGAGTACAGTGGAGTACAGTAGAGGTAGAGTACAGTGGAGTACAGTAGAGGTAGAGTACATTGGAGTACAGTAGAGGTAGAGTACAGTGGAGTACAGTAGAGGTAGAGTACAGTGGAGCACAGTAAAGGTAGAGTACAGTGGAGTACAGTAGAGGAAGAGTACAGTGAAGCACAGTAGAGCTAGAGTACAGTGGAGTACAGTGGAGCACAGTAGAGGTGGAGTACAGTAGAGTAGAGTATAGGTTGAGTACAGTGGAGTAGAGTAGAGATAGAGTAGAGTGAAGTAGAGTAGAGATAGAGTACAGTGGATTAGAGTAGAGATAGAGTACAGTGGAGTATAGTTGAGGTAGAGTACAGTGGAGCACAGTAGAGGTAGAGTACAGTGGAGCACAGTAGAGGTAGAGTCAAGTGGAGTACATTGGAGTACAGTAGAGGTGGAGTACAGTAGAGTACAGTAGAGGTAGAGAACAGTACAGTACAGTAGAGGTAGAGTACAGTGGAGTACAGTAGAGGTAGAGTACAGTAGAGCACAGTAGAGGTAGAATACAGTAGAGCACAGTAGAGGTAGAATACAGTGGAGTACAGTAGAGGTAGAGTACAGTGGAGTACAGTAGAGGTAGAGTACAGTGGAGTACAGTAGAGGTAGAGAACAGTACAGTACAGTAGAGGTAGAGTACAGTGGAGTACAGTAGAGGTAGAGTACAGTAGAGCACAGTAGAGGTAGAATACAGTGGAGTACAGTAGAGGTAGAGTACAGTGGAGTACAGTAGAGGTAGAATACAGTGGAGTACAGTAGAGGTAGAGTACAGTGGAGCACAGTAAAGGTAGAGTACAGTGGAGTACAGTAGAGGTAGAGTACAGTGAAGCACAGTAGAGCTAGAGTACAGTGGAGTACAGTGGAGCATAGTAGAGGTGGAGTACAGTAGAGTAGAGTATAGGTTGAGTACAGTGGAGTACAGTAGAGATAGAGTAGAGTGGAGTAGAGTAGAGATAGAGTACAGTGGATAAGAGTAGATATAGAGTACAGTGGAGTATAGTTGAGGTAGAGTACAGTGGAGTACAGTAGAGGTAGAGTACAGTGGAGTACAGTAGAGGTAGAGAACAGTACAGTACAGTAGAGGTAGAGTAGAGTGGAGTACAGTAGAGGTAGAGTACAGTAGAGCACAGTAGAGGTAGAATACAGTGGAATACAGTAGAGGTAGAGTACAGTGGAGTACAGTAGAGGTAGAGTAGAGTGGAGTACAGAAGAGATAGAGTACAGTGGAGCACAGTAGAGGTAGAGTACAGTGGAGCACAGTAGAGGTAGAGTACAGTGGAGCACAGTAGAGGTAGAGTACAGTGGAGTACAGTAGAGGTAGAGTACAGTGGAGTACAGTGGAGCACAGTAGAGGTGGAGTACAGTAGAGTACAGTAGAGGTAGAGTACAGTGGAGCACAGTAGAGGTAGAGTACAGTGGAGTACATTGGAGTACAGTAGAGGTGGAGTACAGTAGAGTACAGTAGAGGTAGAGAACAGTACAGTACAGTAGAGGTAGAGTACAGTGGAGTACAGTAGAGGTAGAGTACAGTAGAGCACAGTAGAGGTAGAATACAGCGGAGTACAGTAGAGGTAGAGTACAGTGGAGTACAGTAGAGGTAGAGTACAGTGTAGTACAGTAGAGGTAGAGAACAGTACAGTACAGTAGAGGTAGAGTACAGTGGAGTACAGTAGAGGTAGAATACAGTGGAGTACAGTAGAGGTAGAGTACAGCGGAGTACAGTAGAGGTAGAGTACAGTGGAGTTCAGTAGAGGTAGAGTACAGTGGAGCACAGTAGAGGTAGATTACAGTGGAATACAGTGGAGCACAGTAGAGGTGGAGTACAGTAGAGTAGAGTATAGGTTGAGTACAGTGGAGTACAGTAGAGATAGAGTAGAGTGGAGTAGAGTAGAGATAGAGTACAGTGGATTAGAGTAGATATAGAGTACAGTGGAGTATAGTTGAGGTAGAGTACAGTGGAGCACATTAGAGGTAGAGTACAGTGGAGTATAGTTGAGGTAGACTACAGTGGAGTACAGTAGAGGTAGAGTACAGTGGAGCACAGTAGAGATAGTGTACAGTAGAGCAGAGTAGAGGTAGAGTACAGTGGAGTACAGTAGAGGTAGAGTACAGTGGAACACTGTAGAGGTGGAGTACAGTGGAGTACAGTAGAGGTAGAGTACAGTGGAGCACAGTAGAGATAGAGTACAGTAGAGCAGAGTAGAGGTAGAGTACAGTGGAGTATAGTAGAGGTAGAGTACAGTGGAGTATAGTTGATGTAGACTACAGTGGAGTACAGTAGACGTAGAGTACAGTGGAGTACAGTAGAGGTAGAGTACAGTGGAGCACAGTGGAGGTAGAGTACAATGGAGTATAGTTGAGGTAGAGAACAGTACAGTACAGTAGAGGTAGAGTAGAGTGGAGTACAGTAGAGGTAGAGTACAGTAGAGCACAGTAGAGGTAGAATACAGTGGAGTACAGTAGAGGTAGAGTACAGTGGAGTACAGTAGAGGTAGAGTACAGTGGAGTACAGAAGAGATAGAGTACAGTGGAGCACAGTAGAGGTAGAGTACAGTGGAGCACAGTAGAGGTAGAGTACAGTGGAGCACAGTAGAGGTAGAGTACAGTGGAGTACAGTAGAGGTAGAGTACAGTGGAGCATAGTAGAGGTAGAGTACAGTGGAGCACTGTAGAGGTAGAGTACAGTGGAGTACAGTAGAGGTAGAGTACAGTGGAGCACAGTAGAGGTAGAGTACAGTGGAGTACAGTGGAGCACAGTAGAGTACAGTAGAGGTAGAGTACAGTGGAGCACAGTAGAGGTAGAGTACAGTGGAGTACAGTAGAGGTAGAGTACAGTAGAGCACAGTAGAGGTAGAATACAGTGGAGTACATTAGAGGTAGAGTACAGTGGAGTACAGTAGAGGTAGAGTACAGTGTAGTACAGTAGAGGTAGAGAACAGTAAAGTACAGTAGAGGTAGAGTACAGTGGAGTACAGTAGAGGTAGAGTACAGTAGAGCACAGTAGAGGTAGAATACATTGGAGTACAGTAGAGGTAGAGTACAGTGGAGTACAGTAGAGGTAGAGTACAGTGGAGTACAGTAGAGGTAGAGTACAGTGGAGCAGAGTAGAGGTAGAGTACAGTGGAGTACAGTAGAGGTAGAGTACAGTGGAGCACAGTAGAGCTAGAGTACAGTGGAGTACAGTGGAGCACAGTAGAGGTGGAGTACAGTAGAGTAGAGTATAGGTTGAGTACAGTGGAGTACAGTAGAGATAGAGTAGAGTGGAGTAGAGTAGAGATAGAGTACAGTGGATTAGAGTAGAGAAAGAGTACAGTGGAGTATAGTTGAAGTAGAGTACAGTGGAGCAAAGTAGAGGTAGAGTACAGTGGAGTATAGTTGAGGTAGACTACAGTGGAGTACAGTAGAGGTAGAGTACAGTGGAGCACAGTAGAGATAGAGTACAGTAGAGCAGAGTAGATGTAGAGTACAGTGGAGTACAGTAGAGGTAGAGTACAGTGGAGAACTGTAGAGGTGGAGTACAGTGGAGTACAGTAGAGGTAGAGTACAGTGGAGCACAGTAGAGATAGAGTACAGTGGAGCACAGTAGAGGTAGAGTACAGTGGAGCACAGTAGAGGTAGAGTACAGTGAAGTATAGTAGAGGTAGAATACAGTGGAGTACAGTAGAGGTAGAGTACAGTGGAGTACAGTAGAGGTAGAGTACAGTGGAGTACAGTAGAGGTAGAGTACAGTGGAGCACAGTAGAGGTAGAGTACAGTGGAGTACAGTAGAGGTAGAGTACAGTGGAGCACAGTAGAGCTAGAGTACAGTGGATTACAGTGGAGCACAGTAGAGGTGGTGTACAGTAGAGTAGAGTATAGGTAGAGTACAGTGGAGTACAGTAGAGATAGAGTAGAGTGGAGTAGAATAGAGATAGAGTACAGTGGATTAGAGTAGAGATAGAGTACAGTGGAGTATAGTTGAGGTAGAGTACAGTGGAGCACAGTAGAGGTAGAGTACAGTGGAGCACAGTAGAGGTAGAGTACAGTGGAGTACAGTAGAGGTAGAGTACAGTGGAGCACAGTAGAGATAGTGTAGAGTAGAGCAGAGTAGAGGTAGAGTACAGTGGAGGACAGTAGAGGTAGAGTACAGTGGAGCACTGTAGAGGTGGAGTACAGTGGAGTACAGTAGAGGTAGAGTACAGTGGAGCACAGTAGAGATAGAGTACAGTAGAGCACATTAGAGGTAGAGTACAGTGGAGTATAGTAGAGGTAGAGTCAAGTGGAGTACATTGGAGTACAGTAGAGGTGGAGTACAGTAGAGTACAGTAGAGGTAGAGAACAGTACAGTACAGTAGAGGTAGAGTACAGTGGAGTACAGTAGAGGTAGAGTACAGTAGAGCACAGTAGAGGTAGAATACAGTAGAGCACAGTAGAGGTAGAATACAGTGGAGTACAGTAGAGGTAGAGTACAGTGGAGTACAGTAGAGGTAGAGTACAGTGGAGCACAGTAGAGATAGAGTACAGTAGAGCACATTAGAGGTAGAGTACAGTGGAGTATAGTAGAGGTAGAGTCAAGTGGAGTACATTGGAGTACAGTAGAGGTGGAGTACAGTTGAGTACAGTAGAGGTAGAGAATAGTACAATACAGTAGAGGTAGAGTACAGTGGAGTACAGTAGAGGTAGAGTACAGTAGAGCACAGTAGAGGTAGAATACAGTAGAGCACAGTAGAGGTAGAATACAGTGGAGTACAGTAGAGGTAGAGTACAGTGGAGTACAGTAGAGGTAGAGTACAGTGGAGTACAGTAGAGGTAGAGTACAGTGGAGTACAGTAGAGGTAGAGTACAGTGGAGCACAGTAAAGGTAGAGTACAGTGGAGTACAGTAGAGGAAGAGTACAGTGAAGCACAGTAGAGCTAGAGTACAGTGGAGTACAGTGGAGCACAGTAGAGGTGGAGTACAGTAGAGTAGAGTATAGGTTGAGTACAGTGGAGTACAGTAGAGATAGAGTAGAGTGAAGTAGAGTAGAGATAGAGTACAGTGGATTAGAGTAGAGATAGAGTACAGTGGAGTATAGTTGAGGTAGAGTACAGTGGAGCACAGTAGAGGTAGAGTACAGTGGAGTACAGTGGAGCACAGTAGAGGTGGAGTACAGTAGAGTACAGTAGAGGTAGAGTACAGTGGAGCACAGTAGAGGTAGAGTACAGTGGAGTACATTGGAGTACAGTAGAGGTGGAGTACAGTAGAGTACAGTAGAGGTAGAGAACAGTACAGTACAGTAGAGGTAGAGTACAGTGGAGTACAGTAGAGGTAGAGTACAGTAGAGCACAGTAGAGGTAGAATACAGTAGAGCACAGTAGAGGTAGAATACAGTGGAGTACAGTAGAGGTAGAGTACAGTGGAGTACAGTAGAGGTAGAGTACAGTGGAGCACAGTAGAGCTAGAGTACAGTGGATTACAGTGGAGCACAGTAGAGGTGGTGTACAGTAGAGTAGAGTATAGGTAGAGTACAGTGGAGTACAGTAGAGATAGAGTAGAGTGGAGTAGAGTAGAGATAGAGTACAGTGGATTAGAGTAGAGATAGAGTACAGTGGAGTATAGTTGAGGTAGAGTACAGTGGAGCACAGTAGAGGTAGAGTAAAGTGGAGCACAGTAGAGGTAGAGTACAGTGGAGTACAGTAGAGGTAGAGTACAGTGGAGCACAGTAGAGATAGTGTAGAGTAGAGCAGAGTAGAGGTGGAGTACAGTGGAGTACAGTAGAGGTAGAGTACAGTGGAGCACTGTAGAGGTGGAGTACAGTGGAGTACAGTAGAGGTAGAGTATGGTGGAGTACAGTAGAGGTAGAGTACAGTGGAGCACAGTAGAGGTAGAGTACAGTGGAGTATAGTTGAGGTAGAGAACAGTGGAGCACAGTAGAGGTAGAGTACAGTGGAGCACAGTAGAGGTAGAGTACAGTGGAGCACAGTAGAGGTAGATTACAGTGGAGCACAGTAGAGGTAGAGTACAGTGGAGCACAGTAGAGGTAGAGTACAGTGGAGCACAGTAGAGGTAGAGTACAGTGGAGCACAGTAGAGGTAGAGTACAGTGGAGCACAGTAGAGGTAGAGTACAGTGGAGTACAGTAGAGGTAGAGTACAGTGGAGTACAGTAGAGGTAGAGTACAGTGGAGTACAGTAGAGGTAGAGTACAGTGGAGTACAGTAGAGGTAGAGTACAGTGGAGCACAGTAAAGGTAGAGTACAGTGGAGTACAGTACAGTAGAGGAAGAGTACAGTGAAGCACAGTAGAGCTAGAGTACAGTGGAGTACAGTGGAGCACAGTAGAGGTGGAGTACAGTAGAGTAGAGTATAGGTTGAGTACAGTGGAGTACAGTAGAGATAGAGTAGAGTGAAGTAGAGTAGAGATAGAGTACAGTGGATTAGAGTAGAGATAGAGTACAGTGGAGTATAGTTGAGGTAGAGTACAGTGGAGCACAGTAGAGGTAGAGTACAGTGGAGTACAGTGGAGCACAGTAGAGGTGGAGTACAGTAGAGTACAGTAGAGGTAGAGTACAGTGGAGCACAGTAGAGGTAGAGTACAGTGGAGTACATTGGAGTACAGTAGAGGTGGAGTACAGTAGAGTACAGTAGAGGTAGAGAACAGTACAGTACAGTAGAGGTAGAGTACAGTGGAGTACAGTAGAGGTAGAGTACAGTAGAGCACAGTAGAGGTAGAATACAGTAGAGCACAGTAGAGGTAGAATACAGTGGAGTACAGTAGAGGTAGAGTACAGGGGAGTACAGTAGAGGTAGAGTACAGTGGAGTACAGTAGAGGTAGAGAACAGTACAGTACAGTAGAGGTAAAGTACAGTGGAGTACAGTAGAGGTAGAGTACAGTAGAGCACAGTAGAGGTAGAATACAGTGGAGTACAGTAGAGGTAGAGTACAGTGGAGCACAGTAGAGGTAGAGTACATTGGAGTACAGTAGAGGTAGAGTACAGTGGAGTACAGTAGAGGTAGAGTACAGTGGAGTACAGTAGAGGTAGAGTACAGTGGAGTACAGTAGAGGTAGAGTACAGTGGAGCACAGTAAAGGTAGAGTACAGTGGAGTACAGTAGAGGAAGAGTACAGTGAAGCACAGTAGAGCTAGAGTACAGTGGAGTACAGTGGAGCACAGTAGAGGTGGAGTACAGTAGAGTAGAGTATAGGTTGAGTACAGTGGAGTAGAGTAGAGATAGAGTAGAGTGAAGTAGAGTAGAGATAGAGTACAGTGGATTAGAGTAGAGATAGAGTACAGTGGAGTATAGTTGAGGTAGAGTACAGTGGAGCACAGTAGAGGTAGAGTACAGTGGAGCACAGTAGAGGTAGAGTCAAGTGGAGTACATTGGAGTACAGTAGAGGTGGAGTACAGTAGAGTACAGTAGAGGTAGAGAACAGTACAGTACAGTAGAGGTAGAGTACAGTGGAGTACAGTAGAGGTAGAGTACAGTAGAGCACAGTAGAGTTAGAATATAGTAGAGCACAGTAGAGGTAGAATACAGTGGAGTACAGTAGAGGTAGAGTACAGTGGAGTACAGTAGAGGTAGAGTACAGTGGAGTACAGTAGAGGTAGAGAACAGTACAGTAAAGTAGAGGTAGAGTACAGTGGAGTACAGTAGAGGTAGAGTACAGTAGAGCACAGTAGAGGTAGAATACAGTGGAGTACAGTTGAGGTAGAGTACAGTGGAGTACAGTAGAGGTAGAATACAGTGGAGTACAGTAGAGGTAGAGTACAGTGGAGCACAGTAAAGGTAGAGTACAGTGGAGTACAGTAGAGGTAGAGTACAGTGAAGCACAGTAGAGCTAGAGTACAGTGGAGTACAGTGGAGCACAGTAGAGGTGGAGTACAGTAGAGTAGAGTATAGGTTGAGTACAGTGGAGTACAGTAGAGATAGAGTAGAGTGGAGTAGAGTAGAGATAGAGTACAGTGGATTAGAGTAGATATAGAGTACAGTGGAGTATAGTTGAGGTAGAGTACAGTGGAGTACAGTAGAGGTAGAGTACAGTGGAGTACAGTAGAGGTAGAGAACAGTACAGTACAGTAGAGGTAGAGTAGAGTGGAGTACAGTAGAGGTAGAGTACAGTAGAGCACAGTAGAGGTAGAATACAGTGGAATACAGTAGAGGTAGAGTACAGTGGAGTACAGTAGAGGTAGAGTACAGTGGAGTACAGAAGAGATAGAGTACAGTGGAGCACAGTAGAGGTAGAGTACAGTGGAGCACAGTAGAGGTAGAGTACAGTGGAGCACAGTAGAGGTAGAGTACAGTGGAGTACAGTAGAGGTAGAGTACAGTGGAGTAAAGTGGAGCACAGTAGAGGTGGAGTACAGTAGAGTACAGTAGAGGTAGAGTACAGTGGAGCACAGTAGAGGTAGAGTACAGTGGAGTACATTGGAGTACAGTAGAGGTGGAGTACAGTAGAGTACAGTAGAGGTAGAGAACAGTACAGTACAGTAGAGGTAGAGTACAGTGGAGTACAGTAGAGGTAGAGTACAGTAGAGCACAGTAGAGGTAGAATACAGCGGAGTACAGTAGAGGTAGAGTACAGTGGAGTACAGTAGAGGTAGAGTACAGTGTAGTACAGTAGAGGTAGAGAACAGTACAGTACAGTAGAGGTAGAGTACAGTGGAGTACAGTAGAGGTAGAGTACAGTAGAGCAAGGTAGAGGTAGAATACAGTGGAGTACAGTAGAGGTAGAGTACAGCGGAGTACAGTAGAGGTAGAGTACAGTGGAGTTCAGTAGAGGTAGAGTACAGTGGAGCACAGTAGAGGTAGAGTACAGTGGAGTACAGTGGAGCACAGTAGAGGTGGAGTACAGTAGAGTAGAGTATAGGTTGAGTACAGTGGAGTACAGTAGAGATAGAGTAGAGTGGAGTAGAGTAGAGATAGAGTACAGTGGATTAGAGTAGATATAGAGTACAGTGGAGTATAGTTGAGGTAGACTACAGTGGAGTACAGTAGAGGTAGAGTACAGTGGAGCACAGTAGAGATAGTGTACAGTAGAGCAGAGTAGAGGTAGAGTACAGTGGAGTACAGTAGAGGTAGAGTACAGTGGAACACTGTAGAGGTGGAGTACAGTGGAGTACAGTAGAGGTAGAGTACAGTGGAGCACAGTAGAGATAGAGTACAGTAGAGCAGAGTAGAGGTAGAGTACAGTGGAGTATAGTAGAGGTAGAGTACAGTGGAGTATAGTTGAGGTAGACTACAGTGGAGTACAGTAGAGGTAGAGTACAGTGGAGTACAGTAGAGGTAGAGTACAGTGGAGCACAGTGGAGGTAGAGTACAATGGAGTATAGTTGAGGTAGAGAACAGTACAGTACAGTAGAGGTAGAGTAGAGTGGAGTACAGTAGAGGTAGAGTACAGTAGAGCACAGTAGAGGTAGAATAAAGTGGAGTACAGTAGAGGTAGAGTACAGTGGAGTACAGTAGAGGTAGAGTACAGTGGAGTACAGTAGAGGTAGAGTACAGTGGAGCACAGTAGAGGTAGAGTACAGTGGAGCACAGTAGAGGTAGAGTACAGTGGAGTACAGTAGAGGTAGAGTACAGTGGAGCACAGTAGAGGTAGAGTACAGTGGAGCACTGTAGAGGTAGAGTACAGTGGAGTACAGTAGAGGTAGAGTACAGTGGAGCACAGTAGAGGTAGAGTACAGTGGAGTACAGTGGAGCACAGTAGAGTACAGTAGAGGTAGAGTACAGTGGAGCACAGTAGAGGTAGAGTACAGTGGAGTACAGTAGAGGTAGAGTACAGTAGAGCACAGTAGAGGTAGAATACAGTGGAGTACAGTAGAGGTAGAGTACAGTGGAGTACAGTAGAGGTAGAGTACAGTGTAGTACAGTAGAGGTAGAGAACAGTAAAGTACAGTAGAGGTAGAGTACAGTGGAGTACAGTAGAGGTAGAGTACAGTAGAGCACAGTAGAGGTAGAATACATTGGAGTACAGTAGAGGTAGAGTACAGTGGAGTACAGTAGAGGTAGAGTACAGTGGAGTACAGTAGAGGTAGAGTACAGTGGAGCAGAGTAGAGGTAGAGTACAGTGGAGTACAGTAGAGGTAGAGTACAGTGGAGCACAGTAGAGCTAGAGTACAGTGGAGTACAGTGGAGCACAGTAGAGGTGGAGTACAGTAGAGTAGAGTATAGGTTGAGTACAGTGGAGTACAGTAGAGATAGAGTAGAGTGGAGTAGAGTAGAGATAGAGTACAGTGGATTAGAGTAGAGAAAGAGTACAGTGGAGTATAGTTGAGGTAGAGTACAGTGGAGCAAAGTAGAGGTAGAGTACAGTGGAGTATAGTTGAGGTAGACTACAGTGGAGTACAGTAGAGGTAGAGTACAGTGGAGCACAGTAGAGATAGAGTACAGTAGAGCAGAGTAGATGTAGAGTACAGTGGAGTACAGTAGAGGTAGAGTACAGTGGAGAACTGTAGAGGTGGAGTACAGTGGAGTACAGTAGAGGTAGAGTACAGTGGAGCACAGTAGAGATAGAGTACAGTGGAGTACAGTAGAGGTAGAGTACAGTGGAGCACAGTAGAGGTAGAGTACAGTGAAGTATAGTAGAGGTAGAATACAGTGGAGTACAGTAGAGGTAGAGTACAGTGGAGTACAGTAGAGGTAGAGTACAGTGGAGTACAGTAGAGGTAGAGTACAGTGGAGCACAGTAGAGGTAGAGTACAGTGGAGTACAGTAGAGGTAGAGTACAGTGGAGCACAGTAGAGCTAGAGTACAGTGGATTACAGTGGAGCACAGTAGAGGTGGTGTACAGTAGAGTAGAGTATAGGTAGAGTACAGTGGAGTACAGTAGAGATAGAGTAGAGTGGAGTAGAGTAGAGATAGAGTACAGTGGATTAGAGTAGAGATAGAGTACAGTGGAGTATAGTTGAGGTAGAGTACAGTGGAGCACAGTAGAGGTAGAGTACAGTGGAGCACAGTAGAGGTAGAGTACAGTGGAGTACAGTAGAGGTAGAGTACAGTGGAGCACAGTAGAGATAGTGTAGAGTAGAGCAGAGTAGAGTTAGAGTACAGTGGAGTACAGTAGAGGTAGAGTACAGTGGAGCACTGTAGAGGTGGAGTACAGTGGAGTACAGTAGAGGTAGAGTACAGTGGAGCACAGTAGAGATAGAGTACAGTAGAGCACATTAGAGGTAGAGTACAGTGGAGTATAGTAGAGGTAGAGTACAGTGGAGTATAGTTGAGGTAGACTACAGTGGAGTACAGTAGAGGTAGAGTATAGTGGAGTACAGTAGAGGTAGAGTACAGTGGAGCACAGTAGAGGTAGAGTACAGTGGAGTATAGTTGAGGTAGAGAACAGTACAGTACAGTAGAGGTAGAGTAGAGTGGAGTACAGTAGAGGTAGAGTACAGAAGAGCACAGTAGAGGTAGAATACAGTGGAGTACAGTAGAGGTAGAATACAGTGTAGTACAGTAGAGGTAGAGTACAGTGGAGTACAGAAGAGGTAAAGTACAGTGGAGCACAGGAGAGGTAAAGTACAGTGGAGCACAGTAGAGGTAGAGTACAGTGGAGCACAGTAGAGGTAGAGTACAGTGGAGTACAGTAGAGGTAGAGTACAGTGGAGCACAGTAGAGGTAGAGTACAGTGGAGCACAGTAGAGGTAGAGTACATTGGAGTACAGTAGAGGTAGAGTACAGTGGAGTACAGTAGAGGTAGAGTAGAGTGGAGTACAGTAGAGGTAGAGTACAGTGGAGTACAGTAGAGGTAGAGTACAGTGGAGCACAGTAAAGGTAGAGTACAGTGGAGTACAGTAGAGGAAGAGTACAGTGAAGCACAGTAGAGCTAGAGTACAGTGGAGTACAGTGGAGCACAGTAGAGGTGGAGTACAGTAGAGTAGAGTATAGGTTGAGTACAGTGGAGTAGAGTAGAGATAGAGTAGAGTGAAGTAGAGTAGAGATAGAGTACAGTGGATTAGAGTAGAGATAGAGTACAGTGGAGTATAGTTGAGGTAGAGTACAGTGGAGCACAGTAGAGGTAGAGTACAGTGGAGTACAGTGGAGCACAGTAGAGGTGGAGTACAGTAGAGTACAGTAGAGGTAGAGAACAGTACAGTACAGTAGAGGTAGAGTACAGTGGAGTACAGTAGAGGTAGAGTACAGTAGAGCACAGTAGAGGTAGAATACAGTAGAGCACAGTAGAGGTAGAATACAGTGGAGTACAGTAGAGGTAGAGTACAGTGGAGTACAGTAGAGGTAGAGTACAGTGGAGTACAGTAGAGGTAGAGAACAGTACAGTACAGTAGAGGTAGAGTACAGTGGAGTACAGTAGAGGTAGAGTACAGTAGAGCACAGTAGAGGTAGAATACAGTGGAGTACAGTAGAGGTAGAGTACAGTGGAGTACAGTAGAGGTAGAATACAGTGGAGTACAGTAGAGGTAGAGTACAGTGGAGCACAGTAAAGGTAGAGTACAGTGGAGTACAGAAGAGGTAGAGTACAGTGAAGCACAGTAGAGCTAGAGTACAGTGGAGTACAGTGGAGCACAGTAGAGGTGGAGTACAGTAGAGTAGAGTATAGGTTGAGTACAGTGGAGTACAGTAGAGATAGAGTAGAGTGGAGTAGAGTAGAGATAGAGTACAGTGGATTAGAGTAGATATAGAGTACAGTGGAGTATAGTTGAGGTAGAGTACAGTGGAGTACAGTAGAGGTAGAGTACAGTGGAGTACAGTAGAGGTAGAGAACAGTACAGTACAGTAGAGGTAGAGTAGAGTGGAGTACAGTAGAGGTAGAGTACAGTGGAGCACAGTAGAGGTAGAATACAGTGGAATACAGTAGAGGTAGAGTACAGTGGAGTACAGTAGAGGTAGAGTACAGTGGAGTACAGAAGAGATAGAGTACAGTGGAGCACAGTAGAGGTAGAGTACAGTGGAGCACAGTAGAGGTAGAGTACAGTGGAGCACAGTAGAGGTAGAGTACAGTGGAGTACAGTAGAGGTAGAGTACAGTGGAGTACAGTGGAGCACAGTAGAGGTGGAGTACAGTGGAGTACAGTAGAGGTAGAGTATGGTGGAGTACAGTAGAGGTAGAGTACAGTGGAGCACAGTAGAGGTAGAGTACAGTGGAGTATAGTTGAGGTAGAGAACAGTGGAGCACAGTAGAGGTAGAGTACAGTGGAGTACAGTAGATGTAGAGTACAGTAGAGCACAGTAGAGGTAGAATACAGTGGAGTACAGTAGAGGTAGAGTACAGTGGAGTACAGTAGAGGTAGAGTACAGTGGAGCACAGTAGAGGTAGAGTACAGTGGAGCACAGTAGAGGTAGAGTACAGTGGAGTACAGTAGAGGTAGAGTACAGTGGAGCACAGTAGAGATAGTGTAGAGTAGAGCAGAGTAGAGGTGGAGTACAGTGGAGTACAGTAGAGGTAGAGTACAGTGGAGCACTGTAGAGGTGGAGTACAGTGGAGTACAGTAGAGGTAGAGTATGGTGGAGTACAGTAGAGGTAGAGTACAGTGGAGCACAGTAGAGGTAGAGTACAGTGGAGTATAGTTGAGGTAGAGAACAGTGGAGCACAGTAGAGGTAGAGTACAGTGGAGCACAGTAGAGGTAGAGTACAGTGGAGCACAGTAGAGGTAGATTACAGTGGAGCACAGTAGAGGTAGAGTACAGTGGAGCACAGTAGAGGTAGAGTACAGTGGAGCACAGTAGAGGTAGAGTACAGTGGAGCACAGTAGAGGTAGAGTACAGTGGAGCACAGTAGAGGTAGAGTACAGTGGAGTACAGTAGAGGTAGAGTACAGTGGAGTACAGTAGAGGTAGAGTACAGTGGAGTACAGTAGAGGTAGAGTACAGTGGAGTACAGTAGAGGTAGAGTACAGTGGAGCACAGTAAAGGTAGAGTACAGTGGAGTACAGTACAGTAGAGGAAGAGTACAGTGAAGCACAGTAGAGCTAGAGTACAGTGGAGTACAGTGGAGCACAGTAGAGGTGGAGTACAGTAGAGTAGAGTATAGGTTGAGTACAGTGGAGTACAGTAGAGATAGAGTAGAGTGAAGTAGAGTAGAGATAGAGTACAGTGGATTAGAGTAGAGATAGAGTACAGTGGAGTATAGTTGAGGTAGAGTACAGTGGAGCACAGTAGAGGTAGAGTACAGTGGAGTACAGTGGAGCACAGTAGAGGTGGAGTACAGTAGAGTACAGTAGAGGTAGAGTACAGTGGAGCACAGTAGAGGTAGAGTACAGTGGAGTACATTGGAGTACAGTAGAGGTGGAGTACAGTAGAGTACAGTAGAGGTAGAGAACAGTACAGTACAGTAGAGGTAGAGTACAGTGGAGTACAGTAGAGGTAGAGTACAGTAGAGCACAGTAGAGGTAGAATACAGTAGAGCACAGTAGAGGTAGAATACAGTGGAGTACAGTAGAGGTAGAGTACAGGGGAGTACAGTAGAGGTAGAGTACAGTGGAGTACAGTAGAGGTAGAGAACAGTACAGTACAGTAGAGGTAAAGTACAGTGGAGTACAGTAGAGGTAGAGTACAGTAGAGCACAGTAGAGGTAGAATACAGTGGAGTACAGTAGAGGTAGAGTACAGTGGAGCACAGTAGAGGTAGAGTACATTGGAGTACAGTAGAGGTAGAGTACAGTGGAGTACAGTAGAGGTAGAGTACAGTGGAGTACAGTAGAGGTAGAGTACAGTGGAGTACAGTAGAGGTAGAGTACAGTGGAGCACAGTAAAGGTAGAGTACAGTGGAGTACAGTAGAGGAAGAGTACAGTGAAGCACAGTAGAGCTAGAGTACAGTGGAGTACAGTGGAGCACAGTAGAGGTGGAGTACAGTAGAGTAGAGTATAGGTTGAGTACAGTGGAGTAGAGTAGAGATAGAGTAGAGTGAAGTAGAGTAGAGATAGAGTACAGTGGATTAGAGTAGAGATAGAGTACAGTGGAGTATAGTTGAGGTAGAGTACAGTGGAGCACAGTAGAGGTAGAGTACAGTGGAGCACAGTAGAGGTAGAGTCAAGTGGAGTACATTGGAGTACAGTAGAGGTGGAGTACAGTAGAGTACAGTAGAGGTAGAGAACAGTACAGTACAGTAGAGGTAGAGTACAGTGGAGTACAGTAGAGGTAGAGTACAGTAGAGCACAGTAGAGTTAGAATATAGTAGAGCACAGTAGAGGTAGAATACAGTGGAGTACAGTAGAGGTAGAGTACAGTGGAGTACAGTAGAGGTAGAGTACAGTGGAGTACAGTAGAGGTAGAGAACAGTACAGTAAAGTAGAGGTAGAGTACAGTGGAGTACAGTAGAGGTAGAGTACAGTAGAGCACAGTAGAGGTAGAATACAGTGGAGTACAGTTGAGGTAGAGTACAGTGGAGTACAGTAGAGGTAGAATACAGTGGAGTACAGTAGAGGTAGAGTACAGTGGAGCACAGTAAAGGTAGAGTACAGTGGAGTACAGTAGAGGTAGAGTACAGTGAAGCACAGTAGAGCTAGAGTACAGTGGAGTACAGTGGAGCACAGTAGAGGTGGAGTACAGTAGAGTAGAGTATAGGTTGAGTACAGTGGAGTACAGTAGAGATAGAGTAGAGTGGAGTAGAGTAGAGATAGAGTACAGTGGATTAGAGTAGATATAGAGTACAGTGGAGTATAGTTGAGGTAGAGTACAGTGGAGTACAGTAGAGGTAGAGTACAGTGGAGTACAGTAGAGGTAGAGAACAGTACAGTACAGTAGAGGTAGAGTAGAGTGGAGTACAGTAGAGGTAGAGTACAGTAGAGCACAGTAGAGGTAGAATACAGTGGAATACAGTAGAGGTAGAGTACAGTGGAGTACAGTAGAGGTAGAGTACAGTGGAGTACAGAAGAGATAGAGTACAGTGGAGCACAGTAGAGGTAGAGTACAGTGGAGCACAGTAGAGGTAGAGTACAGTGGAGCACAGTAGAGGTAGAGTACAGTGGAGTACAGTAGAGGTAGAGTACAGTGGAGTAAAGTGGAGCACAGTAGAGGTGGAGTACAGTAGAGTACAGTAGAGGTAGAGTACAGTGGAGCACAGTAGAGGTAGAGTACAGTGGAGTACATTGGAGTACAGTAGAGGTGGAGTACAGTAGAGTACAGTAGAGGTAGAGAACAGTACAGTACAGTAGAGGTAGAGTACAGTGGAGTACAGTAGAGGTAGAGTACAGTAGAGCACAGTAGAGGTAGAATACAGCGGAGTACAGTAGAGGTAGAGTACAGTGGAGTACAGTAGAGGTAGAGTACAGTGTAGTACAGTAGAGGTAGAGAACAGTACAGTACAGTAGAGGTAGAGTACAGTGGAGTACAGTAGAGGTAGAGTACAGTAGAGCAAGGTAGAGGTAGAATACAGTGGAGTACAGTAGAGGTAGAGTACAGCGGAGTACAGTAGAGGTAGAGTACAGTGGAGTTCAGTAGAGGTAGAGTACAGTGGAGCACAGTAGAGGTAGAGTACAGTGGAGTACAGTGGAGCACAGTAGAGGTGGAGTACAGTAGAGTAGAGTATAGGTTGAGTACAGTGGAGTACAGTAGAGATAGAGTAGAGTGGAGTAGAGTAGAGATAGAGTACAGTGGATTAGAGTAGATATAGAGTACAGTGGAGTATAGTTGAGGTAGAGTACAGTGGAGCACATTAGAGGTAGAGTACAGTGGAGTATAGTTGAGGTAGACTACAGTGGAGTACAGTAGAGGTAGAGTACAGTGGAGCACAGTAGAGATAGTGTACAGTAGAGCAGAGTAGAGGTAGAGTACAGTGGAGTACAGTAGAGGTAGAGTACAGTGGAACACTGTAGAGGTGGAGTACAGTGGAGTACAGTAGAGGTAGAGTACAGTGGAGCACAGTAGAGATAGAGTACAGTAGAGCAGAGTAGAGGTAGAGTACAGTGGAGTATAGTAGAGGTAGAGTACAGTGGAGTATAGTTGAGGTAGACTACAGTGGAGTACAGTAGAGGTAGAGTACAGTGGAGTACAGTAGAGGTAGAGTACAGTGGAGCACAGTGGAGGTAGAGTACAATGGAGTATAGTTGAGGTAGAGAACAGTACAGTACAGTAGAGGTAGAGTAGAGTGGAGTACAGTAGAGGTAGAGTACAGTAGAGCACAGTAGAGGTAGAATAAAGTGGAGTACAGTAGAGGTAGAGTACAGTGGAGTACAGTAGAGGTAGAGTACAGTGGAGTACAGTAGAGGTAGAGTACAGTGGAGCACAGTAGAGGTAGAGTACAGTGGAGCACAGTAGAGGTAGAGTACAGTGGAGTACAGTAGAGGTAGAGTACAGTGGAGCACAGTAGAGGTAGAGTACAGTGGAGCACTGTTGAGGTAGAGTACAGTGGAGTACAGTAGAGGTAGAGTACAGTGGAGCACAGTAGAGGTAGAGTACAGTGGAGTACAGTGGAGCACAGTAGAGTACAGTAGAGGTAGAGTACAGTGGAGCACAGTAGAGGTAGAGTACAGTGGAGTACAGTAGAGGTAGAGTACAGTAGAGCACAGTAGAGGTAGAATACAGTGGAGTACAGTAGAGGTAGAGTACAGTGGAGTACAGTAGAGGTAGAGTACAGTGTAGTACAGTAGAGGTAGAGAACAGTAAAGTACAGTAGAGGTAGAGTACAGTGGAGTACAGTAGAGGTAGAGTACAGTAGAGCACAGTAGAGGTAGAATACATTGGAGTACAGTAGAGGTAGAGTACAGTGGAGTACAGTAGAGGTAGAGTACAGTGGAGTACAGTAGAGGTAGAGTACAGTGGAGCAGAGTAGAGGTAGAGTACAGTGGAGTACAGTAGAGGTAGAGTACAGTGGAGCACAGTAGAGCTAGAGTACAGTGGAGTACAGTGGAGCACAGTAGAGGTGGAGTACAGTAGAGTAGAGTATAGGTTGAGTACAGTGGAGTACAGTAGAGATAGAGTAGAGTGGAGTAGAGTAGAGATAGAGTACAGTGGATTAGAGTAGAGAAAGAGTACAGTGGAGTATAGTTGAGGTAGAGTACAGTGGAGCAAAGTAGAGGTAGAGTACAGTGGAGTATAGTTGAGGTAGACTACAGTGGAGTACAGTAGAGGTAGAGTACAGTGGAGCACAGTAGAGATAGAGTACAGTAGAGCAGAGTAGATGTAGAGTACAGTGGAGTACAGTAGAGGTAGAGTACAGTGGAGAACTGTAGAGGTGGAGTACAGTGGAGTACAGTAGAGGTAGAGTACAGTGGAGCACAGTAGAGATAGAGTACAGTGGAGTACAGTAGAGGTAGAGTACAGTGGAGCACAGTAGAGGTAGAGTACAGTGAAGTATAGTAGAGGTAGAATACAGTGGAGTACAGTAGAGGTAGAGTACAGTGGAGTACAGTAGAGGTAGAGTACAGTGGAGTACAGTAGAGGTAGAGTACAGTGGAGCACAGTAGAGGTAGAGTACAGTGGAGTACAGTAGAGGTAGAGTACAGTGGAGCACAGTAGAGCTAGAGTACAGTGGATTACAGTGGAGCACAGTAGAGGTGGTGTACAGTAGAGTAGAGTATAGGTAGAGTACAGTGGAGTACAGTAGAGATAGAGTAGAGTGGAGTAGAGTAGAGATAGAGTACAGTGGATTAGAGTAGAGATAGAGTACAGTGGAGTATAGTTGAGGTAGAGTACAGTGGAGCACAGTAGAGGTAGAGTACAGTGGAGCACAGTAGAGGTAGAGTACAGTGGAGTACAGTAGAGGTAGAGTACAGTGGAGCACAGTAGAGATAGTGTAGAGTAGAGCAGAGTAGAGTTAGAGTACAGTGGAGTACAGTAGAGGTAGAGTACAGTGGAGCACTGTAGAGGTGGAGTACAGTGGAGTACAGTAGAGGTAGAGTACAGTGGAGCACAGTAGAGATAGAGTACAGTAGAGCACATTAGAGGTAGAGTACAGTGGAGTATAGTAGAGGTAGAGTACAGTGGAGTATAGTTGAGGTAGACTACAGTGGAGTACAGTAGAGGTAGAGTATAGTGGAGTACAGTAGAGGTAGAGTACAGTGGAGCACAGTAGAGGTAGAGTACAGTGGAGTATAGTTGAGGTAGAGAACAGTACAGTACAGTAGAGGTAGAGTAGAGTGGAGTACAGTAGAGGTAGAGTACAGAAGAGCACAGTAGAGGTAGAATACAGTGGAGTACAGTAGAGGTAGAATACAGTGTAGTACAGTAGAGGTAGAGTACAGTGGAGTACAGAAGAGATAGAGTACAGTGGAGCACAGGAGAGGTAAAGTACAGTGGAGCACAGTAGAGGTAGAGTACAGTGGAGCACAGTAGAGGTAGAGTACAGTGGAGTACAGTAGAGGTAGAGTACAGTGGAGCACAGTAGAGGTAGAGTACAGTGGAGCACAGTAGAGGTAGAGTACATTGGAGTACAGTAGAGGTAGAGTACAGTGGAGTACAGTAGAGGTAGAGTAGAGTGGAGTACAGTAGAGGTAGAGTACAGTGGAGTACAGTAGAGGTAGAGTACAGTGGAGCACAGTAAAGGTAGAGTACAGTGGAGTACAGTAGAGGAAGAGTACAGTGAAGCACAGTAGAGCTAGAGTACAGTGGAGTACAGTGGAGCACAGTAGAGGTGGAGTACAGTAGAGTAGAGTATAGGTTGAGTACAGTGGAGTAGAGTAGAGATAGAGTAGAGTGAAGTAGAGTTGAGATAGAGTACAGTGGATTAGAGTAGAGATAGAGTACAGTGGAGTATAGTTGAGGTAGAGTACAGTGGAGCACAGTAGAGGTAGAGTACAGTGGAGTACAGTGGAGCACAGTAGAGGTGGAGTACAGTAGAGTACAGTAGAGGTAGAGAACAGTACAGTACAGTAGAGGTAGAGTACAGTGGAGTACAGTAGAGGTAGAGTACAGTAGAGCACAGTAGAGGTAGAATACAGTAGAGCACAGTAGAGGTAGAATACAGTGGAGTACAGTAGAGGTAGAGTACAGTGGAGTACAGTAGAGGTAGAGTACAGTGGAGTCCAGTAGAGGTAGAGAACAGTACAGTACAGTAGAGGTAGAGTACAGTGGAGTACAGTAGAGGTAGAGTACAGTAGAGCACAGTAGAGGTAGAATACAGTGGAGTACAGTAGAGGTAGAGTACAGTGGAGTACAGTAGAGGTAGAATACAGTGGAGTACAGTAGAGGTAGAGTACAGTGGAGCACAGTAAAGGTAGAGTACAGTGGAGTACAGTAGAGGTAGAGTACAGTGAAGCACAGTAGAGCTAGAGTACAGTGGAGTACAGTGGAGCACAGTAGAGGTGGAGTACAGTAGAGTAGAGTATAGGTTGAGTACAGTGGAGTACAGTAGAGATAGAGTAGAGTGGAGTAGAGTAGAGATAGAGTACAGTGGATTAGAGTAGAGAAAGAGTACAGTGGAGTATAGTTGAGGTAGAGTACAGTGGAGCAAAGTAGAGGTAGAGTACAGTGGAGTATAGTTGAGGTAGAGTACAGTGGAGTACAGTAGAGGTAGAGTACAGTGGAGTACAGTAGAGGTAGAGAACAGTACAGTACAGTAGAGGTAGAGTAGAGTGGAGTACAGTAGAGGTAGAGTACAGTGGAGCACAGTAGAGGTAGAATACAGTGGAATACAGTAGAGGTAGAGTACAGTGGAGTACAGTAGAGGTAGAGTACAGTGGAGTACAGAAGAGATAGAGTACAGTGGAGCACAGTAGAGGTAGAGTACAGTGGAGCACAGTAGAGGTAGAGTACAGTGGAGCACAGTAGAGGTAGAGTACAGTGGAGTACAGTAGAGGTAGAGTACAGTGGAGTACAGTGGAGCACAGTAGAGGTGGAGTACAGTGGAGTACAGTAGAGGTAGAGTATGGTGGAGTACAGTAGAGGTAGAGTACAGTGGAGCACAGTAGAGGTAGAGTACAGTGGAGTATAGTTGAGGTAGAGAACAGTGGAGCACAGTAGAGGTAGAGTACAGTGGAGTACAGTAGATGTAGAGTACAGTAGAGCACAGTAGAGGTAGAATACAGTGGAGTACAGTAGAGGTAGAGTACAGTGGAGTACAGTAGAGGTAGAGTACAGTGGAGTACAGTAGAGGTAGAGTACAGTGGAGCACAGTAGAGCTAGAGTACAGTGGAGTACAGTGGAGCACAGTAGAGGTGGAGTACAGTAGAGTAGAGTATAGGTAGAGTACAGTGGAGTACAGTAGAGATAGAGATAGAGTAGAGTAGAGTAGAGATAGAGTACAGTGGATTAGAGTAGAGAAAGAGTACAGTGGAGTATAGTTGAGGTAGAGTACAGTGGAGCAAAGTAGAGGTAGAGTACAGTGGAGTATAGTTGAGGTAGACTACAGTGGAGTACAGTAGAGGTAGAGTACAGTGGAGCACAGTAGAGATAGAGTACAGTAGAGCAGAGTAGATGTAGAGTACAGTGGAGTACAGTAGAGGTAGAGTACAGTGGAGAACTGTAGAGGTGGAGTACAGTGGAGTACAGTAGAGGTAGAGTACAGTGGAGCACAATAGAGATAGAGTACAGTAGAGCACAGTAGAGGTAGAGTACAGTGGAGCACAGTAGAGGTAGAGTACAGTGAAGTATAGTAGAGGTAGAATACAGTGGAGTACAGTAGAGGTAGAGTACAGTGGAGTACAGTAGAGGTAGAGTACAGTGGAGTACAGTAGAGGTAGAGTACAGTGGAGCACAGTAGAGGTAGAGTACAGTGGAGTACAGTAGAGGTAGAGTACAGTGGAGCACAGTAGAGCTAGAGTACAGTGGATTACAGTGGAGCACAGTAGAGGTGGTGTACAGTAGAGTAGAGTATAGGTAGAGTACAGTGGAGTACAGTAGAGATAGAGTAGAGTGGAGTAGAGTAGAGATAGAGTACAGTGGATTAGAGTAGAGATAGAGTACAGTGGAGTATAGTTGAGGTAGAGTACAGTGGAGCACAGTAGAGGTAGAGTACAGTGGAGCACAGTAGAGGTAGAGTACAGTGGAGTACAGTAGAGGTAGAGTACAGTGGAGCACAGTAGAGATAGTGTAGAGTAGAGCAGAGTAGAGTTAGAGTACAGTGGAGTACAGTAGAGGTAGAGTACAGTGGAGCACTGTAGAGGTGGAGTACAGTGGAGTACAGTAGAGGTAGAGTACAGTGGAGCACAGTAGAGATAGAGTACAGTAGAGCACATTAGAGGTAGAGTACAGTGGAGTATAGTAGAGGTAGAGTACAGTGGAGTATAGTTGAGGTAGACTACAGTGGAGTACAGTAGAGGTAGAGTATAGTGGAGTACAGTAGAGGTAGAGTACAGTGGAGCACAGTAGAGGTAGAGTACAGTGGAGTATAGTTGAGGTAGAGAACAGTACAGTACAGTAGAGGTAGAGTAGAGTGGAGTACAGTAGAGGTAGAGTACAGAAGAGCACAGTAGAGGTAGAATACAGTGGAGTACAGTAGAGGTAGAATACAGTGTAGTACAGTAGAGGTAGAGTACAGTGGAGTACAGAAGAGATAGAGTACAGTGGAGCACAGGAGAGGTAAAGTACAGTGGAGCACAGTAGAGGTAGAGTACAGTGGAGCACAGTAGAGGTAGAGTACAGTGGAGTACAGTAGAGGTAGAGTACAGTGGAGCACAGTAGAGGTAGAGTACAGTGGAGCACAGTAGAGGTAGAGTACATTGGAGTACAGTAGAGGTAGAGTACAGTGGAGTACAGTAGAGGTAGAGTAGAGTGGAGTACAGTAGAGGTAGAGTACAGTGGAGTACAGTAGAGGTAGAGTACAGTGGAGCACAGTAAAGGTAGAGTACAGTGGAGTACAGTAGAGGAAGAGTACAGTGAAGCACAGTAGAGCTAGAGTACAGTGGAGTACAGTGGAGCACAGTAGAGGTGGAGTACAGTAGAGTAGAGTATAGGTTGAGTACAGTGGAGTAGAGTAGAGATAGAGTAGAGTGAAGTAGAGTAGAGATAGAGTACAGTGGATTAGAGTAGAGATAGAGTACAGTGGAGTATAGTTGAGGTAGAGTACAGTGGAGCACAGTAGAGGTAGAGTACAGTGGAGTACAGTGGAGCACAGTAGAGGTGGAGTACAGTAGAGTACAGTAGAGGTAGAGAACAGTACAGTACAGTAGAGGTAGAGTACAGTGGAGTACAGTAGAGGTAGAGTACAGTAGAGCACAGTAGAGGTAGAATACAGTAGAGCACAGTAGAGGTAGAATACAGTGGAGTACAGTAGAGGTAGAGTACAGTGGAGTACAGTAGAGGTAGAGTACAGTGGAGTACAGTAGAGGTAGAGAACAGTACAGTACAGTAGAGGTAGAGTACAGTGGAGTACAGTAGAGGTAGAGTACAGTAGAGCACAGTAGAGGTAGAATACAGTGGAGTACAGTAGAGGTAGAGTACAGTGGAGTACAGTAGAGGTAGAATACAGTGGAGTACAGTAGAGGTAGAGTACAGTGGAGCACAGTAAAGGTAGAGTACAGTGGAGTACAGTAGAGGTAGAGTACAGTGAAGCACAGTAGAGCTAGAGTACAGTGGAGTACAGTGGAGCACAGTAGAGGTGGAGTACAGTAGAGTAGAGTATAGGTTGAGTACAGTGGAGTACAGTAGAGATAGAGTAGAGTGGAGTAGAGTAGAGATAGAGTACAGTGGATTAGAGTAGAGAAAGAGTACAGTGGAGTATAGTTGAGGTAGAGTACAGTGGAGCAAAGTAGAGGTAGAGTACAGTGGAGTATAGTTGAGGTAGAGTACAGTGGAGTACAGTAGAGGTAGAGTACAGTGGAGTACAGTAGAGGTAGAGAACAGTACAGTACAGTAGAGGTAGAGTAGAGTGGAGTACAGTAGAGGTAGAGTACAGTGGAGCACAGTAGAGGTAGAATACAGTGGAATACAGTAGAGGTAGAGTACAGTGGAGTACAGTAGAGGTAGAGTACAGTGGAGTACAGAAGAGATAGAGTACAGTGGAGCACAGTAGAGGTAGAGTACAGTGGAGCACAGTAGAGGTAGAGTACAGTGGAGCACAGTAGAGGTAGAGTACAGTGGAGTACAGTAGAGGTAGAGTACAGTGGAGTACAGTGGAGCACAGTAGAGGTGGAGTACAGTGGAGTACAGTAGAGGTAGAGTATGGTGGAGTACAGTAGAGGTAGAGTACAGTGGAGCACAGTAGAGGTAGAGTACAGTGGAGTATAGTTGAGGTAGAGAACAGTGGAGCACAGTAGAGGTAGAGTACAGTGGAGTACAGTAGATGTAGAGTACAGTAGAGCACAGTAGAGGTAGAATACAGTGGAGTACAGTAGAGGTAGAGTACAGTGGAGTACAGTAGAGGTAGAGTACAGTGGAGTACAGTAGAGGTAGAGTACAGTGGAGCACAGTAGAGCTAGAGTACAGTGGAGTACAGTGGAGCACAGTAGAGGTGGAGTACAGTAGAGTAGAGTATAGGTAGAGTACAGTGGAGTACAGTAGAGATAGAGATAGAGTAGAGTAGAGTAGAGATAGAGTACAGTGGATTAGAGTAGAGAAAGAGTACAGTGGAGTATAGTTGAGGTAGAGTACAGTGGAGCAAAGTAGAGGTAGAGTACAGTGGAGTATAGTTGAGGTAGACTACAGTGGAGTACAGTAGAGGTAGAGTACAGTGGAGCACAGTAGAGATAGAGTACAGTAGAGCAGAGTAGATGTAGAGTACAGTGGAGTACAGTAGAGGTAGAGTACAGTGGAGAACTGTAGAGGTGGAGTACAGTGGAGTACAGTAGAGGTAGAGTACAGTGGAGCACAATAGAGATAGAGTACAGTAGAGCACAGTAGAGGTAGAGTACAGTGGAGCACAGTAGAGGTAGAGTACAGTGAAGTATAGTAGAGGTAGAATACAGTGGAGTACAGTAGAGGTAGAGTACAGTGGAGTACAGTAGAGGTAGAGTACAGTGGAGTACAGTAGAGGTAGAGTACAGTGGAGCACAGTAGAGGTAGAGTACAGTGGAGTACAGTAGAGGTAGAGTACAGTGGAGCACAGTAGAGCTAGAGTACAGTGGATTACAGTGGAGCACAGTAGAGGTGGTGTACAGTAGAGTAGAGTATAGGTAGAGTACAGTGGAGTACAGTAGAGATAGAGTAGAGTGGAGTAGAGTAGAGATAGAGTACAGTGGATTAGAGTAGAGATAGAGTACAGTGGAGTATAGTTGAGGTAGAGTACAGTGGAGCACAGTAGAGGTAGAGTACAGTGGAGCACAGTAGAGGTAGAGTACAGTGGAGTACAGTAGAGGTAGAGTACAGTGGAGCACAGTAGAGATAGTGTAGAGTAGAGCAGAGTAGAGGTAGAGTACAGTGGAGTACAGTAGAGGTAGAGTACAGTGGAGCACTGTAGAGGTGGAGTACATTGGAGTACAGTAGAGGTAGAGTATGGTGGAGTACAGTAGAGGTAGAGTACAGTGGAGCACAGTAGAGGTAGAGTACAGTGGAGTATAGTTGAGGTAGAGAACAGTGGAGCACAGTAGAGGTAGAGTACAGTGGAGCACAGTAGAGGTAGAGTACAGTGGAGCACAGTAGAGGTAGATTACAGTGGAGCACAGTAGAGGTAGAGTACAGTGGAGTACAGTAGAGGTAGAGTACAGTGGAGTACAGTAGAGGTAGAGTACAGTGGAGTACAGTAGAGGTAGAGTACAGTGGAGTACAGTAGAGGTAGAGTACAGTGGAGCACAGTAAAGGTAGAGTACAGTGGAGTACAGTAGAGGAAGAGTACAGTGAAGCACAGTAGAGCTAGAGTACAGTGGAGTACAGTGGAGCACAGTAGAGGTGGAGTACAGTAGAGTAGAGTATAGGTTGAGTACAGTGGAGTACAGTAGAGATAGAGTAGAGTGAAGTAGAGTAGAGATAGAGTACAGTGGATTAGAGTAGAGATAGAGTACAGTGGAGTATAGTTGAGGTAGAGTACAGTGGAGCACAGTAGAGGTAGAGTACAGTGGAGTACAGTGGAGCACAGTAGAGGTGGAGTACAGTAGAGTACAGTAGAGGTAGAGTACAGTGGAGCACAGTAGAGGTAGAGTACAGTGGAGTACATTGGAGTACAGTAGAGGTGGAGTACAGTAGAGTACAGTAGAGGTAGAGAACAGTACAGTACAGTAGAGGTAGAGTACAGTGGAGTACAGTAGAGGTAGAGTACAGTAGAGCACAGTAGAGGTAGAATACAGTAGAGCACAGTAGAGGTAGAATACAGTGGAGTACAGTAGAGGTAGAGTACAGTGGAGTACAGTAGAGGTAGAGTACAGTGGAGTACAGTAGAGGTAGAGAACAGTACAGTACAGTAGAGGTAAAGTACAGTGGAGTACAGTAGAGGTAGAGTACAGTAGAGCACAGTAGAGGTAGAATACAGTGGAGTACAGTAGAGGTAGAGTACAGTGAAGCACAGTAGAGGTAGAGTACATTGGAGTACAGTAGAGGTAGAGTACAGTGGAGTACAGTAGAGGTAGAGTACAGTGGAGTACAGTAGAGGTAGAGTACAGTGGAGTACAGTAGAGGTAGAGTACAGTGGAGCACAGTAAAGGTAGAGTACAGTGGAGTACAGTAGAGGTAGAGTACAGTGGAGTACAGTAGAGGTAGAGTACAGTGGAGCACAGTAAAGGTAGAGTACAGTGGAGTACAGTAGAGGAAGAGTACAGTGAAGCACAGTAGAGTTAGAGTACAGTGGAGTACAGTGGAGCACAGTAGAGGTGGAGTACAGTAGAGTAGAGTATAGGTTGAGTACAGTGGAGTAGAGTAGAGATAGAGTAGAGTGAAGTAGAGTAGAGATAGAGTACAGTGGATTAGAGTAGAGATAGAGTACAGTGGAGTATAGTTGAGGTAGAGTACAGTGGAGCACAGTAGAGGTAGAGTACAGTGGAGTACAGTGGAGCACAGTAGAGGTGGAGTACAGTAGAGTACAGTAGAGGTAGAGTACAGTGGAGCACAGTAGAGGTAGAGTCAAGTGGAGTACATTGGAGTACAGTAGAGGTGGAGTACAGTAGAGTACAGTAGAGGTAGAGAACAGTACAGTACAGTAGAGGTAGAGTACAGTGGAGTACAGTAGAGGTAGAGTACAGTAGAGCACAGTAGAGGTAGAATACAGTAGAGCACAGTAGAGGTAGAATACAGTGGAGTACAGTAGAGGTAGAGTACAGTGGAGTACAGTAGAGGTAGAGTACAGTGGAATACAGTAGAGGTAGAGTACAGTGGAGAACTGTAGAGGTGGAGTACAGTGGAGTACAGTAGAGGTAGAGTACAGTGGAGCACAGTAGAGATAGAGTACAGTGGAGCACAGTAGAGGTAGAGTACAGTAGAGCACAGTAGAGGTAGAATACAGTAGAGCACAGTAGAGGTAGAATACAGTGGAGTACAGTAGAGGTAGAGTACAGGGGAGTACAGTAGAGGTAGAGTACAGTGGAGTACAGTAGAGGTAGAGAACAGTACAGTACAGTAGAGGTAAAGTACAGTGGAGTACAGTAGAGGTAGAGTACAGTAGAGCACAGTAGAGGTAGAATACAGTGGAGTACAGTAGAGGTAGAGTACAGTGGAGCACAGTAGAGGTAGAGTACATTGGAGTACAGTAGAGGTAGAGTACAGTGGAGTACAGTAGAGGTAGAGTACAGTGGAGTACAGTAGAGGTAGAGTACAGTGGAGTACAGTAGAGGTAGAGTACAGTGGAGCACAGTAAAGGTAGAGTACAGTGGAGTACAGTAGAGGAAGAGTACAGTGAAGCACAGTAGAGCTAGAGTACAGTGGAGTACAGTGGAGCACAGTAGAGGTGGAGTACAGTAGAGTAGAGTATAGGTTGAGTACAGTGGAGTAGAGTAGAGATAGAGTAGAGTGAAGTAGAGTAGAGATAGAGTACAGTGGATTAGAGTAGAGATAGAGTACAGTGGAGTATAGTTGAGGTAGAGTACAGTGGAGCACAGTAGAGGTAGAGTACAGTGGAGCACAGTAGAGGTAGAGTCAAGTGGAGTACATTGGAGTACAGTAGAGGTGGAGTACAGTAGAGTACAGTAGAGGTAGAGAACAGTACAGTACAGTAGAGGTAGAGTACAGTGGAGTACAGTAGAGGTAGAGTACAGTAGAGCACAGTAGAGGTAGAATACAGTAGAGCACAGTAGAGGTAGAATACAGTGGAGTACAGTAGAGGTAGAGTACAGTGGAGTACAGTAGAGGTAGAGTACAGTGGAGTACAGTAGAGGTAGAGAACAGTACAGTACAGTAGAGGTAGAGTACAGTGGAGTACAGTAGAGGTAGAGTACAGTAGAGCACAGTAGAGGTAGAATACAGTGGAGTACAGTAGAGGTAGAGTACAGTGGAGTACAGTAGAGGTAGAATACAGTGGAGTACAGTAGAGGTAGAGTACAGTGGAGTACAGTAGAGGTAGAGTACAGTGAAGCACAGTAGAGCTAGAGTACAGTGGAGTACAGTGGAGCATAGTAGAGGTGGAGTACAGTAGAGTAGAGTATAGGTTGAGTACAGTGGAGTACAGTAGAGATAGAGTAGAGTGGAGTAGAGTAGAGATAGAGTACAGTGGATAAGAGTAGATATAGAGTACAGTGGAGTATAGTTGAGGTAGAGTACAGTGGAGTACAGTAGAGGTAGAGTACAGTGGAGTACAGTAGAGGTAGAGAACAGAACAGTACAGTACAGTAGAGGTAGAGTAGAGTGGAGTACAGTAGAGGTAGAGTACAGTAGAGCACAGTAGAGGTAGAATACAGTGGAATACAGTAGAGGTAGAGTACAGTGGAGTACAGTAGAGGTAGAGTACAGTGGAGTACAGAAGAGATAGAGTACAATGGAGCACAGTAGAGGTAGAGTACAGTGGAGCACAGTAGAGGTAGAGTACAGTGGAGCACAGTAGAGGTAGAGTACAGTGGAGTACAGTAGAGGTAGAGTACAGTGGAGTACAGTGGAGCACAGTAGAGATGGAGTACAGTAGAGTACAGTAGAGGTAGAGTACAGTGGAGCACAGTAGAGGTAGAGTACAGTGGAGTACATTGGAGTACAGTAGAGGTGGAGTACAGTAGAGTACAGTAGAGGTAGAGAACAGTACAGTACAGTAGAGGTAGAGTACAGTGGAGTACAGTAGAGGTAGAGTACAGTAGAGCACAGTAGAGGTAGAATACAGTGGAGTACAGTAGAGGTAGAGTACAGTGGAGTACAGTAGAGGTAGAGTACAGTGTAGTACAGTAGAGGTAGAGAACAGTACAGTACAGTAGAGGTAGAGTACAGTGGAGTACAGTAGAGGTAGAATACAGTGGAGTACAGTAGAGGTAGAGTACAGCGGAGTACAGTAGAGGTAGAGTACAGTGGAGTTCAGTAGAGGTAGAGTACAGTGGAGCACAGTAGAGGTAGAGTACAGTGGAGTACAGTGGAGCACAGTAGAGGTGGAGTACAGTAGAGTAGAGTATAGGTTGAGTACAGTGGAGTACAGTAGAGATAGAGTAGAGTGGAGTAGAGTAGAGATAGAGTACAGTGGATTAGAGTAGATATAGAGTACAGTGGAGTATAGTTGAGGTAGAGTACAGTGGAGCACATTAGAGGTAGAGTACAGTGGAGTATAGTTGAGGTAGACTACAGTGGAGTACAGTAGAGGTAGAGTACAGTGGAGCACAGTAGAGATAGTGTACAGTAGAGCAGAGTAGAGGTAGAGTACAGTGGAGTACAGTAGAGGTAGAGTACAGTGGAACACTGTAGAGGTGGAGTACAGTGGAGTACAGTAGAGGTAGAGTACAGTGGAGCACAGTAGAGATAGAGTACAGTAGAGCAGAGTAGAGGTAGAGTACAGTGGAGTATAGTAGAGGTAGAGTACAGTGGAGTATAGTTGAGGTAGACTACAGTGGAGTACAGTAGAGGTAGAGTACAGTGGAGCACAGTAGAGGTAGAGTACAGTGGAGTACAGTAGAGGTAGAGTACAGTGGAGCACAGTAGAGATAGTGTAGAGTAGAGCAGAGTAGAGGTAGAGTACAGTGGAGTACAGTAGAGGTAGAGTACAGTGGAGCACTGTAGAGGTGGAGTACAGTGGAGTACAGTAGAGGTAGAGTACAGTGGAGCACAGTAGAGATAGAGTACAGTAGAGCACATTAGAGGTAGAGTACAGTGGAGTATAGTAGAGGTAGAGTACAGTGGAGTATAGTTGAGGTAGACTACAGTGGAGTACAGTAGAGGTAGAGTATAGTGGAGTACAGTAGAGGTAGAGTACAGTGGAGCACAGTAGAGGTAGAGTACAGTGGAGTATAGTTGAGGTAGAGAACAGTACAGTACAGTAGAGGTAGAGTAGAGTGGAGTACAGTAGAGGTAGAGTACAGTAGAGCACAGTAGAGGTAGAATACAGTGGAGTACAGTAGAGGTAGAGTACAGTGTAGTACAGTAGAGGTAGAGTACAGTGGAGTACAGAAGAGATAGAGTACAGTGGAGCACAGGAGAGGTAGAGTACAGTGGAGCACAGTAGAGGTAGAGTACAGTGGAGCACAGTAGAGGTAGAGTACAGTGGAGTACAGTAGAGGTAGAGTACAGTGGAGCACAGTAGAGGTAGAGTACATTGGAGTACAGTAGAGGTAGAGTACAGTGGAGTACAGTAGAGGTAGAGTACAGTGGAGTACAGTAGAGGTAGAGTACAGTGGAGTACAGTAGAGGTAGAGTACAGTGGAGCACAGTAAAGGTAGAGTACAGTGGAGTACAGTAGAGGAAGAGTACAGTGAAGCACAGTAGAGCTAGAGTACAGTGGAGTACAGTGGAGCACAGTAGAGGTGGAGTACAGTAGAGTAGAGTATAGGTTGAGTACAGTGGAGTACAGTAGAGATAGAGTAGAGTGAAGTAGAGTAGAGATAGAGTACAGTGGATTAGAGTAGAGATAGAGTACAGTGGAGTATAGTTGAGGTAGAGTACAGTGGAGCACAGTAGAGGTAGAGTACAGTGGAGTACAGTGGAGCACAGTAGAGGTGGAGTACAGTAGAGTACAGTAGAGGTAGAGAACAGTACAGTACAGTAGAGGTAGAGTACAGTGGAGTACAGTAGAGGTAGAGTACAGTAGAGCACAGTAGAGGTAGAATACAGTAGAGCACAGTAGAGGTAGAATACAGTGGAGTACAGTAGAGGTAGAGTACAGTGGAGTACAGTAGAGGTAGAGTACAGTGGAGTACAGTAGAGGTAGAGAACAGTACAGTACAGTAGAGGTAGAGTACAGTGGAGTACAGTAGAGGTAGAGTACAGTAGAGCACAGTAGAGGTAGAATACAGTGGAGTACAGTAGAGGTAGAGTACAGTGGAGTACAGTAGAGGTAGAATACAGTGGAGTACAGTAGAGGTAGAGTACAGTGGAGCACAGTAAAGGTAGAGTACAGTGGAGTACAGTAGAGGTAGAGTACAGTGAAGCACAGTAGAGCTAGAGTACAGTGGAGTACAGTGGAGCACAGCAGAGGTGGAGTACAGTAGAGTAGAGTATAGGTTGAGTACAGTGGAGTACAGTAGAGATAGAGTAGAGTGGAGTAGAGTAGAGATAGAGTACAGTGGATTAGAGTAGATATAGAGTACAGTGGAGTATAGTTGAGGTAGAGTACAGTGGAGTACAGTAGAGGTAGAGTACAGTGGAGTACAGTAGAGGTAGAGAACAGTACAGTACAGTAGAGGTAGAGTAGAGTGGAGTACAGTAGAGGTAGAGTACAGTGGAGCACAGTAGAGGTAGAATACAGTGGAATACAGTAGAGGTAGAGTACAGTGGAGTACAGTAGAGGTAGAGTACAGTGGAGTACAGAAGAGATAGAGTACAGTGGAGCACAGTAGAGGTAGAGTACAGTGGAGCACAGTAGAGGTAGAGTACAGTGGAGCACAGTAGAGGTAGAGTACAGTGGAGTACAGTAGAGGTAGAGTACAGTGGAGTACAGTGGAGCACAGTAGAGGTGGAGTACAGTGGAGTACAGTAGAGGTAGAGTATGGTGGAGTACAGTAGAGGTAGAGTACAGTGGAGCACAGTAGAGGTAGAGTACAGTGGAGTATAGTTGAGGTAGAGAACAGTGGAGCACAGTAGAGGTAGAGTACAGTGGAGTACAGTAGATGTAGAGTACAGTAGAGCACAGTAGAGGTAGAATACAGTGGAGTACAGTAGAGGTAGAGTACAGTGGAGTACAGTAGATTTAGAGTACAGTGGAGTACAGTAGAGGTAGAGTACAGTGGAGCACAGTAGAGCTAGAGTACAGTGGAGTACAGTGGAGCACAGTAGAGGTGGAGTACAGTAGAGTAGAGTATAGGTAGAGTACAGTGGAGTACAGTAGAGATAGAGATAGAGTAGAGTAGAGTAGAGTAGAGATAGAGTACAGTGGATTAGAGTAGAGAAAGAGTACAGTGGAGTATAGTTGAGGTAGAGTACAGTGGAGCAAAGTAGAGGTAGAGTACAGTGGAGTATAGTTGAGGTAGACTACAGTGGAGTACAGTAGAGGTAGAGTACAGTGGAGCACAGTAGAGATAGAGTACAGTAGAGCAGAGTAGATGTAGAGTACAGTGGAGTACAGTAGAGGTAGAGTACAGTGGAGAACTGTAGAGGTGGAGTACAGTGGAGTACAGTAGAGGTAGAGTACAGTGGAGCACAATAGAGATAGAGTACAGTAGAGCACAGTAGAGGTAGAGTACAATGGAGCACAGTAGAGGTAGAGTACAGTGAAGTATAGTAGAGGTAGAATACAGTGGAGTACAGTAGAGGTAGAGTACAGTGGAGTACAGTAGAGGTAGAGTACAGTGGAGTACAGTAGAGGTAGAGTACAGTGGAGCACAGTAGAGGTAGAGTACAGTGGAGTACAGTAGAGGTAGAGTACAGTGGAGCACAGTAGAGCTAGAGTACAGTGGATTACAGTGGAGCACAGTAGAGGTGGTGTACAGTAGAGTAGAGTATAGGTAGAGTACAGTGGAGTACAGTAGAGATAGAGTAGAGTGGAGTAGAGTAGAGATAGAGTACAGTGGATTAGAGTAGAGATAGAGTACAGTGGAGTATAGTTGAGGTAGAGTACAGTGGAGCACAGTAGAGGTAGAGTACAGTGGAGCACAGTAGAGGTAGAGTACAGTGGAGTACAGTAGAGGTAGAGTACAGTGGAGCACAGTAGAGATAGTGTAGAGTAGAGCAGAGTAGAGGTAGAGTACAGTGGAGTACAGTAGAGGTAGAGTACAGTGGAGCACTGTAGAGGTGGAGTACAGTGGAGTACAGTAGAGGTAGAGTATGGTGGAGTACAGTAGAGGTAGAGTACAGTGGAGCACAGTAGAGCTAGAGTACAGTGGAGTACAGTGGAGCACAGTAGAGGTGGAGTACAGTAGAGTAGAGTATAGGTTGAGTACAGTGGAGTACAGTAGAGATAGAGTAGAGTGGAGTAGAGTAGAGATAGAGTACAGTGGATTAGAGTAGATATAGAGTACAGTGGAGTATAGTTGAGGTAGAGTACAGTGGAGTACAGTAGAGGTAGAGTACAGTGGAGTACAGTAGAGGTAGAGAACAGTACAGTACAGTAGAGGTAGAGTAGAGTGGAGTACAGTAGAGGTAGAGTACAGTAGAGCACAGTAGAGGTAGAATACAGTGGAATACAGTAGAGGTAGAGTACAGTGGAGTACAGTAGAGGTAGAGTACAGTGGAGTACAGAAGAGATAGAGTACAGTGGAGCACAGTAGAGGTAGAGTACAGTGGAGCACAGTAGAGGTAGAGTACAGTGGAGCACAGTAGAGGTAGAGTACAGTGGAGTACAGTAGAGGTAGAGTACAGTGGAGTAAAGTGGAGCACAGTAGAGGTGGAGTACAGTAGAGTACAGTAGAGGTAGAGTACAGTGGAGCACAGTAGAGGTAGAGTACAGTGGAGTACATTGGAGTACAGTAGAGGTGGAGTACAGTAGAGTACAGTAGAGGTAGAGAACAGTACAGTACAGTAGAGGTAGAGTACAGTGGAGTACAGTAGAGGTAGAGTACAGTAGAGCACAGTAGAGGTAGAATACAGCGGAGTACAGTAGAGGTAGAGTACAGTGGAGTACAGTAGAGGTAGAGTACAGTGTAGTACAGTAGAGGTAGAGAACAGTACAGTACAGTAGAGGTAGAGTACAGTGGAGTACAGTAGAGGTAGAGTACAGTAGAGCAAGGTAGAGGTAGAATACAGTGGAGTACAGTAGAGGTAGAGTACAGCGGAGTACAGTAGAGGTAGAGTACAGTGGAGTTCAGTAGAGGTAGAGTACAGTGGAGCACAGTAGAGGTAGAGTACAGTGGAGTACAGTGGAGCACAGTAGAGGTGGAGTACAGTAGAGTAGAGTATAGGTTGAGTACAGTGGAGTACAGTAGAGATAGAGTAGAGTGGAGTAGAGTAGAGATAGAGTACAGTGGATTAGAGTAGATATAGAGTACAGTGGAGTATAGTTGAGGTAGAGTACAGTGGAGCACATTAGAGGTAGAGTACAGTGGAGTATAGTTGAGGTAGACTACAGTGGAGTACAGTAGAGGTAGAGTACAGTGGAGCACAGTAGAGATAGTGTACAGTAGAGCAGAGTAGAGGTAGAGTACAGTGGAGTACAGTAGAGGTAGAGTACAGTGGAACACTGTAGAGGTGGAGTACAGTGGAGTACAGTAGAGGTAGAGTACAGTGGAGCACAGTAGAGATAGAGTACAGTAGAGCAGAGTAGAGGTAGAGTACAGTGGAGTATAGTAGAGGTAGAGTACAGTGGAGTATAGTTGAGGTAGACTACAGTGGAGTACAGTAGAGGTAGAGTACAGTGGAGTACAGTAGAGGTAGAGTACAGTGGAGCACAGTGGAGGTAGAGTACAATGGAGTATAGTTGAGGTAGAGAACAGTACAGTACAGTAGAGGTAGAGTAGAGTGGAGTACAGTAGAGGTAGAGTACAGTAGAGCACAGTAGAGGTAGAATAAAGTGGAGTACAGTAGAGGTAGAGTACAGTGGAGTACAGTAGAGGTAGAGTACAGTGGAGTACAGTAGAGGTAGAGTACAGTGGAGCACAGTAGAGGTAGAGTACAGTGGAGCACAGTAGAGGTAGAGTACAGTGGAGTACAGTAGAGGTAGAGTACAGTGGAGCACAGTAGAGGTAGAGTACAGTGGAGCACTGTAGAGGTAGAGTACAGTGGAGTACAGTAGAGGTAGAGTACAGTGGAGCACAGTAGAGGTAGAGTACAGTGGAGTACAGTGGAGCACAGTAGAGTACAGTAGAGGTAGAGTACAGTGGAGCACAGTAGAGGTAGAGTACAGTGGAGTACAGTAGAGGTAGAGTACAGTAGAGCACAGTAGAGGTAGAATACAGTGGAGTACAGTAGAGGTAGAGTACAGTGGAGTACAGTAGAGGTAGAGTACAGTGTAGTACAGTAGAGGTAGAGAACAGTAAAGTACAGTAGAGGTAGAGTACAGTGGAGTACAGTAGAGGTAGAGTACAGTAGAGCACAGTAGAGGTAGAATACATTGGAGTACAGTAGAGGTAGAGTACAGTGGAGTACAGTAGAGGTAGAGTACAGTGGAGTACAGTAGAGGTAGAGTACAGTGGAGCAGAGTAGAGGTAGAGTACAGTGGAGTACAGTAGAGGTAGAGTACAGTGGAGCACAGTAGAGCTAGAGTACAGTGGAGTACAATGGAGCACAGTAGAGGTGGAGTACAGTAGAGTAGAGTATAGGTTGAGTACAGTGGAGTACAGTAGAGATAGAGTAGAGTGGAGTAGAGTAGAGATAGAGTACAGTGGATTAGAGTAGAGAAAGAGTACAGTGGAGTATAGTTGAGGTAGAGTACAGTGGAGCAAAGTAGAGGTAGAGTACAGTGGAGTATAGTTGAGGTAGACTACAGTGGAGTACAGTAGAGGTAGAGTACAGTGGAGCACAGTAGAGATAGAGTACAGTAGAGCAGAGTAGATGTAGAGTACAGTGGAGTACAGTAGAGGTAGAGTACAGTGGAGAACTGTAGAGGTGGAGTACAGTGGAGTACAGTAGAGGTAGAGTACAGTGGAGCACAGTAGAGATAGAGTACAGTGGAGTACAGTAGAGGTAGAGTACAGTGGAGCACAGTAGAGGTAGAGTACAGTGAAGTATAGTAGAGGTAGAATACAGTGGAGTACAGTAGAGGTAGAGTACAGTGGAGTACAGTAGAGGTAGAGTACAGTGGAGTACAGTAGAGGTAGAGTACAGTGGAGCACAGTAGAGGTAGAGTACAGTGGAGTACAGTAGAGGTAGAGTACAGTGGAGCACAGTAGAGCTAGAGTACAGTGGATTACAGTGGAGCACAGTAGAGGTGGTGTACAGTAGAGTAGAGTATAGGTAGAGTACAGTGGAGTACAGTAGAGATAGAGTAGAGTGGAGTAGAGTAGAGATAGAGTACAGTGGATTAGAGTAGAGATAGAGTACAGTGGAGTATAGTTGAGGTAGAGTACAGTGGAGCACAGTAGAGGTAGAGTACAGTGGAGCACAGTAGAGGTAGAGTACAGTGGAGTACAGTAGAGGTAGAGTACAGTGGAGCACAGTAGAGATAGTGTAGAGTAGAGCAGAGTAGAGTTAGAGTACAGTGGAGTACAGTAGAGGTAGAGTACAGTGGAGCACTGTAGAGGTGGAGTACAGTGGAGTACAGTAGAGGTAGAGTACAGTGGAGCACAGTAGAGATAGAGTACAGTAGAGCACATTAGAGGTAGAGTACAGTGGAGTATAGTAGAGGTAGAGTACAGTGGAGTATAGTTGAGGTAGACTACAGTGGAGTACAGTAGAGGTAGAGTATAGTGGAGTACAGTAGAGGTAGAGTACAGTGGAGCACAGTAGAGGTAGAGTACAGTGGAGTATAGTTGAGGTAGAGAACAGTACAGTACAGTAGAGGTAGAGTAGAGTGGAGTACAGTAGAGGTAGAGTACAGAAGAGCACAGTAGAGGTAGAATACAGTGGAGTACAGTAGAGGTAGAATACAGTGTAGTACAGTAGAGGTAGAGTACAGTGGAGTACAGAAGAGATAGAGTACAGTGGAGCACAGGAGAGGTAAAGTACAGTGGAGCACAGTAGAGGTAGAGTACAGTGGAGCACAGTAGAGGTAGAGTACAGTGGAGTACAGTAGAGGTAGAGTACAGTGGAGCACAGTAGAGGTAGAGTACAGTGGAGCACAGTAGAGGTAGAGTACATTGGAGTACAGTAGAGGTAGAGTACAGTGGAGTACAGTAGAGGTAGAGTAGAGTGGAGTACAGTAGAGGTAGAGTACAGTGGAGTACAGTAGAGGTAGAGTACAGTGGAGCACAGTAAAGGTAGAGTACAGTGGAGTACAGTAGAGGAAGAGTACAGTGAAGCACAGTAGAGCTAGAGTACAGTGGAGTACAGTGGAGCACAGTAGAGGTGGAGTACAGTAGAGTAGAGTATAGGTTGAGTACAGTGGAGTAGAGTAGAGATAGAGTAGAGTGAAGTAGAGTAGAGATAGAGTACAGTGGATTAGAGTAGAGATAGAGTACAGTGGAGTATAGTTGAGGTAGAGTACAGTGGAGCACAGTAGAGGTAGAGTACAGTGGAGTACAGTGGAGCACAGTAGAGGTGGAGTACAGTAGAGTACAGTAGAGGTAGAGAACAGTACAGTACAGTAGAGGTAGAGTACAGTGGAGTACAGTAGAGGTAGAGTACAGTAGAGCACAGTAGAGGTAGAATACAGTAGAGCACAGTAGAGGTAGAATACAGTGGAGTACAGTAGAGGTAGAGTACAGTGGAGTACAGTAGAGGTAGAGTACAGTGGAGTACAGTAGAGGTAGAGAACAGTACAGTACAGTAGAGGTAGAGTACAGTGGAGTACAGTAGAGGTAGAGTACAGTAGAGCACAGTAGAGGTAGAATACAGTGGAGTACAGTAGAGGTAGAGTACAGTGGAGTACAGTAGAGGTAGAATACAGTGGAGTACAGTAGAGGTAGAGTACAGTGGAGCACAGTAAAGGTAGAGTACAGTGGAGTACAGTAGAGGTAGAGTACAGTGAAGCACAGTAGAGCTAGAGTACAGTGGAGTACAGTGGAGCACAGTAGAGGTGGAGTACAGTAGAGTAGAGTATAGGTTGAGTACAGTGGAGTACAGTAGAGATAGAGTAGAGTGGAGTAGAGTAGAGATAGAGTACAGTGGATTAGAGTAGAGAAAGAGTACAGTGGAGTATAGTTGAGGTAGAGTACAGTGGAGCAAAGTAGAGGTAGAGTACAGTGGAGTATAGTTGAGGTAGAGTACAGTGGAGTACAGTAGAGGTAGAGTACAGTGGAGTACAGTAGAGGTAGAGAACAGTACAGTACAGTAGAGGTAGAGTAGAGTGGAGTACAGTAGAGGTAGAGTACAGTGGAGCACAGTAGAGGTAGAATACAGTGGAATACAGTAGAGGTAGAGTACAGTGGAGTACAGTAGAGGTAGAGTACAGTGGAGTACAGAAGAGATAGAGTACAGTGGAGCACAGTAGAGGTAGAGTACAGTGGAGCACAGTAGAGGTAGAGTACAGTGGAGCACAGTAGAGGTAGAGTACAGTGGAGTACAGTAGAGGTAGAGTACAGTGGAGTACAGTGGAGCACAGTAGAGGTGGAGTACAGTGGAGTACAGTAGAGGTAGAGTATGGTGGAGTACAGTAGAGGTAGAGTACAGTGGAGCACAGTAGAGGTAGAGTACAGTGGAGTATAGTTGAGGTAGAGAACAGTGGAGCACAGTAGAGGTAGAGTACAGTGGAGTACAGTAGATGTAGAGTACAGTAGAGCACAGTAGAGGTAGAATACAGTGGAGTACAGTAGAGGTAGAGTACAGTGGAGTACAGTAGAGGTAGAGTACAGTGGAGTACAGTAGAGGTAGAGTACAGTGGAGCACAGTAGAGCTAGAGTACAGTGGAGTACAGTGGAGCACAGTAGAGGTGGAGTACAGTAGAGTAGAGTATAGGTAGAGTACAGTGGAGTACAGTAGAGATAGAGATAGAGTAGAGTAGAGTAGAGATAGAGTACAGTGGATTAGAGTAGAGAAAGAGTACAGTGGAGTATAGTTGAGGTAGAGTACAGTGGAGCAAAGTAGAGGTAGAGTACAGTGGAGTATAGTTGAGGTAGACTACAGTGGAGTACAGTAGAGGTAGAGTACAGTGGAGCACAGTAGAGATAGAGTACAGTAGAGCAGAGTAGATGTAGAGTACAGTGGAGTACAGTAGAGGTAGAGTACAGTGGAGAACTGTAGAGGTGGAGTACAGTGGAGTACAGTAGAGGTAGAGTACAGTGGAGCACAATAGAGATAGAGTACAGTAGAGCACAGTAGAGGTAGAGTACAGTGGAGCACAGTAGAGGTAGAGTACAGTGAAGTATAGTAGAGGTAGAATACAGTGGAGTACAGTAGAGGTAGAGTACAGTGGAGTACAGTAGAGGTAGAGTACAGTGGAGTACAGTAGAGGTAGAGTACAGTGGAGCACAGTAGAGGTAGAGTACAGTGGAGTACAGTAGAGGTAGAGTACAGTGGAGCACAGTAGAGCTAGAGTACAGTGGATTACAGTGGAGCACAGTAGAGGTGGTGTACAGTAGAGTAGAGTATAGGTAGAGTACAGTGGAGTACAGTAGAGATAGAGTAGAGTGGAGTAGAGTAGAGATAGAGTACAGTGGATTAGAGTAGAGATAGAGTACAGTGGAGTATAGTTGAGGTAGAGTACAGTGGAGCACAGTAGAGGTAGAGTACAGTGGAGCACAGTAGAGGTAGAGTACAGTGGAGTACAGTAGAGGTAGAGTACAGTGGAGCACAGTAGAGATAGTGTAGAGTAGAGCAGAGTAGAGGTAGAGTACAGTGGAGTACAGTAGAGGTAGAGTACAGTGGAGCACTGTAGAGGTGGAGTACATTGGAGTACAGTAGAGGTAGAGTATGGTGGAGTACAGTAGAGGTAGAGTACAGTGGAGCACAGTAGAGGTAGAGTACAGTGGAGTATAGTTGAGGTAGAGAACAGTGGAGCACAGTAGAGGTAGAGTACAGTGGAGCACAGTAGAGGTAGAGTACAGTGGAGCACAGTAGAGGTAGATTACAGTGGAGCACAGTAGAGGTAGAGTACAGTGGAGTACAGTAGAGGTAGAGTACAGTGGAGTACAGTAGAGGTAGAGTACAGTGGAGTACAGTAGAGGTAGAGTACAGTGGAGTACAGTAGAGGTAGAGTACAGTGGAGCACAGTAAAGGTAGAGTACAGTGGAGTACAGTAGAGGAAGAGTACAGTGAAGCACAGTAGAGCTAGAGTACAGTGGAGTACAGTGGAGCACAGTAGAGGTGGAGTACAGTAGAGTAGAGTATAGGTTGAGTACAGTGGAGTACAGTAGAGATAGAGTAGAGTGAAGTAGAGTAGAGATAGAGTACAGTGGATTAGAGTAGAGATAGAGTACAGTGGAGTATAGTTGAGGTAGAGTACAGTGGAGCACAGTAGAGGTAGAGTACAGTGGAGTACAGTGGAGCACAGTAGAGGTGGAGTACAGTAGAGTACAGTAGAGGTAGAGTACAGTGGAGCACAGTAGAGGTAGAGTACAGTGGAGTACATTGGAGTACAGTAGAGGTGGAGTACAGTAGAGTACAGTAGAGGTAGAGAACAGTACAGTACAGTAGAGGTAGAGTACAGTGGAGTACAGTAGAGGTAGAGTACAGTAGAGCACAGTAGAGGTAGAATACAGTAGAGCACAGTAGAGGTAGAATACAGTGGAGTACAGTAGAGGTAGAGTACAGTGGAGTACAGTAGAGGTAGAGTAAAGTGGAGTACAGTAGAGGTAGAGAACAGTACAGTACAGTAGAGGTAAAGTACAGTGGAGTACAGTAGAGGTAGAGTACAGTAGAGCACAGTAGAGGTAGAATACAGTGGAGTACAGTAGAGGTAGAGTACAGTGAAGCACAGTAGAGGTAGAGTACATTGGAGTACAGTAGAGGTAGAGTACAGTGGAGTACAGTAGAGGTAGAGTACAGTGGAGTACAGTAGAGGTAGAGTACAGTGGAGTACAGTAGAGGTAGAGTACAGTGGAGCACAGTAAAGGTAGAGTACAGTGGAGTACAGTAGAGGTAGAGTACAGTGGAGTACAGTAGAGGTAGAGTACAGTGGAGCACAGTAAAGGTAGAGTACAGTGGAGTACAGTAGAGGAAGAGTACAGTGAAGCACAGTAGAGTTAGAGTACAGTGGAGTACAGTGGAGCACAGTAGAGGTGGAGTACAGTAGAGTAGAGTATAGGTTGAGTACAGTGGAGTAGAGTAGAGATAGAGTAGAGTGAAGTAGAGTAGAGATAGAGTACAGTGGATTAGAGTAGAGATAGAGTACAGTGGAGTATAGTTGAGGTAGAGTACAGTGGAGCACAGTAGAGGTAGAGTACAGTGGAGTACAGTGGAGCACAGTAGAGGTGGAGTACAGTAGAGTACAGTAGAGGTAGAGTACAGTGGAGCACAGTAGAGGTAGAGTCAAGTGGAGTACATTGGAGTACAGTAGAGGTGGAGTACAGTAGAGTACAGTAGAGGTAGAGAACAGTACAGTACAGTAGAGGTAGAGTACAGTGGAGTACAGTAGAGGTAGAGTACAGTAGAGCACAGTAGAGGTAGAATACAGTAGAGCACAGTAGAGGTAGAATACAGTGGAGTACAGTAGAGGTAGAGTACAGTGGAGTACAGTAGAGGTAGAGTACAGTGGAATACAGTAGAGGTAGAGTACAGTGGAGAACTGTAGAGGTGGAGTACAGTGGAGTACAGTAGAGGTAGAGTACAGTGGAGCACAGTAGAGATAGAGTACAGTGGAGCACAGTAGAGGTAGAGTACAGTAGAGCACAGTAGAGGTAGAATACAGTAGAGCACAGTAGAGGTAGAATACAGTGGAGTACAGTAGAGGTAGAGTACAGGGGAGTACAGTAGAGGTAGAGTACAGTGGAGTACAGTAGAGGTAGAGAACAGTACAGTACAGTAGAGGTAAAGTACAGTGGAGTACAGTAGAGGTAGAGTACAGTAGAGCACAGTAGAGGTAGAATACAGTGGAGTACAGTAGAGGTAGAGTACAGTGGAGCACAGTAGAGGTAGAGTACATTGGAGTACAGTAGAGGTAGAGTACAGTGGAGTACAGTAGAGGTAGAGTACAGTGGAGTACAGTAGAGGTAGAGTACAGTGGAGTACAGTAGAGGTAGAGTACAGTGGAGCACAGTAAAGGTAGAGTACAGTGGAGTACAGTAGAGGAAGAGTACAGTGAAGCACAGTAGAGCTAGAGTACAGTGGAGTACAGTGGAGCACAGTAGAGGTGGAGTACAGTAGAGTAGAGTATAGGTTGAGTACAGTGGAGTAGAGTAGAGATAGAGTAGAGTGAAGTAGAGTAGAGATAGAGTACAGTGGATTAGAGTAGAGATAGAGTACAGTGGAGTATAGTTGAGGTAGAGTACAGTGGAGCACAGTAGAGGTAGAGTACAGTGGAGCACAGTAGAGGTAGAGTCAAGTGGAGTACATTGGAGTACAGTAGAGGTGGAGTACAGTAGAGTACAGTAGAGGTAGAGAACAGTACAGTACAGTAGAGGTAGAGTACAGTGGAGTACAGTAGAGGTAGAGTACAGTAGAGCACAGTAGAGGTAGAATACAGTAGAGCACAGTAGAGGTAGAATACAGTGGAGTACAGTAGAGGTAGAGTACAGTGGAGTACAGTAGAGGTAGAGTACAGTGGAGTACAGTAGAGGTAGAGAACAGTACAGTACAGTAGAGGTAGAGTACAGTGGAGTACAGTAGAGGTAGAGTACAGTAGAGCACAGTAGAGGTAGAATACAGTGGAGTACAGTAGAGGTAGAGTACAGTGGAGTACAGTAGAGGTAGAATACAGTGGAGTACAGTAGAGGTAGAGTACAGTGGAGTACAGTAGAGGTAGAGTACAGTGAAGCACAGTAGAGCTAGAGTACAGTGGAGTACAGTGGAGCATAGTAGAGGTGGAGTACAGTAGAGTAGAGTATAGGTTGAGTACAGTGGAGTACAGTAGAGATAGAGTAGAGTGGAGTAGAGTAGAGATAGAGTACAGTGGATAAGAGTAGATATAGAGTACAGTGGAGTATAGTTGAGGTAGAGTACAGTGGAGTACAGTAGAGGTAGAGTACAGTGGAGTACAGTAGAGGTAGAGAACAGAACAGTACAGTACAGTAGAGGTAGAGTAGAGTGGAGTACAGTAGAGGTAGAGTACAGTAGAGCACAGTAGAGGTAGAATACAGTGGAATACAGTAGAGGTAGAGTACAGTGGAGTACAGTAGAGGTAGAGTACAGTGGAGTACAGAAGAGATAGAGTACAATGGAGCACAGTAGAGGTAGAGTACAGTGGAGCACAGTAGAGGTAGAGTACAGTGGAGCACAGTAGAGGTAGAGTACAGTGGAGTACAGTAGAGGTAGAGTACAGTGGAGTACAGTGGAGCACAGTAGAGATGGAGTACAGTAGAGTACAGTAGAGGTAGAGTACAGTGGAGCACAGTAGAGGTAGAGTACAGTGGAGTACATTGGAGTACAGTAGAGGTGGAGTACAGTATAGTACAGTAGAGGTAGAGAACAGTACAGTACAGTAGAGGTAGAGTACAGTGGAGTACAGTAGAGGTAGAGTACAGTAGAGCACAGTAGAGGTAGAATACAGTGGAGTACAGTAGAGGTAGAGTACAGTGGAGTACAGTAGAGGTAGAGTACAGTGTAGTACAGTAGAGGTAGAGAACAGTACAGTACAGTAGAGGTAGAGTACAGTGGAGTACAGTAGAGGTAGAATACAGTGGAGTACAGTAGAGGTAGAGTACAGCGGAGTACAGTAGAGGTAGAGTACAGTGGAGTTCAGTAGAGGTAGAGTACAGTGGAGCACAGTAGAGGTAGAGTACAGTGGAGTACAGTGGAGCACAGTAGAGGTGGAGTACAGTAGAGTAGAGTATAGGTTGAGTACAGTGGAGTACAGTAGAGATAGAGTAGAGTGGAGTAGAGTAGAGATAGAGTACAGTGGATTAGAGTAGATATAGAGTACAGTGGAGTATAGTTGAGGTAGAGTACAGTGGAGCACATTAGAGGTAGAGTACAGTGGAGTATAGTTGAGGTAGACTACAGTGGAGTACAGTAGAGGTAGAGTACAGTGGAGCACAGTAGAGATAGTGTACAGTAGAGCAGAGTAGAGGTAGAGTACAGTGGAGTACAGTAGAGGTAGAGTACAGTGGAACACTGTAGAGGTGGAGTACAGTGGAGTACAGTAGAGGTAGAGTACAGTGGAGCACAGTAGAGATAGAGTACAGTAGAGCAGAGTAGAGGTAGAGTACAGTGGAGTATAGTAGAGGTAGAGTACAGTGGAGTATAGTTGAGGTAGACTACAGTGGAGTACAGTAGAGGTAGAGTACAGTGGAGCACAGTAGAGGTAGAGTACAGTGGAGTACAGTAGAGGTAGAGTACAGTGGAGCACAGTAGAGATAGTGTAGAGTAGAGCAGAGTAGAGGTAGAGTACAGTGGAGTACAGTAGAGGTAGAGTACAGTGGAGCACTGTAGAGGTGGAGTACAGTGGAGTACAGTAGAGGTAGAGTACAGTGGAGCACAGTAGAGATAGAGTACAGTAGAGCACATTAGAGGTAGAGTACAGTGGAGTATAGTAGAGGTAGAGTACAGTGGAGTATAGTTGAGGTAGACTACAGTGGAGTACAGTAGAGGTAGAGTATAGTGGAGTACAGTAGAGGTAGAGTACAGTGGAGCACAGTAGAGGTAGAGTACAGTGGAGTATAGTTGAGGTAGAGAACAGTACAGTACAGTAGAGGTAGAGTAGAGTGGAGTACAGTAGAGGTAGAGTACAGTAGAGCACAGTAGAGGTAGAATACAGTGGAGTACAGTAGAGGTAGAGTACAGTGTAGTACAGTAGAGGTAGAGTACAGTGGAGTACAGAAGAGATAGAGTACAGTGGAGCACAGGAGAGGTAGAGTACAGTGGAGCACAGTAGAGGTAGAGTACAGTGGAGCACAGTAGAGGTAGAGTACAGTGGAGTACAGTAGAGGTAGAGTACAGTGGAGCACAGTAGAGGTAGAGTACATTGGAGTACAGTAGAGGTAGAGTACAGTGGAGTACAGTAGAGGTAGAGTACAGTGGAGTACAGTAGAGGTAGAGTACAGTGGAGTACAGTAGAGGTAGAGTACAGTGGAGCACAGTAAAGGTAGAGTACAGTGGAGTACAGTAGAGGAAGAGTACAGTGAAGCACAGTAGAGCTAGAGTACAGTGGAGTACAGTGGAGCACAGTAGAGGTGGAGTACAGTAGAGTAGAGTATAGGTTGAGTACAGTGGAGTACAGTAGAGATAGAGTAGAGTGAAGTAGAGTAGAGATAGAGTACAGTGGATTAGAGTAGAGATAGAGTACAGTGGAGTATAGTTGAGGTAGAGTACAGTGGAGCACAGTAGAGGTAGAGTACAGTGGAGTACAGTGGAGCACAGTAGAGGTGGAGTACAGTAGAGTACAGTAGAGGTAGAGAACAGTACAGTACAGTAGAGGTAGAGTACAGTGGAGTACAGTAGAGGTAGAGTACAGTAGAGCACAGTAGAGGTAGAATACAGTAGAGCACAGTAGAGGTAGAATACAGTGGAGTACAGTAGAGGTAGAGTACAGTGGAGTACAGTAGAGGTAGAGTACAGTGGAGTACAGTAGAGGTAGAGAACAGTACAGTACAGTAGAGGTAGAGTACAGTGGAGTACAGTAGAGGTAGAGTACAGTAGAGCACAGTAGAGGTAGAATACAGTGGAGTACAGTAGAGGTAGAGTACAGTGGAGTACAGTAGAGGTAGAATACAGTGGAGTACAGTAGAGGTAGAGTACAGTGGAGCACAGTAAAGGTAGAGTACAGTGGAGTACAGTAGAGGTAGAGTACAGTGAAGCACAGTAGAGCTAGAGTACAGTGGAGTACAGTGGAGCACAGCAGAGGTGGAGTACAGTAGAGTAGAGTATAGGTTGAGTACAGTGGAGTACAGTAGAGATAGAGTAGAGTGGAGTAGAGTAGAGATAGAGTACAGTGGATTAGAGTAGATATAGAGTACAGTGGAGTATAGTTGAGGTAGAGTACAGTGGAGTACAGTAGAGGTAGAGTACAGTGGAGTACAGTAGAGGTAGAGAACAGTACAGTACAGTAGAGGTAGAGTAGAGTGGAGTACAGTAGAGGTAGAGTACAGTGGAGCACAGTAGAGGTAGAATACAGTGGAATACAGTAGAGGTAGAGTACAGTGGAGTACAGTAGAGGTAGAGTACAGTGGAGTACAGAAGAGATAGAGTACAGTGGAGCACAGTAGAGGTAGAGTACAGTGGAGCACAGTAGAGGTAGAGTACAGTGGAGCACAGTAGAGGTAGAGTACAGTGGAGTACAGTAGAGGTAGAGTACAGTGGAGTACAGTGGAGCACAGTAGAGGTGGAGTACAGTGGAGTACAGTAGAGGTAGAGTATGGTGGAGTACAGTAGAGGTAGAGTACAGTGGAGCACAGTAGAGGTAGAGTACAGTGGAGTATAGTTGAGGTAGAGAACAGTGGAGCACAGTAGAGGTAGAGTACAGTGGAGTACAGTAGATGTAGAGTACAGTAGAGCACAGTAGAGGTAGAATACAGTGGAGTACAGTAGAGGTAGAGTACAGTGGAGTACAGTAGATTTAGAGTACAGTGGAGTACAGTAGAGGTAGAGTACAGTGGAGCACAGTAGAGCTAGAGTACAGTGGAGTACAGTGGAGCACAGTAGAGGTGGAGTACAGTAGAGTAGAGTATAGGTAGAGTACAGTGGAGTACAGTAGAGATAGAGATAGAGTAGAGTAGAGTAGAGATAGAGTACAGTGGATTAGAGTAGAGAAAGAGTACAGTGGAGTATAGTTGAGGTAGAGTACAGTGGAGCAAAGTAGAGGTAGAGTACAGTGGAGTATAGTTGAGGTAGACTACAGTGGAGTACAGTAGAGGTAGAGTACAGTGGAGCACAGTAGAGATAGAGTACAGTAGAGCAGAGTAGATGTAGAGTACAGTGGAGTACAGTAGAGGTAGAGTACAGTGGAGAACTGTAGAGGTGGAGTACAGTGGAGTACAGTAGAGGTAGAGTACAGTGGAGCACAATAGAGATAGAGTACAGTAGAGCACAGTAGAGGTAGAGTACAATGGAGCACAGTAGAGGTAGAGTACAGTGAAGTATAGTAGAGGTAGAATACAGTGGAGTACAGTAGAGGTAGAGTACAGTGGAGTACAGTAGAGGTAGAGTACAGTGGAGTACAGTAGAGGTAGAGTACAGTGGAGCACAGTAGAGGTAGAGTACAGTGGAGTACAGTAGAGGTAGAGTACAGTGGAGCACAGTAGAGCTAGAGTACAGTGGATTACAGTGGAGCACAGTAGAGGTGGTGTACAGTAGAGTAGAGTATAGGTAGAGTACAGTGGAGTACAGTAGAGATAGAGTAGAGTGGAGTAGAGTAGAGATAGAGTACAGTGGATTAGAGTAGAGATAGAGTACAGTGGAGTATAGTTGAGGTAGAGTACAGTGGAGCACAGTAGAGGTAGAGTACAGTGGAGCACAGTAGAGGTAGAGTACAGTGGAGTACAGTAGAGGTAGAGTACAGTGGAGCACAGTAGAGATAGTGTAGAGTAGAGCAGAGTAGAGGTAGAGTACAGTGGAGTACAGTAGAGGTAGAGTACAGTGGAGCACTGTAGAGGTGGAGTACAGTGGAGTACAGTAGAGGTAGAGTATGGTGGAGTACAGTAGAGGTAGAGTACAGTGGAGCACAGTAGAGGTAGAGTACAGTGGAGTATAGTTGAGGTAGAGAACAGTGGAGCACAGTAGAGGTAGAGTACAGTGGAGCACAGTAGAGGTAGAGTACAGTGGAGCACAGTAGAGGTAGATTACAGTGGAGCACAGTAGAGGTAGAGTACAGTGGAGCACAGTAGAGGTAGAGTACAGTGGAGCACAGTAGAGGTAGAGTACAGTGGAGCACAGTAGAGGTAGAGTACAGTGGAGCACAGTAGAGGTAGAGTACAGTGGAGTACAGTAGAGGTAGAGTACAGTGGAGTACAGTAGAGGTAGAGTACAGTGGAGTACAGTAGAGGTAGAGTACAGTGGAGCACAGTAAAGGTAGAGTACAGTGGAGTACAGTAGAGGAAGAGTACAGTGAAGCACAGTAGAGCTAGAGTACAGTGGAGTACAGTGGAGCACAGTAGAGGTGGAGTACAGTGGATTAGAGTAGAGATAGAGTACAGTGGAGTATAGTTGAGGTAGAGTACAGTGGAGCACAGTAGAGGTAGAGTACAGTGGAGTACAGTGGAGCACAGTAGAGGTGGAGTACAGTAGAGTACAGTAGAGGTAGAGTACAGTGGAGCACAGTAGAGGTAGAGTACAGTGGAGTACATTGGAGTACAGTAGAGGTGGAGTACAGTAGAGTACAGTAGAGGTAGAGAACAGTACAGTACAGTAGAGGTAGAGTACAGTGGAGTACAGTAGAGGTAGAGTACAGTAGAGCACAGTAGAGGTAGAATACAGTAGAGCACAGTAGAGGTAGAATACAGTGGAGTACAGTAGAGGTAGAGTACAGTGGAGTACAGTAGAGGTAGAGTACAGTGGAGTACAGTAGAGGTAGAGAACAGTACAGTACAGTAGAGGTAAAGTACAGTGGAGTACAGTAGAGGTAGAGTACAGTAGAGCACAGTAGAGGTAGAATACAGTGGAGTACAGTAGAGGTAGAGTACAGTGGAGCACAGTAGAGGTAGAGTACATTGGAGTACAGTAGAGGTAGAGTACAGTGGAGTACAGTAGAGGTAGAGTACAGTGGAGTACAGTAGAGGTAGAGTACAGTGGAGTACAGTAGAGGTAGAGTACAGTGGAGCACAGTGGAGGTAGAGTACAGTGGAGTACAGTAGAGAAAGAGTACAGTGAAGCACAGTAGAGTTAGAGTACAGTGGAGTACAGTGGAGCACAGTAGAGGTGGAGTACAGTAGAGTAGAGTATAGGTTGAGTACAGTGGAGTAGAGTAGAGATAGAGTAGAGTGAAGTAGAGTAGAGATAGAGTACAGTGGATTAGAGTAGAGATAGAGTACAGTGGAGTATAGTTGAGGTAGAGTACAGTGGAGCACAGTAGAGGTAGAGTACAGTGGAGTACAGTGGAGCACAGTAGAGGTGGAGTACAGTAGAGTACAGTAGAGGTAGAGTACAGTGGAGCACAGTAGAGGTAGAGTCAAGTGGAGTACATTGGAGTACAGTAGAGGTGGAGTACAGTAGAGTACAGTAGAGGTAGAGAACAGTACAGTACAGTAGAGGTAGAGTACAGTGGAGTACAGTAGAGGTAGAGTACAGTAGAGCACAGTAGAGGTAGAATACAGTAGAGCACAGTAGAGGTAGAATACAGTGGAGTACAGTAGAGGTAGAGTACAGTGGAGTACAGTAGAGGTAGAGTACAGTAGAGCACAGTAGAGGTAGAATACAGTGGAGTACAGTAGAGGTAGAGTACAGTGGAGTACAGTAGAGGTAGAGTACAGTGGAGTACAGAAGAGATAGAGTACAGTGGAGCACAGTAGAGGTAGAGTACAGTGGAGCACAGTAGAGGTAGAGTACAGTGGAGCACAGTAGAGGTAGAGTACAGTGGAGTACAGTAGAGGTAGAGTACAGTGGAGCACAGTAGAGGTAGAGTACAGTGGAGCACTGTAGAGGTAGAGTACAGTGGAGTACAGTAGAGGTAGAGTACAGTGGAGCACAGTAGAGGTAGAGTACAGTGGAGTACAGTGGAGCACAGTAGAGTACAGTAGAGGTAGAGTACAGTGGAGCACAGTAGAGGTAGAGTACAGTGGAGTACAGTAGAGGTAGAGTACAGTAGAGCACAGTAGAGGTAGAATACAGTGGAGTACAGTAGAGGTAGAGTACAGTGGAGTACAGTAGAGGTAGAGTACAGTGTAGTACAGTAGAGGTAGAGAACAGTAAAGTACAGTAGAGGTAGAGTACAGTGGAGTACAGTAGAGGTAGAGTACAGTAGAGCACAGTAGAGGTAGAATACATTGGAGTACAGTAGAGGTAGAGTACAGTGGAGTACAGTAGAGGTAGAGTACAGTGGAGTACAGTAGAGGTAGAGTACAGTGGAGCAGAGTAGAGGTAGAGTACAGTGGAGTACAGTAGAGGTAGAGTACAGTGGAGCACAGTAGAGCTAGAGTACAGTGGAGTACAGTGGAGCACAGTAGAGGTGGAGTACAGTAGAGTAGAGTATAGGTTGAGTACAGTGGAGTACAGTAGAGATAGAGTAGAGTGGAGTAGAGTAGAGATAGAGTACAGTGGATTAGAGTAGAGAAAGAGTACAGTGGAGTATAGTTGAGGTAGAGTACAGTGGAGCAAAGTAGAGGTAGAGTACAGTGGAGTATAGTTGAGGTAGACTACAGTGGAGTACAGTAGAGGTAGAGTACAGTGGAGCACAGTAGAGATAGAGTACAGTAGAGCAGAGTAGATGTAGAGTACAGTGAAGTACAGTAGAGGTAGAGTACAGTGGAGAACTGTAGAGGTGGAGTACAGTGGAGTACAGTAGAGGTAGAGTACAGTGGAGCACAGTAGAGATAGAGTACAGTGGAGCACAGTAGAGGTAGAGTACAGTGGAGCACAGTAGAGGTAGAGTACAGTGAAGTATAGTAGAGGTAGAATACAGTGGAGTACAGTAGAGGTAGAGTACAGTGGAGTACAGTAGAGGTAGAGTACAGTGGAGTACAGTAGAGGTAGAGTACAGTGGAGCACAGTAGAGGTAGAGTACAGTGGAGTACAGTAGAGGTAGAGTACAGTGGAGCACAGTAGAGCTAGAGTACAGTGGATTACAGTGGAGCACAGTAGAGGTGGTGTACAGTAGAGTAGAGTATAGGTAGAGTACAGTGGAGTACAGTAGAGATAGAGTAGAGTGGAGTAGAGTAGAGATAGAGTACAGTGGATTAGAGTAGAGATAGAGTACAGTGGAGTATAGTTGAGGTAGAGTACAGTGGAGAACAGTAGAGGTAGAGTACAGTGGAGCACAGTAGAGGTAGAGTACAGTGGAGTACAGTAGCGGTAGAGTACAGTGGAGCACAGTAGAGATAGTGTAGAGCAGAGTAGAGGTAGAGTACAGTGGAGTACAGTAGAGGTAGAGTACAGTGGAGCACTGTAGAGGTGGAGTACAGTGGAGTACAGTAGAGGTAGAGTACAGTGGAGCACAGTAGAGATAGAGTACAGTAGAGCACATTAGAGGTAGAGTACAGTGGAGTATAGTAGAGGTAGAGTACAGTGGAGTATAGTTGAGGTAGACTACAGTGGAGTACAGTAGAGGTAGAGTATAGTGGAGTACAGTAGAGGTAGAGTACAGTGGAGCACAGTAGAGGTAGAGTACAGTGGAGTATAGTTGAGGTAGAGAACAGTACAGTACAGTAGAGGTAGAGTAGATTGGAGTACAGTAGAGGTAGAGTACAGTAGAGCACAGTAGAGGTAGAATACAGTGGAGTACAGTAGAGGTAGAGTACAGTGTAGTACAGTAGAGGTAGAGTACAGTGGAGTACAGAAGAGATAGAGTACAGTGGAGCACAGGAGAGGTAGAGTACAGTGGAGCACAGTAGAGGTAGAGTACAGTGGAGCACAGTAGAGGTAGAGTACAGTGGAGTACAGTAGAGGTAGAGTACAGTGGAGTACAGTAGAGGTAGAGTACAGTGGAGCACAGTAAAGGTAGAGTACAGTGGAGTACAGTAGAGGAAGAGTACAGTGAAGCACAGTAGAGCTAGAGTACAGTGGAGTACAGTGGAGCACAGTAGAGGTGGAGTACAGTAGAGTAGAGTATAGGTTGAGTACAGTGGAGTACAGTAGAGATAGAGTAGAGTGAAGTAGAGTAGAGATAGAGTACAGTGGATTAGAGTAGAGATAGAGTACAGTGGAGTATAGTTGAGGTAGAGTACAGTGGAGCACACTAGAAGTAGAGTACAGTGGAGTACAGTGGAGCACAGTAGAGGTGGAGTACAGTAGAGTACAGTAGAGGTAGAGTACAGTGGAGCACAGTAGAGGTAGAGTACAGTGGAGTACATTGGAGTACAGTAGAGTTGGAGTACAGTAGAGTACAGTAGAGGTAGAGAACAGTACAGTACAGTAGAGGTAGAGTACAGTGGAGTACAGTAGAGGTAGAGTACAGTAGAGCACAGTAGAGGTAGAATACAGTAGAGCACAGTAGAGGTAGAATACAGTGGAGTACAGTAGAGGTAGAGTACAGTGGAGTACAGTAGAGGTAGAGTACAGTGGAGTACAGTAGAGGTAGAGAACAGTACAGTACAGTAGAGGTAGAGTACAGTGGAGTACAGTAGAGGTAGAGTACAGTAGAGCACAGTAGAGGTAGAATACAGTGGAGTACAGTAGAGGTAGACTACAGTGGAGTACAGTAGAGGTAGAATACAGTGGAGTACAGTAGAGGTAGAGTACAGTGGAGCACAGTAAAGGTAGAGTACAGTGGAGTACAGTAGAGGTAGAGTACAGTGAAGCACAGTAGAGCTAGAGTACAGTGGAGTACAGTGGAGCACAGTAGAGGTGGAGTACAGTAGAGTAGAGTATAGGTTGAGTACAGTGGAGTACAGTAGAGATAGAGTAGAGTGGAGTAGAGTAGAGATAGAGTACAGTGGATTAGAGTAGATATAGAGTACAGTGGAGTATAGTTGAGGTAGAGTACAGTGGAGTACAGTAGAGGTAGAGTACAGTGGAGTACAGTAGAGGTAGAGAACAGTACAGTACAGTAGAGGTAGAGTAGAGTGGAGTACAGTAGAGGTAGAGTACAGTGGAGCACAGTAGAGGTAGAATACAGTGGAATACAGTAGAGGTAGAGTACAGTGGAGTACAGTAGAGGTAGAGTACAGTGGAGTGCAGAAGAGATAGAGTACAGTGGAGCACAGTAGAGGTAGAGTACAGTGGAGCACAGTAGAGGTAGAGTACAGTGGAGCACAGTAGAGGTAGAGTACAGTGGAGTACAGTAGAGGTAGAGTACAGTGGAGTACAGTGGAGCACAGTAGAGGTGGAGTACAGTAGAGTACAGTAGAGGTAGAGTACAGTGGAGCACAGTAGAGGTAGAGTACAGTGGAGTACATTGGAGTACAGTAGAGGTGGAGTACAGTAGAGGTAGAGAACAGTACAGTACAGTAGAGGTAGAGTACAGTGGAGTACAGTAGAGGTAGAGTACAGTAGAGCACAGTAGAGGTAGAATACAGTGGAGTACAGTAGAGGTAGAGTACAGTGGAGTACAGTAGAGGTAGAGTACAGTGTAGTACAGTAGAGGTAGAGAACAGTACAGTACAGTAGAGGTAGAGTACAGTGGAGTACAGTAGAGGTAGAGTAGAGTTGAGCAGAGTAGAGGTAGAGCACAGTGGAGTACAGTAGAGGTAGAGCACAGTAGAGCAGAGTAGAGGTAGAGTACAGTGGAGTACAGTAGAGGTAGAGTACAGTGGAGTACAGTAGAGGTAGAGTACAGTGTAGTACAGTAGAGGTAGAGAACAGTACAGTACAGTAGAGGTAGAGTACAGTGGAGTACAGTAGAGGTAGAGTAGAGTTGAGTAGAGTAGAGGTAGAGCACAGTGGAGTACAGTAGAGGTAGAGCACAGTAGAGCACAGTAGAGGTAGAATACAGTGGAGTACAGTAGAGGTAGAGTACAGTGGAGTACAGTAGAGGTAGAGTACAGTGTAGTACAGTAGAGGTAGAGAACAGTACAGTACAGTAGAGGTAGAGTACAGTGGAGTACAGTAGATGTAGAGTACAGTAGAGCACAGTAGAGGTAGAATACAGTGGAGTACAGTAGAGGTAGAGTACAGTGGAGTACAGTAGAGGTAGAGTACAGTGGAGTACAGTAGAGGTAGAGTACAGTGGAGCACAGTAGAGGTAGAGTACAGTGGAGTACAGTAGAGGTAGAGTACAGTGGAGCACAGTAGAGCTAGAGTACAGTGGAGTACAGTGGAGCACAGTAGAGGTGGAGTACAGTAGAGTAGAGTATAGGTAGAGTACAGTGGAGTACAGTAGAGATAGAGATAGAGTAGAGTAGAGTAGAGATAGAGTACAGTGGATTAGAGTAGAGAAAGAGTACAGTGGAGTATAGTTGAGGTAGAGTACAGTGGAGCAAAGTAGAGGTAGAGTACAGTGGAGTATAGTTGAGGTAGACTACAGTGGAGTACAGTAGAGGTAGAGTACAGTGGAGCACAGTAGAGATAGAGTACAGAAGAGCAGAGTAGATGTAGAGTACAGTGGAGTACAGTAGAGGTAGAGTACAGTGGAGCACTGTAGAGGTGGAGTACAGTGGAGTACAGTAGAGGTAGAGTACAGTGGAGCACAGTAGAGATAGAGTACAGTAGAGCACAGTAGAGGTAGAGTACAGTGGAGCACAGTAGAGGTAGAGTACAGTGAAGTATAGTAGAGGTAGAATACAGTGGAGTACAGTAGAGGTAGAGTACAGTGGAGTACAGAAGAGATAGAATACAGTGGAGCACAGTAGAGGTAGAGTACAGTGGAGCACAGTAGAGGTAGAGAACAGTACAGTACAGTAGAGGTAGAGTACAGTGGACTACAGTAAAGGTAGAGTACAGTAGAGCACAGTAGAGGTAGAATACAGTGGAGTACAGTAGAGGTAAAGTACATTGGAGCACAGTAGAGGTAGAGAACAGTACAGTACAGTAGAGGTAGAGTAGAGTGGAGTACAGTAGAGGTAGAGTACAGTAGAGCACAGTAGAGGTAGAATACAGTGGAGTACAGTAGAGGTAGAGTACAGTGGAGTACAGTAGAGGTAGAGTACAGTGGAGTACAGAAGAGATAGAGTACAGTGGAGCACAGTAGAGGTAGAGTACAGTGGAGCACAGTAGAGGAAGAGTACGGTGGAGTACAGTAGAGGTAGAGTACAGTGGAGTACAGTAGAGGTTGAGTACAGTAGAGTACAGTAGAGGTAGAGTACAGTGGAGCACAGTAGAGGTAGAGTACAGTGGAGTACAGTGGAGCACAGTAGAGGTGGAGTACAGTAGAGTACAGTAGAGGTAGAGTACAGTGGAGCACAGTAGAGGTAGAGTAAAGTGGATTACAGTGGAGTACAGTAGAGGTGGAGTACAGTAGAGTACAGTAGAGGTAGAGAACAGTACAGTACAGTAGAGGTAGAGTACATTAGATCACAGTAGAGGTAGAATACAGTGGAGTACAGTAGAGGTATAGTACAGTGGAGTACACTAGAGGTAGAGTACAGTGGAGTACAGTAGAGGTAGAGAACAGTACAGTACAGTAGAGGTAGAGTACAGTGGAGTACAGTAGATGTAGAGTACAGTAGAGCACAGTAGAGGTAGAATACAGTGGAGTACAGTAGAGGTAGAGTACAGTGGAGTACAGTAGAGGTAGAGTACAGTGGAGTACAGTAGAGGTAGAGTACAGTGGAGTACAGTAGAGGTAGAGTAGAGTTGAGTAGAGTAGAGGTAGAGCACAGTGGAGTACAGTAGAGGTAGAGCACAGTAGAGCACAGTAGAGGTAGAATACAGTGGAGTACAGTAGAGGTAGAGTACAGTGGAGTACAGTAGAGGTAGAGTACAGTGTAGTACAGTAGAGGTAGAGAACAGTACAGTACAGTAGAGGTAGAGTACAGTGGAGTACAGTAGAGGTAGAGTAGAGTTGAGTAGAGTAGAGGTAGAGCACAGTGGAGTACAGTAGAGGTAGAGCACAGTAGAGCACAGTAGAGGTAGAATACAGTGGAGTACAGTAGAGGTAGAGTACAGTGGAGTACAGTAGAGGTAGAGTACAGTGGAGTACAGTAGAGGTAGAGAACAGTACAGTACAGTAGAGGTAGAGTAGAGTGGAGTACAGTAGAGGTAGAGTACAGTGGAGCACAGTAGAGGTAGAATACAGTGGAGTACAGTAGAGGTAGAGTACAGTGGAGTACAGTAGAGGTAGAGTACAGTGGAGTACAGAAGAGATAGAGTACAGTGGAGCACAGTAGAGGTAGAGTACAGTGGAGCACAGTAGAGGTAGAGTACAGTGGAGCACAGTAGAGGTAGAGTACAGTGGAGTACAGTAGAGGTAGAGTACAGTGGAGTACAGTGGAGCACAGTAGAGGTGGAGTACAGTAGAGTACAGTAGAGGTAGAGGACAGTGGAGCACAGTAGAGGTAGAGTACAGTGGAGGACATTGGAGTACAGTAGAGGTGGAGTACAGTAGAGTACAGTAGAGGTAGAGAACAGTACAGTACAGTAGAGGTAGAGTACAGTGGAGTACAGTAGAGATAAAGTACAGTGGAGCACAGTAGAGATAGAGTAGAGTGGAGTACAGTGGAGCACAGTAGAGGTATAGTACAGTGGAGCACAGTAGAGATAGATTACAGTGGAGTAGAGTAGAGATAGAGTACAGTGGAGTACAGTAGAGGTAGAGTAGAGTTGAGCAGAGTAGAGGTAGAGTACAGTGGAGTATAGTTGAGGTAGAGTACAGTGGAGTACAGTAGAGATAGAGCACAGTAGAGCAGAGTAGAAGTAGAGTACAGTGGAGTACAGTAGAGGTAGAGCACAGTGGAGCACAGTAGAGGTAGAGTACAGTGGAGTACAGTAGAGATAGAGTACAGTGGAGCACAGTAGAGGTAGAGTACAGTGGAGCAGAGTAGAGGTAGAGTACAGTGGAGTACAGTAGAGGTAGAGTACAGTGGAGCACAGTAGAGCTAGAGTACAGTGGAGCACAGTAGAGGTGGAGTACAGTAGAGTAGAGTAGAGGTAGAGTACAGTGGAGTACAGTAGAGATGGAGTAGAGAGGAGTAGAGTAGAGATAGAGTATAGTGGATTAGAGTAGAGATAGAGTACAGTGGAGTATAGTTGAGGTAGAGTACAGTGGAGCACAGTAGTGGTAGAGTACAGTGGAGTATAGTTGAGGTAGAGTACATTGGAGCACAGTAGTGGTAGAGTACAGTGGAGTATAGTTGAGGTAGAGTACAGTGGAGTACAGTAGAGGTAGAGTACAGTGGAGCACAGTAGAGATAGAGTACAGTAGAGCAGAGCAGAGGTAGAGTACAGTGGAGTACAGTAGAGGTAGAGTACAGTGGAGTACAGTAGAGGTAGAGTACAGTGGAGCACAGTAAAGGTAGAGTACAGTGGAGTACAGTAGAGGTAGAGTACAGTGAAGCACAGTAGAGCTAGAGTACAGTGGAGTACAGTGGAGCACAGTAGAGGTGGAGTACAGTAGAGTAGAGTATAGGTTGAGTACAGTGGAGTACAGTAGAGATAGAGTAGAGTGGAGTAGAGTAGAGATAGAGTACAGTGGATTAGAGTAGATATAGAGTACAGTGGAGTATAGTTGAGGTAGAGTACAGTGGAGTACAGTAGAGGTAGAGTACAGTGGAGTACAGTAGAGGTAGAGAACAGTACAGTACAGTAGAGGTAGAGTAGAGTGGAGTACAGTAGAGGTAGAGTACAGTGGAGCACAGTAGAGGTAGAATACAGTGGAGTACAGTAGAGGTAGAGTACAGTGGAGTACAGTAGAGGTAGAGTACAGTGGAGTACAGAAGAGATAGAGTACAGTGGAGCACAGTAGAGGTAGAGTACAGTGGAGCACAGTAGAGGTAGAGTACAGTGGAGCACAGTAGAGGTAGAGTACAGTGGAGTACAGTAGAGGTAGAGTACAGTGGAGTACAGTGGAGCACAGTAGAGGTGGAGTACAGTAGAGTACAGTAGAGGTAGAGTACAGTGGAGCACAGTAGAGGTAGAGTACAGTGGAGGACATTGGAGTACAGTAGAGGTGGAGTACAGTAGAGTACAGTAGAGGTAGAGAACAGTACAGTACAGTAGAGGTAGAGTACAGTGGAGTACAGTAGAGATAAAGTACAGTGGAGCACAGTAGAGATAGAGTACAGTGGAGTACAGTGGAGCACAGTAGAGGTATAGTACAGTGGAGCACAGTAGAGATAGATTACAGTGGAGTAGAGTAGAGATAGAGTACAGTGGAGTACAGTAGAGGTAGAGTAGAGTTGAGCAGAGTAGAGGTAGAGTACAGTGGAGTATAGTTGAGGTAGAGTACAGTGGAGTAGAGTAGAGATAGAGCACAGTAGAGCAGAGTAGAAGTAGAGTACAGTGGAGTACAGTAGAGGTAGAGCACAGTGGAGCACAGTAGAGGTAGAGTACAGTGGAGTACAGTAGAGATAGAGTACAGTGGAGCACAGTAGAGGTAGAGTACAGTGGAGCAGAGTAGAGGTAGAGTACAGTGGAGTACAGTAGAGGTAGAGTACAGTGGAGCACAGTAGAGCTAGAGTACAGTGGAGCACAGTAGAGGTGGAGTACAGTAGAGTAGAGTAGAGGTAGAGTACAGTGGAGTACAGTAGAGATGGAGTAGAGAGGAGTAGGGTAGAGATAGAGTACAGTGGATTAGAGTAGAGATAGAGTACAGTGGAGTATAGTTGAGGTAGAGTACAGTGGAGCACAGTAGTGGTAGAGTACAGTGGAGTATAGTTGAGGTAGAGTACATTGGAGCACAGTAGTGGTAGAGTACAGTGGAGTATAGTTGAGGTAGAGTACAGTGGAGTACAGTAGAGGTAGAGTACAGTGGAGCACAGTAGAGATAGAGTACAGTAGAGCAGAGCAGAGGTAGAGTACAGTGGAGTACAGTAGAGGTAGAGTACAGTGGAACACTGTAGAGGTGGAGTACAGTGGAGTACAGTAGAGGTAGAGTACAGTGGAGCACAGTAGAGATAGAGTACAATAGAGCAGATTAGAGGTAGAGTACAGTGGAGTACAGTAGAGGTAGAGTACAGTGGAGCACTGTAGAGGTGGAGTACAGTGGAATACAGTAGAGGTAGAGTACAGTGGAGCACAGTAGAGATAGAGTACAGTAGAGCACAGTAGAGGTAGAGTACAGTGGAGTATAGTAGAGGTAGAGTACAGTGGAGTACAGTAGAGGTAGAGTACAGTGGAGCATAGTAGATGTAGAGTAAAGTGGACCACAGTAGAGGTAGAGTACAGTGGAGCACAGTAGAGGTAGAGTACAGTGGAGTATAGTAGAGGTGGAGTACTGTAGAGCACAGTAGAGATAGAGTACAGTAGAGCACAGTAGAGGTAGAGTACAGTGGAGCACAGTAGAGAAATAGTACAGTGTAGTACAGTAGAAATAGAGTACAGTGGAGTACAGTAGAGATAGAGTACAGTCGAACACAGTAGAGATAAGTGCAGTGGAGTATAGTAGAGGTAGAGTAGAGTGGAGTAGAGTAGAGGTAGAGTACAGTGGAGTACAGTAGAGGTAGAGTAGAGTGGAGCACATTAGAGGTGGAGTAGAGTACAGTAGAGGTAGAGTACAGTGGAGTACAGTAGAAGTAGAGTACAGTGGAGCACAGTAGAGATAGAGTAGAGTGGAGTACAGTAGAGGTAGAGTACAGTGGAGTACAGTAGAGGTAGAGTACAGTGGAGTAGAGTAGAGATAGAGTACAGTGGAGCACAGCAGAGGTAGAGTACAGTGGATCACAGTAGAGATAGAGTACAGTGGAGTACAGTGGAGCACAGTAGAGGTATAGTACAGTGGAGCACAGTAGAGATAGATTACAGTGGAGTAGAGTAGAGATAGAGTACAGTGGAGTATAGTTGAGGTAGAGTACAGTAGAGCACAGTAGAGGTAGAGTACAGTGGAGTATAGTTGAGGTAGACTACAGTGGAGTACAGTAGAGGTAGAGTACAGTGGAGCACAGTAGAGATAGAGTGCAGTAGAGCAGAGTAGATGTAGAGTACAGTGGAGTACAGTAGAGGTAGAGTACAGTGGAGCACTGTAGAGGTGGAGTACAGTGGAGTACAGTAGAGGTAGAGTACAGTGGAGCACAGTAGAGATAGAGTACAGTAGAGCACAGTAGAGGTAGAGTAGAGTGGAGCACATTAGAGGTAGAGTAGAGTAGAGTACAGTAGAGGTAGAGTACAGTGGAGTACAGTAGAGGTAGAGTACAGTGGAGCACTGTAGAGGTGGAGTACAGTGGAGTACAGTAGAGGTAGAGTACAGTGGAGCACAGTAGAGATAGAGTACAGTAGAGCACAGTAGAGGTAGAGTACAGTGGAGCACAGTAGAGGTAGAGTACAGTGAAGTATAGTAGAGGTAGAATACAGTGGAGTACAGTAGAGGTAGAGTACAGTGGAGTACAGTAGAGGTAGAGTACAGTGGAGTACAGTAGAGGTAGAGTACAGTGGAGCACAGTAGAGGTAGAGTACAGTGGAGTACAGTAGAGGTAGAGTACAGTGGAGCACAGTAGAGCTAGAGTACAGTGGAGTACAGTGGAGCAGAGTAGAGGTGGTGTACAGTAGAGTAGAGTATAGGTAGAGTACAGTGGAGTACAGTAGAGATAGAGTAGAGTGGAGTAGAGTAGAGATAGAGTACAGTGGATTAGAGTAGAGATAGAGTACAGTGGAGTATAGTTGAGGTAGAGTACAGTGGAGCACAGTAGAGGTAGAGTACAGTGGAGCACAGTAGAGGTAGAGTACAGTGGAACACTGTAGAGGTGGAGTACAGTGGAGTACAGTAGAGGTAGAGTACAGTGGAGCACAGTAGAGATAGAGTACAATAGAGCAGATTAGAGGTAGAGTACAGTGGAGTACAGTAGAGGTAGAGTACAGTGGAGCACTGTAGAGGTGGAGTACAGTGGAATACAGTAGAGGTAGAGTACAGTGGAGCACAGTAGAGATAGAGTACAGTAGAGCACAGTAGAGGTAGAGTACAGTGGAGTATAGTAGAGGTAGAGTACAGTGGAGTACAGTAGAGGTAGAGTACAGTGGAGCATAGTAGATGTAGAGTAAAGTGGAGCACAGTAGAGGTAGAGTACAGTGGAGCACAGTAGAGGTAGAGTACAGTGGAGTATAGTAGAGGTGGAGTACTGTAGAGCACAGTAGAGATAGAGTACAGTAGAGCACAGTAGAGGTAGAGTACAGTGGAGCACAGTAGAGAAATAGTACAGTGTAGTACAGTAGAGATAGAGTACAGTGGAGTACAGTAGAGATAGAGTACAGTCGAACACAGTAGAGATAAGTGCAGTGGAGTATAGTAGAGGTAGAGTAGAGTGGAGTAGAGTAGAGGTAGAGTACAGTGGAGTACAGTAGAGGTAGAGTAGAGTGGAGCACATTAGAGGTGGAGTAGAGTACAGTAGAGGTAGAGTACAGTGGAGTACAGTAGAAGTAGAGTACAGTGGAGCACAGTAGAGATAGAGTAGAGTGGAGTACAGTAGAGGTAGAGTACAGTGGAGTACAGTAGAGGTAGAGTACAGTGGAGTAGAGTAGAGATAGAGTACAGTGGAGCACAGCAGAGGTAGAGTACAGTGGATCACAGTAGAGATAGAGTACAGTGGAGTACAGTGGAGCACAGTAGAGGTATAGTACAGTGGAGCACAGTAGAGATAGATTACAGTGGAGTAGAGTAGAGATAGAGTACAGTGGAGTATAGTTGAGGTAGAGTACAGTAGAGCACAGTAGAGGTAGAGTACAGTGGAGTATAGTTGAGGTAGACTACAGTGGAGTACAGTAGAGGTAGAGTACAGTGGAGCACAGTAGAGATAGAGTGCAGTAGAGCAGAGTAGATGTAGAGTACAGTGGAGTACAGTAGAGGTAGAGTACAGTGGAGCACTGTAGAGGTGGAGTACAGTGGAGTACAGTAGAGGTAGAGTACAGTGGAGCACAGTAGAGATAGAGTACAGTAGAGCACAGTAGAGGTAGAGTAGAGTGGAGCACATTAGAGGTAGAGTAGAGTAGAGTACAGTAGAGGTAGAGTACAGTGGAGTACAGTAGAGGTAGAGTACAGTGGAGCACTGTAGAGGTGGAGTACAGTGGAGTACAGTAGAGGTAGAGTACAGTGGAGCACAGTAGAGATAGAGTACAGTAGAGCACAGTAGAGGTAGAGTACAGTGGAGCACAGTAGAGGTAGAGTACAGTGAAGTATAGTAGAGGTAGAATACAGTGGAGTACAGTAGAGGTAGAGTACAGTGGAGTACAGTAGAGGTAGAGTACAGTGGAGTACAGTAGAGGTAGAGTACAGTGGAGCACAGTAGAGGTAGAGTACAGTGGAGTACAGTAGAGGTAGAGTACAGTGGAGCACAGTAGAGCTAGAGTACAGTGGAGTACAGTGGAGCACAGTAGAGGTGGTGTACAGTAGAGTAGAGTATAGGTAGAGTACAGTGGAGTACAGTAGAGATAGAGTAGAGTGGAGTAGAGTAGAGATAGAGTACAGTGGATTAGAGTAGAGATAGAGTACAGTGGAGTATAGTTGAGGTAGAGTACAGTGGAGCACAGTAGAGGTAGAGTACAGTGGAGCACAGTAGAGGTAGAGTACAGTGGAGCACTGTAGAGGTGGAGTACAGTGGAGTACAGTAGAGGTAGAGTACAGTGGAGCACAGTAGAGATAGAGTACAGTAGAGCACATTAGAGGTAGAGTACAGTGGAGTATAGTAGAGGTAGAGTACAGTGGTGTATAGTTGAGGTAGACTACAGTGGAGTACAGTAGAGGTAGAGTATAGTGGAGTACAGAAGAGGTAGAGTACAGTGGAGCACAGTAGAGGTAGAGTACAGTGGAGTATAGTTGAGGTAGAGAACAGTACAGTACAGTAGAGGTAGAGTAGAGTGGAGTGCAGTAGAGGTAGAGTACAGTAGAGCACAGTAGAGGTAGAATACAGTGGAGTACAGTAGAGGTAGAGTACAGTGTAGTACAGTAGAGGTAGAGTACAGTGGAGTACAGAAGAGATAGAGTACAGTGGAGCACAGTAGAGGTAGAGTACAGTGGAGCACAGTAGAGGTAGAGTACAGTGGAGCACAGTAGAGGTAGAGTACAGTGGAGTACAGTAGAGGTAGAGTACAGTGGAGCACAGTAGAGGTAGAGTACAGTGGAGCACAGTAGAGGTAGAGTACAGTGGAGTACAGTAGAGGTAGGTAGAGTACAGTGGAGTACAGTAGAGGTAGAGTACAGTGGAGTACAGTAGAGGTAGAGTACAGTGGAGCACAGTAAAGGTAGAGTACAGTGGAGTACAGTAGAGGAAGAGTACAGTGAAGCACAGTAGAGCTAGAGTACAGTGGAGTACAGTGGAGTACAGTAGAGATAGAGTAGAGTGAAGTAGAGTAGAGATAGAGTACAGTGGATTAGAGTAGAGATAGAGTACAGTGGAGTATAGTTGAGGTAGAGTACAGTGGAGCACAGTAGAGGTAGAGTACAGTGGAGTACAGTGGAGCACAGTAGAGGTGGAGTACAGTAGAGTACAGTAGAGGTAGAGTACAGTGGAGCACAGTAGAGGTAGAGTACAGTGGAGTACATTGGAGTACAGTAGAGGTGGAGTACAGTAGAGTACAGTAGAGGTAGAGAACAGTACAGTACAGTAGAGGTAGAGTACAGTCGAGTACAGTAGAGGTAGAATACAGTAGAGCACAGTAGAGGTAGAATACAGTGGAGTACAGTAGAGGTAGAGTACAGTGGAGTACAGTAGAGGTAGAGTACAGTGGAGTACAGTAGAGGTAGAGAACAGTACAGTACAGTAGAGGTAGAGTACAATGGAGTACAGTAGAGGTAGAGTACAGTAGAGCACAGTAGAGGTAGAATACAGTGGAGTACAGTAGAGGTAGAGTACAGTGGAGTACAGTAGAGGTAGAGTACAGTGGAGTACAGTAGAGGTAGAGTACAGTGGAGCACAGTAAAGGTAGAGTACAGTGGAGTACAGTAGAGGTAGAGTACAGTGAAGCACAGTAGAGCTAGAGTACAGTGGAGTACAGTGGAGCACAGTAGAGGTGGAGTACAGTAGAGTAGAGTATAGGTTGAGTACAGTGGAGTACAGTAGAGATAGAGTAGAGTGGAGTAGAGTAGAGATAGAGTACAGTGGATTTGAGTAGATATAGAGTACAGTGGAGTATAGTTGAGGTAGAGTACAGTGGAGTACAGTAGAGGTAGAGTACAGTGGAGTACAGTAGAGGTAGAGAACAGTACAGTACAGTAGAGGTAGAGTAGAGTGGAGTACAGTAGAGGTAGAGTACAGTGGAGCACAGTAGAGGTAGAATACAGTGGAGTACAGTAGAGGTAGAGTACAGTGGAGTACAGTAGAGGTAGAGTACAGTGGAGTACAGAAGAGATAGAGTACAGTGGAGCACAGTAGAGGTAGAGTACAGTGGAGCACAGTAGAGGTAGAGTACAGTGGAGCACAGTAGAGGTAGAGTACAGTGGAGTACAGTAGAGGTAGAGTACAGTGGAGTACAGTGGAGCACAGTAGAGGTGGAGTACAGTAGAGTACAGTAGAGGTAGAGTACAGTGGAGCACAGTAGAGGTAGAGTACAGTGGAGGACATTGGAGTACAGTAGAGGTGGAGTACAGTAGAGTACAGTAGAGGTAGAGAACAGTACAGTACAGTAGAGGTAGAGTACAGTGGAGTACAGTAGAGATAAAGTACAGTGGAGCACAGTAGAGATAGAGTACAGTGGAGTACAGTGGAGCACAGTAGAGGTATAGTACAGTGGAGCACAGTAGAGATAGATTACAGTGGAGTAGAGTAGAGATAGAGTACAGTGGAGTACAGTAGAGGTAGAGTAGAGTTGAGCAGAGTAGAGGTAGAGTACAGTGGAGTATAGTTGAGGTAGAGTACAGTGGAGTACAGTAGAGATAGAGCACAGTAGAGCAGAGTAGAGGTAGAGTACAGTGGAGTACAGTAGAGGTAGAGCACAGTGGAGCACAGTAGAGGTAGAGTACAGTGGAGTACAGTAGAGATAGAGTACAGTGGAGCACAGTAGAGGTAGAGTACAGTGGAGCAGAGTAGAGGTAGAGTACAGTGGAGTACAGTAGAGGTAGAGTACAGTGGAGCACAGTAGAGCTAGAGTACAGTGGAGCACAGTAGAGGTGGAGTACAGTAGAGTAGAGTAGAGGTAGAGTACAGTGGAGTACAGTAGAGATGGAGTAGAGAGGAGTAGAGTAGAGATAGAGTACAGTGGATTAGAGTAGAGATAGAGTACAGTGGAGTATAGTTGAGGTAGAGTACAGTGGAGCACAGTAGTGGTAGAGTACAGTGGAGTATAGTTGAGGTAGAGTACATTGGAGCACAGTAGTGGTAGAGTACAGTGGAGCACAGTAGAGATAGAGTACAATAGAGCAGATTAGAGGTAGAGTACAGTGGAGTACAGTAGAGGTAGAGTACAGTGGAGCACTGTAGAGGTGGAGTACAGTGGAATACAGTAGAGGTAGAGTACAGTGGAGCACAGTAGAGATAGAGTACAGTAGAGCACAGTAGAGGTAGAGTACAGTGGAGTATAGTAGAGGTAGAGTACAGTGGAGTACAGTAGAGGTAGAGTACAGTGGAGCATAGTAGATGTAGAGTAAAGTGGAGCACAGTAGAGGTAGAGTACAGTGGAGCACAGTAGAGGTAGAGTACAGTGGAGTATAGTAGAGGTGGAGTACTGTAGAGCACAGTAGAGATAGAGTACAGTAGAGCACAGTAGAGGTAGAGTACAGTGGAGCACAGTAGAGAAATAGTACAGTGTAGTACAGTAGAGATAGAGTACAGTGGAGTACAGTAGAGATAGAGTACAGTCGAACACAGTAGAGATAAGTGCAGTGGAGTATAGTAGAGGTAGAGTAAAGTGGAGTAGAGTAGAGGTAGAGTACAGTGGAGTACAGTAGAGGTAGAGTAGAGTGGAGCACATTAGAGGTGGAGTAGAGTACAGTAGAGGTAGAGTACAGTGGAGTACAGTAGAAGTAGAGTACAGTGGAGCACAGTAGAGATAGAGTAGAGTGGAGTACAGTAGAGGTAGAGTACAGTGGAGTACAGTAGAGGTAGAGTACAGTGGAGTAGAGTAGAGATAGAGTACAGTGGAGCACAGCAGAGGTAGAGTACAGTGGATCACAGTAGAGATAGAGTACAGTGGAGTACAGTGGAGCACAGTAGAGGTATAGTACAGTGGAGCACAGTAGAGATAGATTACAGTGGAGTAGAGTAGAGATAGAGTACAGTGGAGTATAGTTGAGGTAGAGTACAGTAGAGCACAGTAGAGGTAGAGTACAGTGGAGTATAGTTGAGGTAGACTACAGTGGAGTACAGTAGAGGTAGAGTACAGTGGAGCACAGTAGAGATAGAGTGCAGTAGAGCAGAGTAGATGTAGAGTACAGTGGAGTACAGTAGAGGTAGAGTACAGTGGAGCACTGTAGAGGTGGAGTACAGTGGAGTACAGTAGAGGTAGAGTACAGTGGAGCACAGTAGAGATAGAGTACAGTAGAGCACAGTAGAGGTAGAGTAGAGTGGAGCACATTAGAGGTAGAGTAGAGTAGAGTACAGTAGAGGTAGAGTACAGTGGAGTACAGTAGAGGTAGAGTACAGTGGAGTAGAGTAGTTGTAGAGTACAGTGGAGTAGAGTAGAGATAGAGTACAGTGGAGCACAGCAGAGGTAGAGTACAGTGGATCACAGTAGAGATAGAGTATAGTGGAGTACAGTGGAGCACAGTAGAGGGATAGTACAGTGGAGCACAGTAGAGATAGATTACAGTGGAGTAGAGTAGAGATAGAGTACAGTGGAGTACAGTAGAGGTAGAGTAGAGTGGAGCAGAGTAGAGGTAAAGTACAGTGGAGTACAGTAGAGGTAGAGCACAGTAGAGCAGAGTAGAGGTAGAGTACAGTGGAGTACAGTAGAGGTAGAGCACAGTGGAGCACTGTAGAGGTAGAGTACAGTGGAGTACAGTAGAGATAGAGTACAGTGGAGCACAGTAGAGGTAGAGTACAGTGGAGCAGAGTAGAGGTAGAGTACAGTGGAGTACAGTAGAGGTAGAGTACAGTGGAGCACAGTAGAGGTAGAGTACAGTGGAGTACAGTGGAGCACAGTAGAGGTGGAGTACAGTAGAGTACAGTAGAGGTAGAGTACAGTGGAGCACAGTAGAGGTAGAGTACAGTGGAGTACAGTGGAGTACAGTAGAGGTGAAGTACAGTAGAGTACAGTAGAGGTAGAGAACAGTACAGTACAGTAGAGGTAGAGTACAGTGGAGTACAGTAGAGGTAGAGTACAGTAGAGCACAGTAGAGGTAGAATACAGTGGAGTACAGTAGAGGTAGAGTACAGTGGAGCACAGTAGAGGTAGATAACAGTACAGTACAGTAGAGGTAGAGTAGAGTGGAGTAGAGTAGAGGTAGAGTACAGTAGAGCACAGTAGAGGTAGAATACAGTGGAGTACAGTAGAGGTAGAGTACAGTGGAGTAAGGTAGAGGTAGAGTAAAGTGGAGTACAGTGGAGCACAGTAGAGGTGGAGTACAGTAGAGTACAGTAGAGGTAGAGAACAGTACAGTACAGTAGAGGTAGAGTACAGTAGAGTACAGTAGAGGTAGAGAACAGTACAGTACAGTAGAGGTAGAGTACAGTGGAGTACATTGGAGTACAGTAGAGGTGGAGTACAGTAGAGTACAGTAGAGGTAGAGAACAGTACAGTACAGTAGAGGTAGAGTACAGTGGAGTACAGTAGAGGTAGAGTACAGTAGAGCACAGTAGAGGTAGAATACAGCGGAGTACAGTAGAGGTAGAGTACAGTGGAGTACAGTAGAGGTAGAGTACAGTGTAGTACAGTAGAGGTAGAGAACAGTACAGTACAGTAGAGGTAGAGTACAGTGGAGTACAGTAGAGGTAGAGTACAGTAGAGCACAGTAGAGGTAGAATACAGTGGAGTACAGTAGAGGTAGAGTACAGCGGAGTACAGTAGAGGTAGAGTACAGTGGAGTACAGAAGAGATAGAGTACAGTGGAGCACGGTAGAGGTAGAGTACAGTGGAGCACAGTAGAGGTAGAGAACAGTACAGTACAGTAGAGGTAGAGTACAGTGGAGTACAGTAAAGGTAGAGTACAGTAGAGCACAGTAGAGGTAGAATACAGTGGAGTACAGTAGAGGTAGAGTACATTGGAGCACAGTAGAGGTAGAGAACAGTACAGTACAGTAGAGGTAGAGTAGAGTGGAGTACAGTAGAGGTAGAGTACAGTAGAGCACAGTAGAGGTAGAATACAGTGGAGTACAGTAGAGGTAGAGTACAGTGGAGTACAGTAGAGGTAGAGTACAGTGGAGTACAGAAGAGATAGAGTACAGTGGAGCACAGTAGAGGTAGAGTACAGTGGAGCACAGTAGAGGAAGAGTACGGTGGAGTACAGTAGAGGTAGAGTACAGTGGAGTACAGTAGAGGTTGAGTACAGTAGAGTACAGTAGAGGTAGAGTACAGTGGAGCACAGTAGAGGTAGAGTACAGTGGAGTACAGTGGAGCACAGTAGAGGTGGAGTACAGTAGAGTAGAGTAGAGGTAGAGTACAGTGGAGCACAGTAGAGGTAGAGTAAAGTGGATTACAGTGGAGTACAGTAGAGGTAGAGTACATTAGATCACAGTAGAGGTAGAATACAGTGGAGTACAGTAGAGGTATAGTACAGTGGAGTACACTAGAGGTAGAGTACAGTGGAGTACAGTAGAGGTAGAGAACAGTACAGTACAGTAGAGGTAGAGTACAGTGGAGTACAGTAGATGTAGAGTACAGTAGAGCACAGTAGAGGTAGAATACAGTGGAGTACAGTAGAGGTAGAGTACAGTGGAGTACAGTAGAGGTAGAGTACAGTGGAGTACAGTAGAGGTAGAGTACAGTGGAGCACAGTAGAGGTAGAGTACAGTGGAGTACAGTAGAGGTAGAGTACAGTGGAGCACAGTAGAGCTAGAGTACAGTGGAGTACAGTGGAGCACAGTAGAGGTGGAGTACAGTAGAGTAGAGTATAGGTAGAGTACAGTGGAGTACAGTAGAGATAGAGATAGAGTAGAGTAGAGTAGAGATAGAGTACAGTAGATTAGAGTAGAGAAAGAGTACAGTGGAGTATAGTTGAGGTAGAGTACAGTGGAGCAAAGTAGAGGTAGAGTACAGTGGAGTATAGTTGAGGTAGACTACAGTGGAGTACAGTAGAGGTAGAGTACAGTGGAGCACAGTAGAGATAGAGTACAGTAGAGCAGAGTAGATGTAGAGTACAGTGGAGTACAGTAGAGGTAGAGTACAGTGGAGCACTGTAGAGGTGGAGTACAGTGGAGTACAGTAGAGGTAGAGTACAGTGGAGCACAGTAGAGATAGAGTACAGTAGAGCACAGTAGAGGTAGAGTACAGTGGAGCACAGTAGAGGTAGAGTACAGTGAAGTATAGTAGAGGTAGAATACAGTGGAGTACAGTAGAGGTAGAGTACAGTGGAGTACAGTAGAGGTAGAGTACAGTGGAGTACAGTAGAGGTAGAGTACAGTGGAGCACAGTAGAGGTAGAGTACAGTGGAGTACAGTAGAGGTAGAGTACAGTGGAGCACAGTAGAGCTAGAGTACAGTGGAGTACAGTGGAGCACAGTAGAGGTGGTGTACAGTAGAGTAGAGTATAGGTAGAGTACAGTGGAGTACAGTAGAGATAGAGTAGAGTGGAGTAGAGTAGAGATAGAGTACAGTGGATTAGAGTAGAGATAGAGTACAGTGGAGTATAGTTGAGGTAGAGTACAGTGGAGCACAGTAGAGGTAGAGTACAGTGGAGCACAGTAGAGGTAGAGTACAGTGGAGCACTGTAGAGGTGGAGTACAGTGGAGTACAGTAGAGGTAGAGTACAGTGGAGCACAGTAGAGATAGAGTACAGTAGAGCACATTAGAGGTAGAGTACAGTGGAGTATAGTAGAGGTAGAGTACAGTGGTGTATAGTTGAGGTAGACTACAGTGGAGTACAGTAGAGGTAGAGTATAGTGGAGTACAGAAGAGGTAGAGTACAGTGGAGCACAGTAGAGGTAGAGTACAGTGGAGTATAGTTGAGGTAGAGAACAGTACAGTACAGTAGAGGTAGAGTAGAGTGGAGTGCAGTAGAGGTAGAGTACAGTAGAGCACAGTAGAGGTAGAATACAGTGGAGTACAGTAGAGGTAGAGTACAGTGTAGTACAGTAGAGGTAGAGTACAGTGGAGTACAGAAGAGATAGAGTACAGTGGAGCACAGTAGAGGTAGAGTACAGTGGAGCACAGTAGAGGTAGAGTACAGTGGAGCACAGTAGAGGTAGAGTACAGTGGAGTACAGTAGAGGTAGAGTACAGTGGAGCACAGTAGAGGTAGAGTACAGTGGAGCACAGTAGAGGTAGAGTACAGTGGAGTACAGTAGAGGTAGAGTACAGTGGAGTACAGTAGAGGTAGAGTACAGTGGAGTACAGTAGAGGTAGAGTACAGTGGAGTACAGTAGAGGTAGAGTACAGTGGAGCACAGTAAAGGTAGAGTACAGTGGAGTACAGTAGAGGAAGAGTACAGTGAAGCACAGTAGAGCTAGAGTACAGTGGAGTACAGTGGAGTACAGTAGAGATAGAGTAGAGTGAAGTAGAGTAGAGATAGAGTACAGTGGATTAGAGTAGAGATAGAGTACAGTGGAGTATAGTTGAGGTAGAGTACAGTGGAGCACAGTAGAGGTAGAGTACAGTGGAGTACAGTGGAGCACAGTAGAGGTGGAGTACAGTAGAGTACAGTAGAGGTAGAGTACAGTGGAGCACAGTAGAGGTAGAGTACAGTGGAGTACGTTGGAGTACAGTAGAGGTGGAGTACAGTAGAGTACAGTAGAGGTAGAGAACAGTACAGTACAGTAGAGGTAGAGTACAGTCGAGTACAGTAGAGGTAGAGTACAGTAGAGCACAGTAGAGGTAGAATACAGTAGAGCACAGTAGAGGTAGAATACAGTGGAGTACAGTAGAGGTAGAGTACAGTGGAGTACAGTAGAGGTAGAGTACAGTGGAGTACAGTAGAGGTAGAGAACAGTACAGTACAGTAGAGGTAGAGTACAATGGAGTACAGTAGAGGTAGAGTACAGTAGAGCACAGTAGAGGTAGAATACAGTGGAGTACAGTAGAGGTAGAGTACAGTGGAGTACAGTAGAGGTAGAGTACAGTGGAGTACAGTAGAGGTAGAGTACAGTGGAGCACAGTAAAGGTAGAGTACAGTGGAGTACAGTAGAGGTAGAGTACAGTGAAGCACAGTAGAGCTAGAGTACAGTGGAGTACAGTGGAGCACAGTAGAGGTGGAGTACAGTAGAGTAGAGTATAGGTTGAGTACAGTGGAGTACAGTAGAGATAGAGTAGAGTGGAGTAGAGTAGAGATAGAGTACAGTGGATTAGAGTAGATATAGAGTACAGTGGAGTATAGTTGAGGTAGAGTACAGTGGAGTACAGTAGAGGTAGAGTACAGTGGAGTACAGTAGAGGTAGAGAACAGTACAGTACAGTAGAGGTAGAGTAGAGTGGAGTACAGTAGAGGTAGAGTACAGTGGAGCACAGTAGAGGTAGAATACAGTGGAGTACAGTAGAGGTAGAGTACAGTGGAGTACAGTAGAGGTAGAGTACAGTGGAGTACAGAAGAGATAGAGTACAGTGGAGCACAGTAGAGGTAGAGTACAGTGGAGCACAGTAGAGGTAGAGTACAGTGGAGCACAGTAGAGGTAGAGTACAGTGGAGTACAGTAGAGGTAGAGTACAGTGGAGTACAGTGGAGCACAGTAGAGGTGGAGTACAGTAGAGTACAGTAGAGGTAGAGTACAGTGGAGCACAGTAGAGGTAGAGTACAGTGGAGGACATTGGAGTACAGTAGAGGTGGAGTACAGTAGAGTACAGTAGAGGTAGAGAACAGTACAGTACAGTAGAGGTAGAGTACAGTGGAGTACAGTAGAGATAAAGTACAGTGGAGCACAGTAGAGATAGAGTACAGTGGAGTACAGTGGAGCACAGTAGAGGTATAGTACAGTGGAGCACAGTAGAGATAGATTACAGTGGAGTAGAGTAGAGATAGAGTACAGTGGAGTACAGTAGAGGTAGAGTAGAGTTGAGCAGAGTAGAGGTAGAGTACAGTGGAGTATAGTTGAGGTAGAGTACAGTGGAGTACAGTAGAGATAGAGCACAGTAGAGCAGAGTAGAAGTAGAGTACAGTGGAGTACAGTAGAGGTAGAGCACAGTGGAGCACAGTAGAGGTAGAGTACAGTGGAGTACAGTAGAGATAGAGTACAGTGGAGCACAGTAGAGGTAGAGTACAGTGGAGCAGAGTAGAGGTAGAGTACAGTGGAGTACAGTAGAGGTAGAGTACAATGGAGCACAGTAGAGCTAGAGTACAGTGGAGCACAGTAGAGGTGGAGTACAGTAGAGTAGAGTAGAGGTAGAGTACAGTGGAGTACAGTAGAGATGGAGTAGAGAGGAGTAGAGTAGAGATAGAGTACAGTGGATTAGAGTAGAGATAGAGTACAGTGGAGTATAGTTGAGGTAGAGTACAGTGGAGCACAGTAGTGGTAGAGTACAGTGGAGTATAGTTGAGGTAGAGTACATTGGAGCACAGTAGTGGTAGAGTACAGTGGAGTATAGTTGAGGTAGAGTACAGTGGAGTACAGTAGAGGTAGAGTACAGTGGAGCACAGTAGAGATAGAGTACAGTAGAGCAGAGCAGAGGTAGAGTACAGTGGAGTACAGTAGAGGTAGAGTACAGTGGAACACTGTAGAGGTGGAGTACAGTGGAGTACAGTAGAGGTAGAGTACAGTGGAGCACAGTAGAGATAGAGTACAATAGAGCAGATTAGAGGTAGAGTACAGTGGAGTACAGTAGAGGTAGAGTACAGTGGAGCACTGTAGAGGTGGAGTACAGTGGAATACAGTAGAGGTAGAGTACAGTGGAGCACAGTAGAGATAGAGTACAGTAGAGCACAGTAGAGGTAGAGTACAGTGGAGTATAGTAGAGGTAGAGTACAGTGGAGTACAGTAGAGGTAGAGTACAGTGGAGCATAGTAGATGTAGAGTAAAGTGGAGCACAGTAGAGGTAGAGTACAGTGGAGCACAGTAGAGGTAGAGTACAGTGGAGTATAGTAGAGGTGGAGTACTGTAGAGCACAGTAGAGATAGAGTACAGTAGAGCACAGTAGAGGTAGAGTACAGTGGAGCACAGTAGAGAAATAGTACAGTGTAGTACAGTAGAGATAGAGTACAGTGGAGTACAGTAGAGATAGAGTACAGTCGAACACAGTAGAGATAAGTGCAGTGGAGTATAGTAGAGGTAGAGTAGAGTGGAGTAGAGTAGAGGTAGAGTACAGTGGAGTACAGTAGAGGTAGAGTAGAGTGGAGCACATTAGAGGTGGAGTAGAGTACAGTAGAGGTAGAGTACAGTGGAGTACAGTAGAAGTAGAGTACAGTGGAGCACAGTAGAGATAGAGTAGAGTGGAGTACAGTAGAGGTAGAGTACAGTGGAGTACAGTAGAGGTAGAGTACAGTGGAGTAGAGTAGAGATAGAGTACAGTGGAGCACAGCAGAGGTAGAGTACAGTGGATCACAGTAGAGATAGAGTACAGTGGAGTACAGTGGAGCACAGTAGAGGTATAGTACAGTGGAGCACAGTAGAGATAGATTACAGTGGAGTAGAGTAGAGATAGAGTACAGTGGAGTATAGTTGAGGTAGAGTACAGTAGAGCACAGTAGAGGTAGAGTACAGTGGAGTATAGTTGAGGTAGACTACAGTGGAGTACAGTAGAGGTAGAGTACAGTGGAGCACAGTAGAGATAGAGTGCAGTAGAGCAGAGTAGATGTAGAGTACAGTGGAGTACAGTAGAGGTAGAGTACAGTGGAGCACTGTAGAGGTGGAGTACAGTGGAGTACAGTAGAGGTAGAGTACAGTGGAGCACAGTAGAGATATAGTACAGTAGAGCACAGTAGAGGTAGAGTAGAGTGGAGCACATTAGAGGTAGAGTAGAGTAGAGTACAGTAGAGGTAGAGTACAGTGGAGTACAGTAGAGGTAGAGTACAGTGGAGTAGAGTAGTTGTAGAGTACAATGGAGTAGAGTAGAGATAGAGTACAGTGGAGCACAGCAGAGGTAGAGTACAGTGGATCACAGTAGAGATAGAGTATAGTGGAGTACAGTGGAGCACAGTAGAGGGATAGTACAGTGGAGCACAGTAGAGATAGATTACAGTGGAGTAGAGTAGAGATAGAGTACAGTGGAGTACAGTAGAGGTAGAGTAGAGTGGAGCAGAGTAGAGGTAAAGTACAGTGGAGTACAGTAGAGGTAGAGCACAGTAGAGCAGAGTAGAGGTAGAGTACAGTGGAGTACAGTAGAGGTAGAGCACAGTGGAGCACTGTAGAGGTAGAGTACAGTGGAGTACAGTACAGATAGAGTACAGTGGAGCACAGTAGAGGTAGAGTACAGTGGAGCAGAGTAGAGGTAGAGTACAGTGGAGTACAGTAGAGGTAGAGTACATTGGAGCACAGTAGAGGTAGAGTACAGTGGAGTACAGTGGAGCACAGTAGAGGTGGAGTACAGTAGAGTACAGTAGAGGTAGAGTACAGTGGAGCACAGTAGAGGTAGAGTACAGTGGAGTACAGTGGAGTACAGTAGAGGTGAAGTACAGTAGAGTACAGTAGAGGTAGAGAACAGTACAGTACAGTAGAGGTAGAGTACAGTGGAGTACAGTAGAGGTAGAGTACAGTAGAGCACAGTAGAGGTAGAATACAGTGGAGTACAGTAGAGGTAGAGTACAGTGGAGCACAGCAGAGGTAGATAACAGTACAGTACAGTAGAGGTAGAGTAGAGTGGAGTAGAGTAGAGGTAGAGTACAGTAGAGCATAGTAGAGGTAGAATACAGTGGAGTACAGTAGAGGTAGAGTACAGTGGAGTAAGGTAGAGGTAGAGTAAAGTGGAGTACAGTGGAGCACAGTAGAGGTGGAGTACAGTAGAGTACAGTAGAGGTAGAGTACAGTGGAGCACAGTAGAGGTAGAGTACAGTGGAGTACTTTGGAGTACAGTAGAGGTGGAGTACAGTAGAGTACAGTAGAGGTAGACAACAGTACAGTACAGTAGAGGTAGAGTACAGTGGAGTACAGTAGAGGTAGAGTACAGTAGAGCACAGTAGAGGTAGAATACAGCGGAGTACAGTAGAGGTAGAGTACAGTGGAGTACAGTAGAGGTAGAGTACAGTGTAGTACAGTAGAGGTAGAGAACAGTACAGTACAGTAGAGGTAGAGTACAGTGGAGTACATTAGAGGTAGAGTACAGTAGAGCACAGTAGAGGTAGAATACAGTGGAGTACAGTAGAGGTAGAGTACAGCGGAGTACAGTAGAGGTAGAGTACAGTGGAGTTCAGTAGAGGTAGAGTACAGTGGAGCACAGTAGAGGTAGAGTACAGTGGAGTACAGTGGAGCACAGTAGAGGTGGAGTACAGTAGAGTAGAGTATAGGTTGAGTACAGTGGAGTACAGTAGAGATAGAGTAGAGTGGAGTAGAGTAGAGATAGAGTACAGTGGATTAGAGTAGATATAGAGTACAGTGGAGTATAGTTGAGGTAGAGTACAGTGGAGCACATTAGAGGTAGAGTACAGTGGAGTATAGTTGAGGTAGACTACAGTGGAGTACAGTAGAGGTAGAGTACAGTGGAGCACAGTAGAGATAGTGTACAGTAGAGCAGAGTAGAGGTAGAGTACAGTGGAGTACAGTAGAGGTAGAGTACAGTGGAACACTGTAGAGGTGGAGTACAGTGGAGTACAGTAGAGGTAGAGTACAGTGGAGCACAGTAGAGATAGAGTACAGTAGAGCAGAGTAGAGGTAGAGTACAGTGGAGTATAGTAGAGGTAGAGTACAGTGGAGTATAGTTGAGGTAGACTACAGTGGAGTACAGTAGAGGTAGAGTACAGTGGAGTACAGTAGAGGTAGAGTACAGTGGAGCACAGTGGAGGTAGAGTACAATGGAGTATAGTTGAGGTAGAGAACAGTACAGTACAGTAGAGGTAGAGTAGAGTGGAGTACAGTAGAGGTAGAGTACAGTAGAGCACAGTAGAGGTAGAATAAAGTGGAGTACAGTAGAGGTAGAGTACAGTGGAGTACAGTAGAGGTAGAGTACAGTGGAGTACAGAAGAGATAGAGTACAGTTGAGCACAGTAGAGGTAGAGTACAGTGGAGCACAGTAGAGGTAGAGTACAGTGGAGCACAGTAGAGGTAGAGTACAGTGGAGTACAGTAGAGGTAGAGTACAGTGGAGCACAGTAGAGGTAGAGTACAGTGGAGCACTGTAGAGGTAGAGTACAGTGGAGTACAGTAGAGGTAGAGTACAGTGGAGCACAGTAGAGGTAGAGTACAGTGGAGTACAGTGGAGCACAGTAGAGTACAGTAGAGGTAGAGTACAGTGGAGCACAGTAGAGGTAGAGTACAGTGGAGTACAGTAGAGGTAGAGTACAGTAGAGCACAGTAGAGGTAGAATACAGTGGAGTACAGTAGAGGTAGAGTACAGTGGAGTACAGTAGAGGTAGAGTACAGTGTAGTACAGTAGAGGTAGAGAACAGTAAAGTACAGTAGAGGTAGAGTACAGTGGAGTACAGTAGAGGTAGAGTACAGTAGAGCACAGTAGAGGTAGAATACATTGGAGTACAGTAGAGGTAGAGTACAGTGGAGTACAGTAGAGGTAGAGTACAGTGGAGTACAGTAGAGGTAGAGTACAGTGGAGCAGAGTAGAGGTAGAGTACAGTGGAGTACAGTAGAGGTAGAGTACAGTGGAGCACAGTAGAGCTAGAGTACAGTGGAGTACAGTGGAGCACAGTAGAGGTGGAGTACAGTAGAGTAGAGTATAGGTTGAGTACAGTGGAGTACAGTAGAGATAGAGTAGAGTGGAGTAGAGTAGAGATAGAGTACAGTGGATTAGAGTAGAGAAAGAGTACAGTGGAGTATAGTTGAGGTAGAGTACAGTGGAGCAAAGTAGAGGTAGAGTACAGTGGAGTATAGTTGAGGTAGACTACAGTGGAGTACAGTAGAGGTAGAGTACAGTGGAGCACAGTAGAGATAGAGTACAGTAGAGCAGAGTAGATGTAGAGTACAGTGGAGTACAGTAGAGGTAGAGTACAGTGGAGAACTGTAGAGGTGGAGTACAGTGGAGTACAGTAGAGGTAGAGTACAGTGGAGCACAGTAGAGATAGAGTACAGTGGAGTACAGTAGAGGTAGAGTACAGTGGAGCACAGTAGAGGTAGAGTACAGTGAAGTATAGTAGAGGTAGAATACAGTGGAGTACAGTAGAGGTAGAGTACAGTGGAGTACAGTAGAGGTAGAGTACAGTGGAGTACAGTAGAGGTAGAGTACAGTGGAGCACAGTAGAGGTAGAGTACAGTGGAGTACAGTAGAGGTAGAGTACAGTGGAGCACAGTAGAGCTAGAGTACAGTGGATTACAGTGGAGCACAGTAGAGGTGGTGTACAGTAGAGTAGAGTATAGGTAGAGTACAGTGGAGTACAGTAGAGATAGAGTAGAGTGGAGTAGAGTAGAGATAGAGTACAGTGGATTAGAGTAGAGATAGAGTACAGTGGAGTATAGTTGAGGTAGAGTACAGTGGAGCACAGTAGAGGTAGAGTACAGTGGAGCACAGTAGAGGTAGAGTACAGTGGAGTACAGTAGAGGTAGAGTACAGTGGAGCACAGTAGAGATAGTGTAGAGTAGAGCAGAGTAGAGGTAGAGTACAGTGGAGTACAGTAGAGGTAGAGTACAGTGGAGCACTGTAGAGGTGGAGTACAGTGGAGTACAGTAGAGGTAGAGTACAGTGGAGCACAGTAGAGATAGAGTACAGTAGAGCACATTACAGGTAGAGTACAGTGGAGTATAGTAGAGGTAGAGTACAGTGGAGTATAGTTGAGGTAGACTACAGTGGAGTACAGTAGAGGTAGAGTATAGTGGAGTACAGTAGAGGTAGAGTACAGTGGAGCACAGTAGAGGTAGAGTACAGTGGAGTATAGTTGAGGTAGAGAACAGTACAGTACAGTAGAGGTAGAGTAGAGTGGAGTACAGTAGAGGTAGAGTACAGAAGAGCACAGTAGAGGTAGAATACAGTGGAGTACAGTAGAGGTAGAGTACAGTGTAGTACAGTAGAGGTAGAGTACAGTGGAGTACAGAAGAGATAGAGTACAGTGGAGCACAGGAGAGGTAAAGTACAGTGGAGCACAGTAGAGGTAGAGTACAGTGGAGCACAGTAGAGGTAGAGTACAGTGGAGTACAGTAGAGGTAGAGTACAGTGGAGCACAGTAGAGGTAGAGTACAGTGGAGCACAGTAGAGGTAGAGTACATTGGAGTACAGTAGAGGTAGAGTACAGTGGAGTACAGTAGAGGTAGAGTAGAGTGGAGTACAGTAGAGGTAGAGTACAGTGGAGTACAGTAGAGGTAGAGTACAGTGGAGCACAGTAAAGGTAGAGTACAGTGGAGTACAGTAGAGGAAGAGTACAGTGAAGCACAGTAGAGCTAGAGTACAGTGGAGTACAGTGGAGCACAGTAGAGGTGGAGTACAGTAGAGTAGAGTATAGGTTGAGTACAGTGGAGTAGAGTAGAGATAGAGTAGAGTGAAGTAGAGTAGAGATAGAGTACAGTGGATTAGAGTAGAGATAGAGTACAGTGGAGTATAGTTGAGGTAGAGTACAGTGGAGCACAGTAGAGGTAGAGTACAGTGGAGTACAGTGGAGCACAGTAGAGGTGGAGTACAGTAGAGTACAGTAGAGGTAGAGAACAGTACAGTACAGTAGAGGTAGAGTACAGTGGAGTACAGTAGAGGTAGAGTACAGTAGAGCACAGTAGAGGTAGAATACAGTAGAGCACAGTAGAGGTAGAATACAGTGGAGCACAGTAGAGGTAGAGTACAGTGGAGTACAGTAGAGGTAGAGTACAGTGGAGTACAGTAGAGGTAGAGAACAGTACAGTACAGTAGAGGTAGAGTACAGTGGAGTACAGTAGAGGTAGAGTACAGTAGAGCACAGTAGAGGTAGAATACAGTGGAGTACAGTAGAGGTAGAGTACAGTGGAGTACAGTAGAGGTAGAATACAGTGGAGTACAGTAGAGGTAGAGTACAGTGGAGCACAGTAAATGTAGAGTACAGTGGAGTACAGTAGAGGTAGAGAACAGTACAGTACAGTAGAGGTAGAGTAGAGTGGAGTACAGTAGAGGTAGAGTACAGTGGAGCACAGTAGAGGTAGAATACAGTGGAATACAGTAGAGGTAGAGTACAGTGGAGTACAGTAGAGGTAGAGTACAGTGGAGTACAGAAGAGATAGAGTACAGTGGAGCACAGTAGAGGTAGAGTAGAGTGGAGCACAGTAGAGGTAGAGTACAGTGGAGCACAGTAGAGGTAGAGTACAGTGGAGTACAGTAGAGGTAGAGTACAGTGGAGTACAGTAGAGGTAGAGTACAGTGGAGTACAGTAGAGGTAGAGTACAGTGGAGCACAGTAGAGGTAGAGTACAGTAGAGTATAGTTGAGGTAGAGAACAGTGGAGCACAGTAGAGGTAGAGTACAGTGGAGTACAGTAGATGTAGAGTACAGTAGAGCACAGTAGAGGTAGAATACAGTGGAGTACAGTAGAGGTAGAGTACAGTGGAGTACAGTAGAGGTAGAGTACAGTGGAGTACAGTAGAGGTAGAGTACAGTGGAGCACAGTAGAGCTAGAGTACAGTGGAGTACAGTGGAGCACAGTAGAGGTGGAGTACAGTAGAGTAGAGTATAGGTAGAGTACAGTGGAGTACAGTAGAGATAGAGATAGAGTAGAGTAGAGTAGAGATAGAGTACAGTGGATTAGAGTAGAGAAAGAGTACAGTGGAGTATAGTTGAGGTAGAGTACAGTGGAGCAAAGTAGAGGTAGAGTACAGTGGAGTATAGTTGAGGTAGACTACAGTGGAGTACAGTAGAGGTAGAGTACAGTGGAGCACAGTAGAGATAGAGTACAGTAGAGCAGAGTAGATGTAGAGTACAGTGGAGTACAGTAGAGGTAGAGTACAGTGGAGAACTGTAGAGGTGGAGTACAGTGGAGTACAGTAGAGGTAGAGTACAGTGGAGCACAATAGAGATAGAGTACAGTAGAGCACAGTAGAGGTAGAGTACAGTGGAGCACAGTAGAGGTAGAGTACAGTGAAGTATAGTAGAGGTAGAATACAGTGGAGTACAGTAGAGGTAGAGTACAGTGGAGTACAGTAGAGGTAGAGTACAGTGGAGTAAAGTAGAGGTAGAGTACAGTGGAGCACAGTAGAGGTAGAGTACAGTGGAGTACAGTAGAGGTAGAGTACAGTGGAGCACAGTAGAGCTAGAGTACAGTGGATTACAGTGGAGCACAGTAGAGGTGGTGTACAGTAGAGTAGAGTATAGGTAGAGTACAGTGGAGTACAGTAGAGATAGAGTAGAGTGGAGTAGAGTAGAGATAGAGTACAGTGGATTAGAGTAGAGATAGAGTACAGTGGAGTATAGTTGAGGTAGAGTACAGTGGAGCACAGTAGAGGTAGAGTACAGTGGAGCACAGTAGAGGTAGAGTACAGTGGAGTACAGTAGAGGTAGAGTACAGTGGAGCACAGTAGAGATAGTGTAGAGTAGAGCAGAGTAGAGGTAGAGTACAGTGGAGTACAGTAGAGGTAGAGTACAGTGGAGCACTGTAGAGGTGGAGTACATTGGAGTACAGTAGAGGTAGAGTATGGTGGAGTACAGTAGAGGTAGAGTACAGTGGAGCACAGTAGAGGTAGAGTACAGTGGAGTATAGTTGAGGTAGAGAACAGTGGAGCACAGTAGAGGTAGAGTACAGTGGAGCACAGTAGAGGTAGAGTACAGTGGAGCACAGTAGAGGTAGAGTACAGTGGAGTACAGTAGAGGTAGAGTACAGTGGAGTACAGTAGAGGTAGAGTACAGTGGAGTACAGTAGAGGTAGAGTACAGTGGAGTACAGTAGAGGTAGAGTACAGTGGAGCACAGTAAAGGTAGAGTACAGTGGAGTACAGTAGAGGAAGAGTACAGTGAAGCACAGTAGAGCTAGAGTACAGTGGAGTACAGTGGAGCACAGTAGAGGTGGAGTACAGTAGAGTAGAGTATAGGTTGAGTACAGTGGAGTACAGTAGAGATAGAGTAGAGTGAAGTAGAGTAGAGATAGAGTACAGTGGATTAGAGTAGAGATAGAGTACAGTGGAGTATAGTTGAGGTAGAGTACAGTGGAGCACAGTAGAGGTAGAGTACAGTGGAGTACAGTGGAGCACAGTAGAGGTGGAGTACAGTAGAGTACAGTAGAGGTAGAGTACAGTGGAGCACAGTAGAGGTAGAGTACAGTGGAGTACATTGGAGTACAGTAGAGGTGGAGTACAGTAGAGTACAGTAGAGGTAGAGAACAGTACAGTACAGTAGAGGTAGAGTACAGTGGAGTACAGTAGAGGTAGAGTACAGTAGAGCACAGTAGAGGTAGAATACAGTGGAGTACAGTAGAGGTAGAGTACAGTGGAGCACAGTAGAGGTAGATAACAGTACAGTACAGTAGAGGTAGAGTAGAGTGGAGTAGAGTAGAGGTAGAGTACAGTAGAGCACAGTAGAGGTAGAATACAGTGGAGTACAGTAGAGGTAGAGTACAGTGGAGTAAGGTAGAGGTAGAGTAAAGTGGAGTACAGTGGAGCACAGTAGAGGTGGAGTACAGTAGAGTACAGTAGAGGTAGAGTACAGTGGAGCACAGTAGAGGTAGAGTACAGTGGAGTACATTGGAGTACAGTAGAGGTGGAGTACAGTAGAGTACAGTAGAGGTAGAGAATAGTACAGTACAGTAGAGGTAGAGTACAGTGGAGTACAGTAGAGGTAGAGTACAGTAGAGCACAGTAGAGGTAGAATACAGCGGAGTACAGTAGAGGTAGAGTACAGTGGAGTACAGTAGAGGTAGAGTACAGTGTAGTACAGTAGAGGTAGAGAACAGTACAGTACAGTAGAGGTAGAGTACAGTGGAGTACATTAGAGGTAGAGTACAGTAGAGCACAGTAGAGGTAGAATACAGTGGAGTACAGTAGAGGTAGAGTACAGCGGAGTACAGTAGAGGTAGAGTACAGTGGAGTTCAGTAGAGGTAGAGTACAGTGGAGCACAGTAGAGGTAGAGTACAGTGGAGTACAGTGGAGCACAGTAGAGGTGGAGTACAGTAGAGTAGAGTATAGGTTGAGTACAGTGGAGTACAGTAGAGATAGAGTAGAGTGGAGTAGAGTAGAGATAGAGTACAGTGGATTAGAGTAGATATAGAGTACAGTGGAGTATAGTTGAGGTAGAGTACAGTGGAGCACATTAGAGGTAGAGTACAGTGGAGTATAGTTGAGGTAGACTACAGTGGAGTACAGTAGAGGTAGAGTACAGTGGAGCACAGTAGAGATAGTGTACAGTAGAGCAGAGTAGAGGTAGAGTACAGTGGAGTACAGTAGAGGTAGAGTACAGTGGAACACTGTAGAGGTGGAGTACAGTGGAGTACAGTAGAGGTAGAGTACAGTGGAGCACAGTAGAGATAGAGTACAGTAGAGCAGAGTAGAGGTAGAGTACAGTGGAGTATAGTAGAGGTAGAGTACAGTGGAGTATAGTTGAGGTAGACTACAGTGGAGTACAGTAGAGGTAGAGTACAGTGGAGTACAGTAGAGGTAGAGTACAGTGGAGCACAGTGGAGGTAGAGTACAATGGAGTATAGTTGAGGTAGAGAACAGTACAGTACAGTAGAGGTAGAGTAGAGTGGAGTACAGTAGAGGTAGAGTACAGTAGAGCACAGTAGAGGTAGAATAAAGTGGAGTACAGTAGAGGTAGAGTACAGTGGAGTACAGTAGAGGTAGAGTACAGTGGAGTACAGAAGAGATAGAGTACAGTTGAGCACAGTAGAGGTAGAGTACAGTGGAGCACAGTAGAGGTAGAGTACAGTGGAGCACAGTAGAGGTAGAGTACAGTGGAGCACAGTAGAGGTAGAGTACAGTGGAGCACTGTAGAGGTAGAGTACAGTGGAGTACAGTAGAGGTAGAGTACAGTGGAGCACAGTAGAGGTAGAGTACAGTGGAGTACAGTGGAGCACAGTAGAGTACAGTAGAGGTAGAGTACAGTGGAGCACAGTAGAGGTAGAGTACAGTGGAGTACAGTAGAGGTAGAGTACAGTAGAGCACAGTAGAGGTAGAATACAGTGGAGTACAGTAGAGGTAGAGTACAGTGGAGTACAGTAGAGGTAGAGTACAGTGTAGTACAGTAGAGGTAGAGAACAGTAAAGTACAGTAGAGGTAGAGTACAGTGGAGTACAGTAGAGGTAGAGTACAGTAGAGCACAGTAGAGGTAGAATACATTGGAGTACAGTAGAGGTAGAGTACAGTGGAGTACAGTAGAGGTAGAGTACAGTGGAGTACAGTAGAGGTAGAGTACAGTGGAGCAGAGTAGAGGTAGAGTACAGTGGAGTACAGTAGAGGTAGAGTACAGTGGAGCACAGTAGAGCTAGAGTACAGTGGAGTACAGTGGAGCACAGTAGAAGTGGAGTACAGTAGAGTAGAGTATAGGTTGAGTACAGTGGAGTACAGTAGAGATAGAGTAGAGTGGAGTAGAGTAGAGATAGAGTACAGTGGATTAGAGTAGAGAAAGAGTACAGTGGAGTATAGTTGAGGTAGAGTACAGTGGAGCAAAGTAGAGGTAGAGTACAGTGGAGTATAGTTGAGGTAGACTACAGTGGAGTACAGTAGAGGTAGAGTACAGTGGAGCACAGTAGAGATAGAGTACAGTAGAGCAGAGTAGATGTAGAGTACAGTGGAGTACAGTAGAGGTAGAGTACAGTGGAGAACTGTAGAGGTGGAGTACAGTGGAGTACAGTAGAGGTAGAGTACAGTGGAGCACAGTAGAGATAGAGTACAGTGGAGTACAGTAGAGGTAGAGTACAGTGGAGCACAGTAGAGGTAGAGTACAGTGAAGTATAGTAGAGGTAGAATACAGTGGAGTACAGTAGAGGTAGAGTACAGTGGAGTACAGTAGAGGTAGAGTACAGTGGAGTACAGTAGAGGTAGATAACAGTGGAGCACAGTAGAGGTAGAGTACAGTGGAGTACAGTAGAGGTAGAGTACAGTGGAGCACAGTAGAGCTAGAGTACAGTGGATTACAGTGGAGCACAGTAGAGGTGGTGTACAGTAGAGTAGAGTATAGGTAGAGTACAGTGGAGTACAGTAGAGATAGAGTAGAGTGGAGTAGAGTAGAGATAGAGTACAGTGGATTAGAGTAGAGATAGAGTACAGTGGAGTATAGTTGAGGTAGAGTACAGTGGAGCACAGTAGAGGTAGAGTACAGTGGAGCACAGTAGAGATAGAGTACAGTGGAGTACAGTAGAGGTAGAGTACAGTGGAGCACAGTAGAGATAGTGTAGAGTAGAGCAGAGTAGAGGTAGAGTACAGTGGAGTACAGTAGAGGTAGAGTACAGTGGAGCACTGTAGAGGTGGAGTACAGTGGAGTACAGTAGAGGTAGAGTACAGTGGAGCACAGTAGAGATAGAGTACAGTAGAGCACATTAGAGGTAGAGTACAGTGGAGTATAGTAGAGGTAGAGTACAGTGGAGTATAGTTGAGGTAGACTACAGTGGAGTACAGTAGAGGTAGAGTATAGTGGAGTACAGTAGAGGTAGAGTACAGTGGAGCACAGTAGAGGTAGAGTACAGTGGAGTATAGTTGAGGTAGAGAACAGTACAGTACAGTAGAGGTAGAGTAGAGTGGAGTACAGTAGAGGTAGAGTACAGAAGAGCACAGTAGAGGTAGAATACAGTGGAGTACAGTAGAGGTAGAGTACAGTGTAGTACAGTAGAGGTAGAGTACAGTGGAGTACAGAAGAGATAGAGTACAGTGGAGCACAGGAGAGGTAAAGTACAGTGGAGCACAGTAGAGGTAGAGTACAGTGGAGCACAGTAGAGGTAGAGTACAGTGGAGTACAGTAGAGGTAGAGTACAGTGGAGCACAGTAGAGGTAGAGTACAGTGGAGCACAGTAGAGGTAGAGTACATTGGAGTACAGTAGAGGTAGAGTACAGTGGAGTACAGTAGAGGTAGAGTAGAGTGGAGTACAGTAGAGGTAGAGTACAGTGGAGTACAGTAGAGGTAGAGTACAGTGGAGCACAGTAAAGGTAGAGTACAGTGGAGTACAGTAGAGGAAGAGTACAGTGAAGCACAGTAGAGCTAGAGTACAGTGGAGTACAGTGGAGCACAGTAGAGGTGGAGTACAGTAGAGTAGAGTATAGGTTGAGTACAGTGGAGTAGAGTAGAGATAGAGTAGAGTGAAGTAGAGTAGAGATAGAGTACAGTGGATTAGAGTAGAGATAGAGTACAGTGGAGTATAGTTGAGGTAGAGTACAGTGGAGCACAGTAGAGGTAGAGTACAGTGGAGTACAGTGGAGCACAGTAGAGGTGGAGTACAGTAGAGTACAGTAGAGGTAGAGAACAGTACAGTACAGTAGAGGTAGAGTACAGTGGAGTACAGTAGAGGTAGAGTACAGTAGAGCACAGTAGAGGTAGAATACAGTAGAGCACAGTAGAGGTAGAATACAGTGGAGTACAGTAGAGGTAGTGTACAGTGGAGTACAGTAGAGGTAGAGTACAGTGGAGTACAGTAGAGGTAGAGAACAGTACAGTACAGTAGAGGTAGAGTACAGTGGAGTACAGTAGAGGTAGAGTACAGTAGAGCACAGTAGAGGTAGAATACAGTGGAGTACAGTAGAGGTAGAGTACAGTGGAGTACAGTAGAGGTAGAATACAGTGGAGTACAGTAGAGGTAGAGTACAGTGGAGCACAGTAAAGGTAGAGTACAGTGGAGTACAGTAGAGGTAGAGTACAGTGAAGCACAGTAGAGCTAGAGTACAGTGGAGTACAGTGGAGCACAGTAGAGGTGGAGTACAGTAGAGTAGAGTATAGGTTGAGTACAGTGGAGTACAGTAGAGATAGAGTAGAGTGGAGTAGAGTAGAGATAGAGTACAGTGGATTAGAGTAGATATAGAGTACAGTGGAGTATAGTTGAGGTAGAGTACAGTGGAGTACAGTAGAGGTAGAGTACAGTGGAGTACAGTAGAGGTAGAGAACAGTACAGTACAGTAGAGGTAGAGTAGAGTGGAGTACAGTAGAGGTAGAGTACAGTGGAGCACAGTAGAGGTAGAATACAGTGGAATACAGTAGAGGTAGAGTACAGTGGAGTACAGTAGAGGTAGAGTACAGTGGAGTACAGAAGAGATAGAGTACAGTGGAGCACAGTAGAGGTAGAGTACAGTGGAGCACAGTAGAGGTAGAGTACAGTGGAGCACAGTAGAGGTAGAGTACAGTGGAGTACAGTAGAGGTAGAGTACAGTGGAGTACAGTGGAGCACAGCAGAGGTGGAGTACAGTGGAGTACAGTAGAGGTAGAGTATGGTGGAGTACAGTAGAGGTAGAGTACAGTGGAGCACAGTAGAGGTAGAGTACAGTGGAGTATAGTTGAGGTAGAGAACAGTGGAGCACAGTAGAGGTAGAGTACAGTGGAGTACAGTAGATGTAGAGTACAGTAGAGCACAGTAGAGGTAGAATACAGTGGAGTACAGTAGAGGTAGAGTACAGTGGAGTACAGTAGAGGTAGAGTACAGTGGAGTACAGTAGAGGTAGAGTACAGTGGAGCACAGTAGAGCTAGAGTACAGTGGAGTACAGTGGAGCACAGTAGAGGTGGAGTACAGTAGAGTAGAGTATAGGTAGAGTACAGTGGAGTACAGTAGAGATAGAGATAGAGTAGAGTAGAGTAGAGATAGAGTACAGTGGATTAGAGTAGAGAAAGAGTACAGTGGAGTATAGTTGAGGTAGAGTACAGTGGAGCAAAGTAGAGGTAGAGTACAGTGGAGTATAGTTGAGGTAGACTACAGTGGAGTACAGTAGAGGTAGAGTACAGTGGAGCACAGTAGAGATAGAGTACAGTAGAGCAGAGTAGATGTAGAGTACAGTGGAGTACAGTAGAGGTAGAGTACAGTGGAGAACTGTAGAGGTGGAGTACAGTGGAGTACAGTAGAGGTAGAGTACAGTGGAGCACAATAGAGATAGAGTACAGTAGAGCACAGTAGAGGTAGAGTACAGTGGAGCACAGTAGAGGTAGAGTACAGTGAAGTATAGTAGAGGTAGAATACAGTGGAGTACAGTAGAGGTAGAGTACAGTGGAGTACAGTAGAGGTAGAGTACAGTGGAGCACAGTGGAGGTAGAGTACAATGGAGTATAGTTGAGGTAGAGAACAGTACAGTACAGTAGAGGTAGAGTAGAGTGGAGTACAGTAGAGGTAGAGTACAGTAGAGCACAGTGGAGGTAGAATAAAGTGGAGTACAGTAGAGGTAGAGTACAGTGGAGTACAGTAGAGGTAGAGTACAGTGGAGTACAGAAGAGATAGAGTACAGTTGAGCACAGTAGAGGTAGAGTACAGTGGAGCACAGTAGAGGTAGAGTACAGTGGAGCACAGTAGAGGTAGAGTACAGTGGAGTACAGTAGAGGTAGAGTACAGTGGAGCACAGTAGAGGTAGAGTACAGTGGAGCACTGTAGAGGTAGAGTACAGTGGAGTACAGTAGAGGTAGAGTACAGTGGAGCACAGTAGAGGTAGAGTACAGTGGAGTACAGTGGAGCACAGTAGAGTACAGTAGAGGTAGAGTACAGTGGAGCACAGTAGAGGTAGAGTACAGTGGAGTACAGTAGAGGTAGAGTACAGTAGAGCACAGTAGAGGTAGAATACAGTGGAGTACAGTAGAGGTAGAGTACAGTGGAGTACAGTAGAGGTAGAGTACAGTGTAGTACAGTAGAGGTAGAGAACAGTAAAGTAGAGTAGAGGTAGAGTACAGTGGAGTACAGTAGAGGTAGAGTACAGTAGAGCACAGTAGAGGTAGAATACATTGGAGTACAGTAGAGGTAGAGTACAGTGGAGTACAGTAGAGGTAGAGTACAGTGGAGTACAGTAGAGGTAGAGTACAGTGGAGCAGAGTAGAGGTAGAGTACAGTGGAGTACAGTAGAGGTAGAGTACAGTGGAGCACAGTAGAGCTAGAGTACAGTGGAGTACAGTGGAGCACAGTAGAGGTGGAGTACAGTAGAGTAGAGTATAGGTTGAGTACAGTGGAGTACAGTAGAGATAGAGTAGAGTGGAGTAGAGTAGAGATAGAGTACAGTGGATTAGAGTAGAGAAAGAGTACAGTGGAGTATAGTTGAGGTAGAGTACAGTGGAGCAAAGTAGAGGTAGAGTACAGTGGAGTATAGTTGAGGTAGACTACAGTGGAGTACAGTAGAGGTAGAGTACAGTGGAGCACAGTAGAGATAGAGTACAGTAGAGCAGAGTAGATGTAGAGTACAGTGGAGTACAGTAGAGGTAGAGTACAGTGGAGAACTGTAGAGGTGGAGTACAGTGGAGTACAGTAGAGGTAGAGTACAGTGGAGCACAGTAGAGATAGAGTACAGTGGAGTACAGTAGAGGTAGAGTACAGTGGAGCACAGTAGATGTAGAGTACAGTGAAGTATAGTAGAGGTAGAATACAGTGGAGTACAGTAGAGGTAGAGTACAGTGGAGTACAGTAGAGGTAGAGTACAGTGGAGTACAGTAGAGGTAGAGTACAGTGGAGCACATTAGAGGTAGAGTACAGTGGAGTACAGTAGAGGTAGAGTACAGTGGAGCACAGTAGAGCTAGAGTACAGTGGATTACAATGGAGCACAGTAGAGGTGGTGTACAGTAGAGTAGAGTATAGGTAGAGTACAGTGGAGTACAGTAGAGATAGAGTAGAGTGGAGTAGAGTAGAGATAGAGTACAGTGGATTAGAGTAGAGATAGAGTACAGTGGAGTATAGTTGAGGTAGAGTACAGTGGAGCACAGTAGAGGTAGAGTACAGTGGAGCACAGTAGAGGTAGAGTACAGTGGAGTACAGTAGAGGTAGAGTACAGTGGAGCACAGTAGAGATAGTGTAGAGTAGAGCAGAGTAGAGGTAGAGTACAGTGGAGTACAGTAGAGGTAGAGTACAGTGGAGCACTGTAGAGGTGGAGTACAGTGGAGTACAGTAGAGGTAGAGTACAGTGGAGCACAGTAGAGATAGAGTACAGTAGAGCACATTAGAGGTAGAGTACAGTGGAGTATAGTAGAGGTAGAGTACAGTGGAGTATAGTTGAGGTAGACTACAGTGGAGTACAGTAGAGGTAGAGTATAGTGGAGTACAGTAGAGGTAGAGTACAGTGGAGCACAGTAGAGGTAGAGTACAGTGGAGTATAGTTGAGGTAGAGAACAGTACAGTACAGTAGAGGTAGAGTAGAGTGGAGTACAGTAGAGGTAGAGTACAGAAGAGCACAGTAGAGGTAGAATACAGTGGAGTACAGTAGAGGTAGAGTACAGTGTAGTACAGTAGAGGTAGAGTACAGTGGAGTACAGAAGAGATAGAGTACAGTGGAGCACAGGAGAGGTAAAGTACAGTGGAGCACAGTAGAGGTAGAGTACAGTGGAGCACAGTAGAGGTAGAGTACAGTGGAGTACAGTAGAGGTAGAGTACAGTGGAGCACAGTAGAGGTAGAGTACAGTGGAGCACAGTAGAGGTAGAGTACATTGGAGTACAGTAGAGGTAGAGTACAGTGGAGTACAGTAGAGGTAGAGTAGAGTGGAGTACAGTAGAGGTAGAGTACAGTGGAGTACAGTAGAGGTAGAGTACAGTGGAGCACAGTAAAGGTAGAGTACAGTGGAGTACAGTAGAGGAAGAGTACAGTGAAGCACAGTAGAGCTAGAGTACAGTGGAGTACAGTGGAGCACAGTAGAGGTGGAGTACAGTAGAGTAGAGTATAGGTTGAGTACAGTGGAGTAGAGTAGAGATAGAGTAGAGTGAAGTAGAGTAGAGATAGAGTACAGTGGATTAGAGTAGAGATAGAGTACAGTGGAGTATAGTTGAGGTAGAGTACAGTGGAGCACAGTAGAGGTAGAGTACAGTGGAGTACAGTGGAGCACAGTAGAGGTGGAGTACAGTAGAGTACAGTAGAGGTAGAGAACAGTACAGTACAGTAGAGGTAGAGTACAGTGGAGTACAGTAGAGGTAGAGTACAGTAGAGCACAGTAGAGGTAGAATACAGTAGAGCACAGTAGAGGTAGAATACAGTGGAGTACAGTAGAGGTAGAGTACAGTGGAGTACAGTAGAGGTAGAGTACAGTGGAGTACAGTAGAGGTAGAGAACAGTACAGTACAGTAGAGGTAGAGTACAGTGGAGTACAGTAGAGGTAGAGTACAGTAGAGCACAGTAGAGGTAGAATACAGTGGAGTACAGTAGAGGTAGAGTACAGTGGAGTACAGTAGAGGTAGAATACAGTGGAGTACAGTAGAGGTAGAGTACAGTGGAGCACAGTAAAGGTAGAGTACAGTGGAGTACAGTAGAGGTAGAGTACAGTGAAGCACAGTAGAGCTAGAGTACAGTGGAGTACAGTGGAGCACAGTAGAGGTGGAGTACAGTAGAGTAGAGTATAGGTTGAGTACAGTGGAGTACAGTAGAGATAGAGTAGAGTGGAGTAGAGTAGAGATAGAGTACAGTGGATTAGAGTAGATATAGAGTACAGTGGAGTATAGTTGAGGTAGAGTACAGTGGAGTACAGTAGAGGTAGAGTACAGTGGAGTACAGTAGAGGTAGAGAACAGTACAGTACAGTAGAGGTAGAGTAGAGTGGAGTACAGTAGAGGTAGAGTACAGTGGAGCACAGTAGAGGTAGAATACAGTGGAATACAGTAGAGGTAGAGTACAGTGGAGTACAGTAGAGGTAGAGTACAGTGGAGTACAGAAGAGATAGAGTACAGTGGAGCACAGTAGAGGTAGAGTACAGTGGAGCACAGTAGAGGTAGAGTACAGTGGAGCACAGTAGAGGTAGAGTACAGTGGAGTACAGTAGAGGTAGAGTACAGTGGAGTACAGTGGAGCACAGTAGAGGTGGAGTACAGTGGAGTACAGTAGAGGTAGAGTATGGTGGAGTACAGTAGAGGTAGAGTACAGTGGAGCACAGTAGAGGTAGAGTACAGTGGAGTATAGTTGAGGTAGAGAACAGTGGAGCACAGTAGAGGTAGAGTACAGTGGAGTACAGTAGATGTAGAGTACAGTAGAGCACAGTAGAGGTAGAATACAGTGGAGTACAGTAGAGGTAGAGTACAGTGGAGTACAGTAGAGGTAGAGTACAGTGGAGCACAGTAGAGCTAGAGTACAGTGGAGTACAGTGGAGCACAGTAGAGGTGGAGTACAGTAGAGTAGAGTATAGGTAGAGTACAGTGGAGTACAGTAGAGATAGAGATAGAGTAGAGTAGAGTAGAGATAGAGTACAGTGGATTAGAGTAGAGAAAGAGTACAGTGGAGTATAGTTGAGGTAGAGTACAGTGGAGCAAAGTAGAGGTAGAGTACAGTGGAGTATAGTTGAGGTAGACTACAGTGGAGTACAGTAGAGGTAGAGTACAGTGGAGCACAGTAGAGATAGAGTACAGTAGAGCAGAGTAGATGTAGAGTACAGTGGAGTACAGTAGAGGTAGAGTAGAGTGGAGAACTGTAGAGGTGGAGTACAGTGGAGTACAGTAGAGGTAGAGTACAGTGGAGCACAATAGAGATAGAGTACAGTAGAGCACAGTAGAGGTAGAGTACAGTGGAGCACAGTAGAGGTAGAGTACAGTGAAGTATAGTAGAGGTAGAATACAGTGGAGTACAGTAGAGGTAGAGTACAGTGGAGTACAGTAGAGGTAGAGTACAGTGGAGTACAGTAGAGGTAGAGTACAGTGGAGCACAGTAGAGGTAGAGTACAGTGGAGTACAGTAGAGGTAGAGTACAGTGGAGCACAGTAGAGCTAGAGTACAGTGGATTACAGTGGAGCACAGTAGAGGTGGTGTACAGTAGAGTAGAGTATAGGTAGAGTACAGTGGAGTACAGTAGAGATAGAGTAGAGTGGAGTAGAGTAGAGATAGAGTACAGTGGATTAGAGTAGAGATAGAGTACAGTGGAGTATAGTTGAGGTAGAGTACAGTGGAGCACAGTAGAGGTAGAGTACAGTGGAGCACAGTAGAGGTAGAGTACAGTGGAGTACAGTAGAGGTAGAGTACAGTGGAGCACAGTAGAGATAGTGTAGAGTAGAGCAGAGTAGAGGTAGAGTACAGTGGAGTACAGTAGAGGTAGAGTACAGTGGAGCACTGTAGAGGTGGAGTACAGTGGAGTACAGTAGAGGTAGAGTATGGTGGAGTACAGTAGAGGTAGAGTACAGTGGAGCACAGTAGAGGTAGAGTACAGTGGAGTATAGTTGAGGTAGAGAACAGTGGAGCACAGTAGAGGTAGAGTACAGTGGAGCACAGTAGAGGTAGAGTACAGTGGAGCACAGTAGAGGTAGATTACAGTGGAGCACAGTAGAGGTAGAGTACAGTGGAGCACAGTAGAGGTAGAGTACAGTGGAGCACAGTAGAGGTAGAGTACAGTGGAGCACAGTAGAGGTAGAGTACAGTGGAGCACAGTAGAGGTAGAGTACAGTGGAGTACAGTAGAGGTAGAGTACAGTGGAGTACAGTAGAGGTAGAGTACAGTGGAGTACAGTAGAGGTAGAGTACAGTGGAGTACAGTAGAGGTAGAGTACAGTGGAGCACAGTAAAGGTAGAGTACAGTGGAGTACAGTAGAGGAAGAGTACAGTGAAGCACAGTAGAGCTAGAGTACAGTGGAGTACAGTGGAGCACAGTAGAGGTGGAGTACAGTGGATTAGAGTAGAGATAGAGTACAGTGGAGTATAGTTGAGGTAGAGTACAGTGGAGCACAGTAGAGGTAGAGTACAGTGGAGTACAGTGGAGCACAGTAGAGGTGGAGTACAGTAGAGTACAGTAGAGGTAGAGTACAGTGGAGCACAGTAGAGGTAGAGTACAGTGGAGTACATTGGAGTACAGTAGAGGTGGAGTACAGTAGAGTACAGTAGAGGTAGAGAACAGTACAGTACAGTAGAGGTAGAGTACAGTGGAGTACAGTAGAGGTAGAGTACAGTAGAGCACAGTAGAGGTAGAATACAGTAGAGCACAGTAGAGGTAGAATACAGTGGAGTACAGTAGAGGTAGAGTACAGTGGAGTACAGTAGAGGTAGAGTACAGTGGAGTACAGTAGAGGTAGAGAACAGTACAGTACAGTAGAGGTAAAGTACAGTGGAGTACAGTAGAGGTAGAGTACAGTAGAGCACAGTAGAGGTAGAATACAGTGGAGTACAGTAGAGGTAGAGTACAGTGGAGCACAGTAGAGGTAGAGTACATTGGAGTACAGTAGAGGTAGAGTACAGTGGAGTACAGTAGAGGTAGAGTACAGTGGAGTACAGTAGAGGTAGAGTACAGTGGAGTACAGTAGAGGTAGAGTACAGTGGAGCACAGTGGAGGTAGAGTACAGTGGAGTACAGTAGAGGAAGAGTACAGTGAAGCACAGTAGAGTTAGAGTACAGTGGAGTACAGTGGAGCACAGTAGAGGTGGAGTACAGTAGAGTAGAGTATAGGTTGAGTACAGTGGAGTAGAGTAGAGATAGAGTAGAGTGAAGTAGAGTAGAGATAGAGTACAGTGGATTAGAGTAGAGATAGAGTACAGTGGAGTATAGTTGAGGTAGAGTACAGTGGAGCACAGTAGAGGTAGAGTACAGTGGAGTACAGTGGAGCACAGTAGAGGTGGAGTACAGTAGAGTACAGTAGAGGTAGAGTACAGTGGAGGACAGTAGAGGTAGAGTCAAGTGGAGTACATTGGAGTACAGTAGAGGTGGAGTACAGTAGAGTACAGTAGAGGTAGAGAACAGTACAGTACAGTAGAGGTAGAGTACAGTGGAGTACAGTAGAGGTAGAGTACAGTAGAGCACAGTAGAGGTAGAATACAGTAGAGCACAGTAGAGGTAGAATACAGTGGAGTACAGTAGAGGTAGAGTACAGTGGAGTACAGTAGAGGTAGAGTACAGTGGAGTACAGTAGAGGTAGAGAACAGTACAGTACAGTAGAGGTAGAGTACAGTGGAGTACAGTAGAGGTAGAGTACAGTAGAGCACAGTAGAGGTAGAATACAGTGGAGTACAGTAGAGCTAGAGTACAGTGGAGTACAGTAGAGGTAGAATACAGTGGAGTACAGTAGAGGTAGAGTACAGTGGAGCACAGTAAAGGTAGAGTACAGTGGAGTACAGTAGAGGTAGAGTACAGTGAAGCACAGTAGAGCTAGAGTACAGTGGAGTACAGTGGAGCACAGTAGAGGTGGAGTACAGTAGAGTAGAGTATAGGTTGAGTACAGTGGAGTACAGTAGAGATAGAGTAGAGTGGAGTAGAGTAGAGATAGAGTACAGTGGATTAGAGTAGATATAGAGTACAGTGGAGTATAGTTGAGGTAGAGTACAGTGGAGTACAGTAGAGGTAGAGTACAGTGGAGTACAGTAGAGGTAGAGAACAGTACAGTACAGTAGAGGTAGAGTAGAGTGGAGTACAGTAGAGGTAGAGTACAGTAGAGCACAGTAGAGGTAGAATACAGTGGAATACAGTAGAGGTAGAGTACAGTGGAGTACAGTAGAGGTAGAGTACAGTGGAGTACAGAAGAGATAGAGTACAGTGGAGCACATTAGAGGTAGAGTACAGTGGAGCACAGTAGAGGTAGAGTACAGTGGAGCACAGTAGAGGTAGAGTACAGTGGAGTACAGTAGAGGTAGAGTACAGTGGAGTACAGTGGAGCACAGTAGAGGTGGAGTACAGTAGAGTACAGTAGAGGTAGAGTACAGTGGAGCACAGTAGAGGTAGAGTACAGTGGAGTACATTGGAGTACAGTAGAGGTGGAGTACAGTAGAGTACAGTAGAGGTAGAGAACAGTACAGTACAGTAGAGGTAGAGTACAGTGGAGTACAGTAGAGGTAGAGTACAGTAGAGCACAGTAGAGGTAGAATACAGTGGAGTACAGTAGAGGTAGAGTACAGTGGAGTACAGTAGAGGTAGAGTACAGTGTAGTACAGTAGAGGTAGAGAACAGTACAGTACAGTAGAGGTAGAGTACAGTGGAGTACAGTAGAGGTAGAGTACAGTAGAGCACAGTAGAGGTAGAATACAGTGGAGTACAGTAGAGGTAGAGTACAGCGGAGTACAGTAGAGGTAGAGTACAGTGGAGTTCAGTAGAGGTAGAGTACAGTGGAGCACAGTAGAGGTAGAGTACAGTGGAGTACAGTGGAGCACAGTAGAGGTGGAGTACAGTAGAGTAGAGTATAGGTTGAGTACAGTGGAGTACAGTAGAGATAGAGTAGAGTGGAGTAGAGTAGAGATAGAGTACAGTGGATTAGAGTAGATATAGAGTACAGTGGAGTATAGTTGAGGTAGAGTACAGTGGAGCACATTAGAGGTAGAGTACAGTGGAGTATAGTTGAGGTAGACTACAGTGGAGTACAGTAGAGGTAGAGTACAGTGGAGCACAGTAGAGGTAGAGTACAGTGGAGTACAGTAGAGGTAGAGTACAGTGGAGCACAGTAGAGATAGTGTAGAGTAGAGCAGAGTAGAGGTAGAGTACAGTGGAGTACAGTAGAGGTAGAGTACAGTGGAGCACTGTAGAGGTGGAGTACATTGGAGTACAGTAGAGGTAGAGTATGGTGGAGTACAGTAGAGGTAGAGTACAGTGGAGCACAGTAGAGGTAGAGTACAGTGGAGTATAGTTGAGGTAGAGAACAGTGGAGCACAGTAGAGGTAGAGTACAGTGGAGCACAGTAGAGGTAGAGTACAGTGGAGCACAGTAGAGGTAGAGTACAGTGGAGTACAGTAGAGGTAGAGTACAGTGGAGTACAGTAGAGGTAGAGTACAGTGGAGTACAGTAGAGGTAGAGTACAGTGGAGTACAGTAGAGGTAGAGTACAGTGGAGCACAGTAAAGGTAGAGTACAGTGGAGTACAGTAGAGGAAGAGTACAGTGAAGCACAGTAGAGCTAGAGTACAGTGGAGTACAGTGGAGCACAGTAGAGGTGGAGTACAGTAGAGTAGAGTATAGGTTGAGTACAGTGGAGTACAGTAGAGATAGAGTAGAGTGAAGTAGAGTAGAGATAGAGTACAGTGGATTAGAGTAGAGATAGAGTACAGTGGAGTATAGTTGAGGTAGAGTACAGTGGAGCACAGTAGAGGTAGAGTACAGTGGAGTACAGTGGAGCACAGTAGAGGTGGAGTACAGTAGAGTACAGTAGAGGTAGAGTACAGTGGAGCACAGTAGAGGTAGAGTACAGTGGAGTACATTGGAGTACAGTAGAGGTGGAGTACAGTAGAGTACAGTAGAGGTAGAGAACAGTACAGTACAGTAGAGGTAGAGTACAGTGGAGTACAGTAGAGGTAGAGTACAGTAGAGCACAGTAGAGGTAGAATACAGTGGAGTACAGTAGAGGTAGAGTACAGTGGAGCACAGTAGAGGTAGATAACAGTACAGTACAGTAGAGGTAGAGTAGAGTGGAGTAGAGTAGAGGTAGAGTACAGTAGAGCACAGTAGAGGTAGAATACAGTGGAGTACAGTAGAGGTAGAGTACAGTGGAGTAAGGTAGAGGTAGAGTAAAGTGGAGTACAGTGGAGCACAGTAGAGGTGGAGTACAGTAGAGTACAGTAGAGGTAGAGTACAGTGGAGCACAGTAGAGGTAGAGTACAGTGGAGTACATTGGAGTACAGTAGAGGTGGAGTACAGTAGAGTACAGTAGAGGTAGAGAATAGTACAGTACAGTAGAGGTAGAGTACAGTGGAGTACAGTAGAGGTAGAGTACAGTAGAGCACAGTAGAGGTAGAATACAGCGGAGTACAGTAGAGGTAGAGTACAGTGGAGTACAGTAGAGGTAGAGTACAGTGTAGTACAGTAGAGGTAGAGAACAGTACAGTACAGTAGAGGTAGAGTACAGTGGAGTACATTAGAGGTAGAGTACAGTAGAGCACAGTAGAGGTAGAATACAGTGGAGTACAGTAGAGGTAGAGTACAGCGGAGTACAGTAGAGGTAGAGTACAGTGGAGTTCAGTAGAGGTAGAGTACAGTGGAGCACAGTAGAGGTAGAGTACAGTGGAGTACAGTGGAGCACAGTAGAGGTGGAGTACAGTAGAGTAGAGTATAGGTTGAGTACAGTGGAGTACAGTAGAGATAGAGTAGAGTGGAGTAGAGTAGAGATAGAGTACAGTGGATTAGAGTAGATATAGAGTACAGTGGAGTATAGTTGAGGTAGAGTACAGTGGAGCACATTAGAGGTAGAGTACAGTGGAGTATAGTTGAGGTAGACTACAGTGGAGTACAGTAGAGGTAGAGTACAGTGGAGCACAGTAGAGATAGTGTACAGTAGAGCAGAGTAGAGGTAGAGTACAGTGGAGTACAGTAGAGGTAGAGTACAGTGGAACACTGTAGAGGTGGAGTACAGTGGAGTACAGTAGAGGTAGAGTACAGTGGAGCACAGTAGAGATAGAGTACAGTAGAGCAGAGTAGAGGTAGAGTACAGTGGAGTATAGTAGAGGTAGAGTACAGTGGAGTATAGTTGAGGTAGACTACAGTGGAGTACAGTAGAGGTAGAGTACAGTGGAGTACAGTAGAGGTAGAGTACAGTGGAGCACAGTGGAGGTAGAGTACAATGGAGTATAGTTGAGGTAGAGAACAGTACAGTACAGTAGAGGTAGAGTAGAGTGGAGTACAGTAGAGGTAGAGTACAGTAGAGCACAGTAGAGGTAGAATAAAGTGGAGTACAGTAGAGGTAGAGTACAGTGGAGTACAGTAGAGGTAGAGTACAGTGGAGTACAGAAGAGATAGAGTACAGTTGAGCACAGTAGAGGTAGAGTACAGTGGAGCACAGTAGAGGTAGAGTACAGTGGAGCACAGTAGAGGTAGAGTACAGTGGAGCACAGTAGAGGTAGAGTACAGTGGAGCACTGTAGAGGTAGAGTACAGTGGAGTACAGTAGAGGTAGAGTACAGTGGAGCACAGTAGAGGTAGAGTACAGTGGAGTACAGTGGAGCACAGTAGAGTACAGTAGAGGTAGAGTACAGTGGAGCACAGTAGAGGTAGAGTACAGTGGAGTACAGTAGAGGTAGAGTACAGTAGAGCACAGTAGAGGTAGAATACAGTGGAGTACAGTAGAGGTAGAGTACAGTGGAGTACAGTAGAGGTAGAGTACAGTGTAGTACAGTAGAGGTAGAGAACAGTAAAGTACAGTAGAGGTAGAGTACAGTGGAGTACAGTAGAGGTAGAGTACAGTAGAGCACAGTAGAGGTAGAATACATTGGAGTACAGTAGAGGTAGAGTACAGTGGAGTACAGTAGAGGTAGAGTACAGTGGAGTACAGTAGAGGTAGAGTACAGTGGAGCAGAGTAGAGGTAGAGTACAGTGGAGTACAGTAGAGGTAGAGTACAGTGGAGCACAGTAGAGCTAGAGTACAGTGGAGTACAGTGGAGCACAGTAGAAGTGGAGTACAGTAGAGTAGAGTATAGGTTGAGTACAGTGGAGTACAGTAGAGATAGAGTAGAGTGGAGTAGAGTAGAGATAGAGTACAGTGGATTAGAGTAGAGAAAGAGTACAGTGGAGTATAGTTGAGGTAGAGTACAGTGGAGCAAAGTAGAGGTAGAGTACAGTGGAGTATAGTTGAGGTAGACTACAGTGGAGTACAGTAGAGGTAGAGTACAGTGGAGCACAGTAGAGATAGAGTACAGTAGAGCAGAGTAGATGTAGAGTACAGTGGAGTACAGTAGAGGTAGAGTACAGTGGAGAACTGTAGAGGTGGAGTACAGTGGAGTACAGTAGAGGTAGAGTACAGTGGAGCACAGTAGAGATAGAGTACAGTGGAGTACAGTAGAGGTAGAGTACAGTGGAGCACAGTAGAGGTAGAGTACAGTGAAGTATAGTAGAGGTAGAATACAGTGGAGTACAGTAGAGGTAGAGTACAGTGGAGTACAGTAGAGGTAGAGTACAGTGGAGTACAGTAGAGGTAGATAACAGTGGAGCACAGTAGAGGTAGAGTACAGTGGAGTACAGTAGAGGTAGAGTACAGTGGAGCACAGTAGAGCTAGAGTACAGTGGATTACAGTGGAGCACAGTAGAGGTGGTGTACAGTAGAGTAGAGTATAGGTAGAGTACAGTGGAGTACAGTAGAGATAGAGTAGAGTGGAGTAGAGTAGAGATAGAGTACAGTGGATTAGAGTAGAGATAGAGTACAGTGGAGTATAGTTGAGGTAGAGTACAGTGGAGCACAGTAGAGGTAGAGTACAGTGGAGCACAGTAGAGATAGAGTACAGTGGAGTACAGTAGAGGTAGAGTACAGTGGAGCACAGTAGAGATAGTGTAGAGTAGAGCAGAGTAGAGGTAGAGTACAGTGGAGTACAGTAGAGGTAGAGTACAGTGGAGCACTGTAGAGGTGGAGTACAGTGGAGTACAGTAGAGGTAGAGTACAGTGGAGCACAGTAGAGATAGAGTACAGTAGAGCACATTAGAGGTAGAGTACAGTGGAGTATAGTAGAGGTAGAGTACAGTGGAGTATAGTTGAGGTAGACTACAGTGGAGTACAGTAGAGGTAGAGTATAGTGGAGTACAGTAGAGGTAGAGTACAGTGGAGCACAGTAGAGGTAGAGTACAGTGGAGTATAGTTGAGGTAGAGAACAGTACAGTACAGTAGAGGTAGAGTAGAGTGGAGTACAGTAGAGGTAGAGTACAGAAGAGCACAGTAGAGGTAGAATACAGTGGAGTACAGTAGAGGTAGAGTACAGTGTAGTACAGTAGAGGTAGAGTACAGTGGAGTACAGAAGAGATAGAGTACAGTGGAGCACAGGAGAGGTAAAGTACAGTGGAGCACAGTAGAGGTAGAGTACAGTGGAGCACAGTAGAGGTAGAGTACAGTGGAGTACAGTAGAGGTAGAGTACAGTGGAGCACAGTAGAGGTAGAGTACAGTGGAGCACAGTAGAGGTAGAGTACATTGGAGTACAGTAGAGGTAGAGTACAGTGGAGTACAGTAGAGGTAGAGTAGAGTGGAGTACAGTAGAGGTAGAGTACAGTGGAGTACAGTAGAGGTAGAGTACAGTGGAGCACAGTAAAGGTAGAGTACAGTGGAGTACAGTAGAGGAAGAGTACAGTGAAGCACAGTAGAGCTAGAGTACAGTGGAGTACAGTGGAGCACAGTAGAGGTGGAGTACAGTAGAGTAGAGTATAGGTTGAGTACAGTGGAGTAGAGTAGAGATAGAGTAGAGTGAAGTAGAGTAGAGATAGAGTACAGTGGATTAGAGTAGAGATAGAGTACAGTGGAGTATAGTTGAGGTAGAGTACAGTGGAGCACAGTAGAGGTAGAGTACAGTGGAGTACAGTGGAGCACAGTAGAGGTGGAGTACAGTAGAGTACAGTAGAGGTAGAGAACAGTACAGTACAGTAGAGGTAGAGTACAGTGGAGTACAGTAGAGGTAGAGTACAGTAGAGCACAGTAGAGGTAGAATACAGTAGAGCACAGTAGAGGTAGAATACAGTGGAGTACAGTAGAGGTAGTGTACAGTGGAGTACAGTAGAGGTAGAGTACAGTGGAGTACAGTAGAGGTAGAGAACAGTACAGTACAGTAGAGGTAGAGTACAGTGGAGTACAGTAGAGGTAGAGTACAGTAGAGCACAGTAGAGGTAGAATACAGTGGAGTACAGTAGAGGTAGAGTACAGTGGAGTACAGTAGAGGTAGAATACAGTGGAGTACAGTAGAGGTAGAGTACAGTGGAGCACAGTAAAGGTAGAGTACAGTGGAGTACAGTAGAGGTAGAGTACAGTGAAGCACAGTAGAGCTAGAGTACAGTGGAGTACAGTGGAGCACAGTAGAGGTGGAGTACAGTAGAGTAGAGTATAGGTTGAGTACAGTGGAGTACAGTAGAGATAGAGTAGAGTGGAGTAGAGTAGAGATAGAGTACAGTGGATTAGAGTAGATATAGAGTACAGTGGAGTATAGTTGAGGTAGAGTACAGTGGAGTACAGTAGAGGTAGAGTACAGTGGAGTACAGTAGAGGTAGAGAACAGTACAGTACAGTAGAGGTAGAGTAGAGTGGAGTACAGTAGAGGTAGAGTACAGTGGAGCACAGTAGAGGTAGAATACAGTGGAATACAGTAGAGGTAGAGTACAGTGGAGTACAGTAGAGGTAGAGTACAGTGGAGTACAGAAGAGATAGAGTACAGTGGAGCACAGTAGAGGTAGAGTACAGTGGAGCACAGTAGAGGTAGAGTACAGTGGAGCACAGTAGAGGTAGAGTACAGTGGAGTACAGTAGAGGTAGAGTACAGTGGAGTACAGTGGAGCACAGCAGAGGTGGAGTACAGTGGAGTACAGTAGAGGTAGAGTATGGTGGAGTACAGTAGAGGTAGAGTACAGTGGAGCACAGTAGAGGTAGAGTACAGTGGAGTATAGTTGAGGTAGAGAACAGTGGAGCACAGTAGAGGTAGAGTACAGTGGAGTACAGTAGATGTAGAGTACAGTAGAGCACAGTAGAGGTAGAATACAGTGGAGTACAGTAGAGGTAGAGTACAGTGGAGTACAGTAGAGGTAGAGTACAGTGGAGTACAGTAGAGGTAGAGTACAGTGGAGCACAGTAGAGCTAGAGTACAGTGGAGTACAGTGGAGCACAGTAGAGGTGGAGTACAGTAGAGTAGAGTATAGGTAGAGTACAGTGGAGTACAGTAGAGATAGAGATAGAGTAGAGTAGAGTAGAGATAGAGTACAGTGGATTAGAGTAGAGAAAGAGTACAGTGGAGTATAGTTGAGGTAGAGTACAGTGGAGCAAAGTAGAGGTAGAGTACAGTGGAGTATAGTTGAGGTAGACTACAGTGGAGTACAGTAGAGGTAGAGTACAGTGGAGCACAGTAGAGATAGAGTACAGTAGAGCAGAGTAGATGTAGAGTACAGTGGAGTACAGTAGAGGTAGAGTACAGTGGAGAACTGTAGAGGTGGAGTACAGTGGAGTACAGTAGAGGTAGAGTACAGTGGAGCACAATAGAGATAGAGTACAGTAGAGCACAGTAGAGGTAGAGTACAGTGGAGCACAGTAGAGGTAGAGTACAGTGAAGTATAGTAGAGGTAGAATACAGTGGAGTACAGTAGAGGTAGAGTACAGTGGAGTACAGTAGAGGTAGAGTACAGTGGAGCACAGTGGAGGTAGAGTACAATGGAGTATAGTTGAGGTAGAGAACAGTACAGTACAGTAGAGGTAGAGTAGAGTGGAGTACAGTAGAGGTAGAGTACAGTAGAGCACAGTGGAGGTAGAATAAAGTGGAGTACAGTAGAGGTAGAGTACAGTGGAGTACAGTAGAGGTAGAGTACAGTGGAGTACAGAAGAGATAGAGTACAGTTGAGCACAGTAGAGGTAGAGTACAGTGGAGCACAGTAGAGGTAGAGTACAGTGGAGCACAGTAGAGGTAGAGTACAGTGGAGTACAGTAGAGGTAGAGTACAGTGGAGCACAGTAGAGGTAGAGTACAGTGGAGCACTGTAGAGGTAGAGTACAGTGGAGTACAGTAGAGGTAGAGTACAGTGGAGCACAGTAGAGGTAGAGTACAGTGGAGTACAGTGGAGCACAGTAGAGTACAGTAGAGGTAGAGTACAGTGGAGCACAGTAGAGGTAGAGTACAGTGGAGTACAGTAGAGGTAGAGTACAGTAGAGCACAGTAGAGGTAGAATACAGTGGAGTACAGTAGAGGTAGAGTACAGTGGAGTACAGTAGAGGTAGAGTACAGTGTAGTACAGTAGAGGTAGAGAACAGTAAAGTAGAGTAGAGGTAGAGTACAGTGGAGTACAGTAGAGGTAGAGTACAGTAGAGCACAGTAGAGGTAGAATACATTGGAGTACAGTAGAGGTAGAGTACAGTGGAGTACAGTAGAGGTAGAGTACAGTGGAGTACAGTAGAGGTAGAGTACAGTGGAGCAGAGTAGAGGTAGAGTACAGTGGAGTACAGTAGAGGTAGAGTACAGTGGAGCACAGTAGAGCTAGAGTACAGTGGAGTACAGTGGAGCACAGTAGAGGTGGAGTACAGTAGAGTAGAGTATAGGTTGAGTACAGTGGAGTACAGTAGAGATAGAGTAGAGTGGAGTAGAGTAGAGATAGAGTACAGTGGATTAGAGTAGAGAAAGAGTACAGTGGAGTATAGTTGAGGTAGAGTACAGTGGAGCAAAGTAGAGGTAGAGTACAGTGGAGTATAGTTGAGGTAGACTACAGTGGAGTACAGTAGAGGTAGAGTACAGTGGAGCACAGTAGAGATAGAGTACAGTAGAGCAGAGTAGATGTAGAGTACAGTGGAGTACAGTAGAGGTAGAGTACAGTGGAGAACTGTAGAGGTGGAGTACAGTGGAGTACAGTAGAGGTAGAGTACAGTGGAGCACAGTAGAGATAGAGTACAGTGGAGTACAGTAGAGGTAGAGTACAGTGGAGCACAGTAGATGTAGAGTACAGTGAAGTATAGTAGAGGTAGAATACAGTGGAGTACAGTAGAGGTAGAGTACAGTGGAGTACAGTAGAGGTAGAGTACAGTGGAGTACAGTAGAGGTAGAGTACAGTGGAGCACATTAGAGGTAGAGTACAGTGGAGTACAGTAGAGGTAGAGTACAGTGGAGCACAGTAGAGCTAGAGTACAGTGGATTACAATGGAGCACAGTAGAGGTGGTGTACAGTAGAGTAGAGTATAGGTAGAGTACAGTGGAGTACAGTAGAGATAGAGTAGAGTGGAGTAGAGTAGAGATAGAGTACAGTGGATTAGAGTAGAGATAGAGTACAGTGGAGTATAGTTGAGGTAGAGTACAGTGGAGCACAGTAGAGGTAGAGTACAGTGGAGCACAGTAGAGGTAGAGTACAGTGGAGTACAGTAGAGGTAGAGTACAGTGGAGCACAGTAGAGATAGTGTAGAGTAGAGCAGAGTAGAGGTAGAGTACAGTGGAGTACAGTAGAGGTAGAGTACAGTGGAGCACTGTAGAGGTGGAGTACAGTGGAGTACAGTAGAGGTAGAGTACAGTGGAGCACAGTAGAGATAGAGTACAGTAGAGCACATTAGAGGTAGAGTACAGTGGAGTATAGTAGAGGTAGAGTACAGTGGAGTATAGTTGAGGTAGACTACAGTGGAGTACAGTAGAGGTAGAGTATAGTGGAGTACAGTAGAGGTAGAGTACAGTGGAGCACAGTAGAGGTAGAGTACAGTGGAGTATAGTTGAGGTAGAGAACAGTACAGTACAGTAGAGGTAGAGTAGAGTGGAGTACAGTAGAGGTAGAGTACAGAAGAGCACAGTAGAGGTAGAATACAGTGGAGTACAGTAGAGGTAGAGTACAGTGTAGTACAGTAGAGGTAGAGTACAGTGGAGTACAGAAGAGATAGAGTACAGTGGAGCACAGGAGAGGTAAAGTACAGTGGAGCACAGTAGAGGTAGAGTACAGTGGAGCACAGTAGAGGTAGAGTACAGTGGAGTACAGTAGAGGTAGAGTACAGTGGAGCACAGTAGAGGTAGAGTACAGTGGAGCACAGTAGAGGTAGAGTACATTGGAGTACAGTAGAGGTAGAGTACAGTGGAGTACAGTAGAGGTAGAGTAGAGTGGAGTACAGTAGAGGTAGAGTACAGTGGAGTACAGTAGAGGTAGAGTACAGTGGAGCACAGTAAAGGTAGAGTACAGTGGAGTACAGTAGAGGAAGAGTACAGTGAAGCACAGTAGAGCTAGAGTACAGTGGAGTACAGTGGAGCACAGTAGAGGTGGAGTACAGTAGAGTAGAGTATAGGTTGAGTACAGTGGAGTAGAGTAGAGATAGAGTAGAGTGAAGTAGAGTAGAGATAGAGTACAGTGGATTAGAGTAGAGATAGAGTACAGTGGAGTATAGTTGAGGTAGAGTACAGTGGAGCACAGTAGAGGTAGAGTACAGTGGAGTACAGTGGAGCACAGTAGAGGTGGAGTACAGTAGAGTACAGTAGAGGTAGAGAACAGTACAGTACAGTAGAGGTAGAGTACAGTGGAGTACAGTAGAGGTAGAGTACAGTAGAGCACAGTAGAGGTAGAATACAGTAGAGCACAGTAGAGGTAGAATACAGTGGAGTACAGTAGAGGTAGAGTACAGTGGAGTACAGTAGAGGTAGAGTACAGTGGAGTACAGTAGAGGTAGAGAACAGTACAGTACAGTAGAGGTAGAGTACAGTGGAGTACAGTAGAGGTAGAGTACAGTAGAGCACAGTAGAGGTAGAATACAGTGGAGTACAGTAGAGGTAGAGTACAGTGGAGTACAGTAGAGGTAGAATACAGTGGAGTACAGTAGAGGTAGAGTACAGTGGAGCACAGTAAAGGTAGAGTACAGTGGAGTACAGTAGAGGTAGAGTACAGTGAAGCACAGTAGAGCTAGAGTACAGTGGAGTACAGTGGAGCACAGTAGAGGTGGAGTACAGTAGAGTAGAGTATAGGTTGAGTACAGTGGAGTACAGTAGAGATAGAGTAGAGTGGAGTAGAGTAGAGATAGAGTACAGTGGATTAGAGTAGATATAGAGTACAGTGGAGTATAGTTGAGGTAGAGTACAGTGGAGTACAGTAGAGGTAGAGTACAGTGGAGTACAGTAGAGGTAGAGAACAGTACAGTACAGTAGAGGTAGAGTAGAGTGGAGTACAGTAGAGGTAGAGTACAGTGGAGCACAGTAGAGGTAGAATACAGTGGAATACAGTAGAGGTAGAGTACAGTGGAGTACAGTAGAGGTAGAGTACAGTGGAGTACAGAAGAGATAGAGTACAGTGGAGCACAGTAGAGGTAGAGTACAGTGGAGCACAGTAGAGGTAGAGTACAGTGGAGCACAGTAGAGGTAGAGTACAGTGGAGTACAGTAGAGGTAGAGTACAGTGGAGTACAGTGGAGCACAGTAGAGGTGGAGTACAGTGGAGTACAGTAGAGGTAGAGTATGGTGGAGTACAGTAGAGGTAGAGTACAGTGGAGCACAGTAGAGGTAGAGTACAGTGGAGTATAGTTGAGGTAGAGAACAGTGGAGCACAGTAGAGGTAGAGTACAGTGGAGTACAGTAGATGTAGAGTACAGTAGAGCACAGTAGAGGTAGAATACAGTGGAGTACAGTAGAGGTAGAGTACAGTGGAGTACAGTAGAGGTAGAGTACAGTGGAGCACAGTAGAGCTAGAGTACAGTGGAGTACAGTGGAGCACAGTAGAGGTGGAGTACAGTAGAGTAGAGTATAGGTAGAGTACAGTGGAGTACAGTAGAGATAGAGATAGAGTAGAGTAGAGTAGAGATAGAGTACAGTGGATTAGAGTAGAGAAAGAGTACAGTGGAGTATAGTTGAGGTAGAGTACAGTGGAGCAAAGTAGAGGTAGAGTACAGTGGAGTATAGTTGAGGTAGACTACAGTGGAGTACAGTAGAGGTAGAGTACAGTGGAGCACAGTAGAGATAGAGTACAGTAGAGCAGAGTAGATGTAGAGTACAGTGGAGTACAGTAGAGGTAGAGTAGAGTGGAGAACTGTAGAGGTGGAGTACAGTGGAGTACAGTAGAGGTAGAGTACAGTGGAGCACAATAGAGATAGAGTACAGTAGAGCACAGTAGAGGTAGAGTACAGTGGAGCACAGTAGAGGTAGAGTACAGTGAAGTATAGTAGAGGTAGAATACAGTGGAGTACAGTAGAGGTAGAGTACAGTGGAGTACAGTAGAGGTAGAGTACAGTGGAGTACAGTAGAGGTAGAGTACAGTGGAGCACAGTAGAGGTAGAGTACAGTGGAGTACAGTAGAGGTAGAGTACAGTGGAGCACAGTAGAGCTAGAGTACAGTGGATTACAGTGGAGCACAGTAGAGGTGGTGTACAGTAGAGTAGAGTATAGGTAGAGTACAGTGGAGTACAGTAGAGATAGAGTAGAGTGGAGTAGAGTAGAGATAGAGTACAGTGGATTAGAGTAGAGATAGAGTACAGTGGAGTATAGTTGAGGTAGAGTACAGTGGAGCACAGTAGAGGTAGAGTACAGTGGAGCACAGTAGAGGTAGAGTACAGTGGAGTACAGTAGAGGTAGAGTACAGTGGAGCACAGTAGAGATAGTGTAGAGTAGAGCAGAGTAGAGGTAGAGTACAGTGGAGTACAGTAGAGGTAGAGTACAGTGGAGCACTGTAGAGGTGGAGTACAGTGGAGTACAGTAGAGGTAGAGTATGGTGGAGTACAGTAGAGGTAGAGTACAGTGGAGCACAGTAGAGGTAGAGTACAGTGGAGTATAGTTGAGGTAGAGAACAGTGGAGCACAGTAGAGGTAGAGTACAGTGGAGCACAGTAGAGGTAGAGTACAGTGGAGCACAGTAGAGGTAGATTACAGTGGAGCACAGTAGAGGTAGAGTACAGTGGAGCACAGTAGAGGTAGAGTACAGTGGAGCACAGTAGAGGTAGAGTACAGTGGAGCACAGTAGAGGTAGAGTACAGTGGAGCACAGTAGAGGTAGAGTACAGTGGAGTACAGTAGAGGTAGAGTACAGTGGAGTACAGTAGAGGTAGAGTACAGTGGAGTACAGTAGAGGTAGAGTACAGTGGAGTACAGTAGAGGTAGAGTACAGTGGAGCACAGTAAAGGTAGAGTACAGTGGAGTACAGTAGAGGAAGAGTACAGTGAAGCACAGTAGAGCTAGAGTACAGTGGAGTACAGTGGAGCACAGTAGAGGTGGAGTACAGTGGATTAGAGTAGAGATAGAGTACAGTGGAGTATAGTTGAGGTAGAGTACAGTGGAGCACAGTAGAGGTAGAGTACAGTGGAGTACAGTGGAGCACAGTAGAGGTGGAGTACAGTAGAGTACAGTAGAGGTAGAGTACAGTGGAGCACAGTAGAGGTAGAGTACAGTGGAGTACATTGGAGTACAGTAGAGGTGGAGTACAGTAGAGTACAGTAGAGGTAGAGAACAGTACAGTACAGTAGAGGTAGAGTACAGTGGAGTACAGTAGAGGTAGAGTACAGTAGAGCACAGTAGAGGTAGAATACAGTAGAGCACAGTAGAGGTAGAATACAGTGGAGTACAGTAGAGGTAGAGTACAGTGGAGTACAGTAGAGGTAGAGTACAGTGGAGTACAGTAGAGGTAGAGAACAGTACAGTACAGTAGAGGTAAAGTACAGTGGAGTACAGTAGAGGTAGAGTACAGTAGAGCACAGTAGAGGTAGAATACAGTGGAGTACAGTAGAGGTAGAGTACAGTGGAGCACAGTAGAGGTAGAGTACATTGGAGTACAGTAGAGGTAGAGTACAGTGGAGTACAGTAGAGGTAGAGTACAGTGGAGTACAGTAGAGGTAGAGTACAGTGGAGTACAGTAGAGGTAGAGTACAGTGGAGCACAGTGGAGGTAGAGTACAGTGGAGTACAGTAGAGGAAGAGTACAGTGAAGCACAGTAGAGTTAGAGTACAGTGGAGTACAGTGGAGCACAGTAGAGGTGGAGTACAGTAGAGTAGAGTATAGGTTGAGTACAGTGGAGTAGAGTAGAGATAGAGTAGAGTGAAGTAGAGTAGAGATAGAGTACAGTGGATTAGAGTAGAGATAGAGTACAGTGGAGTATAGTTGAGGTAGAGTACAGTGGAGCACAGTAGAGGTAGAGTACAGTGGAGTACAGTGGAGCACAGTAGAGGTGGAGTACAGTAGAGTACAGTAGAGGTAGAGTACAGTGGAGCACAGTAGAGGTAGAGTCAAGTGGAGTACATTGGAGTACAGTAGAGGTGGAGTACAGTAGAGTACAGTAGAGGTAGAGAACAGTACAGTACAGTAGAGGTAGAGTACAGTGGAGTACAGTAGAGGTAGAGTACAGTAGAGCACAGTAGAGGTAGAATACAGTAGAGCACAGTAGAGGTAGAATACAGTGGAGTACAGTAGAGGTAGAGTACAGTGGAGTACAGTAGAGGTAGAGTACAGTGGAGTACAGTAGAGGTAGAGAACAGTACAGTACAGTAGAGGTAGAGTACAGTGGAGTACAGTAGAGGTAGAGTACAGTAGAGCACAGTAGAGGTAGAATACAGTGGAGTACAGTAGAGCTAGAGTACAGTGGAGTACAGTAGAGGTAGAATACAGTGGAGTACAGTAGAGGTAGAGTACAGTGGAGCACAGTAAAGGTAGAGTACAGTGGAGTACAGTAGAGGTAGAGTACAGTGAAGCACAGTAGAGCTAGAGTACAGTGGAGTACAGTGGAGCACAGTAGAGGTGGAGTACAGTAGAGTAGAGTATAGGTTGAGTACAGTGGAGTACAGTAGAGATAGAGTAGAGTGGAGTAGAGTAGAGATAGAGTACAGTGGATTAGAATAGATATAGAGTACAGTGGAGTATAGTTGAGGTAGAGTACAGTGGAGTACAGTAGAGGTAGAGTACAGTGGAGTACAGTAGAGGTAGAGAACAGTACAGTACAGTAGAGGTAGAGTAGAGTGGAGTACAGTAGAGGTAGAGTACAGTAGAGCACAGTAGAGGTAGAATACAGTGGAATACAGTAGAGGTAGAGTACAGTGGAGTACAGTAGAGGTAGAGTACAGTGGAGTACAGAAGAGATAGAGTACAGTGGAGCACATTAGAGGTAGAGTACAGTGGAGCACAGTAGAGGTAGAGTACAGTGGAGCACAGTAGAGGTAGAGTACAGTGGAGTACAGTAGAGGTAGAGTACAGTGGAGTACAGTGGAGCACAGTAGAGGTGGAGTACAGTAGAGTACAGTAGAGGTAGAGTACAGTGGAGCACAGTAGAGGTAGAGTACAGTGGAGTACATTGGAGTACAGTAGAGGTGGAGTACAGTAGAGTACAGTAGAGGTAGAGAACAGTACAGTACAGTAGAGGTAGAGTACAGTGGAGTACAGTAGAGGTAGAGTACAGTAGAGCACAGTAGAGGTAGAATACAGTGGAGTACAGTAGAGGTAGAGTACAGTGGAGTACAGTAGAGGTAGAGTACAGTGTAGTACAGTAGAGGTAGAGAACAGTACAGTACAGTAGAGGTAGAGTACAGTGGAGTACAGTAGAGGTAGAGTACAGTAGAGCACAGTAGAGGTAGAATACAGTGGAGTACAGTAGAGGTAGAGTACAGCGGAGTACAGTAGAGGTAGAGTACAGTGGAGTTCAGTAGAGGTAGAGTACAGTGGAGCACAGTAGAGGTAGAGTACAGTGGAGTACAGTGGAGCACAGTAGAGGTGGAGTACAGTAGAGTAGAGTATAGGTTGAGTACAGTGGAGTACAGTAGAGATAGAGTAGAGTGGAGTAGAGTAGAGATAGAGTACAGTGGATTAGAGTAGATATAGAGTACAGTGGAGTATAGTTGAGGTAGAGTACAGTGGAGCACATTAGAGGTAGAGTACAGTGGAGTATAGTTGAGGTAGACTACAGTGGAGTACAGTAGAGGTAGAGTACAGTGGAGCACAGTAGAGATAGTGTACAGTAGAGCAGAGTAGAGATAGAGTACAGTGGAGTACAGTAGAGGTAGAGTACAGTGGAACACTGTAGAGGTGGAGTACAGTGGAGTACAGTAGAGGTAGAGTACAGTGGAGCACAGTAGAGATAGTGTACAGTAGAGCAGAGTAGAGGTAGAGTACAGTGGAGTATAGTAGAGGTAGAGTACAGTGGAGTATAGTTGAGGTAGACTACAGTGGAGTACAGTAGAGGTAGAGTACAGTGGAGTACAGTAGAGGTTGAGTACAGTGGAGCACAGTGGAGGTAGAGTACAATGGAGTATAGTTGAGGTAGAGAACAGTACAGTACAGTAGAGGTAGAGTAGAGTGGAGTACAGTAGAGGTAGAGTACAGTAGAGCACAGTAGAGGTAGAATACAGTGGAGTACAGTAGAGGTAGAGTACAGTGGAGTACAGTAGAGGTAGAGTACAGTGGAGTACAGTAGAGATAGAGTACAGTGGAGCACAGTAGAGGTAGAGTACAGTGGAGCACAGTAGAGGTAGAGTACAGTGGAGCACAGTAGAGGTAGAGTACAGTGGAGTACAGTAGAGGTAGAGTACAGTGGAGCACAGTAGAGGTAGAGTACAGTGGAGCACTGTAGAGGTAGAGTACAGTGGAGTACAGTAGAGGTAGAGTACAGTGGAGCACAGTAGAGGTAGAGTACAGTGGAGTACAGTGGAGCACAGTAGAGTACAGTAGAGGTAGAGTACAGTGGAGCACAGTAGAGGTAGAGTACAGTGGAGTACAGTAGAGGTAGAGTACAGTAGAGCACAGTAGAGGTAGAATACAGTGGAGTACAGTAGAGGTAGAGTACAGTGGAGTACAGTAGAGGTAGAGTACAGTGTAGTACAGTAGAGGTAGAGAACAGTAAAGTACAGTAGAGGTAGAGTACAGTGGAGTACAGTAGAGGTAGAGTACAGTAGAGCACAGTAGAGGTAGAATACATTGGAGTACAGTAGAGGTAGAGTACAGTGGAGTACAGTAGAGGTAGAGTACAGTGGAGTACAGTAGAGGTAGAGTACAGTGGAGCAGAGTAGAGGTAGAGTACAGTGGAGTACAGTAGAGGTAGAGTACAGTGGAGCACAGTAGAGCTAGAGTACAGTGGAGTACAGTGGAGCACAGTAGAGGTGGAGTACAGTAGAGTAGAGTATAGGTTGAGTACAGTGGAGTACAGTAGAGATAGAGTAGAGTGGAGTAGAGTAGAGATAGAGTACAGTGGATTAGAGTAGAGAAAGAGTACAGTGGAGTATAGTTGAGGTAGAGTACAGTGGAGCAAAGTAGAGGTAGAGTACAGTGGAGTATAGTTGAGGTAGACTACAGTGGAGTACAGTAGAGGTAGAGTACAGTGGAGCACAGTAGAGATAGAGTACAGTAGAGCAGAGTAGATGTAGAGTACAGTGGAGTACAGTAGAGGTAGAGTACAGTGGAGAACTGTAGAGGTGGAGTACAGTGGAGTACAGTAGAGGTAGAGTACAGTGGAGCACAGTAGAGATAGAGTACAGTGGAGCACAGTAGAGGTAGAGTACAGTGGAGCACAGTAGAGGTAGAGTACAGTGAAGTATAGTAGAGGTAGAATACAGTGGAGTACAGTAGAGGTAGAGTACAGTGGAGTACAGTAGAGGTAGAGTACAGTGGAGTACAGTAGAGGTAGAGTACAGTGGAGCACAGTAGAGGTAGAGTACAGTGGAGTACAGTAGAGGTAGAGTACAGTGGAGCACAGTAGAGCTAGAGTACAGTGGATTACAGTGGAGCACAGTAGAGGTGGTGTACAGTAGAGTAGAGTATAGGTAGAGTACAGTGGAGTACAGTAGAGATAGAGTAGAGTGGAGTAGAGTAGAGATAGAGTACAGTGGATTAGAGTAGAGATAGAGTACAGTGGAGTATAGTTGAGGTAGAGTACAGTGGAGAACAGTAGAGGTAGAGTACAGTGGAGCACAGTAGAGGTAGAGTACAGTGGAGTACAGTAGAGGTAGAGTACAGTGGAGCACAGTAGAGATAGTGTAGAGTAGAGCAGAGTAGAGGTAGAGTACAGTGGAGTACAGTAGAGGTAGAGTACAGTGGAGCACTGTAGAGGTGGAGTACAGTGGAGTACAGTAGAGGTAGAGTACAGTGGAGCACAGTAGAGATAGAGTACAGTAGAGCACATTAGAGGTAGAGTACAGTGGAGTATAGTAGAGGTAGAGTACAGTGGAGTATAGTTGAGGTAGACTACAGTGGAGTACAGTAGAGGTAGAGTATAGTGGAGTACAGTAGAGGTAGAGTACAGTGGAGCACAGTAGAGGTAGAGTACAGTGGAGTATAGTTGAGGTAGAGAACAGTACAGTACAGTAGAGGTAGAGTAGAGTGGAGTACAGTAGAGGTAGAGTACAGTAGAGCACAGTAGAGGTAGAATACAGTGGAGTACAGTAGAGGTAGAGTACAGTGTAGTACAGTAGAGGTAGAGTACAGTGGAGTACAGAAGAGATAGAGTACAGTGGAGCACAGGAGAGGTAGAGTACAGTGGAGCACAGTAGAGGTAGAGTACAGTGGAGCACAGTAGAGGTAGAGTACAGTGGAGTACAGTAGAGGTAGAGTACAGTGGAGTACAGTAGAGGTAGAGTACAGTGGAGCACAGTAAAGGTAGAGTACAGTGGAGTACAGTAGAGGAAGAGTACAGTGAAGCACAGTAGAGCTAGAGTACAGTGGAGTACAGTGGAGCACAGTAGAGGTGGAGTACAGTAGAGTAGAGTATAGGTTGAGTACAGTGGAGTACAGTAGAGATAGAGTAGAGTGAAGTAGAGTAGAGATAGAGTACAGTGGATTAGAGTAGAGATAGAGTACAGTGGAGTATAGTTGAGGTAGAGTACAGTGGAGCACAGTAGAAGTAGAGTACAGTGGAGTACAGTGGAGCACAGTAGAGGTGGAGTACAGTAGAGTACAGTAGAGGTAGAGTACAGTGGAGCACAGTAGACGTAGAGTACAGTGGAGTACAGTGGAGCACAGTAGAGTACAGTAGAGGTAGAGTACAGTGGAGCACAGTAGAGGTAGAGTACAGTGGAGTACAGTAGAGGTAGAGTACAGTAGAGCACAGTAGAGGTAGAATACAGTGGAGTACAGTAGAGGTAGAGTACAGTGGAGTACAGTAGAGGTAGAGTACAGTGTAGTACAGTAGAGGTAGAGAACAGTAAAGTACAGTAGAGGTAGAGTACAGTGGAGTACAGTAGAGGTAGAGTACAGTAGAGCACAGTAGAGGTAGAATACATTGGAGTACAGTAGAGGTAGAGTACAGTGGAGTACAGTAGAGGTAGAGTAAAGTGGAGTACAGTAGAGGTAGAGTACAGTGGAGCAGAGTAGAGGTAGAGTACAGTGGAGTACAGTAGAGGTAGAGTACAGTGGAGCACAGTAGAGCTAGAGTACAGTGGAGTACAGTGGAGCACAGTAGAGGTGGAGTACAGTAGAGTAGAGTATAGGTTGAGTACAGTGGAGTACAGTAGAGATAGAGTAGAGTGGAGTAGAGTAGAGATAGAGTACAGTGGATTAGAGTAGAGAAAGAGTACAGTGGAGTATAGTTGAGGTAGAGTACAGTGGAGCAAAGTAGAGGTAGAGTACAGTGGAGTATAGTTGAGGTAGACTACAGTGGAGTACAGTAGAGGTAGAGTACAGTGGAGCACAGTAGAGATAGAGTACAGTAGAGCAGAGTAGATGTAGAGTACAGTGGAGTACAGTAGAGGTAGAGTACAGTGGAGAACTGTAGAGGTGGAGTACAGTGGAGTACAGTAGAGGTAGAGTACAGTGGAGCACAGTAGAGATAGAGTACAGTGGAGCACAGTAGAGGTAGAGTACAGTGGAGCACAGTAGAGGTAGAGTACAGTGAAGTATAGTAGAGGTAGAATACAGTGGAGTACAGTAGAGGTAGAGTACAGTGGAGTACAGTAGAGGTAGAGTACAGTGGAGTACAGTAGAGGTAGAGTACAGTGGAGCACAGTAGAGGTAGAGTACAGTGGAGTACAGTAGAGGTAGAGTACAGTGGAGCACAGTAGAGCTAGAGTACAGTGGATTACAGTGGAGCACAGTAGAGGTGGTGTACAGTAGAGTAGAGTATAGGTAGAGTACAGTGGAGTACAGTAGAGATAGAGTAGAGTGGAGTAGAGTAGAGATAGAGTACAGTGGATTAGAGTAGAGATAGAGTACAGTGGAGTATAGTTGAGGTAGAGTACAGTTGAGAACAGTAGAGGTAGAGTACAGTGGAGCACAGTAGAGGTAGAGTAAAGTGGAGTACAGTAGAGGTAGAGTACAGTGGAGCACAGTAGAGATAGTGTAGAGTAGAGCAGAGTAGAGGTAGAGTACAGTGGAGTACAGTAGAGGTAGAGTACAGTGGAGCACTGTAGAGGTGGAGTACAGTGGAGTACAGTAGAGGTAGAGTACAGTGGAGCACAGTAGAGATAGAGTACAGTAGAGCACATTAGAGGTAGAGTACAGTGGAGTATAGTAGAGGTAGAGTACAGTGGAGTATAGTTGAGGTAGACTACAGTGGAGTACAGTAGAGGTAGAGTATAGTGGAGTACAGTAGAGGTAGAGTACAGTGGAGCACAGTAGAGGTAGAGTACAGTGGAGTATAGTTGAGGTAGAGAACAGTACAGTACAGTAGAGGTAGAGTAGAGTGGAGTACAGTAGAGGTAGAGTACAGTAGAGCACAGTAGAGGTAGAATACAGTGGAGTACAGTAGAGGTAGAGTACAGTGTAGTACAGTAGAGGTAGAGTACAGTGGAGTACAGAAGAGATAGAGTACAGTGGAGCACAGGAGAGGTAGAGTACAGTGGAGCACAGTAGAGGTAGAGTACAGTGGAGCACAGTAGAGGTAGAGTACAGTGGAGTACAGTAGAGGTAGAGTACAGTGGAGTACAGTAGAGGTAGAGTACAGTGGAGCACAGTAAAGGTAGAGTACAGTGGAGTACAGTAGAGGAAGAGTACAGTGAAGCACAGTAGAGCTAGAGTACAGTGGAGTACAGTGGAGCACAGTAGAGGTGGAGTACAGTAGAGTAGAGTATAGGTTGAGTACAGTGGAGTACAGTAGAGATAGAGTAGAGTGAAGTAGAGTAGAGATAGAGTACAGTGGATTAGAGTAGAGATAGAGTACAGTGGAGTATAGTTGAGGTAGAGTACAGTGGAGCACAGTAGAAGTAGAGTACAGTGGAGTACAGTGGAGCACAGTAGAGGCTGAGTACAGTAGAGTACAGTAGAGGTAGAGTACACTGGAGCACAGTAGAGGTAGAGTACAGTGGAGTACATTGGAGTACAGTAGAGTTGGAGTACAGTAGAGTACAGTAGAGGTAGAGAACAGTACAGTACAGTAGAGGTAGAGTACAGTGGAGTACAGTAGAGGTAGAGTACAGTAGAGCACAGTAGAGGTAGAATACAGTAGAGCACAGTAGAGGTAGAATACAGTGGAGTACAGTAGAGGTAGAGTACAGTGGAGTACAGTAGAGGTAGAGTACAGTGGAGTACAGTAGAGGTAGAGAACAGTACAGTACAGTAGAGGTAGAGTACAGTGGAGTACAGTAGAGGTAGAGTACAGTAGAGCACAGTAGAGGTAGAAGACAGTGGAGTACAGTAGAGGTAGAGTACAGTGGAGTACAGTAGAGGTAGAATACAGTGGAGTACAGTAGAGGTAGAGTACAGTGGAGCACAGTAAAGGTAGAGTACAGTGGAGTACAGTAGAGGTAGAGTACAGTGAAGCACAGTAGAGCTAGAGTACAGTGGAGTACAGTGGAGCACAGTAGAGGTGGAGTACAGTAGAGTAGAGTATAGGTTGAGTACAGTGGAGTACAGTAGAGATAGAGTAGAGTGGAGTAGAGTAGAGATAGAGTACAGTGGATTAGAGTAGATATAGAGTACAGTGGAGTATAGTTGAGGTAGAGTACAGTGGAGTACAGTAGAGGTAGAGTACAGTGGAGTACAGTAGAGGTAGAGAACAGTACAGTACAGTAGAGGTAGAGTAGAGTGGAGTACAGTAGAGGTAGAGTACAGTGGAGCACAGTAGAGGTAGAATACAGTGGAATACAGTAGAGGTAGAGTACAGTGGAGTACAGTAGAGGTAGAGTACAGTGGAGTACAGAAGAGATAGAGTACAGTGGAGCACAGTAGAGGTAGAGTACAGTGGAGCACAGTAGAGGTAGAGTACAGTGGAGCACAGTAGAGGTAGAGTACAGTGGAGTACAGTAGAGGTAGAGTACAGTGGAGTACAGTGGAGCACAGTAGAGGTGGAGTACAGTAGAGTACAGTAGAGGTAGAGTACAGTGGAGCACAGTAGAGGTAGAGTACAGTGGAGTACATTGGAGTACAGTAGAGGTGGAGTACAGTAGAGGTAGAGAACAGTACAGTACAGTAGAGGTAGAGTACAGTGGAGTACAGTAGAGGTAGAGTACAGTAGAGCACAGTAGAGGTAGAATACAGTGGAGTACAGTAGAAGTAGAGTACAGTGGAGTACAGTAGAGGTAGAGTACAGTGTAGTACAGTAGAGGTAGAGAACAGTACAGTACAGTAGAGGTAGAGTACAGTGGAGTACAGTAGAGGTAGAGTAGAGTTGAGCAGAGTAGAGGTAGAGCACAGTGGAGTACAGTAGAGGTAGAGCACAGTAGAGCAGAGTAGAGGTAGAGTACAGTGGAGTACAGTAGAGGTAGAGTACAGTGGAGTACAGTAGAGGTAGAGTACAGTGTAGTACAGTAGAGGTAGAGAACAGTACAGTACAGTAGAGGTAGAGTACAGTAGAGCACAGTAGAGGTAGAGTACAGTAGAGCACAGTAGAGGTAGAATACAGTGGAGTACAGTAGAGGTAGAGTACAGTGGAGCACAGTAGAGGTAGAGTACATTGGAGTACAGTAGAGGTAGAGTACAGTGGAGCACAGTAGAGATAGAGTACAGTGGAGCACAGTAGAGGTAGAGTACAGTGGATTAGAGTAGAGATAGAGTACAGTGGAGCACAGTAGAGATAGAGTACAGTAGAGCAGAGTAGATGTAGAGTACAGTGGAGTACAGTAGAGGTAGAGTACAGTGGAGAACTGTAGAGGTGGAGTACAGTGGAGTACAGTAGAGGTAGAGTACAGTGGAGCACAGTAGAGATAGAGTACAGTGGAGCACAGTAGAGGTAGAGTACAGTGGAGCACAGTAGAGGTAGAGTACAGTGAAGTATAGTAGAGGTAGAATACAGTGGAGTACAGTAGAGGTAGAGTACAGTGGAGTACAGTAGAGGTAGAGTACAGTAGAGCACAGTAGAGGTAGAATACAGTAGAGCACAGTAGAGGTAGAATACAGTGGAGTACAGTAGAGGTAGAGTACAGTGGAGTACAGTAGAGGTAGAGTACAGTGGAGTACAGTAGAGGTAGAGAACAGTACAGTACAGTAGAGGTAAAGTACAGTGGAGTACAGTAGAGGTAGAGTACAGTAGAGCACAGTAGAGGTAGAATACAGTGGAGTACAGTAGAGGTAGAGTACAGTGGAGCACAGTAGAGGTAGAGTACATTGGAGTACAGTAGAGGTAGAGTACAGTGGAGTACAGTAGAGGTAGAGTACAGTGGAGTACAGTAGAGGTAGAGTACAGTGGAGTACAGTAGAGGTAGAGTACAGTGGAGCACAGTGGAGGTAGAGTACAGTGGAGTACAGTAGAGGAAGAGTACAGTGAAGCACAGTAGAGTTAGAGTACAGTGGAGTACAGTGGAGCACAGTAGAGGTGGAGTACAGTAGAGTAGAGTATAGGTTGAGTACAGTGGAGTAGAGTAGAGATAGAGTAGAGTGAAGTAGAGTAGAGATAGAGTACAGTGGATTAGAGTAGAGATAGAGTACAGTGGAGTATAGTTGAGGTAGAGTACAGTGGAGCACAGTAGAGGTAGAGTACAGTGGAGTACAGTGGAGCACAGTAGAGGTGGAGTACAGTAGAGTACAGTAGAGGTAGAGTACAGTGGAGCACAGTAGAGGTAGAGTCAAGTGGAGTACATTGGAGTACAGTAGAGGTGGAGTACAGTAGAGTACAGTAGAGGTAGAGAACAGTACAGTACAGTAGAGGTAGAGTACAGTGGAGTACAGTAGAGGTAGAGTACAGTAGAGCACAGTAGAGGTAGAATACAGTAGAGCACAGTAGAGGTAGAATACAGTGGAGTACAGTAGAGGTAGAGTACAGTGGAGTACAGTAGAGGTAGAGTACAGTGGAGTACAGTAGAGGTAGAGAACAGTACAGTACAGTAGAGGTAGAGTACAGTGGAGTACAGTAGAGGTAGAGTACAGTAGAGCACAGTAGAGGTAGAATACAGTGGAGTACAGTAGAGCTAGAGTACAGTGGAGTACAGTAGAGGTAGAATACAGTGGAGTACAGTAGAGGTAGAGTACAGTGGAGCACAGTAAAGGTAGAGTACAGTGGAGTACAGTAGAGGTAGAGTACAGTGAAGCACAGTAGAGCTAGAGTACAGTGGAGTACAGTGGAGCACAGTAGAGGTGGAGTACAGTAGAGTAGAGTATAGGTTGAGTACAGTGGAGTACAGTAGAGATAGAGTAGAGTGGAGTAGAGTAGAGATAGAGTACAGTGGATTAGAATAGATATAGAGTACAGTGGAGTATAGTTGAGGTAGAGTACAGTGGAGTACAGTAGAGGTAGAGTACAGTGGAGTACAGTAGAGGTAGAGAACAGTACAGTACAGTAGAGGTAGAGTAGAGTGGAGTACAGTAGAGGTAGAGTACAGTAGAGCACAGTAGAGGTAGAATACAGTGGAATACAGTAGAGGTAGAGTACAGTGGAGTACAGTAGAGGTAGAGTACAGTGGAGTACAGAAGAGATAGAGTACAGTGGAGCACATTAGAGGTAGAGTACAGTGGAGCACAGTAGAGGTAGAGTACAGTGGAGCACAGTAGAGGTAGAGTACAGTGGAGTACAGTAGAGGTAGAGTACAGTGGAGTACAGTGGAGCACAGTAGAGGTGGAGTACAGTAGAGTACAGTAGAGGTAGAGTACAGTGGAGCACAGTAGAGGTAGAGTACAGTGGAGTACATTGGAGTACAGTAGAGGTGGAGTACAGTAGAGTACAGTAGAGGTAGAGAACAGTACAGTACAGTAGAGGTAGAGTACAGTGGAGTACAGTAGAGGTAGAGTACAGTAGAGCACAGTAGAGGTAGAATACAGTGGAGTACAGTAGAGGTAGAGTACAGTGGAGTACAGTAGAGGTAGAGTACAGTGTAGTACAGTAGAGGTAGAGAACAGTACAGTACAGTAGAGGTAGAGTACAGTGGAGTACAGTAGAGGTAGAGTACAGTAGAGCACAGTAGAGGTAGAATACAGTGGAGTACAGTAGAGGTAGAGTACAGCGGAGTACAGTAGAGGTAGAGTACAGTGGAGTTCAGTAGAGGTAGAGTACAGTGGAGCACAGTAGAGGTAGAGTACAGTGGAGTACAGTGGAGCACAGTAGAGGTGGAGTACAGTAGAGTAGAGTATAGGTTGAGTACAGTGGAGTACAGTAGAGATAGAGTAGAGTGGAGTAGAGTAGAGATAGAGTACAGTGGATTAGAGTAGATATAGAGTACAGTGGAGTATAGTTGAGGTAGAGTACAGTGGAGCACATTAGAGGTAGAGTACAGTGGAGTATAGTTGAGGTAGACTACAGTGGAGTACAGTAGAGGTAGAGTACAGTGGAGCACAGTAGAGATAGTGTACAGTAGAGCAGAGTAGAGATAGAGTACAGTGGAGTACAGTAGAGGTAGAGTACAGTGGAACACTGTAGAGGTGGAGTACAGTGGAGTACAGTAGAGGTAGAGTACAGTGGAGCACAGTAGAGATAGTGTACAGTAGAGCAGAGTAGAGGTAGAGTACAGTGGAGTATAGTAGAGGTAGAGTACAGTGGAGTATAGTTGAGGTAGACTACAGTGGAGTACAGTAGAGGTAGAGTACAGTGGAGTACAGTAGAGGTTGAGTACAGTGGAGCACAGTGGAGGTAGAGTACAATGGAGTATAGTTGAGGTAGAGAACAGTACAGTACAGTAGAGGTAGAGTAGAGTGGAGTACAGTAGAGGTAGAGTACAGTAGAGCACAGTAGAGGTAGAATACAGTGGAGTACAGTAGAGGTAGAGTACAGTGGAGTACAGTAGAGGTAGAGTACAGTGGAGTACAGTAGAGATAGAGTACAGTGGAGCACAGTAGAGGTAGAGTACAGTGGAGCACAGTAGAGGTAGAGTACAGTGGAGCACAGTAGAGGTAGAGTACAGTGGAGTACAGTAGAGGTAGAGTACAGTGGAGCACAGTAGAGGTAGAGTACAGTGGAGCACTGTAGAGGTAGAGTACAGTGGAGTACAGTAGAGGTAGAGTACAGTGGAGCACAGTAGAGGTAGAGTACAGTGGAGTACAGTGGAGCACAGTAGAGTACAGTAGAGGTAGAGTACAGTGGAGCACAGTAGAGGTAGAGTACAGTGGAGTACAGTAGAGGTAGAGTACAGTAGAGCACAGTAGAGGTAGAATACAGTGGAGTACAGTAGAGGTAGAGTACAGTGGAGTACAGTAGAGGTAGAGTACAGTGTAGTACAGTAGAGGTAGAGAACAGTAAAGTACAGTAGAGGTAGAGTACAGTGGAGTACAGTAGAGGTAGAGTACAGTAGAGCACAGTAGAGGTAGAATACATTGGAGTACAGTAGAGGTAGAGTACAGTGGAGTACAGTAGAGGTAGAGTACAGTGGAGTACAGTAGAGGTAGAGTACAGTGGAGCAGAGTAGAGGTAGAGTACAGTGGAGTACAGTAGAGGTAGAGTACAGTGGAGCACAGTAGAGCTAGAGTACAGTGGAGTACAGTGGAGCACAGTAGAGGTGGAGTACAGTAGAGTAGAGTATAGGTTGAGTACAGTGGAGTACAGTAGAGATAGAGTAGAGTGGAGTAGAGTAGAGATAGAGTACAGTGGATTAGAGTAGAGAAAGAGTACAGTGGAGTATAGTTGAGGTAGAGTACAGTGGAGCAAAGTAGAGGTAGAGTACAGTGGAGTATAGTTGAGGTAGACTACAGTGGAGTACAGTAGAGGTAGAGTACAGTGGAGCACAGTAGAGATAGAGTACAGTAGAGCAGAGTAGATGTAGAGTACAGTGGAGTACAGTAGAGGTAGAGTACAGTGGAGAACTGTAGAGGTGGAGTACAGTGGAGTACAGTAGAGGTAGAGTACAGTGGAGCACAGTAGAGATAGAGTACAGTGGAGCACAGTAGAGGTAGAGTACAGTGGAGCACAGTAGAGGTAGAGTACAGTGAAGTATAGTAGAGGTAGAATACAGTGGAGTACAGTAGAGGTAGAGTACAGTGGAGTACAGTAGAGGTAGAGTACAGTGGAGTACAGTAGAGGTAGAGTACAGTGGAGCACAGTAGAGGTAGAGTACAGTGGAGTACAGTAGAGGTAGAGTACAGTGGAGCACAGTAGAGCTAGAGTACAGTGGATTACAGTGGAGCACAGTAGAGGTGGTGTACAGTAGAGTAGAGTATAGGTAGAGTACAGTGGAGTACAGTAGAGATAGAGTAGAGTGGAGTAGAGTAGAGATAGAGTACAGTGGATTAGAGTAGAGATAGAGTACAGTGGAGTATAGTTGAGGTAGAGTACAGTGGAGAACAGTAGAGGTAGAGTACAGTGGAGCACAGTAGAGGTAGAGTACAGTGGAGTACAGTAGAGGTAGAGTACAGTGGAGCACAGTAGAGATAGTGTAGAGTAGAGCAGAGTAGAGGTAGAGTACAGTGGAGTACAGTAGAGGTAGAGTACAGTGGAGCACTGTAGAGGTGGAGTACAGTGGAGTACAGTAGAGGTAGAGTACAGTGGAGCACAGTAGAGATAGAGTACAGTAGAGCACATTAGAGGTAGAGTACAGTGGAGTATAGTAGAGGTAGAGTACAGTGGAGTATAGTTGAGGTAGACTACAGTGGAGTACAGTAGAGGTAGAGTATAGTGGAGTACAGTAGAGGTAGAGTACAGTGGAGCACAGTAGAGGTAGAGTACAGTGGAGTATAGTTGAGGTAGAGAACAGTACAGTACAGTAGAGGTAGAGTAGAGTGGAGTACAGTAGAGGTAGAGTACAGTAGAGCACAGTAGAGGTAGAATACAGTGGAGTACAGTAGAGGTAGAGTACAGTGTAGTACAGTAGAGGTAGAGTACAGTGGAGTACAGAAGAGATAGAGTACAGTGGAGCACAGGAGAGGTAGAGTACAGTGGAGCACAGTAGAGGTAGAGTACAGTGGAGCACAGTAGAGGTAGAGTACAGTGGAGTACAGTAGAGGTAGAGTACAGTGGAGTACAGTAGAGGTAGAGTACAGTGGAGCACAGTAAAGGTAGAGTACAGTGGAGTACAGTAGAGGAAGAGTACAGTGAAGCACAGTAGAGCTAGAGTACAGTGGAGTACAGTGGAGCACAGTAGAGGTGGAGTACAGTAGAGTAGAGTATAGGTTGAGTACAGTGGAGTACAGTAGAGATAGAGTAGAGTGAAGTAGAGTAGAGATAGAGTACAGTGGATTAGAGTAGAGATAGAGTACAGTGGAGTATAGTTGAGGTAGAGTACAGTGGAGCACAGTAGAAGTAGAGTACAGTGGAGTACAGTGGAGCACAGTAGAGGTGGAGTACAGTAGAGTACAGTAGAGGTAGAGTACAGTGGAGCACAGTAGACGTAGAGTACAGTGGAGTACAGTGGAGCACAGTAGAGTACAGTAGAGGTAGAGTACAGTGGAGCACAGTAGAGGTAGAGTACAGTGGAGTACAGTAGAGGTAGAGTACAGTAGAGCACAGTAGAGGTAGAATACAGTGGAGTACAGTAGAGGTAGAGTACAGTGGAGTACAGTAGAGGTAGAGTACAGTGTAGTACAGTAGAGGTAGAGAACAGTAAAGTACAGTAGAGGTAGAGTACAGTGGAGTACAGTAGAGGTAGAGTACAGTAGAGCACAGTAGAGGTAGAATACATTGGAGTACAGTAGAGGTAGAGTACAGTGGAGTACAGTAGAGGTAGAGTAAAGTGGAGTACAGTAGAGGTAGAGTACAGTGGAGCAGAGTAGAGGTAGAGTACAGTGGAGTACAGTAGAGGTAGAGTACAGTGGAGCACAGTAGAGCTAGAGTACAGTGGAGTACAGTGGAGCACAGTAGAGGTGGAGTACAGTAGAGTAGAGTATAGGTTGAGTACAGTGGAGTACAGTAGAGATAGAGTAGAGTGGAGTAGAGTAGAGATAGAGTACAGTGGATTAGAGTAGAGAAAGAGTACAGTGGAGTATAGTTGAGGTAGAGTACAGTGGAGCAAAGTAGAGGTAGAGTACAGTGGAGTATAGTTGAGGTAGACTACAGTGGAGTACAGTAGAGGTAGAGTACAGTGGAGCACAGTAGAGATAGAGTACAGTAGAGCAGAGTAGATGTAGAGTACAGTGGAGTACAGTAGAGGTAGAGTACAGTGGAGAACTGTAGAGGTGGAGTACAGTGGAGTACAGTAGAGGTAGAGTACAGTGGAGCACAGTAGAGATAGAGTACAGTGGAGCACAGTAGAGGTAGAGTACAGTGGAGCACAGTAGAGGTAGAGTACAGTGAAGTATAGTAGAGGTAGAATACAGTGGAGTACAGTAGAGGTAGAGTACAGTGGAGTACAGTAGAGGTAGAGTACAGTGGAGTACAGTAGAGGTAGAGTACAGTGGAGCACAGTAGAGGTAGAGTACAGTGGAGTACAGTAGAGGTAGAGTACAGTGGAGCACAGTAGAGCTAGAGTACAGTGGATTACAGTGGAGCACAGTAGAGGTGGTGTACAGTAGAGTAGAGTATAGGTAGAGTACAGTGGAGTACAGTAGAGATAGAGTAGAGTGGAGTAGAGTAGAGATAGAGTACAGTGGATTAGAGTAGAGATAGAGTACAGTGGAGTATAGTTGAGGTAGAGTACAGTTGAGAACAGTAGAGGTAGAGTACAGTGGAGCACAGTAGAGGTAGAGTAAAGTGGAGTACAGTAGAGGTAGAGTACAGTGGAGCACAGTAGAGATAGTGTAGAGTAGAGCAGAGTAGAGGTAGAGTACAGTGGAGTACAGTAGAGGTAGAGTACAGTGGAGCACTGTAGAGGTGGAGTACAGTGGAGTACAGTAGAGGTAGAGTACAGTGGAGCACAGTAGAGATAGAGTACAGTAGAGCACATTAGAGGTAGAGTACAGTGGAGTATAGTAGAGGTAGAGTACAGTGGAGTATAGTTGAGGTAGACTACAGTGGAGTACAGTAGAGGTAGAGTATAGTGGAGTACAGTAGAGGTAGAGTACAGTGGAGCACAGTAGAGGTAGAGTACAGTGGAGTATAGTTGAGGTAGAGAACAGTACAGTACAGTAGAGGTAGAGTAGAGTGGAGTACAGTAGAGGTAGAGTACAGTAGAGCACAGTAGAGGTAGAATACAGTGGAGTACAGTAGAGGTAGAGTACAGTGTAGTACAGTAGAGGTAGAGTACAGTGGAGTACAGAAGAGATAGAGTACAGTGGAGCACAGGAGAGGTAGAGTACAGTGGAGCACAGTAGAGGTAGAGTACAGTGGAGCACAGTAGAGGTAGAGTACAGTGGAGTACAGTAGAGGTAGAGTACAGTGGAGTACAGTAGAGGTAGAGTACAGTGGAGCACAGTAAAGGTAGAGTACAGTGGAGTACAGTAGAGGAAGAGTACAGTGAAGCACAGTAGAGCTAGAGTACAGTGGAGTACAGTGGAGCACAGTAGAGGTGGAGTACAGTAGAGTAGAGTATAGGTTGAGTACAGTGGAGTACAGTAGAGATAGAGTAGAGTGAAGTAGAGTAGAGATAGAGTACAGTGGATTAGAGTAGAGATAGAGTACAGTGGAGTATAGTTGAGGTAGAGTACAGTGGAGCACAGTAGAAGTAGAGTACAGTGGAGTACAGTGGAGCACAGTAGAGGCTGAGTACAGTAGAGTACAGTAGAGGTAGAGTACACTGGAGCACAGTAGAGGTAGAGTACAGTGGAGTACATTGGAGTACAGTAGAGTTGGAGTACAGTAGAGTACAGTAGAGGTAGAGAACAGTACAGTACAGTAGAGGTAGAGTACAGTGGAGTACAGTAGAGGTAGAGTACAGTAGAGCACAGTAGAGGTAGAATACAGTAGAGCACAGTAGAGGTAGAATACAGTGGAGTACAGTAGAGGTAGAGTACAGTGGAGTACAGTAGAGGTAGAGTACAGTGGAGTACAGTAGAGGTAGAGAACAGTACAGTACAGTAGAGGTAGAGTACAGTGGAGTACAGTAGAGGTAGAGTACAGTAGAGCACAGTAGAGGTAGAAGACAGTGGAGTACAGTAGAGGTAGAGTACAGTGGAGTACAGTAGAGGTAGAATACAGTGGAGTACAGTAGAGGTAGAGTACAGTGGAGCACAGTAAAGGTAGAGTACAGTGGAGTACAGTAGAGGTAGAGTACAGTGAAGCACAGTAGAGCTAGAGTACAGTGGAGTACAGTGGAGCACAGTAGAGGTGGAGTACAGTAGAGTAGAGTATAGGTTGAGTACAGTGGAGTACAGTAGAGATAGAGTAGAGTGGAGTAGAGTAGAGATAGAGTACAGTGGATTAGAGTAGATATAGAGTACAGTGGAGTATAGTTGAGGTAGAGTACAGTGGAGTACAGTAGAGGTAGAGTACAGTGGAGTACAGTAGAGGTAGAGAACAGTACAGTACAGTAGAGGTAGAGTAGAGTGGAGTACAGTAGAGGTAGAGTACAGTGGAGCACAGTAGAGGTAGAATACAGTGGAATACAGTAGAGGTAGAGTACAGTGGAGTACAGTAGAGGTAGAGTACAGTGGAGTACAGAAGAGATAGAGTACAGTGGAGCACAGTAGAGGTAGAGTACAGTGGAGCACAGTAGAGGTAGAGTACAGTGGAGCACAGTAGAGGTAGAGTACAGTGGAGTACAGTAGAGGTAGAGTACAGTGGAGTACAGTGGAGCACAGTAGAGGTGGAGTACAGTAGAGTACAGTAGAGGTAGAGTACAGTGGAGCACAGTAGAGGTAGAGTACAGTGGAGTACATTGGAGTACAGTAGAGGTGGAGTACAGTAGAGGTAGAGAACAGTACAGTACAGTAGAGGTAGAGTACAGTGGAGTACAGTAGAGGTAGAGTACAGTAGAGCACAGTAGAGGTAGAATACAGTGGAGTACAGTAGAAGTAGAGTACAGTGGAGTACAGTAGAGGTAGAGTACAGTGTAGTACAGTAGAGGTAGAGAACAGTACAGTACAGTAGAGGTAGAGTACAGTGGAGTACAGTAGAGGTAGAGTAGAGTTGAGCAGAGTAGAGGTAGAGCACAGTGGAGTACAGTAGAGGTAGAGCACAGTAGAGCAGAGTAGAGGTAGAGTACAGTGGAGTACAGTAGAGGTAGAGTACAGTGGAGTACAGTAGAGGTAGAGTACAGTGTAGTACAGTAGAGGTAGAGAACAGTACAGTACAGTAGAGGTAGAGTACAGTGGAGTACAGTAGAGGTAGAGTAGAGTTGAGCAGAGTAGAGGTAGAGCACAGTGGAGTACAGTAGAGGTAGAGCACAGTAGAGCAGAGTAGAGGTAGAATACAGTGGAGTACAGTAGAGGTAGAGTACAGTGGAGTACAGTAGAGGTAGAGTACAGTGTAGTACAGTAGAGGTAGAGAACAGTACAGTACAGTAGAGGTAGAGTACAGTGGAGTACAGTAGATGTAGAGTACAGTAGAGCACAGTAGAGGTAGAATACAGTGGAGTACAGTAGAGGTAGAGTACAGTGGAGTACAGTAGAGGTAGAGTACAGTGGAGTACAGTAGAGGTAGAGTACAGTGGAGCACAGTAGAGGTAGAGTACAGTGGAGTACAGTAGAGGTAGAGTACAGTGGAGCACAGTAGAGCTAGAGTACAGTGGAGTACAGTGGAGCACAGTAGAGGTGGAGTACAGTAGAGTAGAGTATAGGTAGAGTACAGTGGAGTACAGTAGAGATAGAGATAGAGTAGAGTAGAGTAGAGATAGAGTACAGTGGATTAGAGTAGAGAAAGAGTACAGTGGAGTATAGTTGAGGTAGAGTACAGTGGAGCAAAGTAGAGGTAGAGTACAGTGGAGTATAGTTGAGGTAGACTACAGTGGAGTACAGTAGAGGTAGAGTACAGTGGAGCACAGTAGAGATAGAGTACAGTAGAGCAGAGTAGATGTAGAGTACAGTGGAGTACAGTAGAGGTAGAGTACAGTGGAGCACTGTAGAGGTGGAGTACAGTGGAGTACAGTAGAGGTAGAGTACAGTGGAGCACAGTAGAGATAGAGTACAGTAGAGCACAGTAGAGGTAGAGTACAGTGGAGCACAGTAGAGGTAGAGTACAGTGAAGTATAGTAGAGGTAGAATACAGTGGAGTACAGTAGAGGTAGAGTACAGTGGAGTACAGAAGAGATAGAGTACAGTGGAGCACAGTAGAGGTAGAGTACAGTGGAGCACAGTAGAGGTAGAGAACAGTACAGTACAGTAGAGGTAGAGTACAGTGGAGTACAGTAAAGGTAGAGTACAGTAGAGCACAGTAGAGGTAGAATACAGTGGAGTACAGTAGAGGTAGAGTACATTGGAGCACAGTAGAGGTAGAGAACAGTACAGTACAGTAGAGGTAGAGTAGAGTGGAGTACAGTAGAGGTAGAGTACAGTAGAGCACAGTAGAGGTAGAGTACAGTGGAGTACATTGGAGTACAGTAGAGGTGGAGTACAGTAGAGGTAGAGAACAGTACAGTACAGTAGAGGTAGAGTACAGTGGAGTACAGTAGAGGTAGAGTACAGTAGAGCACAGTAGAGGTAGAATACAGTGGAGTACAGTAGAAGTAGAGTACAGTGGAGTACAGTAGAGGTAGAGTACAGTGTAGTACAGTAGAGGTAGAGAACAGTACAGTACAGTAGAGGTAGAGTACAGTGGAGTACAGTAGAGGTAGAGTAGAGTTGAGCAGAGTAGAGGTAGAGCACAGTGGAGTACAGTAGAGGTAGAGCACAGTAGAGCAGAGTAGAGGTAGAGTACAGTGGAGTACAGTAGAGGTAGAGTACAGTGGAGTACAGTAGAGGTAGAGTACAGTGTAGTACAGTAGAGGTAGAGAACAGTACAGTACAGTAGAGGTAGAGTAGAGTGGAGTACAGTAGAGGTAGAGTAGAGTTGAGCAGAGTAGAGGTAGAGCACAGTGGAGTACAGTAGAGGTAGAGCACAGTAGAGCAGAGTAGAGGTAGAATACAGTGGAGTACAGTAGAGGTAGAGTACAGTGGAGTACAGTAGAGGTAGAGTACAGTGTAGTACAGTAGAGGTAGAGAACAGTACAGTACAGTAGAGGTAGAGTACAGTGGAGTACAGTAGATGTAGAGTACAGTAGAGCACAGTAGAGGTAGAATACAGTGGAGTACAGTAGAGGTAGAGTACAGTGGAGTACAGTAGAGGTAGAGTACAGTGGAGTACAGTAGAGGTAGAGTACAGTGGAGCACAGTAGAGGTAGAGTACAGTGGAGTACAGTAGAGGTAGAGTACAGTGGAGCACAGTAGAGCTAGAGTACAGTGGAGTACAGTGGAGCACAGTAGAGGTGGAGTACAGTAGAGTAGAGTATAGGTAGAGTACAGTGGAGTACAGTAGAGATAGAGATAGAGTAGAGTAGAGTAGAGATAGAGTACAGTGGATTAGAGTAGAGAAAGAGTACAGTGGAGTATAGTTGAGGTAGAGTACAGTGGAGCAAAGTAGAGGTAGAGTACAGTGGAGTATAGTTGAGGTAGACTACAGTGGAGTACAGTAGAGGTAGAGTACAGTGGAGCACAGTAGAGATAGAGTACAGTAGAGCAGAGTAGATGTAGAGTACAGTGGAGTACAGTAGAGGTAGAGTACAGTGGAGCACTGTAGAGGTGGAGTACAGTGGAGTACAGTAGAGGTAGAGTACAGTGGAGCACAGTAGAGATAGAGTACAGTAGAGCACAGTAGAGGTAGAGTACAGTGGAGCACAGTAGAGGTAGAGTACAGTGAAGTATAGTAGAGGTAGAATACAGTGGAGTGCAGTAGAGGTAGAGTACAGTGGAGTACAGAAGAGATAGAGTACAGTGGAGCACAGTAGAGGTAGAGTACAGTGGAGCACAGTAGAGGTAGAGAACAGTACAGTACAGTAGAGGTAGAGTACAGTGGAGTACAGTAAAGGTAGAGTACAGTAGAGCACAGTAGAGGTAGAATACAGTGGAGTACAGTAGAGGTAGAGTACATTGGAGCACAGTAGAGGTAGAGAACAGTACAGTACAGTAGAGGTAGAGTAGAGTGGAGTACAGTAGAGGTAGAGTACAGTAGAGCACAGTAGAGGTAGAATACAGTGGAGTACAGTAGAGGTAGAGTACAGTGGAGTACAGTAGAGGTAGAGTACAGTGGAGTACAGAAGAGATAGAGTACAGTGGAGCACAGTAGAGGTAGAGTACAGTGGAGCACAGTAGAGGAAGAGTACGGTGGAGTAAAGTAGAGGTAGAGTACAGTGGAGTACAGTAGAGGTTGAGTACAGTAGAGTACAGTAGAGGTAGAGTACAGTGGAGCACAGTAGAGGTAGAGTACAGTGGAGTACAGTGGAGCACAGTAGAGGTGGAGTACAGTAGAGTACAGTAGAGGTAGAGTACAGTGGAGCACAGTAGAGGTAGAGTAAAGTGGATTACAGTGGAGTACAGTAGAGGTGCAGTACAGTAGAGTACAGTAGAGGTAGAGAACAGTACAGTACAGTAGAGGTAGAGTACATTAGATCACAGTAGAGGTAGAATACAGTGGAGTACAGTAGAGGTATAGTACAGTGGAGTACACTAGAGGTAGAGTACAGTGGAGTACAGTAGAGGTAGAGAACAGTACAGTACAGTAGAGGTAGAGTACAGTGGAGTACAGTAGATGTAGAGTACAGTAGAGCACAGTAGAGGTAGAATACAGTGGAGTACAGTAGAGGTAGAGTAGAGTGGAGTACAGTAGAGGTAGAGTACAGTGGAGTACAGTAGAGGTAGAGTACAGTGGAGCACAGTAGAGGTAGAGTACAGTGGAGTACAGTAGAGGTAGAGTACAGTGGAGCACAGTAGAGCTAGAGTACAGTGGAGTACAGTGGAGCACAGTAGAGGTGGAGTACAGTAGAGTAGAGTATAGGTAGAGTACAGTGGAGTACAGTAGAGATAGAGATAGAGTAGAGTAGAGTAGAGATAGAGTACAGTAGATTAGAGTAGAGAAAGAGTACAGTGGAGTATAGTTGAGGTAGAGTACAGTGGAGCAAAGTAGAGGTAGAGTACAGTGGAGTATAGTTGAGGTAGACTACAGTGGAGTACAGTAGAGGTAGAGTACAGTGGAGCACAGTAGAGATAGAGTACAGTAGAGCAGAGTAGATGTAGAGTACAGTGGAGTAAAGTAGAGGTAGAGTACAGTGGAGCACTGTAGAGGTGGAGTACAGTGGAGTACAGTAGAGGTAGAGTACAGTGGAGCACAGTAGAGATAGAGTACAGTAGAGCACAGTAGAGGTAGAGTACAGTGGAGCACAGTAGAGGTAAAGTACAGTGAAGTATAGTAGAGGTAGAATACAGTGGAGTACAGTAGAGGTAGAGTACAGTGGAGTACAGTAGAGGTAGAGTACAGTGGAGTACAGTAGAGGTAGAGTACAGTGGAGCACAGTAGAGGTAGAGTACAGTGGAGTACAGTAGAGGTAGAGTACAGTGGAGCACAGTAGAGCTAGAGTACAGTGGAGTACAGTGGAGCACAGTAGAGGTGGTGTACAGTAGAGTAGAGTATAGGTAGAGTACAGTGGAGTACAGTAGAGATAGAGTAGAGTGGAGTAGAGTAGAGATAGAGTACAGTGGATTAGAGTAGAGATAGAGTACAGTGGAGTATAGTTGAGGTAGAGTACAGTGGAGCACAGTAGAGGTAGAGTACAGTGGAGCACAGTAGAGGTAGAGTACAGTGGAGCACTGTAGAGGTGGAGTACAGTGGAGTACAGTAGAGGTAGAGTACAGTGGAGCACAGTAGAGATAGAGTACAGTAGAGCACATTAGAGGTAGAGTACAGTGGAGTATAGTAGAGGTAGAGTACAGTGGTGTATAGTTGAGGTAGACTACAGTGGAGTACAGTAGAGGTAGAGTATAGTGGAGTACAGAAGAGGTAGAGTACAGTGGAGCACAGTAGAGGTAGAGTACAGTGGAGTATAGTTGAGGTAGAGAACAGTACAGTACAGTAGAGGTAGAGTAGAGTGGAGTGCAGTAGAGGTAGAGTACAGTAGAGCACAGTAGAGGTAGAATACAGTGGAGTACAGTAGAGGTAGAGTACAGTGTAGTACAGTAGAGGTAGAGTACAGTGGAGTACAGAAGAGATAGAGTACAGTGGAGCACAGTAGAGGTAGAGTACAGTGGAGCACAGTAGAGGTAGAGTACAGTGGAGCACAGTAGAGGTAGAGTACAGTGGAGTACAGTAGAGGTAGAGTACAGTGGAGCACAGTAGAGGTAGAGTACAGTGGAGCACAGTAGAGGTAGAGTACAGTGGAGTACAGTAGAGGTAGAGTACAGTGGAGTACAGTAGAGGTAGAGTACAGTGGAGTACAGTAGAGGTAGAGTACAGTGGAGTACAGTAGAGGTAGAGTACAGTGGAGCACAGTAAAGGTAGAGTACAGTGGAGTACAGTAGAGGAAGAGTACAGTGAAGCACAGTAGAGCTAGAGTACAGTGGAGTACAGTGGAGTACAGTAGAGATAGAGTAGAGTGAAGTAGAGTAGAGATAGAGTACAGTTGATTAGAGTAGAGATAGAGTACAGTGGAGTATAGTTGAGGTAGAGTACAGTGGAGCACAGTAGAGGTAGAGTACAGTGGAGTACAGTGGAGCACAGTAGAGGTGGAGTACAGTAGAGTACAGTAGAGGTAGAGTACAGTGGAGCACAGTAGAGGTAGAGTACAGTGGAGTACATTGGAGTACAGTAGAGGTGGAGTACAGTAGAGTACAGTAGAGGTAGAGAACAGTACAGTACAGTAGAGGTAGAGTACAGTCGAGTACAGTAGAGGTAGAGTACAGTAGAGCACAGTAGAGGTAGAATACAGTAGAGCACAGTAGAGGTAGAATACAGTGGAGTACAGTAGAGGTAGAGTACAGTGGAGTACAGTAGAGGTAGAGTACAGTGGAGTACAGTAGAGGTAGAGAACAGTACAGTACAGTAGAGGTAGAGTACAATGGAGTACAGTAGAGGTAGAGTACAGTAGAGCACAGTAGAGGTAGAATACAGTGGAGTACAGTAGAGGTAGAGTACAGTGGAGTACAGTAGAGGTAGAGTACAGTGGAGTACAGTAGAGGTAGAGTACAGTGGAGCACAGTAAAGGTAGAGTACAGTGGAGTACAGTAGAGGTAGAGTACAGTGAAGCACAGTAGAGCTAGAGTACAGTGGAGTACAGTGGAGCACAGTAGAGGTGGAGTACAGTAGAGTAGAGTATAGGTTGAGTACAGTGGAGTACAGTAGAGATAGAGTAGAGTGGAGTAGAGTAGAGATAGAGTACAGTGGATTAGAGTAGATATAGAGTACAGTGGAGTATAGTTGAGGTAGAGTACAGTGGAGTACAGTAGAGGTAGAGTACAGTGGAGTACAGTAGAGGTAGAGAACAGTACAGTACAGTAGAGGTAGAGTAGAGTGGAGTACAGTAGAGGTAGAGTACAGTGGAGCACAGTAGAGGTAGAATACAGTGGAGTACAGTAGAGGTAGAGTACAGTGGAGTACAGTAGAGGTAGAGTACAGTGGAGTACAGAAGAGATAGAGTACAGTGGAGCACAGTAGAGGTAGAGTACAGTGGAGCACAGTAGAGGTAGAGTACAGTGGAGCACAGTAGAGGTAGAGTACAGTGGAGTACAGTAGAGGTAGAGTACAGTGGAGTACAGTGGAGCACAGTAGAGGTGGAGTACAGTAGAGTACAGTAGAGGTAGAGTACAGTGGAGCACAGTAGAGGTAGAGTACAGTGGAGGACATTGGAGTACAGTAGAGGTGGAGTACAGTAGAGTACAGTAGAGGTAGAGAACAGTACAGTACAGTAGAGGTAGAGTACAGTGGAGTACAGTAGAGATAAAGTACAGTGGAGCACAGTAGAGATAGAGTACAGTGGAGTACAGTGGAGCACAGTAGAGGTATAGTACAGTGGAGCACAGTAGAGATAGATTACAGTGGAGTAGAGTAGAGATAGAGTACAGTGGAGTACAGTAGAGGTAGAGTAGAGTTGAGCAGAGTAGAGGTAGAGTACAGTGGAGTATAGTTGAGGTAGAGTACAGTGGAGTACAGTAGAGATAGAGCACAGTAGAGCAGAGTAGAGGTAGAGTACAGTGGAGTACAGTAGAGGTAGAGCACAGTGGAGCACAGTGTAGGTAGAGTACAGTGAAGTACAGTAGAGATAGAGTACAGTGGAGCACAGTAGAGGTAGAGTACAGTGGAGCAGAGTAGAGGTAGAGTACAGTGGAGTACAGTAGAGGTAGAGTACAGTGGAGCACAGTAGAGCTAGAGTACAGTGGAGCACAGTAGAGGTGGAGTACAGTAGAGTAGAGTAGAGGTAGAGTACAGTGGAGTACAGTAGAGATGGAGTAGAGAGGAGTAGAGTAGAGATAGAGTACAGTGGATTAGAGTAGAGATAGAGTACAGTGGAGTATAGTTGAGGTAGAGTACAGTGGAGCACAGTAGTGGTAGAGTACAGTGGAGTATAGTTGAGGTAGAGTACATTGGAGCACAGTAGTGGTAGAGTACAGTGGAGTATAGTTGAGGTAGAGTACAGTGGAGTACAGTAGAGGTAGAGAACAGTGGAGCACAGTAGAGATAGAGTACAGTAGAGCAGAGCAGAGGTAGAGTACAGTGGAGTACAGTAGAGGTAGAGTACAGTGGAACACTGTAGAGGTGGAGTACAGTGGAGTACAGTAGAGGTAGAGTACAGTGGAGCACAGTAGAGATAGAGTACAATAGAGCAGATTAGAGGTAGAGTACAGTGGAGTACAGTAGAGGTAGAGTACAGTGGAGCACTGTAGAGGTGGAGTACAGTGGAATACAGTAGAGGTAGAGTACAGTGGAGCACAGTAGAGATAGAGTACAGTAGAGCACAGTAGAGGTAGAGTTCAGTGGAGTATAGTAGAGGTAGAGTACAGTGGAGTACAGTAGAGGTAGAGTACAGTGGAGCATAGTAGATGTAGAGTAAAATGGAGCACAGTAGAGGTAGAGTACAGTGGAGCACAGTAGAGGTAGAGTACAGTGGAGTATAGTAGAGGTGGAGTACTGTAGAGCACAGTAGAGATAGAGTACAGTAGAGCACAGTAGAGGTAGAGTACAGTGGAGCACAGTAGAGAAATAGTACAGTGTAGTACAGTAGAGATAGAGTACAGTGGAGTACAGTAGAGATAGAGTACAGTCGAACACAGTAGAGATAAGTGCAGTGGAGTATAGTAGAGGTAGAGTAGAGTGGAGTAGAGTAGAGGTAGAGTACAGTGGAGTACAGTAGAGGTAGAGTAGAGTGGAGCACATTAGAGGTGGAGTAGAGTACAGTAGAGGTAGAGTACAGTGGAGTACAGTAGAAGTAGAGTACAGTGGAGCACAGTAGAGATAGAGTAGAGTGGAGTACAGTAGAGGTAGAGTACAGTGGAGTACAGTAGAGGTAGAGTACAGTGGAGTAGAGTAGAGATAGAGTACAGTGGAGCACAGCAGAGGTAGAGTACAGTGGATCACAGTAGAGATAGAGTACAGTGGAGTACAGTGGAGCACAGTAGAGGTATAGTACAGTGGAGCACAGTAGAGATAGATTACAGTGGAGTAGAGTAGAGATAGAGTACAGTGGAGTATAGTTGAGGTAGAGTACAGTAGAGCACAGTAGAGGTAGAGTACAGTGGAGTATAGTTGAGGTAGACTACAGTGGAGTACAGTAGAGGTAGAGTACAGTGGAGCACAGTAGAGATAGAGTGCAGTAGACCAGAGTAGAGGTAGAGTACAGTGGAGTACAGTAGAGGTATAGCACAGTGGAGCACAGTAGAGGTAGAGTACAGTGGAGTACAGTAGAGGTAGAGTACAGTGGAGTACAGTGGAGCACAGTAGAGGTGGAGTACAGTAGAGTACAGTAGAGGTAGAGTACAGTGGAGCACAGTAGAGGTAGAGTACAGTGGAGTACAGTGGAGTACAGTAGAGGTGGAGTACAGTAGAGTACAGTAGAGGTAGAGAACAGTACAGTACAGTAAAGGTAGAGTACAGTGGAGTACAGTAGAGGTAGAGTACAGTAGAACACATTAGAGGTAGAATACAGTGGAGTACAGTAGAGGTAGAGTACAGTGGAGTACAGTAGAGGTAGAGTACAGTGGAGCACAGTAGAGGTAGAGTACTGTAGAGCACAGTAGAGATAGAGTACAGTAGAGCACAGTAGAGGTAGAGTACAGTGGAGCACAGTAGAGGAAGAGTACAGTGTAGTACAGTAGAGATAGAGTACAGTGGAGTACAGTAGAGATAGAGTAGAGTCGAACACAGTAGAGATAAGTGCAGTGGAGTATAGTAGAGGTAGAGTACAGTGGAGTACAGTAGAGGTAGAGTAGAGTGGAGCACATTATAGGTGGAGTAGAGTACAGTAGAGGTAGAGTACAGTGGAGTACAGTAGAAGTAGAGTACAGTGGAGCACAGTAGAGGTAGAGTAGAGTGGAGTACAGTAGAGGTAGAGTACAGTGGAGTACAGTAGAGGTAGAGTACAGTGGAGCAGAGTAGAGATAGAGTAAAGTGGAGCACAGCAGAGGTAGAGTACAGTGGAGCACAGTAGAGGTAGAGTAGAGTGGAGCACATTATAGGTGGAGTAGAGTACAGTAGAGGTAGAGTACAGTGGAGTACAGTAGAAGTAGAGTACAGTGGAGCACAGTAGAGGTAGAGTAGAGTGGAGCACAGTATAGGTAGAGTACAGTGGAGTACAGTAGAGGTAGTGTACAGTGGAGCACAGTAGAGGTAGAGTACAGTGGAGCACAGTAGAGGTAGAGTACAGTGGAGTATAGTAGAGGTAGAGTACTGTAGAGCACAGTAGAGATAGAGTACAGTAGAGCACAGTAGAGGTAGAGTACAGTGGAGCACAGTAGAGGAAGAGTACAGTGTAGTACAGTAGAGATAGAGTACAGTGGAGTACAGTAGAGATAGAGTAGAGTCGAACACAGTAGAGATAAGTGCAGTGGAGTATAGTAGAGGTAGAGTACAGTGGAGTACAGTAGAGGTAGAGTAAAGTGGAGTACAGTAGAGGTAGAGTAGAGTGGAGCACATTATAGGTGGAGTAGAGTACAGTAGAGGTAGAGTACAGTGGAGTACAGTAGAAGTAAAGTACAGTGGAGCACAGTAGAGGTAGAGTAGAGTTGAGTACAGTAGAGGTAGAGTACAGTGGAGTACAGTAGAGGTAGAGTACAGTGGAGCACAGTAGAGGTAGAGTACAGTGGAGTATAGTTGAGGTAGACTACAGTGGAGTACAGTAGAGATAGAGTACAGTAGAGCAGAGTAGAGGTAGAGTACAGTGGAGTACAGTAGAGGTAAAGCACAGTAGAGCAGAGTAGAGGTAGAGTACAGTGGAGTACAGTAGAGGTATAGCACAGTGGAGCACTGTATAGGTAGAGTACAGTGGAGTACAGTAGAGGTAGAGTACAGTGGAGTACAGTGGAGCACAGTAGAGGTGGAGTACAGTAGAGTACAGTAGAGGTAGAGTACAGTGGAGTACAGTGGAGTACAGTAGAGGTGGAGTACAGTAGAGTACAGTAGAGGTAGAGAACAGTACAGTACAGTAAAGGTAGAGTACAGTGGAGTACAGTAGAGGTAGAGTACAGTAGAACACATTAGAGGTAGAATACAGTGGAGTACAGTAGAGGAAGAGTACAGTGAAGCACAGTAGAGCTAGAGTACAGTGGAGTACAGTGGAGTACAGTAGAGATAGAGTAGAGTGAAGTAGAGTAGAGATAGAGTACAGTTGATTAGAGTAGAGATAGAGTACAGTGGAGTATAGTTGAGGTAGAGTACAGTGGAGCACAGTAGAGGTAGAGTACAGTGGAGTACAGTGGAGCACAGTAGAGGTGGAGTACAGTAGAGTACAGTAGAGGTAGAGTACAGTGGAGCACAGTAGAGGTAGAGTACAGTGGAGTACATTGGAGTACAGTAGAGGTGGAGTACAGTAGAGTACAGTAGAGGTTGAGAACAGTACAGTACAGTAGAGGTAGAGTACAGTCGAGTACAGTAGAGGTAGAGTACAGTAGAGCACAGTAGAGGTAGAATACAGTAGAGCACAGTAGAGGTAGAATACAGTGGAGTACAGTAGAGGTAGAGTACAGTGGAGTACAGTAGAGGTAGAGTACAGTGGAGTACAGTAGAGGTAGAGAACAGTACAGTACAGTAGAGGTAGAGTACAATGGAGTACAGTAGAGGTAGAGTACAGTAGAGCACAGTAGAGGTAGAATACAGTGGAGTACAGTAGAGGTAGAGTACAGTGGAGTACAGTAGAGGTAGAGTACAGTGGAGTACAGTAGAGGTAGAGTACAGTGGAGCACAGTAAAGGTAGAGTACAGTGGAGTACAGTAGAGGTAGAGTACAGTGAAGCACAGTAGAGCTAGAGTACAGTGGAGTACAGTGGAGCACAGTAGAGGTGGAGTACAGTAGAGTAGAGTATAGGTTGAGTACAGTGGAGTACAGTAGAGATAGAGTAGAGTGGAGTAGAGTAGAGATAGAGTACAGTGGATTAGAGTAGATATAGAGTACAGTGGAGTATAGTTGAGGTAGAGTACAGTGGAGTACAGTAGAGGTAGAGTACAGTGGAGTACAGTAGAGGTAGAGAACAGTACAGTACAGTAGAGGTAGAGTAGAGTGGAGTACAGTAGAGGTAGAGTACAGTGGAGCACAGTAGAGGTAGAATACAGTGGAGTACAGTAGAGGTAGAGTACAGTGGAGTACAGTAGAGGTAGAGTACAGTGGAGTACAGAAGAGATAGAGTACAGTGGAGCACAGTAGAGGTAGAGTACAGTGGAGCACAGTAGAGGTAGAGTACAGTGGAGCACAGTAGAGGTAGAGTACAGTGGAGTACAGTAGAGGTAGAGTACAGTGGAGTACAGTGGAGCACAGTAGAGGTGGAGTACAGTAGAGTACAGTAGAGGTAGAGTACAGTGGAGCACAGTAGAGGTAGAGTACAGTGGAGGACATTGGAGTACAGTAGAGGTGGAGTACAGTAGAGTACAGTAGAGGTAGAGAACAGTACAGTACAGTAGAGGTAGAGTACAGTGGAGTACAGTAGAGATAAAGTACAGTGGAGCACAGTAGAGATAGAGTACAGTGGAGTACAGTGGAGCACAGTAGAGGCATAGTACAGTGGAGCACAGTAGAGATAGATTACAGTGGAGTAGAGTAGAGATAGAGTACAGTGGAGTACAGTAGAGGTAGAGTAGAGTTGAGCAGAGTAGAGGTAGAGTACAGTGGAGTATAGTTGAGGTAGAGTACAGTGGAGTACAGTAGAGATAGAGCACAGTAGAGCAGAGTAGAGGTAGAGTACAGTGGAGTACAGTAGAGGTAGAGCACAGTGGAGCACAGTGTAGGTAGAGTACAGTGAAGTACAGTAGAGATAGAGTACAGTGGAGCACAGTAGAGGTAGAGTACAGTGGAGCAGAGTAGAGGTAGAGTACAGTGGAGTACAGTAGAGGTAGAGTACAGTGGAGCACAGTAGAGCTAGAGTACAGTGGAGCACAGTAGAGGTGGAGTACAGTAGAGTAGAGTAGAGGTAGAGTACAGTGGAGTACAGTAGAGATGGAGTAGAGAGGAGTAGAGTAGAGATAGAGTACAGTGGATTAGAGTAGAGATAGAGTACAGTGGAGTATAGTTGAGGTAGAGTACAGTGGAGCACAGTAGTGGTAGAGTACAGTGGAGTATAGTTGAGGTAGAGTACATTGGAGCACAGTAGTGGTAGAGTACAGTGGAGTATAGTTGAGGTAGAGTACAGTGGAGTACAGTAGAGGTAGAGTACAGTGGAGCACAGTAGAGATAGAGTACAGTAGAGCAGAGCAGAGGTAGAGTACAGTGGAGTACAGTAGAGGTAGAGTACAGTGGAACACTGTAGAGGTGGAGTACAGTGGAGTACAGTAGAGGTAGAGTACAGTGGAGCACAGTAGAGATAGAGTACAATAGAGCAGATTAGAGGTAGAGTACAGTGGAGTACAGTAGAGGTAGAGTACAGTGGAGCACTGTAGAGGTGGAGTACAGTGGAATACAGTAGAGGTAGAGTACAGTGGAGCACAGTAGAGATAGAGTACAGTAGAGCACAGTAGAGGTAGAGTACAGTGGAGTATAGTAGAGGTAGAGTACAGTGGAGTACAGTAGAGGTAGAGTACAGTGGAGCATAGTAGATGTAGAGTAAAATGGAGCACAGTAGAGGTAGAGTACAGTGGAGCACAGTAGAGGTAGAGTACAGTGGAGTATAGTAGAGGTGGAGTACTGTAGAGCACAGTAGAGATAGAGTACAGTAGAGCACAGTAGAGGTAGAGTACAGTGGAGCACAGTAGAGAAATAGTACAGTGTAGTACAGTAGAGATAGAGTACAGTGGAGTACAGTAGAGATAGAGTACAGTCGAACACAGTAGAGATAAGTGCAGTGGAGTATAGTAGAGGTAGAGTAGAGTGGAGTAGAGTAGAGGTAGAGTACAGTGGAGTACATTAGAGGTAGAGTAGAGTGGAGCACATTAGAGGTGGAGTAGAGTACAGTAGAGGTAGAGTACAGTGGAGTACAGTAGAAGTAGAGTACAGTGGAGCACAGTAGAGATAGAGTAGAGTGGAGTACAGTAGAGGTAGAGTACAGTGGAGTACAGTAGAGGTAGAGTACAGTGGAGTAGAGTAGAGATAGAGTACAGTGGAGCACAGCAGAGGTAGAGTACAGTGGATCACAGTAGAGATAGAGTACAGTGGAGTACAGTGGAGCACAGTAGAGGTATAGTACAGTGGAGCACAGTAGAGATAGATTACAGTGGAGTAGAGTAGAGATAGAGTACAGTGGAGTATAGTTGAGGTAGAGTACAGTAGAGCACAGTAGAGGTAGAGTACAGTGGAGTATAGTTGAGGTAGACTACAGTGGAGTACAGTAGAGGTAGAGTACAGTGGAGCACAGTAGAGATAGAGTGCAGTAGACCAGAGTAGAGGTAGAGTACAGTGGAGTACAGTAGAGGTATAGCACAGTGGAGCACAGTAGAGGTAGAGTACAGTGGAGTACAGTAGAGGTAGAGTACAGTGGAGTACAGTGGAGCACAGTAGAGGTGGAGTACAGTAGAGTACAGTAGAGGTAGAGTACAGTGGAGCACAGTAGAGGTAGAGTACAGTGGAGTACAGTGGAGTACAGTAGAGGTGGAGTACAGTAGAGTACAGTAGAGGTAGAGAACAGTACAGTACAGTAAAGGTAGAGTACAGTGGAGTACAGTAGAGGTAGAGTACAGTAGAACACATTAGAGGTAGAATACAGTGGAGTACAGTAGAGGTAGAGTACAGTGGAGTACAGTAGAGGTAGAGTACAGTGGAGCACAGTAGAGGTAGAGTACTGTAGAGCACAGTAGAGATAGAGTACAGTAGAGCACAGTAGAGGTAGAGTACAGTGGAGCACAGTAGAGGAAGAGTACAGTGTAGTACAGTAGAGATAGAGTACAGTGGAGTACAGTAGAGATAGAGTAGAGTCGAACACAGTAGAGATAAGTGCAGTGGAGTATAGTAGAGGTAGAGTACAGTGGAGTACAGTAGAGGTAGAGTAGAGTGGAGCACATTATAGGTGGAGTAGAGTACAGTAGAGGTAGAGTACAGTGGAGTACAGTAGAAGTAGAGTACAGTGGAGCACAGTAGAGGTAGAGTAGAGTGGAGTACAGTAGAGGTAGAGTACAGTGGAGTACAGTAGAGGTAGAGTACAGTGGAGCAGAGTAGAGATAGAGTAAAGTGGAGCACAGCAGAGGTAGAGTACAGTGGAGCACAGTAGAGGTAGAGTAGAGTGGAGCACATTATAGGTGGAGTAGAGTACAGTAGAGGTAGAGTACAGTGGAGTACAGTAGAAGTAGAGTACAGTGGAGCACAGTAGAGGTAGAGTAGAGTGGAGCACAGTATAGGTAGAGTACAGTGGAGTACAGTAGAGGTAGTGTACAGTGGAGCACAGTAGAGGTAGAGTACAGTGGAGCACAGTAGAGGTAGAGTACAGTGGAGTATAGTAGAGGTAGAGTACTGTAGAGCACAGTAGAGATAGAGTACAGTAGAGCACAGTAGAGGTAGAGTACAGTGGAGCACAGTAGAGGAAGAGTACAGTGTAGTACAGTAGAGATAGAGTACAGTGGAGTACAGTAGAGATAGAGTAGAGTCGAACACAGTAGAGATAAGTGCAGTGGAGTATAGTAGAGGTAGAGTACAGTGGAGTACAGTAGAGGTAGAGTAAAGTGGAGTACAGTAGAGGTAGAGTAGAGTGGAGCACATTATAGGTGGAGTAGAGTACAGTAGAGGTAGAGTACAGTGGAGTACAGTAGAAGTAAAGTACAGTGGAGCACAGTAGAGGTAGAGTAGAGTTGAGTACAGTAGAGGTAGAGTACAGTGGAGTACAGTAGAGGTAGAGTACAGTGGAGCACAGTAGAGGTAGAGTACAGTGGAGTATAGTTGAGGTAGACTACAGTGGAGTACAGTAGAGATAGAGTACAGTAGAGCAGAGTAGAGGTAGAGTACAGTGGAGTACAGTAGAGGTAAAGCACAGTAGAGCAGAGTAGAGGTAGAGTACAGTGGAGTACAGTAGAGGTATAGCACAGTGGAGCACTGTATAGGTAGAGTACAGTGGAGTACAGTAGAGGTAGAGTACAGTGGAGTACAGTGGAGCACAGTAGAGGTGGAGTACAGTAGAGTACAGTAGAGGTAGAGTACAGTGGAGTACAGTGGAGTACAGTAGAGGTGGAGTACAGTAGAGTACAGTAGAGGTAGAGAACAGTACAGTACAGTAAAGGTAGAGTACAGTGGAGTACAGTAGAGGTAGAGTACAGTAGAACACATTAGAGGTAGAATACAGTGGAGTACAGTAGAGGTAGAGTACAGTGGAGTACAGTAGAGGTAGAGTACAGTGGAGTACAGTATAGGTAGAGAACAGTACAGTACAGTAGAGGTAGAGTAGAGTGGAGTAGAGTAGAGGTAGAGTACAGTAGAGCACAGTAGAGGTAGAATACAGTGGAGTACAGTAGAGGTAGAGTACAGTGGAGTACAGTAGAGGTAGAGTACAGTAGAGCAGAGTAGAGGTAGAGTACAGTGGAGTACAGTAGAGGTAGAGTACAGTGGAGTACAGAAGAGATAGAGTACAGTGGAGCACAGTAGAGGTAGAGTACAGTGGAGCACAGTAGAGGTAGAGTACAGTGGAGCACAGTAGAGGTAGAGTACAGTGGAGTACAGTAGAGGTAGAGTACAGTGGAGTACAGTAGAGGTAGAGTACAGTGGAGCACAGTAGAGGTAGAGTACAGTGGAGTACAGTGGAGCACAGTAGAGGTGGAGTACAATAGAGTACAGTAGAGGTAGAGTGCAGTGGAGCACAGTAGAGGTAGAGTACAGTGGAGTACAGTTGAGTACAGTAGAGGTGGAGTACAGTAGAGTACAGAAGAGGTAGAGAACAGTCCAGTACAGTAGAGGTAGAGTACAGTGGAGTACAGTAGAGGTAGAGTACAGTAGAGCACAGTAGAGGTAGAATACAGTGGAGTACAGTAGAGGTAGAGTACAGTGGAGTACAGTAGAGGTAGAGTACAGTGGAGTACAGTAGAGGTAGAGAACAGTACAGTACAGTAGAGGTAGAGTACAGTGGAGTACAGTAGAAGTAGAGTACAGTAGAGCACAGTAAAGGTAGAATACAGTGGAGTACAGTAGAGGTAGAGTACAGTGGAGTACAGTAGAGGTAGAGTACAGTGGAGTACAGTAGAGGTAGAGTACAGTGGAGCACAGTAGAGGTAGAGTACAGTGGAGTACAGTAGAGGTAGAGTACAGTGGAGCACAGTAGAGCTAGAGTACAGTGGAGTACAGTGGAGCACAGTAGAGGTGGAGTACAGTAGAGTAGAGTATAGGTTGAGTACAGCGGAGTACAGTAGAGATAGAGTAGAGTGGAGTAGAGTAGAGATAGAGTACAGTGGATTAGAGTAGAGATAGAGTACAGTGGAGTATAGTTGAGGTAGAGTACAGTGGAGTACAGTAGAGGTAGAGTACAGTGGAGTACAGTAGAGGTAGAGAACAGTGCAGTGCAGTAGAGGTAGAGTAGAGTGGAGTACAGTAGAGGTAGAGTACAGTAGAGCACAGTAGAGGTAGAATACAGTGGAGTACAGTAGAGGTATAGTACAGTGGAGTACAGTAGAGGTAGAGTACAGTGGAGTACGGAAGAGATAGAGTACAGTGGATCACAGTAGAGGTAGAGTACAGTGGAGCACAGTAGAGGTAGAGAACAGTACAGTACAGTAGAGGTAGAGTAAAGTGGAGTACAGTAGAGGTAGAGTACAGTAGAGCACAGTAGAGGTAGAATACAGTGGAGTACAGTAGAGGTAGAGTACAGTGGAGTAAAGTAGAGGTAGAGTACAGTGGAGTACAGAAGAGATAGAGTACAGTGGAGCACAGTAGAGGTAGAGTACAGTGGAGCACAGTAGAGGTAGAGTACAGTGGAGCACAGTAGAGGTAGAGTACAGTGGAGTACAGTAGAGGTAGAGTACAGTGGCGTACAGTAGAGGTAGAGTACAGTGGAGCACAGTAGAGGTAGAGTACAGTGGAGTACAGTGGAGCACAGTAGAGGTGGAGTACAGTAGAGTACAGTAGAGGTAGAGTAAAGTGGAGTACAGTGGAGTACAGTAGAGGTGGAGTACAGTAGAGTACAGTAGAGGTAGAGAACAGTACAGTACAGTAGAGGCAGAGTACAGTGGAGTACAGTAGAGGTAGAGTACAGTAGAGCACAGTAGAGGTAGAATACAGTGGAGTACAGTAGAGGTAGAGTACAGTGGAGTACAGTAGAGGTAGAGAACAGTACAGTACAGTAGAGGTAGAGTACAGTGGAGTAAAGTAGAGGTAGAGTACAGTAGAGCACAGTAGAGGTAGAATACAGTGGAGTACAGTAGAGGTAGAGTACAGTGGAGTACAGTAGAGGTAGAGTACAGTGGAGTACAGTAGAGGTAGAGTACAGTGGAGCACAGTAGAGGTAGAGTACAGTGGAGTACAGTAGAGGTAGAGTACAGTGGAGCACTGTAGAGGTGGAGTACAGTGGAGTAAAGTAGAGGTAGAGTACAGTGGAGCACAGTAGAGATAGAGTACAGTGGAGTACAGTTGAGGTAGAGTACAGTGGAGTACAGAGGAGCACAGTAGAGGTGGAGTACAGTAGAGTACAGTAGAGGTATAGTACAGTGTAGTACATTAGAGATAGAGTACAGTGGAGTAGAGTAGAGATAGAGTACAGTGGAGCACAACAGAGGTAGAGTAAAGTAGATCACAGTAGAGATAGAGTACAGTGGAGTACAGTGGAGCACAGTAGAGGTAGAGTACAGTGGAGCACAGTAGAGGTAGAGTACAGTGGAGCACAGTAGAGGTAGAGTAGAGTGGAGCACAGTATAGGTAGAGTACAGTGGAGTACAGTAGAGGTAGTGTACAGTGGAGCACAGTAGAGGTAGAGTACAGTGGAGCACAGTAGAGGTAGAGTACAGTGGAGTATAGTAGAGGTAGAGTACTGTAGAGCACAGTAGAGATAGAGTACAGTAGAGCACAGTAGAGGTAGAGTACAGTGGAGCACAGTAGAGGAAGAGTACAGTGTAGTACAGTAGAGATAGAGTACAGTGGAGTACAGTAGAGATAGAGTAGAGTCGAACACAGTAGAGATAAGTGCAGTGGAGTATAGTAGATGTAGAGTACAGTGGAGTACAGTAGAGGTAGAGTAGAGTGGAGCACATTATAGGTGGAGTAGAGTACAGTAGAGGTAGAGTACAGTGGAGTACAGTAGAAGTAGAGTACAGTGGAGCACAGTAGAGGTAGAGTAGAGTGGAGTACAGTAGAGGTAGAGTACAGTGGAGTACAGTAGAGGTAGAGTACAGTGGAGCAGAGTAGAGATAGAGTAAAGTGGAGCACAGCAGAGGTAGAGTACAGTGGAGCACAGTAGAGGTAGAGTAGAGTGGAGCACATTATAGGTGGAGTAGAGTACAGTAGAGGTAGAGTACAGTGGAGTACAGTAGAAGTAGAGTACAGTGGAGCACAGTAGAGGTAGAGTAGAGTGGAGCACAGTATAGGTAGAGTACAGTGGAGTACAGTAGAGGTAGTGTACAGTGGAGCACAGTAGAGGTAGAGTACAGTGGAGCACAGTAGAGGTAGAGTACAGTGGAGTATAGTAGAGGTAGAGTACTGTAGAGCACAGTAGAGATAGAGTACAGTAGAGCACAGTAGAGGTAGAGTACAGTGGAGCACAGTAGAGGAAGAGTACAGTGTAGTACAGTAGAGATAGAGTACAGTGGAGTACAGTAGAGATAGAGTAGAGTCGAAAACAGTAGAGATAAGTGCAGTGGAGTATAGTAGAGGTAGAGTACAGTGGAGTACAGTAGAGGTAGAGTACAGTGGAGTACAGTAGAGGTAGAGTAGAGTGGAGCACATTATAGGTGGAGTAGAGTACAGTAGAGGTAGAGTACAGTGGAGTACAGTAGAAGTAAAGTACAGTGGAGCACAGTAGAGGTAGAGTAGAGTGGAGTACAGTAGAGGTAGAGTACAGTGGAGTACAGTAGAGGTAGAGTACAGTGGAGCACAGTAGAGGTAGAGTACAGTGGAGTATAGTTGAGGTAGACTACAGTGGAGTACAGTAGAGATAGAGTACAGTAGAGCAGAGTAGAGGTAGAGTACAGTGGAGTACAGTAGAGGTAGAGCACAGTAGAGCAGAGTAGAGGTAGAGTACAGTGGAGTACAGTAGAGGTATAGCACAGTGGAGCACTGTAGAGGTAGAGTACAGTGGAGTACAGTAGAGGTAGAGTACAGTGGAGTACAGTGGAGCACAGTAGAGGTGGAGTACAGTAGAGTACAGTAGAGGTAGAGTACAGTGGAGCACAGTAGAGGTAGAGTACAGTGGAGTACAGTGGAGTACAGTAGAGGTGGAGTACAGTAGAGTACAGTAGAGGTAGAGAACAGTACAGTACAGTAAAGGTAGAGTACAGTGGAGTACAGTAGAGGTAGAGTACAGTAGAACACATTAGAGGTAGAATACAGTGGAGTACAGTAGAGGTAGAGGACAGTGGAGTACAGTAGAGGTAGAGTACAGTGGAGTACAGTATAGGTAGAGAACAGTACAGTACAGTAGAGGTAGAGTAGAGTGGAGTAGAGTAGAGGTAGAGTACAGTAGAGCACAGTAGAGGTAGAATACAGTGGAGTAAAGTAGAGGTAGAGTACAGTGGAGTACAGTAGAGGTAGAGTACAGTAGAGCAGAGTAGAGGTAGAGTACAGTGGAGTACAGTAGAGGTAGAGTACAGTGGAGTACAGAAGAGATAGAGTACAGTGGAGCACAGTAGAGGTAGAGTACAGTGGAGCACAGTAGAGGTAGAGTACAGTGGAGCACAGTAGAGGTAGAGTACAGTGGAGTACAGTAGAGGTAGAGTACAGTGGAGTACAGTAGAGGTAGAGTACAGTTGAGCACAGTAGAGGTAGAGTACAGTGGAGTACAGTGGAGCACAGTAGAGGTGGAGTACAGTAGAGTACAGTAGAGGTAGAGTGCAGTGGAGCACAGTAGAGGTAGAGTACAGTGGAGTACAGTTGAGTACAGTAGAGGTGGAGTACAGTAGAGTACAGAAGAGGTAGAGAACAGTACAGTACAGTAGAGGTAGAGTACAGTGGAGTACAGTAGAGGTAGAGTACAGTAGAGCACAGTAGAGGTAGAATACAGTGGAGTACAGTAGAGGTAGAGTACAGTGGAGTACAGTAGAGGTAGAGTACAGTGGAGTACAGTAGAGGTAGAGAACAGTACAGTACAGTAGAGGTAGAGTACAGTGGAGTACAGTAGAGGTAGAGTACAGTAGAGCACAGTAGAGGTAGAATACTGTGGAGTACAGTAGAGGTAGAGAACAGTACAGTACAGTAGAGGTAGAGTACAGTGGAGTACAGGAGAGGTAGAGTACAGTGGAGCACAGTAGAGGTAGAGTACAGTGGAGTACAGTAGAGGTAGAGTACAGTGGAGCACAGTAGAGCTAGAGTACAGTGGAGTACAGTGGAGCACAGTAGAGGTGGAGTACAGTAGAGTAGAGTATAGGTTGAGTACAGTGGAGTACAGTAGAGATAGAGTAGAGTGGAGTAGAGTAGAGATAGAGTACAGTGGATTAGAGTAGAGATAGAGTACAGTGGAGTATAGTTGAGGTAGAGTACAGTGGAGTACAGTAGAGGTAGAGTACAGTGGAGTACAGTAGAGGTAGAGAACAGTGCAGTACAGTAGAGGTAGAGTAGAGTGGAGTACAGTAGAGGTAGAGTACAGTAGAGCACAGTAGAGGTAGAATACAGTGGAGTACAGTAGAGGTAGAGTACAGTGGAGTACAGTAGAGGTAGAGTACAGTGGAGTACAGTGGAGCACAGTAGAGGTGGAGTACAGTAGAGTACAGTAGAGGTAGAGTACAGTGGAGCACAGTAGAGGTAGAGTACAGTGGAGTACAGTGGAGTACAGTAGAGGTGGAGTACAGTAGAGTACAGTAGAGGTAGAGAACAGTACAGTACAGTAAAGGTAGAGTACAGTGGAGTACAGTAGAGGTAGAGTACAGTAGAACACATTAGAGGTAGAATACAGTGGAGTACAGTAGAGGTAGAGTACAGTGGAGTACAGTAGAGGTAGAGTACAGTGGAGTACAGTATAGGTAGAGAACAGTACAGTACAGTAGAGGTAGAGTAGAGTGGAGTAGAGTAGAGGTAGAGTACAGTAGAGCACAGTAGAGGTAGAATACAGTGGAGTACAGTAGAGGTAGAGTACAGTGGAGTACAGTAGAGGTAGAGTACAGTAGAGCAGAGTAGAGGTAGAGTACAGTGGAGTACAGTAGAGGTAGAGTACAGTGGAGTACAGAAGAGATAGAGTACAGTGGAGCACAGTAGAGGTAGAGTACAGTGGAGCACAGTAGAGGTAGAGTACAGTGGAGCACAGTAGAGGTAGAGTACAGTGGAGTACAGTAGAGGTAGAGTACAGTGGAGTACAGTAGAGGTAGAGTACAGTGGAGCACAGTAGAGGTAGAGTACAGTGGAGTACAGTGGAGCACAGTAGAGGTGGAGTACAATAGAGTACAGTAGAGGTAGAGTGCAGTGGAGCACAGTAGAGGTAGAGTACAGTGGAGTACAGTTGAGTACAGTAGAGGTGGAGTACAGTAGAGTACAGAAGAGGTAGAGAACAGTCCAGTACAGTAGAGGTAGAGTACAGTGGAGTACAGTAGAGGTAGAGTACAGTAGAGCACAGTAGAGGTAGAATACAGTGGAGTACAGTAGAGGTAGAGTACAGTGGAGTACAGTAGAGGTAGAGTACAGTGGAGTACAGTAGAGGTAGAGAACAGTACAGTACAGTAGAGGTAGAGTACAGTGGAGTACAGTAGAAGTAGAGTACAGTAGAGCACAGTAAAGGTAGAATACAGTGGAGTACAGTAGAGGTAGAGTACAGTGGAGTACAGTAGAGGTAGAGTACAGTGGAGTACAGTAGAGGTAGAGTACAGTGGAGCACAGTAGAGGTAGAGTACAGTGGAGTACAGTAGAGGTAGAGTACAGTGGAGCACAGTAGAGCTAGAGTACAGTGGAGTACAGTGGAGCACAGTAGAGGTGGAGTACAGTAGAGTAGAGTATAGGTTGAGTACAGTGGAGTACAGTAGAGATAGAGTAGAGTGGAGTAGAGTAGAGATAGAGTACAGTGGATTAGAGTAGAGATAGAGTACAGTGGAGTATAGTTGAGGTAGAGTACAGTGGAGTACAGTAGAGGTAGAGTACAGTGGAGTACAGTAGAGGTAGAGAACAGTGCAGTGCAGTAGAGGTAGAGTAGAGTGGAGTACAGTAGAGGTAGAGTACAGTAGAGCACAGTAGAGGTAGAATACAGTGGAGTACAGTAGAGGTAGAGTACAGTGGAGTACAGTAGAGGTAGAGTACAGTGGAGTACGGAAGAGATAGAGTACAGTGGATCACAGTAGAGGTAGAGTACAGTGGAGCACAGTAGAGGTAGAGAACAGTACAGTACAGTAGAGGTAGAGTAAAGTGGAGTACAGTAGAGGTAGAGTACAGTAGAGCACAGTAGAGGTAGAATACAGTGGAGTACAGTAGAGGTAGAGTACAGTGGAGTAAAGTAGAGGTAGAGTACAGTGGAGTACAGAAGAGATAGAGTACAGTGGAGCACAGTAGAGGTAGAGTACAGTGGAGCACAGTAGAGGTAGAGTACAGTGGAGCACAGTAGAGGTAGAGTACAGTGGAGTACAGTAGAGGTAGAGTACAGTGGCGTACAGTAGAGGTAGAGTACAGTGGAGCACAGTAGAGGTAGAGTACAGTGGAGTACAGTGGAGCACAGTAGAGGTGGAGTACAGTAGAGTACAGTAGAGGTAGAGTAAAGTGGAGTACAGTGGAGTACAGTAGAGGTGGAGTACAGTAGAGTACAGTAGAGGTAGAGAACAGTACAGTACAGTAGAGGCAGAGTACAGTGGAGTACAGTAGAGGTAGAGTACAGTAGAGCACAGTAGAGGTAGAATACAGTGGAGTACAGTAGAGGTAGAGTACAGTGGAGTACAGTAGAGGTAGAGAACAGTACAGTACAGTAGAGGTAGAGTACAGTGGAGTAGAGTAGAGGTAGAGTACAGTAGAGCACAGTAGAGGTAGAATACAGTGGAGTACAGTAGAGGTAGAGTACAGTGAAGTACAGTAGAGGTAGAGTACAGTGGAGTACAGTAGAGGTAGAGTACAGTGGAGCACAGTAGAGGTAGAGTACAGTGGAGTACAGTAGAGGTAGAGTACAGTGGAGCACTGTAGAGGTGGAGTACAGTGGAGTAAAGTAGAGGTAGAGTACAGTGGAGCACAGTAGAGATAGAGTACAGTGGAGTACAGTTGAGGTAGAGTACAGTGGAGTACAGAGGAGCACAGTAGAGGTGGAGTACAGTAGAGTACAGTAGAGGTAGAGTACAGTGTAGTACATTAGAGATAGAGTACAGTGGAGTAGAGTAGAGATAGAGTACAGTGGAGCACAACAGAGGTAGAGTAAAGTAGATCACAGTAGAGATAGAGTACAGTGGAGTACAGTGGAGCACAGTAGAGGTAGAGTACAGTGGAGCACAGTAGAGGTAGAGTACAGTGGAGCACAGTAGAGGTAGAGTAGAGTGGAGCACAGTATAGGTAGAGTACAGTGGAGTACAGTAGAGGTAGTGTACAGTGGAGCACAGTAGAGGTAGAGTACAGTGGAGCACAGTAGAGGTAGAGTACAGTGGAGTATAGTAGAGGTAGAGTACTGTAGAGCACAGTAGAGATAGAGTACAGTAGAGCACAGTAGAGGTAGAGTACAGTGGAGCACAGTAGAGGAAGAGTACAGTGTAGTACAGTAGAGATAGAGTACAGTGGAGTACAGTAGAGATAGAGTAGAGTCGAACACAGTAGAGATAAGTGCAGTGGAGTATAGTAGATGTAGAGTACAGTGGAGTACAGTAGAGGTAGAGTAGAGTGGAGCACATTATAGGTGGAGTAGAGTACAGTAGAGGTAGAGTACAGTGGAGTACAGTAGAAGTAGAGTACAGTGGAGCACAGTAGAGGTAGAGTAGAGTGGAGTACAGTAGAGGTAGAGTACAGTGGAGTACAGTAGAGGTAGAGTACAGTGGAGCAGAGTAGAGATAGAGTAAAGTGGAGCACAGCAGAGGTAGAGTACAGTGGAGCACAGTAGAGGTAGAGTAGAGTGGAGCACATTATAGGTGGAGTAGAGTACAGTAGAGGTAGAGTACAGTGGAGTACAGTAGAAGTAGAGTACAGTGGAGCACAGTAGAGGTAGAGTAGAGTGGAGCACAGTATAGGTAGAGTACAGTGGAGTACAGTAGAGGTAGTGTACAGTGGAGCACAGTAGAGGTAGAGTACAGTGGAGCACAGTAGAGGTAGAGTACAGTGGAGTATAGTAGAGGTATAGTACTGTAGAGCACAGTAGAGATAGAGTACAGTAGAGCACAGTAGAGGTAGAGTACAGTGGAGCACAGTAGAGGAAGAGTACAGTGTAGTACAGTAGAGATAGAGTACAGTGGAGTACAGTAGAGATAGAGTAGAGTCGAAAACAGTAGAGATAAGTGCAGTGGAGTATAGTAGAGGTAGAGTACAGTGGAGTACAGTAGAGGTAGAGTACAGTGGAGTACAGTAGAGGTAGAGTAGAGTGGAGCACATTATAGGTGGAGTAGAGTACAGTAGAGGTAGAGTACAGTGGAGTACAGTAGAAGTAAAGTACAGTGGAGCACAGTAGAGGTAGAGTAGAGTGGAGTACAGTAGAGGTAGAGTACAGTGGAGTACAGTAGAGGTAGAGTACAGTGGAGCACAGTAGAGGTAGAGTACAGTGGAGTATAGTTGAGGTAGACTACAGTGGAGTAGAGTAGAGATAGAGTACAGTAGAGCAGAGTAGAGGTAGAGTACAGTGGAGTACAGTAGAGGTAGAGCACAGTAGAGCAGAGTAGAGGTAGAGTACAGTGGAGTACAGTAGAGGTATAGCACAGTGGAGCACTGTAGAGGTAGAGTACAGTGGAGTACAGTAGAGGTAGAGTACAGTGGAGTACAGTGGAGCACAGTAGAGGTGGAGTACAGTAGAGTACAGTAGAGGTAGAGAACAGTACAGTATAGTAGAGGCAGAGTACAGTGGAGTACAGTAGAGGTAGAGTACAGTAGAGCACAGTAGAGGTAGAATACAGTGGAGTACAATAGAGGTAGAGTACAGTGGAGTACAGTAGAGGTAGAGAACAGTACAGTACAGTAGAGGTAGAGTACAGTGGAGTAGAGTAGAGGTAGAGTACAGTAGAGCACAGTAGAGGTAGAATACAGTGGAGTACAGTAGAGGTAGAGTACAGTGGAGTACAGTAGAGGTAGAGTACAGTGGAGCACAGTAGAGGTAGAGTACAGTGGAGTACAGTAGAGGTAGAGTACAGTGGAGCACTGTAGAGGTGGAGTACAGTGGAGTAAAGTAGAGGTAGAGTACAGTGGAGCACAGTAGAGATAGAGTACAGTAGAGCACAGTAGAGGTAGAGTACAGTGGAGTATAGTAGACGTAGAGTACAGTGGAGTATAGTTGAGGTAGACTACAGTGGAGTACAGTAGAGGTAGAGTACAGTGGAGTACAGTAGAGGTAGAGTACAGTGGAGCACAGTAGAGGTAGAGTACAGTGGAGTATAGTTGAGGTAGACTACAGTGGAGTACAGTAGAGGTAGAGTACAGTGGAGTACAGTAGAGGTAGAGCACAGTAGAGCAGAGTAGAGGTAGAGTACAGTGGAGTACAGTAGAGGTAGAGCACAGTGGAGGACTGTAGAGATAGAGTACAGTGGAGCACAGTAGAGGTAGAGTACAGTGGAGCACAGTAGAGGTAGAGTACAGTGGAGCACATTAGAGGTAGAGTACAGTGGAGCACAGTAGAGGTAGAGTAGAGTGGAGCACAGTATAGGTAGAGTACAGTGGAGTACAGTAGAGGTAGTGTACAGTGGAGCACAGTAGAGGTAGAGTACAGTGGAGCACAGTAGAGGTAGAGTACAGTGGAGTATAGTAGAGGTAGAGTACTGTAGAGCACAGTAGAGATAGAGTACAGTAGAGCACAGTAGAGGTAGAGTACAGTGGAGCACAGTAGAGGAAGAGTACAGTGTAGTACAGTAGAGATAGAGTACAGTGGAGTACAGTAGAGATAGAGTAGAGTCGAACACAGTAGAGATAAGTGCAGTGGAGTATAGTAGAGGTAGAGTACAGTGGAGTACAGTAGAGGTAGAGTACAGTGGAGTACAGTAGAGGTAGAGTAGAGTGGAGCACATTATAGGTGGAGTAGAGTACAGTAGAGGTAGAGTACAGTGGAGTACAGTGGAAGTAAAGTACAGTGGAGCACAGTAGAGGTAGAGTAGAGTGGAGTACAGTAGAGGTAGAGTACAGTGGAGTACAGTAGAGGTAGAGTACAGTGGAGCACAGTAGAGGTAGAGTACAGTGGAGTATAGTTGAGGTAGACTACAGTGGAGTACAGTAGAGATAGAGTACAGTAGAGCAGAGTAGAGGTAGAGTACAGTGGAGTACAGTAGAGGTAGAGCACAGTAGAGCAGAGTAGAGGTAGAGTACAGTGGAGTACAGTAGAGGTATAGCACAGTGGAGCACTGTAGAGGTAGAGTACAGTGGAGTACAGTAGAGGTAGAGTACAGTGGAGTACAGTGGAGCACAGTAGAGGTGGAGTACAGTAGAGTACAGTAGAGGTAGAGTACAGTGGAGCACAGTAGAGGTAGAGTACAGTGGAGTACAGTGGAGTACAGTAGAGGTGGAGTACAGTAGAGTACAGTAGAGGTAGAGAACAGTACAGTAAAGTAAAGGTAGAGTACAGTGGAGTACAGTAGAGGTAGAGTACAGTAGAACACATTAGAGGTAGAATACAGTGGAGTACAGTAGAGGTAGAGTACAGTGGAGTACAGTAGAGGTAGAGTACAGTGGAGTAAAGTATAGGTAGAGAACAGTACAGTACAGTAGAGGTAGAGTAGAGTGGAGTAGAGTAGAGGTAGAGTACAGTAGAGCACAGTAGAGGTAGAATACAGTGGAGTACAGTAGAGGTAGAGTACAGTGGAGTACAGTAGAGGTAGAGTACAGTAGAGCAGAGTAGAGGTAGAGTACAGTGGAGTACAGTAGAGGTAGAGTACAGTGGAGTACAGAAGAGATAGAGTACAGTGGAGCACAGTAGAGGTAGAGTACAGTGGAGCACAGTAGAGGTAGAGTACAGTGGAGCACAGTAGAGGTAGAGTACAGTGGAGTACAGTATAGGTTGAGTACAGTGGAGTACAGTAGAGATAGAGTAGAGTGGAGTAGAGTAGAGATAGAGTACAGTGGATTAGAGTAGAGATAGAGTACAGTGGAGTATAGTTGAGGTAGAGTACAGTGGAGTACAGTAGAGGTAGAGTACAGTGGAGTACAGTAGAGGTAGAGAACAGTGCAGTGCAGTAGAGGTAGAGTAGAGTGGAGTACAGTAGAGGTAGAGTACAGTAGAGCACAGTAGAGGTAGAATACAGTGGAGTACAGTAGAGGTAGAGTACAGTGGAGTACAGTAGAGGTAGAGTACAGTGGAGTACGGAAGAGATAGAGTACAGTGGATCACAGTAGAGGTAGAGTACAGTGGAGCACAGTAGAGGTAGAGAACAGTACAGTACAGTAGAGGTAGAGTAAAGTGGAGTACAGTAGAGGTAGAGTACAGTAGAGCACAGTAGAGGTAGAATACAGTGGAGTACAGTAGAGGTAGAGTACAGTGGAGTAAAGTAGAGGTAGAGTACAGTGGAGTACAGAAGAGATAGAGTACAGTGGAGCACAGTAGAGGTAGAGTACAGTGGAGCACAGTAGAGGTAGAGTACAGTGGAGCACAGTAGAGGTAGAGTACAGTGGAGTACAGTAGAGGTAGAGTACAGTGGCGTACAGTAGAGGTAGAGTACAGTGGAGCACAGTAGAGGTAGAGTACAGTGGAGTACAGTAGAGGTAGAGTACAGTGGAGCACAGTAGAGCTAGAGTACAGTGGAGTACAGTGGAGCACAGTAGAGGTGGAGTACAGTAGAGTAGAGTATAGGTTGAGTACAGTGGAGTACAGTAGAGATAGAGTAGAGTGGAGTAGAGTAGAGATAGAGTACAGTGGATTAGAGTAGAGATAGAGTACAGTGGAGTATAGTTGAGGTAGAGTACAGTGGAGTACAGTAGAGGTAGAGTACAGTGGAGTACAGTAGAGGTAGAGAACAGTGCAGTGCAGTAGAGGTAGAGTAGAGTGGAGTACAGTAGAGGTAGAGTACAGTAGAGCACAGTAGAGGTAGAATACAGTGGAGTACAGTAGAGGTAGAGTACAGTGGAGTACAGTAGAGGTAGAGTACAGTGGAGTACGGAAGAGATAGAGTACAGTGGATCACAGTAGAGGTAGAGTACAGTGGAGCACAGTAGAGGTAGAGAACAGTACAGTACAGTAGAGGTAGAGTAAAGTGGAGTACAGTAGAGGTAGAGTACAGTAGAGCACAGTAGAGGTAGAATACAGTGGAGTACAGTAGAGGTAGAGTACAGTGGAGTAAAGTAGAGGTAGAGTACAGTGGAGTACAGAAGAGATAGAGTACAGTGGAGCACAGTAGAGGTAGAGTACAGTGGAGCACAGTAGAGGTAGAGTGCAGTGGAGCACAGTAGAGGTAGAGTACAGTGGAGTACAGTAGAGGTAGAGTACAGTGGCGTACAGTAGAGGTAGAGTACAGTGGAGCACAGTAGAGGTAGAGTACAGTGGAGTACAGTGGAGCACAGTAGAGGTGGAGTACAGTAGAGTACAGTAGAGGTAGAGTAAAGTGGAGTACAGTGGAGTACAGTAGAGGTGGAGTACAGTAGAGTACAGTAGAGGTAGAGAACAGTACAGTACAGTAGAGGCAGAGTACAGTGGAGTACAGTAGAGGTAGAGTACAGTAGAGCACAGTAGAGGTAGAATACAGTGGAGTACAGTAGAGGTAGAGTACAGTGGAGTACAGTAGAGGTAGAGAACAGTACAGTACAGTAGAGGTAGAGTACAGTGGAGTAGAGTAGAGGTAGAGTACAGTAGAGCACAGTAGAGGTAGAATACAGTGGAGTACAGTAGAGGTAGAGTACAGTGAAGTACAGTAGAGGTAGAGTACAATGGAGTACAGTAGAGGTAGAGTACAGTGGAGCACAGTAGATGTAGAGTACAGTGGAGTACAGTAGAGGTAGAGTACAGTGGAGCACTGTAGAGGTGGAGTACAGTGGAGTAAAGTAGAGGTAGAGTACAGTGGAGCACAGTAGAGATAGAGTACAGTGGAGTACAGTTGAGGTAGAGTACAGTGGAGTACAGAGGAGCACAGTAGAGGTGGAGTACAGTAGAGTACAGTAGAGGTAGAGTACAGTGTAGTACATTAGAGATAGAGTACAGTGGAGTAGAGTAGAGATAGAGTACAGTGGAGCACAACAGAGGTAGAGTAAAGTAGATCACAGTAGAGATAGAGTACAGTGGAGTACAGTGGAGCACAGTAGAGGTAGAGTACAGTGGAGCACAGTAGAGGTAGAGTACAGTGGAGCACAGTAGAGGTAGAGTAGAGTGGAGCACAGTATAGGTAGAGTACAGTGGAGTACAGTAGAGGTAGTGTACAGTGGAGCACAGTAGAGGTAGAGTACAGTGGAGCACAGTAGAGGTAGAGTACAGTGGAGTATAGTAGAGGTAGAGTACTGTAGAGCACAGTAGAGATAGAGTACAGTAGAGCACAGTAGAGGTAGAGTACAGTGGAGCACAGTAGAGGAAGAGTACAGTGTAGTACAGTAGAGATAGAGTACAGTGGAGTACAGTAGAGATAGAGTAGAGTCGAACACAGTAGAGATAAGTGCAGTGGAGTATAGTAGATGTAGAGTACAGTGGAGTACAGTAGAGGTAGAGTAGAGTGGAGCACATTATAGGTGGAGTAGAGTACAGTAGAGGTAGAGTACAGTGGAGTACAGTAGAAGTAGAGTACAGTGGAGCACAGTAGAGGTAGAGTAGAGTGGAGTACAGTAGAGGTAGAGTACAGTGGAGTACAGTAGAGGTAGAGTACAGTGGAGCAGAGTAGAGATAGAGTAAAGTGGAGCACAGCAGAGGTAGAGTACAGTGGAGCACAGTAGAGGTAGAGTAGAGTGGAGCACATTATAGGTGGAGTAGAGTACAGTAGAGGTAGAGTACAGTGGAGTACAGTAGAAGTAGAGTACAGTGGAGCACAGTAGAGGTAGAGTAGAGTGGAGCACAGTATAGGTAGAGTACAGTGGAGTACAGTAGAGGTAGTGTACAGTGGAGCACAGTAGAGGTAGAGTACAGTGGAGCACAGTAGAGGTAGAGTACAGTGGAGTATAGTAGAGGTAGAGTACTGTAGAGCACAGTAGAGATAGAGTACAGTAGAGCACAGTAGAGGTAGAGTACAGTGGAGCACAGTAGAGGAAGAGTACAGTGTAGTACAGTAGAGATAGAGTACAGTGGAGTACAGTAGAGATAGAGTAGAGTCGAAAACAGTAGAGATAAGTGCAGTGGAGTATAGTAGAGGTAGAGTACAGTGGAGTACAGTAGAGGTAGAGTAGAGTGGAGCACATTATAGGTGGAGTAGAGTACAGTAGAGGTAGAGTACAGTGGAGTACAGTAGAAGTAAAGTACAGTGGAGCACAGTAGAGGTAGAGTAGAGTGGAGTACAGTAGAGGTAGAGTACAGTGGAGTACAGTAGAGGTAGAGTACAGTGGAGCACAGTAGAGGTAGAGTACAGTGGAGTATAGTTGAGGTAGACTACAGTGGAGTAGAGTAGAGATAGAGTACAGTAGAGCAGAGTAGAGGTAGAGTACAGTGGAGTACAGTAGAGGTAGAGCACAGTAGAGCAGAGTAGAGGTAGAGTACAGTGGAGTACAGTAGAGGTATAGCACAGTGGAGCACTGTAGAGGTAGAGTACAGTGGAGTACAGTAGAGGTAGAGTACAGTGGAGTACAGTGGAGCACAGTAGAGGTGGAGTACAGTAGAGTACAGTAGAGGTAGAGAACAGTACAGTATAGTAGAGGCAGAGTACAGTGGAGTACAGTAGAGGTAGAGTACAGTAGAGCACAGTAGAGGTAGAATACAGTGGAGTACAATAGAGGTAGAGTACAGTGGAGTACAGTAGAGGTAGAGAACAGTACAGTACAGTAGAGGTAGAGTACAGTGGAGTAGAGTAGAGGTAGAGTACAGTAGAGCACAGTAGAGGTAGAATACAGTGGAGTACAGTAGAGGTATAGTACAGTGGAGTACAGTAGAGGTAGAGTACAGTGGAGTACAGTAGAGGTAGAGTACAGTGGAGCACAGTAGAGGTAGAGTACAGTGGAGTACAGTAGAGGTAGAGTACAGTGGAGCACTGTAGAGGTGGAGTACAGTGGAGTAAAGTAGAGGTAGAGTACAGTGGAGCACAGTAGAGATAGAGTACAGTAGAGCACAGTAGAGGTAGAGTACAGTGGAGTATAGTAGACGTAGAGTACAGTGGAGTATAGTTGAGGTAGACTACAGTGGAGTACAGTAGAGGTAGAGTACAGTGGAGTACAGTAGAGGTAGAGTACAGTGGAGCACAGTAGAGGTAGAGTACAGTGGAGTATAGTTGAGGTAGACTACAGTGGAGTACAGTAGAGGTAGAGTACAGTGGAGTACAGTAGAGGTAGAGCACAGTAGAGCAGAGTAGAGGTAGAGTACAGTGGAGTACAGTAGAGGTAGAGCACAGTGGAGGACTGTAGAGATAGAGTACAGTGGAGCACAGTAGAGGTAGAGTACAGTGGAGCACAGTAGAGGTAGAGTACAGTGGAGCACATTAGAGGTAGAGTACAGTGGAGCACAGTAGAGGTAGAGTAGAGTGGAGCACAGTATAGGTAGAGTACAGTGGAGTACAGTAGAGGTAGTGTACAGTGGAGCACAGTAGAGGTAGAGTACAGTGGAGCACAGTAGAGGTAGAGTTCAGTGGAGTATAGTAGAGGTAGAGTACTGTAGAGCACAGTAGAGATAGAGTACAGTAGAGCACAGTAGAGGTAGAGTACAGTGGAGCACAGTAGAGGAAGAGTACAGTGTAGTACAGTAGAGATAGAGTACAGTGGAGTACAGTAGAGATAGAGTAGAGTCGAACACAGTAGAGATAAGTGCAGTGGAGTATAGTAGAGGTAGAGTACAGTGGAGTACAGTAGAGGTAGAGTACAGTGGAGTACAGTAGAGGTAGAGTAGAGTGGAGCACATTATAGGTGGAGTAGAGTACAGTAGAGGTAGAGTACAGTGGAGTACAGTGGAAGTAAAGTACAGTGGAGCACAGTAGAGGTAGAGTAGAGTGGAGTACAGTAGAGGTAGAGTACAGTGGAGTACAGTAGAGGTAGAGTACAGTGGAGCACAGTAGAGGTAGAGTACAGTGGAGTATAGTTGAGGTAGACTACAGTGGAGTACAGTAGAGATAGAGTACAGTAGAGCAGAGTAGAGGTAGAGTACAGTGGAGTACAGTAGAGGTAGAGCACAGTAGAGCAGAGTAGAGGTAGAGTACAGTGGAGTACAGTAGAGGTATAGCACAGTGGAGCACTGTAGAGGTAGAGTACAGTGGAGTACAGTAGAGGTAGAGTACAGTGGAGTACAGTGGAGCACAGTAGAGGTGGAGTACAGTAGAGTACAGTAGAGGTAGAGTACAGTGGAGCACAGTAGAGGTAGAGTACAGTGGAGTACAGTGGAGTACAGTAGAGGTGGAGTACAGTAGAGTACAGTAGAGGTAGAGAACAGTACAGTAAAGTAAAGGTAGAGTACAGTGGAGTACAGTAGAGGTAGAGTACAGTAGAACACATTAGAGGTAGAATACAGTGGAGTACAGTAGAGGTAGAGTACAGTGGAGTACAGTAGAGGTAGAGTACAGTGGAGTAAAGTATAGGTAGAGAACAGTACAGTACAGTAGAGGTAGAGTAGAGTGGAGTAGAGTAGAGGTAGAGTACAGTAGAGCACAGTAGAGGTAGAATACAGTGGAGTACAGTAGAGGTAGAGTACAGTGGAGTACAGTAGAGGTAGAGTACAGTAGAGCAGAGTAGAGGTAGAGTACAGTGGAGTACAGTAGAGGTAGAGTACAGTGGAGTACAGAAGAGATAGAGTACAGTGGAGCACAGTAGAGGTAGAGTACAGTGGAGCACAGTAGAGGTAGAGTACAGTGGAGCACAGTAGAGGTAGAGTACAGTGGAGTACAGTAGAGGTAGAGTACAGTGGAGTACAGTAGAGGTAGAGTACAGTGGAGCACAGTAGAGGTAGAGTACAGTGGAGTACAGTGGAGCACAGTAGAGGTGGAGTACAATAGAGTACAGTAGAGGTAGAGTGCAGTGGAGCACAGTAGAGGTAGAGTACAGTGGAGTACAGTTGAGTACAGTAGAGGTGGAGTACAGTAGAGTACAGAAGAGGTAGAGAACAGTACAGTACAGTAGAGGTAGAGTACAGTGGAGTACAGTAGAGGTAGAGTACAGTAGAGCACAGTAGAGGTAGAATACAGTGGAGTACAGTGAAGGTAGAGTACAGTGGAGTACAGTAGAGGTAGAGTACAGTGGAGCACAGTAGAGCTAGAGTACAGTGGAGTACAGTGGAGCACAGTAGAGGTGGAGTACAGTAGAGTAGAGTATAGGTTGAGTACAGTGGAGTACAGTAGAGATAGAGTAGAGTGGAGTAGAGTAGAGATAGAGTACAGTGGATTAGAGTAGAGATAGAGTACAGTGGAGTATAGTTGAGGTAGAGTACAGTGGAGTACAGTAGAGGTAGAGTACAGTGGAGTACAGTAGAGGTAGAGAACAGTGCAGTACAGTAGAGGTAGAGTAGAGTGGAGTACAGTAGAGGTAGAGTACAGTAGAGCACAGTAGAGGTAGAATACAGTGGAGTACAGTAGAGGTAGAGTACAGTGGAGTACAGTAGAGGTAGAGTACAGTGGAGTACGGAAGAGATAGAGTACAGTGGATCACAGTAGAGGTAGAGTACAGTGGAGCACAGTAGAGGTAGAGAACAGTACAGTACAGTAGAGGTAGAGTAAAGTGGAGTACAGTAGAGGTAGAGTACAGTAGAGCACAGTAGAGGTAGAATACAGTGGAGTACAGTAGAGGTAGAGTACAGTGGAGTAAAGTAGAGGTAGAGTACAGTGGAGTACAGAAGAGATAGAGTACAGTGGAGCACAGTAGAGGTAGAGTACAGTGGAGCACAGTAGAGGTAGAGTACAGTGGAGCACATTAGAGGTAGAGTACAGTGGAGTACAGTAGAGGTAGAGTACAGTGGCGTACAGTAGAGGTAGAGTACAGTGGAGCACAGTAGAGGTAGAGTACAGTGGAGTACAGTGGAGCACAGTAGAGGTGGAGTACAGTAGAGTACAGTAGAGGTAGAGTAAAGTGGAGTACAGTGGAGTACAGTAGAGGTGGAGTACAGTAGAGTACAGTAGAGGTAGAGAACAGTACAGTACAGTAGAGGCAGAGTACAGTGGAGTACAGTAGAGGTAGAGTACAGTAGAGCACAGTAGAGGTAGAATACAGTGGAGTACAGTAGAGGTAGAGTACAGTGGAGTACAGTAGAGGTAGAGTACAGTGGAGTACGGAAGAGATAGAGTACAGTGGATCACAGTAGAGGTAGAGTACAGTGGAGCACAGTAGAGGTAGAGAACAGTACAGTACAGTAGAGGTAGAGTAAAGTGGAGTACAGTAGAGGTAGAGTACAGTAGAGCACAGTAGAGGTAGAATACAGTGGAGTACAGTAGAGGTAGAGTACAGTGGAGTACAGTAGAGGTAGAGTACAGTGGAGTACAGTAGAGGTAGAGTACAGTGGAGCACAGTAGAGGTAGAGTACAGTGGAGTACAGTAGAGGTAGAGTACAGTGGAGCACTGTAGAGGTGGAGTACAGTGGAGTAAAGTAGAGGTAGAGTACAGTGGAGCACAGTAGAGATAGAGTACAGTGGAGTACAGTTGAGGTAGAGTACAGTGGAGTACAGAGGAGCACAGTAGAGGTGGAGTACAGTAGAGTACAGTAGAGGTAGAGTACAGTGTAGTACATTAGAGATAGAGTACAGTGGAGTAGAGTAGAGATAGAGTACAGTGGAGCACAACAGAGGTAGAGTAAAGTAGATCACAGTAGAGATAGAGTACAGTGGAGTACAGTGGAGCACAGTAGAGGTAGAGTACAGTGGAGCACAGTAGAGGTAGAGTACAGTGGAGCACAGTAGAGGTAGAGTAGAGTGGAGCACAGTATAGGTAGAGTACAGTGGAGTACAGTAGAGGTAGTGTACAGTGGAGCACAGTAGAGGTAGAGTACAGTGGAGCACAGTAGAGGTAGAGTACAGTGGAGTATAGTAGAGGTAGAGTACTGTAGAGCACAGTAGAGATAGAGTACAGTAGAGCACAGTAGAGGTAGAGTACAGTGGAGCACAGTAGAGGAAGAGTACAGTGTAGTACAGTAGAGATAGAGTACAGTGGAGTACAGTAGAGATAGAGTAGAGTCGAACACAGTAGAGATAAGTGCAGTGGAGTATAGTAGAGGTAGAGTACAGTGGAGTACAGTAGAGGTAGAGTAGAGTGGAGCACATTATAGGTGGAGTAGAGTACAGTAGAGGTAGAGTACAGTGGAGTACAGTAGAAGTAGAGTACAGTGGAGCACAGTAGAGGTAGAGTAGAGTGGAGTACAGTAGAGGTAGAGTACAGTGGAGTACAGTAGAGGTAGAGTACAGTGGAGCAGAGTAGAGATAGAGTAAAGTGGAGCACAGCAGAGGTAGAGTACAGTGGAGCACAGTAGAGGTAGAGTAGAGTGGAGCACATTATAGGTGGAGTAGAGTACAGTAGAGGTAGAGTACAGTGGAGTACAGTAGAAGTAGAGTACAGTGGAGCACAGTAGAGGTAGAGTAGAGTGGAGCACAGTATAGGTAGAGTACAGTGGAGTACAGTAGAGGTAGTGTACAGTGGAGCACAGTAGAGGTAGAGTACAGTGGAGCACAGTAGAGGTAGAGTACAGTGGAGTATAGTAGAGGTAGAGTACTGTAGAGCACAGTAGAGATAGAGTACAGTAGAGCACAGTAGAGGTAGAGTACAGTGGAGCACAGTAGAGGAAGAGTACAGTGTAGTACAGTAGAGATAGAGTACAGTGGAGTACAGTAGAGATAGAGTAGAGTCGAACACAGTAGAGATAAGTGCAGTGGAGTATAGTAGAGGTAGAGTACAGTGGAGTACAGTAGAGGTAGAGTACAGTGGAGTACAGTAGAGGTAGAGTAGAGTGGAGCACATTATAGGTGGAGTAGAGTACAGTAGAGGTAGAGTACAGTGGAGTACAGTAGAAGTAAAGTACAGTGGAGCACAGTAGAGGTAGAGTAGAGTGGAGTACAGTAGAGGTAGAGTACAGTGGAGTACAGTAGAGGTAGAGTACAGTGGAGCACAGTAGAGGTAGAGTACAGTGGAGTATAGTTGAGGTAGACTACAGTGGAGTACAGTAGAGATAGAGTACAGTAGAGCAGAGTAGAGGTAGAGTACAGTGGAGTACAGTAGAGGTAGAGCACAGTAGAGCAGAGTAGAGGTAGAGTACAGTGGAGTACAGTAGAGGTATAGCACAGTGGAGCACTGTAGAGGTAGAGTACAGTGGAGTACAGTAGAGGTAGAGTACAGTGGAGTACAGTGGAGCACAGTAGAGGTGGAGTACAGTAGAGTACAGTAGAGGTAGAGTACAGTGGAGCACAGTAGAGGTAGAGTACAGTGGAGTACAGTGGAGTACAGTAGAGGTGGAGTACAGTAGAGTACAGTAGAGGTAGAGAACAGTACAGTACAGTAAAGGTAGAATACAGTGGAGTACAGTAGAGGTAGAGTACAGTAGAACACATTAGAGGTAGAATACAGTGGAGTACAGTAGAGGTAGAGTACAGTGGAGTACAGTAGAGGTAGAGTACAGTGGAGTACAGTATAGGTAGAGAACAGTACAGTACAGTAGAGGTAGAGTAGAGTGGAGTAGAGTAGAGGTAGAGTACAGTAGAGCACAGTAGAGGTAGAATACAGTGGAGTACAGTAGAGGTAGAGTACAGTGGAGTACAGTAGAGGTAGAGTACAGTAGAGCAGAGTAGAGGTAGAGTACAGTGGAGTACAGTAGAGGTAGAGTACAGTGGAGTACAGAAGAGATAGAGTACAGTGGAGCACAGTAGAGGTAGAGTACAGTGGAGCACAGTAGAGGTAGAGTACAGTGGAGCACAGTAGAGGTAGAGTACAGTGGAGTACAGTAGAGGTAGAGTACAGTGGAGTACAGTAGAGGTAGAGTACAGTGGAGCACAGTAGAGGTAGAGTACAGTGGAGTAAAGTGGAGCACAGTAGAGGTGGAGTACAATAGAGTACAGTAGAGGTAGAGTGCAGTGGAGCACAGTAGAGGTAGAGTACAGTGGAGTACAGTTGAGTACAGTAGAGGTGGAGTACAGTAGAGTACAGAAAAGGTAGAGAACAGTACAGTACAGTAGAGGTAGAGTACAGTAGAGTACAGAAGAGGTAGAGAACAGTACAGTACAGTAGAGGTAGAGTACAGTGGAGTACAGTAGAGGTAGAGTACAGTAGAGCACAGTAGAGGTAGAATACAGTGGAGTACAGTAGAGGTAGAGTACAGTGGAGTACAGTAGAGGTAGAGTACAGTGGAGCACAGTAGAGGTAGAGTACAGTGGAGTACAGTAGAGGTAGAGTACAGTGGAGCACAGTATAGCTAGAGTACAGTGGAGTACAGTGGAGCACAGTAGAGGTGGAGTACAGTAGAGTAGAGTATAGGTTGAGTACAGTGGAGTACAGTAGAGATAGAGTAGAGTGGAGTAGAGTAGAGATAGAGTACAGTGGATTAGAGTAGAGATAGAGTACAGTGGAGTATAGTTGAGGTAGAGTACAGTGGAGTACAGTAGAGGTAGAGTACAGTGGAGTACAGTAGAGGTAGAGAACAGTGCAGTACAGTAGAGGTAGAGTAGAGTGGAGTACAGTAGAGGTAGAGTACAGTAGAGCACAGTAGAGGTAGAATACAGTGGAGTACAGTAGAGGTAGAGTACAGTGGAGTACAGTAGAGGTAGAGTACAGTGGAGTACGGAAGAGATAGAGTACAGTGGATCACAGTAGAGGTAGAGTACAGTGGAGCACAGTAGAGGTAGAGAACAGTACAGTACAGTAGAGGTAGAGTAAAGTGGAGTACAGTAGAGGTAGAGTACAGTAGAGCACAGTAGAGGTAGAATACAGTGGAGTACAGTAGAGGTAGAGTACAGTGGAGTAAAGTAGAGGTAGAGTACAGTGGAGTACAGAAGATATAGAGTACAGTGGAGCACAGTAGAGGTAGAGTACAGTGGAGCACAGTAGAGGTAGAGTACAGTGGAGCACAGCAGAGGTAGAGTACAGTGGAGTACAGTAGAGGTAGAGTACAGTGGCGTACAGTAGAGGTAGAGTACAGTGGAGCACAGTAGAGGTAGAGTACAGTGGAGTACAGTGGAGCACAGTAGAGGTGGAGTACAGTAGAGTACAGTAGAGGTAGAGTAAAGTGGAGTACAGTGGAGTACAGTAGAGGTGGAGCACAGTAGAGTACAGTAGAGGTAGAGAACAGTACAGTACAGTAGAGGCAGAGTACAGTGGAGTACAGTAGAGGTAGAGTACAGTAGAGCACAGTAGAGGTAGAATACAGTGGAGTACAGTAGAGGTAGAGTACAGTGGAGTACAGTAGAGGTAGAGAACAGTACAGTACAGTAGAGGTAGAGTACAGTGGAGTAGAGTAGAGGTAGAGTACAGTAGAGCACAGTAGAGGTAGAATACAGTGGAGTACAGTAGAGGTAGAGCACAGTGGAGTACAGTAGAGGTAGAGTACAGTGGAGTACAGTAGAGGTAGAGTACAGTGGAGCACAGTAGAGGTAGAGTACAGTGGAGTACAGTAGAGGTAGAGTACAGTGGAGCACTGTAGAGGTGGAGTACAGTGGAGTAAAGTAGAGGTAGAGTACAGTGGAGCACAGTAGAGATAGAGTACAGTGGAGTACAGTTGAGGTAGAGTACAGTGGAGTACAGAGGAGCACAGTAGAGGTGGAGTACAGTAGAGTACAGTAGAGGTAGAGTACAGTGTAGTACATTAGAGATAGAGTACAGTGGAGTAGAGTAGAGATAGAGTACAGTGGAGCACAACAGAGGTAGAGTAAAGTAGATCACAGTAGAGATTAAGTACAGTGGAGTACAGTGGAGCACAGTAGAGGTATAGTACAGTGGAGTACAGTAGAGATAGAGTAGAGTGGAGTAGAGTAGAGATAGAGTACAGTGGATTAGAGTAGAGATAGAGTACAGTGGAGTATAGTTGAGGTAGAGTACAGTGGAGTACAGTAGAGGTAGAGTACAGTGGAGTACAGTAGAGGTAGAGAACAGTGCAGTACAGTAGAGGTAGAGTAGAGTGGAGTACAGTAGAGGTAGAGTACAGTAGAGCACAGTAGAGGTAGAATACAGTGGAGTACAGTAGAGGTAGAGTACAGTGGAGTACAGTAGAGGTAGAGTACAGTGGATTACGGAAGAGATAGAGTACAGTGGATCACAGTAGAGGTAGAGTACAGTGGAGCACAGTAGAGGTAGAGAACAGTACAGTACAGTAGAGGTAGAGTAAAGTGGAGTACAGTAGAGGTAGAGTACAGTAGAGCACAGTAGAGGTAGAATACAGTGGAGTACAGTAGAGGTAGAGTACAGTGGAGTAAAGTAGAGGTAGAGTACAGTGGAGTACAGAAGAGATAGAGTACAGTGAAGCACAGTAGAGGTAGAGTACAGTGGAGCACAGTAGAGGTAGAGTACAGTGGAGCACAGTAGAGGTAGAGTACAGTGGAGTACAGTAGAGGTAGAGTACAGTGGCGTACAGTAGAGGTAGAGTACAGTGGAGCACAGTAGAGGTAGAGTACAGTGGAGTACAGTGGAGCACAGTAGAGGTGGAGTACAGTAGAGTAGAGTAGAGGTAGAGTAAAGTGGAGTACAGTGGAGTACAGTAGAGGTGGAGCACAGTAGAGTACAGTAGAGGTAGAGAACAGTACAGTACAGTAGAGGCAGAGTACAGTGGAGTACAGTAGAGGTAGAGTACAGTAGAGCACAGTAGAGGTAGAATACAGTGGAGTACAGTAGAGGTAGAGTACAGTGGAGTACAGTAGAGGTAGAGAACAGTACAGTACAGTAGAGGTAGAGTACAGTGGAGTAGAGTAGAGGTAGAGTACAGTAGAGCACAGTAGAGGTAGAATACAGTGGAGTACAGTAGAGGTAGAGCACAGTGGAGTACAGTAGAGGTAGAGTACAGTGGAGTACAGTAGAGGTAGAGTACTGTGGAGCACAGTAGAGGTAGAGTACAGTGGAGTACAGTAGAGGTAGAGTACAGTGGAGCACTGTAGAGGTGGAGTACAGTGGAGTAAAGTAGAGGTAGAGTACAGTGGAGCACAGTAGAGATAGAGTACAGTGAGTACAGTTGAGGTAGAGTACAGTGGAGTACAGAGGAGCACAGTAGAGGTGGAGTACAGTAGAGTACAGTAGAGGTAGAGTACAGTGTAGTACATTAGAGATAGAGTACAGTGGAGTAGAGTAGAGATAGAGTACAGTGGAGCACAACAGAGGTAGAGTAAAGTAGATCACAGTAGAGATAGAGTACAGTGGAGTACAGTGGAGCACAGTAGAGGTATAGTACAGTGGAGCACAGTAGAGATAGATTACAGTGGAGTAGAGTAGAGATAGAGTACAGTGGAGTACAGTAGAGGTAGAGTACAGTGGAGCAGAGTAGATGTAGAGTACAGTGGAGTACAGTAGAGGTAGAGCACAGTAGAGCAGAGTAGAGGTAGAGTACAGTGGAGTACAGTAGAGGTAGAGCACAGTGGAGCACTCTAGAGGTAGAGTACAGTGGAGCACAGCAGAGGTAGAGTACAGTGGATCACAGTAGAGATAGAGTACAGTGGAGTACAGTTGAGCACAGTAGAGGTATAGTACAGTGGAGCACAGTAGATATAGATTATAGTGGAGTAGAGTAGAGATAGAGTACAGTGGAGTACAGTAGAGGTAGAGTACAGTGGAGCACAGTAGAGGTAGAGTAGAGTGGAGCACAGTATAGGTAGAGTACAGTGGAGCACAGTAGAGGAAGAGTACAGTGTAGTACAGTAGAGATAGAGTACAGTGGAGTACAGTAGAGATAGAGTAGAGTCGAACACAGTAGAGATAAGTGCAGTGGAGTATAGTAGAGGTAGAGTACAGTGGAGTACAGTAGAGGTAGAGTAGAGTGGAGCACATTATAGGTGGAGTAGAGTACAGTAGAGGTAGAGTACAGTGGAGTACAGTAGAAGTAGAGTACAGTGGAGCACAGTAGAGGTAGAGTAGAGTGGAGTACAGTAGAGGTAGAGTACAGTGGAGTACAGTAGAGGTAGAGTACAGTGGAGCAGAGTAGAGATAGAGTAAAGTGGAGCACAGCAGAGGTAGAGTACAGTGGAGCACAGTAGAGGTAGAGTAGAGTGGAGCACATTATAGGTGGAGTTGAGTACAGTAGAGGTAGACTACAGTGGAGTACAGTAGAAGTAGAGTACAGTGGAGCACAGTAGAGGTAGAGTAGAGTGGAGCACAGTATAGGTAGAGTACAGTGGAGTACAGTAGAGGTAGTGTACAGTGGAGCACAGTAGAGGTAGAGTACAGTGGAGCACAGTAGAGGTAGAGTACAGTGGAGTATAGTAGAGGTAGAGTACTGTAGAGCACAGTAGAGATAGAGTACAGTAGAGCACAGTAGAGGTAGAGTACAGTGGAGCACAGTAGAGGAAGAGTACAGTGTAGTACAGTAGAGATAGAGTACAGTGGAGTACAGTAGAGATAGAGTAGAGTCGAACACAGTAGAGATAAGTGCAGTGGAGTATAGTAGAGGTAGAGTACAGTGGAGTACAGTAGAGGTAGAGTACAGTGGAGTACAGTAGAGGTAGAGTAGAGTGGAGCACATTATAGGTGGAGTAGAGTACAGTAGAGGTAGAGTACAGTGGAGTACAGTAGAAGTAAAGTACAGTGGAGCACAGTAGAGGTAGAGTAGAGTGGAGTACAGTAGAGGTAGAGTACAGTGGAGTACAGTAGAGGTAGAGTACAGTGGAGCACAGTAGAGGTAGAGTACAGTGGAGTATAGTTGAGGTAGACTACAGTGGAGTACAGTAGAGATAGAGTACAGTAGAGCAGAGTAGAGGTAGAGTACAGTGGAGTACAGTAGAGGTAGAGCACAGTAGAGCAGAGTAGAGGTAGAGTACAGTGGAGTACAGTAGAGGTATAGCACAGTGGAGCACTGTAGAGGTAGAGTACAGTGGAGTACAGTAGAGGTAGAGTACAGTGGAGTACAGTGGAGCACAGTAGAGGTGGAGTACAGTAGAGTACAGTAGAGGTAGAGTACAGTGGAGCACAGTAGAGGTAGAGTACAGTGGAGTACAGTGGAGTACAGTAGAGGTGGAGTACAGTAGAGTACAGTAGAGGTAGAGAACAGTACAGTACAGTAAAGGTAGAGTACAGTGGAGTACAGTAGAGGTAGAGTACAGTAGAACACATTAGAGGTAGAATACAGTGGAGTACAGTAGAGGTAGAGTACAGTGGAGTACAGTAGAGGTAGAGTACAGTGGAGTACAGTATAGGTAGAGAACAGTACAGTACAGTAGAGGTAGAGTAGAGTGGAGTAGAGTAGAGGTAGAGTACAGTAGAGCACAGTAGAGGTAGAATACAGTGGAGTACAGTAGAGGTAGAGTACAGTGGAGTACAGTAGAGGTAGAGTACAGTAGAGCAGAGTAGAGGTAGAGTACAGTGGAGTACAGTAGAGGTAGAGTACAGTGGAGTACAGAAGAGATAGAGTACAGTGGAGCACAGTAGAGGTAGAGTACAGTGGAGCACAGTAGAGGTAGAGTACAGTGGAGCACAGTAGAGGTAGAGTACAGTGGAGTACAGTAGAGGTAGAGTACAGTGGAGTACAGTTGAGGTAGAGTACAGTGGAGCACAGTAGAGGTAGAGTACAGTGGAGTACAGTGGAGCACAGTAGAGGTGGAGTACAGTAGAGTACAGTAGAGGTAGAGTGCAGTGGAGCACAGTAGAGGTAGAGTACAGTGGAGTACAGTTGAGTACAGTAGAGGTGGAGTACAGTAGAGTACAGAAGAGGTAGAGAACAGTACAGTACAGTAGAGGTAGAATACAGTGGAGTACAGTAGAGGTAGAGTACAGTGGAGTACAGTAGAGGTAGAGTACAGTGGAGTACAGTAGAGGTAGAGAACAGTACAGTACAGTAGAGGTAGAGTACAGTGGAGTACAGTAGAGGTAGAGTACAGTAGAGCACAGTAGAGGTAGAATACAGTGGAGTACAGTAGAGGTAGAGTACAGTGGAGTACAGTAGAGGTAGAGTACAGTGGAGTACAGTAGAGGTAGAGTACAGTGGAGCACAGTAGAGGTAGAGTACAGTGGAGTACAGTAGAGGTAGAGTACAGTGGAGCACAGTAGAGCTAGAGTACAGTGGAGTACAGTGGAGCACAGTAGAGGTGGAGTACAGTAGAGTAGAGTATAGGTTGAGTACAGTGGAGTACAGTAGAGATAGAGTAGAGTGGAGTAGAGTAGAGATAGAGTACAGTGGATTAGAGTAGAGATAGAGTACAGTGGAGTATAGTTGAGGTAGAGTACAGTGGAGTACAGTAGAGGTAGAGTACAGTGGAGTACAGTAGAGGTAGAGAACAGTGCAGTACAGTAGAGGTAGAGTAGAGTGGAGTACAGTAGAGGTAGAGTACAGTAGAGCACAGTAGAGGTAGAATACAGTGGAGTACAGTAGAGGTAGAGTACAGTGGAGTACAGTAGAGGTAGAGTACAGTGGAGTACGGAAGAGATAGAGTACAGTGGATCACAGTAGAGGTAGAGTACAGTGGAGCACAGTAGAGGTAGAGAACAGTACAGTACAGTAGAGGTAGAGTAAAGTGGAGTACAGTAGAGGTAGAGTACAGTAGAGCACAGTAGAGGTAGAATACAGTGGAGTACAGTAGAGGTAGAGTACAGTGGAGTAAAGTAGAGGTAGAGTACAGTGGAGTACAGAAGAGATAGAGTACAGTGGAGCACAGTAGAGGTAGAGTACAGTGGAGCACAGTAGAGGTAGAGTACAGTGGAGCATATTAGAGGTAGAGTACAGTGGAGTACAGTAGAGGTAGAGTACAGTGGCGTACAGTAGAGGTAGAGTACAGTGGAGCACAGTAGAGGTAGAGTACAGTGGAGTACAGTGGAGCACAGTAGAGGTGGAGTACAGTAGAGTACAGTAGAGGTAGAGTAAAGTGGAGTACAGTGGAGTACAGTAGAGGTGGAGTACAGTAGAGTACAGTAGAGGTAGAGAACAGTACAGTACAGTAGAGGCAGAGTACAGTGGAGTACAGTAGAGGTAGAGTACAGTAGAGCACAGTAGAGGTAGAATACAGTGGAGTACAGTAGAGGTAGAGTACAGTGGAGTACAGTAGAGGTAGAGTACAGTGGAGTACGGAAGAGATAGAGTACAGTGGATCACAGTAGAGGTAGAGTACAGTGGAGCACAGTAGAGGTAGAGAACAGTACAGTACAGTAGAGGTAGAGTAAAGTGGAGTACAGTAGAGGTAGAGTACAGTAGAGCACAGTAGAGGTAGAATACAGTGGAGTACAGTAGAGGTAGAGTACAGTGGAGTACAGTAGAGGTAGAGTACAGTGGAGTACAGTAGAGGTAGAGTACAGTGGAGCACAGTAGAGGTAGAGTACAGTGGAGTACAGTAGAGGTAGAGTACAGTGGAGCACTGTAGAGGTGGAGTACAGTGGAGTAAAGTAGAGGTAGAGTACAGTGGAGCACAGTAGAGATAGAGTACAGTGGAGTACAGTTGAGGTAGAGTACAGTGGAGTACAGAGGAGCACAGTAGAGGTGGAGTACAGTAGAGTACAGTAGAGGTAGAGTACAGTGTAGTACATTAGAGATAGAGTACAGTGGAGTAGAGTAGAGATAGAGTACAGTGGAGCACAACAGAGGTAGAGTAAAGTAGATCACAGTAGAGATAGAGTACAGTGGAGTACAGTGGAGCACAGTAGAGGTAGAGTACAGTGGAGCACAGTAGAGGTAGAGTACAGTGGAGCACAGTAGAGGTAGAGTAGAGTGGAGCACAGTATAGGTAGAGTACAGTGGAGTACAGTAGAGGTAGTGTACAGTGGAGCACAGTAGAGGTAGAGTACAGTGGAGCACAGTAGAGGTAGAGTACAGTGGAGTATAGTAGAGGTAGAGTACTGTAGAGCACAGTAGAGATAGAGTACAGTAGAGCACAGTAGAGGTAGAGTACAGTGGAGCACAGTAGAGGAAGAGTACAGTGTAGTACAGTAGAGATAGAGTACAGTGGAGTACAGTAGAGATAGAGTAGAGTCGAACACAGTAGAGATAAGTGCAGTGGAGTATAGTAGAGGTAGAGTACAGTGGAGTACAGTAGAGGTAGAGTAGAGTGGAGCACATTATAGGTGGAGTAGAGTACAGTAGAGGTAGAGTACAGTGGAGTACAGTAGAAGTAGAGTACAGTGGAGCACAGTAGAGGTAGAGTAGAGTGGAGTACAGTAGAGGTAGAGTACAGTGGAGTACAGTAGAGGTAGAGTACAGTGGAGCAGAGTAGAGATAGAGTAAAGTGGAGCACAGCAGAGGTAGAGTACAGTGGAGCACAGTAGAGGTAGAGTAGAGTGGAGCACATTATAGGTGGAGTAGAGTACAGTAGAGGTAGAGTACAGTGGAGTACAGTAGAAGTAGAGTACAGTGGAGCACAGTAGAGGTAGAGTAGAGTGGAGCACAGTATAGGTAGAGTACAGTGGAGTACAGTAGAGGTAGTGTACAGTGGAGCACAGTAGAGGTAGAGTACAGTGGAGCACAGTAGAGGTAGAGTACAGTGGAGTATAGTAGAGGTAGAGTACTGTAGAGCACAGTAGAGATAGAGTACAGTAGAGCACAGTAGAGGTAGAGTACAGTGGAGCACAGTAGAGGAAGAGTACAGTGTAGTACAGTAGAGATAGAGTACAGTGGAGTACAGTAGAGATAGAGTAGAGTCGAACACAGTAGAGATAAGTGCAGTGGAGTATAGTAGAGGTAGAGTACAGTGGAGTACAGTAGAGGTAGAGTACAGTGGAGTACAGTAGAGGTAGAGTAGAGTGGAGCACATTATAGGTGGAGTAGAGTACAGTAGAGGTAGAGTACAGTGGAGTACAGTAGAAGTAAAGTACAGTGGAGCACAGTAGAGGTAGAGTAGAGTGGAGTACAGTAGAGGTAGAGTACAGTGGAGTACAGTAGAGGTAGAGTACAGTGGAGCACAGTAGAGGTAGAGTACAGTGGAGTATAGTTGAGGTAGACTACAGTGGAGTACAGTAGAGATAGAGTACAGTAGAGCAGAGTAGAGGTAGAGTACAGTGGAGTACAGTAGAGGTAGAGCACAGTAGAGCAGAGTAGAGGTAGAGTACAGTGGAGTACAGTAGAGGTATAGCACAGTGGAGCACTGTAGAGGTAGAGTACAGTGGAGTACAGTAGAGGTAGAGTACAGTGGAGTACAGTGGAGCACAGTAGAGGTGGAGTACAGTAGAGTACAGTAGAGGTAGAGTACAGTGGAGCACAGTAGAGGTAGAGTACAGTGGAGTACAGTGGAGTACAGTAGAGGTGGAGTACAGTAGAGTACAGTAGAGGTAGAGAACAGTACAGTACAGTAAAGGTAGAATACAGTGGAGTACAGTAGAGGTAGAGTACAGTAGAACACATTAGAGGTAGAATACAGTGGAGTACAGTAGAGGTAGAGTACAGTGGAGTACAGTAGAGGTAGAGTACAGTGGAGTACAGTATAGGTAGAGAACAGTACAGTACAGTAGAGGTAGAGTAGAGTGGAGTAGAGTAGAGGTAGAGTACAGTAGAGCAAAGTAGAGGTAGAATACAGTGGAGTACAGTAGAGGTAGAGTACAGTGGAGTACAGTAGAGGTAGAGTACAGTAGAGCAGAGTAGAGGTAGAGTACAGTGGAGTACAGTAGAGGTAGAGTACAGTGGAGTACAGAAGAGATAGAGTACAGTGGAGCACAGTAGAGGTAGAGTACAGTGGAGCACAGTAGAGGTAGAGTACAGTGGAGCACAGTAGAGGTAGAGTACAGTGGAGTACAGTAGAGGTAGAGTACAGTGGAGTACAGTAGAGGTAGAGTACAGTGGAGCACAGTAGAGGTAGAGTACAGTGGAGTAAAGTGGAGCACAGTAGAGGTGGAGTACAATAGAGTACAGTAGAGGTAGAGTGCAGTGGAGCACAGTAGAGGTAGAGTACAGTGGAGTACAGTTGAGTACAGTAGAGGTGGAGTACAGTAGAGTACAGAAAAGGTAGAGAACAGTACAGTACAGTAGAGGTAGAGTACAGTAGAGTACAGAAGAGGTAGAGAACAGTACAGTACAGTAGAGGTAGAGTACAGTGGAGTACAGTAGAGGTAGAGTACAGTAGAGCACAGTAGAGGTAGAATACAGTGGAGTACAGTAGAGGTAGAGTACAGTGGAGTACAGTAGAGGTAGAGTACAGTGGAGCACAGTAGAGGTAGAGTACAGTGGAGTACAGTAGAGGTAGAGTACAGTGGAGCACAGTATAGCTAGAGTACAGTGGAGTACAGTGGAGCACAGTAGAGGTGGAGTACAGTAGAGTAGAGTATAGGTTGAGTACAGTGGAGTACAGTAGAGATAGAGTAGAGTGGAGTAGAGTAGAGATAGAGTACAGTGGATTAGAGTAGAGATAGAGTACAGTGGAGTATAGTTGAGGTAGAGTACAGTGGAGTACAGTAGAGGTAGAGTACAGTGGAGTACAGTAGAGGTAGAGAACAGTGCAGTACAGTAGAGGTAGAGTAGAGTGGAGTACAGTAGAGGTAGAGTACAGTAGAGCACAGTAGAGGTAGAATACAGTGGAGTACAGTAGAGGTAGAGTACAGTGGAGTACAGTAGAGGTAGAGTACAGTGGAGTACGGAAGAGATAGAGTACAGTGGATCACAGTAGAGGTAGAGTACAGTGGAGCACAGTAGAGGTAGAGAACAGTACAGTACAGTAGAGGTAGAGTAAAGTGGAGTACAGTAGAGGTAGAGTACAGTAGAGCACAGTAGAGGTAGAATACAGTGGAGTACAGTAGAGGTAGAGTACAGTGGAGTAAAGTAGAGGTAGAGTACAGTGGAGTACAGAAGATATAGAGTACAGTGGAGCAAAGTAGAGGTAGAGTACAGTGGAGCACAGTAGAGGTAGAGTACAGTGGAGCACAGCAGAGGTAGAGTACAGTGGAGTACAGTAGAGGTAGAGTACAGTGGCGTACAGTAGAGGTAGAGTACAGTGGAGCACAGTAGAGGTAGAGTACAGTGGAGTACAGTGGAGCACAGTAGAGGTGGAGTACAGTAGAGTACAGTAGAGGTAGAGTAAAGTGGAGTACAGTGGAGTACAGTAGAGGTGGAGCACAGTAGAGTACAGTAGAGGTAGAGAACAGTACAGTACAGTAGAGGCAGAGTACAGTGGAGTACAGTAGAGGTAGAGTACAGTAGAGCACAGTAGAGGTAGAATACAGTGGAGTACAGTAGAGGTAGAGTACAGTGGAGTACAGTAGAGGTAGAGAACAGTACAGTACAGTAGAGGTAGAGTACAGTGGAGTAGAGTAGAGGTAGAGTACAGTAGAGCACAGTAGAGGTAGAATACAGTGGAGTACAGTAGAGGTAGAGCACAGTGGAGTACAGTAGAGGTAGAGTACAGTGGAGTACAGTAGAGGTAGAGTACAGTGGAGCACAGTAGAGGTAGAGTACAGTGGAGTACAGTAGAGGTAGAGTACAGTGGAGCACTGTAGAGGTGGAGTACAGTGGAGTAAAGTAGAGGTAGAGTACAGTGGAGCACAGTAGAGATAGAGTACAGTGGAGTACAGTTGAGGTAGAGTACAGTGGAGTACAGAGGAGCACAGTAGAGGTGGAGTACAGTAGAGTACAGTAGAGGTAGAGTACAGTGTAGTACATTAGAGATAGAGTACAGTGGAGTAGAGTAGAGATAGAGTACAGTGGAGCACAACAGAGGTAGAGTAAAGTAGATCACAGTAGAGATTAAGTACAGTGGAGTACAGTGGAGCACAGTAGAGGTATAGTACAGTGGAGTACAGTAGAGATAGAGTAGAGTGGAGTAGAGTAGAGATAGAGTACAGTGGATTAGAGTAGAGATAGAGTACAGTGGAGTATAGTTGAGGTAGAGTACAGTGGAGTACAGTAGAGGTAGAGTACAGTGGAGTACAGTAGAGGTAGAGAACAGTGCAGTACAGTAGAGGTAGAGTAGAGTGGAGTACAGTAGAGGTAGAGTACAGTAGAGCACAGTAGAGGTAGAATACAGTGGAGTACAGTAGAGGTAGAGTACAGTGGAGTACAGTAGAGGTAGAGTACAGTGGATTACGGAAGAGATAGAGTACAGTGGATCACAGTAGAGGTAGAGTACAGTGGAGCACAGTAGAGGTAGAGAACAGTACAGTACAGTAGAGGTAGAGTAAAGTGGAGTACAGTAGAGGTAGAGTACAGTAGAGCACAGTAGAGGTAGAATACAGTGGAGTACAGTAGAGGTAGAGTACAGTGGAGTAAAGTAGAGGTAGAGTACAGTGGAGTACAGAAGAGATAGAGTACAGTGAAGCACAGTAGAGGTAGAGTACAGTGGAGCACAGTAGAGGTAGAGTACAGTGGAGCACAGTAGAGGTAGAGTACAGTGGAGTACAGTAGAGGTAGAGTACAGTGGCGTACAGTAGAGGTAGAGTACAGTGGAGCACAGTAGAGGTAGAGTACAGTGGAGTACAGTGGAGCACAGTAGAGGTGGAGTACAGTAGAGTAGAGTAGAGGTAGAGTAAAGTGGAGTACAGTGGAGTACAGTAGAGGTGGAGCACAGTAGAGTACAGTAGAGGTAGAGAACAGTACAGTACAGTAGAGGCAGAGTACAGTGGAGTACAGTAGAGGTAGAGTACAGTAGAGCACAGTAGAGGTAGAATACAGTGGAGTACAGTAGAGGTAGAGTACAGTGGAGTACAGTAGAGGTAGAGAACAGTACAGTACAGTAGAGGTAGAGTACAGTGGAGTAGAGTAGAGGTAGAGTACAGTAGAGCACAGTAGAGGTAGAATACAGTGGAGTACAGTAGAGGTAGAGCACAGTGGAGTACAGTAGAGGTAGAGTACAGTGGAGTACAGTAGAGGTAGAGTACAGTGGAGCACAGTAGAGGTAGAGTACAGTGGAGTACAGTAGAGGTAGAGTACAGTGGAGCACTGTAGAGGTGGAGTACAGTGGAGTAAAGTAGAGGTAGAGTACAGTGGAGCACAGTAGAGATAGAGTACAGTGAGTACAGTTGAGGTAGAGTACAGTGGAGTACAGAGGAGCACAGTAGAGGTGGAGTACAGTAGAGTACAGTAGAGGTAGAGTACAGTGTAGTACATTAGAGATAGAGTACAGTGGAGTAGAGTAGAGATAGAGTACAGTGGAGCACAACAGAGGTAGAGTAAAGTAGATCACAGTAGAGATAGAGTACAGTGGAGTACAGTGGAGCACAGTAGAGGTATAGTACAGTGGAGCACAGTAGAGATAGATTACAGTGGAGTAGAGTAGAGATAGAGTACAGTGGAGTACAGTAGAGGTAGAGTACAGTGGAGCAGAGTAGATGTAGAGTACAGTGGAGTACAGTAGAGGTAGAGCACAGTAGAGCAGAGTAGAGGTAGAGTACAGTGGAGTACAGTAGAGGTAGAGCACAGTGGAGCACTCTAGAGGTAGAGTACAGTGGAGCACAGCAGAGGTAGAGTACAGTGGATCACAGTAGAGATAGAGTACAGTGGAGTACAGTTGAGCACAGTAGAGGTATAGTACAGTGGAGCACAGTAGATATAGATTATAGTGGAGTAGAGTAGAGATAGAGTACAGTGGAGTACAGTAGAGGTAGAGTACAGTGGAGCACAGTAGAGGTAGAGTAGAGTGGAGCACAGTATAGGTAGAGTACAGTGGAGCACAGTAGAGGAAGAGTACAGTGTAGTACAGTAGAGATAGAGTACAGTGGAGTACAGTAGAGATAGAGTAGAGTCGAACACAGTAGAGATAAGTGCAGTGGAGTATAGTAGAGGTAGAGTACAGTGGAGTACAGTAGAGGTAGAGTAGAGTGGAGCACATTATAGGTGGAGTAGAGTACAGTAGAGGTAGAGTACAGTGGAGTACAGTAGAAGTAGAGTACAGTGGAGCACAGTAGAGGTAGAGTAGAGTGGAGTACAGTAGAGGTAGAGTACAGTGGAGTACAGTAGAGGTAGAGTACAGTGGAGCAGAGTAGAGATAGAGTAAAGTGGAGCACAGCAGAGGTAGAGTACAGTGGAGCACAGTAGAGGTAGAGTAGAGTGGAGCACATTATAGGTGGAGTTGAGTACAGTAGAGGTAGACTACAGTGGAGTACAGTAGAAGTAGAGTACAGTGGAGCACAGTAGAGGTAGAGTAGAGTGGAGCACAGTATAGGTAGAGTACAGTGGAGTACAGTAGAGGTAGTGTACAGTGGAGCACAGTAGAGGTAGAGTACAGTGGAGCACAGTAGAGGTAGAGTACAGTGGAGTATAGTAGAGGTAGAGTACTGTAGAGCACAGTAGAGATAGAGTACAGTAGAGCACAGTAGAGGTAGAGTACAGTGGAGCACAGTAGAGGAAGAGTACAGTGTAGTACAGTAGAGATAGAGTACAGTGGAGTACAGTAGAGATAGAGTAGAGTCGAACACAGTAGAGATAAGTGCAGTGGAGTATAGTAGAGGTAGAGTACAGTGGAGTACAGTAGAGGTAGAGTACAGTGGAGTACAGTAGAGGTAGAGTAGAGTGGAGCACATTATAGGTGGAGTAGAGTACAGTAGAGGTAGAGTACAGTAGAAGTAAAGTACAGTGGAGCACAGTAGAGGTAGAGTAGAGTGGAGTACAGTAGAGGTAGAGTACAGTGGAGTACAGTAGAGGTAGAGTACAGTGGAGCACAGTAGAGGTAGAGTACAGTGGAGTATAGTTGAGGTAGACTACAGTGGAGTACAGTAGAGATAGAGTACAGTAGAGCAGAGTAGAGGTAGAGTACAGTGGAGTACAGTAGAGGTAGAGCACAGTAGAGCAGAGTAGAGGTAGAGTACAGTGGAGTACAGTAGAGGTATAGCACAGTGGAGCACTGTAGAGGTAGAGTACAGTGGAGTACAGTAGAGGTAGAGTACAGTGGAGTACAGTGGAGCACAGTAGAGGTGGAGTACAGTAGAGTACAGTAGAGGTAGAGTACAGTGGAGCACAGTAGAGGTAGAGTACAGTGGAGTACAGTGGAGTACAGTAGAGGTGGAGTACAGTAGAGTACAGTAGAGGTAGAGAACAGTACAGTACAGTAAAGGTAGAGTACAGTGGAGTACAGTAGAGGTAGAGTACAGTAGAACACATTAGAGGTAGAATACAGTGGAGTACAGTAGAGGTAGAGTACAGTGGAGTACAGTAGAGGTAGAGTACAGTGGAGTACAGTATAGGTAGAGAACAGTACAGTACAGTAGAGGTAGAGTAGAGTGGAGTAGAGTAGAGGTAGAGTACAGTAGAGCACAGTAGAGGTAGAATACAGTGGAGTACAGTAGAGGTAGAGTACAGTGGAGTACAGTAGAGGTAGAGTACAGTAGAGCAGAGTAGAGGTAGAGTACAGTGGAGTACAGTAGAGGTAGAGTACAGTGGAGTACAGAAGAGATAGAGTACAGTGGAGCACAGTAGAGGTAGAGTACAGTGGAGCACAGTAGAGGTAGAGTACAGTGGAGCACAGTAGAGGTAGAGTACAGTGGAGTACAGTAGAGGTAGAGTACAGTGGAGTACAGTTGAGGTAGAGTACAGTGGAGCACAGTAGAGGTAGAGTACAGTGGAGTACAGTGGAGCACAGTAGAGGTGGAGTACAGTAGAGTACAGTAGAGGTAGAGTGCAGTGGAGCACAGTAGAGGTAGAGTACAGTGGAGTACAGTTGAGTACAGTAGAGGTGGAGTACAGTAGAGTACAGAAGAGGTAGAGAACAGTACAGTACAGTAGAGGTAGAATACAGTGGAGTACAGTAGAGGTAGAGTACAGTGGAGTACAGTAGAGGTAGAGTACAGTGGAGTACAGTAGAGGTAGAGAACAGTACAGTACAGTAGAGGTAGAGTACAGTGGAGTACAGTAGAGGTAGAGTACAGTAGAGCACAGTAGAGGTAGAATACAGTGGAGTACAGTAGAGGTAGAGTACAGTGGAGTACAGTAGAGGTAGAGTACAGTGGAGTACAGTAGAGGTAGAGTACAGTGGAGCACAGTAGAGGTAGAGTACAGTGGAGTACAGTAGAGGTAGAGTACAGTGGAGCACAGTAGAGCTAGAGTACAGTGGAGTACAGTGGAGCACAGTAGAGGTGGAGTACAGTAGAGTAGAGTATAGGTTGAGTACAGTGGAGTACAGTAGAGATAGAGTAGAGTGGAGTAGAGTAGAGATAGAGTACAGTGGATTAGAGTAGAGATAGAGTACAGTGGAGTATAGTTGAGGTAGAGTACAGTGGAGTACAGTAGAGGTAGAGTACAGTGGAGTACAGTAGAGGTAGAGAACAGTGCAGTACAGTAGAGGTAGAGTAGAGTGGAGTACAGTAGAGGTAGAGTACAGTAGAGCACAGTAGAGGTAGAATACAGTGGAGTACAGTAGAGGTAGAGTACAGTGGAGTACAGTAGAGGTAGAGTACAGTGGAGTACGGAAGAGATAGAGTACAGTGGATCACAGTAGAGGTAGAGTACAGTGGAGCACAGTAGAGGTAGAGAACAGTACAGTACAGTAGAGGTAGAGTAAAGTGGAGTACAGTAGAGGTAGAGTACAGTAGAGCACAGTAGAGGTAGAATACAGTGGAGTACAGTAGAGGTAGAGTACAGTGGAGTAAAGTAGAGGTAGAGTACAGTGGAGTACAGAAGAGATAGAGTACAGTGGAGCACAGTAGAGGTAGAGTACAGTGGAGCACAGTAGAGGTAGAGTACAGTGGAGCACAGTAGAGGTAGAGTACAGTGGAGTACAGTAGAGGTAGAGTACAGTGGCGTACAGTAGAGGTAGAGTACAGTGGAGCACAGTAGAGGTAGAGTACAGTGGAGTACAGTGGAGCACAGTAGAGGTGGAGTACAGTAGAGTACAGTAGAGGTAGAGTAAAGTGGAGTACAGTGGAGTACAGTAGAGGTGGAGTACAGTAGAGTACAGTAGAGGTAGAAAACAGTACAGTACAGTAGAGGCAGAGTACAGTGGAGTACAGTAGAGGTAGAGTACAGTAGAGCACAGTAGAGGTAGAATACAGTGGAGTACAGTAGAGGTAGAGTACAGTGGAGTACAGTAGAGGTAGAGAACAGTACAGTACAGTAGAGGTAGAGTACAGTGGAGTAGAGTAGAGGTAGAGTACAGTAGAGCACAGTAGAGGTAGAATACAGTGGAGTACAGTAGAGGTATAGTACAGTGGAGTACAGTAGAGGTAGAGTACAGTGGAGTACAGTAGAGGTAGAGTACAGTGGAGCACAGTAGAGGTAGAGTACAGTGGAGTACAGTAGAGGTAGAGTACAGTGGAGCACTGTAGAGGTGGAGTACAGTTGAGTAAAGTAGAGGTAGAGTACAGTGGAGCACAGTAGAGATAGAGTACAGTAGAGCACAGTAGAGGTAGAGTACAGTGGAGTATAGTAGACGTAGAGTACAGTGGAGTATAGTTGAGGTAGACTACAGTGGAGTACAGTAGAGGTAGAGTACAGTGGAGTACAGTAGAGGTAGAGTACATTGGAGCACAGTAGAGGTAGAGTACAGTGGAGTATAGTTGAGGTAGACTACAGTGGAGTACAGTAGAGGTAGAGTACAGTGGAGTACAGTAGAGGTAGAGCACAGTAGAGCAGAGTAGAGGTAGAGTACAGTGGAGTACAGTAGAGGTAGAGAACAGTACAGTACAGTAGAGGTAGAGTAAAGTGGAGTACAGTAGAGGTAGAGTACAGTAGAGCACAGTAGAGGTAGAATACAGTGGAGTACAGTAGAGGTAGAGTACAGTGGAGTAAAGTAGAGGTAGAGTACAGTGGAGTACAGAAGAGATAGAGTACAGTGGAGCACAGTAGAGGTAGAGTACAGTGGAGCACAGTAGAGGTAGAGTACAGTGGAGCACAGTAGAGGTAGAGTACAGTGGAGTACAGTAGAGGTAGAGTACAGTGGCGTACAGTAGAGGTAGAGTACAGTGGAGCACAGTAGAGGTAGAGTACAGTGGAGTACAGTGGAGCACAGTAGAGGTGGAGTACAGTAGAGTACAGTAGAGGTAGAGTAAAGTGGAGTACAGTGGAGTACAGTAGAGGTGGAGTACAGTAGAGTACAGTAGAGGTAGAGAACAGTACAGTACAGTAGAGGCAGAGTACAGTGGAGTACAGTAGAGGTAGAGTACAGTAGAGCACAGTAGAGGTAGAATACAGTGGAGTACAGTAGAGGTAGAGTACAGTGGAGTACAGTAGAGGTAGAGAACAGTACAGTACAGTAGAGGTAGAGTACAGTGGAGTAGAGTAGAGGTAGAGTACAGTAGAGCACAGTAGAGGTAGAATACAGTGGAGTACAGTAGAGGTATAGTACAGTGGAGTACAGTAGAGGTAGAGTACAGTGGAGTACAGTAGAGGTAGAGTACAGTGGAGCACAGTAGAGGTAGAGTACAGTGGAGTACAGTAGAGGTAGAGTACAGTGGAGCACTGTAGAGGTGGAGTACAGTTGAGTAAAGTAGAGGTAGAGTACAGTGGAGCACAGTAGAGATAGAGTACAGTAGAGCACAGTAGAGGTAGAGTACAGTGGAGTATAGTAGACGTAGAGTACAGTGGAGTATAGTTGAGGTAGACTACAGTGGAGTACAGTAGAGGTAGAGTACAGTGGAGTACAGTAGAGGTAGAGTACATTGGAGCACAGTAGAGGTAGAGTACAGTGGAGTATAGTTGAGGTAGACTACAGTGGAGTACAGTAGAGGTAGAGTACAGTGGAGTACAGTAGAGGTAGAGCACAGTAGAGCAGAGTAGAGGTAGAGTACAGTGGAGTACAGTAGAGGTAGAGCACAGTGGAGGACTGTAGAGATAGAGTACAATGGAGCACAGTAGAGGTAGAGTACAGTGGAGCACAGTAGAGGTAGAGTACAGTGGAGCACATTAGAGGTAGAGTACAGTGGAGTACAGTAGAGGTAGTGTACAGTGGAGCACAGTAGAGGTAGAGTACAGTGGAGCAAAGTAGAGGTAGAGTACAGTGGGGTACAGTAGAAATAGAGTACAGTGGAGCACAGTTGAGTAGAGTACAGTAGAGCACAGTAGAGGTAGAGTACAGTGGAGCACAGTAGAGATAGAGTACAGTGGAGTACAGTAGAGGAAGAGTACAGTGGAGTACATTGGAGCACAGTAGAGGTGGAGTACAGTAGAGTACAGTAGAGGTAGAGTACAGTGGAGTGCAATAGAGATAGAGTACAGTGGAGTAGAGTAGATATAGAGTACAGTGGAGCACAGCAGAGATAGAGTACAGTGGATCACAGTAGAGATAGAGTGCAGTGGAGTACAGTGGAGCACAGTAGAGGTAGAGTAAAGTGGAGAACAGTAGAGATAGAGTACAGTGGAGTACAGTAGAGGTGGAGTACAGTAGAGTATAGTAGAGGTAGAGTACAGTGGACTACAGTAGAGATAGAGTACAGTGGAACACAGTAGAGGTAGAGTACAGTGGAGCACAGTAGAGGTAGAGTACAGTGGAGCACAGTAGAGGTAGAGTACAGTGGAGTACAGTAGATGTAGTGTATAGTGGAGCACAGTAGAGGTAGAGTACAGTGGAGCACAGTAGAGGTAGAGTACAGTGGGGTACAGTAGAAATAGAGTACAGTGGAGCACAGTAGAGTAGAGTACAGTAGAGCACAGTAGAGGTAGAGTACAGAGGAGCACAGTAGAGATAGAGTACAGTAGAGCAGAGTAGAGGTAGAGTACAGTGGAGTACAGTACAGGTAGAGTACAGTGGAGCACTGTAGAGGTGGAGTACAGTGGAGTACAGTAGAGGTAGAGTACAGTGGAGCACAGTAGAGATAGAGCACAGTAGAGGTAGAGTACAGTGGAGTACAGTAGAAATAGAGTACAGTGGAGCACAGTAGAGTAGAGTACAGTAGAGCACAGTAGAGGTAGAGTACAGTGGAGCACAGTAGAGGTAGAGTACAGTGGAGCACAGTAGAGGTAGAGTACAGTGGAGCACAGTAGAGATAGAGTACAGTAGAGCACAGTAGAGGTAGAGTACAGTGGAGTATAGTAGAGGTAGAGTACAGTGGAGTACAGTAGAGGTAGAGTACAGTGGAGAATAGTAGATGTAGAGTACAGTGGAGCACAGTAGAGGTAGAGTACAGTGGGGTACAGTAGAAATAGAGTACAGTGGAGCACAGTAGAGTAGAGTACAGTAGAGCACAGTAGAGGTAGAGTACAGTGGAGCACAGTAGAGATAGAGTACAGTGGAGTACAGTAGAGGTAGAGTACAGTGGAGTACAGAGGAGCACAGTAGAGGTGGAGTACAGTAGAGTACAGTAGAGGTAGAGTACAGTGTAGTACAGTAGAGATAGAGTACAGTGGAGTAGAGTAGAGATAGATTACAGTGGAGCACAGCAGAGGTAGAGTAAAGTGGATCACAGTAGAGATAGAGTACAGTGGAGTACAGTGGAGCACAGTAGAGGTAGAGTACAGTGGAGCACAGTAGAGGTAGAGTACAGTGGAGCACAGTAGAGGTAGAGTAGAGTGGAGCACAGTAGAGGTAGAGTACAGTGGAGTACAGTAGAGGTAGTGTACAGTGGAGCACAGTAGAGGTAGAGTACAGTGGAGTATAGTAGAGGTAGAGTACTGTAGAGCACAGTAGAGATAGAGTACAGTAGAGCACAGTAGAGGTAGAGTACAGTGGAGCACAGTAGAGGTAGAGTACAGTGTAGTACAGTAGAGATAGAGTACAGTGGAGTACAGTAGAGATAGAGTACAGTCGAACACAGTAGTGATAAGTGCAGTGGAGTATAGTAGAGGTAGAGTACAGTGGAGTACAGTAGATGTAGAGTACAGTGGAGTACAGTAGAGGTAGAGTACAGTGGAGCACAGTAGAGTTAGAGTAGAGTGGAGTACAGTAGAGGTAGAGTACAGTGGAGTACAGTAGAGGTAGAGTACAGTGGATCACAGTAGAGATAGAGTACAGTGGAGTACAGTGGAGCACAGTAGAGGTATAGTACAGTGGAGCACAGTAGAGATAGATTACAGTGGAGTAGAGTAGAGTTAGAGTAGAGTGGAGTACAGTAGAGGTAGAGTACAGTGGAGCAGAGTAGAGGTAGAGTACAGTGGATCACAGTAGAGATAGAGTACAGTGGAGTACAGTGGAGCACAGTAGAGGTATAGTACAGTGGAGCACAGTAGAGATAGATTACAGTGGAGTAGAGTAGAGATAGAGTACAGTGGAGTACAGTAGAGGTAGAGTACAGTGGAGCAGAGTAGAGGTAGAGTACAGTGGAGTACAGTAGAGGTAGAGCACAGTGGAGCACAGTAGAGGTAGAGTACAGTGGAGCACAGTAGAGATAGAGTACAGTAGAGCACAGTAGAGGTAGAGTACAGTGGAGTATAGTAGAGGTAGAGTACAGTGGAGTACAGTAGAGGTAGAGTACAGTGGAGAATAGTAGATGTAGAGTACAGTGGAGCACAGTAGAGGTAGAGTACAGTGGAGCACAGTAGAGGTAGAGTACAGTGGGGTACAGTAGAAATAGAGTACAGTGGAGCACAGTAGAGTAGAGTACAGTAGAGCACAGTAGAGGTAGAGTACAGTGGAGCACAGTAGAGATAGAGTACAGTGGAGTACAGTAGAGGTAGAGTACAGTTGAGTACAGAGGAACACAGTAGAGGTGGAGTACAGTAGAGTACAGTAGAGGTAGAGTACAGTGTAGTACAGTAGAGATAGAGTACAGTGGAGTAGAGTAGAGATGGAGTACAGTGGAGCACAGCAGAGGTAGAGTAAAGTGGATCACAGTAGAGATAGAGTACAGTGGAGTACAGTGGAGCACAGTAGAGGTAGAGTACAGTGGAGCAAAGTAGAGGTAGAGTACAGTGGAGCACAGTAGAGGTAGAGTAGAGTGGAGCACAGTAGAGGTAGAGTACAGTGGAGTACAGTAGAGGTAGTGTACAGTGGAGCACAGTAGAGGTAGAGTACAGTGGAGCACAGTAGAGGTAGAGTATAGTGGAGTATAGTAGAGGTAGAGTACTGTAGAGCACAGTAGAGATAGAGTACAGTAGAGCACAGTAGAGGTAGAGTACAGTGGAGCAGAGTAGAGGAAGAGTAAATGTGTAGTACAGTAGAGATAGAGTACAGTGGAGTACAGTAGAGATAGAGTACAGTCGAACACAGTAGTGATAAGTTCAGTGGAGTATAGTAGAGGTAGAGTACAGTGGAGTACAGTAGATGTAGAGTACAGTGGAGTACAGTAGAGGTAGAGTAGAGTGGAGCACATTAGAGGTGTAGTAGAGTAGAGTACAGTAGAGGTAGAGTACAGTGGAGTAGAGTACAAGTAGAGTACAGTGGAGTACAGTAGAGGTAGAGTAGAGTGGAGTACAGTAGAGGTAGAGTACAGTGGAGCACAGTAGAGGTAGAGTACAGTGGAGTACAGTGGAGCACAGTAGAGGTGGAGTACAGTAGAGTACAGTAGAGGTAGAGTGCAGTGGAGCACAGTAGAGGTAGAGTACAGTGGAGTACAGTTGAGTACAGTAGAGGTGGAGTACAGTAGAGTACAGAAGAGGTAGAGAACAGTACAGTACAGTAGTGGTAGAGTACAGTGGAGTACAGTAGAGATAGAGTACAGTAGAGCACAGTAGAGGTAGATTACAGTGGAGTAGAGTAGAGATAGAGTACAGTGGAGTACAGTAGAGGTAGAGAACAGTACAGTACAGTAGAGGTAGAGTACAGTGGAGTACAGTAGAGGTAGAGTACAGTAGAGCACAGTAGAGGTAGAGTACAGTGGAGTACAGTAGAGGTAGAGTACAGTGGAGCACAGTAGAGGTAGAGTACAGTGGAGTACAGTAGAGGTAGAGTACAGTGGAGCACAGTAGAGCTAGAGTACAGTGGAGTACAGTGGAGCACAGTAGAGGTGGAGTACAGTAGAGTAGAGTATAGGTTGAGTACAGTGGAGTACAGTAGAGATAGAGTAGAGTGGAGTAGAGTAGAGATAGAGTACAGTGGATTAGAGTAGAGATAGAGTACAGTGGAGTATAGTTGAGGTAGAGTACAGTGGAGTACAGTAGAGGTAGAGTACAGTGGAGTACAGTAGAGGTAGAGAACAGTGCAGTACAGTAGAGGTAGAGTAGAGTGGAGTACAGTAGAGGTAGAGTACAGTAGAGCACAGTAGAGGTAGAATACAGTGGAGTACAGTAGTGGTAGAGTACAGTGGAGTACAGTAGAGGTAGAGTACAGTGGAGCACAGTAGAGGTAGAGTACAGTGGAGCACAGTAGAGGTAGAGAACAGTACAGTACAGTAGAGGTAGAGTAAAGTGGAGTACAGTAGAGGTAGAGTACAGTAGAGCACAGTAGAGGTAGAATACAGTGGAGTACAGTAGAGGTAGATTACAGTGGAGTAAAGTAGAGCTAGAGTACAGTGGAGTACAGAAGAGATAGGGTACAGTGGAGCACAGTAGAGGTAGAGTACAGTGGAGCACAGTAGAGGTAGAGTACAGTGGAGCACAGTAGAGGTAGAGTACAGTGGAGTACAGTAGAGGTAGAGTACAGTGGCGTACAGTAGAGGTAGAGTACAGTGGAGCACAGTAGAGGTACAGTACAGTGGAGTACAGTGGAGCACAGTAGAGGTGGAGTACAGTAGAGTACAGTAGAGGTAGAGTAAAGTAGAGTACAGTGGAGTACAGTAGAGGTGGAGTACAGTAGAGTACAGTAGAGGTAGAGAACAGTACAGTACAGTAGAGGCAGAGTACAGTGGAGTACAGTAGAGGTAGAGTACAGTAGAGCACAGTAGAGGTAGAATACAGTGGAGTACAGTAGAGGTAGAGTACAGTGGAGTACAGTAGAGGTAGAGTACAGTGGAGTACAGTAGAGGTAGAGAACAGTACAGTAGAGTAGAGGTAGAGTACACTGGAGTAGAGTAGAGGTAGAGTACAGTAGAGCACAGTAGAGGTAGAATACAGTGGAGTACAGTAGAGGTAGAGTACAGTGGAGTACAGTAGAGGTAGAGTACAGTGGAGTACAGTAGAGGTAGAGTACAGTGGAGCACAGTAGAGGTAGAGTACAGTGGAGTACAGTAGAGGTAGAGTACAGTGGAGCACAGTAGAGCTAGAGTACAGTGGAGTACAGTGGAGCACAGTAGAGGTGGAGTACAGTAGAGTAGAGTATAGGTTGAGTACAGTGGAGTACAGTAGAGATAGAGTAGAGTGGAATAGAGTAGAGATAGAGTACAGTGGATTAGAGTAGAGATAGAGTACAGTGGAGTATAGTTGAGGTAGAGTACAGTGGAGTACAGTAGATGTAGACTACAGTGGAGTACAGTAGAGGTAGAGAACAGTACAGTACAGTAGAGGTAGAGTAGAGTGGAGTACAGTGGAGTATAGTTGAGGTAGAGTACAGTGGAGTACAGTAGAGGTAGAGTACAGTGGAGTACAGTAGAGGTAGAGTACAGTGGCGTACAGTAGAGGTAGAGTACAGTGGAGCACAGTAGAGGTACAGTACAGTGGAGTACAGTGGAGCACAGTAGAGGTGGAGTACAGTAGAGTACAGTAGAGGTAGAGTAAAGTAGAGTACAGTAGAGGCAGAGTACAGTGGAGTACAGTAGAGGTAGAGTACAGTGGAGCACAGTAGAGGTACAGTACAGTGGAGTACAGTGGAGCACAGTAGAGGTGGAGTACAGTAGAGTACAGTAGAGGTAGAGAACAGTACAGTACAGTAGAGGCAGAGTACAGTGGAGTACAGTAGAGGTAGAGTACAGTAGAGCACAGTAGAGGTAGAATACAGTGGAGTACAGTAGAGGTAGAGTACAGTGGAGTACAGTAGAGGTAGAGTACAGTGGAGTACAGTAGAGGTAGAGAACAGTACAGTACAGTAGAGGTAGAGTACACTGGAGTAGAGTAGAGGTAGAGTACAGTAGAGCACAGTAGAGGTAGAATACAGTGGAGTACAGTAGAGGTAGAGTACAGTGGAGTACAGTAGAGGTAGAGTACAGTGGAGTACAGTAGAGGTAGAGTACAGTGGAGCACAGTAGAGGTAGAGTACAGTGGAGTACAGTAGAGGTAGAGTACAGTGGAGCACAGTAGAGCTAGAGTACAGTGGAGTACAGTGGAGCACAGTAGAGGTGGAGTACAGTAGAGTAGAGTATAGGTTGAGTACAGTGGAGTACAGTAGAGATAGAGTAGAGTGGAATAGAGTAGAGATAGAGTACAGTGGATTAGAGTAGAGATAGAGTACAGTGGAGTATAGTTGAGGTAGAGTACAGTGGAGTACAGTAGATGTAGACTACAGTGGAGTACAGTAGAGGTAGAGAACAGTACAGTACAGTAGAGGTAGAGTAGAGTGGAGTACAGTGGAGTATAGTTGAGGTAGAGTACAGTGGAGTACAGTAGAGGTAGAGTACAGTGGAGTACAGTAGAGGTAGAGTACAGTGGAGTACAGTAGAGGTAGAGAACAGTGCAGTACAGTAGAGGTAGAGTAGAGTGGAGTACAGTAGAGGTAGAGTACAGTAGAGCACAGTAGAGGTAGAATACAGTGGAGTACAGTAGTGGTAGAGTACAGTGGAGTACAGTAGAGGTAGAGTACAGTGGAGTACAGAAGAGATAGAGTACAGTGGAGCACAGTAGAGGTAGAGTACAGTGGAGCACAGTAGAGGTAGAGAACAGTACAGTACAGTAGAGGTAGAGTAAAGTGGAGTACAGTAGAGGTAGAGTACAGCAGAGCACAGTAGAGGTAGAATACAGTGGAGTACAGTAGAGGTAGAGTACAGTAGAGTAAAGTAGAGCTAGAGTACAGTGGAGTACAGAAGAGATAGGGTACAGTGGAGCACAGTAGAGGTAGAGTACAGTGGAGCACAGTAGAGGTAGAGTACAGTGGAGCACAGTAGAGGTAGAGTACAGTGGAGTACAGTAGAGGTAGAGTACAGTGGCGTACAGTAGAGGTAGAGTACAGTGGAGCACAGTAGAGGTAGAGTACAGTGGAGTACAGTGGAGCACAGTAGAGGTGGAGTACAGTATAGTACAGTAGAGGTAGAGTAAAGTAGAGTACAGTGGAGTGGAGTACAGTACAGGTGGAGTACAGTAGAGTACAGTAGAGGTAGAGAACAGTACAGTACAGTAGAGGTGGAGTACAGTAGAGTACAGTAGAGGTAGAGAACAGTACAGTACAGTAGAGGTAGAGTACAGTGGAGTACAGTAGAGGTAGAGTACAGTGGAGCACAGTAGAGGTAGAGTACAGTAGAGCACAGTAGAGGTAGAGTACAGTGGAGTACAGTAGAGGTAGAGTACAGTGGAGCACAGTAGAGGTAGAGTACAGTGGAGTACAGTAGAGGTAGAGTACAGTGGAGCACAGTAGAGCTAGAGTACAGTGGAGTACAGTGGAGCACAGTAGAGGTGGAGTACAGTAGAGTAGAGTATAGGTTGAGTACAGTGGAGTACAGTAGAGATAGAGTAGAGTGGAGTAGAGTAGAGATAGAGTACAGTGGAGTACAGTGGAGCACAGTAGAGGTGGAGTACAGTAGAGTAGAGTATAGGTTGAGTACAGTGGAGTACAGTAGAGATAGAGTACAGTGGATTAGAGTAGAGATAGAGTACAGTGGAGTATAGTTGAGGTAGAGTACAGTGGAGTACAGTAGAGGTAGAGTACAGTGGAGTACAGTAGAGGTAGAGTACAGTAGAGCACAGTAGAGGTAGAGTACAGTGGAGTACAGTAGAGGTAGAGTACAGTGGAGCACAGTAGAGGTAGAGTACAGTGGAGTACAGTAGAGGTAGAGTACAGTGGAGCACAGTAGAGCTAGAGTACAGTGGAGTACAGTGGAGCACAGTAGAGGTGGAGTACAGTAGAGTAGAGTATAGGTTGAGTACAGTGGAGTAGAGTAGAGATAGAGTAGAGTGGAGTAGAGTAGAGATAGAGTACAGTGGATTAGAGTAGAGATAGAGTACAGTGGAGTATAGTTGAGGTAGAGTACAGTGGAGTACAGTAGAGGTAGAGTACAGTGGAGTACAGTAGAGGTAGAGAACAGTGCAGTACAGTAGAGGTAGAGTAGAGTGGAGTACAGTAGAGGTAGAGTACAGTAGAGCACAGTAGAGGTAGAATACAGTGGAGTACAGTAGTGGTAGAGTACAGTGGAGTACAGTAGAGGTAGAGTACAGTGGAGCACAGTAGAGGTAGAGTACAGTGGAGCACAGTAGAGGTAGAGAACAGTACAGTACAGTAGAGGTAGAGTAAAGTGGAGTACAGTAGAGGTAGAGTACAGTAGAGCACAGTAGAGGTAGAATACAGTGGAGTACAGTAGAGGTAGAGTACAGTGGAGTAAAGTAGAGCTAGAGTACAGTGGAGTACAGAAGAGATAGGGTACAGTGGAGCACAGTAGAGGTAGAGTACAGTGGAGCACAGTAGAGGTAGAGTACAGTGGAGCACAGTAGAGGTAGAGTACAGTGGAGTACAGTAGAGGTAGAGTACAGTGGCGTACAGTAGAGGTAGAGTACAGTGGAGCACAGTAGAGGTACAGTACAGTGGAGTACAGTGGAGCACAGTAGAGGTGGAGTACAGTAGAGTACAGTAGAGGTAGAGAACAGTACAGTACAGTAGAGGTAGAGTAAAGTGGAGTACAGTAGAGGTAGAGTACAGTAGAGCACAGTAGAGGTAGAATACAGTGGAGTACAGTAGAGGTAGAGTACAGTGGAGTAAAGTAGAGCTAGAGTACAGTGGAGTACAGAAGAGATAGGGTACAGTGGAGCACAGTAGAGGTAGAGTACAGTGGAGCACAGTAGAGGTAGAGTACAGTGGAGCACAGTAGAGGTAGAGTACAGTGGAGTACAGTAGAGGTAGAGTACAGTGGCGTACAGTAGAGGTAGAGTACAGTGGAGCACAGTAGAGGTACAGTACAGTGGAGTACAGTGGAGCACAGTAGAGGTGGAGTACAGTAGAGTACAGTAGAGGTAGAGTAAAGTAGAGTACAGTGGAGTACAGTAGAGGTGGAGTACAGTAGAGTACAGTAGAGGTAGAGAACAGTACAGTACAGTAGAGGCAGAGTACAGTGGAGTACAGTAGAGGTAGAGTACAGTAGAGCACAGTAGAGGTAGAATACAGTGGAGTACAGTAGAGGTAGAGTACCGTGGAGTACAGTAGAGGTAGAGTACAGTGGAGTACAGTAGAGGTAGAGAACAGTACAGTACAGTAGAGGTAGAGTACACTGGAGTAGAGTAGAGGTAGAGTACAGTAGAGCACAGTAGAGGTAGAATACAGTGGAGTACAGTAGAGGTAGAGTACAGTGGAGTACAGTAGAGGTAGAGTACAGTGGAGTACAGTAGAGGTAGAGTACAGTGGAGCACAGTAGAGGTAGAGTATAGTGGAGTACAGTAGAGGTAGAGTACAGTGGAGCACAGTAGAGCTAGAGTACAGTGGAGTACAGTGGAGCACAGTAGAGGTGGAGTACAGTAGAGTAGAGTATAGGTTGAGTACAGTGGAGTACAGTAGAGATAGAGTAGAGTGGAATAGAGTAGAGATAGAGTACAGTGGATTAGAGTAGAGATAGAGTACAGTGGAGTATAGTTGAGGTAGAGTACAGTGGAGTACAGTAGAGGTAGACTACAGTGGAGTACAGTAGAGGTAGAGAACAGTACAGTACAGTAGAGGTAGAGTAGAGTGGAGTACAGTGGAGTATAGTTGAGGTAGAGTACAGTGGAGTACAGTAGAGGTAGAGTACAGTGGAGTACAGTAGAGGTAGAGTACAGTGGAGTACAGTAGAGGTAGAGTACAGTGGCGTACAGTAGAGGTAGAGTACAGTGGAGCACAGTAGAGGTAGAGTACAGTGGAGTACAGTGGAGCACAGTAGAGGTGGAGTACAGTAGAGTACAGTAGAGGTAGAGTAAAGTAGAGTACAGTGGAGTACAGTACAGGTGGAGTACAGTAGAGTACAGTAGAGGTAGAGAACAGTACAGTACAGTAGAGGTGGAGTACAGTAGAGTACAGTAGAGGTAGAGAACAGTACAGTACAGTAGAGGCAGAGTACAGTGGAGTACAGTAGAGGTAGAGTACAGTAGAGCACAGTAGAGGTAGAATACAGTGGAGTACAGTAGAGGTAGAGTACAGTGGAGTACAGTAGAGGTAGAGTACAGTGGAGTACAGTAGAGGTAGAGAACAGTACAGTACAGTAGAGGTAGAGTACAGTGGAGTAGAGTAGAGGTAGAGTACAGTAGAGCACAGTAGAGGTAGAATACAGTGGAGTACATTAGATGTAGAGTACAGTGGAGTACAGTAGAGGTAGAGTACAGTGGAGAACAGAAGAGATAGAGTACAGTGGAGCACCGTAGAGGTAGAGTACAGTGGAGCACAGTAGAGGTAGAGTACAGTGGAGCACAGTAGAGGTAGAGTACAGTGGAGGACAGTAGAGGTAGAGTACAGTGGAGTACAGTAGAGGTAGAGTACAGTGGAGCACAGTAGAGGTAGAGTACAGTGGAGTACAGTGGAGCAGAGTAGAGGTGGAGTACAGTAGAGTAGAGTAGAGGTAGAGTACAGTGGAGCACAGTAGAGGTAGAGTACAGTGGAGTACAGTGGAGTACAGTAGAGGTGGAGTACAGTAGAGTACAGTAGAGGTAGAGAACAGTACAGTACAGTAGAGGTAGAGTACAGTGGAGTACAGTAGAGGTAGAGTACAGTAGAGCACAGTAGAGATAGAATACAGTGGAGCACAGTAGAGGTAGAGTACAGTGGAGTACAGTAGAGCACAGTAGAGGTGGAGTAAAGTAGAGTACAGTAGAGGTAGAGTAAAGTAGAGTACAGTGGAGTACAGTAGAGGTGGAGTACAGTAGAGTACAGTAGAGGTAGAGAACAGTACAGTACAGTAGAGGTGGAGTACAGTAGAGTACAGTAGAGGTAGAGAACAGTACAGTACAGTAGAGGCAGAGTACAGTGGAGTACAGTAGAGGTAGAGTACAGTAGAGCACAGTAGAGGTAGAATACAGTGGAGTACAGTAGAGGTAGAGTACAGTGGAGTACAGTAGAGGTAGAGTACAGTGGAGTACAGTAGAGGTAGAGAACAGTACAGTACAGTAGAGGTAGAGTACAGTGGAGTAGAGTAGAGGTAGAGTACAGTAGAGCACAGTAGAGGTAGAATACAGTGGAGTACAGTAGAGGTAGAGTACAGTGGAGTACAGTAGAGGTAGAGTACAGTGGAGTACAGTAGAGGTAGAGTACAGTGGAGCACAGTAGAGGTAGAGTACAGTGGAGTACAGTAGAGGTAGAGTACAGTGGAGCACAGTAGAGCTAGAGTACAGTGGAGTACAGTGGAGCACAGTAGAGGTGGAGTACAGTAGAGTAGAGTATAGGTTGAGTACAGTGGAGTACAGTAGAGATAGAGTAGAGTGGAGTAGAGTAGAGATAGAGTACAGTGGATTAGAGTAGAGATAGAGTACAGTGGAGTATAGTTGAGGTAGAGTACAGTGGAGTACAGTAGAGGTAGACTACAGTGGAGTACAGTAGAGGTAGAGAAAAGTACAGTACAGTAGAGGTAGAGTAGAGTGGAGTACAGTAGAGGTAGAGTACAGTAGAGCACAGTAGAGGTAGAATACAATGGAGTACATTAGAGGTAGAGTACAGTGGAGTACAGTAGAGGTAGAGTACAGTGGAGAACAGAAGAGATAGAGTACAGTGGAGCACCGTAGAGGTAGAGTACAGTGGAGCACAGTAGAGGTAGAGTACAGTGGAGCACAGTAGAGGTAGAGTACAGTGGAGGACAGTAGAGGTAGAGTACAGTGGAGTACAGTAGAGGTAGAGTACAGTGGAGCACAGTAGAGGTAGAGTACAGTGGAGTACAGTGGAGCAGAGTAGAGGTGGAGTACAGTAGAGTACAGTAGAGGTAGAGTACAGTGGAGCACAGTAGAGGTAGAGTACAGTGGAGTACAGTGGAGTACAGTAGAGGTGGAGTACAGTAGAGTACAGTAGAGGTAGAGAACAGTACAGTACAGTAGAGGTAGAGTACAGTGGAGTACAGTAGAGGTAGAGTACAGTAGAGCACAGTAGAGATAGAGTACAGTGGAGTACAGTGGAGCACAGTAGAGGTGGAGTACAGTAGAGTAGAGTATAGGTTGAGTACAGTGGAGTACAGAAGAGATAGAGTAGAGTGGAGTAGAGTAGAGATAGAGTACAGTGGATTAGAGTAGAGATAGAGTACAGTGGAGTATAGTTGAGGTAGAGTACAGTGGAGTACAGTAGAGGTAGACTACAGTGGAGTACAGTAGAGGTAGAGAACAGTACAGTACAGTAGAGGTAGAGTAGAGTGGAGTACAGTAGAGGTAGAGTACAGTAGAGCACAGTAGAGGTAGAATACAGTGGAGTACATTAGAGGTAGAGTACAGTGGAGTACAGTAGAGGTAGAGTACAGTGGAGAACAGAAGAGATAGAGTACAGTGGAGCACCGTAGAGGTAGAGTACAGTGGAGCACAGTAGAGGTAGAGTACAGTGGAGCACAGTAGAGGTAGAGTACAGTGGAGGACAGTAGAGGTAGAGTACAGTGGAGTACAGTAGAGGTAGAGTACAGTGGAGCAGAGTAGAGGTAGAGTACAGTGGAGTACAGTGGAGCAGAGTAGAGGTGGAGTACAGTAGAGTACAGTAGAGGTAGAGTACAGTGGAGCACAGTAGAGGTAGAGTACAGTGGAGTACAGTGGAGTACAGTAGAGGTGGAGTACAGTAGAGTACAGTAGAGGTAGAGAACAGTACAGTACAGTAGAGGTAGAGTACAGTGGAGTACAGTAGAGGTAGAGTACAGTAGAGCACAGTAGAGATAGAATACAGTGGAGTACAGTAGAGGTAGAGTACAGTGGAGTACAGTAGAGGTAGAGTACAGTGTAGTACAGTAGAGGTAGAGAATAGTAGAGTACAGTAGAGGTAGAGTACAGTGGAGTACAGTAGAGGTAGAGTACAGTAGAGCACAGTAGAGGTAGAATACAGTGGAGTACAGTAGAGGTAGAGTACAGTGTAGTACATTAGAGATAGAGTACAGTGGAGTAGAGTAGAGATAGAGTACAGTGGAGCACAACAGAGGTAGAGTAAAGTAGATCACAGTAGAGATAGAGTACAGTGGAGTACAGTGGAGCACAGTAGAGGTATAGTACAGTGGAGCACAGTAGAGATAGATTACAGTGGAGTAGAGTAGAGATAGAGTACAGTGGAGTACAGTAGAGGTAGAGTACAGTGGAGCAGAGTAGATGTAGAGTACAGTGGAGTACAGTAGAGGTAGAGCACAGTAGAGCACTCTAGAGGTAGAGTACAGTGGAGCACAGCAGAGGTAGAGTACAGTGGAGCACAGTAGAGGTATAGTACAGTGGAGCACAGTAGATATAGATTATAGTGGAGTAGAGTAGAGATAGAGTACAGTGGAGTACAGTAGAGGTAGAGTACAGTGGAGCACAGTAGAGGTAGAGTAGAGTGGAGCACAGTATAGGTAGAGTACAGTGGAGTACAGTAGAGGTAGTGTACAGTGGAGCACAGTAGAGGTAGAGTACAGTGGAGCACAGTAGAGGTAGAGTACAGTGGAGTATAGTAGAGGTAGAGTACTGTAGAGCAGAGTAGAGATAGAGTACAGTAGAGCACAGTAGAGGTAGAGTACAGTGGAGCACAGTAGAGGAAGAGTACAGTGTAGTACAGTAGAGATAGAGTACAGTGGAGTACAGTAGAGATAGAGTAGAGTCGAACACAGTAGAGATAAGTGCAGTGGAGTATAGTAGAGGTAGAGTACAGTGGAGTACAGTAGAGGTAGAGTAGAGTGGAGCACATTATAGGTGGAGTAGAGTACAGTAGAGGTAGAGTACAGTGGAGTACAGTAGAAGTAGAGTACAGTGGAGCACAGTAGAGGTAGAGTACAGTGGAGTACAGTAGAGGTAGAGTAAAGTGGATCACTGTAGAGATAGAGTACAGTGGAGTACAGTGGAGCACAGTAGAGGTAGAGTACAGTGGAGCACAGTAGAGGTAGAGTACAGTGGAGTACAGTAGAGGTAGAGTAAAGTGGATCACAGTAGAGATAGAGTACAGTGGAGTACAGTGGAGCACAGTAGAGGTAGAGTACAGTGGAGCACAGTAGAGGTAGAGTACAGTGGAGCACAGTAGAGGTAGAGTACAGTGGAGCACAGTAGAGGTAGAGTACAGTGGAGTACAGTGGAGCACAGTAGAGGTAGAGTACAGTGGAGCACAGTAGAGGTTGAGTACAGTGGAGTACAGTAGAGGTAGAGTAAAGTGGATCACAGTAGAGATAGAGTACAGTGGAGTACAGTGGAGCACAGTAGAGGTAGAGTACAGTGGAGCACAGTAGAGGTAGAGTACAGTGGAGCACAGTAGAGGTAGAGTAGAGTGGAGCACAGTAGAGGTAGAGTACAGTGGAGTACAGTAGAGGTAGTGTACAGTGGAGCACAGTAGAGGTAGAGTACAGTGGAGTATAGTAGAGGTAGAGTACTGTAGAGCACAGTAGAGATAGAGTACAGTAGAGCACAGTAGAGGTAGAGTACAGTGGAGCACAGTAGAGGTAGAGTACAGTGTAGTACAGTAGAGATAGAGTACAGTGGAGTACAGTAGAGATAGAGTACAGTCGAACACAGTAGTGATAAGTGCAGTGGAGTATAGTAGAGGTAGAGTACAGTGGAGTACAGTAGATGTAGAGTACAGTGGAGTACAGTAGAGGTAGAGTAGAGTGGAGCACATTAGAGGTGGAGTAGAGTAGAGTACAGTAGAGGTAGAGTACAGTGGAGTAGAGTAGAAGTAGAGTACAGTGGAGCACAGTAGAGTTAGAGTAGAGTGGAGTACAGTAGAGGTAGAGTACAGTGGAGTACAGTAGAGGTAGAGTACAGTGGATCACAGTAGAGATAGAGTACAGTGGAGTACAGTGGAGCACAGTAGAGGTATAGTACAGTGGAGCACAGTAGAGATAGATTACAGTGGAGTAGAGTAGAGATAGAGTACAGTGGAGTAGAGTAGAGGTAGAGTACAGTGGAGCAGAGTAGAGGTAGAGTACAGTGGAGTACAGTAGAGGTAGAGCACAGTGGAGCACAGTAGAGGTAGAGTACAGTGGAGCACAGTAGAGATAGAGTACATTAGAGCACAGTAGAGGTAGAGTACAGTGGAGTATAGTAGAGGTAGAGTACAGTGGAGTACAGTAGAGGTAGAGTACAGTGGAGAATAGTAGATGTAGAGTACAGTGGAGCACAGTAGAGGTAGAGTACAGTGGAGCACAGTAGAGGTAGAGTACAGTGGGGTACAGTAGAAATAGAGTACAGTGGAGCACAGTAGAGTAGAGTACAGTAGAGCACAGTAGAGGTAGAGTACAGTGGAGCACAGTAGAGATAGAGTACAGTGGAGTACAGTAGAGGTAGAGTACAGTTGAGTACAGAGGAGCACAGTAGAGGTGGAGTACAGTAGAGTACAGTAGAGGTAGAGTACAGTGTAGTACAGTAGAGATAGAGTACAGTGGAGTAGAGTAGAGATGGAGTACAGTGGAGCACAGCAGAGGTAGAGTAAAGTGGATCACAGTAGAGATAGAGTACAGTGGAGTACAGTGGAGCACAGTAGAGGTAGAGTACAGTGGAGCAAAGTAGAGGTAGAGTACAGTGGAGCACAGTAGAGGTAGAGTAGAGTGGAGCACAGTAGAGGTAGAGTACAGTGGAGTACAGTAGAGGTAGTGTACAGTGGAGCACAGTAGAGGTAGAGTACAGTGGAGCACAGTAGAGGTAGAGTATAGTGGAGTATAGTAGAGGTAGAGTACTGTAGAGCACAGTAGAGATAGAGTACAGTAGAGCACAGTAGAGGTAGAGTACAGTGGAGCACAGTAGAGGAAGAGTAAATGTGTAGTACAGTAGAGATAGAGTACAGTGGAGTACAGTAGAGATAGAGTACAGTCGAACACAGTAGTGATAAGTTCAATGGAGTATAGTAGAGGTAGAGTACAGTGGAGTACAGTAGATGTAGAGTACAGTGGAGTACAGTAGAGGTAGAGTAGAGTGGAGCACATTAGAGGTGTAGTAGAGTAGAGTACAGTAGAGGTAGAGTACAGTGGAGTAGAGTACAAGTAGAGTACAGTGGAGTACAGTAGAGGTAGAGTAGAGTGGAGTACAGTAGAGGTAGAGTACAGTGGAGCACAGTAAAGGTAGAGTACAGTGGAGTACAGTGGAGCACAGTAGAGGTGGAGTACAGTAGAGTACAGTAGAGGTAGAGTGCAGTGGAGCACAGTAGAGGTAGAGTACAGTGGAGTACAGTTGAGTACAGTAGAGGTGGAGTACAGTAGAGTACAGAAGAGGTAGAGAACAGTACAGTACAGTAGTGGTAGAGTACAGTGGAGTACAGTAGAGATAGAGTACAGTAGAGCACAGTAGAGGTAGATTACAGTGGAGTAGAGTAGAGATAGAGTACAGTGGAGTACAGTAGAGGTAGAGAACAGTACAGTACAGTAGAGGTAGAGTACAGTGGAGTACAGTAGAGGTAGAGTACAGTAGAGCACAGTAGAGGTAGAGTACAGTGGAGTACAGTAGAGGTAGAGTACAGTGGAGCACAGTAGAGGTAGAGTACAGTGGAGCACAGTAGAGGTAGAGTACAGTGGAGTACAGTAGAGGTAGAGTACAGTGGAGCACAGTAGAGCTAGAGTACAGTGGAGTACAGTGGAGCACAGTAGAGGTGGAGTACAGTAGAGTAGAGTATAGGTTGAGTACAGTGGAGTACAGTAGAGATAGAGTAGAGTGGAGTAGAGTAGAGATAGAGTACAGTGGATTAGAGTAGAGATAGAGTACAGTGGAGTATAGTTGAGGTAGAGTACAGTGGAGTACAGTAGAGGTAGACTACAGTGGAGTACAGCAGAGGTAGAGAAAAGTACAGTACAGTAGAGGTAGAGTAGAGTGGAGTACAGTAGAGGTAGAGTACAGTAGAGCACAGTAGAGGTAGAATACAGTGGAGTACATTAGAGGTAGAGTACAGTGGAGTACAGTAGAGGTAGAGTACAGTGGAGAACAGAAGAGATAGAGTACAGTGGAGCACCGTAGAGGTAGAGTACAGTGGAGCACAGTAGAGGTAGAGTACAGTGGAGCAGAGTAGAGGTGGAGTACAGTAGAGTACAGTAGAGGTAGAGTACAGTGGAGCACAGTAGAGGTAGAGTACAGTGGAGTACAGTGGAGTACAGTAGAGGTGGAGTACAGTAGAGTACAGTAGAGGTAGAGAACAGTACAGTACAGTAGAGGTATAGTACAGTGGAGTACAGTAGAGGTAGAGTACAGTAGAGCACAGTAGAGATAGAGTACAGTGGAGTACAGTGGAGCACAGTAGAGGTGGAGTACAGTAGAGTAGAGTATAGGTTGAGTACAGTGGAGTACAGTAGAGATAGAGTAGAGTGGAGTAGAGTAGAGATAGAGTACAGTGGATTAGAGTAGAGATAGAGTACAGTGGAGTATAGTTGAGGTAGAGTACAGTGGAGTACAGTAGAGGTAGACTACAGTGGAGTACAGTAGAGGTAGAGAACAGTACAGTACAGTAGAGGTAGAGTAGAGTGGAGTACAGTAGAGGTAGAGTACAGTAGAGCACAGTAGAGGTAGAATACAGTGGAGTACATTAGAGGTAGAGTACAGTGGAGTACAGTAGAGGTAGAGTACAGTGGAGAACAGAAGAGATAGAGTACAGTGGAGCACCGTAGAGGTAGAGTACAGTGGAGCACAGTAGAGGTAGAGTACAGTGGAGCACAGTAGAGGTAGAGTACAGTGGAGGACAGTAGAGGTAGAGTACAGTGGAGTACAGTAGAGGTAGAGTACAGTGGAGCAGAGTAGAGGTAGAGTACAGTGGAGTACAGTGGAGCAGAGTAGAGGTGGAGTACAGTAGAGTACAGTAGAGGTAGAGTACAGTGGAGCACAGTAGAGGTAGAGTACAGTGGAGTACAGTGGAGTACAGTAGAGGTGGAGTACAGTAGAGTACAGTAGAGGTAGAGAACAGTACAGTACAGTAGAGGTAGAGTACAGTGGAGTACAGTAGAGGTAGAGTACAGTAGAGCACAGTAGAGATAGAATACAGTGGAGTACAGTAGAGGTAGAGTACAGTGGAGTACAGTAGAGGTAGAGTACAGTGTAGTACAGTAGAGGTAGAGAATAGTAGAGTACAGTAGAGGTAGAGTACAGTGGAGTACAGTAGAGGTAGAGTACAGTAGAGCACAGTAGAGGTAGAATACAGTGGAGTACAGTAGAGGTAGAGTACAGTGTAGTACATTAGAGATAGAGTACAGTGGAGTAGAGTAGAGATAGAGTACAGTGGAGCACAACAGAGGTAGAGTAAAGTAGATCACAGTAGAGATAGAGTACAGTGGAGTACAGTGGAGCACAGTAGAGGTATAGTACAGTGGAGCACAGTAGAGATAGATTACAGTGGAGTAGAGTAGAGATAGAGTACAGTGGAGTACAGTAGAGGTAGAGTACAGTGGAGCAGAGTAGATGTAGAGTACAGTGGAGTACAGTAGAGGTAGAGCACAGTAGAGCAGAGTAGAGGTAGAGTACAGTGGAGTACAGTAGAGGTAGAGCACAGTGGAGCACTCTAGAGGTAGAGTACAGTGGAGCACAGCAGAGGTAGAGTACAGTGGATCACAGTAGAGATAGAGTACAGTGGAGTACAGTGGAGCACAGTAGAGGTATAGTACAGTGGAGCACAGTAGATATAGATTATAGTGGAGTAGAGTAGAGATAGAGTACAGTGGAGTACAGTAGAGGTAGAGTACAGTGGAGCACAGTAGAGGTAGAGTAGAGTGGAGCACAGTATAGGTAGAGTACAGTGGAGTACAGTAGAGGTAGTGTACAGTGGAGCACAGTAGAGGTAGAGTACAGTGGAGCACAGTAGAGGTAGAGTACAGTGGAGTATAGTAGAGGTAGAGTACTGTAGAGCACAGTAGAGATAGAGTACAGTAGAGCACAGTAGAGGTAGAGTACAGTGGAGCACAGTAGAGGAAGAGTACAGTGTAGTACAGTAGAGATAGAGTACAGTGGAGTACAGTAGAGATAGAGTAGAGTCGAACACAGTAGAGATAAGTGCAGTGGAGTATAGTAGAGGTAGAGTACAGTGGAGTACAGTAGAGGTAGAGTAGAGTGGAGCACATTATAGGTGGAGTAGAGTACAGTAGAGGTAGAGTACAGTGGAGTACAGTAGAAGTAGAGTACAGTGGAGCACAGTAGAGGTAGAGTACAGTGGAGTACAGTAGAGGTAGAGTAAAGTGGATCACAGTAGAGATAGAGTACAGTGGAGTACAGTGGAGCACAGTAGAGGTAGAGTACAGTGGAGCACAGTAGAGGTAGAGTACAGTGGAGTACAGTAGAGGTAGAGTAAAGTGGATCACAGTAGAGATAGAGTACAGTGGAGTACAGTGGAGCACAGTAGAGGTAGAGTACAGTGGAGCACAGTAGAGGTAGAGTACAGTGGAGCACAGTAGAGGTAGAGTACAGTGGAGCACAGTAGAGGTAGAGTACAGTGGAGTACAGTGGAGCACAGTAGAGGTAGAGTACAGTGGAGCACAGTAGAGGTTGAGTACAGTGGAGTACAGTAGAGGTAGAGTAAAGTGGATCACAGTAGAGATAGAGTACAGTGGAGTACAGTGGAGCACAGTAGAGGTAGAGTACAGTGGAGCACAGTAGAGGTAGAGTACAGTGGAGCACAGTAGAGGTAGAGTAGAGTGGAGCACAGTAGAGGTAGAGTACAGTGGAGTACAGTAGAGGTAGTGTACAGTGGAGCACAGTAGAGGTAGAGTACAGTGGAGTATAGTAGAGGTAGAGTACTGTAGAGCACAGTAGAGATAGAGTACAGTAGAGCACAGTAGAGGTAGAGTACAGTGGAGCACAGTAGAGGTAGAGTACAGTGTAGTACAGTAGAGATAGAGTACAGTGGAGTACAGTAGAGATAGAGTACAGTCGAACACAGTAGTGATAAGTGCAGTGGAGTATAGTAGAGGTAGAGTACAGTGGAGTACAGTAGATGTAGAGTACAGTGGAGTACAGTAGAGGTAGAGTAGAGTGGAGCACATTAGAGGTGGAGTAGAGTAGAGTACAGTAGAGGTAGAGTACAGTGGAGTAGAGTAGAAGTAGAGTACAGTGGAGCACAGTAGAGTTAGAGTAGAGTGGAGTACAGTAGAGGTAGAGTACAGTGGAGTACAGTAGAGGTAGAGTACAGTGGATCACAGTAGAGATAGAGTACAGTGGAGTACAGTGGAGCACAGTAGAGGTATAGTACAGTGGAGCACAGTAGAGATAGATTACAGTGGAGTAGAGTAGAGATAGAGTACAGTGGAGTAGAGTAGAGGTAGAGTACAGTGGAGCAGAGTAGAGGTAGAGTACAGTGGAGTACAGTAGAGGTAGAGCACAGTGGAGCACAGTAGAGGTAGAGTACAGTGGAGCACAGTAGAGATAGAGTACATTAGAGCACAGTAGAGGTAGAGTACAGTGGAGTATAGTAGAGGTAGAGTACAGTGGAGTACAGTAGAGGTAGAGTACAGTGGAGAATAGTAGATGTAGAGTACAGTGGAGCACAGTAGAGGTAGAGTACAGTGGAGCACAGTAGAGGTAGAGTACAGTGGGGTACAGTAGAAATAGAGTACAGTGGAGCACAGTAGAGTAGAGTACAGTAGAGCACAGTAGAGGTAGAGTACAGTGGAGCACAGTAGAGATAGAGTACAGTGGAGTACAGTAGAGGTAGAGTACAGTTGAGTACAGAGGAGCACAGTAGAGGTGGAGTACAGTAGAGTACAGTAGAGGTAGAGTACAGTGTAGTACAGTAGAGATAGAGTACAGTGGAGTAGAGTAGAGATGGAGTACAGTGGAGCACAGCAGAGGTAGAGTAAAGTGGATCACAGTAGAGATAGAGTACAGTGGAGTACAGTGGAGCACAGTAGAGGTAGAGTACAGTGGAGCAAAGTAGAGGTAGAGTACAGTGGAGCACAGTAGAGGTAGAGTAGAGTGGAGCACAGTAGAGGTAGAGTACAGTGGAGTACAGTAGAGGTAGTGTACAGTGGAGCACATTAGAGGTAGAGTACAGTGGAGCACAGTAGAGGTAGAGTATAGTGGAGTATAGTAGAGGTAGAGTACTGTAGAGCACAGTAGAGATAGAGTACAGTAGAGCACAGTAGAGGTAGAGTACAGTGGAGCACAGTAGAGGAAGAGTAAATGTGTAGTACAGTAGAGATAGAGTACAGTGGAGTACAGTAGAGATAGAGTACAGTCGAACACAGTAGTGATAAGTTCAATGGAGTATAGTAGAGGTAGAGTACAGTGGAGTACAGTAGATGTAGAGTACAGTGGAGTACAGTAGAGGTAGAGTAGAGTGGAGCACATTAGAGGTGTAGTAGAGTAGAGTACAGTAGAGGTAGAGTACAGTGGAGTAGAGTACAAGTAGAGTACAGTGGAGTACAGTAGAGGTAGAGTAGAGTGGAGTACAGTAGAGGTAGAGTACAGTGGAGCACAGTAGAGGTAGAGTACAGTGGAGTACAGTGGAGCACAGTAGAGGTGGAGTACAGTAGAGTACAGTAGAGGTAGAGTGCAGTGGAGCACAGTAGAGGTAGAGTACAGTGGAGTACAGTTGAGTACAGTAGAGGTGGAGTACAGTAGAGTACAGAAGAGGTAGAGAACAGTACAGTACAGTAGTGGTAGAGTACAGTGGAGTACAGTAGAGATAGAGTACAGTAGAGCACAGTAGAGGTAGATTACAGTGGAGTAGAGTAGAGATAGAGTACAGTGGAGTACAGTAGAGGTAGAGAACAGTACAGTACAGTAGAGGTAGAGTACAGTGGAGTACAGTAGAGGTAGAGTACAGTAGAGCACAGTAGAGGTAGAGTACAGTGGAGTACAGTAGAGGTAGAGTACAGTGGAGCACAGTAGAGGTAGAGTACAGTGGAGCACAGTAGAGGTAGAGTACAGTGGAGTACAGTAGAGGTAGAGTACAGTGGAGCACAGTAGAGCTAGAGTACAGTGGAGTACAGTGGAGCACAGTAGAGGTGGAGTACAGTAGAGTAGAGTATAGGTTGAGTACAGTGGAGTACAGTAGAGATAGAGTAGAGTGGAGTAGAGTAGAGATAGAGTACAGTGGATTAGAGTAGAGATAGAGTACAGTGGAGTATAGTTGAGGTAGAGTACAGTGGAGTACAGTAGAGGTAGACTACAGTGGAGTACAGCAGAGGTAGAGAAAAGTACAGTACAGTAGAGGTAGAGTAGAGTGGAGTACAGTAGAGGTAGAGTACAGTAGAGCACAGTAGAGGTAGAATACAGTGGAGTACATTAGAGGTAGAGTACAGTGGAGTACAGTAGAGGTAGAGTACAGTGGAGAACAGAAGAGATAGAGTACAGTGGAGCACCGTAGAGGTAGAGTACAGTGGAGCACAGTAGAGGTAGAGTACAGTGGAGCAGAGTAGAGGTGGAGTACAGTAGAGTACAGTAGAGGTAGAGTACAGTGGAGCACAGTAGAGGTAGAGTACAGTGGAGTACAGTGGAGTACAGTAGAGGTGGAGTACAGTAGAGTACAGTAGAGGTAGAGAACAGTACAGTACAGTAGAGGTAGAGTACAGTGGAGTACAGTAGAGGTAGAGTACAGTAGAGCACAGTAGAGATAGAGTACAGTGGAGTACAGTGGAGCACAGTAGAGGTGGAGTACAGTAGAGTAGAGTATAGGTTGAGTACAGTGGAGTACAGTAGAGATAGAGTAGAGTGGAGTAGAGTAGAGATAGAGTACAGTGGATTAGAGTAGAGATAGAGTACAGTGGAGTATAGTTGAGGTAGAGTACAGTGGAGTACAGTAGAGGTAGACTACAGTGGAGTACAGTAGAGGTAGAGAACAGTACAGTACAGTAGAGGTAGAGTAGAGTGGAGTACAGTAGAGGTAGAGTACAGTAGAGCACAGTAGAGGTAGAATACAGTGGAGTACATTAGAGGTAGAGTACAGTGGAGTACAGTAGAGGTAGAGTACAGTGGAGAACAGAAGAGATAGAGTACAGTGGAGCACCGTAGAGGTAGAGTACAGTGGAGCACAGTAGAGGTAGAGTACAGTGGAGCACAGTAGAGGTAGAGTACAGTGGAGGACAGTAGAGGTAGAGTACAGTGGAGTACAGTAGAGGTAGAGTACAGTGGAGCAGAGTAGAGGTAGAGTACAGTGGAGTACAGTGGAGCAGAGTAGAGGTGGAGTACAGTAGAGTACAGTAGAGGTAGAGTACAGTGGAGCACAGTAGAGGTAGAGTACAGTGGAGTACAGTGGAGTACAGTAGAGGTGGAGTACAGTAGAGTACAGTAGAGGTAGAGAACAGTACAGTACAGTAGAGGTAGAGTACAGTGGAGTACAGTAGAGGTAGAGTACAGTAGAGCACAGTAGAGATAGAATACAGTGGAGTACAGTAGAGGTAGAGTACAGTGGAGTACAGTAGAGGTAGAGTACAGTGTAGTACAGTAGAGGTAGAGAATAGTAGAGTACAGTAGAGGTAGAGTACAGTGGAGTACAGTAGAGGTAGAGTACAGTAGAGCACAGTAGAGGTAGAATACAGTGGAGTACAGTAGAGGTAGAGTACAGTGTAGTACATTAGAGATAGAGTACAGTGGAGTAGAGTAGAGATAGAGTACAGTGGAGCACAACAGAGGTAGAGTAAAGTAGATCACAGTAGAGATAGAGTACAGTGGAGTACAGTGGAGCACAGTAGAGGTATAGTACAGTGGAGCACAGTAGAGATAGATTACAGTGGAGTAGAGTAGAGATAGAGTACAGTGGAGTACAGTAGAGGTAGAGTACAGTGGAGCAGAGTAGATGTAGAGTACAGTGGAGTACAGTAGAGGTAGAGCACAGTAGAGCAGAGTAGAGGTAGAGTACAGTGGAGTACAGTAGAGGTAGAGCACAGTGGAGCACTCTAGAGGTAGAGTACAGTGGAGCACAGCAGAGGTAGAGTACAGTGGATCACAGTAGAGATAGAGTACAGTGGAGTACAGTGGAGCACAGTAGAGGTATAGTACAGTGGAGCACAGTAGATATAGATTATAGTGGAGTAGAGTAGAGATAGAGTACAGTGGAGTACAGTAGAGGTAGAGTACAGTGGAGCACAGTAGAGGTAGAGTAGAGTGGAGCACAGTATAGGTAGAGTACAGTGGAGTACAGTAGAGGTAGTGTACAGTGGAGCACAGTAGAGGTAGAGTACAGTGGAGCACAGTAGAGGTAGAGTACAGTGGAGTATAGTAGAGGTAGAGTACTGTAGAGCACAGTAGAGATAGAGTACAGTAGAGCACAGTAGAGGTAGAGTACAGTGGAGCACAGTAGAGGAAGAGTACAGTGTAGTACAGTAGAGATAGAGTACAGTGGAGTACAGTAGAGATAGAGTAGAGTCGAACACAGTAGAGATAAGTGCAGTGGAGTATAGTAGAGGTAGAGTACAGTGGAGTACAGTAGAGGTAGAGTAGAGTGGAGCACATTATAGGTGGAGTAGAGTACAGTAGAGGTAGAGTACAGTGGAGTACAGTAGAAGTAGAGTACAGTGGAGCACAGTAGAGGTAGAGTACAGTGGAGTACAGTAGAGGTAGAGTAAAGTGGATCACAGTAGAGATAGAGTACAGTGGAGTACAGTGGAGCACAGTAGAGGTAGAGTACAGTGGAGCACAGTAGAGGTAGAGTACAGTGGAGTACAGTAGAGGTAGAGTAAAGTGGATCACAGTAGAGATAGAGTACAGTGGAGTACAGTGGAGCACAGTAGAGGTAGAGTACAGTGGAGCACAGTAGAGGTAGAGTACAGTGGAGCACAGTAGAGGTAGAGTACAGTGGAGCACAGTAGAGGTAGAGTAAAGTGGAGTACAGTGGAGCACAGTAGAGGTAGAGTACAGTGGAGCACAGTAGAGGTAGAGTACAGTGGAGCACAGTAGAGGTTGAGTACAGTGGAGTACAGTAGAGGTAGAGTAAAGTGGATCACAGTAGAGATAGAGTACAGTGGAGTACAGTGGAGCACAGTAGAGGTAGAGTACAGTGGAGCACAGTAGAGGTAGAGTACAGTGGAGCACAGTAGAGGTAGAGTAGAGTGGAGCACAGTAGAGGTAGAGTACAGTGGAGTACAGTAGAGGTAGTGTACAGTGGAGCACAGTAGAGGTAGAGTACAGTGGAGTATAGTAGAGGTAGAGTACTGTAGAGCACAGTAGAGATAGAGTACAGTAGAGCACAGTAGAGGTAGAGTACAGTGGAGCACAGTAGAGGTAGAGTACAGTGTAGTACAGTAGAGATAGAGTACAGTGGAGTACAGTAGAGATAGAGTACAGTCGAACACAGTAGTGATAAGTGCAGTGGAGTATAGTAGAGGTAGAGTACAGTGGAGTACAGTAGATGTAGAGTACAGTGGAGTACAGTAGAGGTAGAGTAGAGTGGAGCACATTAGAGGTGGAGTAGAGTAGAGTACAGTAGAGGTAGAGTACAGTGGAGTAGAGTAGAAGTAGAGTACAGTGGAGCACAGTAGAGTTAGAGTAGAGTGGAGTACAGTAGAGGTAGAGTACAGTGGAGTACAGTAGAGGTAGAGTACAGTGGATCACAGTAGAGATAGAGTACAGTGGAGTACAGTGGAGCACAGTAGAGGTATAGTACAGTGGAGCACAGTAGAGATAGATTACAGTGGAGTAGAGTAGAGATAGAGTACAGTGGAGTACAGTAGAGGTAGAGTACAGTGGAGCAGAGTAGAGGTAGAGTACAGTGGAGTACAGTAGAGGTAGAGCACAGTGGAGCACAGTAGAGGTAGAGTACAGTGGAGCACAGTAGAGATAGAGTACAGTAGAGCACAGTAGAGGTAGAGTACAGTGGAGTATAGTAGAGGTAGAGTACAGTGGAGTACAGTAGAGGTAGAGTACAGTGGAGAATAGTAGATGTAGAGTACAGTGGAGCACAGTAGAGGTAGAGTACAGTGGAGCACAGTAGAGGTAGAGTACAGTGGGGTACAGTAGAAATAGAGTACAGTGGAGCACAGTAGAGTAGAGTACAGTAGAGCACAGTAGAGGTAGAGTACAGTGGAGCACAGTAGAGATAGAGTACAGTGGAGTACAGTAGAGGTAGAGTACAGTTGAGTACAGAGGAGCACAGTAGAGGTGGAGTACAGTAGAGTACAGTAGAGGTAGAGTACAGTGTAGTACAGTGGAGATAGAGTACAGTGGAGTAGAGTAGAGATGGAGTACAGTGGAGCACAGCAGAGGTAGAGTAAAGTGGATCACAGTAGAGATAGAGTACAGTGGAGTACAGTGGAGCACAGTAGAGGTAGAGTACAGTGGAGCAAAGTAGAGGTAGAGTACAGTGGAGCACAGTAGAGGTAGAGTAGAGTGGAGCACAGTAGAGGTAGAGTACAGTGGAGTACAGTAGAGGTAGTGTACAGTGGAGCACAGTAGAGGTAGAGTACAGTGGAACACAGTAGAGGTAGAGTATAGTGGAGTATAGTAGACGTAGAGTACTGTAGAGCACAGTAGAGATAGAGTACAGTAGAGCACAGTAGAGGTAGAGTACAGTGGAGCACAGTAGAGGAAGAGTAAATGTGTAGTACAGTAGAGATAGAGTACAGTGGAGTACAGTAGAGATAGAGTACAGTCGAACACAGTAGTGATAAGTTCAGTGGAGTATAGTAGAGGTAGAGTACAGTGGAGTACAGTAGATGTAGAGTACAGTGGAGTACAGTAGAGGTAGAGTAGAGTGGAGCACATTAGAGGTGTAGTAGAGTAGAGTACAGTAGAGGTAGAGTACAGTGGAGTAGAGTACAAGTAGAGTACAGTGGAGTACAGTAGAGGTAGAGTAGAGTGGAGTACAGTAGAGGTAGAGTACAGTGGAGCACAGTAGAGGTAGAGTACAGTGGAGTACAGTGGAGCACAGTAGAGGTGGAGTACAGTAGAGTACAGTAGAGGTAGAGTGCAGTGGAGCACATTAGAGGTAGAGTACAGTGGAGTACAGTTGAGTACAGTAGAGGTGGAGTACAGTAGAGTACAGAAGAGGTAGAGAACAGTACAGTACAGTAGTGGTAGAGTACAGTGGAGTACAGTAGAGATAGAGTACAGTAGAGCACAGTAGAGGTAGATTACAGTGGAGTAGAGTAGAGATAGAGTACAGTGGAGTACAGTAGAGGTAGAGAACAGTACAGTACAGTAGAGGTAGAGTACAGTGGAGTACAGTAGAGGTAGAGTACAGTAGAGCACAGTAGAGGTAGAGTACAGTGGAGTACAGTAGAGGTAGAGTACAGTGGAGCACAGTAGAGGTAGAGTACAGTGGAGTACAGTAGAGGTAGAGTACAGTGGAGCACAGTAGAGCTAGAGTACAGTGGAGTACAGTGGAGCACAGTAGAGGTGGAGTACAGTAGAGTAGAGTATAGGTTGAGTACAGTGGAGTACAGTAGAGATAGAGTAGAGTGGAGTAGAGTAGAGATAGAGTACAGTGGATTAGAGTAGAGATAGAGTACAGTGGAGTATAGTTGAGGTAGAGTACAGTGGAGTACAGTAGAGGTAGAGTACAGTGGAGTACAGTAGAGGTAGAGAACAGTGCAGTACAGTAGAGGTAGAGTAGAGTGGAGTACAGTAGAGGTAGAGTACAGTAGAGCACAGTAGAGGTAGAATACAGTGGAGTACAGTAGAGGTAGAGTACACTGGAGTAAAGTAGAGCTAGAGTACAGTGGAGTACAGAAGAGATAGGGTACAGTGGAGCACAGTAGAGGTAGAGTACAGTGGAGCACAGTAGAGGTAGAGTACAGTGGAGCACAGTAGAGGTAGAGTACAGTGGAGTACAGTAGAGGTAGAGTACAGTGGCGTACAGTAGAGGTAGAGTACATTGGAGCACAGTAGAGGTACAGTACAGTGGAGTACAGTGGAGCACAGTAGAGGTGGAGTACAGTAGAGTACAGTAGAGGTAGAGTAAAGTAGAGTACAGTGGAGTACAGTAGAGGTGGAGTACAGTAGAGTACAGTAGAGGTAGAGAACAGTACAGTACAGTAGAGGCAGAGTACAGTGGAGTACAGTAGAGGTAGAGTACAGGTGAGCACAGTAGAGGTAGAATACAGTGGAGTACAGTAGAGGTAGAGTACAGTGGAGTACAGTAGAGGTAGAGTACAGTGGAGTACAGTAGAGGTAGAGAACAGTACAGTACAGTAGAGGTAGAGTACACTGGAGTAGAGTAGAGGTAGAGTACAGTAGAGCACAGTAGAGGTAGAATACAGTGGAGTACAGTAGAGGTAGAGTACAGTGGAGTACAGTAGAGGTAGAGTACAGTGGAGTACAGTAGAGGTAGAGTACAGTGGAGCACAGTAGAGGTAGAGTACAGTGGAGTACAGTAGAGGTAGAGTACAGTGGAGCACAGTAGAGCTAGAGTACAGTGGAGTACAGTGGAGCACAGTAGAGGTGGAGTACAGTAGAGTAGAGTATAGGTTGAGTACAGTGGAGTACAGTAGAGATAGAGTAGAGTGGAATAGAGTAGAGATAGAGTACAGTGGATTAGAGTAGAGATAGAGTACAGTGGAGTATAGTTGAGGTAGAGTACAGTGGAGTACAGTAGATGTAGACTACAGTGGAGTACAGTAGAGGTAGAGAACAGTACAGTACAGTAGAGGTAGAGTAGAGTGGAGTACAGTGGAGTATAGTTGAGGTAGAGTACAGTGGAGTACAGTAGAGGTAGAGTACAGTGGAGTACAGTAGAGGTAGAGTACAGTGGAGTACAGTAGAGGTAGAGAACAGTGCAGTACAGTAGAGGTAGAGTAGAGTGGAGTACAGTAGAGGTAGAGTACAGTAGAGCACAGTAGAGGTAGAATACAGTGGAGTACAGTAGTGGTAGAGTACAGTGGAGTACAGTAGAGGTAGAGTACAGTGGAGTACAGAAGAGATAGAGTACAGTGGAGCACAGTAGAGGTAGAGTACAGTGGAGCACAGTAGAGGTAGAGAACAGTACAGTACAGTAGAGGTAGAGTAAAGTGGAGTACAGTAGAGGTAGAGTACAGTAGAGCACAGTAGAGGTAGAATACAGTGGAGTACAGTAGAGGTAGAGTACAGTAGAGTAAAGTAGAGCTAGAGTACAGTGGAGTACAGAAGAGATAGGGTACAGTGGAGCACAGTAGAGGTAGAGTACAGTGGAGCACAGTAGAGGTAGAGTACAGTGGAGCACAGTAGAGGTAGAGTACAGTGGAGTACAGTAGAGGTAGAGTACAGTGGCGTACAGTAGAGGTAGAGTACAGTGGAGCACAGTAGAGGTAGAGTACAGTGGAGTACAGTGGAGCACAGTAGAGGTGGAGTACAGTAGAGTACAGTAGAGGTAGAGTAAAGTAGAGTACAGTGGAGTGGAGTACAGTACAGGTGGAGTACAGTAGAGTACAGTAGAGGTAGAGAACAGTACAGTACAGTAGAGGTGGAGTACAGTAGAGTACAGTAGAGGTAGAGAACAGTACAGTACAGTAGAGGTAGAGTACAGTGGAGTACAGTAGAGGTAGAGTACAGTGGAGCACAGTAGAGGTACAGTAGAGCACAGTAGAGGTAGAGTACAGTGGAGTACAGTAGAGGTAGAGTACAGTGGAGCACAGTAGAGGTAGAGTACAGTGGAGTACAGTAGAGGTAGAGTACAGTGGAGCACAGTAGAGCTAGAGTACAGTGGAGTACAGTGGAGCACAGTAGAGGTGGAGTACAGTAGAGTAGAGTATAGGTTGAGTACAGTGGAGTACAGTAGAGATAGAGTAGAGTGGAGTAGAATAGAGATAGAGTACAGTGGAGTACAGTGGAGCACAGTAGAGGTGGAGTACAGTAGAGTAGAGTATAGGTTGAGTACAGTGGAGTACAGTAGAGATAGAGTACAGTGGATTAGAGTAGAGATAGAGTACAGTGGAGTATAGTTGAGGTAGAGTACAGTGGAGTACAGTAGAGGTAGAATACAGTGGAGTACAGTAGAGGTAGAGTACAGTAGAGCACAGTAGAGGTAGATTACAGTGGAGTACAGTAGAGGTAGAGTACAGTGGAGCACAGTAGAGGTAGAGTACAGTGGAGTACAGTAGAGGTAGAGTACAGTGGAGCACAGTAGAGCTAGAGTACAGTGGAGTACAGTGGAGCACAGTAGAGGTGGAGTACAGTAGAGTAGAGTATAGGTTGAGTACAGTGGAGTAGAGTAGAGATAGAGTAGAGTGGAGTAGAGTAGAGATAGAGTACAGTGGATTAGAGTAGAGATAGAGTACAGTGGAGTATAGTTGAGGTAGAGTACAGTGGAGTACAGTAGAGGTAGAGTACAGTGGAGTACAGTAGAGGTAGAGAACAGTGCAGTACAGTAGAGGTAGAGTAGAGTGGAGTACAGTAGAGGTAGAGTACAGTAGAGCACAGTAGAGGTAGAATACAGTGGAGTACAGTAGTGGTAGAGTACAGTGGAGTACAGTAGAGGTAGAGTACAGTGGAGCACAGTAGAGGTAGAGTACAGTGGAGCACAGTAGAGGTAGAGAACAGTACAGTACAGTAGAGGTAGAGTAAAGTGGAGTACAGTAGAGGTAGAGTACAGTAGAGCACAGTATAGGTAGAATACAGTGGAGTACAGTAGAGGTAGAGTACAGTGGAGTAAAGTAGAGCTAGAGTACAGTGGAGTACAGAAGAGATAGGGTACAGTGGAGCACAGTAGAGGTAGAGTACAGTGGAGCACAGTAGAGGTAGAGTACAGTGGAGCACAGTAGAGGTAGAGTACAGTGGAGTACAGTAGAGGTAGAGTACAGTGGCGTACAGTAGAGGTAGAGTACAGTGGAGCACAGTAGAGGTACAGTACAGTGGAGTACAGTGGAGCACAGTAGAGGTGGAGTACAGTAGAGTACAGTAGAGGTAGAGTAAAGTAGAGTACAGTGGAGTACAGTAGAGGTGGAGTACAGTAGAGTACAGTAGAGGTAGAGAACAGTACAGTACAGTAGAGGCAGAGTACAGTGGAGTACAGTAGAGGTAGAGTACAGTAGAGCACAGTAGAGGTAGAATACAGTGGAGTACAGTAGAGGTAGAGTACAGTGGAGTACAGTAGAGGTAGAGTACAGTGGAGTACAGTAGAGGTAGAGAACAGTACAGTACAGTAGAGGTAGAGTACACTGGAGTAGAGTAGAGGTAGAGTACAGTAGAGCACAGTAGAGGTAGAATACAGTGGAGTACAGTAGAGGTAGAGTACAGTGGAGTACAGTAGAAGTAGAGTACAGTGGAGTACAGTAGAGGTAGAGTACAGTGGAGCACAGTAGAGGTAGAGTACAGTGGAGTACAGTAGAGGTAGAGTACAGTGGAGCACAGTAGAGCTAGAGTACAGTGGAGTACAGTGGAGCACAGTAGAGGTGGAGTACAGTAGAGTAGAGTATAGGTTGAGTACAGTGGAGTACAGTAGAGATAGAGTAGAGTGGAATAGAGTAGAGATAGAGTACAGTGGATTAGAGTAGAGATAGAGTACAGTGGAGTATAGTTGAGGTAGAGTACAGTGGAGTACTGTAGAGGTAGACTACAGTGGAGTACAGTAGAGGTAGAGAACAGTACAGTACAGTAGAGGTAGAGTAGAGTGGAGTACAGTGGAGTATAGTTGAGGTAGAGTACAGTGGAGTACAGTAGAGGTAGAGTACAGTGGAGTACAGTAGAGGTAGAGTACAGTGGAGTACAGTAGAGGTAGAGAACAGTGCAGTACAGTAGAGGTAGAGTAGAGTGGAGTACAGTAGAGGTAGAGTACAGTAGAGCACAGTAGAGGTAGAATACAGTGGAGTACAGTAGTGGTAGAGTACAGTGGAGTACAGTAGAGGTAGAGTACAGTGGAGTACAGAAGGGATAGAGTACAGTGGAGCACAGTAGAGGTAGAGTACAGTGGAGCACAGTAGAGGTAGAGAACAGTACAGTACAGTAAAGGTAGAGTAAAGTGGAGTACAGTAGAGGTAGAGTACAGTAGAGCACAGTAGAGGTAGAATACAGTGGAGTACAGTAGAGGTAGAGTACAGTAGAGTAAAGTAGAGCTAGAGTACAGTGGAGTACAGAAGAGATAGGGTACAGTGGAGCACAGTAGAGGTAGAGTACAGTGGAGCACAGTAGAGGTAGAGTACAGTGGAGCACAGTAGAGGTAGAGTACAGTGGAGTACAGTAGAGGTAGAGTACAGTGGCGTACAGTAGAGGTAGAGTACAGTGGAGCACAGTAGAGGTAGAGTAGAGTCGAGTACAGTGGAGCACAGTAGAGGTGGAGTACAGTAGAGTACAGTAGAGGTAGAGTAAAGTAGAGTACAGTGGAGTACAGTACAGGTGGAGTACAGTAGAGTACAGTAGAGGTAGAGAACAGTACAGTACAGTAGAGGTGGAGTACAGTAGAGTACAGTAGAGGTAGAGAACAGTACAGTACAGTAGAGGCAGAGTACAGTGGAGTACAGTAGAGGTAGAGTACAGTAGAGCACAGTAGAGGTAGAATACAGTGGAGTACAGTAGAGGTAGAGTACAGTGGAGTACAGTAGAGGTAGAGTACAGTGGAGTACAGTAGAGGTAGAGAACAGTACAGTACAGTAGAGGTAGAGTACAGTGGAGTAGAGTAGAGGTAGAGTACAGTAGAGCACAGTAGAGGTAGAATACAGTGGAGTACAGTAGAGGTAGAGTACAGTGGAGTACAGTAGAGGTAGAGTACAGTGGAGTACAGTAGAGGTAGAGTACAGTGGAGCACAGTAGAGGTAGAGTACAGTGGAGTACAGTAGAGGTAGAGTACAGTGGAGCACAGTAGAGCTAGAGTACAGTGGAGTACAGTGGAGCACAGTAGAGGTGGAGTACAGTAGAGTAGAGTATAGGTTGAGTACAGTTGAGTACAGTAGAGATAGAGTAGAGTGGAGTAGAGTAGAGATAGAGTACAGTGGATTAGAGTAGAGATAGAGTACAGTGGAGTATAGTTGAGGTAGAGTACAGTGGAGTACAGTAGAGGTAGACTACAGTGGAGTACAGTAGAGGTAGAGAACAGTACAGTACAGTAGAGGTAGAGTAGAGTGGAGTACAGTAGAGGTAGAGTACAGTAGAGCACAGTAGAGGTAGAATACAGTGGAGTACATTAGAGGTAGAGTACAGTGGAGTACAGTAGAGGTAGAGTACAGTGGAGAACAGAAGAGATAGAGTACAGTGGAGCACCGTAGAGGTAGAGTACAGTGGAGCACAGTAGAGGTAGAGTACAGTGGAGCACAGTGGAGGTAGAGTACAGTGGAGGACAGTAGAGGTAGAGTACAGTGGAGTACAGTAGAGGTAGAGTACAGTGGAGCACAGTAGAGGTAGAGTACAGTGGAGTACAGTGGAGCAGAGTAGAGGTGGAGTACAGTAGAGTACAATAGAGGTAGAGTACAGTGGAGCACAGTAGAGGTAGAGTACAGTGGAGTACAGTGGAGTACAGTAGAGGTGGAGTACAGTAGAGTACAGTAGAGGTAGAGAACAGTACAGTACAGTAGAGGTAGAGTACAGTGGAGTACAGTAGAGGTAGAGTACAGTAGAGCACAGTAGAGATAGAATACAGTGGAGCACAGTAGAGGTAGAGTACAGTGGAGTACAGTAGAGCACAGTAGAGGTGGAGTAAAGTAGAGTACAGTAGAGGTAGAGTAAAGTAGAGTACAGTGGAGTACAGTAGAGGTGGAGTACAGTAGAGTACAGTAGAGGTAGAGAACAGTACAGTACAGTAGAGGTGGAGTACAGTAGAGTACAGTAGAGGTAGAGAACAGTACAGTACAGTAGAGGCAGAGTACAGTGGAGTACAGTAGAGGTAGAGTACAGTAGAGCACAGTAGAGGTAGAATACAGTGGAGTACAGTAGAGGTAGAGTACAGTGGAGTACAGTAGAGGTAGAGTACAGTGGAGTACAGTAGAGGTAGAGAACAGTACAGTACAGTAGAGGTAGAGTACAGTGGAGTATAGTTGAGGTAGAGTACAGTGGAGTACAGTAGAGGTAGAGTACAGTGGAGTACAGTAGAGGTAGAGTACAGTGGAGTACAGTAGAGGTAGAGAACAGTGCAGTACAGTAGAGGTAGAGTAGAGTGGAGTACAGTAGAGGTAGAGTACAGTAGAGCACAGTAGAGGTAGAATACAGTGGAGTACAGTAGTGGTAGAGTACAGTGGAGTACAGTAGAGGTAGAGTACAGTGGAGTACAGAAGAGATAGAGTACAGTGGAGCACAGTAGAGGTAGAGTACAGTGGAGCACAGTAGAGGTAGAGAACAGTACAGTACAGTAAAGGTAGAGTAAAGTGGAGTACAGTAGAGGTAGAGTACAGTAGAGCACAGTAGAGGTAGAATACAGTGGAGTACAGTAGAGGTAGAGTACAGTAGAGTAAAGTAGAGCTAGAGTACAGTGGAGTACAGAAGAGATAGGGTACAGTGGAGCACAGTAGAGGTAGAGTACAGTGGAGCACAGTAGAGGTAGAGTACAGTGGAGCACAGTAGAGGTAGAGTACAGTGGAGTACAGTAGAGGTAGAGTACAGTGGCGTACAGTAGAGGTAGAGTACAGTGGAGCACAGTAGAGGTAGAGTAGAGTCGAGTACAGTGGAGCACAGTAGAGGTGGAGTACAGTAGAGTACAGTAGAGGTAGAGTAAAGTAGAGTACAGTGGAGTACAGTACAGGTGGAGTACAGTAGAGTACAGTAGAGGTAGAGAACAGTACAGTACAGTAGAGGTGGAGTACAGTAGAGTACAGTAGAGGTAGAGAACAGTACAGTACAGTAGAGGCAGAGTACAGTGGAGTACAGTAGAGGTAGAGTACAGTAGAGCACAGTAGAGGTAGAATACAGTGGAGTACAGTAGAGGTAGAGTACAGTGGAGTACAGTAGAGGTAGAGTACAGTGGAGTACAGTAGAGGTAGAGAACAGTACAGTACAGTAGAGGTAGAGTACAGTGGAGTAGAGTAGAGGTAGAGTACAGTAGAGCACAGTAGAGGTAGAATACAGTGGAGTACAGTAGAGGTAGAGTACAGTGGAGTACAGTAGAGGTAGAGTACAGTGGAGTACAGTAGAGGTAGAGTACAGTGGAGCACAGTAGAGGTAGAGTACAGTGGAGTACAGTAGAGGTAGAGTACAGTGGAGCACAGTAGAGCTAGAGTACAGTGGAGTACAGTGGAGCACAGTAGAGGTGGAGTACAGTAGAGTAGAGTATAGGTTGAGTACAGTTGAGTACAGTAGAGATAGAGTAGAGTGGAGTAGAGTAGAGATAGAGTACAGTGGATTAGAGTAGAGATAGAGTACAGTGGAGTATAGTTGAGGTAGAGTACAGTGGAGTACAGTAGAGGTAGACTACAGTGGAGTACAGTAGAGGTAGAGAACAGTACAGTACAGTAGAGGTAGAGTAGAGTGGAGTACAGTAGAGGTAGAGTACAGTAGAGCACAGTAGAGGTAGAATACAGTGGAGTACAGTAGAGGTAGAGTACAGTGGAGAACAGAAGAGATAGAGTACAGTGGAGCACCGTAGAGGTAGAGTACAGTGGAGCACAGTAGAGGTAGAGTACAGTGGAGCACAGTAGAGGTAGAGTACAGTGGAGGACAGTAGAGGTAGAGTACAGTGGAGTACAGTAGAGGTAGAGTACAGTGGAGCACAGTAGAGGTAGAGTACAGTGGAGTACAGTGGAGCAGAGTAGAGGTGGAGTACAGTAGAGTACAATAGAGGTAGAGTACAGTGGAGCACAGTAGAGGTAGAGTACAGTGGAGTACAGTGGAGTACAGTAGAGGTGGAGTACAGTAGAGTACAGTAGAGGTAGAGAACAGTACAGTACAGTAGAGGTAGAGTACAGTGGAGTACAGTAGAGGTAGAGTACAGTAGAGCACAGTAGAGATAGAATACAGTGGAGCACAGTAGAGGTAGAGTACAGTGGAGTACAGTAGAGCACAGTAGAGGTGGAGTAAAGTAGAGTACAGTAGAGGTAGAGTAAAGTAGAGTACAGTGGAGTACAGTAGAGGTGGAGTACAGTAGAGTACAGTAGAGGTAGAGAACAGTACAGTACAGTAGAGGTGGAGTACAGTAGAGTACAGTAGAGGTAGAGAACAGTACAGTACAGTAGAGGCAGAGTACAGTGGAGTACAGTAGAGGTAGAGTACAGTAGAGCACAGTAGAGGTAGAATACAGTGGAGTACAGTAGAGGTAGAGTACAGTGGAGTACAGTAGAGGTAGAGTACAGTGGAGTACAGTAGAGGTAGAGAACAGTACAGTACAGTAGAGGTAGAGTACAGTGGAGTAGAGTAGAGGTAGAGTACAGTAGAGCACAGTAGAGGTAGAATACAGTGGAGTACAGTAGAGGTAGAGTACAGTGGAGTACAGTAGAGGTAGAGTACAGTGGAGTACAGTAGAGGTAGAGTACAGTGGAGCACAGTAGAGGTAGAGTACAGTGGAGTACAGTAGAGGTAGAGTACAGTGGAGCACAGTAGAGCTAGAGTACAGTGGAGTACAGTGGAGCACAGTAGAGGTGGAGTACAGTAGAGTAGAGTATAGGTTGAGTACAGTGGAGTACAGTAGAGATAGAGTAGAGTGGAGTAGAGTAGAGATAGAGTACAGTGGATTAGAGTAGAGATAGAGTACAGTGGAGTATAGTTGAGGTAGAGTACAGTGGAGTACAGTAGAGGTAGACTACAGTGGAGTACAGTAGAGGTAGAGAAAAGTACAGTACAGTAGAGGTAGAGTAGAGTGGAGTACAGTAGAGGTAGAGTACAGTAGAGCACAGTAGAGGTAGAATACAGTGGAGTACATTAGAGGTAGAGTACAGTGGAGTACAGTAGAGGTAGAGTACAGTGGAGAACAGAAGAGATAGAGTACAGTGGAGCACCGTAGAGGTAGAGTACAGTGGAGCACAGTAGAGGTAGAGTACAGTGGAGCACAGTAGAGGTAGAGTACAGTGGAGGACAGTAGAGGTAGAGTACAGTGGAGTACAGTAGAGGTAGAGTACAGTGGAGCACAGTAGAGGTAGAGTACAGTGGAGTACAGTGGAGCAGAGTAGAGGTGGAGTACAGTAGAGTACAGTAGAGGTAGAGTACAGTGGAGCACAGTAGAGGTAGAGTACAGTGGAGTACAGTGGAGTACAGTAGAGGTGGAGTACAGTAGAGTACAGTAGAGGTAGAGAACAGTACAGTACAGTAGAGGTAGAGTACAGTGGAGTACAGTAGAGGTAGAGTACAGTAGAGCACAGTAGAGATAGAGTACAGTGGAGTACAGTGGAGCACAGTAGAGGTGGAGTACAGTAGAGTAGAGTATAGGTTGAGTACAGTGGAGTACAGTAGAGATAGAGTAGAGTGGAGTAGAGTAGAGATAGAGTACAGTGGATTAGAGTAGAGATAGAGTACAGTGGAGTATAGTTGAGGTAGAGTACAGTGGAGTACAGTAGAGGTAGACTACAGTGGAGTACAGTAGAGGTAGAGAACAGTACAGTACAGTAGAGGTAGAGTAGAGTGGAGTACAGTAGAGGTAGAGTACAGTAGAGCACAGTAGAGGTAGAATACAGTGGAGTACATTAGAGGTAGAGTACAGTGGAGTACAGTAGAGGTAGAGTACAGTGGAGAACAGAAGAGATAGAGTACAGTGGAGCACCGTAGAGGTAGAGTACAGTGGAGCACAGTAGAGGTAGAGTACAGTGGAGCACAGTAGAGGTAGAGTACAGTGGAGGACAGTAGAGGTAGAGTACAGTGGAGTACAGTAGAGGTAGAGTACAGTGGAGCAGAGTAGAGGTAGAGTACAGTGGAGTACAGTGGAGCAGAGTAGAGGTGGAGTACAGTAGAGTACAGTAGAGGTAGAGTACAGTGGAGCACAGTAGAGGTAGAATACAGTGGAGTACAGTGGAGTACAGTAGAGGTGGAGTACAGTAGAGTACAGTAGAGGTAGAGAACAGTACAGTACAGTAGAGGTAGAGTACAGTGGAGTACAGTAGAGGTAGAGTACAGTAGAGCACAGTAGAGATAGAATACAGTGGAGTACAGTAGAGGTAGAGTACAGTGGAGTACAGTAGAGGTAGAGTACAGTGTAGTACAGTAGAGGTAGAGAATAGTAGAGTACAGTAGAGGTAGAGTACAGTGGAGTACAGTAGAGGTAGAGTACAGTAGAGCACAGTAGAGGTAGAATACAGTGGAGTACAGTAGAGGTAGAGTACAGTGTAGTACATTAGAGATAGAGTACAGTGGAGTAGAGTAGAGATAGAGTACAGTGGAGCACAACAGAGGTAGAGTAAAGTAGATCACAGTAGAGATAGAGTACAGTGGAGTACAGTGGAGCACAGTAGAGGTATAGTACAGTGGAGCACAGTAGAGATAGATTACAGTGGAGTAGAGTAGAGATAGAGTACAGTGGAGTACAGTAGAGGTAGAGTACAGTGGAGCAGAGTAGATGTAGAGTACAGTGGAGTACAGTAGAGGTAGAGCACAGTAGAGCAGAGTAGAGGTAGAGTACAGTGGAGTACAGTAGAGGTAGAGCACAGTGGAGCACTCTAGAGGTAGAGTACAGTGGAGCACAGCAGAGGTAGAGTACAGTGGATCACAGTAGAGATAGAGTACAGTGGAGTACAGTGGAGCACAGTAGAGGTATAGTACAGTGGAGCACAGTAGATATAGATTATAGTGGAGTAGAGTAGAGATAGAGTACAGTGGAGTACAATAGAGGTAGAGTACAGTGGAGCACAGTAGAGGTAGAGTAGAGTGGAGCACAGTATAGGTAGAGTACAGTGGAGTACAGTAGAGGTAGTGTACAGTGGAGCACAGTAGAGGTAGAGTACAGTGGAGCACAGTAGAGGTAGAGTACAGTGGAGTATAGTAGAGGTAGAGTACTGTAGAGCACAGTAGAGATAGAGTACAGTAGAGCACAGTAGAGGTAGAGTACAGTGGAGCACAGTAGAGGAAGAGTACAGTGTAGTACAGTAGAGATAGAGTACAGTGGAGTACAGTAGAGATAGAGTAGAGTCGAACACAGTAGAGATAAGTGCAGTGGAGTATAGTAGAGGTAGAGTACAGTGGAGTACAGTAGAGGTAGAGTAGAGTGGAGCACATTATAGGTGGAGTAGAGTACAGTAGAGGTAGAGTACAGTGGAGTACAGTAGAAGTAGAGTACAGTGGAGCACAGTAGAGGTAGAGTAGAGTGGAGTACAGTAGAGGTAGAGTACAGTGGAGTACAGTAGAGGTAGAGTACAGTGGAGCAGAGTAGAGATAGAGTAAAGTGGAGCACAGCAGAGGTAGAGTACAGTGGAGCACAGTAGAGGTAGAGTAGAGTGGAGCACATTATAGGTGGAGTAGAGTACAGTAGAGGTAGAGTACAGTGGAGTACAGTAGAAGTAGAGTACAGTGGAGCACAGTAGAGGTAGAGTAGAGTGGAGCACAGTATAGGTAGAGTACAGTGGAGTACAGTAGAGGTAGTGTACAGTGGAGCACAGTAGAGGTAGAGTACAGTGGAGCACAGTAGAGGTAGAGTACAGTGGAGTATAGTAGAGGTAGAGTACTGTAGAGCACAGTAGAGATAGAGTACAGTAGAGCACAGTAGAGGTAGAGTACAGTGGAGCACAGTAGAGGAAGAGTACAGTGTAGAACAGTAGAGATAGAGTACAGTGGAGTACAGTAGAGATAGAGTAGAGTCGAACACAGTAGAGATAAGTGCAGTGGAGTATAGTAGAGGTAGAGTACAGTGGAGTACAGTAGAGGTAGAGTACAGTGGAGTACAGTAGAGGTAGAGTAGAGTGGAGCACATTATAGGTGGAGTAGAGTACAGTAGAGGTAGAGTACAGTGGAGTACAGTAGAAGTAAAGTACAGTGGAGCACAGTAGAGGTAGAGTAGAGTGGAGTACAGTAGAGGTAGAGTACAGTGGAGTACAGTAGAGGTAGAGTACAGTGGAGCACAGTAGAGGTAGAATACAGTGGAGTATAGTTGAGGTAGACTACAGTGGAGTACAGTAGAGATAGAGTACAGTAGAGCAGAGTAGAGGTAGAGTACAGTGGAGTACAGTAGAGGTAGAGCACAGTAGAGCAGAGTAGAGGTAGAGTACAGTGGAGTACAGTAGAGGTATAGCACAGTGGAGCACTGTAGAGGTAGAGTACAGTGGAGTACAGTAGAGGTAGAGTACAGTGGAGTACAGTGGAGCACAGTAGAGGTGGAGTACAGTAGAGTACAGTAGAGGTAGAGTACAGTGGAGCACAGTAGAGGTAGAGTACAGTGGAGTACAGTGGAGTACAGTAGAGGTGGAGTACAGTAGAGTACAGTAGAGGTAGAGAACAGTACAGTACAGTAAAGGTAGAGTACAGTGGAGTACAGTAGAGGTAGAGTACAGTAGAACACATTAGAGGTAGAATACAGTGGAGTACAGTAGAGGTAGAGTACAGTGGAGTACAGTAGAGGTAGAGTACAGTGGAGTACAGTATAGGTAGAGAACAGTACAGTACAGTAGAGGTAGCGTAGAGTGGAGTAGAGTAGAGGTAGAGTACAGTAGAGCACAGTAGAGGTAGAATACAGTGGAGTACAGTAGAGGTAGAGTACAGTGGAGTACAGTAGAGGTAGAGTACAGTAGAGCAGAGTAGAGGTAGAGTACAGTGGAGTACAGTAGAGGTAGAGTACAGTGGAGTACAGAAGAGATAGAGTACAGTGGAGCACAGTAGAGGTAGAGTACAGTGGAGCACAGTAGAGGTAGAGTACAGTGGAGCACAGTAGAGGTAGAGTACAGTGGAGTACAGTAGAGGTAGAGTACAGTGGAGCACAGTAGAGGTAGAGTACAGTGGAGTACAGTGGAGCACAGTAGAGGTGGAGTACAGTAGAGTACAGTAGAGGTAGAGTGCAGTGGAGTACAGTTGAGTACAGTAGAGGTGGAGTACAGTAGAGTACAGAAGAGGTAGAGAACAGTACAGTACAGTAGAGGTAGAATACAGTGGAGTACAGTAGAGGTAGAGTACAGTGGAGTACAGTAGAGGTAGAGTACAGTGGAGTACAGTAGAGGTAGAGAACAGTACAGTACAGTAGAGGTAGAGTACAGTGGAGTACAGTAGAGGTAGAGTACAGTAGAGCACAGTAGAGGTAGAATACAGTGGAGTACAGTAGAGGTAGAGTACAGTGGAGTACAGTAGAGGTAGAGTACAGTGGAGTACAGTAGAGGTAGAGTACAGTGGAGCACAGTAGAGGTAGAGTACAGTGGAGTACAGTAGAGGTAGAGTACAGTGGAGCACAGTAGAGCTAGAGTACAGTGGAGTACAGTGGAGCACAGTAGAGGTGGAGTACAGTAGAGTAGAGTATAGGTTGAGTACAGTGGAGTACAGTAGAGATAGAGTAGAGTGGAGTAGAGTAGAGATAGAGTACAGTGGATTAGAGTAGAGATAGAGTACAGTGGAGTATAGTTGAGGTAGAGTACAGTGGAGTACAGTAGAGGTAGAGTACAGTGGAGTACAGTAGAGGTAGAGAACAGTGCAGTACAGTAGAGGTAGAGTAGAGTGGAGTACAGTAAAGGTAGAGTACAGTAGAGCACAGTAGAGGTAGAATACAGTGGAGTACAGTAGAGGTAGAGTACAGTGGAGTACAGTAGAGGTAGAGTACAGTGGAGTACGGAAGAGATAGAGTACAGTGGATCACAGTAGAGGTAGAGTACAGTGGAGCACAGTAGAGGTAGAGAACAGTACAGTACAGTAGAGGTAGAGTAAAGTGGAGTACAGTAGAGGTAGAGTACAGTAGAGTACAGTAGAGGTAGAATACAGTGGAGTACAGTAGAGGTAGAGTACAGTGGAGTAAAGTAGAGGTAGAGTACAGTGGAGTACAGAAGAGATAGAGTACAGTGGAGCACAGTAGAGGTAGAGTACAGTGGAGCACAGTAGAGGTAGAGTACAGTGGAGCACAGTAGAGGTAGAGTACAGTGGAGTACAGTAGAGGTAGAGTACAGTGGCGTACAGTAGAGGTAGAGTACAGTGGAGCACAGTAGAGGTAGAGTACAGTGGAGTACAGTGGAGCACAGTAGAGGTGGAGTACAGTAGAGTACAGTAGAGGTAGAGTAAAGTGGAGTACAGTGGAGTACAGTAGAGGTGGAGTACAGTAGAGTACAGTAGAGGTAGAGAACAGTACAGTACAGTAGAGGCAGAGTACAGTGGAGTACAGTAGAGGTAGAGTACAGTAGAGCACAGTAGAGGTAGAATACAGTGGAGTACAGTAGAGGTAGAGTACAGTGGAGTACAGTAGAGGTAGAGAACAGTACAGTACAGTAGAGGTAGAGTACAGTGGAGTAGAGTAGAGGTAGAGTACAGTAGAGCACAGTAGAGGTAGAATACAGTGGAGTACAGTAGAGGTATAGTACAGTGGAGTACAGTAGAGGTAGAGTACAGTGGAGTACAGTAGAGGTAGAGTACAGTGGAGCACAGTAGAGGTAGAGTACAGTGGAGTACAGTAGAGGTAGAGTACAGTGGAGCACTGTAGAGGTGGAGTACAGTTGAGTAAAGTAGAGGTAGAGTACAGTGGAGCACAGTAGAGATAGAGTACAGTAGAGCACAGTAGAGGTAGAGTACAGTGGAGTATAGTAGACGTAGAGTACAGTGGAGTATAGTTGAGGTAGACTACAGTGGAGTACAGTAGAGGTACAGTACAGTGGAGTACAGTAGAGGTAGAGTACATTGGAGCACAGTAGAGGTAGAGTACAGTGGAGTATAGTTGAGGTAGACTACAGTGGAGTACAGTAGAGGTAGAGTACAGTGGAGTACAGTAGAGGTAGAGCACAGTAGAGCAGAGTAGAGGTAGAGTACAGTGGAGTACAGTAGAGGTAGAGCACAGTGGAGGACTGTAGAGATAGAGTACAGTGGAGCACAGTAGAGGTAGAGTACAGTGGAGCACAGTAGAGGTAGAGTACAGTGGAGCACATTAGAGGTAGAGTACAGTGGAGTACAGTAGAGGTAGTGTACAGTGGAGCACAGTAGAGGTAGAGTACAGTGGAGCAAAGTAGAGGTAGAGTACAGTGGGGTACAGTAGAAATAGAGTACAGTGGAGCACAGTTGAGTAGAGTACAGTAGAGCACAGTAGAGGTAGAGTACAGTGGAGCACAGTAGAGATAGAGTACAGTGGAGTACAGTAGAGGAAGAGTACAGTGGAGTACATTGGAGCACAGTAGAGGTGGAGTACAGTAGAGTACAGTAGAGGTAGAGTACAGTGGAGTGCAATAGAGATAGAGTACAGTGGAGTAGAGTAGATATAGAGTACAGTGGAGCACAGCAGAGATAGAGTACAGTGGATCACAGTAGAGATAGAGTGCAGTGGAGTACAGTGGAGCACAGTAGAGGTAGAGTAAAGTGGAGAACAGTAGAGATAGAGTACAGTGGAGTACAGTAGAGGTGGAGTACAGTAGAGTATAGTAGAGGTAGAGTACAGTGGACTACAGTAGAGATAGAGTACAGTGGAACACAGTAGAGGTAGAGTACAGTGGAGCACAGTAGAGGTAGAGTACAGTGGAGCACAGTAGAGGTAGAGTACAGTGGAGTACAGTAGATGTAGTGTATAGTGGAGCACAGTAGAGGTAGAGTACAGTGGAGCACAGTAGAGGTAGAGTACAGTGGGGTACAGTAGAAATAGAGTACAGTGGAGCACAGTAGAGTAGAGTACAGTAGAGCACAGTAGAGGTAGAGTACAGAGGAGCACAGTAGAGATAGAGTACAGTAGAGCAGAGTAGAGGTAGAGTACAGTGGAGTACAGTACAGGTAGAGTACAGTGGAGCACTGTAGAGGTGGAGTACAGTGGAGTACAGTAGAGGTAGAGTACATTGGAGCACAGTAGAGATAGAGCACAGTAGAGGTAGAGTACAGTGGAGTACAGTAGAAATAGAGTACAGTGGAGCACAGTAGAGTAGAGTACAGTAGAGCACAGTAGAGGTAGAGTACAGTGGAGCACAGTAGAGGTAGAGTACAGTGGAGCACAGTAGAGGTAGAGTACAGTGGAGCACAGTAGAGATAGAGTACAGTAGAGCACAGTAGAGGTAGAGTACAGTGGAGTATAGTAGAGGTAGAGTACAGTGGAGTACAGTAGAGGTAGAGTACAGTGGAGAATAGTAGATGTAGAGTACAGTGGAGCACAGTAGAGGTAGAGTACAGTGGGGTACAGTAGAAATAGAGTACAGTGGAGCACAGTAGAGTAGAGTACAGTAGAGCACAGTAGAGGTAGAGTACAGTGGAGCACAGTAGAGATAGAGTACAGTGGAGTACAGTAGAGGTAGAGTACATTGGAGTACAGAGGAGCACAGTAGAGGTGGAGTACAGTAGAGTACAGTAGAGGTAGAGTACAGTGTAGTACAGTAGAGATAGAGTACAGTGGAGTAGAGTAGAGATAGATTACAGTGAAGCACAGCAGAGGTAGAGTAAAGTGGATCACAGTAGAGATAGAGTACAGTGGAGTACAGTGGAGCACAGTAGAGGTAGAGTAGAGTGGAGCACAGTAGAGGTAGAGTACAGTGGAGTACAGTAGAGGTAGTGTACAGTGGAGCACAGTAGAGGTAGAGTACAGTGGAGTATAGTAGAGGTAGAGTACTGTAGAGCACAGTAGAGATAGAGTACAGTAGAGCACAGTAGAGGTAGAGTACAGTGGAGCACAGTAGAGGAAGAGTACAGTGTAGTACAGTAGAGATAGAGTACAGTGGAGTACAGTAGAGATAGAGTACAGTCGAACACAGTAGTGATAAGTGCAGTGGAGTATAGTAGAGGTAGAGTACAGTGGAGTACAGTAGATGTAGAGTACAGTGGAGTACAGTAGAGGTAGAGTAGAGTGGAGCACATTAGAGGTGGAGTAGAGTAGAGTACAGTAGAGGTAGAGTACAGTGGAGTAGAGTAGAAGTAGAGTACAGTGGAGCACAGTAGAGTTAGAGTAGAGTGGAGTACAGTAGAGGTAGAGTACAGTGGAGTACAGTAGAGGTAGAGTACAGTGGATCACAGTAGAGATAGAGTACAGTGGAGTACAGTGGAGCACAGTAGAGGTATAGTACAGTGGAGCACAGTAGAGATAGATTACAGTGGAGTAGAGTAGAGATAGAGTACAGTGGAGTACAGTAGAGGTAGAGTACAGTGGAGCAGAGTAGAGGTAGAGTACAGTGGAGTACAGTAGAGGTAGAGCACAGTGGAGCAAAGTAGAGGTAGAGTACAGTGGAGCACAGTAGATATAGAGTACAGTAGAGCACAGTAGAGGTAGAGTACAGTGGAGTATAGTAGAGGTAGAGTACAGTGGAGTACAGTAGAGGTAGAGTACAGTGGAGAATAGTAGATGTAGAGTACAGTGGAGCACAGTAGAGGTAGAGTACAGTGGAGCACAGTAGAGGTAGAGTACAGTGGGGTACAGTAGAAATAGAGTACAGTGGAGCACAGTAGAGTAGAGTACAGTAGAGCACAGTAGAGGTAGAGTACAGTGGAGCACAGTAGAGATAGAGTACAGTGGAGTACAGTAGAGGTAGAGTACAGTTGAGTACAGAGGAGCACAGTAGAGGTGGAGTACAGTAGAGTACAGTAGAGGTAGAGTACAGTGTAGTACAGTAGCGATAGAGTACAGTGGAGTAGAGTAGAGATGGAGTACAGTGGAGCACAGCAGAGGTAGAGTAAAGTGGATCACAGTAGAGATAGAGTACAGTGGAGTACAGTGGAGCACAGTAGAGGTAGAGTACAGTGGAGCAAAGTAGAGGTAGAGTACAGTGGAGCACAGTAGAGGTAGAGTAGAGTGGAGCACAGTAGAGGTAGAGTACAGTGGAGTACAGTAGAGGTATAGCACAGTGGAGCACTGTAGAGGTAGAGTACAGTGGAGTACAGTAGAGGTAGAGTACAGTGGAGTACAGTGGAGCACAGTAGAGGTGGAGTACAGTAGAGTACAGTAGAGGTAGAGTACAGTGGAGCACAGTAGAGGTAGAGTACAGTGGAGTACAGTGGAGTACAGTAGAGGTGGAGTACAGTAGAGTACAGTAGAGGTAGAGAACAGTACAGTACAGTAAAGGTAGAGTACCGTGGAGTACAGTAGAGGTAGAGTACAGTAGAACACATTAGAGGTAGAATACAGTGGAGTACAGTAGAGGTAGAGTACAGTGGAGTACAGTAGAGGTAGAGTACAGTGGAGTACAGTATAGGTAGAGAACAGTACAGTACAGTAGAGGTAGAGTAGAGTGGAGTAGAGTAGAGGTAGAGTACAGTAGAGCACAGTAGAGGTAGAATACAGTGGAGTACAGTAGAGGTAGAGTACAGTGGAGTACAGTAGAGGTAGAGTACAGTAGAGCAGAGTAGAGGTAGAGTACAGTGGAGTACAGTAGAGGTAGAGTACAGTGGAGTACAGAAGAGATAGAGTACAGTGGAGCACAGTAGAGGTAGAGTACAGTGGAGCACAGTAGAGGTAGAGTACAGTGGAGCACAGTAGAGGTAGAGTACAGTGGAGTACAGTAGAGGTAGAGTACAGTGGAGCACAGTAGAGGTAGAGTACAGTGGAGTACATTGGAGCACAGTAGAGGTGGAGTACAGTAGAGTAAAGTAGAGGTAGAGTGCAGTGGAGCACAGTAGAGGTAGAGTACAGTGGAGTACAGTTGAGTACAGTAGAGGTGGAGTACAGTAGAGTACAGAAGAGGTAGAGAACAGTACAGTACAGTAGAGGTAGAATACAGTGGAGTACAGTAGAGGTAGAGTACAGTGGAGTACAGTAGAGGTAGAGTACAGTGGAGTACAGTAGAGGTAGAGAACAGTACAGTACAGTAGAGGTAGAGTACAGTGGAGTACAGTAGAGGTAGAGTACAGTAGAGCACAGTAGAGGTAGAATACAGTGGAGTACAGTAGAGGTAGAGTACAGTGGAGTACAGTAGAGGTAGAGTACAGTGGAGTACAGTAGAGGTAGAGTACAGTGGAGCACAGTAGATGTAGAGTACAGTGGAGTACAGTAGAGGTAGAGTACAGTGGAGCACAGTAGAGCTAGAGTACAGTGGAGTACAGTGGAGCACAGTAGAGGTGGAGTACAGTAGAGTAGAGTATAGGTTGAGTACAGTGGAGTACAGTAGAGATAGAGTAGAGTGGAGTAGAGTAGAGATAGAGTACAGTGGATTAGAGTAGAGATAGAGTACAGTGGAGTATAGTTGAGGTAGAGTACAGTGGAGTACAGTAGAGGTAGAGTACAGTGGAGTACAGTAGAGGTAGAGAACAGTGCAGTACAGTAGAGGTAGAGTAGAGTGGAGTACAGTAGAGGTAGAGTACAGTAGAGCACAGTAGAGGTAGAATACAGTGGAGTACAGTAGAGGTAGAGTACAGTGGAGTACAGTAGAGGTAGAGTACAGTGGAGTACGGAAGAGATAGAGTACAGTGGATCACAGTAGAGGTAGAGTACAGTGGAGCACAGTAGAGGTAGAGAACAGTACAGTACAGTAGAGGTAGAGTAAAGTGGAGTACAGTAGAGGTAGAGTACAGTAGAGCACAGTAGAGGTAGAATACAGTGGAGTACAGTAGAGGTAGAGTACAGTGGAGTAAAGTAGAGGTAGAGTACAGTGGAGTACAGAAGAGATAGAGTACAGTGGAGCACAGTAGAGGTAGAGTACAGTGGAGCACAGTAGAGGTAGAGTACAGTGGAGCACAGTAGAGGTAGAGTACAGTGGAGTACAGTAGAGGTAGAGTACAGTGGCGTACAGTAGAGGTAGAGTACAGTGGAGCACAGTAGAGGTAGAGTACAGTGGAGTACAGTGGAGCACAGTAGAGGTGGAGTACAGTAGAGTACAGTAGAGGTAGAGTAAAGTGGAGTACAGTGGAGTACAGTAGAGGTGGAGTACAGTAGAGTACAGTAGAGGTAGAGAACAGTACAGTACAGTAGAGGCAGAGTACAGTGGAGTACAGTAGAGGTAGAGTACAGTAGAGCACAGTAGAGGTAGAATACAGTGGAGTACAGTAGAGGTAGAGTACAGTGGAGTACAGTAGAGGTAGAGAACAGTACAGTACAGTAGAGGTAGAGTACAGTGGAGTAGAGTAGAGGTAGAGTACAGTAGAGCACAGTAGAGGTAGAATACAGTGGAGTACAGTAGAGGTATAGTACAGTGGAGTACAGTAGAGGTAGAGTACAGTGGAGTACAGTAGAGGTAGAGTACAGTGGAGCACAGTAGAGGTAGAGTACAGTGGAGTACAGTAGAGGTAGAGTACAGTGGAGCACTGTAGAGGTGGAGTACAGTTGAGTAAAGTAGAGGTAGAGTACAGTGGAGCACAGTAGAGATAGAGTACAGTAGAGCACAGTAGAGGTAGAGTACAGTGGAGTATAGTAGACGTAGAGTACAGTGGAGTATAGTTGAGGTAGACTACAGTGGAGTACAGTAGAGGTAGAGTACAGTGGAGTACAGTAGAGGTAGAGTACATTGGAGCACAGTAGAGGTAGAGTACAGTGGAGTATAGTTGAGGTAGACTACAGTGGAGTACAGTAGAGGTAGAGTACAGTGGAGTACAGTAGAGGTAGAGCACAGTAGAGCAGAGTAGAGGTAGAGTACAGTGGAGTACAGTAGAGGTAGAGCACAGTGGAGGACTGTAGAGATAGAGTACAGTGGAGCACAGTAGAGGTAGAGTACAGTGGAGCACAGTAGAGGTAGAGTACAGTGGAGCACATTAGAGGTAGAGTATAGTGGAGTACAGTAGAGGTAGTGTACAGTGGAGCACAGTAGAGGTAGAGTACAGTGGAGCAAAGTAGAGGTAGAGTACAGTGGGGTACAGTAGAAATAGAGTACAGTGGAGCACAGTTGAGTAGAGTACAGTAGAGCACAGTAGAGGTAGAGTACAGTGGAGCACAGTAGAGATAGAGTACAGTGGAGTACAGTAGAGGAAGAGTACAGTGGAGTACATTGGAGCACAGTAAAGGTGGAGTACAGTAGAGTACAGTAGAGGTAGAGTACAGTGGAGTGCAATAGAGATAGAGTACAGTGGAGTAGAGTAGATATAGAGTACAGTGGAGCACAGCAGAGATAGAGTACAGTGGATCACAGTAGAGATAGAGTGCAGTGGAGTACAGTGGAGCACAGTAGAGGTAGAGTAAAGTGGAGAACAGTAGAGATAGAGTACAGTGGAGTACAGTAGAGGTGGAGTACAGTAGAGTATAGTAGAGGTAGAGTACAGTGGACTACAGTAGAGATAGAGTACAGTGGAACACAGTAGAGGTAGAGTACAGTGGAGCACAGTAGAGGTAGAGTACAGTGGAGCACAGTAGAGGTAGAGTACAGTGGAGTACAGTAGATGTAGTGTATAGTGGAGCACAGTAGAGGTAGAGTACAGTGGAGCACAGTAGAGGTAGAGTACAGTGGGGTACAGTAGAAATAGAGTACAGTGGAGCACAGTAGAGTAGAGTACAGTAGAGCACAGTAGAGGTAGAGTACAGAGGAGCACAGTAGAGATAGAGTACAGTAGAGCAGAGTAGAGGTAGAGTACAGTGGAGTACAGTACAGGTAGAGTACAGTGGAGCACTGTAGAGGTGGAGTACAGTGGAGTACAGTAGAGGTAGAGTACAGTGGAGCACAGTAGAGATAGAGCACAGTAGAGGTAGAGTACAGTGGAGTACAGTAGAAATAGAGTACAGTGGAGCACAGTAGAGTAGAGTACAGTAGAGCACAGTAGAGGTAGAGTACAGTGGAGCACAGTAGAGGTAGAGTAGAGTGGAGCACAGTAGAGGTAGAGTACAGTGGAGCACAGTAGAGATAGAGTACAGTAGAGCACAGTAGAGGTAGAGTACAGTGGAGTATAGTAGAGGTAGAGTACAGTGGAGTACAGTAGAGGTAGAGTACAGTGGAGAATAGTAGATGTAGAGTACAGTGGAGCACAGTAGAGGTAGAGTACAGTGGGGTACAGTAGAAATAGAGTACAGTGGAGCACAGTAGAGTAGAGTACAGTAGAGCACAGTAGAGGTAGAGTACAGTGGAGCACAGTAGAGATAGAGTACAGTGGAGTACAGTAGAGGTAGAGTACAGTGGAGTACAGAGGAGCACAGTAGAGGTGGAGTACAGTAGAGTACAGTAGAGGTAGAGTACAGTGTAGTACAGTAGAGATAGAGTACAGTGGAGTAGAGTAGAGATAGATTACAGTGAAGCACAGCAGAGGTAGAGTAAAGTGGATCACAGTAGAGATAGAGTACAGTGGAGCACAGTAGAGGTAGAGTAGAGTGGAGCACAGTAGAGGTAGAGTACAGTGGAGTACAGTAGAGGTAGTGTACAGTGGAGCACAGTAGAGGTAGAGTACAGTGGAGTATAGTAGAGGTAGAGTACTGTAGAGCACAGTAGAGATAGAGTACAGTAGAGCACAGTAGAGGTAGAGTACAGTGGAGCACAGTAGAGGTAGAGTACAGTGGAGCACAGTAGAGGTAGAGTACAGTGGAGCACATTAGAGGTAGAGTACAGTGGAGTACAGTAGAGGTAGTGTACAGTGGAGCACAGTAGAGGTAGAGTACAGTGGAGCAAAGTAGAGGTAGAGTACAGTGGGGTACAGTAGAAATAGAGTACAGTGGAGCACAGTTGAGTAGAGTACAGTAGAGCACAGTAGAGGTAGAGTACAGTGGAGCACAGTAGAGATAGAGTATAGTGGAGTACAGTAGAGGAAGAGTACAGTGGAGTACATTGGAGCACAGTAGAGGTGGAGTACAGTAGAGTACAGTATAGGTAGAGTACAGTGGAGTGCAATAGAGATAGAGTACAGTGGAGTAGAGTAGATATAGAGTACAGTGGAGCACAGCAGAGATAGAGTACAGTGGATCACAGTAGAGATAGAGTGCAGTGGAGTACAGTGGAGCACAGTAGAGGTAGAGTAAAGTGGAGAACAGTAGAGATAGAGTACAGTGGAGTACAGTAGAGGTGGAGTACAGTAGAGTATAGTAGAGGTAGAGTACAGTGGACTACAGTAGAGATAGAGTACAGTGGAACACAGTAGAGGTAGAGTACAGTGGAGCACAGTAGAGGTAGAGTACAGTGGAGCACAGTAGAGGTAGAGTACAGTGGAGTACAGTAGATGTAGTGTATAGTGGAGCACAGTAGAGGTAGAGTACAGTGGAGCACAGTAGAGGTAGAGTACAGTGGGGTACAGTAGAAATAGAGTACAGTGGAGCACAGTAGAGTAGAGTACAGTAGAGCACAGTAGAGGTAGAGTACAGAGGAGCACAGTAGAGATAGAGTACAGTAGAGCAGAGTAGAGGTAGAGTACAGTGGAGTACAGTACAGGTAGAGTACAGTGGGGTACAGTAGAAATAGAGTACAGTGGAGCACAGTAGAGTAGAGTACAGTAGAGCACAGTAGAGGTAGAGTACAGTGGAGCACAGTAGAGGTAGAGTACAGTGGAGCACAGTAGAGGTAGAGTACAGTGGAGCACAGTAGAGATAGAGTACAGTAGAGCACAGTAGAGGTAGAGTACAGTGGAGTATAGTAGAGGTAGAGTACAGTGGAGTACAGTAGAGGTAGAGTACAGTGGAGAATAGTAGATGTAGAGTACAGTGGAGCACAGTAGAGGTAGAGTACAGTGGGGTACAGTAGAAATAGAGTACAGTGGAGCACAGTAGAGTAGAGTACAGTAGAGCACAGTAGAGGTAGAGTACAGTGGAGCACAGTAGAGATAGAGTACAGTGGAGTACAGTAGAGGTAGAGTACAGTGGAGTACAGAGTAGCACAGTAGAGGTGGAGTACAGTAGAGTACAGTAGAGGTAGAGTACAGTGTAGTACAGTAGAGATAGAGTACAGTGGAGTAGAGTAGAGATAGATTACAGTGAAGCACAGCAGAGGTAGAGTAAAGTGGATCACAGTAGAGATAGAGTACAGTGGAGTACAGTGGAGCACAGTAGAGGTAGAGTAGAGTGGAGCACAGTAGAGGTAGAGTACAGTGGAGTACAGTAGAGGTAGTGTACAGTGGAGCACAGTAGAGGTAGAGTACAGTGGAGTATAGTAGAGGTAGAGTACTGTAGAGCACAGTAGAGATAGAGTACAGTAGAGCACAGTAGAGGTAGAGTACAGTGGAGCACAGTAGAGGAAGAGTACAGTGTAGTACAGTAGAGATAGAGTACAGTGGAGTACAGTAGAGATAGAGTACAGTCGAACACAGTAGTGATAAGTGCAGTGGAGTATAGTAGAGGTAGAGTACAGTGGAGTACAGTAGATGTAGAGTACAGTGGAGTACAGTAGAGGTAGAGTAGAGTGGAGCACATTAGAGGTGGAGTAGAGTAGAGTACAGTAGAGGTAGAGTACAGTGGAGTAGAGTAGAAGTAGAGTACAGTGGAGCACAGTAGAGTTAGAGTAGAGTGGAGTACAGTAGAGGTAGAGTACAGTGGAGTACAGTAGAGGTAGAGTACAGTGGATCACAGTAGAGATAGAGTACAGTGGAGTACAGTGGAGCACAGTAGAGGTATAGTACAGTGGAGCACAGTAGAGATAGATTACAGTGGAGTAGAGTAGAGATAGAGTACAGTGGAGTACAGTAGAGGTAGAGTACAGTGGAGCAGAGTAGAGGTAGAGTACAGTGGAGTACAGTAGAGGTAGAGCACAGTGGAGCAAAGTAGAGGTAGAGTACAGTGGAGCACAGTAGAGATAGAGTACAGTAGAGCACAGTAGAGGTAGAGTACAGTGGAGTATAGTAGAGGTAGAGTACAGTGGAGTACAGTAGAGGTAGAGTACAGTGGAGAATAGTAGATGTAGAGTACAGTGGAGCACAATAGAGGTAGAGTACAGTGGAGCACAGTAGAGGTAGAGTACAGTGGGGTACAGTAGAAATAGAGTACAGTGGAGCACAGTAGAGTAGAGTACAGTAGAGCACAGTAGAGGTAGAGTACAGTGGAGCACAGTAGAGATAGAGTACAGTGGAGTACAGTAGAGGTAGAGTACAGTTGAGTACAGAGGAGCACAGTAGAGGTGGAGTACAGTAGAGTACAGTAGAGGTAGAGTACAGTGTAGTACAGTAGAGATAGAGTACAGTGGAGCACAGTAGAGGTAGAGTACAGTGGAGCAAAGTAGAGGTAGAGTACAGTGGAGCACAGTAGAGGTAGAGTAGAGTGGAGCACAGTAGAGGTAGAGTACAGTGGAGTACAGTAGAGGTAGTGTACAGTGGAGCACAGTAGAGGTAGAGTACAGTGGAGCACAGTAGAGGTAGAGTATAGTGGAGTATAGTAGAGGTAGAGTACTGTAGAGCACAGTAGAGATAGAGTACAGTAGAGCACAGTAGAGGTAGAGTACAGTGGAGCACAGTAGAGGAAGAGTAAATGTGTAGTACAGTAGAGATAGAGTACAGTGGAGTACAGTAGAGATAGAGTACAGTCGAACACAGTAGTGATAAGTTCAGTGGAGTATAGTAGAGGTAGAGTACAGTGGAGTACAGTAGATGTAGAGTACAGTGGAGTACAGTAGAGGTAGAGTAGAGTGGAGCACATTAGAGGTGTAGTAGAGTAGAGTACAGTAGAGGTAGAGTACAGTGGAGTAGAGTACAAGTAGAGTACAGTGGAGTACAGTAGAGGTAGAGTAGAGTGGAGTACAGTAGAGGTAGAGTAGAGTGGAGCACAGTAGAGGTAGAGTACAGTGGAGTACAGTGGAGCACAGTAGAGGTGGAGTACAGTAGAGTACAGTAGAGGTAGAGTGCAGTGGAGCACAGTAGAGGTAGAGTACAGTGGAGTACAGTTGAGTACAGTAGAGGTGGAGTACAGTAGAGTACAGAAGAGGTAGAGAACAGTACAGTACAGTAGAGGTAGAGTACAGTGGAGTACAGTAGAGATAGAGTACAGTAGAGCACAGTAGAGGTAGATTACAGTGGAGTAGAGTAGAGATAGAGTACAGTGGAGTACAGTAGAGGTAGAGAACAGTACAGTACAGTAGAGGTAGAGTACAGTGGAGTACAGTAGAGGTAGAGTACAGTAGAGCACAGTAGAGGTAGAGTACAGTGGAGTACAGTAGAGGTAGAGTACAGTGGAGCACAGTAGAGCTAGAGTACAGTGGAGTACAGTAGAGGTAGAGTACAGTGGAGCACAGTAGAGCTAGAGTACAGTGGAGTACAGTGGAGCACAGTAGAGGTGGAGTACAGTAGAGTAGAGTATAGGTTGAGTACAGTGGAGTACAGTAGAGATAGAGTAGAGTGGAGTAGAGTAGAGATAGAGTACAGTGGATTAGAGTAGAGATAGAGTACAGTGGAGTATAGTTGAGGTAGAGTACAGTGGAGTACAGTAGAGGTAGAGTACAGTGGAGTACAGTAGAGGTAGAGAACAGTGCAGTACAGTAGAGGTAGAGTAGAGTGGAGTACAGTAGAGGTAGAGTACAGTAGAGCACAGTAGAGGTAGAATACAGTGGAGTACAGTAGTGGTAGAGTACAGTGGAGTACAGTAGAGGTAGAGTACAGTGGAGCACAGTAGAGGTAGAGTACAGTGGAGCACAGTAGAGGTAGAGAACAGTACAGTACATTAGAGGTAGAGTAAAGTGGAGTACAGTAGAGGTAGAGTACAGTAGAGCACAGTAGAGGTAGAATACAGTGGAGTACAGTAGAGGTAGAGTACAGTGGAGTAAAGTAGAGCTAGAGTACAGTGGAGTACAGAAGAGATAGGGTACAGTGGAGCACAGTAGAGGTAGAGTACAGTGGAGCACAGTAGAGGTAGAGTACAGTGGAGCACAGTAGAGGTAGAGTACAGTGGAGCACAGTAGAGGTACAGTACAGTGGAGTACAGTGGAGCACAGTAGAGGTGGAGTACAGTAGAGTACAGTAGAGGTAGAGTAAAGTAGAGTACAGTGGAGTACAGTAGAGGTGGAGTACAGTAGAGTACAGTAGAGGTAGAGAACAGTACAGTACAGTAGAGGCAGAGTACAGTGGAGTACAGTAGAGGTAGAGTACAGTAGAGCACAGTAGAGGTAGAATACAGTGGAGTACAGTAGAGGTAGAGTACAGTGGAGTACAGTAGAGGTAGAGTACAGTGGAGTACAGTAGAGGTAGAGAACAGTACAGTACAGTAGAGGTAGAGTACACTGGAGTAGAGTAGAGGTAGAGTACAGTAGAGCACAGTAGACGTAGAATACAGTGGAGTACAGTAGAGGTAGAGTACAGTGGAGTACAGTAGAGGTAGAGTACAGTGGAGTACAGTAGAGGTAGAGTACAGTGGAGCACAGTAGAGGTAGAGTACAGTGGAGTACAGTAGAGGTAGAGTACAGTGGAGCACAGTAGAGCTAGAGTACAGTGGAGTACAGTGGAGCACAGTAGAGGTGGAGTACAGTAGAGTAGAGTATAGGTTGAGTACAGTGGAGTACAGTAGAGATAGAGTAGAGTGGAGTAGAGTAGAGATAGAGTACAGTGGATTAGAGTAGAGATAGAGTACAGTGGAGTATAGTTGAGGTAGAGTACAGTGGAGTACAGTAGAGGTAGACTACAGTGGAGTACAGTAGAGGTAGAGAACAGTACAGTACAGTAGAGGTAGAGTAGAGTGGAGTACAGTGGAGTATAGTTGAGGTAGAGTACAGTGGAGTACAGTAGAGGTAGAGTACAGTGGAGTACAGTAGAGGTAGAGTACAGTGGAGTACAGTAGAGGTAGAGAACAGTGCAGTACAGTAGAGGTAGAGTAGAGTGGAGTACAGTAGAGGTAGAGTACGGTAGAGCACAGTAGAGGTAGAATACAGTGGAGTACAGTAGTGGTAGAGTACAGTGGAGTACAGTAGAGGTAGAGTACAGTGGAGTACAGAAGAGATAGAGTACAGTGGAGCACAGTAGAGGTAGAGTACAGTGGAGCACAGTAGAGGTAGAGAACAGTACAGTACAGTAGAGGTAGAGTAAAGTGGAGTACAGTAGAGGTAGAGTACAGTAGAGCACAGTAGAGGTAGAATACAGTGGAGTACAGTAGAGGTAGAGTACAGTAGAGTAAAGTAGAGCTAGAGTACAGTGGAGTACAGAAGAGATAGGGTACAGTGGAGCACAGTAGAGGTAGAGTACAGTGGAGCACAGTAGAGGTAGAGTACAGTGGAGCACAGTAGAGGTAGAGTACAGTGGAGTACAGTAGAGGTAGAGTACAGTGGAGTACAGTGGAGCACAGTAGAGGTGGAGTACAGTAGAGTACAGTAGAGGTAGAGTAAAGTAGAGTACAGTGGAGTACAGTAGAGGTGGAGTACAGTAGAGTACAGTAGAGGTAGAGAACAGTACAGTACAGTAGAGGCAGAGTACAGTGGAGTAGAGTAGAGGTAGAGTACAGTAGAGCACAGTAGAGGTAGAATACAGTGGAGTACAGTAGAGGTAGAGTACAGTGGAGTACAGTAGAGGTAGAGTACAGTGGAGTACAGTAGAGGTAGAGAACAGTACAGTACAGTAGAGGTAGAGTACACTGGAGTAGAGTAGAGGTAGAGTACAGTAGAGCACAGTAGAGGTAGAATACAGTGGAGTACAGTAGAGGTAGAGTACAGTGGAGTACAGTAGAGGTAGAGTACAGTGGAGTACAGTAGAGGTAGAGTACAGTGGAGCACAGTAGAGGTAGAGTACAGTGGAGTACAGTAGAGGTAGAGTACAGTGGAGCACAGTAGAGCTAGAGTACAGTGGAGTACAGTGGAGCACAGTAGAGGTGGAGTACAGTAGAGTAGAGTATAGGTTGAGTACAGTGGAGTACAGTAGAGATAGAGTAGAGTGGAGTAGAGTAGAGATAGAGTACAGTGGATTAGAGTAGAGATAGAGTACAGTGGAGTATAGTTGAGGTAGAGTACAGTGGAGTACAGTAGAGGTAGACTACAGTGGAGTACAGTAGAGGTAGAGAACAGTACAGTACAGTAGAGGTAGAGTAGAGTGGAGTACAGTGGAGTATAGTTGAGGTAGAGTACAGTGGAGTACAGTAGAGGTAGAGTACAGTGGAGTACAGTAGAGGTAGAGTACAGTGGAGTACAGTAGAGGTAGAGAACAGTGCAGTACAGTAGAGGTAGAGTAGAGTGGAGTACAGTAGAGGTAGAGTACGGTAGAGCACAGTAGAGGTAGAATACAGTGGAGTACAGTAGTGGTAGAGTACAGTGGATTAGAGTAGAGATAGAGTACAGTGGAGTATAGTTGAGGTAGAGTAGAGTGGAGTACAGTAGAGGTAGAGTACAGTGTAGTACATTAGAGATAGAGTACAGTGGAGTAGAGTAGAGATAGAGTACAGTGGAGCACAACAGAGGTAGAGTAAAGTAGATCACAGTAGAGATAGAGTACAGTGGAGTACAGTGGAGCACAGTAGAGGTATAGTACAGTGGAGCACAGTAGAGATAGATTACAGTGGAGTAGAGTAGAGATAGAGTACAGTGGAGTACAGTAGAGGTAGAGTACAGCGGAGCAGAGTAGATGTAGAGTACAGTGGAGTACAGTAGAGGTAGAGCACAGTAGAGCAGAGTAGAGGTAGAGTACAGTGGAGTACAGTAGAGGTAGAGCACAGCAGAGGTAGAGTACAGTGGATCACAGTAGAGATAGAGTACAGTGGAGTACAGTGGAGCACAGTAGAGGTATAGTACAGTGGAGCACAGTAGATATAGATTATAGTGGAGTAGAGTAGAGATAGAGTACAGTGGAGTACAGTAGAGGTAGAGTACAGTGGAGCACAGTAGAGGTAGAGTAGAGTGGAGCACAGTATAGGTAGAGTACAGTGGAGTACAGTAGAGGTAGTGTACAGTGGAGCACAGTAGAAGTAGAGTACAGTGGAGCACAGTAGAGGTAGAGTACAGTGGAGTATAGTAGAGGTAGAGTACTGTAGAGCACAGTAGAGATAGAGTACAGTAGAGCACAGTAGAGGTAGAGTACAGTGGAGCACAGTAGAGGAAGAGTACAGTGTAGTACAGTAGAGATAGAGTACAGTGGAGTACAGTAGAAATAGAGTAGAGTCGAACACAGTAGAGATAAGTGCAGTGGAGTATAGTAGAGGTAGAGTACAGTGGAGTACAGTAGAGGTAGAGTAGAGTGGAGCACATTATAGGTGGAGTAGAGTACAGTAGAGGTAGAGTACAGTGGAGTACAGTAGAAGTAGAGTAAAGTGGATCACAGTAGAGATAGAGTACAGTGGAGTACAGTGGAGCACAGTAGAGGTAGAGTACAGTGGAGCACAGTAGAGGTAGAGTACAGTGGAGTACAGTAGAGGTAGAGTAAAGTGGATCACAGTAGAGATAGAGTACAGTGGAGTACAGTGGAGCACAGTAGAGGTAGAGTACAGTGGAGCACAGTAGAGGTAGAGTACAGTGGAGCACAGTAGAGGTAGAGTACAGTGGAGCACAGTAGAGGTAGAGTACAGTGGAGTACAGTGGAGCACAGTAGAGGTAGAGTACAGTGGAGCACAGTAGAGGTTGAGTACAGTGGAGTACAGTAGAGGTAGAGTAAAGTGGATCACAGTAGAGATAGAGTACAGTGGAGTACAGTGGAGCACAGTAGAGGTAGAGTACAGTGGAGCACAGTAGAGGTAGAGTACAGTGGAGCACAGTAGAGGTAGAGTAGAGTGGAGCACAGTAGAGGTAGAGTACAGTGGAGTACAGTAGAGGTAGTGTACAGTGGAGCACAGTAGAGGTAGAGTACAGTGGAGTATAGTAGAGGTAGAGTACTGTAGAGCACAGTAGAGATAGAGTACAGTAGAGCACAGTAGAGGTAGAGTACAGTGGAGCACAGTAGAGGTAGAGTACAGTGTAGTACAGTAGAGATAGAGTACAGTGGAGTACAGTAGAGATAGAGTACAGTCGAACACAGTAGTGATAAGTGCAGTGGAGTATAGTAGAGGTAGAGTACAGTGGAGTACAGTAGATGTAGAGTACAGTGGAGTACAGTAGAGGTAGAGTAGAGTGGAGCACATTAGAGGTGGAGTAGAGTAGAGTACAGTAGAGGTAGAGTACAGTGGAGTAGAATAGAAGTAGAGTACAGTGGAGCACAGTAGAGTTAGAGTAGAGTGGAGTACAGTAGAGGTAGAGTACAGTGGAGTACAGTAGAGGTAGAGTACAGTGGATCACAGTAGAGATAGAGTACAGTGGAGTACAGTGGAGCACAGTAGAGGTATAGTACAGTGGAGCACAGTAGAGATAGATTACAGTGGAGTAGAGTAGAGATAGACTACAGTGGAGTACAGTAGAGGTAGAGTACAGTGGAGCAGAGTAGAGGTAGAGTACAGTGGAGTACAGTAGAGGTAGAGCACAGTGGAGCACAGTAGAGGTAGAGTACAGTGGAGCACAGTAGAGATAGAGTACAGTAGAGCACAGTAGAGGTAGAGTACAGTGGAGTATAGTAGAGGTAGAGTACAGTGGAGTACAGTAGAGGTAGAGTACAGTGGAGAATAGTAGATGTAGAGTACAGTGGAGCACAGTAGAGGTAGAGTACAGTGGAGCACAGTAGAGGTAGAGTACAGTGGGGTACAGTAGAAATAGAGTACAGTGGAGCACAGTAGAGTAGAGTACAGTAGAGCACAGTAGAGGTAGAGTACAGTGGAGTACAGTAGAGGTAGAGTACAGTGGAGTACAGTAGAGGTAGAGTACAGTGGAGTACAGTAGAGGTAGAGAACAGTACAGTACAGTAGAGGTAGAGTACACTGGAGTAGAGTAGAGGTAGAGTACAGTAGAGCACAGTAGAGGTAGAATACAGTGGAGTACAGTAGAGGTAGAGTACAGTGGAGTACAGTAGAGGTAGAGTACAGTGGAGTACAGTAGAGGTAGAGTACAGTGGAGCACAGTAGAGGTAGAGTACAGTGGAGTACAGTAGTGGTAGAGTACAGTGGAGCACAGTAGAGCTAGAGTACAGTGGAGTACAGTGGAGCACAGTAGAGGTGGAGTACAGTAGATTAGAGTATAGGTTGAGTACAGTGGAGTACAGTAGAGATAGAGTAGAGTGGAATAGAGTAGAGATAGAGTACAGTGGATTAGAGTAGAGATAGAGTACAGTGGAGTATAGTTGAGGTAGAGTACAGTGGAGTACAGTAGATGTAGACTACAGTGGAGTACAGTAGAGGTAGAGAACAGTACAGTACAGTAGAGGTAGAGTAGAGTGGAGTACAGTGGAGTATAGTTGAGGTAGAGTACAGTGGAGTACAGTAGAGGTAGAGTACAGTGGAGTACAGTAGAGGTAGAGTACAGTGGAGTACAGTAGAGGTAGAGAACAGTGCAGTACAGTAGAGGTAGAGTAGAGTGGAGTACAGTAGAGGTAGAGTACAGTAGAGCACAGTAGAGGTAGAATACAGTGGAGTACAGTAGTGGTAGAGTACAGTGGAGTACAGTAGAGGTAGAGTACAGTGGAGTACAGAAGAGATAGAGTACAGTGGAGCACAGTAGAGGTAGAGTACAGTGGAGCACAGTAGAGGTAGAGAACAGTACAGTACAGTAGAGGTAGAGTAAAGTGGAGTACAGTAGAGGTAGAGTACAGTAGAGCACAGTAGAGGTAGAATACAGTGGAGTACAGTAGAGGTAGAGTACAGTAGAGTAAAGTAGAGCTAGAGTACAGTGGAGTACAGAAGAGATAGGGTACAGTGGAGCACAGTAGAGGTAGAGTACAGTGGAGCACAGTAGAGGTAGAGTACAGTGGAGCACAGTAGAGGTAGAGTACAGTGGAGTACAGTAGAGGTAGAGTACAGTGGCGTACAGTAGAGGTAGAGTACAGTGGAGCACAGTAGAGGTAGAGTACAGTGGAGTACAGTGGAGCACAGTAGAGGTGGAGTACAGTAGAGTACAGTAGAGGTAGAGTAAAGTAGAGTACAGTGGAGTGGAGTACAGTACAGGTGGAGTACAGTAGAGTACAGTAGAGGTAGAGAACAGTACAGTACAGTAGAGGTGGAGTACAGTAGAGTACAGTAGAGGTAGAGAACAGTACAGTACAGTAGAGGTAGAGTACAGTGGAGTACAGTAGAGGTAGAGTACAGTGGAGCACAGTAGAGGTAGAGTACAGTAGAGCACAGTAGAGGTAGAGTACAGTGGAGTACAGTAGAGGTAGAGTACAGTGGAGCACAGTAGAGGTAGAGTACAGTGGAGTACAGTAGAGGTAGAGTACAGTGGAGCACAGTAGAGCTAGAGTACAGTGGAGTACAGTGGAGCACAGTAGAGGTGGAGTACAGTAGAGTAGAGTATAGGTTGAGTACAGTGGAGTACAGTAGAGATAGAGTAGAGTGGAGTAGAGTAGAGATAGAGTACAGTGGAGTACAGTAGAGGTAGAGTACAGTGGAGCACAGTAGAGCTAGAGTACAGTGGAGTACAGTGGAGCACAGTAGAGGTGGAGTACAGTAGAGTAGAGTATAGGTTGAGTACAGTGGAGTACAGTAGAGATAGAGTACAGTGGATTAGAGTAGAGATAGAGTACAGTGGAGTATAGTTGAGGTAGAGTACAGTGGAGTACAGTAGAGGTAGAGTACAGTGGAGTACAGTAGAGGTAGAGTACAGTAGAGCACAGTAGAGGTAGAGTACAGTGGAGTACAGTAGAGGTAGAGTACAGTGGAGCACAGTAGAGGTAGAGTACAGTGGAGTACAGTAGAGGTAGAGTACAGTGGAGCACAGTAGAGCTAGAGTACAGTGGAGTACAGTGGAGCACAGTAGAGGTGGAGTACAGTAGAGTAGAGTATAGGTTGAGTACAGTGGAGTAGAGTAGAGATAGAGTAGAGTGGAGTAGAGAAGAGATAGAGTACAGTGGATTAGAGTAGAGATAGAGTACAGTGGAGTATAGTTGAGGTAGAGTACAGTGGAGTACAGTAGAGGTAGAGTACAGTGGAGTACAGTAGAGGTAGAGAACAGTGCAGTACAGTAGAGGTAGAGTAGAGTGGAGTACAGTAGAGGTAGAGTACAGTAGAGCACAGTAGAGGTAGAATACAGTGGAGTACAGTAGTGGTAGAGTACAGTGGAGTACAGTAGAGGTAGATTACAGTGGAGCACAGTAGAGGTAGAGTACAGTGGAGCACAGTAGAGGTAGAGAACAGTACAGTACAGTAGAGGTAGAGTAAAGTACAGTACAGTAGAGGTGGAGTACAGTAGAGTACAGTAGAGGTAGAGAACAGTACAGTACAGTAGAGGTAGAGTACAGTGGAGTACAGTAGAGGTAGAGTACAGTGGAGCACAGTAGAGGTAGAGTACAGTAGAGCACAGTAGAGGTAGAGTACAGTGGAGTACAGTAGAGGTAGAGTACAGTGGAGCACAGTAGAGGTAGAGTACAGTGGAGTACAGTAGAGGTAGAGTACAGTGGAGCACAGTAGAGCTAGAGTACAGTGGAGTACAGTGGAGCACAGTAGAGGTGGAGTACAGTAGAGTACAGTAGAGGTAGAGAACAGTACAGTACAGTAGAGGTGGAGTACAGTAGAGTACAGTAGAGGTAGAGAACAGTACAGTACAGTAGAGGCAGAGTACAGTGGAGTACAGTAGAGGTAGAGTACAGTAGAGCACAGTAGAGGTAGAATACAGTGGAGTACAGTAGAGGTAGAGTACAGTGGAGTACAGTAGAGGTAGAGTACAGTGGAGTACAGTAGAGGTAGAGAACAGTACAGTACAGTAGAGGTAGAGTACAGTGGAGTAGAGTAGAGGTAGAGTACAGTAGAGCACAGTAGAGGTAGAATACAGTGGAGTACAGTAGAGGTAGAGTACAGTGGAGTACAGTAGAGGTAGAGTACAGTGGAGTACAGTAGAGGTAGAGTACAGTGGAGTACAGTAGAGGTAGAGTACAGTGGAGCACAGTAGAGGTAGAGTACAGTGGAGTACAGTGGAGCAGAGTAGAGGTGGAGTACAGTAGAGTACAGTAGAGGTAGAGTACAGTGGAGCACAGTAGAGGTAGAGTACAGTGGAGTACAGTGGAGTACAGTAGAGGTGGAGTAGAGTAGAGTACAGTAGAGGTAGAGAACAGTACAGTACAGTAGAGGTAGAGTACAGTGGAGTACAGTAGAGGTAGAGTACAGTAGAGCACAGTAGAGATAGAGTACAGTGGAGTACAGTGGAGCACAGTAGAGGTGGAGTACAGTAGAGTAGAGTATAGGTTGAGTACAGTGGAGTACAGTAGAGATAGAGTAGAGTGGAGTAGAGTAGAGATAGAGTACAGTGGATTAGAGTAGAGATAGAGTACAGTGGAGTATAGTTGAGGTAGAGTACAGTGGAGTACAGTAGAGGTAGACTACAGTGGAGTACAGTAGAGGTAGAGAACAGTACAGTACAGTAGAGGTAGAGTAGAATGGAGTACAGTAGAGGTAGAGTACAGTAGAGCACAGTAGAGGTAGAATACAGTGGAGTACATTAGAGGTAGAGTACAGTGGAGTACAGTAGAGGTAGAGTACAGTGGAGAACAGAAGAGATAGAGTACAGTGGAGCACCGTAGAGGTAGAGTACAGTGGAGCACAGTAGAGGTAGAGTACAGTGGAGCACAGTAGAGGTAGAGTACAGTGGAGGACAGTAGAGGTAGAGTACAGTGGAGTACAGTAGAGGTAGAGTACAGTGGAGCAGAGTAGAGGTAGAGTACAGTGGAGTACAGTGGAGCAGAGTAGAGGTGGAGTACAGTAGAGTACAGTAGAGGTAGAGTACAGTGGAGCACAGTAGAGGTAGAATACATTGGAGTACAGTGGAGTACAGTAGAGGTGGAGTACAGTAGAGTACAGTAGAGGTAGAGAACAGTACAGTACAGTAGAGGTAGAGTACAGTGGAGTACAGTAGAGGTAGAGTACAGTAGAGCACAGTAGAGATAGAATACAGTGGAGTACAGTAGAGGTAGAGTACAGTGGAGTACAGTAGAGGTAGAGTAAAGTGTAGTACAGTAGAGGTAGAGAATAGTAGAGTACAGTAGAGGTAGAGTACAGTGGAGTACAGTAGAGGTAGAGTACAGTAGAGCACAGTAGAGGTAGAATACAGTGGAGTACAGTAGAGGTAGAGTACAGTGTAGTACATTAGAGATAGAGTACAGTGGAGTAGAGTAGAGATAGAGTACAGTGGAGCACAACAGAGGTAGAGTAAAGTAGATCACAGTAGAGATAGAGTACAGTGGAGTACAGTGGAGCACAGTAGAGGTATAGTACAGTGGAGCACAGTAGAGATAGATTACAGTGGAGTAGAGTAGAGATAGAGTACAGTGGAGTACAGTAGAGGTAGAGTACAGTGGAGCAGAGTAGATGTAGAGTACAGTGGAGTACAGTAGAGGTAGAGCACAGTAGAGCAGAGTAGAGGTAGAGTACAGTGGAGTACAGTAGAGGTAGAGCACAGTGGAACACTCTAGAGGTAGAGTACAGTGGAGCACAGCAGAGGTAGAGTACAGTGGATCACAGTAGAGATAGAGTACAGTGGAGTACAGTGGAGCACAGTAGAGGTATAGTACAGTGGAGCACAGTAGATATAGATTATAGTGGAGTAGAGTAGAGATAGAGTACAGTGGAGTACAGTAGAGGTAGAGTACAGTGGAGCACAGTAGAGGTAGAGTAGAGTGGAGCACAGTATAGGTAGAGTACAGTGGAGTACAGTAGAGGTAGTGTACAGTGGAGCACAGTAGAGGTAGAGTACAGTGGAGCACAGTAGAGGTAGAGTACAGTGGAGTATAGTAGAGGTAGAGTACTGTAGAGCACAGTAGAGATAGAGTACAGTAGAGCACAGTAGAGGTAGAGTACAGTGGAGCACAGTAGAGGAAGAGTACAGTGTAGTACAGTAGAGATAGAGTACAGTGGAGTACAGTAGAGATAGAGTAGAGTCGAACACAGTAGAGATAAGTGCAGTGGAGTATAGTAGAGGTAGAGTACAGTGGAGTACAGTAGAGGTAGAGTAGAGTGGAGCACATTATAGGTGGAGTAGAGTACAGTAGAGGTAGAGTACAGTGGAGTACAGTAGAAGTAGAGTACAGTGGAGCACAGTAGAGGTAGAGTAGAGTGGAGTACAGTAGAGGTAGAGTACAGTGGAGTACAGTAGAGGTAGAGTACAGTGGAGCAGAGTAGAGATAGAGTAAAGTGGAGCACAGCAGAGGTAGAGTACAGTGGAGCACAGTAGAGGTAGAGTAGAGTGGAGCACATTATAGGTGGAGTAGAGTACAGTAGAGGTAGAGTACAGTGGAGTACAGTAGAAGTAGAGTACAGTGGAGCACAGTAGAGGTAGAGTAGAGTGGAGCACAGTATAGGTAGAGTAAAGTGGAGTACAGTAGAGGTAGTGTACAGTGGAGCACAGTAGAGGTAGAGTACAGTGGAGCACAGTAGAGGTAGAGTACAGTGGAGTATAGTAGAGGTAGAGTACTGTAGAGCACAGTAGAGATAGAGTACAGTAGAGAACAGTAGAGGTAGAGTACAGTGGAGCACAGTAGAGGAAGAGTACAGTGTAGAACAGTAGAGATAGAGTACAGTGGAGTACAGTAGAGATAGAGTAGAGTCGAACACAGTAGAGATAAGTGCAGTGGAGTATAGTAGAGGTAGAGTACAGTGGAGTACAGTAGAGGTAGAGTACAGTGGAGTACAGTAGAGGTAGAGTAGAGTGGAGCACATTATAGGTGGAGTAGAGTACAGTAGAGGTAGAGTACAGTGGAGTACAGTAGAAGTAAAGTACAGTGGAGCACAGTAGAGGTAGAGTAGAGTGGAGTACAGTAGAGGTAGAGTACAGTGGAGTACAGTAGAGGTAGAGTACAGTGGAGCAGAGTAGAGGTAGAGTACAGTGGAGTATAGTTGAGGTAGACTACAGTGGAGTACAGTAGAGATAGAGTACAGTAGAGCAGAGTAGAGGTAGAGTACAGTGGAGTACAGTAGAGGTAGAGCACAGTAGAGCAGAGTAGAGGTAGAGTACAGTGGAGTACAGTAGAGGTATAGCACAGTGGAGCACTGTAGAGGTAGAGTACAGTGGAGTACAGTAGAGGTAGAGTACAGTGGAGTACAGTGGAGCACAGTAGAGGTGGAGTACAGTAGAGTACAGTAGAGGTAGAGTACAGTGGAGCACAGTAGAGGTAGAGTACAGTGGAGTACAGTGGAGTACAGTAGAGGTGGAGTACAGTAGAGTACAGTAGAGGTAGAGAACAGTACAGTACAGTAAAGGTAGAGTACAGTGGAGTACAGTAGAGGTAGAGTACAGTAGAACACATTAGAGGTAGAATACAGTGGAGTACAGTAGAGGTAGAGTACAGTGGAGTACAGTAGAGGTAGAGTACAGTGGAGTACAGTATAGGTAGAGAACAGTACAGTACAGTAGAGGTAGAGTAGAGTGGAGTAGAGTAGAGGTAGAGTACAGTAGAGCACAGTAGAGGTAGAATACAGTGGAGTACAGTAGAGGTAGAGTACAGTGGAGTACAGTAGAGGTAGAGTACAGTAGAGCAGAGTAGAGGTAGAGTACAGTGGAGTACAGTAGAGGTAGAGTACAGTGGAGTACAGAAGAGATAGAGTACAGTGGAGCACAGTAGAGGTAGAGTACAGTGGAGCACAGTAGAGGTAGAGTACAGTGGAGCACAGTAGAGGTAGAGTACAGTGGAGTACAGTAGAGGTAGAGTACAGTGGAGCACAGTAGAGGTAGAGTACAGTGGAGTACAGTGGAGCACAGTAGAGGTGGAGTACAGTAGAGTACAGTAGAGGTAGAGTGCAGTGGAGCACAGTAGAGGTAGAGTACAGTGGAGTACAGTTGAGTACAGTAGAGGTGGAGTACAGTAGAGTACAGAAGAGGTAGAGAACAGTACAGTACAGTAGAGGTAGAATACAGTGGAGTACAGTAGAGGTAGAGTACAGTGGAGTACAGTAGAGGTAGAGTACAGTGGAGTACAGTAGAGGTAGAGAACAGTACAGTACAGTAGAGGTAGAGTACAGTAGAGCACAGTAGAGGTAGAATACAGTGGAGTACAGTAGAGGTAGAGTACAGTGGAGTACAGTAGAGGTAGAGTACAGTGGAGTACAGTAGAGGTAGAGTACAGTGGAGCACAGTAGAGGTAGAGTACAGTGGAGTACAGTAGAGGTAGAGTACAGTGGAGCACAGTAGAGCTAGAGTACAGTGGAGTACAGTGGAGTACAGTAGAGATAGAGTAGAGTGGAGTAGAGTAGAGATAGAGTACAGTGGATTAGAGTAGAGATAGAGTACAGTGGAGTATAGTTGAGGTAGAGTACAGTGGAGTACAGTAGAGGTAGAGTACAGTGGAGTACAGTAGAGGTAGAGAACAGTGCAGTACAGTAGAGGTAGAGTAGAGTGGAGTACAGTAGAGGTAGAGTACAGTAGAGCACAGTAGAGGTAGAATACAGTGGAGTACAGTAGAGGTAGAGTACAGTGGAGTACAGTAGAGGTAGAGTACAGTGGAGTACGGAAGAGATAGAGTACAGTGGATCACAGTAGAGGTAGAGTACAGTGGAGCACAGTAGAGGTAGAGAACAGTACAGTACAGTAGAGGTAGAGTAAAGTGGAGTACAGTAGAGGTAGAGTACAGTAGACCACAGTAGAGGTAGAATACAGTGGAGTACAGTAGAGGTAGAGTACAGTGGAGTAAAGTAGAGGTAGAGTACAGTGGAGTACAGAAGAGATAGAGTACAGTGGAGCACAGTAGAGGTAGAGTACAGTGGAGCACAGTAGAGGTAGAGTACAGTGGAGCACAGTAGAGGTAGAGTACAGTGGAGTACAGTAGAGGTAGAGTACAGTGGCGTACAGTAGAGGTAGAGTACAGTGGAGCACAGTAGAGGTAGAGTACAGTGGAGTACAGTGGAGCACAGTAGAGGTGGAGTACAGTAGAGTACAGTAGAGGTAGAGTAAAGTGGAGTACAGTGGAGTACAGTAGAGGTGGAGTACAGTAGAGTACAGTAGAGGTAGAGAACAGTACAGTACAGTAGAGGCAGAGTACAGTGGAGTACAGTAGAGGTAGAGTACAGTAGAGCACAGTAGAGGTAGAATACAGTGGAGTACAGTAGAGGTAGAGTACAGTGGAGTACAGTAGAGGTAGAGAACAGTACAGTACAGTAGAGGTAGAGTACAGTGGAGTAGAGTAGAGGTAGAGTACAGTAGAGCACAGTAGAGGTAGAATACAGTGGAGTACAGTAGAGGTATAGTACAGTGGAGTACAGTAGAGGTAGAGTACAGTGGAGTACAGTAGAGGTAGAGTACAGTGGAGCACAGTAGAGGTAGAGTACAGTGGAGTACAGTAGAGGTAGAGTACAGTGGAGCACTGTAGAGGTGGAGTACAGTTGAGTAAAGTAGAGGTAGAGTACAGTGGAGCACAGTAGAGATAGAGTACAGTAGAGGTAGAGTACAGTGGAGTATAGTAGACGTAGAGTACAGTGGAGTATAGTTGAGGTAGACTACAGTGGAGTACAGTAGAGGTAGAGTACAGTGGAGTACAGTAGAGGTAGAGTACATTGGAGCACAGTAGAGGTAGAGTACAGTGGAGTATAGTTGAGGTAGACTACAGTGGAGTACAGTAGAGGTAGAGTACAGTGGAGTACAGTAGAGGTAGAGCACAGTAGAGCAGAGTAGAGGTAGAGTACAGTGGAGTACAGTAGAGGTAGAGCACAGTGGAGGACTGTAGAGATAGAGTACAGTGGAGCACAGTAGAGGTAGAGTACAGTGGAGCACAGTAGAGGTAGAGTACAGTGGAGCACATTAGAGGTAGAATACAGTGGAGTACAGTAGAGGTAGTGTACAGTGGAGCACAGTAGAGGTAGAGTACAGTGGAGCAAAGTAGAGGTAGAGTACAGTGGGGTACAGTAGAAATAGAGTACAGTGGAGCACAGTTGAGTAGAGTACAGTAGAGCACAGTAGAGGTAGAGTACAGTGGAGCACAGTAGAGATAGAGTACAGTGGAGTACAGTAGAGGAAGAGTACAGTGGAGTACATTGGAGCACAGTAGAGGTGGAGTACAGTAGAGTACAGTAGAGGTAGAGTACAGTGGAGTGCAATAGAGATAGAGTACAGTGGAGTAGAGTAGATATAGAGTACAGTGGAGCACAGCAGAGATAGAGTACAGAGGATCACAGTAGAGATAGAGTGCAGTGGAGTACAGTGGAGCACAGTAGAGGTAGAGTAAAGTGGAGAACAGTAGAGATAGAGTACAGTGGAGTACAGTAGAGGTGGAGTACAGTAGAGTATAGTAGAGGTAGAGTACAGTGGACTACAGTAGAGATAGAGTACAGTGGAACACAGTAGAGGTAGAGTACAGTGGAGCACAGTAGAGGTAGAGTACAGTGGAGCACAGTAGAGGTAGAGTACAGTGGAGTACAGTAGATGTAGTGTATAGTGGAGCACAGTAGAGGTAGAGTACAGTGGAGCACAGTAGAGGTAGAGTACAGTGGGGTACAGTAGAAATAGAGTACAGTGGAGCACAGTAGAGTAGAGTACAGTAGAGCACAGTAGATGTAGAGTACAGAGGAGCACAGTAGAGATAGAGTACAGTAGAGCAGAGTAGAGGTAGAGTACAGTGGAGTACAGTACAGGTAGAGTACAGTGGAGCACTGTAGAGGTGGAGTACAGTGGAGTACAGTAGAGGTAGAGTACAGTGGAGCACAGTAGAGATAGAGCACAGTAGAGGTAGAGTACAGTGGAGTACAGTAGAAATAGAGTACAGTGGAGCACAGTAGAGTAGAGTACAGTAGAGCACAGTAGAGGTAGAGTACAGTGGAGCACAGTAGAGGTAGAGTACAGTGGAGCACAGTAGAGGTAGAGTACAGTGGAGCACAGTAGAGATAGAGTACAGTAGAGCACAGTAGAGGTAGAGTACAGTGGAGTATAGTAGAGGTAGAGTACAGTGGAGTACAGTAGAGGTAGAGTACAGTGGAGAATAGTAGATGTAGAGTACAGTGGAGCACAGTAGAGGTAGAGTACAGTGGGGTACAGTAGAAATAGAGTACAGTGGAGCACAGTAGAGTAGAGTACAGTAGAGCACAGTAGAGGTAGAGTACAGTGGAGTACAGTAGAGGTAGAGTACAGTGGAGTACAGAGGAGCACAGTAGAGGTGGAGTACAGTAGAGTACAGTAGAGGTAGAGTACAGTGTAGTACAGTAGAGATAGAGTACAGTGGAGTAGAGTAGAGATAGATTACAGTGAAGCACAGCAGAGGTAGAGTAAAGTGGATCACAGTAGAGATAGAGTACAGTGGAGTACAGTGGAGCACAGTAGAGGTAGAGTGCAGTGGAGCACAGTAGAGGTAGAGTACAGTGGAGTACAGTAGAGGTATTGTACAGTGGAGCACAGTAGAGGTAGAGTACAGTGGAGTATAGTAGAGGTAGAGTACTGTAGAGCACAGTAGAGATAGAGTACAGTAGAGCACAGTAGAGGTAGAGTACAGTGGAGCACAGTAGAGGAAGAGTACAGTGTAGTACAGTAGAGATAGAGTACAGTGGAGTACAGTAGAGATAGAGTACAGTCGAACACAGTAGTGATAAGTGCAGTGGAGTATAGTAGAGGTAGAGTACAGTGGAGTACAGTAGATGTAGAGTACAGTGGAGTACAGTAGAGGTAGAGTAGAGTGGAGCACATTAGAGGTGGAGTAGAGTAGAGTACAGTAGAGGTAGAGTACAGTGGAGTAGAGTAGAAGTAGAGTACAGTGGAGCACAGTAGAGTTAGAGTAGAGTGGAGTACAGTAGAGGTAGAGTACAGTGGAGTACAGTAGAGGTAGAGTACAGTGGATCACAGTAGAGATAGAGTACAGTGGAGTACAGTGGAGCACAGTAGAGGTATAGTACAGTGGAGCACAGTAGAGATAGATTACAGTGGAGTAGAGTAGAGATAGAGTACAGTGGAGTACAGTAGAGGTAGAGTACAGTGGAGCAGAGTAGAGGTAGAGTACAGTGGAGTACAGTAGAGGTAGAGCACAGTGGAGCAAAGTAGAGGTAGAGTACAGTGGAGCACAGTAGAGATAGAGTACAGTAGAGCACAGTAGAGGTAGAGTACAGTGGAGTATAGTAGAGGTAGAGTACAGTGGAGTACAGTAGAGGTAGAGTACAGTGGAGAATAGTAGATGTAGAGTACAGTGGAGCACAGTAGAGGTAGAGTACAGTGGAGCACAGTAGAGGTAGAGTACAGTGGGGTACAGTAGAAATAGAGTACAGTGGAGCACAGTAGAGGTAGAGTATAGTGGAGTATAGTAGAGGTAGAGTACTGTAGAGCACAGTAGAGATAGAGTACAGTAGAGCACAGTAGAGGTAGAGTACAGTGGAGCACAGTAGAGGAAGAGTAAATGTGTAGTACAGTAGAGATAGAGTACAGTGGAGTACAGTAGAGATAGAGTACAGTCGAACACAGTAGTGATAAGTTCAGTGGAGTATAGTAGAGGTAGAGTACAGTGGAGTACAGTAGATGTAGAGTACAGTGGAGTACAGTAGAGGTAGAGTAGAGTGGAGCACATTAGAGGTGTAGTAGAGTAGAGTACAGTAGAGGTAGAGTACAGTGGAGTAGAGTACAAGTAGAGTACAGTGGAGTACAGTAGAGGTAGAGTAGAGTGGAGTACAGTAGAGGTAGAGTACAGTGGAGCACAGTAGAGGTAGAGTACAGTGGAGTACAGTGGAGCACAGTAGAGGTGGAGTACAGTAGAGTACAGTAGAGGTAGAGTGCAGTGGAGCACAGTAGAGGTAGAGTACAGTGGAGTACAGTTGAGTACAGTAGAGGTGGAGTACAGTAGAGTACAGAAGAGGTAGAGAACAGTACAGTACAGTAGAGGTAGAGTACAGTGGAGTACAGTAGAGATAGAGTACAGTAGAGCACAGTAGAGGTAGATTACAGTGGAGTAGAGTAGAGATAGAGTACAGTGGAGTACAGTAGAGGTAGAGAACAGTACAGTACAGTAGAGGTAGAGTACAGTGGAGTACAGTAGAGGTAGAGTACAGTAGAGCACAGTAGAGGTAGAGTACAGTGGAGTACAGTAGAGGTAGAGTACAGTGGAGCACAGTAGAGCTAGAGTACAGTGGAGTACAGTAGAGGTAGAGTACAGTGGAGCACAGTAGAGCTAGAGTACAGTGGAGTACAGTGGAGCACAGTAGAGGTGGAGTACAGTAGAGTAGAGTATAGGTTGAGTACAGTGGATTACAGTAGAGATAGAGTAGAGTGGAGTAGAGTAGAGATAGAGTACAGTGGATTAGAGTAGAGATAGAGTACAGTGGAGTATAGTTGAGGTAGAGTACAGTGGAGTACAGTAGAGGTAGAGTACAGTGGAGTACAGTAGAGGTAGAGAACAGTGCAGTACAGTAGAGGTAGAGTAGAGTGGAGTACAGTAGATGTAGTGTATAGTGAAGCACAGTAGAGGTAGAGTACAGTGGAGCACAGTAGAGGTAGAGTACAGTGGGGTACAGTAGAAATAGAGTACAGTGGAGCACAGTAGAGTAGAGTACAGTAGAGCACAGTAGATGTAGAGTACAGAGGAGCACAGTAGAGATAGAGTACAGTAGAGCAGAGTAGAGGTAGAGTACAGTGGAGTACAGTACAGGTAGAGTACAGTGGAGCACTGTAGAGGTGGAGTACAGTGGAGTACAGTAGAGGTAGAGTACAGTGGAGCACAGTAGAGATAGAGCACAGTAGAGGTAGAGTACAGTGGAGTACAGTAGAAATAGAGTACAGTGGAGCACAGTAGAGTAGAGTACAGTAGAGCACAGTAGAGGTAGAGTACAGTGGAGCACAGTAGAGGTAGAGTACAGTGGAGCACAGTAGAGGTAGAGTACAGTGGAGCACAGTAGAGATAGAGTACAGTAGAGCACAGTAGAGGTAGAGTACAGTGGAGTATAGTAGAGGTAGAGTACAGTGGAGTACAGTAGAGGTAGAGTACAGTGGAGAATAGTAGATGTAGAGTACAGTGGAGCACAGTAGAGGTAGAGTACAGTGGGGTACAGTAGAAATAGAGTACAGTGGAGCACAGTAGAGTAGAGTACAGTAGAGCACAGTAGAGGTAGAGTACAGTGGAGTACAGTAGAGGTAGAGTACAGTGGAGTACAGAGGAGCACAGTAGAGGTGGAGTACAGTAGAGTACAGTAGAGGTAGAGTACAGTGTAGTACAGTAGAGATAGAGTACAGTGGAGTAGAGTAGAGATAGATTACAGTGAAGCACAGCAGAGGTAGAGTAAAGTGGATCACAGTAGAGATAGAGTACAGTGGAGTACAGTGGAGCACAGTAGAGGTAGAGTAGAGTGGAGCACAGTAGAGGTAGAGTACAGTGGAGTACAGTAGAGGTATTGTACAGTGGAGCACAGTAGAGGTAGAGTACAGTGGAGTATAGTAGAGGTAGAGTACTGTAGAGCACAGTAGAGATAGAGTACAGTAGAGCACAGTAGAGGTAGAGTACAGTGGAGCACAGTAGAGGAAGAGTACAGTGTAGTACAGTAGAGATAGAGTACAGTGGAGTACAGTAGAGATAGAGTACAGTCGAACACAGTAGTGATAAGTGCAGTGGAGTATAGTAGAGGTAGAGTACAGTGGAGTACAGTAGATGTAGAGTACAGTGGAGTACAGTAGAGGTAGAGTAGAGTGGAGCACATTAGAGGTGGAGTAGAGTAGAGTACAGTAGAGGTAGAGTACAGTGGAGTAGAGTAGAAGTAGAGTACAGTGGAGCACAGTAGAGTTAGAGTAGAGTGGAGTACAGTAGAGGTAGAGTACAGTGGAGTACAGTAGAGGTAGAGTACAGTGGATCACAGTAGAGATAGAGTACAGTGGAGTACAGTGGAGCACAGTAGAGGTATAGTACAGTGGAGCACAGTAGAGATAGATTACAGTGGAGTAGAGTAGAGAGAGTACAGTGGAGTACAGTAGAGGTAGAGTACAGTGGAGCAGAGTAGAGGTAGAGTACAGTGGAGTACAGTAGAGGTAGAGCACAGTGGAGCAAAGTAGAGGTAGAGTACAGTGGAGCACAGTAGAGATAGAGTACAGTAGAGCACAGTAGAGGTAGAGTACAGTGGAGTATAGTAGAGGTAGAGTACAGTGGAGTACAGTAGAGGTAGAGTACAGTGGAGAATAGTAGATGTAGAGTACAGTGGAGCACAGTAGAGGTAGAGTACAGTGGAGCACAGTAGAGGTAGAGTACAGTGGGGTACAGTAGAAATAGAGTACAGTGGAGCACAGTAGAGGTAGAGTATAGTGGAGTATAGTAGAGGTAGAGTACTGTAGAGCACAGTAGAGATAGAGTACAGTAGAGCACAGTAGAGGTAGAGTACAGTGGAGCACAGTAGAGGAAGAGTAAATGTGTAGTACAGTAGAGATAGAGTACAGTGGAGTACAGTAGAGATAGAGTACAGTCGAACACAGTAGTGATAAGTTCAGTGGAGTATAGTAGAGGTAGAGTACAGTGGAGTACAGTAGATGTAGAGTACAGTGGAGTACAGTAGAGGTAGAGTAGAGTGGAGCACATTAGAGGTGTAGTAGAGTAGAGTACAGTAGAGGTAGAGTACAGTGGAGTAGAGTACAAGTAGAGTACAGTGGAGTACAGTAGATGTAGAGTAGAGTGGAGTACAGTAGAGGTAGAGTACAGTGGAGCACAGTAGAGGTAGAGTACAGTGGAGTACAGTGGAGCACAGTAGAGGTGGAGTACAGTAGAGTACAGTAGAGGTAGAGTGCAGTGGAGCACAGTAGAGGTAGAGTACAGTGGAGTACAGTTGAGTACAGTAGAGGTGGAGTACAGTAGAGTACAGAAGAGGTAGAGAACAGTACAGTACAGTAGAGGTAGAGTACAGTGGAGTACAGTAGAGATAGAGTACAGTAGAGCACAGTAGAGGTAGATTACAGTGGAGTAGAGTAGAGATAGAGTACAGTGGAGTACAGTAGAGGTAGAGAACAGTACAGTACAGTAGAGGTAGAGTACAGTGGAGTACAGTAGAGGTAGAGTACAGTAGAGCACAGTAGAGGTAGAGTACAGTGGAGTACAGTAGAGGTAGAGTACAGTGGAGCACAGTAGAGCTAGAGTACAGTGGAGTACAGTAGAGGTAGAGTACAGTGGAGCACAGTAGAGCTAGAGTACAGTGGAGTACAGTGGAGCACAGTAGAGGTGGAGTACAGTAGAGTAGAGTATAGGTTGAGTACAGTGGATTACAGTAGAGATAGAGTAGAGTGGAGTAGAGTAGAGATAGAGTACAGTGGATTAGAGTAGAGATAGAGTACAGTGGAGTATAGTTGAGGTAGAGTACAGTGGAGTACAGTAGAGGTAGAGTACAGTGGAGTACAGTAGAGGTAGAGAACAGTGCAGTACAGTAGAGGTAGAGTAGAGTGGAGTACAGTAGAGGTAGAGTACAGTAGAGCACAGTAGAGGTAGAATACAGTGGAGTACAGTAGTGGTAGAGTACAGTGGAGTACAGTAGAGGTAGAGTACAGTGGAGCACAGTAGAGGTAGAGTACAGTGGAGCACAGTAGAGGTAGAGAACAGTACAGTACATTAGAGGTAGAGTAAAGTGGAGTACAGTAGAGGTAGAGTACAGTAGAGCACAGTAGAGGTAGAATACAGTGGAGTACAGTAGAGGTAGAGTACAGTGGAGTAAAGTAGAGCTAGAGTACAGTGGAGTACAGAAGAGATAGGGTACAGTGGAGCACAGTAGAGGTAGAGTACAGTGGAGCACAGTAGAGGTAGAGTACAGTGGAGCACATTAGAGGTAGAGTACAGTGGAGTACAGTAGAGGTAGAGTACAGTGGTCGTACAGTAGAGGTAGAGTACAGTGGAGCACAGTAGAGGTACAGTACAGTGGAGTACAGTGGAGCACAGTAGAGGTGGAGTACAGTAGAGTACAGTAGAGGTAGAGTAAAGTAGAGTACAGTGGAGTACAGTAGAGGTGGAGTACAGTAGAGTACAGTAGAGGTAGAGAACAGTACAGTACAGTAGAGGCAGAGTACAGTGGAGTACAGTAGAGGTAGAGTACAGTAGAGCACAGTAGAGGTAGAATACAGTGGAGTACAGTAGAGGTAGAGTACAGTGGAGTACAGTAGAGGTAGAGTACAGTGGAGTACAGTAGAGGTAGAGAACAGTACAGTACAGTAGAGGTAGAGTACACTGGAGTAGAGTAGAGGTAGAGTACAGTAGAGCACAGTAGAGGTAGAATACAGTGGAGTACAGTAGAGGTAGAGTACAGTGGAGTACAGTAGAGGTAGAGTACAGTGGAGTACAGTAGAGGTAGAGTACAGTGGAGCACAGTAGAGGTAGAGTACAGTGGAGTACAGTAGAGGTAGAGTACAGTGGAGCACAGTAGAGCTAGAGTACAGTGGAGTACAGTGGAGCACAGTAGAGGTGGAGTACAGTAGAGTAGAGTATAGGTTGAGTACAGTGGAGTACAGTAGAGATAGAGTAGAGTGGAGTAGAGTAGAGATAGAGTACAGTGGATTAGAGTAGAGATAGAGTACAGTGGAGTATAGTTGAGGTAGAGTACAGTGGAGTACAGTAGAGGTAGACTACAGTGGAGTACAGTAGAGGTAGAAAACAGTACAGTACAGTAGAGGTAGAGTAGAGTGGAGTACAGTGGAGTATAGTTGAGGTAGAGTACAGTGGAGTACAGTAGAGGTAGAGTACAGTGGAGTACAGTAGAGGTAGAGTACAGTGGAGTACAGTAGAGGTAGAGAACAGTGCAGTACAGTAGAGGTAGAGTAGAGTGGAGTACAGTAGAGGTAGAGTACAGTAGAGCACAGTAGAGGTAGAATACAGTGGAGTACAGTAGTGGTAGAGTACAGTGGAGTACAGTAGAGGTAGAGTACAGTGGAGTACAGAAGAGATAGAGTACAGTGGAGCACAGTAGAGGTAGAGTACAGTGGAGCACAGTAGAGGTAGAGAACAGTACAGTACAGTAGAGGTAGAGTAAAGTGGAGTACAGTAGAGGTAGAGTACAGTAGAGCACAGTAGAGGTAGAATACAGTGGAGTACAGTAGAGGTAGAGTACAGTAGAGTAAAGTAGAGCTAGAGTACAGTGGAGTACAGAAGAGATAGGGTACAGTGGAGCACAGTAGAGGTAGAGTACAGTGGAGCACAGTAGAGGTAGAGTACAGTGGAGCACAGTAGAGGTAGAGTACAGTGGAGTACAGTAGAGGTAGAGTACAGTGGCGTACAGTAGAGGTAGAGTACAGTGGAGCACAGTAGATGTAGAGTACAGTGGAGTACAGTGGAGCACAGTAGAGGTGGAGTACAGTAGAGTACAGTAGAGGTAGAGTAAAGTAGAGTACAGTGGAGTACAGTACAGGTGGAGTACAGTAGAGTACAGTAGAGGTAGAGAACAGTACAGTACAGTAGAGGTGGAGTACAGTAGAGTACAGTAGAGGTAGAGAACAGTACAGTACAGTAGAGGCAGAGTACAGTGGAGTACAGTAGAGGTAGAGTACAGTAGAGCACAGTAGAGGTAGAATACAGTGGAGTACAGTAGAGGTAGAGTACAGTGGAGTACAGTAGAGGTAGAGTACAGTGGAGTACAGTAGAGGTAGAGAACAGTACAGTACAGTAGAGGTAGAGTACAGTGGAGTAGAGTAGAGGTAGAGTACAGTAGAGCACAGTAGAGGTAGAATACAGTGGAGTACAGTAGAGGTAGAGTACAGTGGAGTACAGTAGAGGTAGAGTACAGTGGAGTACAGTAGAGGTAGAGTACAGTGGAGCACAGTAGAGGTAGAGTACAGTGGAGTACAGTAGAGGTAGAGTACAGTGGAGCACAGTAGAGCTAGAGTACAGTGGAGTACAGTGGAGCACAGTAGAGGTGGAGTACAGTAGAGTAGAGTATAGGTTGAGTACAGTGGAGTACAGTAGAGATAGAGTAGAGTGGAGTAGAGTAGAGATAGAGTACAGTGGATTAGAGTAGAGATAGAGTACAGTGGAGTATAGTTGAGGTAGAGTACAGTGGAGTACAGTAGAGGTAGACTACAGTGGAGTACAGTAGAGGTAGAGAACAGTACAGTACAGTAGAGGTAGAGTAGAGTGGAGTACAGTAGAGGTAGAGTACAGTAGAGCACAGTAGAGGTAGAATACAGTGGAGTACATTAGAGGTAGAGTACAGTGGAGTACAGTAGAGGTAGAGTACAGTGGAGAACAGAAGAGATAGAGTACAGTGGAGCACCGTAGAGGTAGAGTACAGTGGAGCACAGTAGAGGTAGAGTACAGTGGAGTACAGTAGAGCACAGTAGAGGTGGAGTAAAGTAGAGTACAGTAGAGGTAGAGTAAAGTAGAGTACAGTGGAGTACAGTAGAGGTGGAGTACAGTAGAGTACAGTAGAGGTAGAGAACAGTACAGTACAGTAGAGGTGGAGTACAGTGGAGTAGAGTAGAGGTAGAGTACAGTAGAGCACAGTAGAGGTAGAATACAGTGGAGTACAGTAGAGGTAGAGTACAGTGGAATACAGTAGAGGTAGAGTACAGTGGAGTACAGTAGAGGTAGAGTACAGTGGAGTACAGTAGAGGTAGAGTACAGTGGAGCACAGTAGAGCTAGAGTACAGTGGAGTACAGTGGAGCACAGTAGAGGTGGAGTACAGTAGAATACAGTAGAGGTAGAGAACAGTACAGTACAGTAGAGGTAGAGTACAGTGGAGTACAGTAGAGGTAGAGTACAGTAGAGCACAGTAGAGATAGAATACAGTGGAGTACAGTAGAGATTGAGTACAGTGGAGTACAGTAGAGGTAGAGTACAGTGTAGTACAGTAGAGGTAGAGAATAGTAGAGTACAGTAGAGGTAGAGTACAGTGGAGTACAGTAGAGGTAGAGTACAGTGGAGTACAGTAGAGGTAGAGTAGAGTGGAGTAGAGTAGAGATAGAGTACAGTGGATTAGAGTAGAGATAGAGTACAGTGGAGTATAGTTGAGGTAGAGTACAGTGGAGCACCGTAGAGGTAGAGTACAGTGGAGCACAGTAGAGGTAGAGTACAGTGGAGAACAGTAGAGGTAGAGTACAGTGGAGGACAGTAGAGGTAGAGTACAGTGGAGTACAGTAGAGGTAGAGTACAGTGGAGCACAGTAGAGGTAGAGTACAGTGGAGTACAGTGGAGCAGAGTAGAGGTGGAGTACAGTAGAGTACAGTAGAGGTAGAGTACAGTGGAGCACAGTAGAGGTAGAGTACAGTGGAGTACAGTGGAGTACAGTAGAGGTGGAGTACAGTAGAGTACAGTAGAGGTAGAGAACAGTACAGTACAGTAGAGGTAGAGTACAGTGGAGTACAGTAGAGGTAGAGTACAGTAGAGCACAGTAGAGATAGAGTACAGTGGAGTACAGTGGAGCACAGTAGAGGTGGAGTACAGTAGAGTAGAGTATAGGTTGAGTACAGTGGAGTACAGTAGAGATAGAGTAGAGTGGAGTAGAGTAGAGATAGAGTACAGTGGATTAGAGTAGAGATAGAGTACAGTGGAGTATAGTTGAGGTAGAGTACAGTGGAGTACAGTAGAGGTAGACTACAGTGGAGTACAGTAGAGGTAGAGAACAGTACAGTACAGTAGAGGTAGAGTAGAGTGGAGTACAGTAGAGGTAGAGTACAGTAGAGCACAGTAGAGGTAGAATACAGTGGAGTACATTAGAGGTAGAGTACAGTGGAGTACAGTAGAGGTAGAGTACAGTGGAGAACAGAAGAGATAGAGTACAGTGGAGCACCGTAGAGGTAGAGTACAGTGGAGCACAGTAGAGGTAGAGTACAGTGGAGCACAGTAGAGGTAGAGTACAGTGGAGGACAGTAGAGGTAGAGTACAGTGGAGTACAGTAGAGGTAGAGTACAGTGGAGCACAGTAGAGGTAGAGTACAGTGGAGTACAGTGGAGTACAGTAGAGGTAGAGTACAGTGGAGCACAGTAGAGGTAGAGTACAGTGGAGTACAGTGGAGTACAGTAGAGGTGGAGTACAGTAGAGTACAGTAGAGGTAGAGAAGAGTACAGTACAGTAGAGGTAGAGTACAGTGGAGTACAGTAGAGGTAGAGTACAGTAGAGCACAGTAGAGATAGAATACAGTGGAGTACAGTAGAGGTAGAGTACAGTGGAATACAGTAGAGGTAGAGTACAGTGGAGTACAGTAGAGGTAGAGTACAGTGGAGTACAGTAGAGGTAGAGTACAGTGGAGCACAGTAGAGATAGAGTACAGTAGAGCACAGTAGAGGTAGAGTACAGTGGAGTATAGTAGAGGTAGAGTACAGTGGAGTACAGTAGAGGTAGAGTACAGTGGAGAATAGTAGATGTAGAGTACAGTGGAGCACAGTAGAGGTAGAGTACAGTGGAGCACAGTAGAGGTAGAGTACAGTGGGGTACAGTAGAAATAGAGTACAGTGGAGCACAGTAGAGGTAGAGTATAGTGGAGTATAGTAGAGGTAGAGTACTGTAGAGCACAGTAGAGATAGAGTACAGTAGAGCACAGTAGAGGTAGAGTACAGTGGAGCACAGTAGAGGAAGAGTAAATGTGTAGTACAGTAGAGATAGAGTACAGTGGAGTACAGTAGAGATAGAGTACAGTCGAACACAGTAGTGATAAGTTCAGTGGAGTATAGTAGAGGTAGAGTACAGTGGAGTACAGTAGATGTAGAGTACAGTGGAGTACAGTAGAGGTAGAGTAGAGTGGAGCACATTAGAGGTGTAGTAGAGTAGAGTACAGTAGAGGTAGAGTACAGTGGAGTAGAGTACAAGTAGAGTACAGTGGAGTACAGTAGAGGTAGAGTAGAGTGGAGTACAGTAGAGGTAGAGTACAGTGGAGCACAGTAGAGGTAGAGTACAGTGGAGTACAGTGGAGCACAGTAGAGGTGGAGTACAGTAGAGTACAGTAGAGGTAGAGTGCAGTGGAGCACAGTAGAGGTAGAGTACAGTGGAGTACAGTTGAGTACAGTAGAGGTGGAGTACAGTAGAGTACAGAAGAGGTAGAGAACAGTACAGTACAGTAGAGGTAGAGTACAGTGGAGTACAGTAGAGATAGAGTACAGTAGAGCACAGTAGAGGTAGATTACAGTGGAGTAGAGTAGAGATAGAGTACAGTGGAGTACAGTAGAGGTAGAGAACAGTACAGTACAGTAGAGGTAGAGTACAGTGGAGTACAGTAGAGGTAGAGTACAGTAGAGCACAGTAGAGGTAGAGTACAGTGGAGTACAGTAGAGGTAGAGTACAGTGGAGCACAGTAGAGCTAGAGTACAGTGGAGTACAGTAGAGGTAGAGTACAGTGGAGCACAGTAGAGCTAGAGTACAGTGGAGTACAGTGGAGCACAGTAGAGGTGGAGTACAGTAGAGTAGAGTATAGGTTGAGTACAGTGGATTACAGTAGAGATAGAGTAGAGTGGAGTAGAGTAGAGATAGAGTACAGTGGATTAGAGTAGAGATAGAGTACAGTGGAGTATAGTTGAGGTAGAGTACAGTGGAGTACAGTAGAGGTAGAGTACAGTGGAGTACAGTAGAGGTAGAGAACAGTGCAGTACAGTAGAGGTAGAGTAGAGTGGAGTACAGTAGAGGTAGAGTACAGTAGAGCACAGTAGAGGTAGAATACAGTGGAGTACAGTAGTGGTAGAGTACAGTGGAGTACAGTAGAGGTAGAGTACAGTGGAGCACAGTAGAGGTAGAGTACAGTGGAGCACAGTAGAGGTAGAGAACAGTACAGTACATTAGAGGTAGAGTAAAGTGGAGTACAGTAGAGGTAGAGTACAGTAGAGCACAGTAGAGGTAGAATACAGTGGAGTACAGTAGAGGTAGAGTACAGTGGAGTAAAGTAGAGCTAGAGTACAGTGGAGTACAGAAGAGATAGGGTACAGTGGAGCACAGTAGAGGTAGAGTACAGTGGAGCACAGTAGAGGTAGAGTACAGTGGAGCACATTAGAGGTAGAGTACAGTGGAGTACAGTAGAGGTAGAGTACAGTGGTCGTACAGTAGAGGTAGAGTACAGTGGAGCACAGTAGAGGTACAGTACAGTGGAGTACAGTGGAGCACAGTAGAGGTGGAGTACAGTAGAGTACAGTAGAGGTAGAGTAAAGTAGAGTACAGTGGAGTACAGTAGAGGTGGAGTACAGTAGAGTACAGTAGAGGTAGAGAACAGTACAGTACAGTAGAGGCAGAGTACAGTGGAGTACAGTAGAGGTAGAGTACAGTAGAGCACAGTAGAGGTAGAATACAGTGGAGTACAGTAGAGGTAGAGTACAGTGGAGTACAGTAGAGGTAGAGTACAGTGGAGTACAGTAGAGGTAGAGAACAGTACAGTACAGTAGAGGTAGAGTACACTGGAGTAGAGTAGAGGTAGAGTACAGTAGAGCACAGTAGAGGTAGAATACAGTGGAGTACAGTAGAGGTAGAGTACAGTGGAGTACAGTAGAGGTAGAGTACAGTGGAGTACAGTAGAGGTAGAGTACAGTGGAGCACAGTAGAGGTAGAGTACAGTGGAGTACAGTAGAGGTAGAGTACAGTGGAGCACAGTAGAGCTAGAGTACAGTGGAGTACAGTGGAGCACAGTAGAGGTGGAGTACAGTAGAGTAGAGTATAGGTTGAGTACAGTGGAGTACAGTAGAGATAGAGTAGAGTGGAGTAGAGTAGAGATAGAGTACAGTGGATTAGAGTAGAGATAGAGTACAGTGGAGTATAGTTGAGGTAGAGTACAGTGGAGTACAGTAGAGGTAGACTACAGTGGAGTACAGTAGAGGTAGAAAACAGTACAGTACAGTAGAGGTAGAGTAGAGTGGAGTACAGTGGAGTATAGTTGAGGTAGAGTACAGTGGAGTACAGTAGAGGTAGAGTACAGTGGAGCACAGTAGAGGTAGAGTACAGTGGAGTACAGTAGAGGTAGAGTACAGTGGCGTACAGTAGAGGTAGAGTACAGTGGAGCACAGTAGATGTAGAGTACAGTGGAGTACAGTGGAGCACAGTAGAGGTGGAGTACAGTAGAGTACAGTAGAGGTAGAGTAAAGTAGAGTACAGTGGAGTACAGTACAGGTGGAGTACAGTAGAGTACAGTAGAGGTAGAGAACAGTACAGTACAGTAGAGGTGGAGTACAGTAGAGTACAGTAGAGGTAGAGAACAGTACAGTACAGTAGAGGCAGAGTACAGTGGAGTACAGTAGAGGTAGAGTACAGTAGAGCACAGTAGAGGTAGAATACAGTGGAGTACAGTAGAGGTAGAGTACAGTGGAGTACAGTAGAGGTAGAGTACAGTGGAGTACAGTAGAGGTAGAGAACAGTACAGTACAGTAGAGGTAGAGTACAGTGGAGTAGAGTAGAGGTAGAGTACAGTAGAGCACAGTAGAGGTAGAATACAGTGGAGTACAGTAGAGGTAGAGTACAGTGGAGTACAGTAGAGGTAGAGTACAGTGGAGTACAGTAGAGGTAGAGTACAGTGGAGCACAGTAGAGGTAGAGTACAGTGGAGTACAGTAGAGGTAGAGTACAGTGGAGCACAGTAGAGCTAGAGTACAGTGGAGTACAGTGGAGCACAGTAGAGGTGGAGTACAGTAGAGTAGAGTATAGGTTGAGTACAGTGGAGTACAGTAGAGATAGAGTAGAGTGGAGTAGAGTAGAGATAGAGTACAGTGGATTAGAGTAGAGATAGAGTACAGTGGAGTATAGTTGAGGTAGAGTACAGTGGAGTACAGTAGAGGTAGACTACAGTGGAGTACAGTAGAGGTAGAGAACAGTACAGTACAGTAGAGGTAGAGTAGAGTGGAGTACAGTAGAGGTAGAGTACAGTAGAGCACAGTAGAGGTAGAATACAGTGGAGTACATTAGAGGTAGAGTACAGTGGAGTACAGTAGAGGTAGAGTACAGTGGAGAACAGAAGAGATAGAGTACAGTGGAGCACCGTAGAGGTAGAGTACAGTGGAGCACAGTAGAGGTAGAGTACAGTGGAGCACAGTAGAGGTAGAGTACAGTGGAGGACAGTAGAGGTAGAGTACAGTGGAGTACAGTAGAGGTAGAGTACAGTGGAGCACAGTAGAGGTAGAGTACAGTGGAGTACAGTGGAGCAGAGTAGAGGTGGAGTACAGTAGAGTACAGTAGAGGTAGAGTACAGTGGAGCACAGTAGAGGTAGAGTACAGTGGAGTACAGTGGAGTACAGTAGAGGTGGAGTACAGTAGAGTACAGTAGAGGTAGAGAACAGTACAGTACAGTAGAGGTAGAGTACAGTGGAGTACAGTAGAGGTAGAGTACAGTAGAGCACAGTAGAGATAGAATACAGTGGAGCACAGTAGAGGTAGAGTACAGTGGAGTACAGTAGAGCACAGTAGAGGTGGAGTAAAGTAGAGTACAGTAGAGGTAGAGTAAAGTAGAGTACAGTGGAGTACAGTAGAGGTGGAGTACAGTAGAGTACAGTAGAGGTAGAGAACAGTACAGTACAGTAGAGGTGGAGTACAGTAGAGTACAGTAGAGGTAGAGAACAGTACAGTACAGTAGAGGCAGAGTACAGTGAAGTACAGTAGAGGTAGAGTACAGTAGAGCACAGTAGAGGTAGAATACAGTGGAGTACAGTAGAGGTAGAGTACAGTGGAGTACAGTAGAGGTAGAGTACAGTGGAGTACAGTAGAGGTAGAGAACAGTACAGTACAGTAGAGGTAGAGTACAGTGGAGTAGAGTAGAGGTAGAGTACAGTAGAGCACAGTAGAGGTAGAATACAGTGGAGTACAGTAGAGGTAGAGTACAGTGGAATACAGTAGAGGTAGAGTACAGTGGAGTACAGTAGAGGTAGAGTACAGTGGAGTACAGTAGAGGTAGAGTACAGTGGAGCACAGTAGAGCTAGAGTACAGTGGAGTACAGTGGAGCACAGTAGAGGTGGAGTACAGTAGAATACAGTAGAGGTAGAGAACAGTACAGTACAGTAGAGGTAGAGTACAGTGGAGTACAGTAGAGGTAGAGTACAGTAGAGCACAGTAGAGATAGAATACAGTGGAGTACAGTAGAGATTGAGTACAGTGGAGTACAGTAGAGGTAGAGTACAGTGTAGTACAGTAGAGGTAGAGAATAGTAGAGTACAGTAGAGGTAGAGTACAGTGGAGTACAGTAGAGGTAGAGTACAGTGGAGTACAGTAGAGGTAGAGTAGAGTGGAGTAGAGTAGAGATAGAGTACAGTGGATTAGAGTAGAGATAGAGTACAGTGGAGTATAGTTGAGGTAGAGTACAGTGGAGCACCGTAGAGGTAGAGTACAGTGGAGCACAGTAGAGGTAGAGTACAGTGGAGAACAGTAGAGGTAGAGTACAGTGGAGGACAGTAGAGGTAGAGTACAGTGGAGTACAGTAGAGGTAGAGTACAGTGGAGCACAGTAGAGGTAGAGTACAGTGGAGTACAGTGGAGCAGAGTAGAGGTGGAGTACAGTAGAGTACAGTAGAGGTAGAGTACAGTGGAGCACAGTAGAGGTAGAGTACAGTGGAGTACAGTGGAGTACAGTAGAGGTGGAGTACAGTAGAGTACAGTAGAGGTAGAGAACAGTACAGTACAGTAGAGGTAGAGTACAGTGGAGTACAGTAGAGGTAGAGTACAGTAGAGCACAGTAGAGATAGAGTACAGTGGAGTACAGTGGAGCACAGTAGAGGTGGAGTACAGTAGAGTAGAGTATAGGTTGAGTACAGTGGAGTACAGTAGAGATAGAGTAGAGTGGAGTAGAGTAGAGATAGAGTACAGTGGATTAGAGTAGAGATAGAGTACAGTGGAGTATAGTTGAGGTAGAGTACAGTGGAGTACAGTAGAGGTAGACTACAGTGGAGTACAGTAGAGGTAGAGAACAGTACAGTACAGTAGAGGTAGAGTAGAGTGGAGTACAGTAGAGGTAGAGTACAGTAGAGCACAGTAGAGGTAGAATACAGTGGAGTACATTAGAGGTAGAGTACAGTGGAGTACAGTAGAGGTAGAGTACAGTGGAGAACAGAAGAGATAGAGTACAGTGGAGCACCGTAGAGGTAGAGTACAGTGGAGCACAGTAGAGGTAGAGTACAGTGGAGCACAGTAGAGGTAGAGTACAGTGGAGGACAGTAGAGGTAGAGTACAGTGGAGTACAGTAGAGGTAGAGTACAGTGGAGCACAGTAGAGGTAGAGTACAGTGGAGTACAGTGGAGTACAGTAGAGGTAGAGTACAGTGGAGCACAGTAGAGGTAGAGTACAGTGGAGTACAGTGGAGTACAGTAGAGGTGGAGTACAGTAGAGTACAGTAGAGGTAGAGAAGAGTACAGTACAGTAGAGGTAGAGTACAGTGGAGTACAGTAGAGGTAGAGTACAGTAGAGCACAGTAGAGATAGAATACAGTGGAGTACAGTAGAGGTAGAGTACAGTGGAGTACAGTAGAGGTAGAGTACAGTGTAGTACAGTAGAGGTAGAGAATAGTAGAGTACAGTAGAGGTAGAGTACAGTGGAGTACAGTAGAGGTAGAGTACAGTAGAGCACAGTAGAGGTAGAATACAGTGGAGTACAGTAGAGGTAGAGTACAGTGGAGTACAGTAGAGGTAGAGTACAGTGGAGTACAGTAGAGGTAGAGTACAGTGGAGCACAGTAGAGGTAGAGTACAGTGGAGTACAGTAGAGGTAGAGTACAGTGGAGTACAGTGGAGCACAGTAGAGGTGGAGTACAGTAGAGTAGAGTATAGGTTGAGTACAGTGGAGTACAGTAGAGATAGAGTAGAGTGGAGTAGAGTAGAGATAGAGTACAGTGGATTAGAGTAGATATAGAGTACAGTGGAGTATAGTTGAGGTAGAGTACAGTGGAGCACAGTAGAGGTAGAGTACAGTGGAGTACAGTAGAGGTAGAGTACAGTGGAGCACAGTAGAGCTAGAGTACAGTGGAGTACAGTGGAGCACAGTAGAGGTGGAGTACAGTAGAGTAGAGTATATGTTGAGTACAGTGGAGTACAGTAGAGATAGAGTAGAGTGGAGTAGAGTAGAGATAGAGTACAGTGGATTAGAGTAGAGATAGAGTACAGTGGAGTATAGTTGAGGTAGAGTACAGTGGAGTACAGTAGAGGTAGACTACAGTGGAGTACAGTAGAGGTAGAGAACAGTACAGTACAGTAGAGGTAGAGTAGAGTGGAGTACAGTAGAGGTAGAGGACAGTAGAGCACAGTAGAGGTAGAATACAGTGGAGTACATTAGAGGTAGAGTACAGTGGAGTACAGTAGAGGTAGAGTACAGTGGAGAACAGAAGAGATAGAGTACAGTGTAGCACCGTAGAGGTAGAGTACAGTGGAGCACAGTAGAGGTAGAGTACAGTGGAGCACAGTAGAGGTAGAGTACAGTGGAGGACAGTAGAGGTAGAGTACAGTGGAGTACAGTAGAGGTAGAGTACAGTGGAGCACAGTAGAGGTAGAGTACAGTGGAGTACAGTGGAGCAGAGTAAAGTGGAGTACAGTAGAGGTAGAGTACAGTAGAGCACAGTAGAGGTAGAATACAGTGGAGTACAGTAGAGGTAGAGTACAGTAGAGTAAAGTAGAGCTAGAGTACAGTGGAGTACAGAAGAGATAGGGTACAGTGGAGCACAGTAGAGGTAGAGTACAGTGGAGCACAGTAGAGGTAGAGTACAGTGGAGCACAGTGGAGGTAGAGTACAGTGGAGTACAGTAGAGGTAGAGTACAGTGGCGTACAGTAGAGGTAGAGTACAGTGGAGCACAGTAGAGGTAGAGTACAGTGGAGTACAGTGGAGCACAGTAGAGGTGGAGTACAGTAGAGTACAGTAGAGGTAGAGTAAAGTAGAGTACAGTGGAGTACAGTACAGGTGGAGTACAGTAGAGTACAGTAGAGGTAGAGAACAGTACAGTACAGTAGAGGTGGAGTACAGTAGAGTACAGTAGAGGTAGAGAACAGTACAGTACAGTAGAGGCAGAGTACAGTGGAGTACAGTAGAGGTAGAGTACAGTAGAGCACAGTAGAGGTAGAATACAGTGGAGTACAGTAGAGGTAGAGTACAGTGGAGTACAGTAGAGGTAGAGTACAGTGGAGTACAGTAGAGGTAGAGAACAGTACAGTACAGTAGAGGTAGAGTACAGTGGAGTAGAGTAGAGGTAGAGTACAGTAGAGCACAGTAGAGGTAGAATACAGTGGAGTACAGTAGAGGTAGAGTACAGTGGAGTACAGTAGAGGTAGAGTACAGTGGAGTACAGTAGAGGTAGAGTACAGTGGAGCACAGTAGAGGTAGAGTACAGTGGAGTACAGTAGAGGTAGAGTACAGTGGAGCACAGTAGAGCTAGAGTACAGTGGAGTACAGTGGAGCACAGTAGAGGTGGAGTACAGTAGAGTACAGTAGAGGTAGAGAACAGTACAGTACAGTAGAGGTAGAGTACAGTGGAGTACAGTAGAGGTAGAGTACAGTAGAGCACAGTAGAGATAGAATACAGTGGAGTACAGTAGAGGTAGAGTACAGTGGAGTACAGTAGAGGTAGAGTACAGTGTAGTACAGTAAAGGTAGAGAATAGTAGAGTACAGTAGAGGTAGAGTACAGTGGAGTACAGAAGAGGTAGAGTACAGTAGAGCACAGTAGAGGTAGAATACAGTGGAGTACAGTAGAGGTAGAGTACAGTGGAGTACAGTAGAGGTAGAGTAGAGTGGAGTAGAGTAGAGATAGAGTACAGTGGATTAGAGTAGAGATAGAGTACAGTGGAGTATAGTTGAGGTAGAGTACAGTGGAGTACAGTAGAGGTAGACTACAGTGGAGTACAGTAGAGGTAGAGAAAAGTACAGTACAGTAGAGGTAGAGTAGAGTGGAGTACAGTAGAGGTAGAGTACAGTAGAGCACAGTAGAGGTAGAATACAGTGGAGTACATTAGAGGTAGAGTACAGTGGAGTACAGTAGAGGTAGAGTACAGTGGAGAACAGAAGAGATAGAGTACAGTGGAGCACCGTAGAGGTAGAGTACAGTGGAGCACAGAAGAGGTAGAGTACAGTGGAGCACAGTAGAGGTAGAGTACAGTGGAGCACAGTAGAGGTAGAGTACAGTGGAGTACAGTGGAGCAGAGTAGAGGTGGAGTACAGTAGAGTACAGTAGAGGTAGAGTACAGTGGAGCAAAGTAGAGGTAGAGTACAGTGGAGTACAGTGGAGTACAGTAGAGGTGGAGTACAGTAGAGTACAGTAGAGGTAGAGAACAGTACAGTACAGTAGAGGTAGAGTACAGTGGAGTACAGTAGAGGTAGAGTACAGTAGAGCACAGTAGAGATAGAGTACAGTGGAGTACAGTGGAGCACAGTAGAGGTGGAGTACAGTAGAGTAGAGTATAGGTTGAGTACAGTGGAGTACAGTAGAGATAGAGTAGAGTGGAGTAGAGTAGAGATAGAGTACAGTGGATTAGAGTAGAGATAGAGTACAGTGGAGTATAGTTGAGGTAGAGTACAGTGGAGTACAGTAGAGGTAGACTACAGTGGAGTACAGTAGAGGTAGAGAACAGTACAGTACAGTAGAGGTAGAGTAGAGTGGAGTACAGTAGAGGTAGAGTACAGTAGAGCACAGTAGAGGTAGAATACAGTGGAGTACATTAGAGGTAGAGTACAGTGGAGTACAGTAGAGGTAGAGTACAGTGGAGAACAGAAGAGATAGAGTACAGTGGAGCACCGTAGAGGTAGAGTACAGTGGAGCACAGTAGAGGTAGAGTACAGTGGAGCACAGTAGAGGTAGAGTACAGTGGAGGACAGTAGAGGTAGAGTACAGTGGAGTACAGTAGAGGTAGAGTACAGTGGAGCACAGTAGAGGTAGAGTACAGTGGAGTACAGTGGAGCAGAGTAGAGGTGGAGTACAGTAGAGTACAGTAGAGGTAGAGTACAGTGGAGCACAGTAGAGGTAGAGTACAGTGGAGTACAGTGGAGTACAGTAGAGGTGGAGTACAGTAGAGTACAGTAGAGGTAGAGAACAGTACAGTACAGTAGAGGTAGAGTACAGTGGAGTACAGTAGAGGTAGAGTACAGTAGAGCACAGTAGAGATAGAATACAGTGGAGTACAGTAGAGGTAGAGTACAGTGGAGTACAGTAGAGGTAGAGTACAGTGTAGTACAGTAGAGGTAGAGAATAGTAGAGTACAGTAGAGGTAGAGTACAGTGGAGTACAGTAGAGGTAGAGTACAGTAGAGCACAGTAGAGGTAGAATACAGTGGAGTACAGTAGAGGTAGAGTACAGTGGAGTACAGTAGAGGTAGAGTACAGTGGAGTACAGTAGAGGTAGAGTACAGTGGAGCACAGTAGAGGTAGAGTACAGTGGAGTACAGTAGAGGTAGAGTACAGTGGAGTACAGTGGAGCACAGTAGAGGTGGAGTACAGTAGAGTAGAGTATAGGTTGAGTACAGTGGAGTACAGTAGAGATAGAGTAGAGTGGAGTAGAGTAGAGATAGAGTACAGTGGATTAGAGTAGATATAGAGTACAGTGGAGTATAGTTGAGGTAGAGTACAGTGGAGCACAGTAGAGGTAGAGTACAGTGGAGTACAGTAGAGGTAGAGTACAGTGGAGCACAGTAGAGCTAGAGTACAGTGGAGTACAGTGGAGCACAGTAGAGGTGGAGTACAGTAGAGTTGAGTATAGGTTGAGTACAGTGGAGTACAGTAGAGATAGAGTAGAGTGGAGTAGAGTAGAGATAGAGTACAGTGGATTAGAGTAGAGATAGAGTACAGTGGAGTATAGTTGAGGTAGAGTACAGTGGAGTACAGTAGAGGTAGACTACAGTGGAGTACAGTAGAGGTAGAGAACAGTACAGTACAGTAGAGGTAGAGTAGAGTGGAGTACAGTAGAGGTAGAGTACAGTAGAGCACAGTAGAGGTAGAATACAGTGGAGTACATTAGAGGTAGAGTACAGTGGAGTACAGTAGAGGTAGAGTACAGTGGAGAACAGAAGAGATAGAGTACAGTGTAGCACCGTAGAGGTAGAGTACAGTGGAGCACAGTAGAGGTAGAGTACAGTGGAGCACAGTAGAGGTAGAGTATAGTGGAGTATAGTAGAGGTAGAGTACTGTAGAGCACAGTAGAGATAGAGTACAGTAGAGCACAGTAGAGGTAGAGTACAGTGGAGCACAGTAGAGGAAGAGTAAATGTGTAGTACAGTAGAGATAGAGTACAGTGGAGTACAGTAGAGATAGAGTACAGTCGAACACAGTAGTGATAAGTGCAGTGGAGTATAGTAGAGGTAGAGTACAGTGGAGTACAGTAGATGTAGAGTACAGTGGAGTACAGTAGAGGTAGAGTAGAGTGGAGCACATTAGAGGTGGAGTAGAGTAGAGTACAGTAGAGGTAGAGTACAGTAGAGCACAGTAGAGGTAGAGTACAGTGGAGTACAGTAGAGGTAGAGTACAGTGGAGCACAGTAGAGGTAGAGTACAGTGGAGTACAGTAGAGGTAGAGTACAGTGGAGCACAGTAGAGCTAGAGTACAGTGGAGTACAGTGGAGCACAGTAGAGGTGGAGTACAGTAGAGTAGAGTATAGGTTGAGTACAGTGGAGTACAGTAGAGATAGAGTAGAGTGGAGTAGAGTAGAGATAGATTACAGTGGATTAGAGTAGAGATAGAGTACAGTGGAGTATAGTTGAGGTAGAGTACAGTGGAGTACAGTAGAGGTAGAGTACAGTGGAGTACAGTAGAGGTAGAGAACAGTGCAATACAGTAGAGGTAGAGTAGAGTGGAGTACAATAGAGGTAGAGTACAGTAGAGCACAGTAGAGGTAGAATACAGTGGAGTACAGTAGTGGTAGAGTACAGTGGAGTACAGTAGAGGTAGAGTACAGTGGAGCACAGTAGAGGTAGAGTACAGTGGAGCACAGTAGAGGTAGAGTACAGTGGAGTACAGTAGAGGTAGAGTACAGTGGCGTACAGTAGAGGTAGAGTACAGTGGAGCACAGTAGAGGTACAGTACAGTGGAGTACAGTGGAGCACAGTAGAGGTGGAGTACAGTAGAGTACAGTAGAGGTAGAGTAAAGTAGAGTACAGTGGAGTACAGTAGAGGTGGAGTACAGTAGAGTACAGTAGAGGTAGAGAACAGTACAGTACAGTAGAGGCAGAGTACAGTGGAGTACAGTAGAGGTAGAGTACAGTAGAGCACAGTAGAGGTAGAATACAGTGGAGTACAGTAGAGGTAGAGTACAGTGGAGTACAGTAGAGGTAGAGTACAGTGGAGTACAGTAGAGGTAGAGAACAGTACAGTACAGTAGAGGTAGATTACACTGGAGTAGAGTAGAGGTAGAGTACAGTAGAGCACAGTAGAGGTAGAATACAGTGGAGTACAGTAGAGGTAGAGTACAGTGGAGTACAGTAGAGGTAGAGTACAGTGGAGTACAGTAGAGGTAGAGTACAGTGGAGCACAGTAGAGGTAGAGTACAGTGGAGTACAGTAGAGGTAGAGTACAGTGGAGCACAGTAGAGCTAGAGTACAGTGGAGTACAGTGGAGCACAGTAGAGGTGGAGTACAGTAGAGTAGAGTATAGGTTGAGTACAGTGGAGTACAGTAGAGATAGAGTAGAGTGGAGTAGAGTAGAGATAGAGTACAGTGGATTAGAGTAGAGATAGAGTACAGTGGAGTATAGTTGAGGTAGAGTACAGTGGAGTACCGTAGAGGTAGACTACAGTGGAGTACAGTAGAGGTAGGGAACAGTACAGTACAGTAGAGGTAGAGTAGAGTGGAGTACAGTGGAGTATAGTTGAGGTAGAGTACAGTGGAGTACAGTAGAGGTAGAGTACAGTGGAGTACAGTAGAGGTAGAGAACAGTGCAGTACAGTAGAGGTAGAGTAGAGTGGAGTACAGTAGAGGTAGAGTACAGTAGAGCACAGTAGAGGTAGAATACAGTGGAGTACAGTAGTGGTAGAGTACAGTGGAGTACAGAAGAGATAGAGTACAGTGGAGCACAGTAGAGGTAGAGTACAGTGGAGCACAGTAGAGGTAGAGAACAGTACAGTAAAGTAGAGGTAGAGTAAAGTGGAGTACAGTAGAGGTAGAGTACAGTAGAGCACAGTAGAGGTAGAATACAGTGGAGTACAGTAGAGGTAGAGTACAGTAGAGTAAAGTAGAGCTAGAGTACAGTGGAGTACAGAAGAGATAGGGTACAGTGGAGCACAGTAGAGGTAGAGTACAGTGGAGCACAGTAGAGGTAGAGTACAGTGGAGCACAGTAGAGGTAGAGTACAGTGGAGTACAGTAGAGGTAGAGTACAGTGGCGTACAGTAGAGGTAGAGTACAGTGGAGCACAGTAGAGGTAGAGTACAGTGGAGTACAGTGGAGCACAGTAGAGGTGGAGTACAGTAGAGTACAGTAGAGGTAGAGTAAAGTAGAGTACAGTGGAGTACAGTAGAGGTGGAGTACAGTAGAGTACAGTAGAGGTAGAGAACAGTACAGTACAGTAGAGGTGGAGTACAGTAGAGTACAGTAGAGGTAGAGAACAGAACAGTACAGTAGAGGTAGAGTAGAGTGGAGTACAGTAGAGGTAGAGTACAGTAGAGCACAGTAGAGGTAGAATACAGTGGAGTACATTAGAGGTAGAGTACAGTGGAGTAGAGTTGAGGTAGAGTACAGTGGAGTACAGTAGAGGTAGACTACAGTGGAGTACAGTAGAGGTAGAGAACAGTACAGTACAGTAGAGGTAGAGTAGAGTGGAGTACAGTAGAGGTAGAGTACAGTAGAGCACAGTAGAGGTAGAATACAGTGGAGTACATTAGAGGTAGAGTACAGTGGAGTACAGTAGAGGTAGAGTACAGTGGAGAACAGAAGAGATAGAGTACAGTGGAGCACCGTAGAGGTAGAGTACAGTGGAGCACAGTAGAGGTAGAGTACAGTGGAGCACAGTAGAGGTAGAGTACAGTGGAGGACAGTAGAGGTAGAGTACAGTGGAGTACAGTAGAGGTAGAGTACAGTGGAGCACAGTAGAGGTAGAGTACAGTGGAGTACAGTGGAGCAGAGTAGAGGTGGAGTACAGTAGAGTACAGTAGAGGTAGAGTACAGTGGAGCACAGTAGAGGTAGAGTACAGTGGAGTACAGTGGAGTACAGTAGAGGTGGAGTACAGTAGAGTACAGTAGAGGTAGAGAACAGTACAGTACAGTAGAGGTAGAGTACAGTGGAGTACAGTAGAGGTAGAGTACAGTAGAGCACAGTAGAGATAGAATACAGTGGAGTACAGTAGAGGTAGAGTACAGTGGAGTACAGTAGAGGTAGAGTACAGTGTAGTACAGTAGAGGTAGAGAATAGTAGAGTACAGTAGAGGTAGAGTACAGTGGAGTACAGTAGAGGTAGAGTACAGTAGAGCACAGTAGAGGTAGAATACAGTGGAGTACAGTAGAGGTAGAGTACAGTGGAGTACAGTAGAGGTAGAGTACAGTGGAGTACAGTAGAGGTAGAGTACAGTGGAGCACAGTAGAGGTAGAGTACAGTGGAGTACAGTAGAGGTAGAGTACAGTGGAGTACAGTGGAGCACAGTAGAGGTGGAGTACAGTAGAGTAGAGTATAGGTTGAGTACAGTGGAGTACAGTAGAGATAGAGTAGAGTGGAGTAGAGTAGAGATAGAGTACAGTGGATTAGAGTAGATATAGAGTACAGTGGAGTATAGTTGAGGTAGAGTACAGTGGAGCACAGTAGAGGTAGAGTACAGTGGAGTACAGTAGAGGTAGAGTACAGTGGAGCACAGTAGAGCTAGAGTACAGTGGAGTACAGTGGAGCACAGTAGAGGCGGAGTACAGTAGAGTTGAGTATAGGTTGAGTACAGTGGAGTACAGTAGAGATAGAGTAGAGTGGAGTAGAGTAGAGATAGAGTACAGTGGATTAGAGTAGAGATAGAGTACAGTGGAGTATAGTTGAGGTAGAGTACAGTGGAGTACAGTAGAGGTAGACTACAGTGGAGTACAGTAGAGGTAGAGAACAGTACAGTACAGTAGAGGTAGAGTAGAGTGGAGTACAGTAGAGGTAGAGTACAGTAGAGCACAGTAGAGGTAGAATACAGTGGAGTACATTAGAGGTAGAGTACAGTGGAGTACAGTAGAGGTAGAGTACAGTGGAGAACAGAAGAGATAGAGTACAGTGTAGCACCGTAGAGGTAGAGTACAGTGGAGCACAGTAGAGGTAGAGTACAGTGGAGCACAGTAGAGGTAGAGTATAGTGGAGTATAGTAGAGGTAGAGTACTGTAGAGCACAGTAGAGATAGAGTACAGTAGAGCACAGTAGAGGTAGAGTACAGTGGAGCACAGTAGAGGAAGAGTAAATGTGTAGTACAGTAGAGATAGAGTACAGTGGAGTACAGTAGAGATAGAGTACAGTCGAACACAGTAGTGATAAGTGCAGTGGAGTATAGTAGAGGTAGAGTACAGTGGAGTACAGTAGATGTAGAGTACAGTGGAGTACAGTAGAGGTAGAGTAGAGTGGAGCACATTAGAGGTGGAGTAGAGTAGAGTACAGTAGAGGTAGAGTACAGTAGAGCACAGTAGAGGTAGAGTACAGTGGAGTACAGTAGAGGTAGAGTACAGTGGAGCACAGTAGAGGTAGAGTACAGTGGAGTACAGTAGAGGTAGAGTACAGTGGAGCACAGTAGAGCTAGAGTACAGTGGAGTACAGTGGAGCACAGTAGAGGTGGAGTACAGTAGAGTAGAGTATAGGTTGAGTACAGTGGAGTACAGTAGAGATAGAGTAGAGTGGAGTAGAGTAGAGATAGATTACAGTGGATTAGAGTAGAGATAGAGTACAGTGGAGTATAGTTGAGGTAGAGTACAGTGGAGTACAGTAGAGGTAGAGTACAGTGGAGTACAGTAGAGGTAGAGAACAGTGCAATACAGTAGAGGTAGAGTAGAGTGGAGTACAATAGAGGTAGAGTACAGTAGAGCACAGTAGAGGTAGAATACAGTGGAGTACAGTAGTGGTAGAGTACAGTGGAGTACAGTAGAGGTAGAGTACAGTGGAGCACAGTAGAGGTAGAGTACAGTAAAGCACAGTAGAGGTAGAGTACAGTGGAGTACAGTAGAGGTAGAGTACAGTGGCGTACAGTAGAGGTAGAGTACAGTGGAGCACAGTAGAGGTACAGTACAGTGGAGTACAGTGGAGCACAGTAGAGGTGGAGTACAGTAGAGTACAGTAGAGGTAGAGTAAAGTAGAGTACAGTGGAGTACAGTAGAGGTGGAGTACAGTAGAGTACAGTAGAGGTAGAGAACAGTACAGTACAGTAGAGGCAGAGTACAGTGGAGTACAGTAGAGGTAGAGTACAGTAGAGCACAGTAGAGGTAGAATACAGTGGAGTACAGTAGAGGTAGAGTACAGTGGAGTACAGTAGAGGTAGAGTACAGTGGAGTACAGTAGAGGTAGAGAACAGTACAGTACAGTAGAGGTAGATTACACTGGAGTAGAGTAGAGGTAGAGTACAGTAGAGCACAGTAGAGGTAGAATACAGTGGAGTACAGTAGAGGTAGAGTACAGTGGAGTACAGTAGAGGTAGAGTACAGTGGAGTACAGTAGAGGTAGAGTACAGTGGAGCACAGTAGAGGTAGAGTACAGTGGAGTACAGTAGAGGTAGAGTACAGTGGAGCACAGTAGAGCTAGAGTACAGTGGAGTACAGTGGAGCACAGTAGAGGTGGAGTACAGTAGAGTAGAGTATAGGTTGAGTACAGTGGAGTACAGTAGAGATAGAGTAGAGTGGAGTAGAGTAGAGATAGAGTACAGTGGATTAGAGTAGAGATAGAGTACAGTGGAGTATAGTTGAGGTAGAGTACAGTGGAGTACCGTAGAGGTAGACTACAGTGGAGTACAGTAGAGGTAGAGAACAGTACAGTACAGTAGAGGTAGAGTAGAGTGGAGTACAGTGGAGTATAGTTGAGGTAGAGTACAGTGGAGTACAGTAGAGGTAGAGTACAGTGGAGTACAGTAGAGGTAGAGAACAGTGCAGTACAGTAGAGGTAGAGTAGAGTGGAGTACAGTAGAGGTAGAGTACAGTAGAGCACAGTAGAGGTAGAATACAGTGGAGTACAGTAGTGGTAGAGTACAGTGGAGTACAGAAGAGATAGAGTACAGTGGAGCACAGTAGAGGTAGAGTACAGTGGAGCACAGTAGAGGTAGAGAACAGTACAGTATAGTAGAGGTAGAGTAAAGTGGAGTACAGTAGAGGTAGAGTACAGTAGAGCACAGTAGAGGTAGAATACAGTGGAGTACAGTAGAGGTAGAGTACAGTAGAGTAAAGTAGAGCTAGAGTACAGTGGAGTACAGAAGAGATAGGGTACAGTGGAGCACAGTAGAGGTAGAGTACAGTGGAGCACAGTAGAGGTAGAGTACAGTGGAGCACAGTAGAGGTAGAGTACAGTGGAGTACAGTAGAGGTAGAGTACAGTGGCGTACAGTAGAGGTAGAGTACAGTGGAGCACAGTAGAGGTAGAGTACAGTGGAGTACAGTGGAGCACAGTAGAGGTGGAGTACAGTAGAGTACAGTAGAGGTAGAGTAAAGTAGAGTACAGTGGAGTACAGTAGAGGTGGAGTACAGTAGAGTACAGTAGAGGTAGAGAACAGTACAGTACAGTAGAGGTGGAGTACAGTAGAGTACAGTAGAGGTAGAGAACAGAACAGTACAGTAGAGGTAGAGTAGAGTGGAGTACAGTAGAGGTAGAGTACAGTAGAGCACAGTAGAGGTAGAATACAGTGGAGTACATTAGAGGTAGAGTACAGTGGAGTAGAGTTGAGGTAGAGTACAGTGGAGTACAGTAGAGGTAGACTACAGTGGAGTACAGTAGAGGTAGAGAACAGTACAGTACAGTAGAGGTAGAGTAGAGTGGAGTACAGTAGAGGTAGAGTACAGTAGAGCACAGTAGAGGTAGAATACAGTGGAGTACATTAGAGGTAGAGTACAGTGGAGTACAGTAGAGGTAGAGTACAGTGGAGAACAGAAGAGATAGAGTACAGTGGAGCACCGTAGAGGTAGAGTACAGTGGAGCACAGTAGAGGTAGAGTACAGTGGAGCACAGTAGAGGTAGAGTACAGTGGAGGACAGTAGAGGTAGAGTACAGTGGAGTACAGTAGAGGTAGAGTACAGTGGAGCACAGTAGAGGTAGAGTACAGTGGAGTACAGTGGAGCAGAGTAGAGGTGGAGTACAGTAGAGTACAGTAGAGGTAGAGTACAGTGGAGCACAGTAGAGGTAGAGTACAGTGGAGTACAGTGGAGTACAGTAGAGGTGGAGTACAGTAGAGTACAGTAGAGGTAGAGAACAGTACAGTACAGTAGAGGTAGAGTACAGTGGAGTACAGTAGAGGTAGAGTACAGTAGAGCACAGTAGAGATAGAATACAGTGGAGTACAGTAGAGGTAGAGTACAGTGGAGTACAGTAGAGGTAGAGTACAGTGTAGTACAGTAGAGGTAGAGAATAGTAGAGTACAGTAGAGGTAGAGTACAGTGGAGTACAGTAGAGGTAGAGTACAGTAGAGCACAGTAGAGGTAGAATACAGTGGAGTACAGTAGAGGTAGAGTACAGTGGAGTACAGTAGAGGTAGAGTACAGTGGAGTACAGTAGAGGTAGAGTACAGTGGAGCACAGTAGAGGTAGAGTACAGTGGAGTACAGTAGAGGTAGAGTACAGTGGAGTACAGTGGAGCACAGTAGAGGTGGAGTACAGTAGAGTAGAGTATAGGTTGAGTACAGTGGAGTACAGTAGAGATAGAGTAGAGTGGAGTAGAGTAGAGATAGAGTACAGTGGATTAGAGTAGATATAGAGTACAGTGGAGTATAGTTGAGGTAGAGTACAGTGGAGCACAGTAGAGGTAGAGTACAGTGGAGTACAGTAGAGGTAGAGTACAGTGGAGCACAGTAGAGCTAGAGTACAGTGGAGTACAGTGGAGCACAGTAGAGGTGGAGTACAGTAGAGTAGAGTATAGGTTGAGTACAGTGGAGTACAGTAGAGATAGAGTAGAGTGGAGTAGAGTAGAGATAGAGTACAGTGGATTAGAGTAGAGATAGAGTACAGTGGAGTATAGTTGAGGTAGAGTACAGTGGAGTACAGTAGAGGTAGACTACAGTGGAGTACAGTAGAGGTAGAGAACAGTACAGTACAGTAGAGGTAGAGTAGAGTGGAGTACAGTAGAGGTAGAGTACAGTAGAGCACAGTAGAGGTAGAATACAGTGGAGTACATTAGAGGTAGAGTACAGTGGAGTACAGTAGAGGTAGAGTACAGTGGAGAACAGAAGAGATAGAGTACAGTGTAGCACCGTAGAGGTAGAGTACAGTGGAGCACAGTAGAGGTAGAGTACAGTGGAGCACAGTAGAGGTAGAGTATAGTGGAGTATAGTAGAGGTAGAGTACTGTAGAGCACAGTAGAGATAGAGTACAGTAGAGCACAGTAGAGGTAGAGTACAGTGGAGCACAGTAGAGGAAGAGTAAATGTGTAGTACAGTAGAGATAGAGTACAGTGGAGTACAGTAGAGATAGAGTACAGTCGAACACAGTAGTGATAAGTGCAGTGGAGTATAGTAGAGGTAGAGTACAGTGGAGTACAGTAGATGTAGAGTACAGTGGAGTACAGTAGAGGTAGAGTAGAGTGGAGCACATTAGAGGTGGAGTAGAGTAGAGTACAGTAGAGGTAGAGTACAGTAGAGCACAGTAGAGGTAGAGTACAGTGGAGTACAGTAGAGGTAGAGTACAGTGGAGCACAGTAGAGGTAGAGTACAGTGGAGTACAGTAGAGGTAGAGTACAGTGGAGCACAGTAGAGCTAGAGTACAGTGGAGTACAGTGGAGCACAGTAGAGGTGGAGTACAGTAGAGTAGAGTATAGGTTGAGTACAGTGGAGTACAGTAGAGATAGAGTAGAGTGGAGTAGAGTAGAGATAGATTACAGTGGATTAGAGTAGAGATAGAGTACAGTGGAGTATAGTTGAGGTAGAGTACAGTGGAGTACAGTAGAGGTAGAGTACAGTGGAGTACAGTAGAGGTAGAGAACAGTGCAGTACAGTAGAGGTAGAGTAGAGTGGAGTACAATAGAGGTAGAGTACAGTAGAGCACAGTAGAGGTAGAATACAGTGGAGTACAGTAGTGGTAGAGTACAGTGGAGTACAGTAGAGGTAGAGTACAGTGGAGCACAGTAGAGGTAGAGAACAGTACAGTACAGTAGAGGTAGAGTAAAGTGGAGTACAGTAGAGGTAGAGTACAGTAGAGCACAGTAGAGGTAGAATACAGTGGAGTACAGTAGAGGTAGAGTACAGTGGAGTAAAGTAGAGCTAGAGTACAGTGGAGTACAGAAGAAATAGGGTACAGTGGAGCACAGTAGAGGTAGAGTACAGTGGAGCACAGTAGAGGTAGAGTACAGTGGAGCACAGTAGAGGTAGAGTACAGTGGAGTACAGTAGAGGTAGAGTACAGTGGCGTACAGTAGAGGTAGAGTACAGTGGAGCACAGTAGAGGTACAATACAGTGGAGTACAGTGGAGCACAGTAGAGGTGGAGTACAGTAGAGTACAGTAGAGGTAGAGTAAAGTAGAGTACAGTGGAGTACAGTAGAGGTGGAGTACAGTAGAGTACAGTAGAGGTAGAGAACAGTACAGTACAGTAGAGGCAGAGTACAGTGGAGTACAGTAGAGGTAGAGTACAGTAGAGCACAGTAGAGGTAGAATACAGTGGAGTACAGTAGAGGTAGAGTACAGTGGAGTACAGTAGAGGTAGAGTACAGTGGAGTACAGTAGAGGTAGAGAACAGTACAGTACAGTAGAGGTAGATTACACTGGAGTAGAGTAGAGGTAGAGTACAGTAGAGCACAGTAGAGGTAGAATACAGTGGAGTACATTAGAGGTAGAGTACAGTGGAGTACAGTAGAGGTAGAGTACAGTGGAGTACAGTAGAGGTAGAGTACAGTGGAGCACAGTAGAGGTAGAGTACAGTGGAGTACAGTAGAGGTAGAGTACAGTGGAGCACAGTAGAGCTAGAGTACAGTGGAGTACAGTGGAGCACAGTAGAGGTGGAGTACAGTAGAGTAGAGTATAGGTTGAGTACAGTGGAGTACAGTAGAGATAGAGTAGAGTGGAGTAGAGTAGAGATAGAGTACAGTGGATTAGAGTAGAGATAGAGTACAGTGGAGTATAGTTGAGGTAGAGTACAGTGGAGTACAGTAGAGGTAGACTACAGTGGAGTACAGTAGAGGTAGAGAACAGTACAGTACATTAGAGGTAGAGTAGAGTGGAGTACAGTGGAGTATAGTTGAGGTAGAGTACAGTGGAGTACAGTAGAGGTAGAGTAAAGTGGAGTACAGTAGAGGTAGAGTACAGTAGAGCACAGTAGAGGTAGAATACAGTGGAGTACAGTAGAGGTAGAGTACAGTGGAGTAAAGTAGAGCTAGAGTACAGTGGAGTACAGAAGAGATAGGGTACAGTGGAGCACAGTAGAGGTAGAGTACAGTGGAGCACAGTAGAGGTAGAGTACAGTGGAGCACAGTAGAGGTAGAGTACAGTGGCGTACAGTAGAGGTAGAGTACAGTGGAGCACAGTAGAGGTACAGTACAGTGGAGTACAGTGGAGCACAGTAGAGGTGGAGTACAGTAGAGTACAGTAGAGGTAGAGTAAAGTAGAGTACAGTGGAGTACAGTAGAGGTGGAGTACAGTAGAGTACAGTAGAGGTAGAGAACAGTACAGTACAGTAGAGGCAGAGTACAGTGGAGTACAGTAGAGGTAGAGTACAGTAGAGCACAGTAGAGGTAGAATACAGTGGAGTACAGTAGAGGTAGAGTACAGTGGAGTACAGTAGAGGTAGAGTACAGTGGAGTACAGTAGAGGTAGAGAACAGTACAGTACAGTAGAGGTAGATTACACTGGAGTAGAGTAGAGGTAGAGTACAGTAGAGCACAGTAGAGGTAGAATACAGTGGAGTACATTAGAGGTAGAGTACAGTGGAGTACAGTAGAGGTAGAGTACAGTGGAGTACAGTAGAGGTAGAGTACAGTGGAGCACAGTAGAGGTAGAGTACAGTGGAGTACAGTAGAGGTAGAGTACAGTGGAGCACAGTAGAGCTAGAGTACAGTGGAGTACAGTGGAGCACAGTAGAGGTGGAGTACAGTAGAGTAGAGTATAGGTTGAGTACAGTGGAGTACAGTAGAGATAGAGTAGAGTGGAGTAGAGTAGAGATAGAGTACAGTGGATTAGAGTAGAGATAGAGTACAGTGGAGTATAGTTGAGGTAGAGTACAGTGGAGTACAGTAGAGGTAGACTACAGTGGAGTACAGTAGAGGTAGAGAACAGTACAGTACATTAGAGGTAGAGTAGAGTGGAGTACAGTGGAGTATAGTTGAGGTAGAGTACAGTGGAGTACAGTAGAGGTAGAGTACAGTGGAGTACAGTAGAGGTAGAGAACAGTGCAGTACAGTAGAGGTAGAGTAGAGTGGAGTACAGTAGAGGTAGAGTACAGTAGAGCACAGTAGAGGTAGAATACAGTGGAGTACAGTAGTGGTAGAGTACAGTGGAGTACAGAAGAGATAGAGTACAGTGGAGCACAGTAGAGGTAGAGTACAGTGGAGCACAGTAGAGGTAGAGAACAGTACAGTACAGTAGAGGTAGAGTAAAGTGGAGTACAGTAGAGGTAGAGTACAGTAGAGCACAGTAGAGGTAGAATACAGTGGAGTACAGTAGAGGTAGAGTACAGTAGAGTAAAGTAGAGCTAGAGTACAGTGGAGTACAGAAGAGATAGAGTACAGTGGAGCACAGTAGAGGTAGAGTACAGTGGAGTACAGTGGAGTACAGTAGAGGTGGAGTACAGTAGAGTACAGTAGAGGTAGAGAACAGTACAGTACAGTAGAGGTAGAGTACAGTGGAGTACAGTAGAGGTAGAGTACAGTAGAGCACAGTAGAGATAGAATACAGTGGAGCACAGTAGAGGTAGAGTACAGTGGAGTACAGTAGAGCACAGTAGAGGTGGAGTAAAGTAGAGTACAGTAGAGGTAGAGTAAAGTAGAGTACAGTGGAGTACAGTAGAGGTGGAGTACAGTAGAGTACAGTAGAGGTAGAGAACAGTACAGTACAGTAGAGGTGGAGTACAGTAGAGTACAGTAGAGGTAGAGAACAGTACAGTACAGTAGAGGCAGAGTACAGTGAAGTACAGTAGAGGTAGAGTACAGTAGAGCACAGTAGAGGTAGAATACAGTGGAGTACAGTAGAGGTAGAGTACAGTGGAGTACAGTAGAGGTAGAGTACAGTGGAGTACAGTAGAGGTAGAGAACAGTACAGTACAGTAGAGGTAGAGTACAGTGGAGTAGAGTAGAGGTAGAGTACAGTAGAGCACAGTAGAGGTAGAATACAGTGGAGTACAGTAGAGGTAGAGTACAGTGGAATACAGTAGAGGTAGAGTACAGTGGAGTACAGTAGAGGTAGAGTACAGTGGAGTACAGTAGAGGTAGAGTACAGTGGAGCACAGTAGAGCTAGAGTACAGTGGAGTACAGTGGAGCACAGTAGAGGTGGAGTACAGTAGAATACAGTAGAGGTAGAGAACAGTACAGTACAGTAGAGGTAGAGTACAGTGGAGTACAGTAGAGGTAGAGTACAGTAGAGCACAGTAGAGATAGAATACAGTGGAGTACAGTAGAGATTGAGTACAGTGGAGTACAGTAGAGGTAGAGTACAGTGTAGTACAGTAGAGGTAGAGAATAGTAGAGTACAGTAGAGGTAGAGTACAGTGGAGTACAGTAGAGGTAGAGTACAGTGGAGTACAGTAGAGGTAGAGTAGAGTGGAGTAGAGTAGAGATAGAGTACAGTGGATTAGAGTAGAGATAGAGTACAGTGGAGTATAGTTGAGGTAGAGTACAGTGGAGCACCGTAGAGGTAGAGTACAGTGGAGCACAGTAGAGGTAGAGTACAGTGGAGAACAGTAGAGGTAGAGTACAGTGGAGGACAGTAGAGGTAGAGTACAGTGGAGTACAGTAGAGGTAGAGTACAGTGGAGCACAGTAGAGGTAGAGTACAGTGGAGTACAGTGGAGCAGAGTAGAGGTGGAGTACAGTAGAGTACAGTAGAGGTAGAGTACAGTGGAGCACAGTAGAGGTAGAGTACAGTGGAGTACAGTGGAGTACAGTAGAGGTGGAGTACAGTAGAGTACAGTAGAGGTAGAGAACAGTACAGTACAGTAGAGGTAGAGTACAGTGGAGTACAGTAGAGGTAGAGTACAGTAGAGCACAGTAGAGATAGAGTACAGTGGAGTACAGTGGAGCACAGTAGAGGTGGAGTACAGTAGAGTAGAGTATAGGTTGAGTACAGTGGAGTACAGTAGAGATAGAGTAGAGTGGAGTAGAGTAGAGATAGAGTACAGTGGATTAGAGTAGAGATAGAGTACAGTGGAGTATAGTTGAGGTAGAGTACAGTGGAGTACAGTAGAGGTAGACTACAGTGGAGTACAGTAGAGGTAGAGAACAGTACAGTACAGTAGAGGTAGAGTAGAGTGGAGTACAGTAGAGGTAGAGTACAGTAGAGCACAGTAGAGGTAGAATACAGTGGAGTACATTAGAGGTAGAGTACAGTGGAGTACAGTAGAGGTAGAGTACAGTGGAGAACAGAAGAGATAGAGTACAGTGGAGCACCGTAGAGGTAGAGTACAGTGGAGCACAGTAGAGGTAGAGTACAGTGGAGCACAGTAGAGGTAGAGTACAGTGGAGGACAGTAGAGGTAGAGTACAGTGGAGTACAGTAGAGGTAGAGTACAGTGGAGCACAGTAGAGGTAGAGTACAGTGGAGTACAGTGGAGTACAGTAGAGGTAGAGTACAGTGGAGCACAGTAGAGGTAGAGTACAGTGGAGTACAGTAGAGGTAGAGTAGAGTGGAGTAGAGTAGAGATAGAGTACAGTGGATTAGAGTAGAGATAGAGTACAGTGGAGTATAGTTGAGGTAGAGTACAGTGGAGCACCGTAGAGGTAGAGTACAGTGGAGCACAGTAGAGGTAGAGTACAGTGGAGAACAGTAGAGGTAGAGTACAGTGGAGGACAGTAGAGGTAGAGTACAGTGGAGTACAGTAGAGGTAGAGTACAGTGGAGCACAGTAGAGGTAGAGTACAGTGGAGTACAGTGGAGCAGAGTAGAGGTGGAGTACAGTAGAGTACAGTAGAGGTAGAGTACAGTGGAGCACAGTAGAGGTAGAGTACAGTGGAGTACAGTGGAGTACAGTAGAGGTGGAGTACAGTAGAGTACAGTAGAGGTAGAGAACAGTACAGTACAGTAGAGGTAGAGTACAGTGGAGTACAGTAGAGGTAGAGTACAGTAGAGCACAGTAGAGATAGAGTACAGTGGAGTACAGTGGAGCACAGTAGAGGTGGAGTACAGTAGAGTAGAGTATAGGTTGAGTACAGTGGAGTACAGTAGAGATAGAGTAGAGTGGAGTAGAGTAGAGATAGAGTACAGTGGATTAGAGTAGAGATAGAGTACAGTGGAGTATAGTTGAGGTAGAGTACAGTGGAGTACAGTAGAGGTAGACTACAGTGGAGTACAGTAGAGGTAGAGAACAGTACAGTACAGTAGAGGTAGAGTAGAGTGGAGTACAGTAGAGGTAGAGTACAGTAGAGCACAGTAGAGGTAGAATACAGTGGAGTACATTAGAGGTAGAGTACAGTGGAGTACAGTAGAGGTAGAGTACAGTGGAGAACAGAAGAGATAGAGTACAGTGGAGCACCGTAGAGGTAGAGTACAGTGGAGCACAGTAGAGGTAGAGTACAGTGGAGCACAGTAGAGGTAGAGTACAGTGGAGGACAGTAGAGGTAGAGTACAGTGGAGTACAGTAGAGGTAGAGTACAGTGGAGCACAGTAGAGGTAGAGTACAGTGGAGTACAGTGGAGTACAGTAGAGGTAGAGTACAGTGGAGCACAGTAGAGGTAGAGTACAGTGGAGTACAGTGGAGTACAGTAGAGGTGGAGTACAGTAGAGTACAGTAGAGGTAGAGAAGAGTACAGTACAGTAGAGGTAGAGTACAGTGGAGTACAGTAGAGGTAGAGTACAGTAGAGCACAGTAGAGATAGAATACAGTGGAGTACAGTAGAGGTAGAGTACAGTGGAGTACAGTAGAGGTAGAGTACAGTGTAGTACAGTAGAGGTAGAGAATAGTAGAGTACAGTAGAGGTAGAGTACAGTGGAGTACAGTAGAGGTAGAGTACAGTAGAGCACAGTAGAGGTAGAATACAGTGGAGTACAGTAGAGGTAGAGTACAGTGGAGTACAGTAGAGGTAGAGTACAGTGGAGTACAGTAGAGGTAGAGTACAGTGGAGCACAGTAGAGGTAGAGTACAGTGGAGTACAGTAGAGGTAGAGTACAGTGGAGTACAGTGGAGCACAGTAGAGGTGGAGTACAGTAGAGTAGAGTATAGGTTGAGTACAGTGGAGTACAGTAGAGATAGAGTAGAGTGGAGTAGAGTAGAGATAGAGTACAGTGGATTAGAGTAGATATAGAGTACAGTGGAGTATAGTTGAGGTAGAGTACAGTGGAGCACAGTAGAGGTAGAGTACAGTGGAGTACAGTAGAGGTAGAGTACAGTGGAGCACAGTAGAGCTAGAGTACAGTGGAGTACAGTGGAGCACAGTAGAGGTGGAGTACAGTAGAGTAGAGTATATGTTGAGTACAGTGGAGTACAGTAGAGATAGAGTAGAGTGGAGTAGAGTAGAGATAGAGTACAGTGGATTAGAGTAGAGATAGAGTACAGTGGAGTATAGTTGAGGTAGAGTACAGTGGAGTACAGTAGAGGTAGAGTACAGTGGAGAACAGAAGAGATAGAGTACAGTGTAGCACCGTAGAGGTAGAGTACAGTGGAGCACAGTAGAGGTAGAGTACAGTGGAGCACAGTAGAGGTAGAGTACAGTGGAGGACAGTAGAGGTAGAGTACAGTGGAGTACAGTAGAGGTAGAGTACAGTGGAGCACAGTAGAGGTAGAGTACAGTGGAGTACAGTGGAGCAGAGTAAAGTGGAGTACAGTAGAGGTAGAGTACAGTAGAGCACAGTAGAGGTAGAATACAGTGGAGTACAGTAGAGGTAGAGTACAGTAGAGTAAAGTAGAGCTAGAGTACAGTGGAGTACAGAAGAGATAGGGTACAGTGGAGCACAGTAGAGGTAGAGTACAGTGGAGCACAGTAGAGGTAGAGTACAGTGGAGCACAGTGGAGGTAGAGTACAGTGGAGTACAGTAGAGGTAGAGTACAGTGGCGTACAGTAGAGGTAGAGTACAGTGGAGCACAGTAGAGGTAGAGTACAGTGGAGTACAGTGGAGCACAGTAGAGGTGGAGTACAGTAGAGTACAGTAGAGGTAGAGTAAAGTAGAGTACAGTGGAGTACAGTACAGGTGGAGTACAGTAGAGTACAGTAGAGGTAGAGAACAGTACAGTACAGTAGAGGTGGAGTACAGTAGAGTACAGTAGAGGTAGAGAACAGTACAGTACAGTAGAGGCAGAGTACAGTGGAGTACAGTAGAGGTAGAGTACAGTAGAGCACAGTAGAGGTAGAATACAGTGGAGTACAGTAGAGGTAGAGTACAGTGGAGTACAGTAGAGGTAGAGTACAGTGGAGTACAGTAGAGGTAGAGAACAGTACAGTACAGTAGAGGTAGAGTACAGTGGAGTAGAGTAGAGGTAGAGTACAGTAGAGCACAGTAGAGGTAGAATACAGTGGAGTACAGTAGAGGTAGAGTACAGTGGAGTACAGTAGAGGTAGAGTACAGTGGAGTACAGTAGAGGTAGAGTACAGTGGAGCACAGTAGAGGTAGAGTACAGTGGAGTACAGTAGAGGTAGAGTACAGTGGAGCACAGTAGAGCTAGAGTACAGTGGAGTACAGTGGAGCACAGTAGAGGTGGAGTACAGTAGAGTACAGTAGAGGTAGAGAACAGTACAGTACAGTAGAGGTAGAGTACAGTGGAGTACAGTAGAGGTAGAGTACAGTAGAGCACAGTAGAGATAGAATACAGTGGAGTACAGTAGAGGTAGAGTACAGTGGAGTACAGTAGAGGTAGAGTACAGTGTAGTACAGTAAAGGTAGAGAATAGTAGAGTACAGTAGAGGTAGAGTACAGTGGAGTACAGAAGAGGTAGAGTACAGTAGAGCACAGTAGAGGTAGAATACAGTGGAGTACAGTAGAGGTAGAGTACAGTGGAGTACAGTAGAGGTAGAGTAGAGTGGAGTAGAGTAGAGATAGAGTACAGTGGATTAGAGTAGAGATAGAGTACAGTGGAGTATAGTTGAGGTAGAGTACAGTGGAGTACAGTAGAGGTAGACTACAGTGGAGTACAGTAGAGGTAGAGAAAAGTACAGTACAGTAGAGGTAGAGTAGAGTGGAGTACAGTAGAGGTAGAGTACAGTAGAGCACAGTAGAGGTAGAATACAGTGGAGTACATTAGAGGTAGAGTACAGTGGAGTACAGTAGAGGTAGAGTACAGTGGAGAACAGAAGAGATAGAGTACAGTGGAGCACCGTAGAGGTAGAGTACAGTGGAGCACAGAAGAGGTAGAGTACAGTGGAGCACAGTAGAGGTAGAGTACAGTGGAGCACAGTAGAGGTAGAGTACAGTGGAGTACAGTGGAGCAGAGTAGAGGTGGAGTACAGTAGAGTACAGTAGAGGTAGAGTACAGTGGAGCAAAGTAGAGGTAGAGTACAGTGGAGTACAGTGGAGTACAGTAGAGGTGGAGTACAGTAGAGTACAGTAGAGGTAGAGAACAGTACAGTACAGTAGAGGTAGAGTACAGTGGAGTACAGTAGAGGTAGAGTACAGTAGAGCACAGTAGAGATAGAGTACAGTGGAGTACAGTGGAGCACAGTAGAGGTGGAGTACAGTAGAGTAGAGTATAGGTTGAGTACAGTGGAGTACAGTAGAGATAGAGTAGAGTGGAGTAGAGTAGAGATAGAGTACAGTGGATTAGAGTAGAGATAGAGTACAGTGGAGTATAGTTGAGGTAGAGTACAGTGGAGTACAGTAGAGGTAGACTACAGTGGAGTACAGTAGAGGTAGAGAACAGTACAGTACAGTAGAGGTAGAGTAGAGTGGAGTACAGTAGAGGTAGAGTACAGTAGAGCACAGTAGAGGTAGAATACAGTGGAGTACATTAGAGGTAGAGTACAGTGGAGTACAGTAGAGGTAGAGTACAGTGGAGAACAGAAGAGATAGAGTACAGTGGAGCACCGTAGAGGTAGAGTACAGTGGAGCACAGTAGAGGTAGAGTACAGTGGAGCACAGTAGAGGTAGAGTACAGTGGAGGACAGTAGAGGTAGAGTACAGTGGAGTACAGTAGAGGTAGAGTACAGTGGAGCACAGTAGAGGTAGAGTACAGTGGAGTACAGTGGAGCAGAGTAGAGGTGGAGTACAGTAGAGTACAGTAGAGGTAGAGTACAGTGGAGCACAGTAGAGGTAGAGTACAGTGGAGTACAGTGGAGTACAGTAGAGGTGGAGTACAGTAGAGTACAGTAGAGGTAGAGAACAGTACAGTACAGTAGAGGTAGAGTACAGTGGAGTACAGTAGAGGTAGAGTACAGTAGAGCACAGTAGAGATAGAATACAGTGGAGTACAGTAGAGGTAGAGTACAGTGGAGTACAGTAGAGGTAGAGTACAGTGTAGTACAGTAGAGGTAGAGAATAGTAGAGTACAGTAGAGGTAGAGTACAGTGGAGTACAGTAGAGGTAGAGTACAGTAGAGCACAGTAGAGGTAGAATACAGTGGAGTACAGTAGAGGTAGAGTACAGTGGAGTACAGTAGAGGTAGAGTACAGTGGAGTACAGTAGAGGTAGAGTACAGTGGAGCACAGTAGAGGTAGAGTACAGTGGAGTACAGTAGAGGTAGAGTACAGTGGAGTACAGTGGAGCACAGTAGAGGTGGAGTACAGTAGAGTAGAGTATAGGTTGAGTACAGTGGAGTACAGTAGAGATAGAGTAGAGTGGAGTAGAGTAGAGATAGAGTACAGTGGATTAGAGTAGATATAGAGTACAGTGGAGTATAGTTGAGGTAGAGTACAGTGGAGCACAGTAGAGGTAGAGTACAGTGGAGTACAGTAGAGGTAGAGTACAGTGGAGCACAGTAGAGCTAGAGTACAGTGGAGTACAGTGGAGCACAGTAGAGGTGGAGTACAGTAGAGTTGAGTATAGGTTGAGTACAGTGGAGTACAGTAGAGATAGAGTAGAGTGGAGTAGAGTAGAGATAGAGTACAGTGGATTAGAGTAGAGATAGAGTACAGTGGAGTATAGTTGAGGTAGAGTACAGTGGAGTACAGTAGAGGTAGACTACAGTGGAGTACAGTAGAGGTAGAGAACAGTACAGTACAGTAGAGGTAGAGTAGAGTGGAGTACAGTAGAGGTAGAGTACAGTAGAGCACAGTAGAGGTAGAATACAGTGGAGTACATTAGAGGTAGAGTACAGTGGAGTACAGTAGAGGTAGAGTACAGTGGAGAACAGAAGAGATAGAGTACAGTGTAGCACCGTAGAGGTAGAGTACAGTGGAGCACAGTAGAGGTAGAGTACAGTGGAGCACAGTAGAGGTAGAGTATAGTGGAGTATAGTAGAGGTAGAGTACTGTAGAGCACAGTAGAGATAGAGTACAGTAGAGCACAGTAGAGGTAGAGTACAGTGGAGCACAGTAGAGGAAGAGTAAATGTGTAGTACAGTAGAGATAGAGTACAGTGGAGTACAGTAGAGATAGAGTACAGTCGAACACAGTAGTGATAAGTGCAGTGGAGTATAGTAGAGGTAGAGTACAGTGGAGTACAGTAGATGTAGAGTACAGTGGAGTACAGTAGAGGTAGAGTAGAGTGGAGCACATTAGAGGTGGAGTAGAGTAGAGTACAGTAGAGGTAGAGTACAGTAGAGCACAGTAGAGGTAGAGTACAGTGGAGTACAGTAGAGGTAGAGTACAGTGGAGCACAGTAGAGGTAGAGTACAGTGGAGTACAGTAGAGGTAGAGTACAGTGGAGCACAGTAGAGCTAGAGTACAGTGGAGTACAGTGGAGCACAGTAGAGGTGGAGTACAGTAGAGTAGAGTATAGGTTGAGTACAGTGGAGTACAGTAGAGATAGAGTAGAGTGGAGTAGAGTAGAGATAGATTACAGTGGATTAGAGTAGAGATAGAGTACAGTGGAGTATAGTTGAGGTAGAGTACAGTGGAGTACAGTAGAGGTAGAGTACAGTGGAGTACAGTAGAGGTAGAGAACAGTGCAATACAGTAGAGGTAGAGTAGAGTGGAGTACAATAGAGGTAGAGTACAGTAGAGCACAGTAGAGGTAGAATACAGTGGAGTACAGTAGTGGTAGAGTACAGTGGAGTACAGTAGAGGTAGAGTACAGTGGAGCACAGTAGAGGTAGAGTACAGTGGAGCACAGTAGAGGTAGAGTACAGTGGAGTACAGTAGAGGTAGAGTACAGTGGCGTACAGTAGAGGTAGAGTACAGTGGAGCACAGTAGAGGTACAGTACAGTGGAGTACAGTGGAGCACAGTAGAGGTGGAGTACAGTAGAGTACAGTAGAGGTAGAGTAAAGTAGAGTACAGTGGAGTACAGTAGAGGTGGAGTACAGTAGAGTACAGTAGAGGTAGAGAACAGTACAGTACAGTAGAGGCAGAGTACAGTGGAGTACAGTAGAGGTAGAGTACAGTAGAGCACAGTAGAGGTAGAATACAGTGGAGTACAGTAGAGGTAGAGTACAGTGGAGTACAGTAGAGGTAGAGTACAGTGGAGTACAGTAGAGGTAGAGAACAGTACAGTACAGTAGAGGTAGATTACACTGGAGTAGAGTAGAGGTAGAGTACAGTAGAGCACAGTAGAGGTAGAATACAGTGGAGTACAGTAGAGGTAGAGTACAGTGGAGTACAGTAGAGGTAGAGTACAGTGGAGTACAGTAGAGGTAGAGTACAGTGGAGCACAGTAGAGGTAGAGTACAGTGGAGTACAGTAGAGGTAGAGTACAGTGGAGCACAGTAGAGCTAGAGTACAGTGGAGTACAGTGGAGCACAGTAGAGGTGGAGTACAGTAGAGTAGAGTATAGGTTGAGTACAGTGGAGTACAGTAGAGATAGAGTAGAGTGGAGTAGAGTAGAGATAGAGTACAGTGGATTAGAGTAGAGATAGAGTACAGTGGAGTATAGTTGAGGTAGAGTACAGTGGAGTACCGTAGAGGTAGACTACAGTGGAGTACAGTAGAGGTAGGGAACAGTACAGTACAGTAGAGGTAGAGTAGAGTGGAGTACAGTGGAGTATAGTTGAGGTAGAGTACAGTGGAGTACAGTAGAGGTAGAGTACAGTGGAGTACAGTAGAGGTAGAGAACAGTGCAGTACAGTAGAGGTAGAGTAGAGTGGAGTACAGTAGAGGTAGAGTACAGTAGAGCACAGTAGAGGTAGAATACAGTGGAGTACAGTAGTGGTAGAGTACAGTGGAGTACAGAAGAGATAGAGTACAGTGGAGCACAGTAGAGGTAGAGTACAGTGGAGCACAGTAGAGGTAGAGAACAGTACAGTAAAGTAGAGGTAGAGTAAAGTGGAGTACAGTAGAGGTAGAGTACAGTAGAGCACAGTAGAGGTAGAATACAGTGGAGTACAGTAGAGGTAGAGTACAGTAGAGTAAAGTAGAGCTAGAGTACAGTGGAGTACAGAAGAGATAGGGTACAGTGGAGCACAGTAGAGGTAGAGTACAGTGGAGCACAGTAGAGGTAGAGTACAGTGGAGCACAGTAGAGGTAGAGTACAGTGGAGTACAGTAGAGGTAGAGTACAGTGGCGTACAGTAGAGGTAGAGTACAGTGGAGCACAGTAGAGGTAGAGTACAGTGGAGTACAGTGGAGCACAGTAGAGGTGGAGTACAGTAGAGTACAGTAGAGGTAGAGTAAAGTAGAGTACAGTGGAGTACAGTAGAGGTGGAGTACAGTAGAGTACAGTAGAGGTAGAGAACAGTACAGTACAGTAGAGGTGGAGTACAGTAGAGTACAGTAGAGGTAGAGAACAGAACAGTACAGTAGAGGTAGAGTAGAGTGGAGTACAGTAGAGGTAGAGTACAGTAGAGCACAGTAGAGGTAGAATACAGTGGAGTACATTAGAGGTAGAGTACAGTGGAGTAGAGTTGAGGTAGAGTACAGTGGAGTACAGTAGAGGTAGACTACAGTGGAGTACAGTAGAGGTAGAGAACAGTACAGTACAGTAGAGGTAGAGTAGAGTGGAGTACAGTAGAGGTAGAGTACAGTAGAGCACAGTAGAGGTAGAATACAGTGGAGTACATTAGAGGTAGAGTACAGTGGAGTACAGTAGAGGTAGAGTACAGTGGAGAACAGAAGAGATAGAGTACAGTGGAGCACCGTAGAGGTAGAGTACAGTGGAGCACAGTAGAGGTAGAGTACAGTGGAGCACAGTAGAGGTAGAGTACAGTGGAGGACAGTAGAGGTAGAGTACAGTGGAGTACAGTAGAGGTAGAGTACAGTGGAGCACAGTAGAGGTAGAGTACAGTGGAGTACAGTGGAGCAGAGTAGAGGTGGAGTACAGTAGAGTACAGTAGAGGTAGAGTACAGTGGAGCACAGTAGAGGTAGAGTACAGTGGAGTACAGTGGAGTACAGTAGAGGTGGAGTACAGTAGAGTACAGTAGAGGTAGAGAACAGTACAGTACAGTAGAGGTAGAGTACAGTGGAGTACAGTAGAGGTAGAGTACAGTAGAGCACAGTAGAGATAGAATACAGTGGAGTACAGTAGAGGTAGAGTACAGTGGAGTACAGTAGAGGTAGAGTACAGTGTAGTACAGTAGAGGTAGAGAATAGTAGAGTACAGTAGAGGTAGAGTACAGTGGAGTACAGTAGAGGTAGAGTACAGTAGAGCACAGTAGAGGTAGAATACAGTGGAGTACAGTAGAGGTAGAGTACAGTGGAGTACAGTAGAGGTAGAGTACAGTGGAGTACAGTAGAGGTAGAGTACAGTGGAGCACAGTAGAGGTAGAGTACAGTGGAGTACAGTAGAGGTAGAGTACAGTGGAGTACAGTGGAGCACAGTAGAGGTGGAGTACAGTAGAGTAGAGTATAGGTTGAGTACAGTGGAGTACAGTAGAGATAGAGTAGAGTGGAGTAGAGTAGAGATAGAGTACAGTGGATTAGAGTAGATATAGAGTACAGTGGAGTATAGTTGAGGTAGAGTACAGTGGAGCACAGTAGAGGTAGAGTACAGTGGAGTACAGTAGAGGTAGAGTACAGTGGAGCACAGTAGAGCTAGAGTACAGTGGAGTACAGTGGAGCACAGTAGAGGCGGAGTACAGTAGAGTTGAGTATAGGTTGAGTACAGTGGAGTACAGTAGAGATAGAGTAGAGTGGAGTAGAGTAGAGATAGAGTACAGTGGATTAGAGTAGAGATAGAGTACAGTGGAGTATAGTTGAGGTAGAGTACAGTGGAGTACAGTAGAGGTAGACTACAGTGGAGTACAGTAGAGGTAGAGAACAGTACAGTACAGTAGAGGTAGAGTAGAGTGGAGTACAGTAGAGGTAGAGTACAGTAGAGCACAGTAGAGGTAGAATACAGTGGAGTACATTAGAGGTAGAGTACAGTGGAGTACAGTAGAGGTAGAGTACAGTGGAGAACAGAAGAGATAGAGTACAGTGTAGCACCGTAGAGGTAGAGTACAGTGGAGCACAGTAGAGGTAGAGTACAGTGGAGCACAGTAGAGGTAGAGTATAGTGGAGTATAGTAGAGGTAGAGTACTGTAGAGCACAGTAGAGATAGAGTACAGTAGAGCACAGTAGAGGTAGAGTACAGTGGAGCACAGTAGAGGAAGAGTAAATGTGTAGTACAGTAGAGATAGAGTACAGTGGAGTACAGTAGAGATAGAGTACAGTCGAACACAGTAGTGATAAGTGCAGTGGAGTATAGTAGAGGTAGAGTACAGTGGAGTACAGTAGATGTAGAGTACAGTGGAGTACAGTAGAGGTAGAGTAGAGTGGAGCACATTAGAGGTGGAGTAGAGTAGAGTACAGTAGAGGTAGAGTACAGTAGAGCACAGTAGAGGTAGAGTACAGTGGAGTACAGTAGAGGTAGAGTACAGTGGAGCACAGTAGAGGTAGAGTACAGTGGAGTACAGTAGAGGTAGAGTACAGTGGAGCACAGTAGAGCTAGAGTACAGTGGAGTACAGTGGAGCACAGTAGAGGTGGAGTACAGTAGAGTAGAGTATAGGTTGAGTACAGTGGAGTACAGTAGAGATAGAGTAGAGTGGAGTAGAGTAGAGATAGATTACAGTGGATTAGAGTAGAGATAGAGTACAGTGGAGTATAGTTGAGGTAGAGTACAGTGGAGTACAGTAGAGGTAGAGTACAGTGGAGTACAGTAGAGGTAGAGAACAGTGCAATACAGTAGAGGTAGAGTAGAGTGGAGTACAATAGAGGTAGAGTACAGTAGAGCACAGTAGAGGTAGAATACAGTGGAGTACAGTAGTGGTAGAGTACAGTGGAGTACAGTAGAGGTAGAGTACAGTGGAGCACAGTAGAGGTAGAGTACAGTGGAGCACAGTAGAGGTAGAGTACAGTGGAGTACAGTAGAGGTAGAGTACAGTGGCGTACAGTAGAGGTAGAGTACAGTGGAGCACAGTAGAGGTACAGTACAGTGGAGTACAGTGGAGCACAGTAGAGGTGGAGTACAGTAGAGTACAGTAGAGGTAGAGTAAAGTAGAGTACAGTGGAGTACAGTAGAGGTGGAGTACAGTAGAGTACAGTAGAGGTAGAGAACAGTACAGTACAGTAGAGGCAGAGTACAGTGGAGTACAGTAGAGGTAGAGTACAGTAGAGCACAGTAGAGGTAGAATACAGTGGAGTACAGTAGAGGTAGAGTACAGTGGAGTACAGTAGAGGTAGAGTACAGTGGAGTACAGTAGAGGTAGAGAACAGTACAGTACAGTAGAGGTAGATTACACTGGAGTAGAGTAGAGGTAGAGTACAGTAGAGCACAGTAGAGGTAGAATACAGTGGAGTACAGTAGAGGTAGAGTACAGTGGAGTACAGTAGAGGTAGAGTACAGTGGAGTACAGTAGAGGTAGAGTACAGTGGAGCACAGTAGAGGTAGAGTACAGTGGAGTACAGTAGAGGTAGAGTACAGTGGAGCACAGTAGAGCTAGAGTACAGTGGAGTACAGTGGAGCACAGTAGAGGTGGAGTACAGTAGAGTAGAGTATAGGTTGAGTACAGTGGAGTACAGTAGAGATAGAGTAGAGTGGAGTAGAGTAGAGATAGAGTACAGTGGATTAGAGTAGAGATAGAGTACAGTGGAGTATAGTTGAGGTAGAGTACAGTGGAGTACCGTAGAGGTAGACTACAGTGGAGTACAGTAGAGGTAGAGAACAGTACAGTACAGTAGAGGTAGAGTAGAGTGGAGTACAGTGGAGTATAGTTGAGGTAGAGTACAGTGGAGTACAGTAGAGGTAGAGTACAGTGGAGTACAGTAGAGGTAGAGAACAGTGCAGTACAGTAGAGGTAGAGTAGAGTGGAGTACAGTAGAGGTAGAGTACAGTAGAGCACAGTAGAGGTAGAATACAGTGGAGTACAGTAGTGGTAGAGTACAGTGGAGTACAGAAGAGATAGAGTACAGTGGAGCACAGTAGAGGTAGAGTACAGTGGAGCACAGTAGAGGTAGAGAACAGTACAGTACAGTAGAGGTAGAGTAAAGTGGAGTACAGTAGAGGTAGAGTACAGTAGAGCACAGTAGAGGTAGAATACAGTGGAGTACAGTAGAGGTAGAGTACAGTAGAGTAAAGTAGAGCTAGAGTACAGTGGAGTACAGAAGAGATAGGGTACAGTGGAGCACAGTAGAGGTAGAGTACAGTGGAGCACAGTAGAGGTAGAGTACAGTGGAGCACAGTAGAGGTAGAGTACAGTGGAGTACAGTAGAGGTAGAGTACAGTGGCGTACAGTAGAGGTAGAGTACAGTGGAGCACAGTAGAGGTAGAGTACAGTGGAGTACAGTGGAGCACAGTAGAGGTGGAGTACAGTAGAGTACAGTAGAGGTAGAGTAAAGTAGAGTACAGTGGAGTACAGTAGAGGTGGAGTACAGTAGAGTACAGTAGAGGTAGAGAACAGTACAGTACAGTAGAGGTGGAGTACAGTAGAGTACAGTAGAGGTAGAGAACAGAACAGTACAGTAGAGGTAGAGTAGAGTGGAGTACAGTAGAGGTAGAGTACAGTAGAGCACAGTAGAGGTAGAATACAGTGGAGTACATTAGAGGTAGAGTACAGTGGAGTAGAGTTGAGGTAGAGTACAGTGGAGTACAGTAGAGGTAGACTACAGTGGAGTACAGTAGAGGTAGAGAACAGTACAGTACAGTAGAGGTAGAGTAGAGTGGAGTACAGTAGAGGTAGAGTACAGTAGAGCACAGTAGAGGTAGAATACAGTGGAGTACATTAGAGGTAGAGTACAGTGGAGTACAGTAGAGGTAGAGTACAGTGGAGAACAGAAGAGATAGAGTACAGTGGAGCACCGTAGAGGTAGAGTACAGTGGAGCACAGTAGAGGTAGAGTACAGTGGAGCACAGTAGAGGTAGAGTACAGTGGAGGACAGTAGAGGTAGAGTACAGTGGAGTACAGTAGAGGTAGAGTACAGTGGAGCACAGTAGAGGTAGAGTACAGTGGAGTACAGTGGAGCAGAGTAGAGGTGGAGTACAGTAGAGTACAGTAGAGGTAGAGTACAGTGGAGCACAGTAGAGGTAGAGTACAGTGGAGTACAGTGGAGTACAGTAGAGGTGGAGTACAGTAGAGTACAGTAGAGGTAGAGAACAGTACAGTACAGTAGAGGTAGAGTACAGTGGAGTACAGTAGAGGTAGAGTACAGTAGAGCACAGTAGAGATAGAATACAGTGGAGTACAGTAGAGGTAGAGTACAGTGGAGTACAGTAGAGGTAGAGTACAGTGTAGTACAGTAGAGGTAGAGAATAGTAGAGTACAGTAGAGGTAGAGTACAGTGGAGTACAGTAGAGGTAGAGTACAGTAGAGCACAGTAGAGGTAGAATACAGTGGAGTACAGTAGAGGTAGAGTACAGTGGAGTACAGTAGAGGTAGAGTACAGTGGAGTACAGTAGAGGTAGAGTACAGTGGAGCACAGTAGAGGTAGAGTACAGTGGAGTACAGTAGAGGTAGAGTACAGTGGAGTACAGTGGAGCACAGTAGAGGTGGAGTACAGTAGAGTAGAGTATAGGTTGAGTACAGTGGAGTACAGTAGAGATAGAGTAGAGTGGAGTAGAGTAGAGATAGAGTACAGTGGATTAGAGTAGATATAGAGTACAGTGGAGTATAGTTGAGGTAGAGTACAGTGGAGCACAGTAGAGGTAGAGTACAGTGGAGTACAGTAGAGGTAGAGTACAGTGGAGCACAGTAGAGCTAGAGTACAGTGGAGTACAGTGGAGCACAGTAGAGGTGGAGTACAGTAGAGTAGAGTATAGGTTGAGTACAGTGGAGTACAGTAGAGATAGAGTAGAGTGGAGTAGAGTAGAGATAGAGTACAGTGGATTAGAGTAGAGATAGAGTACAGTGGAGTATAGTTGAGGTAGAGTACAGTGGAGTACAGTAGAGGTAGACTACAGTGGAGTACAGTAGAGGTAGAGAACAGTACAGTACAGTAGAGGTAGAGTAGAGTGGAGTACAGTAGAGGTAGAGTACAGTAGAGCACAGTAGAGGTAGAATACAGTGGAGTACATTAGAGGTAGAGTACAGTGGAGTACAGTAGAGGTAGAGTACAGTGGAGAACAGAAGAGATAGAGTACAGTGTAGCACCGTAGAGGTAGAGTACAGTGGAGCACAGTAGAGGTAGAGTACAGTGGAGCACAGTAGAGGTAGAGTATAGTGGAGTATAGTAGAGGTAGAGTACTGTAGAGCACAGTAGAGATAGAGTACAGTAGAGCACAGTAGAGGTAGAGTACAGTGGAGCACAGTAGAGGAAGAGTAAATGTGTAGTACAGTAGAGATAGAGTACAGTGGAGTACAGTAGAGATAGAGTACAGTCGAACACAGTAGTGATAAGTGCAGTGGAGTATAGTAGAGGTAGAGTACAGTGGAGTACAGTAGATGTAGAGTACAGTGGAGTACAGTAGAGGTAGAGTAGAGTGGAGCACATTAGAGGTGGAGTAGAGTAGAGTACAGTAGAGGTAGAGTACAGTAGAGCACAGTAGAGGTAGAGTACAGTGGAGTACAGTAGAGGTAGAGTACAGTGGAGCACAGTAGAGGTAGAGTACAGTGGAGTACAGTAGAGGTAGAGTACAGTGGAGCACAGTAGAGCTAGAGTACAGTGGAGTACAGTGGAGCACAGTAGAGGTGGAGTACAGTAGAGTAGAGTATAGGTTGAGTACAGTGGAGTACAGTAGAGATAGAGTAGAGTGGAGTAGAGTAGAGATAGATTACAGTGGATTAGAGTAGAGATAGAGTACAGTGGAGTATAGTTGAGGTAGAGTACAGTGGAGTACAGTAGAGGTAGAGTACAGTGGAGTACAGTAGAGGTAGAGAACAGTGCAGTACAGTAGAGGTAGAGTAGAGTGGAGTACAATAGAGGTAGAGTACAGTAGAGCACAGTAGAGGTAGAATACAGTGGAGTACAGTAGTGGTAGAGTACAGTGGAGTACAGTAGAGGTAGAGTACAGTGGAGCACAGTAGAGGTAGAGAACAGTACAGTACAGTAGAGGTAGAGTAAAGTGGAGTACAGTAGAGGTAGAGTACAGTAGAGCACAGTAGAGGTAGAATACAGTGGAGTACAGTAGAGGTAGAGTACAGTGGAGTAAAGTAGAGCTAGAGTACAGTGGAGTACAGAAGAAATAGGGTACAGTGGAGCACAGTAGAGGTAGAGTACAGTGGAGCACAGTAGAGGTAGAGTACAGTGGAGCACAGTAGAGGTAGAGTACAGTGGAGTACAGTAGAGGTAGAGTACAGTGGCGTACAGTAGAGGTAGAGTACAGTGGAGCACAGTAGAGGTACAATACAGTGGAGTACAGTGGAGCACAGTAGAGGTGGAGTACAGTAGAGTACAGTAGAGGTAGAGTAAAGTAGAGTACAGTGGAGTACAGTAGAGGTGGAGTACAGTAGAGTACAGTAGAGGTAGAGAACAGTACAGTACAGTAGAGGCAGAGTACAGTGGAGTACAGTAGAGGTAGAGTACAGTAGAGCACAGTAGAGGTAGAATACAGTGGAGTACAGTAGAGGTAGAGTACAGTGGAGTACAGTAGAGGTAGAGTACAGTGGAGTACAGTAGAGGTAGAGAACAGTACAGTACAGTAGAGGTAGATTACACTGGAGTAGAGTAGAGGTAGAGTACAGTAGAGCACAGTAGAGGTAGAATACAGTGGAGTACATTAGAGGTAGAGTACAGTGGAGTACAGTAGAGGTAGAGTACAGTGGAGTACAGTAGAGGTAGAGTACAGTGGAGCACAGTAGAGGTAGAGTACAGTGGAGTACAGTAGAGGTAGAGTACAGTGGAGCACAGTAGAGCTAGAGTACAGTGGAGTACAGTGGAGCACAGTAGAGGTGGAGTACAGTAGAGTAGAGTATAGGTTGAGTACAGTGGAGTACAGTAGAGATAGAGTAGAGTGGAGTAGAGTAGAGATAGAGTACAGTGGATTAGAGTAGAGATAGAGTACAGTGGAGTATAGTTGAGGTAGAGTACAGTGGAGTACAGTAGAGGTAGACTACAGTGGAGTACAGTAGAGGTAGAGAACAGTACAGTACATTAGAGGTAGAGTAGAGTGGAGTACAGTGGAGTATAGTTGAGGTAGAGTACAGTGGAGTACAGTAGAGGTAGAGTAAAGTGGAGTACAGTAGAGGTAGAGTACAGTAGAGCACAGTAGAGGTAGAATACAGTGGAGTACAGTAGAGGTAGAGTACAGTGGAGTAAAGTAGAGCTAGAGTACAGTGGAGTACAGAAGAGATAGGGTACAGTGGAGCACAGTAGAGGTAGAGTACAGTGGAGCACAGTAGAGGTAGAGTACAGTGGAGCACAGTAGAGGTAGAGTACAGTGGCGTACAGTAGAGGTAGAGTACAGTGGAGCACAGTAGAGGTACAGTACAGTGGAGTACAGTGGAGCACAGTAGAGGTGGAGTACAGTAGAGTACAGTAGAGGTAGAGTAAAGTAGAGTACAGTGGAGTACAGTAGAGGTGGAGTACAGTAGAGTACAGTAGAGGTAGAGAACAGTACAGTACAGTAGAGGCAGAGTACAGTGGAGTACAGTAGAGGTAGAGTACAGTAGAGCACAGTAGAGGTAGAATACAGTGGAGTACAGTAGAGGTAGAGTACAGTGGAGTACAGTAGAGGTAGAGTACAGTGGAGTACAGTAGAGGTAGAGAACAGTACAGTACAGTAGAGGTAGATTACACTGGAGTAGAGTAGAGGTAGAGTACAGTAGAGCACAGTAGAGGTAGAATACAGTGGAGTACATTAGAGGTAGAGTACAGTGGAGTACAGTAGAGGTAGAGTACAGTGGAGTACAGTAGAGGTAGAGTACAGTGGAGCACAGTAGAGGTAGAGTACAGTGGAGTACAGTAGAGGTAGAGTACAGTGGAGCACAGTAGAGCTAGAGTACAGTGGAGTACAGTGGAGCACAGTAGAGGTGGAGTACAGTAGAGTAGAGTATAGGTTGAGTACAGTGGAGTACAGTAGAGATAGAGTAGAGTGGAGTAGAGTAGAGATAGAGTACAGTGGATTAGAGTAGAGATAGAGTACAGTGGAGTATAGTTGAGGTAGAGTACAGTGGAGTACAGTAGAGGTAGACTACAGTGGAGTACAGTAGAGGTAGAGAACAGTACAGTACATTAGAGGTAGAGTAGAGTGGAGTACAGTGGAGTATAGTTGAGGTAGAGTACAGTGGAGTACAGTAGAGGTAGAGTACAGTGGAGTACAGTAGAGGTAGAGAACAGTGCAGTACAGTAGAGGTAGAGTAGAGTGGAGTACAGTAGAGGTAGAGTACAGTAGAGCACAGTAGAGGTAGAATACAGTGGAGTACAGTAGTGGTAGAGTACAGTGGAGTACAGAAGAGATAGAGTACAGTGGAGCACAGTAGAGGTAGAGTACAGTGGAGCACAGTAGAGGTAGAGAACAGTACAGTACAGTAGAGGTAGAGTAAAGTGGAGTACAGTAGAGGTAGAGTACAGTAGAGCACAGTAGAGGTAGAATACAGTGGAGTACAGTAGAGGTAGAGTACAGTAGAGTAAAGTAGAGCTAGAGTACAGTGGAGTACAGAAGAGATAGAGTACAGTGGAGCACAGTAGAGGTAGAGTACAGTGGAGTACAGTGGAGTACAGTAGAGGTGGAGTACAGTAGAGTACAGTAGAGGTAGAGAACAGTACAGTACAGTAGAGGTAGAGTACAGTGGAGTACAGTAGAGGTAGAGTACAGTAGAGCACAGTAGAGATAGAATACAGTGGAGCACAGTAGAGGTAGAGTACAGTGGAGTACAGTAGAGCACAGTAGAGGTGGAGTAAAGTAGAGTACAGTAGAGGTAGAGTAAAGTAGAGTACAGTGGAGTACAGTAGAGGTGGAGTACAGTAGAGTACAGTAGAGGTAGAGAACAGTACAGTACAGTAGAGGTGGAGTACAGTAGAGTACAGTAGAGGTAGAGAACAGTACAGTACAGTAGAGGCAGAGTACAGTGAAGTACAGTAGAGGTAGAGTACAGTAGAGCACAGTAGAGGTAGAATACAGTGGAGTACAGTAGAGGTAGAGTACAGTGGAGTACAGTAGAGGTAGAGTACAGTGGAGTACAGTAGAGGTAGAGAACAGTACAGTACAGTAGAGGTAGAGTACAGTGGAGTAGAGTAGAGGTAGAGTACAGTAGAGCACAGTAGAGGTAGAATACAGTGGAGTACAGTAGAGGTAGAGTACAGTGGAATACAGTAGAGGTAGAGTACAGTGGAGTACAGTAGAGGTAGAGTACAGTGGAGTACAGTAGAGGTAGAGTACAGTGGAGCACAGTAGAGCTAGAGTACAGTGGAGTACAGTGGAGCACAGTAGAGGTGGAGTACAGTAGAATACAGTAGAGGTAGAGAACAGTACAGTACAGTAGAGGTAGAGTACAGTGGAGTACAGTAGAGGTAGAGTACAGTAGAGCACAGTAGAGATAGAATACAGTGGAGTACAGTAGAGATTGAGTAGAGTGGAGTACAGTAGAGGTAGAGTACAGTGTAGTACAGTAGAGGTAGAGAATAGTAGAGTACAGTAGAGGTAGAGTACAGTGGAGTACAGTAGAGGTAGAGTACAGTGGAGTACAGTAGAGGTAGAGTAGAGTGGAGTAGAGTAGAGATAGAGTACAGTGGATTAGAGTAGAGATAGAGTACAGTGGAGTATAGTTGAGGTAGAGTACAGTGGAGCACCGTAGAGGTAGAGTACAGTGGAGCACAGTAGAGGTAGAGTACAGTGGAGAACAGTAGAGGTAGAGTACAGTGGAGGACAGTAGAGGTAGAGTACAGTGGAGTACAGTAGAGGTAGAGTACAGTGGAGCACAGTAGAGGTAGAGTACAGTGGAGTACAGTGGAGCAGAGTAGAGGTGGAGTACAGTAGAGTACAGTAGAGGTAGAGTACAGTGGAGCACAGTAGAGGTAGAGTACAGTGGAGTACAGTGGAGTACAGTAGAGGTGGAGTACAGTAGAGTACAGTAGAGGTAGAGAACAGTACAGTACAGTAGAGGTAGAGTACAGTGGAGTACAGTAGAGGTAGAGTACAGTAGAGCACAGTAGAGATAGAGTACAGTGGAGTACAGTGGAGCACAGTAGAGGTGGAGTACAGTAGAGTAGAGTATAGGTTGAGTACAGTGGAGTACAGTAGAGATAGAGTAGAGTGGAGTAGAGTAGAGATAGAGTACAGTGGATTAGAGTAGAGATAGAGTACAGTGGAGTATAGTTGAGGTAGAGTACAGTGGAGTACAGTAGAGGTAGACTACAGTGGAGTACAGTAGAGGTAGAGAACAGTACAGTACAGTAGAGTTAGAGTAGAGTGGAGTACAGTAGAGGTAGAGTACAGTAGAGCACAGTAGAGGTAGAATACAGTGGAGTACATTAGAGGTAGAGTACAGTGGAGTACAGTAGAGGTAGAGTACAGTGGAGAACAGAAGAGATAGAGTACAGTGGAGCACCGTAGAGGTAGAGTACAGTGGAGCACAGTAGAGGTAGAGTACAGTGGAGCACAGTAGAGGTAGAGTACAGTGGAGGACAGTAGAGGTAGAGTACAGTGGAGTACAGTAGAGGTAGAGTACAGTGGAGCACAGTAGAGGTAGAGTACAGTGGAGTACAGTGGAGTACAGTAGAGGTAGAGTACAGTGGAGCACAGTAGAGGTAGAGTACAGTGGAGTACAGTGGAGTACAGTAGAGGTGGAGTACAGTAGAGTACAGTAGAGGTAGAGAACAGTACAGTACAGTAGAGGTAGAGTACAGTGGAGTACAGTAGAGGTAGAGTACAGTAGAGCACAGTAGAGATAGAATACAGTGGAGTACAGTAGAGGTAGAGTACAGTGGAGTACAGTAGAGGTAGAGTACAGTGTAGTACAGTAGAGGTAGAGAATAGTAGAGTACAGTAGAGGTAGAGTACAGTGGAGTACAGTAGAGGTAGAGTACAGTAGAGCACAGTAGAGGTAGAATACAGTGGAGTACAGTAGAGGTAGAGTACAGTGGAGTACAGTAGAGGTAGAGTACAGTGGAGTACAGTAGAGGTAGAGTACAGTGGAGCACAGTAGAGGTAGAGTACAGTGGAGTACAGTAGAGGTAGAGTACAGTGGAGTACAGTGGAGCACAGTAGAGGTGGAGTACAGTAGAGTAGAGTATAGGTTGAGTACAGTGGAGTACAGTAGAGATAGAGTAGAGTGGAGTAGAGTAGAGATAGAGTACAGTGGATTAGAGTAGATATAGAGTACAGTGGAGTATAGTTGAGGTAGAGTACAGTGGAGCACAGTAGAGGTAGAGTACAGTGGAGTACAGTAGAGGTAGAGTACAGTGGAGCACAGTAGAGCTAGAGTACAGTGGAGTACAGTGGAGCACAGTAGAGGTGGAGTACAGTAGAGTAGAGTATAGGTTGAGTACAGTGGAGTACAGTAGAGATAGAGTAGAGTGGAGTAGAGTAGAGATAGAGTACAGTGGATTAGAGTAGAGATAGAGTACAGTGGAGTATAGTTGAGGTAGAGTACAGTGGAGTACAGTAGAGGTAGACTACAGTGGAGTACAGTAGAGGTAGAGAACAGTACAGTACAGTAGAGGTAGAGTAGAGTGGAGTACAGTAGAGGTAGAGGACAGTAGAGCACAGTAGAGGTAGAATACAGTGGAGTACATTAGAGGTAGAGTACAGTGGAGTACAGTAGAGGTAGAGTACAGTGGAGAACAGAAGAGATAGAGTACAGTGTAGCACCGTAGAGGTAGAGTACAGTGGAGCACAGTAGAGGTAGAGTACAGTGGAGCACAGTAGAGGTAGAGTACAGTGGAGGACAGTAGAGGTAGAGTACAGTGGAGTACAGTAGAGGTAGAGTACAGTGGAGCACAGTAGAGGTAGAGTACAGTGGAGTACAGTGGAGCAGAGTAAAGTGGAGTACAGTAGAGGTAGAGTACAGTAGAGCACAGTAGAGGTAGAATACAGTGGAGTACAGTAGAGGTAGAGTACAGTAGAGTAAAGTAGAGCTAGAGTACAGTGGAGTACAGAAGAGATAGGGTACAGTGGAGCACAGTAGAGGTAGAGTACAGTGGAGCACAGTAGAGGTAGAGTACAGTGGAGCACAGTGGAGGTAGAGTACAGTGGAGTACAGTAGAGGTAGAGTACAGTGGCGTACAGTAGAGGTAGAGTACAGTGGAGCACAGTAGAGGTAGAGTACAGTGGAGTACAGTGGAGCACAGTAGAGGTGGAGTACAGTAGAGTACAGTAGAGGTAGAGTAAAGTAGAGTACAGTGGAGTACAGTACAGGTGGAGTACAGTAGAGTACAGTAGAGGTAGAGAACAGTACAGTACAGTAGAGGTGGAGTACAGTAGAGTACAGTAGAGGTAGAGAACAGTACAGTACAGTAGAGGCAGAGTACAGTGGAGTACAGTAGAGGTAGAGTACAGTAGAGCACAGTAGAGGTAGAATACAGTGGAGTACAGTAGAGGTAGAGTACAGTGGAGTACAGTAGAGGTAGAGTACAGTGGAGTACAGTAGAGGTAGAGAACAGTACAGTACAGTAGAGGTAGAGTACAGTGGAGTAGAGTAGAGGTAGAGTACAGTAGAGCACAGTAGAGGTAGAATACAGTGGAGTACAGTAGAGGTAGAGTACAGTGGAGTACAGTAGAGGTAGAGTACAGTGGAGTACAGTAGAGGTAGAGTACAGTGGAGCACAGTAGAGGTAGAGTACAGTGGAGTACAGTAGAGGTAGAGTACAGTGGAGCACAGTAGAGCTAGAGTACAGTGGAGTACAGTGGAGCACAGTAGAGGTGGAGTACAGTAGAGTACAGTAGAGGTAGAGAACAGTACAGTACAGTAGAGGTAGAGTACAGTGGAGTACAGTAGAGGTAGAGTACAGTAGAGCACAGTAGAGATAGAATACAGTGGAGTACAGTAGAGGTAGAGTACAGTGGAGTACAGTAGTGGTAGAGTACAGTGTAGTACAGTAAAGGTAGAGAATAGTAGAGTACAGTAGAGGTAGAGTACAGTGGAGTACAGAAGAGGTAGAGTACAGTAGAGCACAGTAGAGGTAGAATACAGTGGAGTACAGTAGAGGTAGAGTACAGTGGAGTACAGTAGAGGTAGAGTAGAGTGGAGTAGAGTAGAGATAGAGTACAGTGGATTAGAGTAGAGATAGAGTACAGTGGAGTATAGTTGAGGTAGAGTACAGTGGAGTACAGTAGAGGTAGACTACAGTGGAGTACAGTAGAGGTAGAGAAAAGTACAGTACAGTAGAGGTAGAGTAGAGTGGAGTACAGTAGAGGTAGAGTACAGTAGAGCACAGTAGAGGTAGAATACAGTGGAGTACATTAGAGGTAGAGTACAGTGGAGTACAGTAGAGGTAGAGTACAGTGGAGAACAGAAGAGATAGAGTACAGTGGAGCACCGTAGAGGTAGAGTACAGTGGAGCACAGAAGAGGTAGAGTACAGTGGAGCACAGTAGAGGTAGAGTACAGTGGAGCACAGTAGAGGTAGAGTACAGTGGAGTACAGTGGAGCAGAGTAGAGGTGGAGTACAGTAGAGTACAGTAGAGGTAGAGTACAGTGGAGCACAGTAGAGGTAGAGTACAGTGGAGTACAGTGGAGTACAGTAGAGGTGGAGTACAGTAGAGTACAGTAGAGGTAGAGAACAGTACAGTACAGTAGAGGTAGAGTACAGTGGAGTACAGTAGAGGTAGAGTACAGTAGAGCACAGTAGAGATAGAGTACAGTGGAGTACAGTGGAGCACAGTAGAGGTGGAGTACAGTAGAGTAGAGTATAGGTTGAGTACAGTGGAGTACAGTAGAGATAGAGTAGAGTGGAGTAGAGTAGAGATAGAGTACAGTGGATTAGAGTAGAGATAGAGTACAGTGGAGTATAGTTGAGGTAGAGTACAGTGGAGTACAGTAGAGGTAGACTACAGTGGAGTACAGTAGAGGTAGAGAACAGTACAGTACAGTAGAGGTAGAGTAGAGTGGAGTACAGTAGAGGTAGAGTACAGTAGAGCACAGTAGAGGTAGAATACAGTGGAGTACATTAGAGGTAGAGTACAGTGGAGTACAGTAGAGGTAGAGTACAGTGGAGAACAGAAGAGATAGAGTACAGTGGAGCACCGTAGAGGTAGAGTACAGTGGAGCACAGTAGAGGTAGAGTACAGTGGAGCACAGTAGAGGTAGAGTACAGTGGAGGACAGTAGAGGTAGAGTACAGTGGAGTACAGTAGAGGTAGAGTACAGTGGAGCACAGTAGAGGTAGAGTACAGTGGAGTACAGTGGAGCAGAGTAGAGGTGGAGTACAGTAGAGTACAGTAGAGGTAGAGTACAGTGGAGCACAGTAGAGGTAGAGTACAGTGGAGTACAGTGGAGTACAGTAGAGGTGGAGTACAGTAGAGTACAGTAGAGGTAGAGAACAGTACAGTACAGTAGAGGTAGAGTACAGTGGAGTACAGTAGAGGTAGAGTACAGTAGAGCACAGTAGAGATAGAATACAGTGGAGTACAGTAGAGGTAGAGTACAGTGGAGTACAGTAGAGGTAGAGTACAGTGTAGTACAGTAGAGGTAGAGAATAGTAGAGTACAGTAGAGGTAGAGTACAGTGGAGTACAGTAGAGGTAGAGTACAGTAGAGCACAGTAGAGGTAGAATACAGTGGAGTACAGTAGAGGTAGAGTACAGTGGAGTACAGTAGAGGTAGAGTACAGTGGAGTACAGTAGAGGTAGAGTACAGTGGAGCACAGTAGAGGTAGAGTACAGTGGAGTACAGTAGAGGTAGAGTACAGTGGAGTACAGTGGAGCACAGTAGAGGTGGAGTACAGTAGAGTAGAGTATAGGTTGAGTACAGTGGAGTACAGTAGAGATAGAGTAGAGTGGAGTAGAGTAGAGATAGAGTACAGTGGATTAGAGTAGATATAGAGTACAGTGGAGTATAGTTGAGGTAGAGTACAGTGGAGCACAGTAGAGGTAGAGTACAGTGGAGTACAGTAGAGGTAGAGTACAGTGGAGCACAGTAGAGCTAGAGTACAGTGGAGTACAGTGGAGCACAGTAGAGGTGGAGTACAGTAGAGTAGAGTATAGGTTGAGTACAGTGGAGTACAGTAGAGATAGAGTAGAGTGGAGTAGAGTAGAGATAGAGTACAGTGGATTAGAGTAGAGATAGAGTACAGTGGAGTATAGTTGAGGTAGAGTACAGTGGAGTACAGTAGAGGTAGACTACAGTGGAGTACAGTAGAGGTAGAGAACAGTACAGTACAGTAGAGGTAGAGTAGAGTGGAGTACAGTAGAGGTAGAGTACAGTAGAGCACAGTAGAGGTAGAATACAGTGGAGTACATTAGAGGTAGAGTACAGTGGAGTACAGTAGAGGTAGAGTACAGTGGAGAACAGAAGAGATAGAGTACAGTGTAGCACCGTAGAGGTAGAGTACAGTGGAGCACAGTAGAGGTAGAGTACAGTGGAGCACAGTAGAGGTAGAGTATAGTGGAGTATAGTAGAGGTAGAGTACTGTAGAGCACAGTAGAGATAGAGTACAGTAGAGCACAGTAGAGGTAGAGTACAGTGGAGCACAGTAGAGGAAGAGTAAATGTGTAGTACAGTAGAGATAGAGTACAGTGGAGTACAGTAGAGATAGAGTACAGTCGAACACAGTAGTGATAAGTGCAGTGGAGTATAGTAGAGGTAGAGTACAGTGGAGTACAGTAGATGTAGAGTACAGTGGAGTACAGTAGAGGTAGAGTAGAGTGGAGCACATTAGAGGTGGAGTAGAGTAGAGTACAGTAGAGGTAGAGTACAGTAGAGCACAGTAGAGGTAGAGTACAGTGGAGTACAGTAGAGGTAGAGTACAGTGGAGCACAGTAGAGGTAGAGTACAGTGGAGTACAGTAGAGGTAGAGTACAGTGGAGCACAGTAGAGCTAGAGTACAGTGGAGTACAGTGGAGCACAGTAGAGGTGGAGTACAGTAGAGTAGAGTATAGGTTGAGTACAGTGGAGTACAGTAGAGATAGAGTAGAGTGGAGTAGAGTAGAGATAGATTACAGTGGATTAGAGTAGAGATAGAGTACAGTGGAGTATAGTTGAGGTAGAGTACAGTGGAGTACAGTAGAGGTAGAGTACAGTGGAGTACAGTAGAGGTAGAGAACAGTGCAGTACAGTAGAGGTAGAGTAGAGTGGAGTACAATAGAGGTAGAGTACAGTAGAGCACAGTAGAGGTAGAATACAGTGGAGTACAGTAGTGGTAGAGTACAGTGGAGTACAGTAGAGGTAGAGTACAGTGGAGCACAGTAGAGGTAGAGAACAGTACAGTACAGTAGAGGTAGAGTAAAGTGGAGTACAGTAGAGGTAGAGTACAGTAGAGCACAGTAGAGGTAGAATACAGTGGAGTACAGTAGAGGTAGAGTACAGTGGAGTAAAGTAGAGCTAGAGTACAGTGGAGTACAGAAGAGATAGGGTACAGTGGAGCACAGTAGAGGTAGAGTACAGTGGAGCACAGTAGAGGTAGAGTACAGTGGAGCACAGTAGAGGTAGAGTACAGTGGAGTACAGTAGAGGTAGAGTACAGTGGCGTACAGTAGAGGTAGAGTACAGTGGAGCACAGTAGAGGTACAGTACAGTGGAGTACAGTGGAGCACAGTAGAGGTGGAGTACAGTAGAGTACAGTAGAGGTAGAGTAAAGTAGAGTACAGTGGAGTACAGTAGAGGTGGAGTACAGTAGAGTACAGTAGAGGTAGAGAACAGTACAGTACAGTAGAGGCAGAGTACAGTGGAGTACAGTAGAGGTAGAGTACAGTAGAGCACAGTAGAGGTAGAATACAGTGGAGTACAGTAGAGGTAGAGTACAGTGGAGTACAGTAGAGGTAGAGTACAGTGGAGTACAGTAGAGGTAGAGAACAGTACAGTACAGTAGAGGTAGATTACACTGGAGTAGAGTAGAGGTAGAGTACAGTAGAGCACAGTAGAGGTAGAATACAGTGGAGTACATTAGAGGTAGAGTACAGTGGAGTACAGTAGAGGTAGAGTACAGTGGAGTACAGTAGAGGTAGAGTACAGTGGAGCACAGTAGAGGTAGAGTACAGTGGAGTACAGTAGAGGTAGAGTACAGTGGAGCACAGTAGAGCTAGAGTACAGTGGAGTACAGTGGAGCACAGTAGAGGTGGAGTACAGTAGAGTAGAGTATAGGTTGAGTACAGTGGAGTACAGTAGAGATAGAGTAGAGTGGAGTAGAGTAGAGATAGAGTACAGTGGATTAGAGTAGAGATAGAGTACAGTGGAGTATAGTTGAGGTAGAGTACAGTGGAGTACAGTAGAGGTAGACTACAGTGGAGTACAGTAGAGGTAGAGAACAGTACAGTACATTAGAGGTAGAGTAGAGTGGAGTACAGTGGAGTATAGTTGAGGTAGAGTACAGTGGAGTACAGTAGAGGTAGAGTAAAGTGGAGTACAGTAGAGGTAGAGTACAGTAGAGCACAGTAGAGGTAGAATACAGTGGAGTACAGTAGAGGTAGAGTACAGTGGAGTAAAGTAGAGCTAGAGTACAGTGGAGTACAGAAGAGATAGGGTACAGTGGAGCACAGTAGAGGTAGAGTACAGTGGAGCACAGTAGAGGTAGAGTACAGTGGAGCACAGTAGAGGTAGAGTACAGTGGAGTACAGTAGAGGTAGAGTACAGTGGCGTACAGTAGAGGTAGAGTACAGTGGAGCACAGTAGAGGTACAGTACAGTGGAGTACAGTGGAGCACAGTAGAGGTGGAGTACAGTAGAGTACAGTAGAGGTAGAGTAAAGTAGAGTACAGTGGAGTACATTAGAGGTGGAGTACAGTAGAGTACAGTAGAGGTAGAGAACAGTACAGTACAGTAGAGGCAGAGTACAGTGGAGTACAGTAGAGGTAGAGTACAGTAGAGCACAGTAGAGGTAGAATACAGTGGAGTACAGTAGAGGTAGAGTACAGTGGAGTACAGTAGAGGTAGAGTACAGTGGAGTACAGTAGAGGTAGAGAACAGTACAGTACAGTAGAGGTAGATTACACTGGAGTAGAGTAGAGGTAGAGTACAGTAGAGCACAGTAGAGGTAGAATACAGTGGAGTACATTAGAGGTAGAGTACAGTGGAGTACAGTAGAGGTAGAGTACAGTGGAGTACAGTAGAGGTAGAGTACAGTGGAGCACAGTAGAGGTAGAGTACAGTGGAGTACAGTAGAGGTAGAGTACAGTGGAGCACAGTAGAGCTAGAGTACAGTGGAGTACAGTGGAGCACAGTAGAGGTGGAGTACAGTAGAGTAGAGTATAGGTTGAGTACAGTGGAGTACAGTAGAGATAGAGTAGAGTGGAGTAGAGTAGAGATAGAGTACAGTGGATTAGAGTAGAGATAGAGTACAGTGGAGTATAGTTGAGGTAGAGTACAGTGGAGTACAGTAGAGGTAGACTACAGTGGAGTACAGTAGAGGTAGAGAACAGTACAGTACATTAGAGGTAGAGTAGAGTGGAGTACAGTGGAGTATAGTTGAGGTAGAGTACAGTGGAGTACAGTAGAGGTAGAGTACAGTGGAGTACAGTAGAGGTAGAGAACAGTGCAGTACAGTAGAGGTAGAGTAGAGTGGAGTACAGTAGAGGTAGAGTACAGTAGAGCACAGTAGAGGTAGAATACAGTGGAGTACAGTAGTGGTAGAGTACAGTGGAGTACAGAAGAGATAGAGTACAGTGGAGCACAGTAGAGGTAGAGTACAGTGGAGCACAGTAGAGGTAGAGAACAGTACAGTACAGTAGAGGTAGAGTAAAGTGGAGTACAGTAGAGGTAGAGTACAGTAGAGCACAGTAGAGGTAGAATACAGTGGAGTACAGTAGAGGTAGAGTACAGTAGAGTAAAGTAGAGCTAGAGTACAGTGGAGTACAGAAGAGATAGGGTACAGTGGAGCACAGTAGAGGTAGAGTACAGTGGAGCACAGTAGAGGTAGAGTACATTGGAGCACAGTAGAGGTAGAGTACAGTGGAGTACAGTAGAGGTAGAGTACAGTGGCGTACAGTAGAGGTAGAGTACAGTGGAGCACAGTAGAGGTAGAGTACAGTGGAGTACAGTGGAGCACAGTAGAGGTGGAGTACAGTAGAGTACAGTAGAGGTAGAGTAAAGTAGAGTACAGTGGAGTACAGTAGAGGTGGAGTACAGTAGAGTACAGTAGAGGTAGAGAACAGTACAGTACAGTAGAGGTGGAGTACAGTAAAGTACAGTAGAGGTAGAGAACAGTACAGTACAGTAGAGGCAGAGTACAGTGGAGTACAGTAGAGGTAGAGTACAGTAGAGCACAGTAGAGGTAGAATACAGTGGAGTACAGTAGAGGTAGAGTACAGTGGAGTACAGTAGAGGTAGAGTACAGTGGAGTACAGTAGAGGTAGAGAACAGTACAGTACAGTAGAGGTAGAGTACAGTGGAGTAGAGTAGAGGTAGAGTACAGTAGAGCACAGTAGAGGTAGAATACAGTGGAGTACAGTAGAGGTAGAGTACAGTGGAGTACAGTAGAGGTAGAGTACAGTGGAGTACAGTAGAGGTAGAGTACAGTGGAGCACAGTAGAGGTAGAGTACAGTGGAGTACAGTAGAGGTAGAGTACAGTGGAGCACAGTAGAGCTAGAGTACAGTGGAGAACAGAAGAGATAGAGTACAGTGGAGCACCGTAGAGGTAGAGTACAGTGGAGCACAGTAGAGGTAGAGTACAGTGGAGCACAGTAGAGGTAGAGTACAGTGGAGGACAGTAGAGGTAGAGTACAGTGGAGTACAGTAGAGGTAGAGTACAGTGGAGCACAGTAGAGGTAGAGTACAGTGGAGTACAGTGGAGCAGAGTAGAGGTGGAGTACAGTAGAGTACAGTAGAGGTAGAGTACAGTGGAGCACAGTAGAGGTAGAGTACAGTGGAGTACAGTGGAGTACAGTAGAGGTGGAGTACAGTAGAGTACAGTAGAGGTAGAGAACAGTACAGTACAGTAGAGGTAGCGTACAGTGGAGTACAGTAGAGGTAGAGTACAGTAGAGCACAGTAGAGATAGAATACAGTGGAGCACAGTAGAGGTAGAGTACAGTGGAGTACAGTGGAGCACAGTAGAGGTGGAGTACAGTAGAGTACAGTAGAGGTAGAGTAAAGTAGAGTACAGTGGAGTACAGTAGAGGTGGAGTACAGTAGAGTACAGTAGAGGTAGAGAACAGTACAGTACAGTAGAGGTGGAGTACAGTAGAGTACAGTAGAGGTAGAGAACAGTACAGTACAGTAGAGGCAGAGTACAGTGGAGTACAGTAGAGGTAGAGTACAGTAGAGCACAGTAGAGGTAGAATACAGTGGAGTACAGTAGAGGTAGAGTAAAGTGGAGTACAGTAGAGGTAGAGTACAGTGGAGTACAGTAGAGGTAGAGAACAGTACAGTACAGTAGAGTTAGAGTACAGTGGAGTAGAGTAGAGGTAGAGTACAGTAGAGCACAGTAGAGGTAGAATACAGTGGAGTACAGTAGAGGTAGAGTACAGTGGAGTACAGTAGAGGTAGAGTACAGTGGAGTACAGTAGAGGTAGAGTACAGTGGAGCACAGTAGAGGTAGAGTACAGTGGAGTACAGTAGAGGTAGAGTACAGTGGAGCACAGTAGAGCTAGAGTACAGTGGAGTACAGTGGAGCACAGTAGAGGTGGAGTACAGTAGAGTAGAGTATAGGTTGAGTACAGTGGAGTACAGTAGAGATAGAGTAGAGTGGAGTAGAGTAGAGATAGAGTACAGTGGATTAGAGTAGAGATAGAGTACAGTGGAGTATAGTTGAGGTAGAGTACAGTGGAGTGCAGTAGAGGTAGACTACAGTGGAGTACAGTAGAGGTAGAGAACAGTACAGTACAGTAGAGGTAGAGTAGAGTGGAGTACAGTAGAGGTAGAGTACAGTAGAGCACAGTAGAGGTAGAATACAGTGGAGTACATTAGAGGTAGAGTACAGTGGAGTACAGTAGAGGTAGAGTACAGTGGAGAACAGAAGAGATAGAGTACAGTGGAGCACCGTAGAGGTAGAGTACAGTGGAGCACAGTAGAGGTAGAGTACAGTGGAGGACAGTAGAGGTAGAGTACAGTGGAGTACAGTAGAGGTAGAGTACAGTGGAGCACAGTAGAGGTAGAGTACAGTGGAGTACAGTGGAGCAGAATAGAGGTGGAGTACAGTAGAGTACAGTAGAGGTAGAGTACAGTGGAGCACAGTAGAGGTAGAGTACAGTGGAGTACAGTGGAGTACAGTAGAGGTGGAGTACAGTAGAGTACAGTAGAGGTAGAGAACAGTACAGTACAGTAGAGGTATAGTACAGTGGAGTACAGTAGAGGTAGAGTACAGTAGAGCACAGTAGAGATAGAATACAGTGGAGTACAGTAGAGGTAGAGTACAGTGGAGTACAGTAGAGGTAGAGTACAGTGTAGTACAGTAGAGGTAGAGAATAGTAGAGTACAGTAGAGGTAGAGTACAGTGGAGTACAGTAGAGGTAGAGTACAGTAGAGCACAGTAGAGGTAGAATACAGTGGAGTACAGTAGAGGTAGAGTACAGTGAAGTACAGTAGAGGTAGAGTACAGTGGAGTACAGTAGAGGTAGAGTACAGTGGAGCACAGTAGAGGTAGAGTACAGTGGAGTACAGTAGAGGTAGAGTACAGTGGAGTACAGTGGAGCACAGTAGAGGTGGAGTACAGTAGAGTAGAGTATAGGTTGAGTACAGTGGAGTACAGTAGAGATAGAGTAGAGTGGAGTAGAGTAGAGATAGAGTACAGTGGATTAGAGTAGATATAGAGTACAGTGGAGTATAGTTGAGGTAGAGTACAGTGGAGCACAGTAGAGGTAGAGTACAGTGGAGTACAGTAGAGGTAGAGAACAGTACAGTACAGTAGAGGTAGAGTAGAGTGGAGTACAGTAGAGGTAGAGTACAGTAGAGCACAGTAGAGGTAGAATACAGTGGAGTACATTAGAGGTAGAGTACAGTGGAGTACAGTAGAGGTAGAGTACAGTGGAGAACAGAAGAGATAGAGTACAGTGTAGCACCGTAGAGGTAGAGTACAGTGGAGCACAGTAGAGGTAGAGTACAGTGGAGCACAGTAGAGGTAGAGTACAGTGGAGTACAGTAGAGGTAGAGTACAGTGGAGTACAGTAGAGGTAGAGTACAGTGGAGCACAGTAGAGGTAGAGTACAGTGGAGTACAGTGGAGCAGAGTAGAGGTGGAGTACAGTAGAGTACAGTAGAGGTAGAGTACAGTGGAGCACAGTAGAGGTAGAGTACAGTGGAGTACAGTGGAGTACAGTAGAGGTGGAGTACAGTAGAGTACAGTAGAGGTAGAGAACAGTACAGTACAGTAGAGGTAGAGTACAGTGGAGTACAGTAGAGGTAGAGTACAGTAGAGCACAGTAGAGATAGAGTACAGTGGAGTACAGTGGAGCACAGTAGAGGTGGAGTACAGTAGAGTAGAGTATAGGTTGAGTACAGTGGAGTACAGTAGAGATAGAGTAGAGTGGAGTAGAGTAGAGATAGAGTACAGTGGATTAGAGTAGAGATAGAGTACAGTGGAGTATAGTTGAGGTAGAGTACAGTGGAGTACAGTAGAGGTAGAGTAGAGTGGAGTACAGTAGAGGTAGAGTACAGTAGAGCACAGTAGAGGTAGAATACAGTGGAGTACATTAGAGGTAGAGTACAGTGGAGTACAGTAGAGGTAGAGTACAGTGGAGAACAGAAGAGATAGAGTACAGTGGAGCACCGTAGAGGTAGAGTACAGTGGAGCACAGTAGAGGTAGAGTACAGTGGAGCACAGTAGAGGTAGAGTACAGTGGAGGACAGTAGAGGTAGAGTACAGTGGAGTACAGTAGAGGTAGAGTACAGTGGAGCACAGTAGAGGTAGAGTACAGTGGAGCACAGTAGAGGTAGAGTACAGTGGAGTACAGTGGAGCAGAGTAGAGGTGGAGTACAGTAGAGTACAGTAGAGGTAGAGTACAGTGGAGCACAGTAGAGGTAGAGTACAGTAGAGCACAGTAGAGGTAGAATACAGTGGAGTACAGTAGAGGTAGAGTACAGTGGAGTAAAGTAGAGCTAGAGTACAGTGGAGTACAGAAGAGATAGGGTACAGTGGAGCACAGTAGAGGTAGAGTACAGTGGAGCACAGTAGAGGTAGAGTACAGTGGAGCACAGTAGAGGTAGAGTACAGTGGAGTACAGTAGAGGTAGAGTACAGTGGTCGTACAGTAGAGGTAGAGTACAGTGGAGCACAGTAGAGGTACAGTACAGTGGAGTACAGTGGAGCACAGTAGAGGTGGAGTACAGTAGAGTACAGTAGAGGTAGAGTAAAGTAGAGTACAGTGGAGTACAGTAGAGGTGTAGTACAGTAGAGTACTGTAGAGGTAGAGTAAAGTAGAGTACATTGGAGTACAGTAGAGGTGGAGTACAGTAGAGGTAGAGTACAGTAGAGCACAGTAGAGGTAGAATACAGTGGAGTACAGTAGAGGTAGAGTACAGTGGAGTACAGTAGAGGTAGAGTACAGTGGAGTACAGTAGAGGTAGAGAACAGTACAGTACAGTAGAGGTAGAGTACACTGGAGTAGAGTAGAGGTAGAGTACAGTAGAGCACAGTAGAGGTAGAATACAGTGGAGTACAGTAGAGGTAGAGTACAGTGGAGTACAGTAGAGGTAGAGTACAGTGGAGTACAGTAGAGGTAGAGTACAGTGGAGCACAGTAGAGGTAGAGTACAGTGGAGTACAGTAGAGGTAGAGTACAGTGGAGCACAGTAGAGCTAGAGTACAGTGGAGTACAGTGGAGCACAGTAGAGGTGGAGTACAGTAGAGTATAGTATAGGTTGAGTACAGTGGAGTACAGTAGAGATAGAGTAGAGTGGAGTAGAGTAGAGATAGAGTACAGTGGATTAGAGTAGAGATAGAGTACAGTGGAGTATAGTTGAGGTAGAGTACAGTGGAGTACAGTAGAGGTAGACTACAGTGGAGTACAGTAGAGGTAGAGAACAGTACAGTACAGTAGAGGTAGAGTAGAGTGGAGTACAGTGGAGTATAGTTGAGGTAGAGTACAGTGGAGTACAGTAGAGGTAGAGTACAGTGGAGTACAGTAGAGGTAGAGAACAGTGCAGTACAGTAGAGGTAGAGTAGAGTGGAGTACAGTAGAGGTAGAGTACAGTAGAGCACAGTAGAGGTAGAATACAGTGGAGTACAGTAGTGGTAGAGTACAGTGGAGTACAGTAGAGGTAGAGTACAGTGGAGTACAGAAGAGATAGAGTACAGTGGAGCACAGTAGAGGTAGAGTACAGTGGAGCACAGTAGAGGTAGAGAACAGTACAGTACAGTAGAGGTAGAGTAAAGTGGAGTACAGTAGAGGTAGAGTACAGTAGAGCACAGTAGAGGTAGAATACAGTGGAGTACAGTAGAGGTAGAGTACAGTAGAGTAAAGTAGAGCTAGAGTACAGTGGAGTACAGAAGAGATAGGGTACAGTGGAGCACAGTAGAGGTAGAGTACAGTGGAGCACAGTAGAGGTAGAGTACAGTGGAGCACAGTAGAGGTAGAGTACAGTGGAGTACAGTAGAGGTAGAGTACAGTGGCGTACAGTAGAGGTAGAGTACAGTGGAGCACAGTAGAGGTAGAGTACAGTGGAGTACAGTGGAGCACAGTAGAGGTGGAGTACAGTAGAGTACAGTAGAGGTAGAGTAAAGTAGAGTACAGTGGAGTACAGTACAGGTGGAGTACAGTAGAGTACAGTAGAGGTAGAGAACAGTACAGTACAGTAGAGGTGGAGTACAGTAGAGTACAGTAGAGGTAGAGAACAGTACAGTACAGTAGAGGCAGAGTACAGTGGAGTACAGTAGAGGTAGAGTACAGTAGAGCACAGTAGAGGTAGAATACAGTGGAGTACAGTAGAGGTAGAGTACAGTGGAGTACAGTAGAGGTAGAGTACAGTGGAGTACAGTAGAGGTAGAGAACAGTACAGTACAGTAGAGGTAGAGTACAGTGGAGTAGAGTAGAGGTAGAGTACAGTAGAGCACAGTAGAGGTAGAATACAGTGGAGTACAGTAGAGGTAGAGTACAGTGGAGTACAGTAGAGGTAGAGTACAGTGGAGTACAGTAGAGGTAGAGTACAGTGGAGCACAGTAGAGGTAGAGTACAGTGGAGTACAGTAGAGGTAGAGTACAGTGGAGCACAGTAGAGCTAGAGTACAGTGGAGTACAGTGGAGCACAGTAGAGGTGGAGTACAGTAGAGTAGAGTATAGGTTGAGTACAGTGGAGTACAGTAGAGATAGAGTAGAGTGGAGTAGAGTAGAGATAGAGTACAGTGGATTAGAGTAGAGATAGAGTACAGTGGAGTATAGTTGAGGTAGAGTACAGTGGAGTACAGTAGAGGTAGACTACAGTGGAGTACAGTAGAGGTAGAGAACAGTACAGTACAGTAGAGGTAGAGTAGAGTGGAGTACAGTAGAGGTAGAGTACAGTAGAGCACAGTAGAGGTAGAATACAGTGGAGTACATTAGAGGTAGAGTACAGTGGAGTACAGTAGAGGTAGAGTACAGTGGAGAACAGAAGAGATAGAGTACAGTGGAGCACCGTAGAGGTAGAGTACAGTGGAGCACAGTAGAGGTAGAGTACAGTGGAGCACAGTAGAGGTAGAGTACAGTGGAGGACAGTAGAGGTAGAGTACAGTGGAGTACAGTAGAGGTAGAGTACAGTGGAGCACAGTAGAGGTAGAGTACAGTGGAGTACAGTGGAGCAGAGTAGAGGTGGAGTACAGTAGAGTACAGTAGAGGTAGAGTACAGTGGAGCACAGTAGAGGTAGAGTACAGTGGAGTACAGTGGAGTACAGTAGAGGTGGAGTACAGTAGAGTACAGTAGAGGTAGAGAACAGTACAGTACAGTAGAGGTAGAGTACAGTGGAGTACAGTAGAGGTAGAGTACAGTAGAGCACAGTAGAGATAGAATACAGTGGAGCACAGTAGAGGTAGAGTACAGTGGAGTACAGTGGAGCACAGTAGAGGTGGAGTACAGTAGAGTACAGTAGAGGTAGAGTAAAGTAGAGTACAGTGGAGTACAGTAGAGGTGGAGTACAGTAGAGTACAGTAGAGGTAGAGAACAGTACAGTACAGTAGAGGTGGAGTACAGTAGAGTACAGTAGAGGTAGAGAACAGTACAGTACAGTAGAGGCAGAGTACAGTGGAGTACAGTAGAGGTAGAGTACAGTAGAGCACAGTAGAGGTAGAATACAGTGGAGTACAGTAGAGGTAGAGTACAGTGGAGTACAGTAGAGGTAGAGTACAGTGGAGTACAGTAGAGGTAGAGAACAGTACAGTACAGTAGAGGTAGAGTACAGTGGAGCACAGTAGAGGTAGAGTACAGTGGAGTACAGTGGAGCAGAATAGAGGTGGAGTACAGTAGAGTACAGTAGAGGTAGAGTACAGTGGAGCACAGTAGAGGTAGAGTACAGTGGAGTACAGTGGAGTACAGTAGAGGTGGAGTACAGTAGAGTACAGTAGAGGTAGAGAACAGTACAGTACAGTAGAGGTATAGTACAGTGGAGTACAGTAGAGGTAGAGTACAGTAGAGCACAGTAGAGATAGAATACAGTGGAGTACAGTAGAGGTAGAGTACAGTGGAGTACAGTAGAGGTAGAGTACAGTGTAGTACAGTAGAGGTAGAGAATAGTAGAGTACAGTAGAGGTAGAGTACAGTGGAGTACAGTAGAGGTAGAGTACAGTAGAGCACAGTAGAGGTAGAATACAGTGGAGTACAGTAGAGGTAGAGTACAGTGAAGTACAGTAGAGGTAGAGTACAGTGGAGTACAGTAGAGGTAGAGTACAGTGGAGCACAGTAGAGGTAGAGTACAGTGGAGTACAGTAGAGGTAGAGTACAGTGGAGTACAGTGGAGCACAGTAGAGGTGGAGTACAGTAGAGTAGAGTATAGGTTGAGTACAGTGGAGTACAGTAGAGATAGAGTAGAGTGGAGTAGAGTAGAGATAGAGTACAGTGGATTAGAGTAGATATAGAGTACAGTGGAGTATAGTTGAGGTAGAGTACAGTGGAGCACAGTAGAGGTAGAGTACAGTGGAGTACAGTAGAGGTAGAGAACAGTACAGTACAGTAGAGGTAGAGTAGAGTGGAGTACAGTAGAGGTAGAGTACAGTAGAGCACAGTAGAGGTAGAATACAGTGGAGTACATTAGAGGTAGAGTACAGTGGAGTACAGTAGAGGTAGAGTACAGTGGAGAACAGAAGAGATAGAGTACAGTGTAGCACCGTAGAGGTAGAGTACAGTGGAGCACAGTAGAGGTAGAGTACAGTGGAGCACAGTAGAGGTAGAGTACAGTGGAGTACAGTAGAGGTAGAGTACAGTGGAGTACAGTAGAGGTAGAGTACAGTGGAGCACAGTAGAGGTAGAGTACAGTGGAGTACAGTGGAGCAGAGTAGAGGTGGAGTACAGTAGAGTACAGTAGAGGTAGAGTACAGTGGAGCACAGTAGAGGTAGAGTACAGTGGAGTACAGTGGAGTACAGTAGAGGTGGAGTACAGTAGAGTACAGTAGAGGTAGAGAACAGTACAGTACAGTAGAGGTAGAGTACAGTGGAGTACAGTAGAGGTAGAGTACAGTAGAGCACAGTAGAGATAGAGTACAGTGGAGTACAGTGGAGCACAGTAGAGGTGGAGTACAGTAGAGTAGAGTATAGGTTGAGTACAGTGGAGTACAGTAGAGATAGAGTAGAGTGGAGTAGAGTAGAGATAGAGTACAGTGGATTAGAGTAGAGATAGAGTACAGTGGAGTATAGTTGAGGTAGAGTACAGTGGAGTACAGTAGAGGTAGAGTAGAGTGGAGTACAGTAGAGGTAGAGTACAGTAGAGCACAGTAGAGGTAGAATACAGTGGAGTACATTAGAGGTAGAGTACAGTGGAGTACAGTAGAGGTAGAGTACAGTGGAGAACAGAAGAGATAGAGTACAGTGGAGCACCGTAGAGGTAGAGTACAGTGGAGCACAGTAGAGGTAGAGTACAGTGGAGCACAGTAGAGGTAGAGTACAGTGGAGGACAGTAGAGGTAGAGTACAGTGGAGTACAGTAGAGGTAGAGTACAGTGGAGCACAGTAGAGGTAGAGTACAGTGGAGCACAGTAGAGGTAGAGTACAGTGGAGTACAGTGGAGCAGAGTAGAGGTGGAGTACAGTAGAGTACAGTAGAGGTAGAGTACAGTGGAGCACAGTAGAGGTAGAGTACAGTAGAGCACAGTAGAGGTAGAATACAGTGGAGTACAGTAGAGGTAGAGTACAGTGGAGTAAAGTAGAGCTAGAGTACAGTGGAGTACAGAAGAGATAGGGTACAGTGGAGCACAGTAGAGGTAGAGTACAGTGGAGCACAGTAGAGGTAGAGTACAGTGGAGCACAGTAGAGGTAGAGTACAGTGGAGTACAGTAGAGGTAGAGTACAGTGGTCGTACAGTAGAGGTAGAGTACAGTGGAGCACAGTAGAGGTACAGTACAGTGGAGTACAGTGGAGCACAGTAGAGGTGGAGTACAGTAGAGTACAGTAGAGGTAGAGTAAAGTAGAGTACAGTGGAGTACAGTAGAGGTGTAGTACAGTAGAGTACTGTAGAGGTAGAGTAAAGTAGAGTACATTGGAGTACAGTAGAGGTGGAGTACAGTAGAGGTAGAGTACAGTAGAGCACAGTAGAGGTAGAATACAGTGGAGTACAGTAGAGGTAGAGTACAGTGGAGTACAGTAGAGGTAGAGTACAGTGGAGTACAGTAGAGGTAGAGAACAGTACAGTACAGTAGAGGTAGAGTACACTGGAGTAGAGTAGAGGTAGAGTACAGTAGAGCACAGTAGAGGTAGAATACAGTGGAGTACAGTAGAGGTAGAGTACAGTGGAGTACAGTAGAGGTAGAGTACAGTGGAGTACAGTAGAGGTAGAGTACAGTGGAGCACAGTAGAGGTAGAGTACAGTGGAGTACAGTAGAGGTAGAGTACAGTGGAGCACAGTAGAGCTAGAGTACAGTGGAGTACAGTGGAGCACAGTAGAGGTGGAGTACAGTAGAGTATAGTATAGGTTGAGTACAGTGGAGTACAGTAGAGATAGAGTAGAGTGGAGTAGAGTAGAGATAGAGTACAGTGGATTAGAGTAGAGATAGAGTACAGTGGAGTATAGTTGAGGTAGAGTACAGTGGAGTACAGTAGAGGTAGACTACAGTGGAGTACAGTAGAGGTAGAGAACAGTACAGTACAGTAGAGGTAGAGTAGAGTGGAGTACAGTGGAGTATAGTTGAGGTAGAGTACAGTGGAGTACAGTAGAGGTAGAGTACAGTGGAGTACAGTAGAGGTAGAGAACAGTGCAGTACAGTAGAGGTAGAGTAGAGTGGAGTACAGTAGAGGTAGAGTACAGTAGAGCACAGTAGAGGTAGAATACAGTGGAGTACAGTAGTGGTAGAGTACAGTGGAGTACAGTAGAGGTAGAGTACAGTGGAGTACAGAAGAGATAGAGTACAGTGGAGCACAGTAGAGGTAGAGTACAGTGGAGCACAGTAGAGGTAGAGAACAGTACAGTACAGTAGAGGTAGAGTAAAGTGGAGTACAGTAGAGGTAGAGTACAGTAGAGCACAGTAGAGGTAGAATACAGTGGAGTACAGTAGAGGTAGAGTACAGTAGAGTAAAGTAGAGCTAGAGTACAGTGGAGTACAGAAGAGATAGGGTACAGTGGAGCACAGTAGAGGTAGAGTACAGTGGAGCACAGTAGAGGTAGAGTACAGTGGAGCACAGTAGAGGTAGAGTACAGTGGAGTACAGTAGAGGTAGAGTACAGTGGCGTACAGTAGAGGTAGAGTACAGTGGAGCACAGTAGAGGTAGAGTACAGTGGAGTACAGTGGAGCACAGTAGAGGTGGAGTACAGTAGAGTACAGTAGAGGTAGAGTAAAGTAGAGTACAGTGGAGTACAGTACAGGTGGAGTACAGTAGAGTACAGTAGAGGTAGAGAACAGTACAGTACAGTAGAGGTGGAGTACAGTAGAGTACAGTAGAGGTAGAGAACAGTACAGTACAGTAGAGGCAGAGTACAGTGGAGTACAGTAGAGGTAGAGTACAGTAGAGCACAGTAGAGGTAGAATACAGTGGAGTACAGTAGAGGTAGAGTACAGTGGAGTACAGTAGAGGTAGAGTACAGTGGAGTACAGTAGAGGTAGAGAACAGTACAGTACAGTAGAGGTAGAGTACAGTGGAGTAGAGTAGAGGTAGAGTACAGTAGAGCACAGTAGAGGTAGAATACAGTGGAGTACAGTAGAGGTAGAGTACAGTGGAGTACAGTAGAGGTAGAGTACAGTGGAGTACAGTAGAGGTAGAGTACAGTGGAGCACAGTAGAGGTAGAGTACAGTGGAGTACAGTAGAGGTAGAGTACAGTGGAGCACAGTAGAGCTAGAGTACAGTGGAGTACAGTGGAGCACAGTAGAGGTGGAGTACAGTAGAGTAGAGTATAGGTTGAGTACAGTGGAGTACAGTAGAGATAGAGTAGAGTGGAGTAGAGTAGAGATAGAGTACAGTGGATTAGAGTAGAGATAGAGTACAGTGGAGTATAGTTGAGGTAGAGTACAGTGGAGTACAGTAGAGGTAGACTACAGTGGAGTACAGTAGAGGTAGAGAACAGTACAGTACAGTAGAGGTAGAGTAGAGTGGAGTACAGTAGAGGTAGAGTACAGTAGAGCACAGTAGAGGTAGAATACAGTGGAGTACATTAGAGGTAGAGTACAGTGGAGTACAGTAGAGGTAGAGTACAGTGGAGAACAGAAGAGATAGAGTACAGTGGAGCACCGTAGAGGTAGAGTACAGTGGAGCACAGTAGAGGTAGAGTACAGTGGAGCACAGTAGAGGTAGAGTACAGTGGAGGACAGTAGAGGTAGAGTACAGTGGAGTACAGTAGAGGTAGAGTACAGTGGAGCACAGTAGAGGTAGAGTACAGTGGAGTACAGTGGAGCAGAGTAGAGGTGGAGTACAGTAGAGTACAGTAGAGGTAGAGTACAGTGGAGCACAGTAGAGGTAGAGTACAGTGGAGTACAGTGGAGTACAGTAGAGGTGGAGTACAGTAGAGTACAGTAGAGGTAGAGAACAGTACAGTACAGTAGAGGTAGAGTACAGTGGAGTACAGTAGAGGTAGAGTACAGTAGAGCACAGTAGAGATAGAATACAGTGGAGCACAGTAGAGGTAGAGTACAGTGGAGTACAGTGGAGCACAGTAGAGGTGGAGTACAGTAGAGTACAGTAGAGGTAGAGTAAAGTAGAGTACAGTGGAGTACAGTAGAGGTGGAGTACAGTAGAGTACAGTAGAGGTAGAGAACAGTACAGTACAGTAGAGGTGGAGTACAGTAGAGTACAGTAGAGGTAGAGAACAGTACAGTACAGTAGAGGCAGAGTACAGTGGAGTACAGTAGAGGTAGAGTACAGTAGAGCACAGTAGAGGTAGAATACAGTGGAGTACAGTAGAGGTAGAGTACAGTGGAGTACAGTAGAGGTAGAGTACAGTGGAGTACAGTAGAGGTAGAGAACAGTACAGTACAGTAGAGGTAGAGTACAGTGGAGTAGAGTAGAGGTAGAGTACAGTAGAGCACAGTAGAGGTAGAATACAGTGGAGTACAGTAGAGGTAGAGTACAGTGGAGTACAGTAGAGGTAGAGTACAGTGGAGTACAGTAGAGGTAGAGTACAGTGGAGCACAGTAGAGGTAGAGTACAGTGGAGCACAGTAGAGGTAGAGTACAGTGGAGTATAGTTGAGGTAGACTACAGTGGAGTACAGTAGAGGTAGAGTACAGTGGAGTACAGTAGAGGTAGAGTACAGTGGAGCACTCTAGAGGTGGTGTACAGTGGAGTACAGTAGAGGTAGAGTACAGTGGAGCACAGTAGAGATAGAGTACAGTAGAGCACAGTAGAGGTAGAGTACAGTGGAGTATAGTAGAGGTAGAGTACAGTGGAGTATAGTTGAGGTAGACTACAGTGGAGTACAGTAGAGGTAGAGTACAGTGGAGTACAGTAGAGGTAGAGTACAGTGGAGCACAGTAGAGGTAGAGTACAGTGGAGTATAGTTGAGGTAGACTACAGTGGAGTACAGTAGAGGTAGAGTACAGTGGAGCACAGTAGAGATAGAGTACAGTAGAGCAGAGTAGAGGTAGAGTACAGTGGAGTACAGTAGAGGTAGAGCACAGTAGAGCAGAGTAGAGGTAGAGTACAGTGGAGTACAGTAGATGTAGAGCACATTGGAGCACTGTAGAGGTAGAATACAGTGGAGTAGAGTAGAGATAGAGTACAGTGGAGCACAGTAGAGGTAGATTACAGTGGAGCACAGTAGAGGTAGAGTACAGTGGAGCACATTAGAGGTAGAGTACAGTGGAGTACAGTAGAGGTAGTGTACAGTGGAGCACAGTAGAGGTAGAGTACAGTGGAGCACAGTAGAGGTAGAGTACAGTGGGGTACAGTAGAAATAGAGTACAGTGGAGCACAGTAGAGTAGAGTACAGTAGAGCACAGTAGATGTAGAGTACAGTGGAGCACAGTAGAGATAGAGTACAGTGGAGTACAGTAGAGGAAGAGTACAGTGGAGTACATTGGAGCACAGTAGAGGTGGAGTACAGTAGAGTACAGTAGAGGTAGAGTACAGTGGAGTTTAATAGAGATAGAGTACAGTGGAGTAGAGTAGATATAGAGTACAGTGGAGCACAGCAGAGATAGAGTACAGTGGATCACAGTAGAGATAGAGTGCAGTGGAGTACAGTGGAGCACAGTAGAGGTAGAGTAAAGTGGAGAACAGTAGAGATAGAGTACAGTGGAGTACAGTAGAGGTGGAGTACAGTAGAGTATAGTAGAGGTAGAGTACAGTGGACTACAGTAGAGATAGAGTACAGTGGAACACAGTAGAGGTAGAGTACAGTGGAGCACAGTAGAGGTAGAGTACAGTGGAGCACAGTAGAGGTAGAGTACAGTGGAGTACAGTAGAGGTAGTGTATAGTGGAGCACAGTAGAGGTAGAGTACAGTGGAGCAGAGTAGAGGTAGAGTACAGTGGGGTACAGTAGAAATAGAGTACAGTGGAGCACAGTAGAGTAGAGTACAGTAGAGCACAGTAGAGGTAGAGTACAGTGGAGCACAGTAGAGATAGAGTACAGTAGAGCAGAGTAGAGGTAGAGTAAAGTGGAGTACAGTACAGGTAGAGTACAGTGGAGCACTGTAGAGGTGGAGTACAGTGGAGTACAGTAGAGGTAGAGTACAGTGGAGCACAGTAGAGATAGAGCACAGTAGAGGTAGAGTACAGTGGAGTACAGTAGAAAGAGAGTACAGTGGAGCAGAGTAGAGTAGAGTACAGTGGAGCACAGTAGAGATAGAGTACAGTGGAGTACAGAGGAGCACAATAGAGGTAGAGTACAGTAGAATACAGTAGAGGTAGAGTACAGTGTAGTACAGTAGAGATAGAGTACAGTGGAGTAGAGTAGAGATAGATTACAGTGGAGCACAGCAGAGGTAGAGTAAAGTGGATCACAGTAGAGATAGAGTACAGTGGAGTACAGTGGAGCACAGTAGAGGTAGAGTACAGTGGAGCACAGTAGAGGTAGAGTACAGTGGAGCACAGTAGAGGTAGAGTAGAGTGGAGCACAGTAGAGGTAGAGTACAGTGGAGTACAGTAGAGGTAGTGTACAGTGGAGCACAGTAGAGGTAGAGTACAGTGGAGCACAGTAGAGGTAGAGTACAGTGGAGTATAGTAGAGGTAGAGTACTGTAGAGCACAGTAGAGATAGAGTACAGTAGAGCACAGTAGAGGTAGAGTACAGTGGAGCACAGTAGAGGAAGAGTACAGTGTAGTACAGTAGAGATAGAGTACAGTGGAGTACAGTAGAGATAGAGTACAGTCGAACACAGTAGTGATAAGTGCAGTGGAGTATAGTAGAGGTAGAGTACAGTGGAGTACAGTAGATGTAGAGTACAGTGGAGTACAGTAGAGGTAGAGTAGAGTGGAGCACATTAGAGGTGGAGTAGAGTAGAGTACAGTAGAGGTAGAGTACAGTGGAGTAGAGTAGAAGTAGAGTACAGTGGAGCACAGTAGAGGTAGAGTAGAGTGTAGTACAGTAGAGGTAGAGTACAGTGGAGTACAGTAGAGGTAGAGTACAGTGGATCACAGTAGAGATAGAGTACAGTGGAGCACAGTAGAGGTATAGTACAGTGGAGCACAGTAGAGATAGATTACAGTGGAGTAGAATAGAGATAGTGTACATTGGAGTACAGTAGAGGTAGAGTACAGTAGAGCAGAGTAGAGGTAGAGTACAGTGGAGTACAGTAGAGGTAGAGCACAGTGGAGCACAGTAGAGGTAGAGTACAGTGGAGCACAGTAGAGATAGAGTACAGTAGAGCACAGTAGAGGTAGAGTACAGTGGAGTATAGTAGAGGTAGAGTACAGTGGAGTACAGTAGAGGTAGAGTACAGTGGAGAATAGTAGATGTAGAGTACAGTGGAGCACAGTAGAGGTAGAGTACAGTGGAGTACAGTAGAGGTAGAGTACAGTGGGGTACAGTAGAAATAGAGTACAGTGGAGCACAGTAGAGTAGAGTACAGTAGAGCACAGTAGAGGTAGAGTACAGTGGAGCACAGCAGAGATAGAGTACAGTGGAGTACAGTAGAGGTAGAGTACAGTGGAGTACAGAGGAGCACAGTAGAGGTGGAGTACAGTAGAGTACAGTAGAGGTAGAGTACAGTGTAGTACAGTAGAGATAGAGTACAGTGGAGTAGAGTAGAGATAGAGTACAGTGGAGCACAGCAGAGGTAGAGTAAAGTGGATCACAGTAGAGATAGAGTACAGTGGAGTACAGTGGAGCACAGTAGAGGTAGAGTACAGTGGAGCACAGTAGAGGTAGAGTACAGTGGAGCACAGTAGTGGTAGAGTAGAGTGGAGCACAGTAGAGGTAGAGTACAGTGGAGTACAGTAGAGGTAGTGTACAGTGGAGCACAGTAGAGGTAGAGTACAGTGGAGCACAGTAGAGGTAGAGTACAGTGGAGTATAGTAGAGGTAGAGTACTGTAGAGCACAGTAGAGATAGAGTACAGTAGAGCGCAGTAGAGGTAGAGTACAGTGGAGCACAGTAGAGGAAGAGTACAGTGTAGTACAGTAGAGATAGAGTACAGTGGAGTACAGTAGAGATAGAGTACAGTCGAACACAGTAGTGATAAGTGCAGTGGAGTAAAGTAGAGGTAGAGTACAGTGGAGTACAGTAGATATAGAGTACAGTGGAGTACAGTAGAGTTAGAGTAGAGTGGAGCACATTAGAGGTGGAGTAGAGTAGAGTACAGTAGAGGTAGAGTACAGAGGAGTGCAGTAGAAGTAGAGTACAGTGGAGTACAGTAGAGGTAGAGTAGAGTGGAGTACAGTAGAGGTAGAGTACAGTGGAGCACAGTAGAGGTAGAGTACAGTGGAGTACGGTGGAGCACAGTAGAGGTGGAGTACAGTAGAGTACAGTAGAGGTAGAGTACAGTGGAGCACAGTAGAGGTAGAGTACAGTGGAGTACAGTGGAGTACATTAGAGGTGGAGTACAGTAGAGTACAGTAGAGGTAGAGAACAGTACAGTACAGTAGAGGTAGAGTACAGTGGAGTACAGTAGAGGTAGAGTACAGTAGAGCACACTAGAGGTAGAATACAGTGGAGTACAGTAGAGGTAGAGTGCAGTGGAGTACAGTAGATGTAGAGTACAGTGGAGTACAGTAGAGGTAGAGAACAGCACAGTACAGTAGAGGTAGAGTACAGTGGAGTACAGTAGAGGTAGAGTACAGTAGAGCAGAGTAGAGGTAGAATACAGTGGAGTACAGTAGAGGTAGAGTACAGTGGAGTACAGTAGAGGTAGAGTACAGTGGAGTACAGTAAAGGTAGAGTACAGTGGAGCACAGTAGAGGTAGAGTACAGTGGAATACAGTAGAGGTAGAGTACAGTGGAGCACAGTAGAGCTAGAGTACAGTGGAGTACAGTGGAGCACAGTAGAGGTGGAGTACAGTAGAGTAGAGTATAGGTAGAGTACAGTGGAGTACAGTAGAGATAGAGTAGAGTAGAGTAGAGTAGAGTAGAGTACAGTGGATTAGAGTAGAGATAGAGTACAGTGGAGTATAGTTGAGGTAGAGTACAGTGGAGCACAGTAGAGGTAGAGTACAGTGGAGTATAGTTGAGGTAGACTACAGTGGAGTACAGTAGAGGTAGAGTACAGTGGAGCACAGTAGAGATAAAGTACAGTAGAGCAGAGTAGATATAGAGTACAGTGGAGTACAGTAGAGGTAGAGTACAGTGGAGCACTGTAGAGGTGGAGTACAGTGGAGTACAGTAGAGGTAGGGTACAGTGGAGCACAGTAGAGATAGAGTACAGTAGAGCACAGTAGAGGTAGAGTACAGTGGAGCAAAGTAGAGGTAGAGTACAGTGAAGTATAGTAGAGGTAGAATAAAGTGGAGTACAGTAGAGGTAGAGTACAGTGGAGTACAGTAGAGGTAGAGTACAGTGGAGTACAGTAGAGGTAGAGTACAGTGGAGCACAGTAGAGGTAGAGTACAGTGGATACAGTAGAGGTAGAGTACAGTGGAGCACAGTAGAGCTAGAGTACAGTGGAGTACAGTGGAGCACAGTAGAGGTGGAGTAGAGTAGAGTACAGTAGAGGTAGAGTACAGTGGAGTACAGTAGAAGTAGAGTACAGTGGATTACAGTAGAGGTAGAGTAGAGTGGAGTACAGTAGAGGTAGAGTACAGTGGAGTACAGTAGAGGTAGAGTACAGTGGAGTAGAGTCGAGATAGAGTACAGTGGAGCACAGTAGAGGTAGAGTACAGTGGAGTACAGTAGAGGTAGAGTACAGTGGAGCACAGTAGAGGTAGAGTACAGTGGATCACAGTAGAGATAGAGTACAGTGGAGTACAGTGGAGCACAGTAGAGGTATAGTACAGTGGAGCACAGTAGAGATAGATTACAGTGGAGTAGAGTAGAGATAGAGTACAGTGGAGTACAGTAGAGGTAGAGTATAGTGGAGCAGAGTAGAGGTAGAGTACAGTGGAGTACAGTAGAGGTAGAGCACAGTAGAGCAGAGTAGAGGTAGAGTACAGTGGAGTACAGTAGAGGTAGAGCACAGTGGAGCACTGTTTAGGTAGAGTACAGTGGAGTACAGTAGAGATAGAGTACAGTGGAGCACAGTAGAGGTAGAGTACAGTGGAGCAGAGTAGAGGTAGAGTACAGTGGAGCACAGTAGAGGTATAGTACTGTGGAGTACAGTAGAGGTAGAGTACAGTGGAGTACAGTGGAGTACAGTAGAGGTAGAGCACAGTAGAGCAGAGTAGAGGTAGAGTACAGTGGAGTACAGTAGAGGTAGAGCACAGTGGAGCACTGTTTAGGTAGAGTACAGTGGAGTACAGTAGAGATAGAGTACAGTGGAGCACAGTAGAGGTAGAGTACAGTGGAGCAGAGTAGAGGTAGAGTACAGTGGAGCACAGTAGAGGTATAGTACAGTGGAGTACAGTAGAGGTAGAGTACAGTGGAGTACAGTGGAGTACAGTAGAGGTGGAGTACAGTAGAGTACAGTAGAGGTAGAGAACAGTACAGTACAGTAGAGGTAGAGTACAGTGGAGTACAGTAGAGGTAGAGTACAGTAGAGCACAGTAGAGGTAGAATACAGTGGAGTACAGTAGAGGTAGAGTACAGTGGAGCACAGTAGAGGTAGAGAACAGTACAGTACAGTAGAGGTAGGGTAGAGTGGAGTACAGTAGGGGTAGAGTACAGTAGAGCACAGTAGAGGTAGAATACAGTGGAGTACAGTAGAGGTAGAGTACAGTGGAGTACAGTAGAGGTAGAGTACAGTGGAGTACAGAAGAGATAGAGTACAGTGGAGCACAGTAGAGGTAGAGTACAGTGGAGCACAGTAGAGGTAGAGTACAGTGGAGCACAGTAGAGGTAGAGTACAGTGGTGTTACGGTTCGTGTCTCGTGTTTCCCTCTACTTATGATGACGTCATGACTCTCTGTCTTTTTTTTGTGTGTCTGAGTTTACTGATGGGTCTGCACCTGTGTATCATTATACACCTGCGCCTCGTTGGAGTCGTTGCTGATCCACTATAAGACGGACGCTGACGCGGAGTATGGCAGGAGAGAGGAAAACCAGCAAACAAGCATTTCTTTCGTGTGTCATTTCTTTTATTTACTTTACTTGGTTGATCGGCTTGTTAATGTTTGTTGCCTTCATATTGTCTGAAGTTTATTAGTTTTATTTATTTGTGATACGTGTTTTTTGAGTTTTTGCGTGCTTGTAAGTAATAAATGTTAATGCAGCGCACTTGAGTTTCACGTGTCCTCCTTTATGTTGTGAAACCCTTACGTAGCCAGTTTTTTTCAAAAAGGGTTCGTAACATAAATTGGGGGCTCGTCCAGGATTTCGGATTACTTTAATTTTGTTTGATGAGCAGATAAAGATAGTGGTGCTGGGCGATCTCCGGGTAGGTAGAGTAAACCAGGGGGGCCGTGCTTTGCGCCGGTTCTCACTACGGTTTACTATTTATTGTTTTCTTTATTATTTTAGTTTGTTGTGTTTGGAGGTACTCCGGGCGGGAGGCTTGCCTCTCAACTGGTACCCTCTGAAGACTAGAGAGGTTTTAGTTAGTCTTGGTTAGGTAGGTTTAGGTCCGGAGTCGTTCGTAGCCTACTAATTTATTATGTTTGTGTTTTTGCTCATCAATTTATTATGGCGTTATTTGATTTAAAGGAGTTCATAAGTCAACCTAGTGTTGCAGTGTTAGAAACATGTAGAAAGGACGATTTGTTCCTTATTGCTCGACATTTTGAAATACCTGTTTCGAAAACATTGCTTAAGAAAGACTTGAAAGCTTGTTTGTTAACTGGTTTAATTAATGTTGGGGTGTTGCCTTTGTTGGAGGATGTTCCTGAATCAGCAGAATCAGTTGCAGCTGTTATGGATGACGAGGAACAACCTCCGCTGCAGTCTTCGACTTCATTGCGTCCTCTCGCTGGCAATCCAATTACGCCGGATGCCGGTGGTGGGGCGAAGGTAGGACCACCTTTTTCTTTGCCTAAGTTTGAGCCTTTATCCCTCTCTACCAAAGAATCGCCTGTACATCAGGGAGGTGTGCGCTTGAAAGTACGTTTAGCTCGCTTACAGCTTGAGACGCAAGACAGAGCTCAAGCACGGAAGGATGAGTTGCACCATCAGCTTGAGTTGCACCGTATCGATGCGGAGATGAAAGTTAAAATGCGCCAGTTAGAGTTACAGTCTGTTCGAGATGATTCAAAAAGATTTAACAAATTTGCACGTGAAGATAGACCTAGTTCGGAGGTTGAAGCTGCTGTACTCGTGTCAAATATTCCTGTGATACCTACAGTTAACTCTTTACCTGTGGTAACTGATTCTCTTGATCATTCGACTTTTCGGGAGAAAGAGGTTGAAGCTTATTTTCAGGCATTTGAAAGAATAGCATCTGCGTTGAAGTGGCCAAGAGAGGTCTGGTCATTAATGTTACAATATAAGTTAACAGGGAAAGCGCAAGAAATTTGTGCATCTCTTCCGTTGGAGGAAAGTGTTCAATATGAGACCGTAAAAAATGCGATTCTCCGTGCTTATGAGTTAGTACCTGAACATTACCGGCAACGTTTTCGCTCAACGAAAAAATCCGCTTCTCAGACATATGTCGAATTTGCCCGTGAGAAGGGTATACTTTTTGATCGATGGATAAAGGCGTGTAAAGTCGCGTATTATCAATCTTTGTGTGAACTTTTGCTCATTGAAGAGTTTAGAAATTGTGTTCCTGAGCGTACTGCTTTATATTTAAACGAACAAAAGGTTACTACTGTGCAGCAAGCAGCTGTTTTAGCAGACGAGTATGCACTTATTCATAAACCTGTGTTTTTAAAGCGTGCGAGTGAATTGGGTTACACTCCGCAAAGAGAGAATGAAGTTAATTCTTCTGATTTTAAAGTCAGGCCTGGTCCATCTAGCCCGAAAATGCGTAAAGAGTGTGACTATTGTCACAAGGTTGGACACATAATTGCTGAGTGTCGAATTTTAAAACGAAAGCATGAACGTCAGGATTTTCCCGCTCAACCTCGCGGTTCAGTTTTAGTGAAAACTGTGTCTCCACAGACCATGATTTCAGTAGCTCCTGATGAGTGTTTTCAGCCTTTCGTGTTTGACGGTTATGTATCACTGACTGGTCGTGTTGAGGACCAGAAGGCTGTGAAGATCCTACGTGATACGGGAGGATCTCAGTCTTTTATATTGGCTGACACTTTGCCTTTCTGTGCAGACTCCGAATGTGATACAAGCACTATCGTGCAGGGCATAGAAATGGGTTTCATCACTGTACCTATTCATCGCGTCTGGGTGACGTCTGAATTAGTTTCTGGATGTTTTAATGTAGCGGCTCGTTCTTCCCTACCTGTGAAAGGTATTAATTTTATCATGGGAAATGATCTTGCTGAGGGGAAAGTAATGCCAGTTGTACATGTTACTAATATTCCAGTTACTGATCAACAACCAGATGTACTCGCCCAACATTTTCCGAATGTTTTTGCTTCTAGTGCAGTTACGACGCGTGCTCAGACGAAAAATCTCGTTAAGGAGAATGAAGTGAGTCTAGGTGAGTCTATTTTTGCAGAGATGTTTGAGAAAAATGCCTTGACAGAGCAGATGGATGTTAATTTGTCCCAAGAATCTGTTTGTCCCGATCCTGACGTATTTTTGCCTATTTCGTGCGATGTTCTCACTGCGGCTCAGCAAAGTGATCATACGTTAGAGAAATGTCGTTTAAGTGCTGACAGGAAAATGTTACCTTTGTACAACCATCAGTTCTATTGGAACAACACTGTGTTGATGCGTAGCTGGAATGCTCGGTTATCGAATGACGAAGATTCGGATGACTGGAACGTGGTCCATCAGATTGTGGTGCCCTTGAAGTTTCGACAGCATATTATAAGCTTGGCACATGATCATCCTTGGTCTGGGCATCTCGGTATAAATAAAACTTACCATCGGGTGCTCCAGCATTTCTTTTGGCCTGGGTTGAAAGCTGATGTGTCTCGATATTGTAAGTCTTGTCATACCTGTCAAGTAGTAGGAAAGCCCAATCAGATCGTGCCACCTGCTCCACTTCACCCTATTCCGGCTGTAGGAGAACCGTTTGAACGTGTCTTGGTAGATTGCGTCGGGCCGTTGCCGCGAACTAAATCCGGTTCTCAGTATATTTTAACGATTATGTGTGCTGTCACACGGTTTCCAGAAGCAATTCCGTTACGGAATATAACTGCCAAAAGTGTCACCAAAGCTCTGATAAAGTTTTTCACCACATTCGGATTGCCGAGAACTGTTCAAACAGATCAAGGTACTAATTTCTTGTCTAAAATCTTCCGAAATGTGCTGAAAGGTTTGAGTGTGTCACATCCAGTGCCTACCATCCTGAATCGCAGGGAGCACTGGAGAGGTGGCACCAGACGTTGAAATCTAGTCTGCGAAAATATTGCCTCGAGGCAGGGAATGAGTGGGATGAGGGAGTCCCTTTGGTTTTGTTTGCATTGCGTGAAGCGCGACAAGAGTCACTTGGGTTTAGTCCGTCGGAATTGGTCTTTGGACATAACGTACGGGGTCCTTTAAAAGTACTAAAAGATGAGTTTCTCTCTATTGGTACGACTGAGAAACGTAATGTGCTTGATTTCGTTACTCGTACCCGCGAACGATTGCGAAGTGCTTGTGCAGTCGCGAAAGAAGCTCTTTCTCTTTCGCAGAAGAAAATGAAGCGTTGTTTTGACAAACGCGCGGTTGTGCGTAATTTTACGCCTGGAGAAAAAGTATTAGTGTTGCTTCCTTTGCCCAGTTCTGCTTTAGCTGCACGATTTGCAGGTCCGTATGTGATTAAGAGCAAGCTAAGTGACACTGATTATATAATCCATACACCAGAACGACGACGGAAGACACGTTTGTGTCATGTAAATATGCTGAAAAAATATGTAGCCCGAATTGAGAAGACTGGTGAGGTGAATAGTTTGTCCCAGAGTGAGGCACAGCCGGTGTTAAATGTAGAACGGGTATCTCTGCTGTCCAGTACCATGGGTGCTGAGGATGTAGATGATGGGTTGAAAATGTCTATGGAGATGTTCAGCGGTGGTCATCTAAAGAATTCAGAGATTTTAAGAGTTTTACCATCTCGTCTGTCTTACTTATCTCGCGAAGAGCGTCAGGATGTGATTGACTTAGTAGAAACTTATCCTAACTTGTTTAGTGATGTTCCGTCTGGTACCTCTGTCATCCAGCATGATATTGAGGTGGGTAATGCAGGTCCAATAAAACAGCATGCGTATCGTTGTCCAGTAGGTAAACGAGAAATCATGAAATGTGAAGTGAATTATCTGGTTCAAAATGGTTTTGCCAAAAAGAGTAATAGCCCGTGGAGTTCACCGTGCATTTTAGTCCCTAAAGCGGACGGTTCGTTCCGTTTTTTTACTGATTTCCGCAAGGTGAATTCTGTTACTGTGCCGGATGCATTTCCGTTGCCTCGAGTAGAGGATTGTATTGACAATCTTAGCACTGCTCGGTACATTACGAAATTAGATCTTTTAAAAGGCTATTGGCAGGTGCCATTAACTGAACGTGCTTCTGATGTCTCCGCCTTTGTGACTCCCGACTCTTTCTTTCAATATACGCGTATGGCGTTCGGTCTTCGAAACGCACCTGCTACCTTTCAAAGGTTAATGTCTGCAGTATTAGGTGATGTTCCGAACTGTAACATTTATCTTGATGTCGTTATTTTTTCTTCCACGTGGACAGATCACATCTCTACTTTGCACAATGTTTTTAGCCGATTAGCCGATGCCTCGTTAACTTTAAATCTGACTAAGTGCGATTTTGCGAAAGCCTCCGTTACGTACTTGGGGAAACAGGTTGGAAACGGTCAAGTACGTCCGCTCGACGAAAAAGTGACCGCTATTCTTGCATACCCTGTGCCCACTACTAGGAGAGAGTTGCGACGATTTTTAGGCATGGCTGGCTATTACAGGTGTTTTTGTAAAAATTTCTCGACTGCTCCCTTGACGAAGATGTGTAGCTCTAAAATTTTTAATTGGACTGATGAATGTCAAACTGCATTTTTGTGTGGAAAGTCTCTTCTTTGCAGTGCTCCGGTGTTGTCTGCTCCTGACCTGGCTCGTCCGTTCAAGCTTGAAGTAGACACCAGCGCGACCGGAGTTGGAGCTGTCCTGCTTCAGATTGGTGCTGATGGCATCTCCCATCCAGTATCGTATTTCTCAGCTAAATTTAATCGTCACCAGTTGAATTATTCAACTATCGAAAAAGAGACTCTAGCTATGTTGCTTGCTTTGCAGCACTTTGATGTGTATGTGGGATACAGCTCTACTCCCATCATCGTCTACACGGACCATAATCCGTTGGTTTTTCTAAATAAAATGTACAATCATAACCAACGTTTGATGCGCTGGGCGCTTATAGCTCAATGTTATAATCTTGAGATCCACCACAAGAAAGGAACGGACAACGTCGTCGCAGATGCCCTTTCTCGGGGCTAGGTAAATGTATTTACTTTATGTGTGTTCTGTCATTTTTCTGTGGTTGTGATGTTCTTGTTTGCTTTTACTGTTCGTTTCGTCCAGAACCTGTCTAAGGAGACTGGTTCTTTCTTTAAGTGGGGGAGTGTTACGGTTCGTGTCTCGTGTTTCCCTCTACTTATGATGACGTCATGACTCTGTGTCTTTTTTTTGTGTGTCTGAGATTACTGATGGGTCTGCACCTGTGTATCATTATACACCTGCGCCTCGTTGGAGTCGTTGCTGATCCACTATAAGACGGACGCTGACGCGGAGTATGGCAGGAGAGAGGAAAACCAGCAAACAAGCATTTCTTTCGTGTGTCATTTCTTTTATTTACTTTACTTGGTTGATCGTCTTGTTAATGTTTGTTGCCTTCATATTGTCTGAAGTTTATTAGTTATATTTATTTGTGATACGTGTTTCTTGAGTTTTTGCGTGTTTGTAAGTAATAAATGTTAATGCAGCGCACTTGAGTTTCACGTGTCCTCCTTTATGTTGTGAAACACTTACGTAGCCAGTTTTTTTCAAAAAGGGTTCGTAACAGTGGAGTACAGTAGACGTTGAGTACAGTGGAGTACAGTAGAGGTAGAGTACAGTGGAGCACAGTAGAGGTAGAGTACAGTGGAGTACAGTAGAGGTAGAGTACAGTAGAGCACAGTAGAGGTAGAATACAGTGGAGTACAGTTGAGGTAGAGTACAGTGGAGTACAGTAGAGGTAGAGTACAGTGGAGTACAGAAGAGATAGAGTACAGTGGAGCACAGTAGAGGTAGAGTACAATGGAGCACAGTAGAGGTAGAGTACAGTGGAGCACAGTAGAGGTAGAGTACAATGGAGTACAGTAGAGGTGGAGTACAGTGGAGTACAGTAGAGGTAGAGTACAGTGGAGCACAGTAGAGGTAGAGTACAGTGGAGTACAGTGGAGCACAGTAGAGGTGGAGTACAGTAGAGTACAGTAGAGGTAGAGTACAGTGGAGCACAGTAGAGGTAGAGTACAGTGGAGTACAGTGGAGTACAGTAGAGGTGGAGTACAGTAGAGTACAGTAGAGGTAGAGAACAGTACATTACAGTAGAGGTAGAGTACAGTGGAGTACAGTAGAGGTAGAGTACAGTAGAGCACAGTAGAGGTAGAATACAGTGGAGTACAGTAGAGGTAGAGTACAGTGGAGTACAGTAGAGGTAGAGTACAGTGTAGTACAGTAGAGGTAGAGTACAGTGGAGCACAGTAGAGGTAGAGTACAGTGGAGTACAGTAGAGGTAGAGTACAGTGGAGCACAGTAGAGGTAGAGTACAGTGGAGCACAGTAGAGGTAGAGTACAGTGGAGCACAGTAGAGGTAGAGTACAGTGGAGTACAGTAGACGTTGAGTACAGTGGAGTACAGTAGAGGTAGAGTACAGTGGAGCACAGTAGAGGCAGAGTACAGTGGAGTGACAGTAGAGGTAGAGTACAGTAGAGCACAGTAGAGGTAGAATACAGTGGAGCACAGTAGAGGTAGAGTACAGTGGAGCACAGTAGAGGTAGAGTACATTGGAGTACAGTAGAGGTAGTGTACAGTGGAATACAGTAGAGGTAGAGTACAGTGGAGCACAGTAGAGGTAGAGTACAGTGGAGTACAGTGGAGCACAGTAGAGGTGGAGTACAGTAGAGTACAGTAGAGGTAGAGTACAGTGGAGCACAGTAGAGGTAGAGTACAGTGGAGTACAGTGGAGTACAGTAGAGGTGGAGTACAGTAGAGTACAGTAGAGGTAGAGAACAGTACAGTACAGTAGAGGTAGAGTACAGTGGAGTACAGTAGAGGTAGAGTACAGTAGAGCACAGTAGAGGTAGAATACAGTGGAGTACAGAAGAGATAGAGTACAGTGGAGCACAGTAGAGGTAGAGTACAATGGAGCACAGTAGAGGTAGAGTACAGTGGAGCACAGTAGAGGTAGAGTACAGTGGAGTACAGTAGAGGTAGAGTACAGTGGAGTACAGTAGAGGTAGAGTACAGTGGAGCACAGTAGAGGTAGAGTACAGTGGAGTACAGTGGAGCACAGTAGAGGTGGAGTACAGTAGAGTACAGTGGAGGTAGAGAACAGTACAGTACAGTAGAGGTAGAGTACAGTGGAGTATAGTAGAGGTAGAGTACAGTAGAGCACAGTAGAGGTAGAATACAGTGGAGTACAGTAGAGGTAGAGTACAGTGGAGAACAGTAGAGGTAGAGTACAGTGTAGTACAGTAGAGGTAGAGAACAGTACAGTACAGTAGATGTAGAGTACAGTGGAGTACAGTAGAGGTAGAGTACAGTAGAGCACAGTAGAGGTAGAATACAGTGGAGTACAGTAGAGGTAGAGTACAGTGGAGTACAGTAGAGGTTGAGTACAGTGGAGTACAGTAGAGGTAGAGTACAGTGGAGCACAGTAGAGGTAGAGTACAGTGGAGTACAGTAGAGGTAGAGTACAGTGGAGCACAGTAGAGCTAGAGTACAGTGGAGTACAGTGGAGCACAGTAGAGGTGGAGTACAGTAGAGTAGAGTATAGGTTGAGTACAGCGGAGTACAGTAGAGATAGAGTAGAGTGGAGTAGAGTTGAGATAGAGTACAGTGGATTGGAGTAGATATAGAGTACAGTGGATTATAGTTGAGGTAGAGTACAGTGGAGCACATTAGAGGTAGAGTACAGTGGAGTATAGTTGAGGTAGACTACAGTGGAGTACAGTAGAGGTAGAGTACAGTGGAGCACAGTAGAGATAGTGTACAGTAGAGCAGAGTAGAGGTAGAGTACAGTGGAGTACAGTAGAGGTAGAGTACAGTGGAGCACTGTAGAGGTGGAGTACAGTGGAGTACAGTAGAGGTAGAGTACAGTGGAGCACAGTAGAGATAGAGTACAGTAGAGCACAGTAGAGGTAGAGTACAGTGGAGCACAGTAGAGGTAGAGTACAGTGGAGTATAGTGGAGGTAGAGTACTGTAGAGCACAGTAGAGATAGAGTACAGTAGAGCACAGTAGAGGTAGAGTACAGTAGAGCACAGTAGAGGAATAGTACAGTGTAGTACAGTAGAGATAGAGTACAGTGGAGTACAGTAGAGATAGAGTACAGTCGAACACAGCAGAGATAAGTGCAGTGGAGTATAGTAGAGGTAGAGTACAGTGGAGTACAGTAGATGTAGAGTACAGTGGAGTACAGTAGAGGTAGAGCAGAGTACAGCACATTAGAGCTGTAGTAGAGTAGAGTACAGTAGAGGTAGAGTACAGTGGAGTGCAGTAGAAGTAGAGTACAGTGGAGCACAGTAGAGGTAGAGTAGAGTGGAGTACAGTAGAGGTAGAGTACATTGGAGTACAGTAGAGGTAGTGTACAGTGGAATACAGTAGAGGTAGAGTACAGTGGAGCACAGTAGAGGTAGAGTACAGTGGAGTACAGTGGAGCACAGTAGAGGTGGAGTACAGTAGAGTACAGTAGAGGTGGAGTACAGTAGAGTACAGTAGAGGTAGAGTACAGTGGAGCACAGTAGAGGTAGAGTACAGTGGAGTACAGTGGAGTACAGTAGAGGTGGAGTACAGTAGAGTACAGTAGAGGTAGAGAACAGTACAGTACAGTAGAGGTAGAGTACAGTGGAGTACAGTAGAGGTAGAGTACAGTAGAGCACAGTAGAGGTAGAATACAGTGGAGTACAGAAGAGATAGAGTACAGTGGAGCACAGTAGAGGTAGAGTACAATGGAGCACAGTAGAGGTAGAGTACAGTGGAGCACAGTAGAGGTAGAGTACAGTGGAGTACAGTAGAGGTAGAGTACAGTGGAGTACAGTAGAGGTAGAGTACAGTGGAGCACAGTAGAGGTAGAGTACAGTGGAGTACAGTGGAGCACAGTAGAGGTGGAGTACAGTAGAGTACAGTGGAGGTAGAGAACAGTACAGTACAGTAGAGGTAGAGTACAGTGGAGTATAGTAGAGGTAGAGTACAGTAGAGCACAGTAGAGGTAGAATACAGTGGAGTACAGTAGAGGTAGAGTACAGTGGAGAACAGTAGAGGTAGAGTACAGTGTAGTACAGTAGAGGTAGAGAACAGTACAGTACAGTAGATGTAGAGTACAGTGGAGTACAGTAGAGGTAGAGTACAGTAGAGCACAGTAGAGGTAGAATACAGTGGAGTACAGTAGAGGTAGAGTACAGTGGAGTACAGTAGAGGTTGAGTACAGTGGAGTACAGTAGAGGTAGAGTACAGTGGAGCACAGTAGAGGTAGAGTACAGTGGAGTACAGTAGAGGTAGAGTACAGTGGAGCACAGTAGAGCTAGAGTACAGTGGAGTACAGTGGAGCACAGTAGAGGTGGAGTACAGTAGAGTAGAGTATAGGTTGAGTACAGCGGAGTACAGTAGAGATAGAGTAGAGTGGAGTAGAGTTGAGATAGAGTACAGTGGATTAGAGTAGATATAGAGTACAGTGGATTATAGTTGAGGTAGAGTACAGTGGAGCACATTAGAGGTAGAGTACAGTGGAGTATAGTTGAGGTAGACTACAGTGGAGTACAGTAGAGGTAGAGTACAGTGGAGCACAGTAGAGATAGTGTACAGTAGAGCAGAGTAGAGGTAGAGTACAGTGGAGTACAGTAGAGGTAGAGTACAGTGGAGCACTGTAGAGGTGGAGTACAGTGGAGTACAGTAGAGGTAGAGTACAGTGGAGCACAGTAGAGATAGAGTACAGTAGAGCACAGTAGAGGTAGAGTACAGTGGAGCACAGTAGAGGTAGAGTACAGTGGAGTATAGTGGAGGTAGAGTACTGTAGAGCACAGTAGAGATAGAGTACAGTAGAGCACAGTAGAGGTAGAGTACAGTAGAGCACAGTAGAGGAATAGTACAGTGTAGTACAGTAGAGATAGAGTACAGTGGAGTACAGTAGAGATAGAGTACAGTCGAACACAGCAGAGATAAGTGCAGTGGAGTATAGTAGAGGTAGAGTACAGTGGAGTACAGTAGATGTAGAGTACAGTGGAGTACAGTAGAGGTAGAGTAGAGTACAGCACATTAGAGCTGTAGTAGAGTAGAGTACAGTAGAGGTAGAGTACAGTGGAGTGCAGTAGAAGTAGAGTACAGTGGAGCACAGTAGAGGTAGAGTAGAGTGGAGTACAGTAGAGGTAGAGTACATTGGAGTACAGTAGAGGTAGAGTACAGTGGAGTAGAGTAGAGATAGAGTACAGTGGAGCACAGCAGAGGTAGAGTACAGTGGATCACAGTCGAGATAGAGTACAGTGGAGTACAGTGGAGCACAGTAGAGGTATAGTTCAGTGGAGCACAGTAGAGATAGATTGCAGTGGAGTAGAGTAGAGATAGAGTACAGTGGAGTACAGTAGAGGTAGAGTACAGTGGAGCAGAGTAGAGGTAGAGTACAGTGGAGTACAGTAGAGGTAGAGCACAGTAGAGCAGAGTAGAGGTAGAGTACAGTGGAGTACAGTAGAGGTAGAGTACAGTGGAGTAGAGTAGAGGTAGAGTACAGTGGAGTACAGTACAGGTAGAGTACAGTGGAGCACAGTAGAGGTAGAGTAAAGTGGAGTACAGTGGAGCACAGTAGAGGTGGAGTACAGTAGAGTACAGTAGAGGTAGAGTACAGTGGAGCACAGTAGAGGTAGAGTACAGTGGAGTACAGTGGAGTACAGTAGAGGTGGAGTACAGTAGAGTACAGTAGAGGTAAAGAACAGTACAGTACAGTAGAGGTAGAGTACAGTGGAGTACAGTAGAGGTAGAGTACAGTAGAGCACAGTAGAGGTAAAATACAGTGGGGTACAGTAGAGGTAGAGTACAGTGGAGCACAGTAGAGGTAGAGAACAGTACAGTACAGTAGAGGTAGAGTAGAGTGGAGTACAGTAGAGGTAGAGTACAGTAGAGCACAGTAGAGGTAGAATACAGTGGAGTACAGTAGAGGTAGAGTACAGTGGAGTACAGTAGAGGTAGAGTACAGTGGAGTACAGAAGAGATAGAGTACAGTGGAGCACAGTAGAGGTAGAGTACAGTGGAGCACAGTAGAGGTAGAGTACAGTGGAACACAGTAGAGGTAGACTACAGTGGAGTACAGTAGAGGTTGAGTACAGTGGAGTACAGTAGAGGTAGAGTACAGTGAAGCACAGTAGATGTAGTGTACAGTGGAGTACAGTGGAGCACAGTAGAGGTGGAGTACAGTAGAGTAGAGTATAGGTTGAGTACAGTGGAGTACAGTAGAGATAGAGTAGAGTGGAGTAGAGTAGAGATAGAGTACAGTTGATTAGAGTAGAGATAGAGTACAGTGGAGTATAGTTGAGGTAGAGTACAGTGGAGTACAGTAGAGGTAGAGTACAGTGGAGTATAGTAGAGGTAGAGAACAGTACAGTACAGTAGAGGTAGAGTAGAGTGGAGTACAGTAGAGGTAGAGTACAGTAGAGCACAGTAGAGGTAGAATACAGTGGAGTACAGTAGAGGTAGAGTACAGTGGAGTACCGTAGAGGTAGAGTACAGTGGAGTACAGAAGAGATAGAGTACAGTGGAGCACAGTAGAGGTAGAGTACAGTGGAGCACAGTAGAGGTAGAGTACAGTGGAGCACAGTAGAGGTAGAGTACAGTGGAGTACAGTAGAGGTAGAGTATAGTGTAGTACAGTAGAGGTAGAGTACAGTGGAGCACAGTAGAGGTAGAGTACAGTGGAGTACAGTGGAGCACAGTAGAGGTGGAGTACAGTAGAGTACAGTAGAGGTAGAGTACAGTGGAGCACAGTAGAGGTAGAGTACAGTGGAGTACAGTGGAGTACAGTAGAGGTGGAGTACAGTAGAGTACAGTAGAGGTAGAGAACAGTGTAGTACAGTAGAGGTAGAGTACAGTGGAGCACAGTAGAGGTAGAGTACAGTGGTGTACAGTGGAGCACAGTAGAGGTGGAGTACAGTAGAGTACAGTAGAGGTAGAGTACAGTGGAGCACAGTAGAGGTAGAGTACAGTGGAGTACAGTGGAGTACAGTAGAGGTGGAGTACAGTAGAGTACAGTAGAGGTAGAGTACAGTGTAGTACAGTAGAGGTAGAGTACAGTGGAGCACAGTAGAGGTAGAGTACAGTGGAGTACAGTGGAGCACAGTAGAGGTGGAGTACAGTAGAGTACAGTAGAGGTAGAGTACAGTGGAGCACAGTAGAGGTAGAGTACAGTGGAGTTCAGTGGAGTACAGTAGAGGTGGAGTACAGTAGAGTACAGTAGAGGTAGAGAACAGTACAGTACAGTAGAGGTAGAGGACAGTGGAGTACAGTAGAGGTAGAGTACAGTGTAGTACAGTAGATGTAGAGAACAGTACAGTACAGTAGAGGTAGAGTACAGTGGAGTACAGTAGAGGTAGAGTACAGTAGAGCACAGTAGAGGTAGAATACAGTGGAGTACAGTAGAGGTAGAGTACAGTGGAGCACAGTAGAGGTAGAGTACAGTGGAGCACAGTAGAGGTAGAGTACAGTGGAGTACAGTAGACGTTGAGTACAGTGGAGTACAGTAGAGGTAGAGTACAGTGGAGCACAGTAGAGGTAGAGTACAGTGGAGTACAGTAGAGGTAGAGTACAGTGGAGCACAGTAGAGGTAGAGTACAGTGGAGCACAGTAGAGGTAGAGTACAGTGGAGCACAGTAGAGGTAGAGTACAGTGGAGTACAGTAGTAGTTGAGTACAGTGGAGTACAGTAGAGGTAGAGTACAGTGGAGCACAGTAGAGGTAGAGTACAGTGGAGTACAGTAGAGGTAGAGTACACTAGAGCACAGTAGAGGTAGAATACAGTGGAGTACAGTAGAGGTAGAGTACAGTGGAGTACAGTAGAGGTAGAGTACAGTGGAGTACAGAAGAGATAGAGTACAGTGGAGCACAGTAGAGGTAGAGTACAATGGAGCACAGTAGAGGTAGAGTACAGTAGAGTACAGTAGAGGTAGAGTACAGTGGAGCACAGTAGAGGTAGAGTACAGTGGAGTACAGTAGAGGTGGAGTACAGTAGAGTACAGTAGAGGTAGAGTACAGTGGAGCACAGTAGAGGTAGAGTACAGTGGAGTACAGTGGAGTACAGTAGAGGTGGAGTACAGTAGAGTACAGTAGAGGTAGAGAACAGTACAGTACAGTAGAGGTAGAGGACAGTGGAGTACAGTAGAGGTAGAGTACAGTAGAGCACAGTAGAGGTAGAATACAGTGGAGTACAGTAGAGGTAGAGTACAGTGGAGTACAGTAGAGGTAGAGTACAGTGTAGTACAGTAGATGTAGAGAACAGTACAGTACAGTAGAGGTAGAGTACAGTGGAGTACAGTAGAGGTAGAGTACAGTAGAGCACAGTAGAGGTAGAATACAGTGGAGTACAGTAGAGGTAGAGTACAGTGGAGCACAGTAGAGGTAGAGTACAGTGGTCACAGTAGAGGTAGAGTACAGTGGAGCACAGTAGAGGTAGAGTACAGTGGAGCACAGTAGAGGTAGAGTACAGTGGAGTACAGTAGAGGTAGAGTACACTAGAGCACAGTAGAGGTAGAATACAGTGGAGTACAGTAGAGGTAGAGTACAGTGGAGTACAGTAGAGGTAGAGTACAGTGGAGTACAGAAGAGATAGAGTACAGTGGAGCACAGTAGAGGTAGAGTACAATGGAGCACAGTAGAGGTAGAGTACAGTAGAGTACAGTAGAGGTAGAGTACAGTGGAGCACAGTAGAGGTAGAGTACAGTGGAGTACAGTAGAGGTGGAGTACAGTAGAGTACAGTAGAGGTAGAGTACAGTGGAGCACAGTAGAGGTAGAGTACAGTGGAGTACAGTGGAGTACAGTAGAGGTGGAGTACAGTAGAGTACAGTAGAGGTAGAGAACAGTACAGTACAGTAGAGGTAGAGGACAGTGGAGTACAGTAGAGGTAGAGTACAGTAGAGCACAGTAGAGGTAGAATACAGTGGAGTACAGTAGAGGTAGAGTACAGTGGAGTACAGTAGAGGTAGAGTACAGTGTAGTACAGTAGATGTAGAGAACAGTACAGTACAGTAGAGGTAGAGTACAGTGGAGTACAGTAGAGGTAGAGTACAGTAGAGCACAGTAGAGGTAGAATACAGTGGAGTACAGTAGAGGTAGAGTACAGTGGAGCACAGTAGAGGTAGAGTACAGTGGAGCACAGTAGAGGTAGAGTACAGTGGAGCACAGTAGAGGTAGAGTACAGTGGAGTATAGTAGACGTTGAGTACATTGGAGTACAGTAGAGGTAGAGTACAGTGGAGCACAGTAGAGGTAGAGTACAGTGGAGTACAGTAGAGGTAGAGTACAGTGGAGCACAGTAGAGGTAGAGTACAGTGGAGCACAGTAGAGGTAGAGTACAGTGGAGCACAGTAGAGGTAGAGTACACTGGAGTACAGTAGACGTTGAGTACAGTGGAGTACAGTAGAGGTAGAGTACAGTGGAGCACAGTAGAGGTAGAGTACAGTGGAGTACAGTAGAGGTAGAGTACACTAGAGCACAGTAGAGGTAGAATACAGTGGAGTACAGTAGAGGTAGAGTACAGTGGAGTACAGTAGAGGTAGAGTACAGTGGAGTACAAAAGAGATAGAGTACAGTGGAGCACAGTAGAGGTAGAGTACAATGGAGCACAGTAGAGGTAGAGTACAGTGGAGCACAATAGAGGTAGAGTACATTGGAGTACAGTAGAGGTAGAGTACAGTGGAATACAGTAGAGGTAGAGTACAGTGGAGCACAGTAGAGGTAGAGTACAGTGGAGTACAGTGGAGCACAGTAGAGGTGGAGTACAGTAGAGTACAGTAGAGGTAGAGTACAGTGGAGCACAGTAGAGGTAGAGTACAGTGGAGTACAGTGGAGTACAGTAGAGGTGGAGTACAGTAGAGTACAGTAGAGGTAGAGAACAGTACAGTACAGTAGAGGTAGAGTACAGTGGAGTACAGTAGAGGTAGAGTACAGTAGAGCACAGTAGAGGTAGAATACAGTAGAGTACAGAAGAGATAGAGTACAGTGGAGCACAGTAGAGGTAGAGTACAATGGAGCACAGTAGAGGTAGAGTACAGTGGAGCACAGTAGAGGTAGAGTACAGTGGAGTATAGTGGAGGTAGAGTACTGTAGAGCACAGTAGAGATAGAGTACAGTAGAGCACAGTAGAGGTAGAGTACAGTAGAGCACAGTAGAGGAATAGTACAGTGTAGTACAGTAGAGATAGAGTACAGTGGAGTACAGTAGAGATAGAGTACAGTCGAACACAGCAGAGATAAGTGCAGTGGAGTATAGTAGAGGTAGAGTACAGTGGAGTACAGTAGATGTAGAGTACAGTGGAGTACAGTAGAGGTAGAGTAGAGTACAGCACATTAGAGCTGTAGTAGAGTAGAGTACAGTAGAGGTAGAGTACAGTGGAGTGCAGTAGAAGTAGAGTACAGTGGAGCACAGTAGAGGTAGAGTAGAGTGGAGTACAGTAGAGGTAGAGTACATTGGAGTACAGTAGAGGTAGAGTACAGTGGAGTAGAGTAGAGATAGAGTACAGTGGAGCACAGCAGAGGTAGAGTACAGTGGATCACAGTCGAGATAGAGTACAGTGGAGTACAGTGGAGCACAGTAGAGGTATAGTTCAGTGGAGCACAGTAGAGATAGATTGCAGTGGAGTAGAGTAGAGATAGAGTACAGTGGAGTACAGTAGAGGTAGAGTACAGTGGAGCAGAGTAGAGGTAGAGTACAGTGGAGTACAGTAGAGGTAGAGCACAGTAGAGCAGAGTAGAGGTAGAGTACAGTGGAGTACAGTAGAGGTAGAGTACAGTGGAGTAGAGTAGAGGTAGAGTACAGTGGAGTACAGTACAGGTAGAGTACAGTGGAGCACAGTAGAGGTAGAGTAAAGTGGAGTACAGTGGAGCACAGTAGAGGTGGAGTACAGTAGAGTACAGTAGAGGTAGAGTACAGTGGAGCACAGTAGAGGTAGAGTACAGTGGAGTACAGTGGAGTACAGTAGAGGTGGAGTACAGTAGAGTACAGTAGAGGTAAAGAACAGTACAGTACAGTAGAGGTAGAGTACAGTGGAGTACAGTAGAGGTAGAGTACAGTAGAGCACAGTAGAGGTAAAATACAGTGGGGTACAGTAGAGGTAGAGTACAGTGGAGCACAGTAGAGGTAGAGAACAGTACAGTACAGTAGAGGTAGAGTAGAGTGGAGTACAGTAGAGGTAGAGTACAGTAGAGCACAGTAGAGGTAGAATACAGTGGAGTACAGTAGAGGTAGAGTACAGTGGAGTACAGTAGAGGTAGAGTACAGTGGAGTACAGAAGAGATAGAGTACAGTGGAGCACAGTAGAGGTAGAGTACAGTGGAGCACAGTAGAGGTAGAGTACAGTGGAACACAGTAGAGGTAGACTACAGTGGAGTACAGTAGAGGTTGAGTACAGTGGAGTACAGTAGAGGTAGAGTACAGTGAAGCACAGTAGATGTAGTGTACAGTGGAGTACAGTGGAGCACAGTAGAGGTGGAGTACAGTAGAGTAGAGTATAGGTTGAGTACAGTGGAGTACAGTAGAGATAGAGTAGAGTGGAGTAGAGTAGAGATAGAGTACAGTTGATTAGAGTAGAGATAGAGTACAGTGGAGTATAGTTGAGGTAGAGTACAGTGGAGTACAGTAGAGGTAGAGTACAGTGGAGTATAGTAGAGGTAGAGAACAGTACAGTACAGTAGAGGTAGAGTAGAGTGGAGTACAGTAGAGGTAGAGTACAGTAGAGCACAGTAGAGGTAGAATACAGTGGAGTACAGTAGAGGTAGAGTACAGTGGAGTACCGTAGAGGTAGAGTACAGTGGAGTACAGAAGAGATAGAGTACAGTGGAGCACAGTAGAGGTAGAGTACAGTGGAGCACAGTAGAGGTAGAGTACAGTGGAGCACAGTAGAGGTAGAGTACAGTGGAGTACAGTAGAGGTAGAGTATAGTGTAGTACAGTAGAGGTAGAGTACAGTGGAGCACAGTAGAGGTAGAGTACAGTGGAGTACAGTGGAGCACAGTAGAGGTGGAGTACAGTAGAGTACAGTAGAGGTAGAGTACAGTGGAGCACAGTAGAGGTAGAGTACAGTGGAGTACAGTGGAGTACAGTAGAGGTGGAGTACAGTAGAGTACAGTAGAGGTAGAGAACAGTGTAGTACAGTAGAGGTAGAGTACAGTGGAGCACAGTAGAGGTAGAGTACAGTGGTGTACAGTGGAGCACAGTAGAGGTGGAGTACAGTAGAGTACAGTAGAGGTAGAGTACAGTGGAGCACAGTAGAGGTAGAGTACAGTGGAGTACAGTGGAGTACAGTAGAGGTGGAGTACAGTAGAGTACAGTAGAGGTAGAGTACAGTGTAGTACAGTAGAGGTAGAGTACAGTGGAGCACAGTAGAGGTAGAGTACAGTGGAGTACAGTGGAGCACAGTAGAGGTGGAGTACAGTAGAGTACAGTAGAGGTAGAGTACAGTGGAGCACAGTAGAGGTAGAGTACAGTGGAGTTCAGTGGAGTACAGTAGAGGTGGAGTACAGTAGAGTACAGTAGAGGTAGAGAACAGTACAGTACAGTAGAGGTAGAGGACAGTGGAGTACAGTAGAGGTAGAGTACAGTGTAGTACAGTAGATGTAGAGAACAGTACAGTACAGTAGAGGTAGAGTACAGTGGAGTACAGTAGAGGTAGAGTACAGTAGAGCACAGTAGAGGTAGAATACAGTGGAGTACAGTAGAGGTAGAGTACAGTGGAGCACAGTAGAGGTAGAGTACAGTGGAGCACAGTAGAGGTAGAGTACAGTGGAGTACAGTAGACGTTGAGTACAGTGGAGTACAGTAGAGGTAGAGTACAGTGGAGCACAGTAGAGGTAGAGTACAGTGGAGTACAGTAGAGGTAGAGTACAGTGGAGCACAGTAGAGGTAGAGTACAGTGGAGCACAGTAGAGGTAGAGTACAGTGGAGCACAGTAGAGGTAGAGTACAGTGGAGTACAGTAGTAGTTGAGTACAGTGGAGTACAGTAGAGGTAGAGTACAGTGGAGCACAGTAGAGGTAGAGTACAGTGGAGTACAGTAGAGGTAGAGTACACTAGAGCACAGTAGAGGTAGAATACAGTGGAGTACAGTAGAGGTAGAGTACAGTGGAGTACAGTAGAGGTAGAGTACAGTGGAGTACAGAAGAGATAGAGTACAGTGGAGCACAGTAGAGGTAGAGTACAATGGAGCACAGTAGAGGTAGAGTACAGTAGAGTACAGTAGAGGTAGAGTACAGTGGAGCACAGTAGAGGTAGAGTACAGTGGAGTACAGTAGAGGTGGAGTACAGTAGAGTACAGTAGAGGTAGAGTACAGTGGAGCACAGTAGAGGTAGAGTACAGTGGAGTACAGTGGAGTACAGTAGAGGTGGAGTACAGTAGAGTACAGTAGAGGTAGAGAACAGTACAGTACAGTAGAGGTAGAGGACAGTGGAGTACAGTAGAGGTAGAGTACAGTAGAGCACAGTAGAGGTAGAATACAGTGGAGTACAGTAGAGGTAGAGTACAGTGGAGTACAGTAGAGGTAGAGTACAGTGTAGTACAGTAGATGTAGAGAACAGTACAGTACAGTAGAGGTAGAGTACAGTGGAGTACAGTAGAGGTAGAGTACAGTAGAGCACAGTAGAGGTAGAATACAGTGGAGTACAGTAGAGGTAGAGTACAGTGGAGCACAGTAGAGGTAGAGTACAGTGGTCACAGTAGAGGTAGAGTACAGTGGAGCACAGTAGAGGTAGAGTACAGTGGAGCACAGTAGAGGTAGAGTACAGTGGAGTACAGTAGAGGTAGAGTACACTAGAGCACAGTAGAGGTAGAATACAGTGGAGTACAGTAGAGGTAGAGTACAGTGGAGTACAGTAGAGGTAGAGTACAGTGGAGTACAGAAGAGATAGAGTACAGTGGAGCACAGTAGAGGTAGAGTACAATGGAGCACAGTAGAGGTAGAGTACAGTAGAGTACAGTAGAGGTAGAGTACAGTGGAGCACAGTAGAGGTAGAGTACAGTGGAGTACAGTAGAGGTGGAGTACAGTAGAGTACAGTAGAGGTAGAGTACAGTGGAGCACAGTAGAGGTAGAGTACAGTGGAGTACAGTGGAGTACAGTAGAGGTGGAGTACAGTAGAGTACAGTAGAGGTAGAGAACAGTACAGTACAGTAGAGGTAGAGGACAGTGGAGTACAGTAGAGGTAGAGTACAGTAGAGCACAGTAGAGGTAGAATACAGTGGAGTACAGTAGAGGTAGAGTACAGTGGAGTACAGTAGAGGTAGAGTACAGTGTAGTACAGTAGATGTAGAGAACAGTACAGTACAGTAGAGGTAGAGTACAGTGGAGTACAGTAGAGGTAGAGTACAGTAGAGCACAGTAGAGGTAGAATACAGTGGAGTACAGTAGAGGTAGAGTACAGTGGAGCACAGTAGAGGTAGAGTACAGTGGAGCACAGTAGAGGTAGAGTACAGTGGAGCACAGTAGAGGTAGAGTACAGTGGAGTATAGTAGACGTTGAGTACATTGGAGTACAGTAGAGGTAGAGTACAGTGGAGCACAGTAGAGGTAGAGTACAGTGGAGTACAGTAGAGGTAGAGTACAGTGGAGCACAGTAGAGGTAGAGTACAGTGGAGCACAGTAGAGGTAGAGTACAGTGGAGCACAGTAGAGGTAGAGTACACTGGAGTACAGTAGACGTTGAGTACAGTGGAGTACAGTAGAGGTAGAGTACAGTGGAGCACAGTAGAGGTAGAGTACAGTGGAGTACAGTAGAGGTAGAGTACACTAGAGCACAGTAGAGGTAGAATACAGTGGAGTACAGTAGAGGTAGAGTACAGTGGAGTACAGTAGAGGTAGAGTACAGTGGAGTACAAAAGAGATAGAGTACAGTGGAGCACAGTAGAGGTAGAGTACAATGGAGCACAGTAGAGGTAGAGTACAGTGGAGCACAATAGAGGTAGAGTACATTGGAGTACAGTAGAGGTAGAGTACAGTGGAATACAGTAGAGGTAGAGTACAGTGGAGCACAGTAGAGGTAGAGTACAGTGGAGTACAGTGGAGCACAGTAGAGGTGGAGTACAGTAGAGTACAGTAGAGGTAGAGTACAGTGGAGCACAGTAGAGGTAGAGTACAGTGGAGTACAGTGGAGTACAGTAGAGGTGGAGTACAGTAGAGTACAGTAGAGGTAGAGAACAGTACAGTACAGTAGAGGTAGAGTACAGTGGAGTACAGTAGAGGTAGAGTACAGTAGAGCACAGTAGAGGTAGAATACAGTAGAGTACAGAAGAGATAGAGTACAGTGGAGCACAGTAGAGGTAGAGTACAATGGAGCACAGTAGAGGTAGAGTACAGTGGAGCACAGTAGAGGTAGAGTACAGTGGAGTACAGTAGAGGTAGAGTACAGTGGAGTACAGTAGAGGTAGAGTACAGTGGAGCACAGTAGAGGTAGAGTACAGTGGAGTAGAGTGGAGCACAGTAGAGGTGGAGTACAGTAGAGTACAGTGGAGGTAGAGTACAGTGGAGTACACTGGAGTACAGTAGAGGTGGAGTACAGTAGAGTACAGTAGAGGTAGAGAACAGTACAGTACAGTAGAGGTAGAGTACAGTGGAGTACAGTAGAGGTAGAGTACAGTGGAGCACAGTAGAGGTAGAGTACAGTGGAGTACAGTAGAGGTGGAGTACAGTGGAGTACAGTAGAGGTAGAGTACAGTGGAGCACAGTAGAGGTAGACTACAGTGGAGTACAGTGGAGCACAGTAGAGGTGGAGTACTGTAGAGTACAGTAGAGGTAGAGTACAGTGGAGCACAGTAGAGGTAGAGTACAGTGGAGTACAGTGGAGTACAGTAGAGGTGGAGTACAGTAGAGTACAGTAGAGGTAGAGAACAGTACATTACAGTAGAGGTAAAGCACAGTGGAGTACAGTAGAGGTAGAGTACAGTAGAGCACAGTAGAGGTAGAATACAGTGGAGTAGAGTAGAGGTAGAGTACAGTGGAGTACAGTAGAGATAGAGTACAGTGTAGTACAGTAAAGGTAGAGTACAGTGGAGCACAGTAGAGGTAGAGTACAGTGGAGTACAGTAGAGGTAGAGTACAGTTGAGCACAGTAGAGGTAGAGTACAGTGGAGCACAGTAGAGGTAGAGTACAGTGTAGTACAGTAGATGTAGAGAACAGTACAGTACAGTAGAGGTAGAGTACAGTGGAGTACAGTAGAGGTAGAGTACAGTAGAGCACAGTAGAGGTAGAATACAGTGGAGTACAGTAGAGGTAGAGTACAGTGGAGCACAGTAGAGGTAGAGTACAGTGGAGCACAGTAGAGGTAGAGTACAGTGGAGCACAGTAGAGGTAGAGTACAGTGGAGTACAGTAGACGTTGAGTACAGTGGAGTACAGTAGAGGTAGAGTACAGTGGAGCACAGTAGAGGTAGATTAGAGTGGAGTACAGTAGAGGTAGAGTACAGTGGAGCACAGTAGAGGTAGAGTACAGTGGAGCACAGTAGAGGTAGAGTACAGTGGAGCATAGTAGAGGTAGAGTACAGTGGAGTACAGTAGACGTTGAGTACAGTGGAGTACAGTAGAGGTAGAGTACAGTGGAGTACAGTAGAGGTAGAGTACAGTGGAGTACATTAGAGGTAGAGTACACTAGAGCACAGTAGAGGTAGAATACAGTGGAGTACAGTAGAGGTAGAGTACAGTGGAGTACAGTAGAGGTAGAGTACAGTGGAGTACAGAAGAGATAGAGTACAGTGGAGCACAGTAGAGGTAGAGTACAATGGAGCACAGTAGAGGTAGAGTACAGTAGAGTACAGTAGAGGTAGAGTACAGTGGAGCACAGTAGAGGTAGAGTACAGTGGAGTACAGTAGAGGTGGAGTACAGTAGAGTACAGTAGAGGTAGAGTACAGTGGAGCACAGTAGAGGTAGAGTACAGTGGAGTACAGTGGAGTACAGTAGAGGTGGAGTACAGTAGAGTACAGTAGAGGTAGAGAACAGTACAGTACAGTAGAGGTAGAGGACAGTGGAGTACAGTAGAGGTAGAGTACAGTAGAGCACAGTAGAGGTAGAATACAGTGGAGTACAGTAGAGGTAGAGTACAGTGGAGTACAGTAGAGGTAGAGTACAGTGTAGTACAGTAGATGTAGAGAACAGTACAGTACAGTAGAGGTAGAGTACAGTGGAGTACAGTAGAGGTAGAGTACAGTAGAGCACAGTAGAGGTAGAATACAGTGGAGTACAGTAGAGGTAGAGTACAGTGGAGCACAGTAGAGGTAGAGTACAGTGGAGCACAGTAGAGGTAGATTACAGTGGAGCACAGTAGAGGTAGAGTACAGTGGAGTACAGTAGACGTTGAGTACAGTGGAGTACAGTAGAGGTAGAGTACAGTGGAGCACAGTAGAGGTAGAGTACAGTGGAGCACAGTAGAGGTAGAGTACAGTGGAGCACAGTAGAGGTAGAGTACAGTGGAGTACAGTAGACGTTGAGTACAGTGGAGTACAGTAGAGGTAGAGTACAGTGGAGCACAGTAGAGGTAGAGTACAGTGGAGTACAGTAGAGGTAGAGTACACTAGAGCACAGTAGAGGTAGAATACAGTGGAGTACAGTAGAGGTAGAGTACAGTGGAGTACAGTAGAGGTAGAGTACAGTGGAGTACAGAAGAGATAGAGTACAGTGGAGCACAGTAGAGGTAGAGTACAATGGAGCACAGTAGAGGTAGAGTACAGTGGAGCACAGTAGAGGTAGAGTACAGTGGAGTACAGTAGATGTAGAGTACAGTGGAATACAGTAGAGGTAGAGTACAGTGGAGCACAGTAGAGGTAGAGTACAGTGGAGTACAGTGGAGCACAGTAGAGGTGGAGTACAGTAGAGTACAGTAGAGGTAGAGTACAGTGGAGCACAGTAGAGGTAGAGTACAGTGGAGTACAGTGGAGTACAGTAGAGGTGGAGTACAGTAGAGTACAGTAGAGGTAGAGTATAGTGTAGTACAGTAGAGGTAGAGTACAGTGGAGCACAGTAGAGGTAGAGTACAGTGGAGTACAGTGGAGCACAGTAGAGGTGGAGTACAGTAGAGTACAGTAGAGGTAGAGTACAGTAGAGTACAGAAGAGATAGAGTACAGTGGAGCACAGTAGAGGTAGAGTACAGTGGAGCACAGTAGAGGTAGAGTACAGTGGAGTACAGTAGAGGTAGAGTACAGTGGAGTAGAGTAGAGGTAGAGTACAGTGGAGCACAGTAGAGGTAGAGTACAGTGGAGTAGAGTGGAGCACAGTAGAGGTGGAGTACAGTAGAGTACAGTGGAGGTAGAGTACAGTGGAGTACAGTGGAGTACAGTAGAGGTGGAGTACAGTAGAGTACAGTAGAGGTAGAGAACAGTACAGTACAGTAGAGGTAGAGTACAGTGGAGTACAGTAGAGGTAGAGTACAGTGGAGCACAGTAGAGGTAGAGTATAGTGTAGTACAGTAGAGGTAGAGTAAAGTGGAGCACAGTAGAGGTAGAGTACAGTGGAGTACAGTGGAGCACAGTAGAGGTGGAGTACAGTAGAGTACAGTAGAGGTAGAGTACAGTGGAGCACAGTAGAGGTAGAGTACAGTGGAGTACAGTGGAGTACAGTAGAGGTGGAGTACAGTAGAGTACAGTAGAGGTAGAGAACAGTGTAGTACAGTAGAGGTAGAGTACAGTGGAGCACAGTAGAGGTAGAGTACAGTGGAGTACAGTGGAGCACAGTAGAGGTGGAGTACAGTAGAGTACAGTAGAGGTAGAGTACAGTGGAGCACAGTAGAGGTAGAGTACAGTGGAGTACAGTGGAGTACAGTAGAGGTGGAGTACAGTAGAGTACAGTAGAGGTAGAGTACAGTGTAGTACAGTAGAGGTAGAGTACAGTGGAGCACAGTAGAGGTAGAGTACAGTGGAGTACAGTGGAGCACAGTAGAGGTGGAGTACAGTAGAGTACAGTAGAGGTAGAGTACAGTGGAGCACAGTAGAGGTAGAGTACAGTGGAGTACAGTGGAGTACAGTAGAGGTGGAGTACAGTAGAGTACAGTAGAGGTAGAGAACAGTACAGTACAGTAGAGGTAGAGGACAGTGGAGTACAGTAGAGGTAGAGTACAGTAGAGCACAGTAGAGGTAGAATACAGTGGAGTACAGTAGAGGTAGAGTACAGTGGAGTACAGTAGAGGTAGAGTACAGTGTAGTACAGTAGATGTAGAGAACAGTACAGTACAGTAGAGGTAGAGTACAGTGGAGTACAGTAGAGGTAGAGTACAGTAGAGCACAGTAGAGGTAGAATACAGTGGAGTACAGTAGAGGTAGAGTACAGTGGAGCACAGTAGAGGTAGAGTACAGTGGAGCACAGTAGAGGTAGAGTACAGTGGAGCACAGTAGAGGTAGAGTACAGTGGAGTACAGTAGACGTTGAGTACACTGGAGTACAGTAGACGTTGAGTACAGTGGAGTACAGTAGAGGTAGAGTACAGTGGAGCACAGTAGAGGTAGAGTACAGTGGAGTACAGTAGAGGTAGAGTACACTAGAGCACAGTAGAGGTAGAATACAGTGGAGTACAGTAGAGGTAGAGTACAGTGGAGTACAGTAGAGGTAGAGTACAGTGGAGTACAGAAGAGATAGAGTACAGTGGAGCACAGTAGAGGTAGAGTACAATGGAGCACAGTAGAGGTAGAGTACAGTGGAGCACAGTAGAGGTAGAGTACATTGGAGTACAGTAGAGGTAGAGTACAGTGGAGTACAGTAGAGGTAGAGTACAGTGGAGTACAGAAGAGATAGAGTACAGTGGAGCACAGTAGAGGTAGAGTACAATGGAGCACAGTAGAGGTAGAGTACAGTGGAGCACAGTAGAGGTAGAGTACATTGGAGTACAGTAGAGGTAGAGTACAGTGGAATACAGTAGAGGTAGAGTACAGTGGAGCACAGTAGAGGTAGAGTACAGTGGAGTACAGTGGAGCACAGTAGAGGTGGAGTACAGTAGAGTACAGTAGAGGTAGAGTACAGTGGAGCACAGTAGAGGTAGAGTACAGTGGAGTACAGTGGAGTACAGTAGAGGTGGAGTACAGTAGAGTACAGTAGAGGTAGAGAACAGTACAGTACAGTAGAGGTAGAGTACAGTGGAGTACAGTAGAGGTAGAGTACAGTAGAGCACAGTAGAGGTAGAATACAGTAGAGTACAGAAGAGATAGAGTACAGTGGAGCACAGTAGAGGTAGAGTACAATGGAGCACAGTAGAGGTAGAGTACAGTGGAGCACAGTAGAGGTAGAGTACAGTGGAGTACAGTAGAGGTAGAGTACAGTGGAGTACAGTAGAGGTAGAGTACAGTGGAGCACAGTAGAGGTAGAGTACAGTGGAGTAGAGTGGAGCACAGTAGAGGTGGAGTACAGTAGAGTACAGTGGAGGTAGAGTACAGTGGAGTACACTGGAGTACAGTAGAGGTGGAGTACAGTAGAGTACAGTAGAGGTAGAGAACAGTACAGTACAGTAGAGGTAGAGTACAGTGGAGTACAGTAGAGGTAGAGTACAGTGGAGCACAGTAGAGGTAGAGTACAGTGGAGTACAGTAGAGGTGGAGTACAGTGGAGTACAGTAGAGGTAGAGTACAGTGGAGCACAGTAGAGGTAGAGTACAGTGGAGTACAGTGGAGCACAGTAGAGGTGGAGTACTGTAGAGTACAGTAGAGGTAGAGTACAGTGGAGCACAGTAGAGGTAGAGTACAGTGGAGTACAGTGGAGTACAGTAGAGGTGGAGTACAGTAGAGTACAGTAGAGGTAGAGAACAGTACATTACAGTAGAGGTAAAGTACAGTGGAGTACAGTAGAGGTAGAGTACAGTAGAGCACAGTAGAGGTAGAATACAGTGGAGTAGAGTAGAGGTAGAGTACAGTGGAGTACAGTAGAGATAGAGTACAGTGTAGTACAGTAAAGGTAGAGTACAGTGGAGCACAGTAGAGGTAGAGTACAGTGGAGTACAGTAGAGGTAGAGTACAGTTGAGCACAGTAGAGGTAGAGTACAGTGGAGCACAGTAGAGGTAGAGTACAGTGTAGTACAGTAGATGTAGAGAACAGTACAGTACAGTAGAGGTAGAGTACAGTGGAGTACAGTAGAGGTAGAGTACAGTAGAGCACAGTAGAGGTAGAATACAGTGGAGTACAGTAGAGGTAGAGTACAATGGAGCACAGTAGAGGTAGAGTACAGTGGAGCACAGTAGAGGTAGAGTACAGTGGAGCACAGTAGAGGTAGAGTACAGTGGAGTACAGTAGACGTTGAGTACAGTGGAGTACAGTAGAGGTAGAGTACAGTGGAGCACAGTAGAGGTAGAGTACAGTGGAGTACAGTAGAGGTAGAGTACAGTGGAGCACAGTAGAGGTAGAGTACAGTGGAGCACAGTAGAGGTAGAGTACAGTGGAGCACAGTAGAGGTAGAGTACAGTGGAGTACAGTAGACGTTGAGTACAGTGGAGTACAGTAGAGGTAGAGTACAGTGGAGCACAGTAGAGGTAGAGTACAGTGGAGTACAGTAGAGGTAGAGTACACTAGAGCACAGTAGAGGTAGAATACAGTGGAGTACAGTAGAGGTAGAGTACAGTGGAGTACAGTAGAGGTAGAGTACAGTGGAGTACAGAAGAGATAGAGTACAGTGGAGCACAGTAGAGGTAGAGTACAATGGAGCACAGTAGAGGTAGAGTACAGTAGAGTACAGTAGAGGTAGAGTACAGTGGAGCACAGTAGAGGTAGAGTACAGTGGAGTACAGTAGAGGTGGAGTACAGTAGAGTACAGTAGAGGTAGAGTACAGTGGAGCACAGTAGAGGTAGAGTACAGTGGAGTACAGTGGAGTACAGTAGAGGTGGAGTACAGTAGAGTACAGTAGAGGTAGAGAACAGTACAGTACAGTAGAGGTAGAGGACAGTGGAGTACAGTAGAGGTAGAGTACAGTAGAGCACAGTAGAGGTAGAATACAGTGGAGTACAGTAGAGGTAGAGTACAGTGGAGTACAGTAGAGGTAGAGTACAGTGTAGTACAGTAGATGTAGTGAACAGTACAGTACAGTAGAGGTAGAGTACAGTGGAGTACAGTAGAGGTAGAGTACAGTAGAGCACAGTAGAGGTAGAATACAGTGGAGTAGAGTAGAGGTAGAGTACAGTGGAGCACAGTAGAGGTAGAGTACAGTGGAGCACAGTAGAGGTAGATTACAGTGGAGCACAGTAGAGGTAGAGTACAGTGGAGTACAGTAGACGTTGAGTACAGTGGAGTACAGTAGAGGTAGAGTACAGTGGAGCACAGTAGAGGTAGAGTACAGTGGAGTACAGTAGAGGTAGAGTACATTGGAGCACAGTAGAGGTAGAGTACAGTGGAGCACAGTAGAGGTAGAGTACAGTGGAGCACAGTAGAGGTAGAGTACAGTGGAGTACAGTGGAGCACAGTAGAGGTGGAGTACAGTAGAGTACAGTAGAGGTAGAGTACAGTGGAGCACAGTAGAGGTAGAGTACAGTGGAGTACAGTAGAGGTGGAGTACAGTAGAGTACAGTAGAGGTAGAGAACAGTGTAGTACAGTAGAGGTAGAGTACAGTGGAGCACAGTAGAGGTAGAGTACAGTGGAGTACAGTGGAGCACAGTAGAGGTGGAGTACAGTAGAGTACAGTAGAGGTAGAGTACAGTGGAGCACAGTAGAGGTAGAGTACAGTGGAGTACAGTGGAGTACAGTAGAGGTGGAGTACAGTAGAGTACAGTAGAGGTAGAGTACAGTGTAGTACAGTAGAGGTAGAGTACAGTGGAGCACAGTAGAGGTAGAGTACAGTGGAGTACAGTGGAGCACAGTAGAGGTGGAGTACAGTAGAGTACAGTAGAGGTAGAGTACAGTGGAGCACAGTAGAGGTAGAGTACAGTGGAGTACAGTGGAGTACAGTAGAGGTGGAGTACAGTAGAGTACAGTAGAGGTAGAGAACAGTACAGTACAGTAGAGGTAGAGGACAGTGGAGTACAGTAGAGGTAGAGTACAGTAGAGCACAGTAGAGGTAGAATACAGTGGAGTACAGTAGAGGTAGAGTACAGTGGAGTACAGTAGAGGTAGAGTACAGTGTAGTACAGTAGATGTAGAGAACAGTACAGTACAGTAGAGGTAGAGTACAGTGGAGTACAGTAGAGGTAGAGTACAGTAGAGCACAGTAGAGGTAGAATACAGTGGAGTACAGTAGAGGTAGAGTACAGTGGAGCACAGTAGAGGTAGAGTACAGTGGTGCACAGTAGAGGTAGAGTACAGTGGAGCACAGTAGAGGTAGAGTACAGTGGAGTACAGTAGACGTTGAGTACACTGGAGTACAGTAGACGTTGAGTACAGTGGAGTACAGTAGAGGTAGAGTACAGTGGAGCACAGTAGAGGTAGAGTACAGTGGAGTACAGTAGAGGTAGAGTACACTAGAGCACAGTAGAGGTAGAATACAGTGGAGTACAGTAGAGGTAGAGTACAGTGGAGTAGAGTAGAGGTAGAGTACAGTGGAGTACAGAAGAGATAGAGTACAGTGGAGCACAGTAGAGGTAGAGTACAGTGGATCACAGTAGAGATAGAGTACAGTGGAGTACAGTGGAGCACAGTAGAGGTATAGTACAGTGGAGCACAGTAGAGATAGATTACAGTGGAGTAGAGTAGAGATAGAGTACAGAGGAGTACAGTAGAGGTAGAGTATAGTGGAGCAGAGTAGAGGTAGAGTACAGTGGAGTACAGTAGAGGTAGAGCACAGTAGAGCAGAGTAGAGGTAGAGTACAGTGGAGTACAGTAGAGGTAGAGCACAGTGGAGCACTGTTTAGGTAGAGTACAGTGGAGTACAGTAGAGATAGAGTACAGTGGAGCACAGTAGAGGTAGAGTACAGTGGAGCAGAGTAGAGGTAGAGTACAGTGGAGCACAGTAGAGGTATAGTACTGTGGAGTACAGTAGAGGTAGAGTACAGTGGAGTACAGTGGAGTACAGTAGAGGTAGAGCACAGTAGAGCAGAGTAGAGGTAGAGTACAGTGGAGTACAGTAGAGGTAGAGCACAGTGGAGCACTGTTTAGGTAGAGTACAGTGGAGTACAGTAGAGATAGAGTACAGTGGAGCACAGTAGAGGTAGAGTACAGTGGAGCAGAGTAGAGGTAGAGTACAGTGGAGCACAGTAGAGGTATAGTACAGTGGAGTACAGTAGAGGTAGAGTACAGTGGAGTACAGTGGAGTACAGTAGAGGTGGAGTACAGTAGAGTACAGTAGAGGTAGAGAACAGTACAGTACAGTAGAGGTAGAGTACAGTGGAGTACAGTAGAGGTAGAGTACAGTAGAGCACAGTAGAGGTAGAATACAGTGGAGTACAGTAGAGGTAGAGTACAGTGGAGCACAGTAGAGGTAGAGAACAGTACAGTACAGTAGAGGTAGGGTAGAGTGGAGTACAGTAGGGGTAGAGTACAGTAGAGCACAGTAGAGGTAGAATACAGTGGAGTACAGTAGAGGTAGAGTACAGTGGAGTACAGTAGAGGTAGAGTACAGTGGAGTACAGAAGAGATAGAGTACAGTGGAGCACAGTAGAGGTAGAGTACAGTGGAGCACAGTAGAGGTAGAGTACAGTGGAGCACAGTAGAGGTAGAGTACAGTGGTGTTACGGTTCGTGTCTCGTGTTTCCCTCTACTTATGATGACGTCATGACTCTCTGTCTTTTTTTTGTGTGTCTGAGATTACTGATGGGTCTGCACCTGTGTATCATTATACACCTGCGCCTCGTTGGAGTCGTTGCTGATCCACTATAAGACGGACGCTGACGCGGAGTATGGCAGGAGAGAGGAAAACCAGCAAACAAGCATTTCTTTCGTGTGTCATTTCTTTTATTTACTTTACTTGGTTGATCGGCTTGTTAATGTTTGTTGCCTTCATATTGTCTGAAGTTTATTAGTTTTATTTATTTGTGATACGTGTTTCTTGAGTTTTTGCGTGCTTGTAAGTAATAAATGTTAATGCAGCGCACTTGAGTTTCACGTGTCCTCCTTTATGTTGTGAAACCCTTACGTAGCCAGTTTTTTTCAAAAAGGGTTCGTAACATAAATTGGGGGCTCGTCCAGGATTTCGGATTACTTTAATTTTGTTTGATGAGCAGATAAAGATAGTGGTGCTGGGCGATCTCCGGGTAGGTAGAGTAAACCAGGGGGGCCGTGCTTTGCGCCGGTTCTCACTACGGTTTACTATTTATTGTTTTCTTTATTATTTTAGTTTGTTGTGTTTGGAGGTACTCCGGGCGGGAGGCTTGCCTCTCAACTGGTACCCTCTGAAGACTAGAGAGGTTTTAGTTAGTCTTGGTTAGGTAGGTTTAGGTCCGGAGTCGTTCGTAGCCTACTAATTTATTATGTTTGTGTTTTTGCTCATCAATTTATTATGGCGTTATTTGATTTAAAGGAGTTCATAAGTCAACCTAGTGTTGCAGTGTTAGAAACATGTAGAAAGGACGATTTGTTCCTTATTGCTCGACATTTTGAAATACCTGTTTCGAAAACATTGCTTAAGAAAGACTTGAAAGCTTGTTTGTTAACTGGTTTAATTAATGTTGGGGTGTTGCCTTTGTTGGAGGATGTTCCTGAATCAGCAGAATCAGTTGCAGCTGTTATGGATGACGAGGAACAACCTCCGCTGCAGTCTTCGACTTCATTGCGTCCTCTCGCTGGCAATCCAATTACGCCGGATGCCGGTGGTGGGGCGAAGGTAGGACCACCTTTTTCTTTGCCTAAGTTTGAGCCTTTATCCCTCTCTACCAAAGAATCGCCTGTACATCAGGGAGGTGTGCGCTTGAAAGTACGTTTAGCTCGCTTACAGCTTGAGACGCAAGACAGAGCTCAAGCACGGAAGGATGAGTTGCACCATCAGCTTGAGTTGCACCGTATCGATGCGGAGATGAAAGTTAAAATGCGCCAGTTAGAGTTACAGTCTGTTCGAGATGATTCAAAAAGATTTAACAAATTTGCACGTGAAGATAGACCTAGTTCGGAGGTTGAAGCTGCTGTACTCGTGTCAAATATTCCTGTGATACCTACAGTTAACTCTTTACCTGTGGTAACTGATTCTCTTGATCATTCGACTTTTCGGGAGAAAGAGGTTGAAGCTTATTTTCAGGCATTTGAAAGAATAGCATCTGCGTTGAAGTGGCCAAGAGAGGTCTGGTCATTAATGTTACAATATAAGTTAACAGGGAAAGCGCAAGAAATTTGTGCATCTCTTCCGTTGGAGGAAAGTGTTCAATATGAGACCGTAAAAAATGCGATTCTCCGTGCTTATGAGTTAGTACCTGAACATTACCGGCAACGTTTTCGCTCAACGAAAAAATCCGCTTCTCAGACATATGTCGAATTTGCCCGTGAGAAGGGTATACTTTTTGATCGATGGATAAAGGCGTGTAAAGTCGCGTATTATCAATCTTTGTGTGAACTTTTGCTCATTGAAGAGTTTAGAAATTGTGTTCCTGAGCGTACTGCTTTATATTTAAACGAACAAAAGGTTACTACTGTGCAGCAAGCAGCTGTTTTAGCAGACGAGTATGCACTTATTCATAAACCTGTGTTTTTAAAGCGTGCGAGTGAATTGGGTTACACTCCGCAAAGAGAGAATGAAGTTAATTCTTCTGATTTTAAAGTCAGGCCTGGTCCATCTAGCCCGAAAATGCGTAAAGAGTGTGACTATTGTCACAAGGTTGGACACATAATTGCTGAGTGTCGAATTTTAAAACGAAAGCATGAACGTCAGGATTTTCCCGCTCAACCTCGCGGTTCAGTTTTAGTGAAAACTGTGTCTCCACAGACCATGATTTCAGTAGCTCCTGATGAGTGTTTTCAGCCTTTCGTGTTTGACGGTTATGTATCACTGACTGGTCGTGTTGAGGACCAGAAGGCTGTGAAGATCCTACGTGATACGGGAGGATCTCAGTCTTTTATATTGGCTGACACTTTGCCTTTCTGTGCAGACTCCGAATGTGATACAAGCACTATCGTGCAGGGCATAGAAATGGGTTTCATCACTGTACCTATTCATCGCGTCTGGGTGACGTCTGAATTAGTTTCTGGATGTTTTAATGTAGCGGCTCGTTCTTCCCTACCTGTGAAAGGTATTAATTTTATCATGGGAAATGATCTTGCTGAGGGGAAAGTAATGCCAGTTGTACATGTTACTAATATTCCAGTTACTGATCAACAACCAGATGTACTCGCCCAACATTTTCCGAATGTTTTTGCTTCTAGTGCAGTTACGACGCGTGCTCAGACGAAAAATCTCGTTAAGGAGAATGAAGTGAGTCTAGGTGAGTCTATTTTTGCAGAGATGTTTGAGAAAAATGCCTTGACAGAGCAGATGGATGTTAATTTGTCCCAAGAATCTGTTTGTCCCGATCCTGACGTATTTTTGCCTATTTCGTGCGATGTTCTCACTGCGGCTCAGCAAAGTGATCATACGTTAGAGAAATGTCGTTTAAGTGCTGACAGGAAAATGTTACCTTTGTACAACCATCAGTTCTATTGGAACAACACTGTGTTGATGCGTAGCTGGAATGCTCGGTTATCGAATGACGAAGATTCGGATGACTGGAACGTGGTCCATCAGATTGTGGTGCCCTTGAAGTTTCGACAGCATATTATAAGCTTGGCACATGATCATCCTTGGTCTGGGCATCTCGGTATAAATAAAACTTACCATCGGGTGCTCCAGCATTTCTTTTGGCCTGGGTTGAAAGCTGATGTGTCTCGATATTGTAAGTCTTGTCATACCTGTCAAGTAGTAGGAAAGCCCAATCAGATCGTGCCACCTGCTCCACTTCACCCTATTCCGGCTGTAGGAGAACCGTTTGAACGTGTCTTGGTAGATTGCGTCGGGCCGTTGCCGCGAACTAAATCCGGTTCTCAGTATATTTTAACGATTATGTGTGCTGTCACACGGTTTCCAGAAGCAATTCCGTTACGGAATATAACTGCCAAAAGTGTCACCAAAGCTCTGATAAAGTTTTTCACCACATTCGGATTGCCGAGAACTGTTCAAACAGATCAAGGTACTAATTTCTTGTCTAAAATCTTCCGAAATGTGCTGAAAGGTTTGAGTGTGTCACATCCAGTGCCTACCATCCTGAATCGCAGGGAGCACTGGAGAGGTGGCACCAGACGTTGAAATCTAGTCTGCGAAAATATTGCCTCGAGGCAGGGAATGAGTGGGATGAGGGAGTCCCTTTGGTTTTGTTTGCATTGCGTGAAGCGCGACAAGAGTCACTTGGGTTTAGTCCGTCGGAATTGGTCTTTGGACATAACGTACGGGGTCCTTTAAAAGTACTAAAAGATGAGTTTCTCTCTATTGGTACGACTGAGAAACGTAATGTGCTTGATTTCGTTACTCGTACCCGCGAACGATTGCGAAGTGCTTGTGCAGTCGCGAAAGAAGCTCTTTCTCTTTCGCAGAAGAAAATGAAGCGTTGTTTTGACAAACGCGCGGTTGTGCGTAATTTTACGCCTGGAGAAAAAGTATTAGTGTTGCTTCCTTTGCCCAGTTCTGCTTTAGCTGCACGATTTGCAGGTCCGTATGTGATTAAGAGCAAGCTAAGTGACACTGATTATATAATCCATACACCAGAACGACGACGGAAGACACGTTTGTGTCATGTAAATATGCTGAAAAAATATGTAGCCCGAATTGAGAAGACTGGTGAGGTGAATAGTTTGTCCCAGAGTGAGGCACAGCCGGTGTTAAATGTAGAACGGGTATCTCTGCTGTCCAGTACCATGGGTGCTGAGGATGTAGATGATGGGTTGAAAATGTCTATGGAGATGTTCAGCGGTGGTCATCTAAAGAATTCAGAGATTTTAAGAGTTTTACCATCTCGTCTGTCTTACTTATCTCGCGAAGAGCGTCAGGATGTGATTGACTTAGTAGAAACTTATCCTAACTTGTTTAGTGATGTTCCGTCTGGTACCTCTGTCATCCAGCATGATATTGAGGTGGGTAATGCAGGTCCAATAAAACAGCATGCGTATCGTTGTCCAGTAGGTAAACGAGAAATCATGAAATGTGAAGTGAATTATCTGGTTCAAAATGGTTTTGCCAAAAAGAGTAATAGCCCGTGGAGTTCACCGTGCATTTTAGTCCCTAAAGCGGACGGTTCGTTCCGTTTTTTTACTGATTTCCGCAAGGTGAATTCTGTTACTGTGCCGGATGCATTTCCGTTGCCTCGAGTAGAGGATTGTATTGACAATCTTAGCACTGCTCGGTACATTACGAAATTAGATCTTTTAAAAGGCTATTGGCAGGTGCCATTAACTGAACGTGCTTCTGATGTCTCCGCCTTTGTGACTCCCGACTCTTTCTTTCAATATACGCGTATGGCGTTCGGTCTTCGAAACGCACCTGCTACCTTTCAAAGGTTAATGTCTGCAGTATTAGGTGATGTTCCGAACTGTAACATTTATCTTGATGTCGTTATTTTTTCTTCCACGTGGACAGATCACATCTCTACTTTGCACAATGTTTTTAGCCGATTAGCCGATGCCTCGTTAACTTTAAATCTGACTAAGTGCGATTTTGCGAAAGCCTCCGTTACGTACTTGGGGAAACAGGTTGGAAACGGTCAAGTACGTCCGCTCGACGAAAAAGTGACCGCTATTCTTGCATACCCTGTGCCCACTACTAGGAGAGAGTTGCGACGATTTTTAGGCATGGCTGGCTATTACAGGTGTTTTTGTAAAAATTTCTCGACTGCTCCCTTGACGAAGATGTGTAGCTCTAAAATTTTTAATTGGACTGATGAATGTCAAACTGCATTTTTGTGTGGAAAGTCTCTTCTTTGCAGTGCTCCGGTGTTGTCTGCTCCTGACCTGGCTCGTCCGTTCAAGCTTGAAGTAGACACCAGCGCGACCGGAGTTGGAGCTGTCCTGCTTCAGATTGGTGCTGATGGCATCTCCCATCCAGTATCGTATTTCTCAGCTAAATTTAATCGTCACCAGTTGAATTATTCAACTATCGAAAAAGAGACTCTAGCTATGTTGCTTGCTTTGCAGCACTTTGATGTGTATGTGGGATACAGCTCTACTCCCATCATCGTCTACACGGACCATAATCCGTTGGTTTTTCTAAATAAAATGTACAATCATAACCAACGTTTGATGCGCTGGGCGCTTATAGCTCAATGTTATAATCTTGAGATCCACCACAAGAAAGGAACGGACAACGTCGTCGCAGATGCCCTTTCTCGGGGCTAGGTAAATGTATTTACTTTATGTGTGTTCTGTCATTTTTCTGTGGTTGTGATGTTCTTGTTTGCTTTTACTGTTCGTTTCGTCCAGAACCTGTCTAAGGAGACTGGTTCTTTCTTTAAGTGGGGGAGTGTTACGGTTCGTGTCTCGTGTTTCCCTCTACTTATGATGACGTCATGACTCTGTGTCTTTTTTTTGTGTGTCTGAGATTACTGATGGGTCTGCACCTGTGTATCATTATACACCTGCGCCTCGTTGGAGTCGTTGCTGATCCACTATAAGACGGACGCTGACGCGGAGTATGGCAGGAGAGAGGAAAACCAGCAAACAAGCATTTCTTTCGTGTGTCATTTCTTTTATTTACTTTACTTGGTTGATCGTCTTGTTAATGTTTGTTGCCTTCATATTGTCTGAAGTTTATTAGTTATATTTATTTGTGATACGTGTTTCTTGAGTTTTTGCGTGTTTGTAAGTAATAAATGTTAATGCAGCGCACTTGAGTTTCACGTGTCCTCCTTTATGTTGTGAAACACTTACGTAGCCAGTTTTTTTCAAAAAGGGTTCGTAACAGTGGAGTACAGTAGACGTTGAGTACAGTGGAGTACAGTAGAGGTAGAGTACAGTGGAGCACAGTAGAGGTAGAGTACAGTGGAGTACAGTAGAGGTAGAGTACAGTAGAGCACAGTAGAGGTAGAATACAGTGGAGTACAGTTGAGGTAGAGTACAGTGGAGTACAGTAGAGGTAGAGTACAGTGGAGTACAGAAGAGATAGAGTACAGTGGAGCACAGTAGAGGTAGAGTACAATGGAGCACAGTAGAGGTAGAGTACAGTGGAGCACAGTAGAGGTAGAGTACAGTGGAGTACAGTAGAGGTGGAGTACAGTGGAGTACAGTAGAGGTAGAGTACAGTGGAGCACAGTAGAGGTAGAGTACAGTGGAGTACAGTGGAGCACAGTAGAGGTGGAGTACAGTAGAGTACAGTAGAGGTAGAGTACAGTGGAGCACAGTAGAGGTAGAGTACAGTGGAGTACAGTGGAGTACAGTAGAGGTGGAGTACAGTAGAGTACAGTAGAGGTAGAGAACAGTACATTACAGTAGAGGTAGAGTACAGTGGAGTACAGTAGAGGTAGAGTACAGTAGAGCACAGTAGAGGTAGAATACAGTGGAGTACAGTAGAGGTAGAGTACAGTGGAGTACAGTAGAGGTAGAGTACAGTGTAGTACAGTAGAGGTAGAGTACAGTGGAGCACAGTAGAGGTAGAGTACAGTGGAGTACAGTAGAGGTAGAGTACAGTGGAGCACAGTAGAGGTAGAGTACAGTGGAGCACAGTAGAGGTAGAGTACAGTGGAGCACAGTAGAGGTAGAGTACAGTGGAGTACAGTAGACGTTGAGTACAGTGGAGTACAGTAGAGGTAGAGTACAGTGGAGCACAGTAGAGGTAGAGTACAGTGGAGTGACAGTAGAGGTAGAGTACAGTAGAGCACAGTAGAGGTAGAATACAGTGGAGCACAGTAGAGGTAGAGTACAGTGGAGCACAGTAGAGGTAGAGTACATTGGAGTACAGTAGAGGTAGTGTACAGTGGAATACAGTAGAGGTAGAGTACAGTGGAGCACAGTAGAGGTAGAGTACAGTGGAGTACAGTGGAGCACAGTAGAGGTGGAGTACAGTAGAGTACAGTAGAGGTAGAGTACAGTGGAGCACAGTAGAGGTAGAGTACAGTGGAGTACAGTGGAGGTGGAGTACAGTAGAGTACAGTAGAGGTAGAGAACAGTACAGTACAGTAGAGGTAGAGTACAGTGGAGTACAGTAGAGGTAGAGTACAGTAGAGCACAGTAGAGGTAGAATACAGTGGAGTACAGAAGAGATAGAGTACAGTGGAGCACAGTAGAGGTAGAGTACAATGGAGCACAGTAGAGGTAGAGTACAGTGGAGCACAGTAGAGGTAGAGTACAGTGGAGTACAGTAGAGGTAGAGTACAGTGGAGTACAGTAGAGGTAGAGTACAGTGGAGCACAGTAGAGGTAGAGTACAGTGGAGTACAGTGGAGCACAGTAGAGGTGGAGTACAGTAGAGTACAGTGGAGGTAGAGAACAGTACAGTACAGTAGAGGTAGAGTACAGTGGAGTATAGTAGAGGTAGAGTACAGTAGAGCACAGTAGAGGTAGAATACAGTGGAGTACAGTAGAGGTAGAGTACAGTGGAGAACAGTAGAGGTAGAGTACAGTGTAGTACAGTAGAGGTAGAGAACAGTACAGTACAGTAGATGTAGAGTACAGTGGAGTACAGTAGAGGTAGAGTACAGTAGAGCACAGTAGAGGTAGAATACAGTGGAGTACAGTAGAGGTAGAGTACAGTGGAGTACAGTAGAGGTTGAGTACAGTGGAGTACAGTAGAGGTAGAGTACAGTGGAGCACAGTAGAGGTAGAGTACAGTGGAGTACAGTAGAGGTAGAGTACAGTGGAGCACAGTAGAGCTAGAGTACAGTGGAGTACAGTGGAGCACAGTAGAGGTGGAGTACAGTAGAGTAGAGTATAGGTTGAGTACAGCGGAGTACAGTAGAGATAGAGTAGAGTGGAGTAGAGTTGAGATAGAGTACAGTGGATTAGAGTAGATATAGAGTACAGTGGATTATAGTTGAGGTAGAGTACAGTGGAGCACATTAGAGGTAGAGTACAGTGGAGTATAGTTGAGGTAGACTACAGTGGAGTACAGTAGAGGTAGAGTACAGTGGAGCACAGTAGAGATAGTGTACAGTAGAGCAGAGTAGAGGTAGAGTACAGTGGAGTACAGTAGAGGTAGAGTACAGTGGAGCACTGTAGAGGTGGAGTACAGTGGAGTACAGTAGAGGTAGAGTACAGTGGAGCACAGTAGAGATAGAGTACAGTAGAGCACAGTAGAGGTAGAGTACAGTGGAGCACAGTAGAGGTAGAGTACAGTGGAGTATAGTGGAGGTAGAGTACTGTAGAGCACAGTAGAGATAGAGTACAGTAGAGCACAGTAGAGGTAGAGTACAGTAGAGCACAGTAGAGGAATAGTACAGTGTAGTACAGTAGAGATAGAGTACAGTGGAGTACAGTAGAGATAGAGTACAGTCGAACACAGCAGAGATAAGTGCAGTGGAGTATAGTAGAGGTAGAGTACAGTGGAGTACAGTAGATGTAGAGTACAGTGGAGTACAGTAGAGGTAGAGCAGAGTACAGCACATTAGAGCTGTAGTAGAGTAGAGTACAGTAGAGGTAGAGTACAGTGGAGTGCAGTAGAAGTAGAGTACAGTGGAGCACAGTAGAGGTAGAGTAGAGTGGAGTACAGTAGAGGTAGAGTACATTGGAGTACAGTAGAGGTAGTGTACAGTGGAATACAGTAGAGGTAGAGTACAGTGGAGCACAGTAGAGGTAGAGTACAGTGGAGTACAGTGGAGCACAGTAGAGGTGGAGTACAGTAGAGTACAGTAGAGGTGGAGTACAGTAGAGTACAGTAGAGGTAGAGTACAGTGGAGCACAGTAGAGGTAGAGTACAGTGGAGTACAGTGGAGTACAGTAGAGGTGGAGTACAGTAGAGTACAGTAGAGGTAGAGAACAGTACAGTACAGTAGAGGTAGAGTACAGTGGAGTACAGTAGAGGTAGAGTACAGTAGAGCACAGTAGAGGTAGAATACAGTGGAGTACAGAAGAGATAGAGTACAGTGGAGCACAGTAGAGGTAGAGTACAATGGAGCACAGTAGAGGTAGAGTACAGTGGAGCACAGTAGAGGTAGAGTACAGTGGAGTACAGTAGAGGTAGAGTACAGTGGAGTACAGTAGAGGTAGAGTACAGTGGAGCACAGTAGAGGTAGAGTACAGTGGAGTACAGTGGAGCACAGTAGAGGTGGAGTACAGTAGAGTACAGTGGAGGTAGAGAACAGTACAGTACAGTAGAGGTAGAGTACAGTGGAGTATAGTAGAGGTAGAGTACAGTAGAGCACAGTAGAGGTAGAATACAGTGGAGTACAGTAGAGGTAGAGTACAGTGGAGAACAGTAGAGGTAGAGTACAGTGTAGTACAGTAGAGGTAGAGAACAGTACAGTACAGTAGATGTAGAGTACAGTGGAGTACAGTAGAGGTAGAGTACAGTAGAGCACAGTAGAGGTAGAATACAGTGGAGTACAGTAGAGGTAGAGTACAGTGGAGTACAGTAGAGGTTGAGTACAGTGGAGTACAGTAGAGGTAGAGTACAGTGGAGCACAGTAGAGGTAGAGTACAGTGGAGTACAGTAGAGGTAGAGTACAGTGGAGCACAGTAGAGCTAGAGTACAGTGGAGTACAGTGGAGCACAGTAGAGGTGGAGTACAGTAGAGTAGAGTATAGGTTGAGTACAGCGGAGTACAGTAGAGATAGAGTAGAGTGGAGTAGAGTTGAGATAGAGTACAGTGGATTAGAGTAGATATAGAGTACAGTGGATTATAGTTGAGGTAGAGTACAGTGGAGCACATTAGAGGTAGAGTACAGTGGAGTATAGTTGAGGTAGACTACAGTGGAGTACAGTAGAGGTAGAGTACAGTGGAGCACAGTAGAGATAGTGTACAGTAGAGCAGAGTAGAGGTAGAGTACAGTGGAGTACAGTAGAGGTAGAGTACAGTGGAGCACTGTAGAGGTGGAGTACAGTGGAGTACAGTAGAGGTAGAGTACAGTGGAGCACAGTAGAGATAGAGTACAGTAGAGCACAGTAGAGGTAGAGTACAGTGGAGCACAGTAGAGGTAGAGTACAGTGGAGTATAGTGGAGGTAGAGTACTGTAGAGCACAGTAGAGATAGAGTACAGTAGAGCACAGTAGAGGTAGAGTACAGTAGAGCACAGTAGAGGAATAATACAGTGTAGTACAGTAGAGATAGAGTACAGTGGAGTACAGTAGAGATAGAGTACAGTCGAACACAGCAGAGATAAGTGCAGTGGAGTATAGTAGAGGTAGAGTACAGTGGAGTACAGTAGATGTAGAGTACAGTGGAGTACAGTAGAGGTAGAGTAGAGTACAGCACATTAGAGCTGTAGTAGAGTAGAGTACAGTAGAGGTAGAGTACAGTGGAGTGCAGTAGAAGTAGAGTACAGTGGAGCACAGTAGAGGTAGAGTAGAGTGGAGTACAGTAGAGGTAGAGTACATTGGAGTACAGTAGAGGTAGAGTACAGTGGAGTAGAGTAGAGATAGAGTACAGTGGAGCACAGCAGAGGTAGAGTACAGTGGATCACAGTCGAGATAGAGTACAGTGGAGTACAGTGGAGCACAGTAGAGGTATAGTTCAGTGGAGCACAGTAGAGATAGATTGCAGTGGAGTAGAGTAGAGATAGAGTACAGTGGAGTACAGTAGAGGTAGAGTACAGTGGAGCAGAGTAGAGGTAGAGTACAGTGGAGTACAGTAGAGATAGAGCACAGTAGAGCAGAGTAGAGGTAGAGTACAGTGGAGTACAGTAGAGGTAGAGTACAGTGGAGTAGAGTAGAGGTAGAGTACAGTGGAGTACAGTACAGGTAGAGTACAGTGGAGCACAGTAGAGGTAGAGTAAAGTGGAGTACAGTGGAGCACAGTAGAGGTGGAGTACAGTAGAGTACAGTAGAGGTAGAGTACAGTGGAGCACAGTAGAGGTAGAGTACAGTGGAGTACAGTGGAGTACAGTAGAGGTGGAGTACAGTAGAGTACAGTAGAGGTAAAGAACAGTACAGTACAGTAGAGGTAGAGTACAGTGGAGTACAGTAGAGGTAGAGTACAGTAGAGCACAGTAGAGGTAAAATACAGTGGGGTACAGTAGAGGTAGAGTACAGTGGAGCACAGTAGAGGTAGAGAACAGTACAGTACAGTAGAGGTAGAGTAGAGTGGAGTACAGTAGAGGTAGAGTACAGTAGAGCACAGTAGAGGTAGAATACAGTGGAGTACAGTAGAGGTAGAGTACAGTGGAGTACAGTAGAGGTAGAGTACAGTGGAGTACAGAAGAGATAGAGTACAGTGGAGCACAGTAGAGGTAGAGTACAGTGGAGCACAGTAGAGGTAGAGTACAGTGGAACACAGTAGAGGTAGACTACAGTGGAGTACAGTAGAGGTTGAGTACAGTGGAGTACAGTAGAGGTAGAGTACAGTGAAGCACAGTAGAGGTAGAGTACAGTGGAGTACAGTGGAGCACAGTAGAGGTGGAGTACAGTAGAGTAGAGTATAGGTTGAGTACAGTGGAGTACAGTAGAGATAGAGTAGAGTGGAGTAGAGTAGAGATAGAGTACAGTTGATTAGAGTAGAGATAGAGTACAGTGGAGTATAGTTGAGGTAGAGTACAGTGGAGTACAGTAGAGGTAGAGTACAGTGGAGTATAGTAGAGGTAGAGAACAGTACAGTACAGTAGAGGTAGAGTAGAGTGGAGTACAGTAGAGGTAGAGTACAGTAGAGCACAGTAGAGGTAGAATACAGTGGAGTACAGTAGAGGTAGAGTACAGTGGAGTACCGTAGAGGTAGAGTACAGTGGAGTACAGAAGAGATAGAGTACAGTGGAGCACAGTAGAGGTAGAGTACAGTGGAGCACAGTAGAGGTAGAGTACAGTGGAGCACAGTAGAGGTAGAGTACAGTGGAGTACAGTAGAGGTAGAGTATAGTGTAGTACAGTAGAGGTAGAGTACAGTGGAGCACAGTAGAGGTAGAGTACAGTGGAGTACAGTGGAGCACAGTAGAGGTGGAGTACAGTAGAGTACAGTAGAGGTAGAGTACAGTGGAGCACAGTAGAGGTAGAGTACAGTGGAGTACAGTGGAGTACAGTAGAGGTGGAGTACAGTAGAGTACAGTAGAGGTAGAGAACAGTGTAGTACAGTAGAGGTAGAGTACAGTGGAGCACAGTAGAGGTAGAGTACAGTGGTGTACAGTGGAGCACAGTAGAGGTGGAGTACAGTAGAGTACAGTAGAGGTAGAGTACAGTGGAGCACAGTAGAGGTAGAGTACAGTGGAGTACAGTGGAGTACAGTAGAGGTGGAGTACAGTAGAGTACAGTAGAGGTAGAGTACAGTGTAGTACAGTAGAGGTAGAGTACAGTGGAGCACAGTAGAGGTAGAGTACAGTGGAGTACAGTGGAGCACAGTAGAGGTGGAGTACAGTAGAGTACAGTAGAGGTAGAGTACAGTGGAGCACAGTAGAGGTAGAGTACAGTGGAGTTCAGTGGAGTACAGTAGAGGTGGAGTACAGTAGAGTACAGTAGAGGTAGAGAACAGTACAGTACAGTAGAGGTAGAGGACAGTGGAGTACAGTAGAGGTAGAGTACAGTGTAGTACAGTAGATGTAGAGAACAGTACAGTACAGTAGAGGTAGAGTACAGTGGAGTAGAGTAGAGGTAGAGTACAGTAGAGCACAGTAGAGGTAGAATACAGTGGAGTACAGTAGAGGTAGAGTACAGTGGAGCACAGTAGAGGTAGAGTACAGTGGAGCACAGTAGAGCTAGAGTACAGTGGAGTACAGTAGACGTTGAGTACAGTGGAGTACAGTAGAGGTAGAGTACAGTGGAGCACAGTAGAGGTAGAGTACAGTGGAGTACAGTAGAGGTAGAGTACAGTGGAGCACAGTAGAGGTAGAGTACAGTGGAGCACAGTAGAGGTAGAGTACAGTGGAGCACAGTAGAGGTAGAGTACAGTGGAGTACAGTAGTAGTTGAGTACAGTGGAGTACAGTAGAGGTAGAGTACAGTGGAGCACAGTAGAGGTAGAGTACAGTGGAGTACAGTAGAGGTAGAGTACACTAGAGCACAGTAGAGGTAGAATACAGTGGAGTACAGTAGAGGTAGAGTACAGTGGAGTACAGTAGAGGTAGAGTACAGTGGAGTACAGAAGAGATAGAGTACAGTGGAGCACAGTAGAGGTAGAGTACAATGGAGCACAGTAGAGGTAGAGTACAGTAGAGTACAGTAGAGGTAGAGTACAGTGGAGCACAGTAGAGGTAGAGTACAGTGGAGTACAGTAGAGGTGGAGTACAGTAGAGTACAGTAGAGGTAGAGTACAGTGGAGCACAGTAGAGGTAGAGTACAGTGGAGTACAGTGGAGTACAGTAGAGGTGGAGTACAGTAGAGTACAGTAGAGGTAGAGAACAGTACAGTACAGTAGAGGTAGAGGACAGTGGAGTACAGTAGAGGTAGAGTACAGTAGAGCACAGTAGAGGTAGAATACAGTGGAGTACAGTAGAGGTAGAGTACAGTGGAGTACAGTAGAGGTAGAGTACAGTGTAGTACAGTAGATGTAGAGAACAGTACAGTACAGTAGAGGTAGAGTACAGTGGAGTACAGTAGAGGTAGAGTACAGTAGAGCACAGTAGAGGTAGAATACAGTGGAGTACAGTAGAGGTAGAGTACAGTGGAGCACAGTAGAGGTAGAGTACAGTGGAGCACAGTAGAGGTAGAGTACAGTGGAGCACAGTAGAGGTAGAGTACAGTGGAGTACAGTAGACGTTGAGTACATTGGAGTACAGTAGAGGTAGAGTACAGTGGAGCACAGTAGAGGTAGAGTACAGTGGAGTACAGTAGAGGTAGAGTACAGTGGAGCACAGTAGAGGTAGAGTACAGTGGAGCACAGTAGAGGTAGAGTACAGTGGAGCACAGTAGAGGTAGAGTACACTGGAGTACAGTAGACGTTGAGTACAGTGGAGTACAGTAGAGGTAGAGTACAGTGGAGCACAGTAGAGGTAGAGTACAGTGGAGTACAGTAGAGGTAGAGTACACTAGAGCACAGTAGAGGTAGAATACAGTGGAGTACAGTAGAGGTAGAGTACAGTGGAGTACAGTAGAGGTAGAGTACAGTGGAGTACAAAAGAGATAGAGTACAGTGGAGCACAGTAGAGGTAGAGTACAATGGAGCACAGTAGAGGTAGAGTACAGTGGAGCACAATAGAGGTAGAGTACATTGGAGTACAGTAGAGGTAGAGTACAGTGGAATACAGTAGAGGTAGAGTACAGTGGAGCACAGTAGAGGTAGAGTACAGTGGAGTACAGTGGAGCACAGTAGAGGTGGAGTACAGTAGAGTACAGTAGAGGTAGAGTACAGTGGAGCACAGTAGAGGTAGAGTACAGTGGAGTACAGTGGAGTACAGTAGAGGTGGAGTACAGTAGAGTACAGTAGAGGTAGAGAACAGTACAGTACAGTAGAGGTAGAGTACAGTGGAGTAGAGTAGAGGTAGAGTACAGTAGAGCACAGTAGAGGTAGAATACAGTAGAGTACAGAAGAGATAGAGTACAGTGGAGCACAGTAGAGGTAGAGTACAATGGAGCACAGTAGAGGTAGAGTACAGTGGAGCACAGTAGAGGTAGAGTACAGTGGAGTACAGTAGAGGTAGAGTACAGTGGAGTACAGTAGAGGTAGAGTACAGTGGAGCACAGTAGAGGTAGAGTACAGTGGAGTAGAGTGGAGCACAGTAGAGGTGGAGTACAGTAGAGTACAGTGGAGGTAGAGTACAGTGGAGTACACTGGAGTACAGTAGAGGTGGAGTACAGTAGAGTACAGTAGAGGTAGAGAACAGTACAGTACAGTAGAGGTAGAGTACAGTGGAGTACAGTAGAGGTAGAGTACAGTGGAGCACAGTAGAGGTAGAGTACAGTGGAGTACAGTAGAGGTGGAGTACAGTGGAGTACAGTAGAGGTAGAGTACAGTGGAGCACAGTAGAGGTAGACTACAGTGGAGTACAGTGGAGCACAGTAGAGGTGGAGTACTGTAGAGTACAGTAGAGGTAGAGTACAGTGGAGCACAGTAGAGGTAGAGTACAGTGGAGTACAGTGGAGTACAGTAGAGGTGGAGTACAGTAGAGTACAGTAGAGGTAGAGAACAGTACATTACAGTAGAGGTAAAGTACAGTGGAGTACAGTAGAGGTAGAGTACAGTAGAGCACAGTAGAGGTAGAATACAGTGGAGTAGAGTAGAGGTAGAGTACAGTGGAGTACAGTAGAGATAGAGTACAGTGTAGTACAGTAAAGGTAGAGTACAGTGGAGCACAGTAGAGGTAGAGTACAGTGGAGTACAGTAGAGGTAGAGTACAGTTGAGCACAGTAGAGGTAGAGTACAGTGGAGCACAGTAGAGGTAGAGTACAGTGTAGTACAGTAGATGTAGAGAACAGTACAGTACAGTAGAGGTAGAGTACAGTGGAGTACAGTAGAGGTAGAGTACAGTAGAGCACAGTAGAGGTAGAATACAGTGGAGTACAGTAGAGGTAGAGTACAGTGGAGCACAGTAGAGGTAGAGTACAGTGGAGCACAGTAGAGGTAGAGTACAGTGGAGCACAGTAGAGGTAGAGTACAGTGGAGTACAGTAGACGTTGAGTACAGTGGAGTACAGTAGAGGTAGAGTACAGTGGAGCACAGTAGAGGTAGATTAGAGTGGAGTACAGTAGAGGTAGAGTACAGTGGAGCACAGTAGAGGTAGAGTACAGTGGAGCACAGTAGAGGTAGAGTACAGTGGAGCACAGTAGAGGTAGAGTACAGTGGAGTACAGTAGACGTTGAGTACAGTGGAGTACAGTAGAGGTAGAGTACAGTGGAGCACAGTAGAGGTAGAGTACAGTGGAGTACAGTAGAGGTAGAGTACACTAGAGCACAGTAGAGGTAGAATACAGTGGAGTACAGTAGAGGTAGAGTACAGTGGAGTACAGTAGAGGTAGAGTACAGTGGAGTACAGAAGAGATAGAGTACAGTGGAGCACAGTAGAGGTAGAGTACAATGGAGCACAGTAGAGGTAGAGTACAGTAGAGTACTTTAGAGGTAGAGTACAGTGGAGCACAGTAGAGGTAGAGTACAGTGGAGTACAGTAGAGGTGGAGTACAGTAGAGTACAGTAGAGGTAGAGTACAGTGGAGCACAGTAGAGGTAGAGTACAGTGGAGTACAGTGGAGTACAGTAGAGGTGGAGTACAGTAGAGTACAGTAGAGGTAGAGAACAGTACAGTACAGTAGAGGTAGAGGACAGTGGAGTACAGTAGAGGTAGAGTACAGTAGAGCACAGTAGAGGTAGAATACAGTGGAGTACAGTAGAGGTAGAGTACAGTGGAGTACAGTAGAGGTAGAGTACAGTGTAGTACAGTAGATGTAGAGAACAGTACAGTACAGTAGAGGTAGAGTACAGTGGAGTACAGTAGAGGTAGAGTACAGTAGAGCACAGTAGAGGTAGAATACAGTGGAGTACAGTAGAGGTAGAGTACAGTGGAGCACAGTAGAGGTAGAGTACAGTGGAGCACAGTAGAGGTAGATTACAGTGGAGCACAGTAGAGGTAGAGTACAGTGGAGTACAGTAGACGTTGAGTACAGTGGAGTACAGTAGAGGTAGAGTACAGTGGAGCACAGTAGAGGTAGAGTACAGTGGAGCACAGTAGAGGTAGAGTACAGTGGAGCACAGTAGAGGTAGAGTACAGTGGAGTACAGTAGACGTTGAGTACAGTGGAGTACAGTAGAGGTAGAGTACAGTGGAGCACAGTAGAGGTAGAGTACAGTGGAGTACAGTAGAGGTAGAGTACACTAGAGCACAGTAGAGGTAGAATACAGTGGAGTACAGTAGAGGTAGAGTACAGTGGAGTACAGTAGAGGTAGAGTACAGTGGAGTACAGAAGAGATAGAGTACAGTGGAGCACAGTAGAGGTAGAGTACAATGGAGCACAGTAGAGGTAGAGTACAGTGGAGCACAGTAGAGGTAGAGTACAGTGGAGTACAGTAGATGTAGAGTACAGTGGAATACAGTAGAGGTAGAGTACAGTGGAGCACAGTAGAGGTAGAGTACAGTGGAGTACAGTGGAGCACAGTAGAGGTGGAGTACAGTAGAGTACAGTAGAGGTAGAGTACAGTGGAGCACAGTAGAGGTAGAGTACAGTGGAGTACAGTGGAGTACAGTAGAGGTGGAGTACAGTAGAGTACAGTAGAGGTAGAGAACAGTACAGTACAGTAGAGGTAGAATACAGTGGAGTACAGTAGAGGTAGAGTACAGTAGAGCACAGTAGAGGTAGAATACAGTAGAGTACAGAAGAGATAGAGTACAGTGGAGCACAGTAGAGGTAGAGTACAGTGGAGCACAGTAGAGGTAGAGTACAGTGGAGTACAGTAGAGGTAGAGTACAGTGGAGTAGAGTAGAGGTAGAGTACAGTGGAGCACAGTAGAGGTAGAGTACAGTGGAGTAGAGTGGAGCACAGTAGAGGTGGAGTACAGTAGAGTACAGTGGAGGTAGAGTACAGTGGAGTACAGTGGAGTACAGTAGAGGTGGAGTACAGTAGAGTACAGTAGAGGTAGAGAACAGTACAGTACAGTAGAGGTAGAGAACAGTGGAGTACAGTAGAGGTAGAGTACAGTGGAGCACAGTAGAGGTAGAGTATAGTGTAGTACAGTAGAGGTAGAGTAAAGTGGAGCACAGTAGAGGTAGAGTACAGTGGAGTACAGTGGAGCACAGTAGAGGTGGAGTACAGTAGAGTACAGTAGAGGTAGAGTACAGTGGAGCACAGTAGAGGTAGAGTACAGTGGAGTACAGTGGAGTACAGTAGAGGTGGAGTACAGTAGAGTACAGTAGAGGTAGAGAACAGTGTAGTACAGTAGAGGTAGAGTACAGTGGAGCACAGTAGAGGTAGAGTACAGTGGAGTACAGTGGAGCACAGTAGAGGTGGAGTACAGTAGAGTACAGTAGAGGTAGAGTACAGTGGAGCACAGTAGAGGTAGAGTACAGTGGAGTACAGTGGAGTACAGTAGAGGTGGAGTACAGTAGAGTACAGTAGAGGTAGAGTACAGTGTAGTACAGTAGAGGTAGAGTACAGTGGAGCACAGTAGAGGTAGAGTACAGTGGAGTACAGTGGAGCACAGTAGAGGTGGAGTACAGTAGAGTACAGTAGAGGTAGAGTACAGTGGAGCACAGTAGAGGTAGAGTACAGTGGAGTACAGTGGAGTACAGTAGAGGTGGAGTACAGTAGAGTACAGTAGAGGTAGAGAACAGTACAGTACAGTAGAGGTAGAGGACAGTGGAGTACAGTAGAGGTAGAGTACAGTAGAGCACAGTAGAGGTAGAATACAGTGGAGTACAGTAGAGGTAGAGTACAGTGGAGTACAGTAGAGGTAGAGTACAGTGTAGTACAGTAGATGTAGAGAACAGTACAGTACAGTAGAGGTAGAGTACAGTGGAGTACAGTAGAGGTAGAGTACAGTAGAGCACAGTAGAGGTAGAATACAGTGGAGTACAGTAGAGGTAGAGTACAGTGGAGCACAGTAGAGGTAGAGTACAGTGGAGCACAGTAGAGGTAGAGTACAGTGGAGCACAGTAGAGGTAGAGTACAGTGGAGTACAGTAGACGTTGAGTACACTGGAGTACAGTAGACGTTGAGTACAGTGGAGTACAGTAGAGGTAGAGTACAGTGGAGCACAGTAGAGGTAGAGTACAGTGGAGTACAGTAGAGGTAGAGTACACTAGAGCACAGTAGAGGTAGAATACAGTGGAGTACAGTAGAGGTAGAGTACAGTGGAGTACAGTAGAGGTAGAGTACAGTGGAGTACAGAAGAGATAGAGTACAGTGGAGCACAGTAGAGGTAGAGTACAATGGAGCACAGTAGAGGTAGAGTACAGTGGAGCACAGTAGAGGTAGAGTACATTGGAGTACAGTAGAGGTAGAGTACAGTGGAGTACAGTAGAGGTAGAGTACAGTGGAGTACAGAAGAGATAGAGTACAGTGGAGCACAGTAGAGGTAGAGTACAATGGAGCACAGTAGAGGTAGAGTACAGTGGAGCACAGTAGAGGTAGAGTACATTGGAGTACAGTAGAGGTAGAGTACAGTGGAATACAGTAGAGGTAGAGTACAGTGGAGCACAGTAGAGGTAGAGTACAGTGGAGTACAGTGGAGCACAGTAGAGGTGGAGTACAGTAGAGTACAGTAGAGGTAGAGTACAGTGGAGCACAGTAGAGGTAGAGTACAGTGGAGTACAGTGGAGTACAGTAGAGGTGGAGTACAGTAGAGTACAGTAGAGGTAGAGAACAGTACAGTACAGTAGAGGTAGAGTACAGTGGAGTACAGTAGAGGTAGAGTACAGTAGAGCACAGTAGAGGTAGAATACAGTAGAGTACAGAAGAGATAGAGTACAGTGGAGCACAGTAGAGGTAGAGTACAATGGAGCACAGTAGAGGTAGAGTACAGTGGAGCACAGTAGAGGTAGAGTACAGTGGAGTACAGTAGAGGTAGAGTACAGTGGAGTACAGTAGAGGTAGAGTACAGTGGAGCACAGTAGAGGTAGAGTACAGTGGAGTAGAGTGGAGCACAGTAGAGGTGGAGTACAGTAGAGTACAGTGGAGGTAGAGTACAGTGGAGTACACTGGAGTACAGTAGAGGTGGAGTACAGTAGAGTACAGTAGAGGTAGAGAACAGTACAGTACAGTAGAGGTAGAGTACAGTGGAGTACAGTAGAGGTAGAGTACAGTGGAGCACAGTAGAGGTAGAGTACAGTGGAGTACAGTAGAGGTGGAGTACAGTGGAGTACAGTAGAGGTAGAGTACAGTGGAGCACAGTAGAGGTAGAGTACAGTGGAGTACAGTGGAGCACAGTAGAGGTGGAGTACTGTAGAGTACAGTAGAGGTAGAGTACAGTGGAGCACAGTAGAGGTAGAGTACAGTGGAGTACAGTGGAGTACAGTAGAGGTGGAGTACAGTAGAGTACAGTAGAGGTAGAGAACAGTACATTACAGTAGAGGTAAAGTACAGTGGAGTACAGTAGAGGTAGAGTACAGTAGAGCACAGTAGAGGTAGAATACAGTGGAGTAGAGTAGAGGTAGAGTACAGTGGAGTACAGTAGAGATAGAGTACAGTGTAGTACAGTAAAGGTAGAGTACAGTGGAGCACAGTAGAGGTAGAGTACAGTGGAGTACAGTAGAGGTAGAGTACAGTTGAGCACAGTAGAGGTAGAGTACAGTGGAGCACAGTAGAGGTAGAGTACAGTGTAGTACAGTAGATGTAGAGAACAGTACAGTACAGTAGAGGTAGAGTACAGTGGAGTACAGTAGAGGTAGAGTACAGTAGATCACAGTAGAGGTAGAATACAGTGGAGTACAGTAGAGGTAGAGTACAATGGAGCACAGTAGAGGTAGAGTACAGTGGAGCACAGTAGAGGTAGAGTACAGTGGAGCACAGTAGAGGTAGAGTACAGTGGAGTACAGTAGACGTTGAGTACAGTGGAGTACAGTAGAGGTAGAGTACAGTGGAGCACAGTAGAGGTAGAGTACAGTGGAGTACAGTAGAGGTAGAGTACAGTGGAGCACAGTAGAGGTAGAGTACAGTGGAGCACAGTAGAGGTAGAGTACAGTGGAGCACAGTAGAGGTAGAGTACAGTGGAGTACAGTAGACGTTGAGTACAGTGGAGTACAGTAGAGGTAGAGTACAGTGGAGCACAGTAGAGGTAGAGTACAGTGGAGTACAGTAGAGGTAGAGTACACTAGAGCACAGTAGAGGTAGAATACATTGGAGTACAGTAGAGGTAGAGTACAGTGGAGTACAGTAGAGGTAGAGTACAGTGGAGTACAGAAGAGATAGAGTACAGTGGAGCACAGTAGAGGTAGAGTACAATGGAGCACAGTAGAGGTAGAGTACAGTAGAGTACAGTAGAGGTAGAGTACAGTGGAGCACAGTAGAGGTAGAGTACAGTGGAGTACAGTAGAGGTGGAGTACAGTAGAGTACAGTAGAGGTAGAGTACAGTGGAGCACAGTAGAGGTAGAGTACAGTGGAGTACAGTGGAGTACAGTAGAGGTGGAGTACAGTAGAGTACAGTAGAGGTAGAGAACAGTACAGTACAGTAGAGGTAGAGGACAGTGGAGTACAGTAGAGGTAGAGTACAGTAGAGCACAGTAGAGGTAGAATACAGTGGAGTACAGTAGAGGTAGAGTACAGTGGAGTACAGTAGAGGTAGAGTACAGTGTAGTACAGTAGATGTAGTGAACAGTACAGTACAGTAGAGGTAGAGTACAGTGGAGTACTGTAGAGGTAGAGTACAGTAGAGCACAGTAGAGGTAGAATACAGTGGAGTAGAGTAGAGGTAGAGTACAGTGGAGCACAGTAGAGGTAGAGTACAGTGGAGCACAGTAGAGGTAGATTACAGTGGAGCACAGTAGAGGTAGAGTACAGTGGAGTACAGTAGACGTTGAGTACAGTGGAGTACAGTAGAGGTAGAGTACAGTGGAGCACAGTAGAGGTAGAGTACAGTGGAGTACAGTAGAGGTAGAGTACATTGGAGCACAGTAGAGGTAGAGTACAGTGGAGCACAGTAGAGGTAGAGTACAGTGGAGCACAGTAGAGGTAGAGTACAGTGGAGTACAGTGGAGCACAGTAGAGGTGGAGTACAGTAGAGTACAGTAGAGGTAGAGTACAGTGGAGCACAGTAGAGGTAGAGTACAGTGGAGTACAGTAGAGGTGGAGTACAGTAGAGTACAGTAGAGGTAGAAAACAGTGTAGTACAGTAGAGGTAGAGTACAGTGGAGCACAGTAGAGGTAGAGTACAGTGGAGTACAGTGGAGCACAGTAGAGGTGGAGTACAGTAGAGTACAGTAGAGGTAGAGTACAGTGGAGCACAGTAGAGGTAGAGTACAGTGGAGTACAGTGGAGTACAGTAGAGGTGGAGTACAGTAGAGTACAGTAGAGGTAGAGTACAGTGTAGTACAGTAGAGGTAGAGTACAGTGGAGCACAGTAGAGGTAGAGTACAGTGGAGTACAGTGGAGCACAGTAGAGGTGGAGTACAGTAGAGTACAGTAGAGGTAGAGTACAGTGGAGCACAGTAGAGGTAGAGTACAGTGGAGTACAGTGGAGTACAGTAGAGGTGGAGTACAGTAGAGTACAGTAGAGGTAGAGAACAGTACAGTACAGTAGAGGTAGAGGACAGTGGAGTACAGTAGAGGTAGAGTACAGTAGAGCACAGTAGAGGTAGAATACAGTGGAGTACAGTAGAGGTAGAGTACAGTGGAGTACAGTAGAGGTAGAGTACAGTGTAGTACAGTAGATGTAGAGAACAGTACAGTACAGTAGAGGTAGAGTACAGTGGAGTACAGTAGAGGTAGAGTACAGTAGAGCACAGTAGAGGTAGAATACAGTGGAGTACAGTAGAGGTAGAGTACAGTGGAGCACAGTAGAGGTAGAGTACAGTGGTGCACAGTAGAGGTAGAGTACAGTGGAGCACAGTAGAGGTAGAGTACAGTGGAGTACAGTAGACGTTGAGTACACTGGAGTACAGTAGACGTTGAGTACAGTGGAGTACAGTAGAGGTAGAGTACAGTGGAGCACAGTAGAGGTAGAGTACAGTGGAGTACAGTAGAGGTAGAGTACACTAGAGCACAGTAGAGGTAGAATACAGTGGAGTACAGTAGAGGTAGAGTACAGTGGAGTAGAGTAGAGGTAGAGTACAGTGGAGTACAGAAGAGATAGAGTACAGTGGAGCACAGTAGAGGTAGAGTACAATGGAGCACAGTAGAGGTAGAGTACAGTGGAGCACAGTAGAGGTAGAGTACATTGGAGTACAGTAGAGGTAGAGTACAGTGGAGTACAGTAGAGGTAGAGTACAGTGGAGTACAGAAGAGATAGAGTACAGTGGAGCACAGTAGAGGTAGAGTACAATGGAGCACAGTAGAGGTAGAGTACAGTGGAGCACAGTAGAGGTAGAGTACATTGGAGTACAGTAGAGGTAGAGTACAGTGGAATACAGTAGAGGTAGAGTAGAGTGGAGCACAGTAGAGGTAGAGTACAGTGGAGTACAGTGGAGCACAGTAGAGGTGGAGTACAGTAGAGTACAGTAGATGTAGAGTACAGTGGAGCACAGTAGAGGTAGAGTACAGTGGAGTACAGTGGAGTACAGTAGAGGTGGAGTACAGTAGAGTACAGTAGAGGTAGAGAACAGTACAGTACAGTAGAGGTAGAGTACAGTGGAGTACAGTAGAGGTAGAGTACAGTAGAGCACAGTAGAGGTAGAATACAGTAGAGTACAGAAGAGATAGAGTACAGTGGAGCACAGTAGAGGTAGAGTACAATGGAGCACAGTAGAGGTAGAGTACAGTGGAGCACAGTAGAGGTAGAGTACAGTGGAGTACAGTAGAGGTAGAGTACAGTGGAGTACAGTAGAGGTAGAGTACAGTGGAGCACAGTAGAGGTAGAGTACAGTGGAGTAGAGTGGAGCACAGTAGAGGTGGAGTACAGTAGAGTACAGTGGAGGTAGAGTACAGTGGAGTACACTGGAGTACAGTAGAGGTGGAGTACAGTAGAGTACAGTAGAGGTAGAGAACAGTACAGTACAGTAGAGGTAGAGTACAGTGGAGTACAGTAGAGGTAGAGTACAGTGGAGCACAGTAGAGGTAGAGTACAGTGGAGTACAGTAGAGGTGGAGTACAGTGGAGTACAGTAGAGGTAGAGTACAGTGGAGCACAGTAGAGGTAGAGTACAGTGGAGTACAGTGGAGCACAGTAGAGGTGGAGTACTGTAGAGTACAGTAGAGGTAGAGTACAGTGGAGCACAGTAGAGGTAGAGTACAGTGGAGTACAGTGGAGTACAGTAGAGGTGGAGTACAGTAGAGTACAGTAGAGGTAGAGAACAGTACATTACAGTAGAGGTAAAGTACAGTGGAGTACAGTAGAGGTAGAGTACAGTAGAGCACAGTAGAGGTAGAATACAGTGGAGTAGAGTAGAGGTAGAGTACAGTGGAGTACAGTAGAGATAGAGTACAGTGTAGTACAGTAAAGGTAGAGTACAGTGGAGCACAGTAGAGGTAGAGTACAGTGGAGTACAGTAGAGGTAGAGTACAGTTGAGCACAGTAGAGGTAGAGTACAGTGGAGCACAGTAGAGGTAGAGTACAGTGTAGTACAGTAGATGTAGAGAACAGTACAGTACAGTAGAGGTAGAGTACAGTGGAGTACAGTAGAGGTAGAGTACAGTAGAGCACAGTAGAGGTAGAATACAGTGGAGTACAGTAGAGGTAGAGTACAGTGGAGCACAGTAGAGGTAGAGTACAGTGGAGCACAGTAGAGGTAGAGTACAGTGGAGCACAGTAGAGGTAGAGTACAGTGGAGTACAGTAGACGTTGAGTACAGTGGAGTACAGTAGAGGTAGAGTACAGTGGAGCACAGTAGAGGTAGAGTACAGTGGAGTACAGTAGAGGTAGAGTACAGTGGAGCACAGTAGAGGTAGAGTACAGTGGAGCACAGTAGAGGTAGAGTACAGTGGAGCACAGTAGAGGTAGAGTACAGTGGAGTACAGTAGACGTTGAGTACAGTGGAGTACAGTAGAGGTAGAGTACAGTGGAGCACAGTAGAGGTAGAGTACAGTGGAGTACAGTAGAGGTAGAGTACACTAGAGCACAGTAGAGGTAGAATACAGTGGAGTACAGTAGAAGTAGGGTACAGTGGAGTACAGTAGAGGTAGAGTACAGTGGAGTACAGAAGAGATAGAGTACAGTGGAGCACAGTAGAGGTAGAGTACAATGGAGCACAGTAGAGGTAGAGTACAGTAGAGTACAGTAGAGGTAGAGTACAGTGGAGCACAGTAGAGGTAGAGTACAGTGGAGTACAGTAGAGGTGGAGTACAGTAGAGTACAGTAGAGGTAGAGTACAGTGGAGCACAGTAGAGGTAGAGTACAGTGGAGTACAGTGGAGTACAGTAGAGGTGGAGTACAGTAGAGTACAGTAGAGGTAGAGAACAGTACAGTACAGTAGAGGTAGAGGACAGTGGAGTACAGTAGAGGTAGAGTACAGTAGAGCACAGTAGAGGTAGAATACAGTGGAGTACAGTAGAGGTAGAGTACAGTGGAGTACAGTAGAGGTAGAGTACAGTGTAGTACAGTAGATGTAGTGAACAGTACAGTACAGTAGAGGTAGAGTACAGTGGAGTACAGTAGAGGTAGAGTACAGTAGAGCACAGTAGAGGTAGAATACAGTGGAGTAGAGTAGAGGTAGAGTACAGTGGAGCACAGTAGAGGTAGAGTACAGTGGAGCACAGTAGAGGTAGATTACAGTGGAGCACAGTACAGGTAGAGTACAGTGGAGTACAGTAGACGTTGAGTACAGTGGAGTACAGTAGAGGTAGAGTACAGTGGAGCACAGTAGAGGTAGAGTACAGTGGAGTACAGTAGAGGTAGAGTACATTGGAGCACAGTAGAGGTAGAGTACAGTGGAGCACAGTAGAGGTAGAGTACAGTGGAGCACAGTAGAGGTAGAGTACAGTGGAGTACAGTGGAGCACAGTAGAGGTGGAGTACAGTAGAGTACAGTAGAGGTAGAGTACAGTGGAGCACAGTAGAGGTAGAGTACAGTGGAGTACAGTGGAGTACAGTAGAGGTGGAGTACAGTAGAGTACAGTAGAGGTAGAGAACAGTGTAGTACAGTAGAGGTAGAGTACAGTGGAGCACAGTAGAGGTAGAGTACAGTGGAGTACAGTGGAGCACAGTAGAGGTGGAGTACAGTAGAGTACAGTAGAGGTAGAGTACAGTGGAGTACAGTAGAGGTAGAGTACAGTGGAGTACAGTGGAGCACAGTAGAGGTGGAGTACAGTAGAGTACAGTAGAGGTAGAGTACAGTGGAGTACAGTAGAGGTAGAGTACACTAGAGCACAGTAGAGGTAGAATACAGTGGAGTACAGTAGAGGTAGAGTACAGTGGAGTACAGTAGAGGTAGAGTACAGTGGAGTACAGAAGAGATAGAGTACAGTGGAGCACAGTAGAGGTAGAGTACAATGGAGCACAGTAGACGTTGAGTACAGTGGAGTACAGTAGAGGTAGAGTACAGTGGAGCACAGTAGAGGTAGAGTAAAGTGGAGTACAGTAGAGGTAGAGTACACTAGAGCACAGTAGAGGTAGAATACAGTGGAGTACAGTAGAGGTAGAGTACAGTGGAGTACAGTAGAGGTAGAGTACAGTGGAGTACAGAAGAGATAGAGTACAGTGGAGCACAGTAGAGGTAGAGTACAATGGAGCACAGTAGAGGTAGAGTACAGTAGAGTACAGTAGAGGTAGAGTACAGTGGAGCACAGTAGAGGTAGAGTACAGTGGAGTACAGTAGAGGTGGAGTACAGTAGAGTACAGTAGAGGTAGAGTACAGTGGAGCACAGTAGAGGTAGAGTACAGTGGAGTACAGTGGAGTACAGTAGAGGTGGAGTACAGTAGAGTACAGTAGAGGTAGAGAACAGTACAGTACAGTAGAGGTAGAGGACAGTGGAGTACAGTAGAGGTAGAGTACAGTAGAGCACAGTAGAGGTAGAATACAGTGGAGTACAGTAGAGGTAGAGTACAGTGGAGTACAGTAGAGGTAGAGTACAGTGTAGTACAGTAGATGTAGTGAACAGTACAGTACAGTAGAGGTAGAGTACAGTGGAGTACAGTAGAGGTAGAGTACAGTAGAGCACAGTAGAGGTAGAATACAGTGGAGTAGAGTAGAGGTAGAGTACAGTGGAGTAGAGTAGAGGTAGAGTACATTGGAGCACAGTAGAGGTAGATTACAGTGGAGCACAGTAGAGGTAGAGTACAGTGGAGTACAGTAGACGTTGAGTACAGTGGAGTACAGTAGAGGTAGAGTACAGTGGAGCACAGTAGAGGTAGAGTACAGTGGAGTACAGTAGAGGTAGAGTACATTGGAGCACAGTAGAGGTAGAGTACAGTGGAGCACAGTAGAGGTAGAGTACAGTGGAGCACAGTAGAGGTAGAGTACAGTGGAGTACAGTAGACGTTGAGTACAGTGGAGTACAGTAGAGGTAGAGTACAGTGGAGCACAGTAGAGGTAGAGTACAGTGGAGTACAGTAGAGGTAGAGTACACTAGAGCACAGTAGAGGTAGAATACAGTGGAGTACAGTAGAGGTAGAGTACAGTGGAGTACAGTAGAGGTAGAGTACAGTGGAGTACAGAAGAGATAGAGTACAGTGGAGCACAGTAGAGGTAGAGTACAATGGAGCACAGTAGAGGTAGAGTACAGTGGAGCACAGTAGAGGTAGAGTACAGTGGAGTACAGTAGATGTAGAGTACAGTGGAATACAGTAGAGGTAGAGTACAGTGGAGCACAGTAGAGGTAGAGTACAGTGGAGTACAGTGGAGCACAGTAGAGGTGGAGTACAGTAGAGTACAGTAGAGGTAGAGTACAGTGGAGCACAGTAGAGGTAGAGTACAGTGGAGTACAGTGGAGTACAGTAGAGGTGGAGTACAGTAGAGTACAGTAGAGGTAGAGAACAGTACAGTACAGTAGAGGTAGAGTACAGTGGAGTACAGTAGAGGTAGAGTACAGTAGAGCACAGTAGAGATAGAATACAGTGGAGTACAGTAGAGGTAGAGTACAGTGGAGTACAGTAGAGGTAGAGTACAGTGTAGTACAGTAGAGGTAGAGAATAGTAGAGTACAGTAGAGGTAGAGTACAGTGGAGTACAGTAGAGGTAGAGTACAGTAGAGCACGGTAGAGGTAGAATACAGTGGAGTACAGTAGAGGTAGAGTACAGTGAAGTACAGTAGAGGTAGAGTACAGTGGAGTACAGTAGAGGTAGAGTACAGTGGAGCACAGTAGAGGTAGAGTACAGTGGAGTACAGTAGAGGTAGAGTACAGTGGAGTACAGTGGAGCACAGTAGAGGTGGAGTACAGTAGAGTAGAGTATAGGTTGAGTACAGTGGAGTACAGTAGAGATAGAGTAGAGTGGAGTAGAGTAGAGATAGAGTACAGTGGATTAGAGTAGATATAGAGTACAGTGGAGTATAGTTGAGGTAGAGTACAGTGGAGCACAGTAGAGGTAGAGTACAGTGGAGCACAGTAGAGGTAGAGTACAGTGGAGTATAGTTGAGGTATACTACAGTGGAGTACAGTAGAGGTAGAGTACAGTGGAGTACAGTAGAGGTAGAGTACAGTGGAGCACTGTAGAGGTGGTGTACAGTGGAGTACAGTAGAGGTAGAGTACAGTGGAGCACAGTAGAGATAGAGTACAGTAGAGCACAGTAGAGGTAGAGTACAGTGGAGTATAGTAGAGGTAGAGTACAGTGGAGTATAGTTGAGGTAGACTACAGTGGAGTACAGTAGAGGTAGAGTACAGTGGAGTACAGTAGAGGTAGAGTACAGTGGAGCACAGTAGAGGTAGAGTACAGTGGAGTATAGTTGAGGTAGACTACAGTGGAGTACAGTAGAGGTAGAGTACAGTGGAGCACAGTAGAGATAGAGTACAGTAGAGCAGAGTAGAGGTAGAGTACAGTGGAGTACAGTAGAGGTAGAGCACAGTAGAGCAGAGTAGAGGTAGAGTACAGTGGAGTACAGTAGATGTAGAGCACATTGGAGCACTGTAGAGGTAGAATACAGTGGAGTAGAGTAGAGATAGAGTACAGTGGAGCACAGTAGAGGTAGAGTACAGTGGAGCACAGTAGAGGTAGAGTACAGTGGAGCACATTAGAGGTAGAGTACAGTGGAGTACAGTAGAGGTAGTGTACAGTGGAGCACAGTAGAGGTAGAGTACAGTGGAGCACAGTAGACGTAGAGTACAGTGGGGTACAGTAGAAATAGAGTACAGTGGAGCACAGTAGAGTAGAGTACAGTAGAGCACAGTAGATGTAGAGTACAGTGGAGCACAGTAGAGATAGAGTACAGTGGAGTACAGTAGAGGAAGAGTACAGTGGAGTACATTGGAGCACAGTAGAGGTGGAGTACAGTAGAGTACAGTAGAGGTAGAGTACAGTGGAGTTTAATAGAGATAGAGTACAGTGGAGTAGAGTAGATATAGAGTACAGTGGAGCACAGCAGAGATAGAGTACAGTGGATCACAGTAGAGATAGAGTGCAGTGGAGTACAGTGGAGCACAGTAGAGGTGGAGTAAAGTGGAGAACAGTAGAGATAGAGTACAGTGGAGTACAGTAGAGGTGGAGTACAGTAGAGTACAGTAGAGGTAGAGTACAGTGGAGCACAGTAGAGGTAGAGTACAGTGGAGTACAGTGGAGTACAGTAGAGGTGGAGTACAGTAGAGTACAGTAGAGGTAGAGAACAGTACAGTACAGTAGAGGTAGAGGACAGTGGAGTACAGTAGAGGTAGAGTACAGTAGAGCACAGTAGAGGTAGAATACAGTGGAGTACAGTAGAGGTAGAGTACAGTGGAGTACAGTAGAGGTAGAGTACAGTGTAGTACAGTAGATGTAGAGAACAGTACAGTACAGTAGAGGTAGAGTACAGTGGAGTACAGTAGAGGTAGAGTACAGTAGAGCACAGTAGAGGTAGAATACAGTGGAGTACAGTAGAGGTAGAGTACAGTGGAGCACAGTAGAGGTAGAGTACAGTGGTGCACAGTAGAGGTAGAGTACAGTGGAGCACAGTAGAGGTAGAGTACAGTGGAGTACAGTAGACGTTGAGTACACTGGAGTACAGTAGACGTTGAGTACAGTGGAGTACAGTAGAGGTAGAGTACAGTGGAGCACAGTAGAGGTAGAGTACAGTGGAGTACAGTAGAGGTAGAGTACACTAGAGCACAGTAGAGGTAGAATACAGTGGAGTACAGTAGAGGTAGAGTACAGTGGAGTAGAGTAGAGGTAGAGTACAGTGGAGTACAGAAGAGATAGAGTACAGTGGAGCACAGTAGAGGTAGAGTACAATGGAGCACAGTAGAGGTAGAGTACAGTGGAGCACAGTAGAGGTAGAGTACATTGGAGTACAGTAGAGGTAGAGTACAGTGGAGTACAGTAGAGGTAGAGTACAGTGGAGTACAGAAGAGATAGAGTACAGTGGAGCACAGTAGAGGTAGAGTACAATGGAGCACAGTAGAGGTAGAGTACAGTGGAGCACAGTAGAGGTAGAGTACATTGGAGTACAGTAGAGGTAGAGTACAGTGGAATACAGTAGAGGTAGAGTAGAGTGGAGCACAGTAGAGGTAGAGTACAGTGGAGTACAGTGGAGCACAGTAGAGGTGGAGTACAGTAGAGTACAGTAGAGGTAGAGTACAGTGGAGCACAGTAGAGGTAGAGTACAGTGGAGTACAGTGGAGTACAGTAGAGGTGGAGTACAGTAGAGTACAGTAGAGGTAGAGAACAGTACAGTACAGTAGAGGTAGAGTACAGTGGAGTACAGTAGAGGTAGAGTACAGTAGAGCACAGTAGAGGTAGAATACAGTAGAGTACAGAAGAGATAGAGTACAGTGGAGCACAGTAGAGGTAGAGTACAATGGAGCACAGTAGAGGTAGAGTACAGTGGAGCACAGTAGAGGTAGAGTACAGTGGAGTACAGTAGAGGTAGAGTACAGTGGAGTACAGTAGAGGTAGAGTACAGTGGAGCACAGTAGAGGTAGAGTACAGTGGAGTAGAGTGGAGCACAGTAGAGGTGGAGTACAGTAGAGTACAGTGGAGGTAGAGTACAGTGGAGTACACTGGAGTACAGTAGAGGTGGAGTACAGTAGAGTACAGTAGAGGTAGAGAACAGTACAGTACAGTAGAGGTAGAGTACAGTGGAGTACAGTAGAGGTAGAGTACAGTGGAGCACAGTAGAGGTAGAGTACAGTGGAGTACAGTAGAGGTGGAGTACAGTGGAGTACAGTAGAGGTAGAGTACAGTGGAGCACAGTAGAGGTAGAGTACAGTGGAGTACAGTGGAGCACAGTAGAGGTGGAGTACTGTAGAGTACAGTAGAGGTAGAGTACAGTGGAGCACAGTAGAGGTAGAGTACAGTGGAGTACAGTGGAGTACAGTAGAGGTGGAGTACAGTAGAGTACAGTAGAGGTAGAGAACAGTACATTACAGTAGAGGTAAAGTACAGTGGAGTACAGTAGAGGTAGAGTACAGTAGAGCACAGTAGAGGTAGAATACAGTGGAGTAGAGTAGAGGTAGAGTACAGTGGAGTACAGTAGAGATAGAGTACAGTGTAGTACAGTAAAGGTAGAGTACAGTGGAGCACAGTAGAGGTAGAGTACAGTGGAGTACAGTAGAGGTAGAGTACAGTTGAGCACAGTAGAGGTAGAGTACAGTGGAGCACAGTAGAGGTAGAGTACAGTGTAGTACAGTAGATGTAGAGAACAGTACAGTACAGTAGAGGTAGAGTACAGTGGAGTACAGTAGAGGTAGAGTACAGTAGAGCACAGTAGAGGTAGAATACAGTGGAGTACAGTAGAGGTAGAGTACAATGGAGCACAGTAGAGGTAGAGTACAGTGGAGCACAGTAGAGGTAGAGTACAGTGGAGCACAGTAGAGGTAGAGTACAGTGGAGTACAGTAGACGTTGAGTACAGTGGAGTACAGTAGAGGTAGAGTACAGTGGAGCACAGTAGAGGTAGAGTACAGTGGAGTACAGTAGAGGTAGAGTACAGTGGAGCACAGTAGAGGTAGAGTACAGTGGAGCACAGTAGAGGTAGAGTACAGTGGAGCACAGTAGAGGTAGAGTACAGTGGAGTACAGTAGACGTTGAGTACAGTGGAGTACAGTAGAGGTAGAGTACAGTGGAGCACAGTAGAGGTAGAGTACAGTGGAGTACAGTAGAGGTAGAGTACACTAGAGCACAGTAGAGGTAGAATACAGTGGAGTACAGTAGAGGTAGAGTACAGTGGAGTACAGTAGAGGTAGAGTACAGTGGAGTACAGAAGAGATAGAGTACAGTGGAGCACAGTAGAGGTAGAGTACAATGGAGCACAGTAGAGGTAGAGTACAGTAGAGTACAGTAGAGGTAGAGTACAGTGGAGCACAGTAGAGGTAGAGTACAGTGGAGTACAGTAGAGGTGGAGTACAGTAGAGTACAGTAGAGGTAGAGTACAGTGGAGCACAGTAGAGGTAGAGTACAGTGGAGTACAGTGGAGTACAGTAGAGGTGGAGTACAGTAGAGTACAGTAGAGGTAGAGAACAGTACAGTACAGTAGAGGTAGAGGACAGTGGAGTACAGTAGAGGTAGAGTACAGTAGAGCACAGTAGAGGTAGAATACAGTGGAGTACAGTAGAGGTAGAGTACAGTGGAGTACAGTAGAGGTAGAGTACAGTGTAGTACAGTAGATGTAGTGAACAGTACAGTACAGTAGAGGTAGAGTACAGTGGAGTACAGTAGAGGTAGAGTACAGTAGAGCACAGTAGAGGTAGAATACAGTGGAGTAGAGTAGAGGTAGAGTACAGTGGAGCACAGTAGAGGTAGAGTACAGTGGAGCACAGTAGAGGTAGATTACAGTGGAGCACAGTAGAGGTAGAGTACAGTGGAGTACAGTAGACGTTGAGTACAGTGGAGTACAGTAGAGGTAGAGTACAGTGGAGCACAGTAGAGGTAGAGTACAGTGGAGTACAGTAGAGGTAGAGTACATTGGAGCACAGTAGAGGTAGAGTACAGTGGAGCACAGTAGAGGTAGAGTACAGTGGAGCACAGTAGAGGTAGAGTACAGTGGAGTACAGTGGAGCACAGTAGAGGTGGAGTACAGTAGAGTACAGTAGAGGTAGAGTACAGTGGAGCACAGTAGAGGTAGAGTACAGTGGAGTACAGTGGAGTACAGTAGAGGTGGAGTACAGTAGAGTACAGTAGAGGTAGAGAACAGTGTAGTACAGTAGAGGTAGAGTACAGTGGAGCACAGTAGAGGTAGAGTACAGTGGAGTACAGTGGAGCACAGTAGAGGTGGAGTACAGTAGAGTACAGTAGAGGTAGAGTACAGTGGAGTACAGTAGAGGTAGAGTACACTAGAGCACAGTAGAGGTAGAATACAGTGGAGTACAGTAGAGGTAGAGTACAGTGGAGTACAGTAGAGGTAGAGTACAGTGGAGTACAGAAGAGATAGAGTACAGTGGAGCACAGTAGAGGTAGAGTACAATGGAGCACAGTAGACGTTGAGTACAGTGGAGTACAGTAGAGGTAGAGTACAGTGGAGCACAGTAGAGGTAGAGTACAGTGGAGTACAGTAGAGGTAGAGTACACTAGAGCACAGTAGAGGTAGAATACAGTGGAGTACAGTAGAGGTAGAGTACAGTGGAGTACAGTAGAGGTAGAGTACAGTGGAGTACAGAAGAGATAGAGTACAGTGGAGCACAGTAGAGGTAGAGTACAATGGAGCACAGTAGAGGTAGAGTACAGTAGAGTACAGTAGAGGTAGAGTACAGTGGAGCACAGTAGAGGTAGAGTACAGTGGAGTACAGTAGAGGTGGAGTACAGTAGAGTACAGTAGAGGTAGAGTACAGTGGAGCACAGTAGAGGTAGAGTACAGTGGAGTACAGTGGAGTACAGTAGAGGTGGAGTACAGTAGAGTACAGTAGAGGTAGAGAACAGTACAGTACAGTAGAGGTAGAGGACAGTGGAGTACAGTAGAGGTAGAGTACAGTAGAGCACAGTAGAGGTAGAATACAGTGGAGTACAGTAGAGGTAGAGTACAGTGGAGTACAGTAGAGGTAGAGTACAGTGTAGTACAGTAGATGTAGTGAACAGTACAGTACAGTAGAGGTAGAGTACAGTGGAGTACAGTAGAGGTAGAGTACAGTAGAGCACAGTAGAGGTAGAATACAGTGGAGTAGAGTAGAGGTAGAGTACAGTGGAGTAGAGTAGAGGTAGAGTACATTGGAGCACAGTAGAGGTAGATTACAGTGGAGCACAGTAGAGGTAGAGTACAGTGGAGTACAGTAGACGTTGAGTACAGTGGAGTACAGTAGAGGTAGAGTACAGTGGAGCACAGTAGAGGTAGAGTACAGTGGAGTACAGTAGAGGTAGAGTACATTGGAGCACAGTAGAGGTAGAGTACAGTGGAGCACAGTAGAGGTAGAGTACAGTGGAGCACAGTAGAGGTAGAGTACAGTGGAGTACAGTAGACGTTGAGTACAGTGGAGTACAGTAGAGGTAGAGTACAGTGGAGCACAGTAGAGGTAGAGTACAGTGGAGTACAGTAGAGGTAGAGTACACTAGAGCACAGTAGAGGTAGAATACAGTGGAGTACAGTAGAGGTAGAGTACAGTGGAGTACAGTAGAGGTAGAGTACAGTGGAGTACAGAAGAGATAGAGTACAGTGGAGCACAGTAGAGGTAGAGTACAATGGAGCACAGTAGAGGTAGAGTACAGTGGAGCACAGTAGAGGTAGAGTACAGTGGAGTACAGTAGATGTAGAGTACAGTGGAATACAGTAGAGGTAGAGTACAGTGGAGCACAGTAGAGGTAGAGTACAGTGGAGTACAGTGGAGCACAGTAGAGGTGGAGTACAGTAGAGTACAGTAGAGGTAGAGTACAGTGGAGCACAGTAGAGGTAGAGTACAGTGGAGTACAGTGGAGTACAGTAGAGGTGGAGTACAGTAGAGTACAGTAGAGGTAGAGAACAGTACAGTACAGTAGAGGTAGAGTACAGTGGAGTACAGTAGAGGTAGAGTACAGTAGAGCACAGTAGAGATAGAATACAGTGGAGTACAGTAGAGGTAGAGTACAGTGGAGTACAGTAGAGGTAGAGTACAGTGTAGTACAGTAGAGGTAGAGAATAGTAGAGTACAGTAGAGGTAGAGTACAGTGGAGTACAGTAGAGGTAGAGTACAGTAGAGCACGGTAGAGGTAGAATACAGTGGAGTACAGTAGAGGTAGAGTACAGTGAAGTACAGTAGAGGTAGAGTACAGTGGAGTACAGTAGAGGTAGAGTACAGTGGAGCACAGTAGAGGTAGAGTACAGTGGAGTACAGTAGAGGTAGAGTACAGTGGAGTACAGTGGAGCACAGTAGAGGTGGAGTACAGTAGAGTGGAGTATAGGTTGAGTACAGTGGAGTACAGTAGAGATAGAGTAGAGTGGAGTAGAGTAGAGATAGAGTACAGTGGATTAGAGTAGATATAGAGTACAGTGGAGTATAGTTGAGGTAGAGTACAGTGGAGCACAGTAGAGGTAGAGTACAGTGGAGCACAGTAGAGGTAGAGTACAGTGGAGTATAGTTGAGGTATACTACAGTGGAGTACAGTAGAGGTAGAGTACAGTGGAGTACAGTAGAGGTAGAGTACAGTGGAGCACTGTAGAGGTGGTGTACAGTGGAGTACAGTAGAGGTAGAGTACAGTGGAGCACAGTAGAGATAGAGTACAGTAGAGCACAGTAGAGGTAGAGTACAGTGGAGTATAGTAGAGGTAGAGTACAGTGGAGTATAGTTGAGGTAGACTACAGTGGAGTACAGTAGAGGTAGAGTACAGTGGAGTACAGTAGAGGTAGAGTACAGTGGAGCACAGTAGAGGTAGAGTACAGTGGAGTATAGTTGAGGTAGACTACAGTGGAGTACAGTAGAGGTAGAGTACAGTGGAGCACAGTAGAGATAGAGTACAGTAGAGCAGAGTAGAGGTAGAGTACAGTGGAGTACAGTAGAGGTAGAGCACAGTAGAGCAGAGTAGAGGTAGAGTACAGTGGAGTACAGTAGATGTAGAGCACATTGGAGCACTGTAGAGGTAGAATACAGTGGAGTAGAGTAGAGATAGAGTACAGTGGAGCACAGTAGAGGTAGAGTACAGTGGAGCACAGTAGAGGTAGAGTACAGTGGAGCACATTAGAGGTAGAGTACAGTGGAGTACAGTAGAGGTAGTGTACAGTGGAGCACAGTAGAGGTAGAGTACAGTGGAGCACAGTAGACGTAGAGTACAGTGGGGTACAGTAGAAATAGAGTACAGTGGAGCACAGTAGAGTAGAGTACAGTAGAGCACAGTAGATGTAGAGTACAGTGGAGCACAGTAGAGATAGAGTACAGTGGAGTACAGTAGAGGAAGAGTACAGTGGAGTACATTGGAGCACAGTAGAGGTGGAGTACAGTAGAGTACAGTAGAGGTAGAGTACAGTGGAGTTTAATAGAGATAGAGTACAGTGGAGTAGAGTAGATATAGAGTACAGTGGAGCACAGCAGAGATAGAGTACAGTGGATCACAGTAGAGATAGAGTGCAGTGGAGTACAGTGGAGCACAGTAGAGGTAGAGTAAAGTGGAGAACAGTAGAGATAGAGTACAGTGGAGTACAGTAGAGGTGGAGTACAGTAGAGCATAGTAGAGGTAGAGTACAGTGGACTACAGTAGAGATAGAGTACAGTGGAACACAGTAGAGGTAGAGTACAGTGGAGCACAGTAGAGGTAGAGTACAGTGGAGCACAGTAGAGGTAGAGTACAGTGGAGTACAGTAGAGGTAGTGTATAGTGGAGCACAGTAGAGGTAGAGTACAGTGGAGCAGAGTAGAGGTAGAGTACAGTGGGGTACAGTAGAAATAGAGTACAGTGGAGCACAGTAGAGTAGAGTACAGTAGAGCACAGTAGAGGTAGAGTACAGTGGAGCACAGTAGAGATAGAGTACAGTAGAGCAGAGTAGAGGTAGAGTACAGTGGAGTACAGTACAGGTAGAGTACAGTGGAGCACTGTAGAGGTGGAGTACAGTGGAGTACAGTAGAGGTAGAGTACAGTGGAGCACAGTAGAGATAGAGCACAGTAGAGGTAGAGTACAGTGGAGTACAGTAGAAAGAGAGTACAGTGGAGCAGAGTAGAGTAGAGTACAGTGGAGCACAGTAGAGATAGAGTACAGTGGAGTACAGAGGAGCACAGTAGAGGTGGAGTACAGTAGAGTACAGTAGAGGTAGAGTACAGTGTAGTACAGTAGAGATAGAGTACAGTGGAGTAGAGTAGAGATAGATTAGAGTGGAGCACAGCAGAGGTAGAGTAAAGTGGATCACAGTAGAGATAGAGTACAGTGGAGTACAGTGGAGCACAGTAGAGGTAGAGTACAGTGGAGCACAGTAGAGGTAGAGTACAGTGGAGCACAGTAGAGGTAGAGTAGAGTGGAGCACAGTAGAGGTAGAGTACAGTGGAGTACAGTAGAGGTAGTGTACAGTGGAGCACAGTAGAGGTAGAGTACAGTGGAGCACAGTAGAGGTAGAGTACAGTGGAGTATAGTAGAGGTAGAGTACTGTCGAGCACAGTAGAGATAGAGTACAGTAGAGCACAGTAGAGGTAGAGTACAGTGGAGCACAGTAGAGGAAGAGTACAGTGTAGTACAGTAGAGATAGAGTACAGTGGAGTACAGTAGAGATAGAGTACAGTCGAACACAGTAGTGATAAGTGCAGTGGAGTATAGTAGAGGTAGAGTACAGTGGAGTACAGTAGATGTAGAGTACAGTGGAGTACAGTAGAGGTAGAGTAGAGTGGAGCACATTAGAGGTGGAGTAGAGTAGAGTACAGTAGAGGTAGAGTACAGTGGAGTAGAGTAGAAGTAGAGTACAGTGGAGCACAGTAGAGGTAGAGTAGAGTGGAGTACAGTAGAGGTAGAGTACAGTGGAGTACAGTAGAGGTAGAGTACAGTGGATCACAGTAGAGATAGAGTACAGTGGAGCACAGTAGAGGTATAGTACAGTGGAGCACAGTAGAGATAGATTACAGTGGAGTAGAATAGAGATAGTGTACATTGGAGTACAGTAGAGGTAGAGTACAGTAGAGCAGAGTAGAGGTAGAGTACAGTGGAGTACAGTAGAGGTAGAGCACAGTAGAGGTAGAGTACAGTGGAGCACAGTAGAGATAGAGTACAGTAGAGCACAGTAGAGGTAGAGTACAGTGGAGTATAGTAGAGGTAGAGTACAGTGGAGTACAGTAGAGGTAGAGTACAGTGGAGAATAGTAGATGTAGAGTACAGTGGAGCACAGTAGAGGTAGAGTACAGTGGAGTACAGTAGAGGTAGAGTACAGTGGGGTACAGTAGAAATAGAGTACAGTGGAGCACAGTAGAGTAGAGTACAGTAGAGCACAGTAGAGGTAGAGTACAGTGGAGCACAGCAGAGATAGAGTACAGTGGAGTACAGTAGAGGTAGAGTACAGTGGAGTACAGAGGAGCACAGTAGAGGTGGAGTACAGTAGAGTACAGTAGAGGTAGAGTACAGTGTAGTACAGTAGAGATAGAGTACAGTGGAGTAGAGTAGAGATAGAGTACAGTGGAGCACAGCAGAGGTAGAGTAAAGTGGATCACAGTAGAGATAGAGTACAGTGGAGTACAGTGGAGCACAGTAGAGGTAGAGTACAGTGGAGCACAGTAGAGGTAGAGTACAGTGGAGCACAGTAGAGGTAGAGTAGAGTGGAGCACAGTAGAGGTAGAGTACAGTGGAGTACAGTAGAGGTAGTGTACAGTGGAGCACAGTAGAGGTAGAGTACAGTGGAGCACAGTAGAGGTAGAGTACAGTGGAGTATAGTAGAGGTAGAGTACTGTAGAGCACAGTAGAGATAGAGTACAGTAGAGCGCAGTAGAGGTAGAGTACAGTGGAGCACAGTAGAGGAAGAGTACAGTGTAGTACAGTAGAGATAGAGTACAGTGGAGTACAGTAGAGATAGAGTACAGTCGAACACAGTAGTGATAAGTGCAGTGGAGTATAGTAGAGGTAGAGTACAGTGGAGTACAGTAGATATAGAGTACAGTGGAGTACAGTAGAGTTAGAGTAGAGTGGAGCACATTAGAGGTGGAGTAGAGTAGAGTACAGTAGAGGTAGAGTACAGAGGAGTGCAGTAGAAGTAGAGTACAGTGGAGTACAGTAGAGGTAGAGTAGAGTGGAGTACAGTAGAGGTAGAGTACAGTGGAGCACAGTAGAGGTAGAGTACAGTGGAGTACGGTGGAGCACAGTAGAGGTGGAGTACAGTAGAGTACAGTAGAGGTAGAGTACAGTGGAGCACAGTAGAGGTAGAGTACAGTGGAGTACAGTGGAGTACAGTAGAGGTGGAGTACAGTAGAGTACAGTAGAGGTAGAGAACAGTACAGTACAGTAGAGGTAGAGTACAGTGGAGTACAGTAGAGGTAGAGTACAGTAGAGCACACTAGAGGTAGAATACAGTGGAGTACAGTAGAGGTAGAGTGCAGTGGAGTACAGTAGATGTAGAGTACAGTGGAGTACAGTAGAGGTAGAGAACAGCACAGTACAGTAGAGGTAGAGTACAGTGGAGTACAGTAGAGGTAGAGTACAGTAGAGCAGAGTAGAGGTAGAATACAGTGGAGTACAGTAGAGGTAGAGTACAGTGGAGTACAGTAGAGGTAGAGTACAGTGGAGTACAGTAAAGGTAGAGTACAGTGGAGCACAGTAGAGGTAGAGTACAGTGGAATACAGTAGAGGTAGAGTACAGTGGAGCACAGTAGAGCTAGAGTACAGTGGAGTACAGTGGAGCACAGTAGAGGTGGAGTACAGTAGAGTAGAGTATAGGTAGAGTACAGTGGAGTACAGTAGAGATAGAGTAGAGTAGAGTAGAGTAGAGTAGAGTACAGTGGATTAGAGTAGAGATAGAGTACAGTGGAGTATAGTTGAGGTAGAGTACAGTGGAGCACAGTAGAGGTAGAGTACAGTGGAGTATAGTTGAGGTAGACTACAGTGGAGTACAGTAGAGGTAGAGTACAGTGGAGCACAGTAGAGATAAAGTACAGTAGAGCAGAGTAGATATAGAGTACAGTGGAGTACAGTAGAGGTAGAGTACAGTGGAGCACTGTAGAGGTGGAGTACAGTGGAGTACAGTAGAGGTAGGGTACAGTGGAGCACAGTAGAGATAGAGTACAGTAGAGCACAGTAGAGGTAGAGTACAGTGGAGCAAAGTAGAGGTAGAGTACAGTGAAGTATAGTAGAGGTAGAATAAAGTGGAGTACAGTAGAGGTAGAGTACAGTGGAGTACAGTAGAGGTAGAGTACAGTGGAGTACAGTAGAGGTAGAGTACAGTGGAGCACAGTAGAGGTAGAGTACAGTGGATACAGTAGAGGTAGAGTACAGTGGAGCACAGTAGAGCTAGAGTACAGTGGAGTACAGTGGAGCACAGTAGAGGTGGAGTAGAGTAGAGTACAGTAGAGGTAGAGTACAGTGGAGTACAGTAGAAGTAGAGTACAGTGGATTACAGTAGAGGTAGAGTAGAGTGGAGTACAGTAGAGGTAGAGTACAGTGGAGTACAGTAGAGGTAGAGTACAGTAGAGTACAGTAGAGGTAGAGAACAGTACAGTACAGTAGAGGTAGAGTACAGTGGAGTACAGTAGAGGTAGAGTACAGTGGAGCACAGTAGAGGTAGAGTATAGTGTAGTACAGTAGAGGTAGAGTAAAGTGGAGCACAGTAGAGGTAGAGTACAGTGGAGTACAGTGGAGCACAGTAGAGGTGGAGTACAGTAGAGTACAGTAGAGGTAGAGTACAGTGGAGCACAGTAGAGGTAGAGTACAGTGGAGTACAGTGGAGTACAGTAGAGGTGGAGTACAGTAGAGTACAGTAGAGGTAGAGAACAGTGTAGTACAGTAGAGGTAGAGTACAGTGGAGCACAGTAGAGGTAGAGTACAGTGGAGTACAGTGGAGCACAGTAGAGGTGGAGTACAGTAGAGTACAGTAGAGGTAGAGTACAGTGGAGCACAGTAGAGGTAGAGTACAGTGGAGTACAGTGGAGTACAGTAGAGGTGGAGTACAGTAGAGTACAGTAGAGGTAGAGTACAGTGTAGTACAGTAGAGGTAGAGTACAGTGGAGCACAGTAGAGGTAGAGTACAGTGGAGTACAGTGGAGCACAGTAGAGGTGGAGTACAGTAGAGTACAGTAGAGGTAGAGTACAGTGGAGCACAGTAGAGGTAGAGTACAGTGGAGTACAGTGGAGTACAGTAGAGGTGGAGTACAGTAGAGTACAGTAGAGGTAGAGAACAGTACAGTACAGTAGAGGTAGAGGACAGTGGAGTACAGTAGAGGTAGAGTACAGTAGAGCACAGTAGAGGTAGAATACAGTGGAGTACAGTAGAGGTAGAGTACAGTGGAGTACAGTAGAGGTAGAGTACAGTGTAGTACAGTAGATGTAGAGTACAGTACAGTACAGTAGAGGTAGAGTACAGTGGAGTACAGTAGAGGTAGAGTACAGTAGAGCACAGTAGAGGTAGAATACAGTGGAGTACAGTAGAGGTAGAGTACAGTGGAGCACAGTAGAGGTAGAGTACAGTGGAGCACAGTAGAGGTAGAGTACAGTGGAGCACAGTAGAGGTAGAGTACAGTGGAGTACAGTAGATGTTGAGTACACTGGAGTACAGTAGACGTTGAGTACAGTGGAGTACAGTAGAGGTAGAGTACAGTGGAGCACAGTAGAGGTAGAGTACAGTGGAGTACAGTAGAGGTAGAGTACACTAGAGCACAGTAGAGGTAGAATACAGTGGAGTACAGTAGAGGTAGAGTACAGTGGAGTACAGTAGAGGTAGAGTACAGTGGAGTACAGAAGAGATAGAGTACAGTGGAGCACAGTAGAGGTAGAGTACAATGGAGCACAGTAGAGGTAGAGTACAGTGGAGCACAGTAGAGGTAGAGTACATTGGAGTACAGTAGAGGTAGAGTACAGTGGAGTACAGTAGAGGTAGAGTACAGTGGAGTACAGAAGAGATAGAGTACAGTGGAGCACAGTAGAGGTAGAGTACAATGGAGCACAGTAGAGGTAGAGTACAGTGGAGCACAGTAGAGGTAGAGTACATTGGAGTACAGTAGAGGTAGAGTACAGTGGAATACAGTAGAGGTAGAGTACAGTGGAGCACAGTAGAGGTAGAGTACAGTGGAGTACAGTGGACTACAGTAGAGGTGGAGTACAGTAGAGTAGAGTATAGGTAGAGTACAGTGGAGTACAGTAGAGATAGAGTAGAGTAGAGTAGAGTAGAGTAGAGTACAGTGGATTAGAGTAGAGATAGAGTACAGTGGAGTATAGTTGAGGTAGAGTACAGTGGAGCACAGTAGAGGTAGAGTACAGTGGAGTATAGTTGAGGTAGACTACAGTGGAGTACAGTAGAGGTAGAGTACAGTGGAGCACAGTAGAGATAAAGTACAGTAGAGCAGAGTAGATATAGAGTACAGTGGAGTACAGTAGAGGTAGAGTCCAGTGGAGCACTGTAGAGGTGGAGTACAGTGGAGTACAGTAGAGGTAGGGTACAGTGGAGCACAGTAGAGATAGAGTACAGTAGAGCACAGTAGAGGTAGAGTACAGTGGAGCAAAGTAGAGGTAGAGTACAGTGAAGTATAGTAGAGGTAGAATAAAGTGGAGTACAGTAGAGGTAGAGTACAGTGGAGTACAGTAGAGGTAGAGTACAGTGGAGTACAGTAGAGGTAGAGTACAGTGGAGCACAGTAGAGGTAGAGTACAGTGGATACAGTAGAGGTAGAGTACAGTGGAGCACAGTAGAGCTAGAGTACAGTGGAGTACAGTGGAGCACAGTAGAGGTGGAGTAGAGTAGAGTACAGTAGAGGTAGAGTACAGTGGAGTACAGTAGAAGTAGAGTACAGTGGATTACAGTAGAGGTAGAGTAGAGTGGAGTACAGTAGAGGTAGAGTACAGTGGAGTACAGTAGAGGTAGAGTACAGTAGAGTACAGTAGAGGTAGAGAACAGTACAGTACAGTAGAGGTAGAGTACAGTGGAGTACAGTAGAGGTAGAGTACAGTGGAGCACAGTAGAGGTAGAGTATAGTGTAGTACAGTAGAGGTAGAGTAAAGTGGAGCACAGTAGAGGTAGAGTACAGTGGAGTACAGTGGAGCACAGTAGAGGTGGAGTACAGTAGAGTACAGTAGAGGTAGAGTACAGTGGAGCACAGTAGAGGTAGAGTACAGTGGAGTACAGTGGAGTACAGTAGAGGTGGAGTACAGTAGAGTACAGTAGAGGTAGAGAACAGTGTAGTACAGTAGAGGTAGAGTACAGTGGAGCACAGTAGAGGTAGAGTACAGTGGAGTACAGTGGAGCACAGTAGAGGTGGAGTACAGTAGAGTACAGTAGAGGTAGAGTACAGTGGAGCACAGTAGAGGTAGAGTACAGTGGAGTACAGTGGAGTACAGTAGAGGTGGAGTACAGTAGAGTACAGTAGAGGTAGAGTACAGTGTAGTACAGTAGAGGTAGAGTACAGTGGAGCACAGTAGAGGTAGAGTACAGTGGAGTACAGTGGAGCACAGTAGAGGTGGAGTACAGTAGAGTACAGTAGAGGTAGAGTACAGTGGAGCACAGTAGAGGTAGAGTACAGTGGAGTACAGTGGAGTACAGTAGAGGTGGAGTACAGTAGAGTACAGTAGAGGTAGAGAACAGTACAGTACAGTAGAGGTAGAGGACAGTGGAGTACAGTAGAGGTAGAGTACAGTAGAGCACAGTAGAGGTAGAATACAGTGGAGTACAGTAGAGGTAGAGTACAGTGGAGTACAGTAGAGGTAGAGTACAGTGTAGTACAGTAGATGTAGAGAACAGTACAGTACAGTAGAGGTAGAGTACAGTGGAGTACAGTAGAGGTAGAGTACAGTAGAGCACAGTAGAGGTAGAATACAGTGGAGTACAGTAGAGGTAGAGTACAGTGGAGCACAGTAGAGGTAGAGTACAGTGGAGCACAGTAGAGGTAGAGTACAGTGGAGCACAGTAGAGGTAGAGTACAGTGGAGTACAGTAGATGTTGAGTACACTGGAGTACAGTAGACGTTGAGTACAGTGGAGTACAGTAGAGGTAGAGTACAGTGGAGCACAGTAGAGGTAGAGTACAGTGGAGTACAGTAGAGGTAGAGTACACTAGAGCACAGTAGAGGTAGAATACAGTGGAGTACAGTAGAGGTAGAGTACAGTGGAGTACAGTAGAGGTAGAGTACAGTGGAGTACAGAAGAGATAGAGTACAGTGGAGCACAGTAGAGGTAGAGTACAATGGAGCACAGTAGAGGTAGAGTACAGTGGAGCACAGTAGAGGTAGAGTACATTGGAGTACAGTAGAGGTAGAGTACAGTGGAGTACAGTAGAGGTAGAGTACAGTGGAGTACAGAAGAGATAGAGTACAGTGGAGCACAGTAGAGGTAGAGTACAATGGAGCACAGTAGAGGTAGAGTACAGTGGAGCACAGTAGAGGTAGAGTACATTGGAGTACAGTAGAGGTAGAGTACAGTGGAATACAGTAGAGGTAGAGTACAGTGGAGCACAGTAGAGGTAGAGTACAGTGGAGTACAGTGGACTACAGTAGAGGTGGAGTACAGTAGAGTACAGTAGAGGTAGAGTACAGTGGAGCACAGTAGAGGTAGAGTACAGTGGAGTACAGTGGAGTACAGTAGAGGTGGAGTACAGTAGAGTACAGTAGAGGTAGAGAACAGTACAGTACAGTAGAGGTAGAGTACAGTGGAGTACAGTAGAGGTAGAGTACAGTAGAGCACAGTAGAGGTAGAATACAGTAGAGTACAGAAGAGATAGAGTACAGTGGAGCACAGTAGAGGTAGAGTACAATGGAGCACAGTAGAGGTAGAGTACAGTGGAGCACAGTAGAGGTAGAGTACAGTGGAGTACAGTAGAGGTAGAGTACAGTGGAGTACAGTAGAGGTAGAGTACAGTGGAGCACAGTAGAGGTAGAGTACAGTGGAGTAGAGTGGAGCACAGTAGAGGTGGAGTACAGTAGAGTACAGTGGAGGTAGAGTACAGTGGAGTACACTGGAGTACAGTAGAGGTGGAGTACAGTAGAGTACAGTAGAGGTAGAGAACAGTACAGTACAGTAGAGGTAGAGTACAGTGGAGTACAGTAGAGGTAGAGTACAGTGGAGCACAGTAGAGGTAGAGTACAGTGGAGTACAGTAGAGGTGGAGTACAGTGGAGTACAGTAGAGGTAGAGTACAGTGGAGCACAGTAGAGGTAGAGTACAGTGGAGTACAGTGGAGCACAGTAGAGGTGGAGTACTGTAGAGTACAGTAGAGGTAGAGTACAGTGGAGCACAGTAGAGGTAGAGTACAGTGGAGTACAGTGGAGTACAGTAGAGGTGGAGTACAGTAGAGTACAGTAGAGGTAGAGAACAGTACATTACAGTAGAGGTAAAGTACAGTGGAGTACAGTAGAGGTAGAGTACAGTAGAGCACAGTAGAGGTAGAATACAGTGGAGTAGAGTAGAGGTAGAGTACAGTGGAGTACAGTAGAGATAGAGTACAGTGTAGTACAGTAAAGGTAGAGTACAGTGGAGCACAGTAGAGGTAGAGTACAGTGGAGTACAGTAGAGGTAGAGTACAGTTGAGCACAGTAGAGGTAGAGTACAGTGGAGCACAGTAGAGGTAGAGTACAGTGTAGTACAGTAGATGTAGAGAACAGTACAGTACAGTAGAGGTAGAGTACAGTGGAGTACAGTAGAGGTAGAGTACAGTAGAGCACAGTAGAGGTAGAATACAGTGGAGTACAGTAGAGGTAGAGTACAATGGAGCACAGTAGAGGTAGAGTACAGTGGAGCACAGTAGAGGTAGAGTACAGTGGAGCACAGTAGAGGTAGAGTACAGTGGAGTACAGTAGACGTTGAGTACAGTGGAGTACAGTAGAGGTAGAGTACAGTGGAGCACAGTAGAGGTAGAGTACAGTGGAGTACAGTAGAGGTAGAGTACAGTGGAGCACAGTAGAGGTAGAGTACAGTGAAGCACAGTAGAGGTAGAGTACAGTGGAGCACAGTAGAGGTAGAGTACAGTGGAGTACAGTAGACGTTGAGTACAGTAGAGGTAGAGTACAGTGGAGATCAGTAGAGGTAGAGTACAGTGGAGTACAGTAGAGGTAGAGTACACTAGAGCACAGTAGAGGTAGAATACAGTGGAGTACAGTAGAGGTAGAGTACAGTGGAGTACAGTAGAGGTAGAGTACAGTGGAGTACAGAAGAGATAGAGTACAGTGGAGCACAGTAGAGGTAGAGTACAATGGAGCACAGTAGAGGTAGAGTACAGTAGAGTACAGTAGAGGTAGAGTACAGTGGAGCACAGTAGAGGTAGAGTACAGTGGAGTACAGTAGAGGTGGAGTACAGTAGAGTACAGTAGAGGTAGAGTACAGTGGAGCACAGTAGAGGTAGAGTACAGTGGAGTACAGTGGAGTACAGTAGAGGTGGAGTACAGTAGAGTACAGTAGAGGTAGAGAACAGTACAGTACAGTAGAGGTAGAGGACAGTGGAGTACAGTAGAGGTAGAGTACAGTAGAGCACAGTAGAGGTAGAATACAGTGGAGTACAGTAGAGGTAGAGTACAGTGGAGTACAGTAGAGGTAGAGTACAGTGTAGTACAGTAGATGTAGTGAACAGTACAGTACAGTAGAGGTAGAGTACAGTGGAGTACAGTAGAGGTAGAGTACAGTAGAGCACAGTAGAGGTAGAATACAGTGGAGTAGAGTAGAGGTAGAGTACAGTGGAGCACAGTAGAGGTAGAGTACAGTGGAGCACAGTAGAGGTAGATTACAGTGGAGCACAGTAGAGGTAGAGTACAGTGGAGTACAGTAGACGTTGAGTACAGTGGAGTACAGTAGAGGTAGAGTACAGTGGAGCACAGTAGAGGTAGAGTACAGTGGAGTACAGTAGAGGTAGAGTACATTGGAGCACAGTAGAGGTAGAGTACAGTGGAGCACAGTAGAGGTAGAGTACAGTGGAGCACAGTAGAGGTAGAGTACAGTGGAGTACAGTGGAGCACAGTAGAGGTGGAGTACAGTAGAGTACAGTAGAGGTAGAGTACAGTGGAGCACAGTAGAGGTAGAGTACAGTGGAGTACAGTGGAGTACAGTAGAGGTGGAGTACAGTAGAGTACAGTAGAGGTAGAGAACAGTGTAGTACAGTAGAGGTAGAGTACAGTGGAGCACAGTAGAGGTAGAGTACAGTGGAGTACAGTGGAGCACAGTAGAGGTGGAGTACAGTAGAGTACAGTAGAGGTAGAGTACAGTGGAGCACAGTAGAGGTAGAGTACAGTGGAGTACAGTGGAGTACAGTAGAGGTGGAGTACAGTAGAGTACAGTAGAGGTAGAGTACAGTGTAGTACAGTAGAGGTAGAGTACAGTGGAGCACAGTAGAGGTAGAGTACAGTGGAGTACAGTGGAGCACAGTAGAGGTGGAGTACAGTAGAGTACAGTAGAGGTAGAGTACAGTGGAGCACAGTAGAGGTAGAGTACAGTGGAGTACAGTGGAGTACAGTAGAGGTGGAGTACAGTAGAGTACAGTAGAGGTAGAGAACAGTACAGTACAGTAGAGGTAGAGGACAGTGGAGTACAGTAGAGGTAGAGTACAGTAGAGCACAGTAGAGGTAGAATACAGTGGAGTACAGTAGAGGTAGAGTACAGTGGAGTACAGTAGAGGTAGAGTACAGTGTAGTACAGTAGATGTAGAGAACAGTACAGTACAGTAGAGGTAGAGTACAGTGGAGTACAGTAGAGGTAGAGTACAGTAGAGCACAGTAGAGGTAGAATACAGTGGAGTACAGTAGAGGTAGAGTACAGTGGAGCACAGTAGAGGTAGAGTACAGTGGTGCACAGTAGAGGTAGAGTACAGTGGAGCACAGTAGAGGTAGAGTACAGTGGAGTACAGTAGACGTTGAGTACACTGGAGTACAGTAGACGTTGAGTACAGTGGAGTACAGTAGAGGTAGAGTACAGTGGAGCACAGTAGAGGTAGAGTACAGTGGAGTACAGTAGAGGTAGAGTACACTAGAGCACAGTAGAGGTAGAATACAGTGGAGTACAGTAGAGGTAGAGTACAGTGGAGTAGAGTAGAGGTAGAGTACAGTGGAGTACAGAAGAGATAGAGTACAGTGGAGCACAGTAGAGGTAGAGTACAATGGAGCACAGTAGAGGTAGAGTACAGTGGAGCACAGTAGAGGTAGAGTACATTGGAGTACAGTAGAGGTAGAGTACAGTGGAGTACAGTAGAGGTAGAGTACAGTGGAGTACAGAAGAGATAGAGTACAGTGGAGCACAGTAGAGGTAGAGTACAATGGAGCACAGTAGAGGTAGAGTACAGTGGAGCACAGTAGAGGTAGAGTACATTGGAGTACAGTAGAGCTAGAGTACAGTGGAATGCAGTAGAGGTAGAGTACAGTGGAGCACAGTAGAGGTAGAGTACAGTGGAGTACAGTGGAGCACAGTAGAGGTGGAGTACAGTAGAGTACAGTAGAGGTAGAGTACAGTGGAGCACAGTAGAGGTAGAGTACAGTGGAGTACAGTGGAGTACAGTAGAGGTGGAGTACAGTAGAGTACAGTAGAGGTAGAGAACAGTACAGTACAGTAGAGGTAGAATACAGTGGAGTACAGTAGAGGTAGAGTACAGTAGAGCACAGTAGAGGTAGAATACAGTAGAGTACAGAAGAGATAGAGTACAGTGGAGCACAGTAGAGGTAGAGTACAATGGAGCACAGTAGAGGTAGAGTACAGTGGAGCACAGTAGAGGTAGAGTACAGTGGAGTACAGTAGAGGTAGAGTACAGTGGAGTACAGTAGAGGTAGAGTACAGTGGAGCACAGTAGAGGTAGAGTACAGTGGAGTAGAGTGGAGCACAGTAGAGGTGGAGTACAGTAGAGTACAGTGGAGGTAGAGTACAGTGGAGTACACTGGAGTACAGTAGAGGTGGAGTACAGTAGAGTACAGTAGAGGTAGAGAACAGTACAGTACAGTAGAGGTAGAGTACAGTGGAGTACAGTAGAGGTAGAGTACAGTGGAGCACAGTAGAGGTAGAGTACAGTGGAGTACAGTAGAGGTGGAGTACAGTGGAGTACAGTAGAGGTAGAGTACAGTGGAGCACAGTAGAGGTAGAGTACAGTGGAGTACAGTGGAGCACAGTAGAGGTGGAGTACTGTAGAGTACAGTAGAGGTAGAGTACAGTGGAGCACAGTAGAGGTAGAGTACAGTGGAGTACAGTGGAGTATAGTTGAGGTAGAGTACAGTGGAGCACAGTAGAGGTAGAGTACAGTGGAGCACAGTAGAGGTAGAGTACAGTGGAGTATAGTTGAGGTATACTACAGTGGAGTACAGTAGAGGTAGAGTACAGTGGAGTACAGTAGAGGTAGAGTACAGTGGAGCACTGTAGAGGTGGTGTACAGTGGAGTACAGTAGAGGTAGAGTACAGTGGAGCACAGTAGAGATAGAGTACAGTAGAGCACAGTAGAGGTAGAGTACAGTGGAGTATAGTAGAGGTAGAGTACAGTGGAGTATAGTTGAGGTAGACTACAGTGGAGTACAGTAGAGGTAGAGTACAGTGGAGTACAGTAGAGGTAGAGTACAGTGGAGCACAGTAGAGGTAGAGTACAGTGGAGTATAGTTGAGGTAGACTACAGTGGAGTACAGTAGAGGTAGAGTACAGTGGAGCACAGTAGAGATAGAGTACAGTAGAGCAGAGTAGAGGTAGAGTACAGTGGAGTACAGTAGAGGTAGAGCACAGTAGAGCAGAGTAGAGGTAGAGTACAGTGGAGTACAGTAGATGTAGAGCACATTGGAGCACTGTAGAGGTAGAATACAGTGGAGTAGAGTAGAGATAGAGTACAGTGGAGCACAGTAGAGGTAGAGTACAGTGGAGCACAGTAGAGGTAGAGTACAGTGGAGCACATTAGAGGTAGAGTACAGTGGAGTACAGTAGAGGTAGTGTACAGTGGAGCACAGTAGAGGTAGAGTACAGTGGAGCACAGTAGACGTAGAGTACAGTGGGGTACAGTAGAAATAGAGTACAGTGGAGCACAGTAGAGTAGAGTACAGTAGAGCACAGTAGATGTAGAGTACAGTGGAGCACAGTAGAGATAGAGTACAGTGGAGTACAGTAGAGGAAGAGTACAGTGGAGTACATTGGAGCACAGTAGAGGTGGAGTACAGTAGAGTACAGTAGAGGTAGAGTACAGTGGAGTTTAATAGAGATAGAGTACAGTGGAGTAGAGTAGATATAGAGTACAGTGGAGCACAGCAGAGATAGAGTACAGTGGATCACAGTAGAGATAGAGTGCAGTGGAGTACAGTGGAGCACAGTAGAGGTAGAGTAAAGTGGAGAACAGTAGAGATAGAGTACAGTGGAGTACAGTAGAGGTGGAGTACAGTAGAGTACAGTAGAGGTAGAGTACAGTGGAGCACAGTAGAGGTAGAGTACAGTGGAGTACAGTGGAGTACAGTAGAGGTGGAGTACAGTAGAGTACAGTAGAGGTAGAGAACAGTACAGTACAGTAGAGGTAGAGGACAGTGGAGTACAGTAGAGGTAGAGTACAGTAGAGCACAGTAGAGGTAGAATACAGTGGAGTACAGTAGAGGTAGAGTACAGTGGAGTACAGTAGAGGTAGAGTACAGTGTAGTACAGTAGATGTAGAGAACAGTACAGTACAGTAGAGGTAGAGTACAGTGGAGTACAGTAGAGGTAGAGTACAGTAGAGCACAGTAGAGGTAGAATACAGTGGAGTACAGTAGAGGTAGAGTACAGTGGAGCACAGTAGAGGTAGAGTACAGTGGTGCACAGTAGAGGTAGAGTACAGTGGAGCACAGTAGAGGTAGAGTACAGTGGAGTACAGTAGACGTTGAGTACACTGGAGTACAGTAGACGTTGAGTACAGTGGAGTACAGTAGAGGTAGAGTACAGTGGAGCACAGTAGAGGTAGAGTACAGTGGAGTACAGTAGAGGTAGAGTACACTAGAGCACAGTAGAGGTAGAATACAGTGGAGTACAGTAGAGGTAGAGTACAGTGGAGTAGAGTAGAGGTAGAGTACAGTGGAGTACAGAAGAGATAGAGTACAGTGGAGCACAGTAGAGGTAGAGTACAATGGAGCACAGTAGAGGTAGAGTACAGTGGAGCACAGTAGAGGTAGAGTACATTGGAGTACAGTAGAGGTAGAGTACAGTGGAGTACAGTAGAGGTAGAGTACAGTGGAGTACAGAAGAGATAGAGTACAGTGGAGCACAGTAGAGGTAGAGTACAATGGAGCACAGTAGAGGTAGAGTACAGTGGAGCACAGTAGAGGTAGAGTACATTGGAGTACAGTAGAGGTAGAGTACAGTGGAATACAGTAGAGGTAGAGTAGAGTGGAGCACAGTAGAGGTAGAGTACAGTGGAGTACAGTGGAGCACAGTAGAGGTGGAGTACAGTAGAGTACAGTAGAGGTAGAGTACAGTGGAGCACAGTAGAGGTAGAGTACAGTGGAGTACAGTGGAGTACAGTAGAGGTGGAGTACAGTAGAGTACAGTAGAGGTAGAGAACAGTACAGTACAGTAGAGGTAGAGTACAGTGGAGTACAGTAGAGGTAGAGTACAGTAGAGCACAGTAGAGGTAGAATACAGTAGAGTACAGAAGAGATAGAGTACAGTGGAGCACAGTAGAGGTAGAGTACAATGGAGCACAGTAGAGGTAGAGTACAGTGGAGCACAGTAGAGGTAGAGTACAGTGGAGTACAGTAGAGGTAGAGTACAGTGGAGTACAGTAGAGGTAGAGTACAGTGGAGCACAGTAGAGGTAGAGTACAGTGGAGTAGAGTGGAGCACAGTAGAGGTGGAGTACAGTAGAGTACAGTGGAGGTAGAGTACAGTGGAGTACACTGGAGTACAGTAGAGGTGGAGTACAGTAGAGTACAGTAGAGGTAGAGAACAGTACAGTACAGTAGAGGTAGAGTACAGTGGAGTACAGTAGAGGTAGAGTACAGTGGAGCACAGTAGAGGTAGAGTACAGTGGAGTACAGTAGAGGTGGAGTACAGTGGAGTACAGTAGAGGTAGAGTACAGTGGAGCACAGTAGAGGTAGAGTACAGTGGAGTACAGTGGAGCACAGTAGAGGTGGAGTACTGTAGAGTACAGTAGAGGTAGAGTACAGTGGAGCACAGTAGAGGTAGAGTACAGTGGAGTACAGTGGAGTACAGTAGAGGTGGAGTACAGTAGAGTACAGTAGAGGTAGAGAACAGTACATTACAGTAGAGGTAAAGTACAGTGGAGTACAGTAGAGGTAGAGTACAGTAGAGCACAGTAGAGGTAGAATACAGTGGAGTAGAGTAGAGGTAGAGTACAGTGGAGTACAGTAGAGATAGAGTACAGTGTAGTACAGTAAAGGTAGAGTACAGTGGAGCACAGTAGAGGTAGAGTACAGTGGAGTACAGTAGAGGTAGAGTACAGTTGAGCACAGTAGAGGTAGAGTACAGTGGAGCACAGTAGAGGTAGAGTACAGTGTAGTACAGTAGATGTAGAGAACAGTACAGTACAGTAGAGGTAGAGTACAGTGGAGTACAGTAGAGGTAGAGTACAGTAGAGCACAGTAGAGGTAGAATACAGTGGAGTACAGTAGAGGTAGAGTACAATGGAGCACAGTAGAGGTAGAGTACAGTGGAGCACAGTAGAGGTAGAGTACAGTGGAGCACAGTAGAGGTAGAGTACAGTGGAGTACAGTAGACGTTGAGTACAGTGGAGTACAGTAGAGGTAGAGTACAGTGGAGCACAGTAGAGGTAGAGTACAGTGGAGTACAGTAGAGGTAGAGTACAGTGGAGCACAGTAGAGGTAGAGTACAGTGGAGCACAGTAGAGGTAGAGTACAGTGGAGCACAGTAGAGGTAGAGTACAGTGGAGTACAGTAGACGTTGAGTACAGTGGAGTACAGTAGAGGTAGAGTACAGTGGAGCACAGTAGAGGTAGAGTACAGTGGAGTACAGTAGAGGTAGAGTACACTAGAGCACAGTAGAGGTAGAATACAGTGGAGTACAGTAGAGGTAGAGTACAGTGGAGTACAGTAGAGGTAGAGTACAGTGGAGTACAGAAGAGATAGAGTACAGTGGAGCACAGTAGAGGTAGAGTACAATGGAGCACAGTAGAGGTAGAGTACAGTAGAGTACAGTAGAGGTAGAGTACAGTGGAGCACAGTAGAGGTAGAGTACAGTGGAGTACAGTAGAGGTGGAGTACAGTAGAGTACAGTAGAGGTAGAGTACAGTGGAGCACAGTAGAGGTAGAGTACAGTGGAGTACAGTGGAGTACAGTAGAGGTGGAGTACAGTAGAGTACAGTAGAGGTAGAGAACAGTACAGTACAGTAGAGGTAGAGGACAGTGGAGTACAGTAGAGGTAGAGTACAGTAGAGCACAGTAGAGGTAGAATACAGTGGAGTACAGTAGAGGTAGAGTACAGTGGAGTACAGTAGAGGTAGAGTACAGTGTAGTACAGTAGATGTAGTGAACAGTACAGTACAGTAGAGGTAGAGTACAGTGGAGTACAGTAGAGGTAGAGTACAGTAGAGCACAGTAGAGGTAGAATACAGTGGAGTAGAGTAGAGGTAGAGTACAGTGGAGCACAGTAGAGGTAGAGTACAGTGGAGCACAGTAGAGGTAGATTACAGTGGAGCACAGTAGAGGTAGAGTACAGTGGAGTACAGTAGACGTTGAGTACAGTGGAGTACAGTAGAGGTAGAGTACAGTGGAGCACAGTAGAGGTAGAGTACAGTGGAGTACAGTAGAGGTAGAGTACATTGGAGCACAGTAGAGGTAGAGTACAGTGGAGCACAGTAGAGGTAGAGTACAGTGGAGCACAGTAGAGGTAGAGTACAGTGGAGTACAGTGGAGCACAGTAGAGGTGGAGTACAGTAGAGTACAGTAGAGGTAGAGTACAGTGGAGCACAGTAGAGGTAGAGTACAGTGGAGTACAGTGGAGTACAGTAGAGGTGGAGTACAGTAGAGTACAGTAGAGGTAGAGAACAGTGTAGTACAGTAGAGGTAGAGTACAGTGGAGCACAGTAGAGGTAGAGTACAGTGGAGTACAGTGGAGCACAGTAGAGGTGGAGTACAGTAGAGTACAGTAGAGGTAGAGTACAGTGGAGTACAGTAGAGGTAGAGTACACTAGAGCACAGTAGAGGTAGAATACAGTGGAGTACAGTAGAGGTAGAGTACAGTGGAGTACAGTAGAGGTAGAGTACAGTGGAGTACAGAAGAGATAGAGTACAGTGGAGCACAGTAGAGGTAGAGTACAATGGAGCACAGTAGACGTTGAGTACAGTGGAGTACAGTAGAGGTAGAGTACAGTGGAGCACAGTAGAGGTAGAGTACAGTGGAGTACAGTAGAGGTAGAGTACACTAGAGCACAGTAGAGGTAGAATACAGTGGAGTACAGTAGAGGTAGAGTACAGTGGAGTACAGTAGAGGTAGAGTACAGTGGAGTACAGAAGAGATAGAGTACAGTGGAGCACAGTAGAGGTAGAGTACAATGGAGCACAGTAGAGGTAGAGTACAGTAGAGTACAGTAGAGGTAGAGTACAGTGGAGCACAGTAGAGGTAGAGTACAGTGGAGTACAGTAGAGGTGGAGTACAGTAGAGTACAGTAGAGGTAGAGTACAGTGGAGCACAGTAGAGGTAGAGTACAGTGGAGTACAGTGGAGTACAGTAGAGGTGGAGTACAGTAGAGTACAGTAGAGGTAGAGAACAGTACAGTACAGTAGAGGTAGAGGACAGTGGAGTACAGTAGAGGTAGAGTACAGTAGAGCACAGTAGAGGTAGAATACAGTGGAGTACAGTAGAGGTAGAGTACAGTGGAGTACAGTAGAGGTAGAGTACAGTGTAGTACAGTAGATGTAGTGAACAGTACAGTACAGTAGAGGTAGAGTACAGTGGAGTACAGTAGAGGTAGAGTACAGTAGAGCACAGTAGAGGTAGAATACAGTGGAGTAGAGTAGAGGTAGAGTACAGTGGAGTAGAGTAGAGGTAGAGTACATTGGAGCACAGTAGAGGTAGATTACAGTGGAGCACAGTAGAGGTAGAGTACAGTGGAGTACAGTAGACGTTGAGTACAGTGGAGTACAGTAGAGGTAGAGTACAGTGGAGCACAGTAGAGGTAGAGTACAGTGGAGTACAGTAGAGGTAGAGTACATTGGAGCACAGTAGAGGTAGAGTACAGTGGAGCACAGTAGAGGTAGAGTACAGTGGAGCACAGTAGAGGTAGAGTACAGTGGAGTACAGTAGACGTTGAGTACAGTGGAGTACAGTAGAGGTAGAGTACAGTGGAGCACAGTAGAGGTAGAGTACAGTGGAGTACAGTAGAGGTAGAGTACACTAGAGCACAGTAGAGGTAGAATACAGTGGAGTACAGTAGAGGTAGAGTACAGTGGAGTACAGTAGAGGTAGAGTACAGTGGAGTACAGAAGAGATAGAGTACAGTGGAGCACAGTAGAGGTAGAGTACAATGGAGCACAGTAGAGGTAGAGTACAGTGGAGCACAGTAGAGGTAGAGTACAGTGGAGTACAGTAGATGTAGAGTACAGTGGAATACAGTAGAGGTAGAGTACAGTGGAGCACAGTAGAGGTAGAGTACAGTGGAGTACAGTGGAGCACAGTAGAGGTGGAGTACAGTAGAGTACAGTAGAGGTAGAGTACAGTGGAGCACAGTAGAGGTAGAGTACAGTGGAGTACAGTGGAGTACAGTAGAGGTGGAGTACAGTAGAGTACAGTAGAGGTAGAGAACAGTACAGTACAGTAGAGGTAGAGTACAGTGGAGTACAGTAGAGGTAGAGTACAGTAGAGCACAGTAGAGATAGAATACAGTGGAGTACAGTAGAGGTAGAGTACAGTGGAGTACAGTAGAGGTAGAGTACAGTGTAGTACAGTAGAGGTAGAGAATAGTAGAGTACAGTAGAGGTAGAGTACAGTGGAGTACAGTAGAGGTAGAGTACAGTAGAGCACGGTAGAGGTAGAATACAGTGGAGTACAGTAGAGGTAGAGTACAGTGAAGTACAGTAGAGGTAGAGTACAGTGGAGTACAGTAGAGGTAGAGTACAGTGGAGCACAGTAGAGGTAGAGTACAGTGGAGTACAGTAGAGGTAGAGTACAGTGGAGTACAGTGGAGCACAGTAGAGGTGGAGTACAGTAGAGTAGAGTATAGGTTGAGTACAGTGGAGTACAGTAGAGATAGAGTAGAGTGGAGTAGAGTAGAGATAGAGTACAGTGGATTAGAGTAGATATAGAGTACAGTGGAGTATAGTTGAGGTAGAGTACAGTGGAGCACAGTAGAGGTAGAGTACAGTGGAGCACAGTAGAGGTAGAGTACAGTGGAGTATAGTTGAGGTATACTACAGTGGAGTACAGTAGAGGTAGAGTACAGTGGAGTACAGTAGAGGTAGAGTACAGTGGAGCACAGTAGAGATAGAGTACAGTAGAGCACAGTAGAGGTAGAGTACAGTGGAGTATAGTAGAGGTAGAGTACAGTGGAGTATAGTTGAGGTAGACTACAGTGGAGTACAGTAGAGGTAGAGTACAGTGGAGTACAGTAGAGGTAGAGTACAGTGGAGCACAGTAGAGGTAGAGTACAGTGGAGTATAGTTGAGGTAGACTACAGTGGAGTACAGTAGAGGTAGAGTACAGTGGAGCACAGTAGAGATAGAGTACAGTAGAGCAGAGTAGAGGTAGAGTACAGTGGAGTACAGTAGAGGTAGAGCACAGTAGAGCAGAGTAGAGGTAGAGTACAGTGGAGTACAGTAGATGTAGAGCACATTGGAGCACTGTAGAGGTAGAATACAGTGGAGTAGAGTAGAGATAGAGTACAGTGGAGCACAGTAGAGGTAGAGTACAGTGGAGCACAGTAGAGGTAGAGTACAGTGGAGCACATTAGAGGTAGAGTACAGTGGAGTACAGTAGAGGTAGTGTACAGTGGAGCACAGTAGAGGTAGAGTACAGTGGAGCACAGTAGACGTAGAGTACAGTGGGGTACAGTAGAAATAGAGTACAGTGGAGCACAGTAGAGTAGAGTACAGTAGAGCACAGTAGATGTAGAGTACAGTGGAGCACAGTAGAGATAGAGTACAGTGGAGTACAGTAGAGGAAGAGTACAGTGGAGTACATTGGAGCACAGTAGAGGTGGAGTACAGTAGAGTACAGTAGAGGTAGAGTACAGTGGAGTTTAATAGAGATAGAGTACAGTGGAGTAGAGTAGATATAGAGTACAGTGGAGCACAGCAGAGATAGAGTACAGTGGATCACAGTAGAGATAGAGTGCAGTGGAGTACAGTGGAGCACAGTAGAGGTAGAGTAAAGTGGAGAACAGTAGAGATAGAGTACAGTGGAGTACAGTAGAGGTGGAGTACAGTAGAGCATAGTAGAGGTAGAGTACAGTGGACTACAGTAGAGATAGAGTACAGTGGAACACAGTAGAGGTAGAGTACAGTGGAGCACAGTAGAGGTAGAGTACAGTGGAGCACAGTAGAGGTAGAGTACAGTGGAGTACAGTAGAGGTAGTGTATAGTGGAGCACAGTAGAGGTAGAGTACAGTGGAGCAGAGTAGAGGTAGAGTACAGTGGGGTACAGTAGAAATAGAGTACAGTGGAGCACAGTAGAGTAGAGTACAGTAGAGCACAGTAGAGGTAGAGTACAGTGGAGCACAGTAGAGATAGAGTACAGTAGAGCAGAGTAGAGGTAGAGTACAGTGGAGTACAGTACAGGTAGAGTACAGTGGAGCACTGTAGAGGTGGAGTACAGTGGAGTACAGTAGAGGTAGAGTACAGTGGAGCACAGTAGAGATAGAGCACAGTAGAGGTAGAGTACAGTGGAGTACAGTAGAAAGAGAGTACAGTGGAGCAGAGTAGAGTAGAGTACAGTGGAGCACAGTAGAGATAGAGTACAGTGGAGTACAGAGGAGCACAGTAGAGGTGGAGTACAGTAGAGTACAGTAGAGGTAGAGTACAGTGTAGTACAGTAGAGATAGAGTACAGTGGAGTAGAGTAGAGATAGATTAGAGTGGAGCACAGCAGAGGTAGAGTAAAGTGGATCACAGTAGAGATAGAGTACAGTGGAGTACAGTGGAGCACAGTAGAGGTAGAGTACAGTGGAGCACAGTAGAGGTAGAGTACAGTGGAGCACAGTAGAGGTAGAGTAGAGTGGAGCACAGTAGAGGTAGAGTACAGTGGAGTACAGTAGAGGTAGTGTACAGTGGAGCACAGTAGAGGTAGAGTACAGTGGAGCACAGTAGAGGTAGAGTACAGTGGAGTATAGTAGAGGTAGAGTACTGTCGAGCACAGTAGAGATAGAGTACAGTAGAGCACAGTAGAGGTAGAGTACAGTGGAGCACAGTAGAGGAAGAGTACAGTGTAGTACAGTAGAGATAGAGTACAGTGGAGTACAGTAGAGATAGAGTACAGTCGAACACAGTAGTGATAAGTGCAGTGGAGTATAGTAGAGGTAGAGTACAGTGGAGTACAGTAGATGTAGAGTACAGTGGAGTACAGTAGAGGTAGAGTAGAGTGGAGCACATTAGAGGTGGAGTAGAGTAGAGTACAGTAGAGGTAGAGTACAGTGGAGTAGAGTAGAAGTAGAGTACAGTGGAGCACAGTAGAGGTAGAGTAGAGTGGAGTACAGTAGAGGTAGAGTACAGTGGAGTACAGTAGAGGTAGAGTACAGTGGATCACAGTAGAGATAGAGTACAGTGGAGCACAGTAGAGGTATAGTACAGTGGAGCACAGTAGAGATAGATTACAGTGGAGTAGAATAGAGATAGTGTACATTGGAGTACAGTAGAGGTAGAGTACAGTAGAGCAGAGTAGAGGTAGAGTACAGTGGAGTACAGTAGAGGTAGAGCACAGTAGAGGTAGAGTACAGTGGAGCACAGTAGAGATAGAGTACAGTAGAGCACAGTAGAGGTAGAGTACAGTGGAGTATAGTAGAGGTAGAGTACAGTGGAGTACAGTAGAGGTAGAGTACAGTGGAGAATAGTAGATGTAGAGTACAGTGGAGCACAGTAGAGGTAGAGTACAGTGGAGTACAGTAGAGGTAGAGTACAGTGGGGTACAGTAGAAATAGAGTACAGTGGAGCACAGTAGAGTAGAGTACAGTAGAGCACAGTAGAGGTAGAGTACAGTGGAGCACAGCAGAGATAGAGTACAGTGGAGTACAGTAGAGGTAGAGTACAGTGGAGTACAGAGGAGCACAGTAGAGGTGGAGTACAGTAGAGTACAGTAGAGGTAGAGTACAGTGTAGTACAGTAGAGATAGAGTACAGTGGAGTAGAGTAGAGATAGAGTACAGTGGAGCACAGCAGAGGTAGAGTAAAGTGGATCACAGTAGAGATAGAGTACAGTGGAGTACAGTGGAGCACAGTAGAGGTAGAGTACAGTGGAGCACAGTAGAGGTAGAGTACAGTGGAGCACAGTAGAGGTAGAGTAGAGTGGAGCACAGTAGAGGTAGAGTACAGTGGAGTACAGTAGAGGTAGTGTACAGTGGAGCACAGTAGAGGTAGAGTACAGTGGAGCACAGTAGAGGTAGAGTACAGTGGAGTATAGTAGAGGTAGAGTACTGTAGAGCACAGTAGAGATAGAGTACAGTAGAGCGCAGTAGAGGTAGAGTACAGTGGAGCACAGTAGAGGAAGAGTACAGTGTAGTACAGTAGAGATAGAGTACAGTGGAGTACAGTAGAGATAGAGTACAGTCGAACACAGTAGTGATAAGTGCAGTGGAGTATAGTAGAGGTAGAGTACAGTGGAGTACAGTAGATATAGAGTACAGTGGAGTACAGTAGAGTTAGAGTAGAGTGGAGCACATTAGAGGTGGAGTAGAGTAGAGTACAGTAGAGGTAGAGTACAGAGGAGTGCAGTAGAAGTAGAGTACAGTGGAGTACAGTAGAGGTAGAGTAGAGTGGAGTACAGTAGAGGTAGAGTACAGTGGAGCACAGTAGAGGTAGAGTACAGTGGAGTACGGTGGAGCACAGTAGAGGTGGAGTACAGTAGAGTACAGTAGAGGTAGAGTACAGTGGAGCACAGTAGAGGTAGAGTACAGTGGAGTACAGTGGAGTACAGTAGAGGTGGAGTACAGTAGAGTACAGTAGAGGTAGAGAACAGTACAGTACAGTAGAGGTAGAGTACAGTGGAGTACAGTAGAGGTAGAGTACAGTAGAGCACACTAGAGGTAGAATACAGTGGAGTACAGTAGAGGTAGAGTGCAGTGGAGTACAGTAGATGTAGAGTACAGTGGAGTACAGTAGAGGTAGAGAACAGCACAGTACAGTAGAGGTAGAGTACAGTGGAGTACAGTAGAGGTAGAGTACAGTAGAGCAGAGTAGAGGTAGAATACAGTGGAGTACAGTAGAGGTAGAGTACAGTGGAGTACAGTAGAGGTAGAGTACAGTGGAGTACAGTAAAGGTAGAGTACAGTGGAGCACAGTAGAGGTAGAGTACAGTGGAATACAGTAGAGGTAGAGTACAGTGGAGCACAGTAGAGCTAGAGTACAGTGGAGTACAGTGGAGCACAGTAGAGGTGGAGTACAGTAGAGTAGAGTATAGGTAGAGTACAGTGGAGTACAGTAGAGATAGAGTAGAGTAGAGTAGAGTAGAGTAGAGTACAGTGGATTAGAGTAGAGATAGAGTACAGTGGAGTATAGTTGAGGTAGAGTACAGTGGAGCACAGTAGAGGTAGAGTACAGTGGAGTATAGTTGAGGTAGACTACAGTGGAGTACAGTAGAGGTAGAGTACAGTGGAGCACAGTAGAGATAAAGTACAGTAGAGCAGAGTAGATATAGAGTACAGTGGAGTACAGTAGAGGTAGAGTACAGTGGAGCACTGTAGAGGTGGAGTACAGTGGAGTACAGTAGAGGTAGGGTACAGTGGAGCACAGTAGAGATAGAGTACAGTAGAGCACAGTAGAGGTAGAGTACAGTGGAGCAAAGTAGAGGTAGAGTACAGTGAAGTATAGTAGAGGTAGAATAAAGTGGAGTACAGTAGAGGTAGAGTACAGTGGAGTACAGTAGAGGTAGAGTACAGTGGAGTACAGTAGAGGTAGAGTACAGTGGAGCACAGTAGAGGTAGAGTACAGTGGATACAGTAGAGGTAGAGTACAGTGGAGCACAGTAGAGCTAGAGTACAGTGGAGTACAGTGGAGCACAGTAGAGGTGGAGTAGAGTAGAGTACAGTAGAGGTAGAGTACAGTGGAGTACAGTAGAAGTAGAGTACAGTGGATTACAGTAGAGGTAGAGTAGAGTGGAGTACAGTAGAGGTAGAGTACAGTGGAGTACAGTAGAGGTAGAGTACAGTAGAGTACAGTAGAGGTAGAGAACAGTACAGTACAGTAGAGGTAGAGTACAGTGGAGTACAGTAGAGGTAGAGTACAGTGGAGCACAGTAGAGGTAGAGTATAGTGTAGTACAGTAGAGGTAGAGTAAAGTGGAGCACAGTAGAGGTAGAGTACAGTGGAGTACAGTGGAGCACAGTAGAGGTGGAGTACAGTAGAGTACAGTAGAGGTAGAGTACAGTGGAGCACAGTAGAGGTAGAGTACAGTGGAGTACAGTGGAGTACAGTAGAGGTGGAGTACAGTAGAGTACAGTAGAGGTAGAGAACAGTGTAGTACAGTAGAGGTAGAGTACAGTGGAGCACAGTAGAGGTAGAGTACAGTGGAGTACAGTGGAGCACAGTAGAGGTGGAGTACAGTAGAGTACAGTAGAGGTAGAGTACAGTGGAGCACAGTAGAGGTAGAGTACAGTGGAGTACAGTGGAGTACAGTAGAGGTGGAGTACAGTAGAGTACAGTAGAGGTAGAGTACAGTGTAGTACAGTAGAGGTAGAGTACAGTGGAGCACAGTAGAGGTAGAGTACAGTGGAGTACAGTGGAGCACAGTAGAGGTGGAGTACAGTAGAGTACAGTAGAGGTAGAGTACAGTGGAGCACAGTAGAGGTAGAGTACAGTGGAGTACAGTGGAGTACAGTAGAGGTGGAGTACAGTAGAGTACAGTAGAGGTAGAGAACAGTACAGTACAGTAGAGGTAGAGGACAGTGGAGTACAGTAGAGGTAGAGTACAGTAGAGCACAGTAGAGGTAGAATACAGTGGAGTACAGTAGAGGTAGAGTACAGTGGAGTACAGTAGAGGTAGAGTACAGTGTAGTACAGTAGATGTAGAGTACAGTACAGTACAGTAGAGGTAGAGTACAGTGGAGTACAGTAGAGGTAGAGTACAGTAGAGCACAGTAGAGGTAGAATACAGTGGAGTACAGTAGAGGTAGAGTACAGTGGAGCACAGTAGAGGTAGAGTACAGTGGAGCACAGTAGAGGTAGAGTACAGTGGAGCACAGTAGAGGTAGAGTACAGTGGAGTACAGTAGATGTTGAGTACACTGGAGTACAGTAGACGTTGAGTACAGTGGAGTACAGTAGAGGTAGAGTACAGTGGAGCACAGTAGAGGTAGAGTACAGTGGAGTACAGTAGAGGTAGAGTACACTAGAGCACAGTAGAGGTAGAATACAGTGGAGTACAGTAGAGGTAGAGTACAGTGGAGTACAGTAGAGGTAGAGTACAGTGGAGTACAGAAGAGATAGAGTACAGTGGAGCACAGTAGAGGTAGAGTACAATGGAGCACAGTAGAGGTAGAGTACAGTGGAGCACAGTAGAGGTAGAGTACATTGGAGTACAGTAGAGGTAGAGTACAGTGGAGTACAGTAGAGGTAGAGTACAGTGGAGTACAGAAGAGATAGAGTACAGTGGAGCACAGTAGAGGTAGAGTACAATGGAGCACAGTAGAGGTAGAGTACAGTGGAGCACAGTAGAGGTAGAGTACATTGGAGTACAGTAGAGGTAGAGTACAGTGGAATACAGTAGAGGTAGAGTACAGTGGAGCACAGTAGAGGTAGAGTACAGTGGAGTACAGTGGACTACAGTAGAGGTGGAGTACAGTAGAGTAGAGTATAGGTAGAGTACAGTGGAGTACAGTAGAGATAGAGTAGAGTAGAGTAGAGTAGAGTAGAGTACAGTGGATTAGAGTAGAGATAGAGTACAGTGGAGTATAGTTGAGGTAGAGTACAGTGGAGCACAGTAGAGGTAGAGTACAGTGGAGTATAGTTGAGGTAGACTACAGTGGAGTACAGTAGAGGTAGAGTACAGTGGAGCACAGTAGAGATAAAGTACAGTAGAGCAGAGTAGATATAGAGTACAGTGGAGTACAGTAGAGGTAGAGTCCAGTGGAGCACTGTAGAGGTGGAGTACAGTGGAGTACAGTAGAGGTAGGGTACAGTGGAGCACAGTAGAGATAGAGTACAGTAGAGCACAGTAGAGGTAGAGTACAGTGGAGCAAAGTAGAGGTAGAGTACAGTGAAGTATAGTAGAGGTAGAATAAAGTGGAGTACAGTAGAGGTAGAGTACAGTGGAGTACAGTAGAGGTAGAGTACAGTGGAGTACAGTAGAGGTAGAGTACAGTGGAGCACAGTAGAGGTAGAGTACAGTGGATACAGTAGAGGTAGAGTACAGTGGAGCACAGTAGAGCTAGAGTACAGTGGAGTACAGTGGAGCACAGTAGAGGTGGAGTAGAGTAGAGTACAGTAGAGGTAGAGTACAGTGGAGTACAGTAGAAGTAGAGTACAGTGGATTACAGTAGAGGTAGAGTAGAGTGGAGTACAGTAGAGGTAGAGTACAGTGGAGTACAGTAGAGGTAGAGTACAGTAGAGTACAGTAGAGGTAGAGAACAGTACAGTACAGTAGAGGTAGAGTACAGTGGAGTACAGTAGAGGTAGAGTACAGTGGAGCACAGTAGAGGTAGAGTATAGTGTAGTACAGTAGAGGTAGAGTAAAGTGGAGCACAGTAGAGGTAGAGTACAGTGGAGTACAGTGGAGCACAGTAGAGGTGGAGTACAGTAGAGTACAGTAGAGGTAGAGTACAGTGGAGCACAGTAGAGGTAGAGTACAGTGGAGTACAGTGGAGTACAGTAGAGGTGGAGTACAGTAGAGTACAGTAGAGGTAGAGAACAGTGTAGTACAGTAGAGGTAGAGTACAGTGGAGCACAGTAGAGGTAGAGTACAGTGGAGTACAGTGGAGCACAGTAGAGGTGGAGTACAGTAGAGTACAGTAGAGGTAGAGTACAGTGGAGCACAGTAGAGGTAGAGTACAGTGGAGTACAGTGGAGTACAGTAGAGGTGGAGTACAGTAGAGTACAGTAGAGGTAGAGTACAGTGTAGTACAGTAGAGGTAGAGTACAGTGGAGCACAGTAGAGGTAGAGTACAGTGGAGTACAGTGGAGCACAGTAGAGGTGGAGTACAGTAGAGTACAGTAGAGGTAGAGTACAGTGGAGCACAGTAGAGGTAGAGTACAGTGGAGTACAGTGGAGTACAGTAGAGGTGGAGTACAGTAGAGTACAGTAGAGGTAGAGAACAGTACAGTACAGTAGAGGTAGAGGACAGTGGAGTACAGTAGAGGTAGAGTACAGTAGAGCACAGTAGAGGTAGAATACAGTGGAGTACAGTAGAGGTAGAGTACAGTGGAGTACAGTAGAGGTAGAGTACAGTGTAGTACAGTAGATGTAGAGAACAGTACAGTACAGTAGAGGTAGAGTACAGTGGAGTACAGTAGAGGTAGAGTACAGTAGAGCACAGTAGAGGTAGAATACAGTGGAGTACAGTAGAGGTAGAGTACAGTGGAGCACAGTAGAGGTAGAGTACAGTGGAGCACAGTAGAGGTAGAGTACAGTGGAGCACAGTAGAGGTAGAGTACAGTGGAGTACAGTAGATGTTGAGTACACTGGAGTACAGTAGACGTTGAGTACAGTGGAGTACAGTAGAGGTAGAGTACAGTGGAGCACAGTAGAGGTAGAGTACAGTGGAGTACAGTAGAGGTAGAGTACACTAGAGCACAGTAGAGGTAGAATACAGTGGAGTACAGTAGAGGTAGAGTACAGTGGAGTACAGTAGAGGTAGAGTACAGTGGAGTACAGAAGAGATAGAGTACAGTGGAGCACAGTAGAGGTAGAGTACAATGGAGCACAGTAGAGGTAGAGTACAGTGGAGCACAGTAGAGGTAGAGTACATTGGAGTACAGTAGAGGTAGAGTACAGTGGAGTACAGTAGAGGTAGAGTACAGTGGAGTACAGAAGAGATAGAGTACAGTGGAGCACAGTAGAGGTAGAGTACAATGGAGCACAGTAGAGGTAGAGTACAGTGGAGCACAGTAGAGGTAGAGTACATTGGAGTACAGTAGAGGTAGAGTACAGTGGAATACAGTAGAGGTAGAGTACAGTGGAGCACAGTAGAGGTAGAGTACAGTGGAGTACAGTGGACTACAGTAGAGGTGGAGTACAGTAGAGTACAGTAGAGGTAGAGTACAGTGGAGCACAGTAGAGGTAGAGTACAGTGGAGTACAGTGGAGTACAGTAGAGGTGGAGTACAGTAGAGTACAGTAGAGGTAGAGAACAGTACAGTACAGTAGAGGTAGAGTACAGTGGAGTACAGTAGAGGTAGAGTACAGTAGAGCACAGTAGAGGTAGAATACAGTAGAGTACAGAAGAGATAGAGTACAGTGGAGCACAGTAGAGGTAGAGTACAATGGAGCACAGTAGAGGTAGAGTACAGTGGAGCACAGTAGAGGTAGAGTACAGTGGAGTACAGTAGAGGTAGAGTACAGTGGAGTACAGTAGAGGTAGAGTACAGTGGAGCACAGTAGAGGTAGAGTACAGTGGAGTAGAGTGGAGCACAGTAGAGGTGGAGTACAGTAGAGTACAGTGGAGGTAGAGTACAGTGGAGTACACTGGAGTACAGTAGAGGTGGAGTACAGTAGAGTACAGTAGAGGTAGAGAACAGTACAGTACAGTAGAGGTAGAGTACAGTGGAGTACAGTAGAGGTAGAGTACAGTGGAGCACAGTAGAGGTAGAGTACAGTGGAGTACAGTAGAGGTGGAGTACAGTGGAGTACAGTAGAGGTAGAGTACAGTGGAGCACAGTAGAGGTAGAGTACAGTGGAGTACAGTGGAGCACAGTAGAGGTGGAGTACTGTAGAGTACAGTAGAGGTAGAGTACAGTGGAGCACAGTAGAGGTAGAGTACAGTGGAGTACAGTGGAGTACAGTAGAGGTGGAGTACAGTAGAGTACAGTAGAGGTAGAGAACAGTACATTACAGTAGAGGTAAAGTACAGTGGAGTACAGTAGAGGTAGAGTACAGTAGAGCACAGTAGAGGTAGAATACAGTGGAGTAGAGTAGAGGTAGAGTACAGTGGAGTACAGTAGAGATAGAGTACAGTGTAGTACAGTAAAGGTAGAGTACAGTGGAGCACAGTAGAGGTAGAGTACAGTGGAGTACAGTAGAGGTAGAGTACAGTTGAGCACAGTAGAGGTAGAGTACAGTGGAGCACAGTAGAGGTAGAGTACAGTGTAGTACAGTAGATGTAGAGAACAGTACAGTACAGTAGAGGTAGAGTACAGTGGAGTACAGTAGAGGTAGAGTACAGTAGAGCACAGTAGAGGTAGAATACAGTGGAGTACAGTAGAGGTAGAGTACAATGGAGCACAGTAGAGGTAGAGTACAGTGGAGCACAGTAGAGGTAGAGTACAGTGGAGCACAGTAGAGGTAGAGTACAGTGGAGTACAGTAGACGTTGAGTACAGTGGAGTACAGTAGAGGTAGAGTACAGTGGAGCACAGTAGAGGTAGAGTACAGTGGAGTACAGTAGAGGTAGAGTACAGTGGAGCACAGTAGAGGTAGAGTACAGTGAAGCACAGTAGAGGTAGAGTACAGTGGAGCACAGTAGAGGTAGAGTACAGTGGAGTACAGTAGACGTTGAGTACAGTAGAGGTAGAGTACAGTGGAGATCAGTAGAGGTAGAGTACAGTGGAGTACAGTAGAGGTAGAGTACACTAGAGCACAGTAGAGGTAGAATACAGTGGAGTACAGTAGAGGTAGAGTACAGTGGAGTACAGTAGAGGTAGAGTACAGTGGAGTACAGAAGAGATAGAGTACAGTGGAGCACAGTAGAGGTAGAGTACAATGGAGCACAGTAGAGGTAGAGTACAGTAGAGTACAGTAGAGGTAGAGTACAGTGGAGCACAGTAGAGGTAGAGTACAGTGGAGTACAGTAGAGGTGGAGTACAGTAGAGTACAGTAGAGGTAGAGTACAGTGGAGCACAGTAGAGGTAGAGTACAGTGGAGTACAGTGGAGTACAGTAGAGGTGGAGTACAGTAGAGTACAGTAGAGGTAGAGAACAGTACAGTACAGTAGAGGTAGAGGACAGTGGAGTACAGTAGAGGTAGAGTACAGTAGAGCACAGTAGAGGTAGAATACAGTGGAGTACAGTAGAGGTAGAGTACAGTGGAGTACAGTAGAGGTAGAGTACAGTGTAGTACAGTAGATGTAGTGAACAGTACAGTACAGTAGAGGTAGAGTACAGTGGAGTACAGTAGAGGTAGAGTACAGTAGAGCACAGTAGAGGTAGAATACAGTGGAGTAGAGTAGAGGTAGAGTACAGTGGAGCACAGTAGAGGTAGAGTACAGTGGAGCACAGTAGAGGTAGATTACAGTGGAGCACAGTAGAGGTAGAGTACAGTGGAGTACAGTAGACGTTGAGTACAGTGGAGTACAGTAGAGGTAGAGTACAGTGGAGCACAGTAGAGGTAGAGTACAGTGGAGTACAGTAGAGGTAGAGTACATTGGAGCACAGTAGAGGTAGAGTACAGTGGAGCACAGTAGAGGTAGAGTACAGTGGAGCACAGTAGAGGTAGAGTACAGTGGAGTACAGTGGAGCACAGTAGAGGTGGAGTACAGTAGAGTACAGTAGAGGTAGAGTACAGTGGAGCACAGTAGAGGTAGAGTACAGTGGAGTACAGTGGAGTACAGTAGAGGTGGAGTACAGTAGAGTACAGTAGAGGTAGAGAACAGTGTAGTACAGTAGAGGTAGAGTACAGTGGAGCACAGTAGAGGTAGAGTACAGTGGAGTACAGTGGAGCACAGTAGAGGTGGAGTACAGTAGAGTACAGTAGAGGTAGAGTACAGTGGAGCACAGTAGAGGTAGAGTACAGTGGAGTACAGTGGAGTACAGTAGAGGTGGAGTACAGTAGAGTACAGTAGAGGTAGAGTACAGTGTAGTACAGTAGAGGTAGAGTACAGTGGAGCACAGTAGAGGTAGAGTACAGTGGAGTACAGTGGAGCACAGTAGAGGTGGAGTACAGTAGAGTACAGTAGAGGTAGAGTACAGTGGAGCACAGTAGAGGTAGAGTACAGTGGAGTACAGTGGAGTACAGTAGAGGTGGAGTACAGTAGAGTACAGTAGAGGTAGAGAACAGTACAGTACAGTAGAGGTAGAGGACAGTGGAGTACAGTAGAGGTAGAGTACAGTAGAGCACAGTAGAGGTAGAATACAGTGGAGTACAGTAGAGGTAGAGTACAGTGGAGTACAGTAGAGGTAGAGTACAGTGTAGTACAGTAGATGTAGAGAACAGTACAGTACAGTAGAGGTAGAGTACAGTGGAGTACAGTAGAGGTAGAGTACAGTAGAGCACAGTAGAGGTAGAATACAGTGGAGTACAGTAGAGGTAGAGTACAGTGGAGCACAGTAGAGGTAGAGTACAGTGGTGCACAGTAGAGGTAGAGTACAGTGGAGCACAGTAGAGGTAGAGTACAGTGGAGTACAGTAGACGTTGAGTACACTGGAGTACAGTAGACGTTGAGTACAGTGGAGTACAGTAGAGGTAGAGTACAGTGGAGCACAGTAGAGGTAGAGTACAGTGGAGTACAGTAGAGGTAGAGTACACTAGAGCACAGTAGAGGTAGAATACAGTGGAGTACAGTAGAGGTAGAGTACAGTGGAGTAGAGTAGAGGTAGAGTACAGTGGAGTACAGAAGAGATAGAGTACAGTGGAGCACAGTAGAGGTAGAGTACAATGGAGCACAGTAGAGGTAGAGTACAGTGGAGCACAGTAGAGGTAGAGTACATTGGAGTACAGTAGAGGTAGAGTACAGTGGAGTACAGTAGAGGTAGAGTACAGTGGAGTACAGAAGAGATAGAGTACAGTGGAGCACAGTAGAGGTAGAGTACAATGGAGCACAGTAGAGGTAGAGTACAGTGGAGCACAGTAGAGGTAGAGTACATTGGAGTACAGTAGAGCTAGAGTACAGTGGAATGCAGTAGAGGTAGAGTACAGTGGAGCACAGTAGAGGTAGAGTACAGTGGAGTACAGTGGAGCACAGTAGAGGTGGAGTACAGTAGAGTACAGTAGAGGTAGAGTACAGTGGAGCACAGTAGAGGTAGAGTACAGTGGAGTACAGTGGAGTACAGTAGAGGTGGAGTACAGTAGAGTACAGTAGAGGTAGAGAACAGTACAGTACAGTAGAGGTAGAATACAGTGGAGTACAGTAGAGGTAGAGTACAGTAGAGCACAGTAGAGGTAGAATACAGTAGAGTACAGAAGAGATAGAGTACAGTGGAGCACAGTAGAGGTAGAGTACAATGGAGCACAGTAGAGGTAGAGTACAGTGGAGCACAGTAGAGGTAGAGTACAGTGGAGTACAGTAGAGGTAGAGTACAGTGGAGTACAGTAGAGGTAGAGTACAGTGGAGCACAGTAGAGGTAGAGTACAGTGGAGTAGAGTGGAGCACAGTAGAGGTGGAGTACAGTAGAGTACAGTGGAGGTAGAGTACAGTGGAGTACACTGGAGTACAGTAGAGGTGGAGTACAGTAGAGTACAGTAGAGGTAGAGAACAGTACAGTACAGTAGAGGTAGAGTACAGTGGAGTACAGTAGAGGTAGAGTACAGTGGAGCACAGTAGAGGTAGAGTACAGTGGAGTACAGTAGAGGTGGAGTACAGTGGAGTACAGTAGAGGTAGAGTACAGTGGAGCACAGTAGAGGTAGAGTACAGTGGAGTACAGTGGAGCACAGTAGAGGTGGAGTACTGTAGAGTACAGTAGAGGTAGAGTACAGTGGAGCACAGTAGAGGTAGAGTACAGTGGAGTACAGTGGAGTACAGTAGAGGTGGAGTACAGTAGAGTACAGTAGAGGTAGAGAACAGTACATTACAGTAGAGGTAAAGTACAGTGGAGTACAGTAGAGGTAGAGTACAGTAGAGCACAGTAGAGGTAGAATACAGTGGAGTAGAGTAGAGGTAGAGTACAGTGGAGTACAGTAGAGATAGAGTACAGTGTAGTACAGTAAAGGTAGAGTACAGTGGAGCACAGTAGAGGTAGAGTACAGTGGAGTACAGTAGAGGTAGAGTACAGTTGAGCACAGTAGAGGTAGAGTACAGTGGAGCACAGTAGAGGTAGAGTACAGTGTAGTACAGTAGATGTAGAGAACAGTACAGTACAGTAGAGGTAGAGTATAGTGGAGTACAGTAGAGGTAGAGTACAGTAGAGCACAGTAGAGGTAGAATACAGTGGAGTACAGTAGAGGTAGAGTACAATGGAGCACAGTAGAGGTAGAGTACAGTGGAGCACAGTAGAGGTAGAGTACAGTGGAGCACAGTAGAGGTAGAGTACAGTGGAGTACAGTAGACGTTGAGTACAGTGGAGTACAGTAGAGGTAGAGTACAGTGGAGCACAGTAGAGGTAGAGTACAGTGGAGTACAGTAGAGGTAGAGTACAGTGGAGCACAGTAGAGGTAGAGTACAGTGGAGCACAGTAGAGGTAGAGTACAGTGGAGCACAGTAGAGGTAGAGTACAGTGGAGTACAGTTGACGTTGAGTACAGTGGAGTACAGTAGAGGTAGAGTACAGTGGAGCACAGTAGAGGTAGAGTACAGTGGAGTACAGTAGAGGTAGAGTACACTAGAGCACAGTAGAGGTAGAATACAGTGGAGTACAGTAGAGGTAGAGTACAGTGGAGTACAGTAGAGGTAGAGTACAGTGGAGTACAGAAGAGATAGAGTACAGTGGAGCACAGTAGAGGTAGAGTACAATGGAGCACAGTAGAGGTAGAGTACAGTAGAGTACAGTAGAGGTAGAGTACAGTGGAGCACAGTAGAGGTAGAGTACAGTGGAGTACAGTAGAGGTGGAGTACAGTAGAGTACAGTAGAGGTAGAGTACAGTGGAGCACAGTAGAGGTAGAGTACAGTGGAGTACAGTGGAGTACAGTAGAGGTGGAGTACAGTAGAGTACAGTAGAGGTAGAGAACAGTACAGTACAGTAGAGGTAGAGGACAGTGGAGTACAGTAGAGGTAGAGTACAGTAGAGCACAGTAGAGGTAGAATACAGTGGAGTACAGTAGAGGTAGAGTACAGTGGAGTACAGTAGAGGTAGAGTACAGTGTAGTACAGTAGATGTAGTGAACAGTACAGTACAGTAGAGGTAGAGTACAGTGGAGTACAGTAGAGGTAGAGTACAGTAGAGCACAGTAGAGGTAGAATACAGTGGAGTAGAGTAGAGGTAGAGTACAGTGGAGCACAGTAGAGGTAGAGTACAGTGGAGCACAGTAGAGGTAGATTACAGTGGAGCACAGTAGAGGTAGAGTACAGTGGAGTACAGTAGACGTTGAGTACAGTGGAGTACAGTAGAGGTAGAGTACAGTGGAGCACAGTAGAGGTAGAGTACAGTGGAGTACAGTAGAGGTAGAGTACATTGGAGCACAGTAGAGGTAGAGTACAGTGGAGCACAGTAGAGGTAGAGTACAGTGGAGCACAGTAGAGGTAGAGTACAGTGGAGTACAGTAGACGTTGAGTACAGTGGAGTACAGTAGAGGTAGAGTACAGTGGAGCACAGTAGAGGTAGAGTACAGTGGAGTACAGTAGAGGTAGAGTACACTAGAGCACAGTAGAGGTAGAATACAGTGGAGTACAGTAGAGGTAGAGTACAGTGGAGTACAGTAAAGGTAGAGTACAGTGGAGTACAGAAGAGATAGAGTACAGTGGAGCACAGTAGAGGTAGAGTACAATGGAGCACAGTAGAGGTAGAGTACAGTGGAGCACAGTAGAGGTAGAGTACAGTGGAGTACAGTAGATGTAGAGTACAGTGGAATACAGTAGAGGTAGAGTACAGTGGAGCACAGTAGAGGTAGAGTACAGTGGAGTACAGTGGAGCACAGTAGAGGTGGAGTACAGTAGAGTACAGTAGAGGTAGAGTACAGTGGAGCACAGTAGAGGTAGAGTACAGTGGAGTACAGTGGAGTACAGTAGAGGTGGAGTACAGTAGAGTACAGTAGAGGTAGAGAACAGTACAGTACAGTAGAGGTAGAGTACAGTGGAGTACAGTAGAGGTAGAGTACAGTAGAGCACAGTAGAGGTAGAATACAGTAGAGTACAGAAGAGATAGAGTACAGTGGAGCACAGTAGAGGTAGAGTACAGTGGAGCACAGTAGAGGTAGAGTACAGTGGAGTACAGTAGAGGTAGAGTACAGTGGAGTACAGTAGAGGTAGAGTACAGTGGAGCACAGTAGAGGTAGAGTACAGTGGAGTACAGTGGAGCAGAGTAGAGGTGGAGTACAGTAGAGTACAGTAGAGGTAGAGTACAGTGGAGCACAGTAGAGGTAGAGTACAGTGGAGTACAGTGGAGTACAGTAGAGGTGGAGTACAGTAGAGTACAGTAGAGGTAGAGAACAGTACAGTACAGTAGAGGTAGAGTACAGTGGAGTACAGTAGATGTAGAGTACAGTAGAGCACAGTAGAGATAGAATACAGTGGAGTACAGTAGAGGTAGAGTACAGTGGAGTACAGTAGAGGTAGAGTACAGTGTAGTACAGTAGAGGTAGAGAATAGTAGAGTACAGTAGAGGTAGAGTACAGTGGAGTACAGTAGAGGTAGAGTACAGTAGAGCACAGTAGAGGTAGAATACAGTGGAGTACAGTAGAGGTAGAGTACAGTGAAGTACAGTAGAGGTAGAGTACAGTGGAGTACAGTAGAGGTAGAGTACAGTGGAGCACAGTAGAGGTAGAGTACAGTGGAGTACAGTAGAGGTAGAGTACAGTGGAGTACAGTGGAGCACAGTAGAGGTGGAGTACAGTAGAGTAGAGTATAGGTTGAGTACAGTGGAGTACAGTAGAGATAGAGTAGAGTGGAGTAGAGTAGAGATAGAGTACAGTGGATTAGAGTAGATATAGAGTACAGTGGAGTATAGTTGAGGTAGAGTACAGTGGAGCACAGTAGAGGTAGAGTACAGTGGAGCACAGTAGAGGTAGAGTACAGTGGAGTATAGTTGAGGTAGACTACAGTGGAGTACAGTAGAGGTAGAGTACAGTGGAGTACAGTAGAGGTAGAGTACAGTGGAGCACTGTAGAGGTGGTGTACAGTGGAGTACAGTAGAGGTAGAGTACAGTGGAGCACAGTAGAGATAGAGTACAGTAGAGCACAGTAGAGGTAGAGTACAGTGGAGTATAGTAGAGGTAGAGTACAGTGGAGTATAGTTGAGGTAGACTACAGTGGAGTACAGTAGAGGTAGAGTACAGTGGAGTACAGTAGAGGTAGAGTACAGTGGAGCACAGTAGAGGTAGAGTACAGTGGAGTATAGTTGAGGTAGACTACAGTGGAGTACAGTAGAGGTAGAGTACAGTGGAGCACAGTAGAGATAGAGTACAGTAGAGCAGAGTAGAGGTAGAGTACAGTGGAGTACAGTAGAGGTAGAGCACAGTAGAGCAGAGTAGAGGTAGAGTACAGTGGAGTACAGTAGATGTAGAGCACATTGGAGCACTGTAGAGGTAGAATACAGTGGAGTAGAGTAGAGATAGAGTACAGTGGAGCACAGTAGAGGTAGAGTACAGTGGAGCACAGTAGAGGTAGAGTACAGTGGAGCACATTAGAGGTAGAGTACAGTGGAGTACAGTAGAGGTAGTGTACAGTGGAGCACAGTAGAGGTAGAGTACAGTGGAGCACAGTAGAGGTAGAGTACAGTGGGGTACAGTAGAAATAGAGTACAGTGGAGCACAGTAGAGTAGAGTACAGTAGAGCACAGTAGATGTAGAGTACAGTGGAGCACAGTAGAGATAGAGTACAGTGGAGTACAGTAGAGGAAGAGTACAGTGGAGTACATTGGAGCACAGTAGAGGTGGAGTACAGTAGAGTACAGTAGAGGTAGAGTACAGTGGAGTTTAATAGAGATAGAGTACAGTGGAGTAGAGTAGATATAGAGTACAGTGGAGCACAGCAGAGATAGAGTACAGTGGATCACAGTAGAGATAGAGTGCAGTGGAGTACAGTGGAGCACAGTAGAGGTAGAGTAAAGTGGAGAACAGTAGAGATAGAGTACAGTGGAGAACAGTAGAGGTGGAGTACAGTAGAGTATAGTAGAGGTAGAGTACAGTGGACTACAGTAGAGATAGAGTACAGTGGAACACAGTAGAGGTAGAGTACAGTGGAGCACAGTAGAGGTAGAGTACAGTGGAGCACAGTAGAGGTAGAGTACAGTGGAGTACAGTAGAGGTAGTGTATAGTGGAGCACAGTAGAGGTAGAGTACAGTGGAGCAGAGTAGAGGTAGAGTACAGTGGGGTACAGTAGAAATAGAGTACAGTGGAGCACAGTAGAGTAGAGTACAGTAGAGCACAGTAGAGGTAGAGTACAGTGGAGCACAGTAGAGATAGAGTACAGTAGAGCAGAGTAGAGGTAGAGTACAGTGGAGTACAGTACAGGTAGAGTACAGTGGAGCACTGTAGAGGTGGAGTACAGTGGAGTACAGTAGAGGTAGAGTACAGTGGAGCACAGTAGAGATAGAGCACAGTAGAGGTAGAGTACAGTGGAGTACAGTAGAAAGAGAGTACAGTGGAGCAGAGTAGAGTAGAGTACAGTGGAGCACAGTAGAGATAGAGTACAGTGGAGTACAGAGGAGCACAGTAGAGGTGGAGTACAGTAGAGTACAGTAGAGGTAGAGTACAGTGTAGTACAGTAGAGATAGAGTACAGTGGAGTAGAGTAGAGATAGATTACAGTGGAGCACAGCAGAGGTAGAGTAAAGTGGATCACAGTAGAGATAGAGTACAGTGAAGTACAGTGGAGCACAGTAGAGGTAGAGTACAGTGGAGCACAGTAGAGGTAGAGTACAGTGGAGCACAGTAGAGGTAGAGTAGAGTGGAGCACAGTAGAGGTAGAGTACAGTGGAGTACAGTAGAGGTAGTGTACAGTGGAGCACAGTAGAGGTAGAGTACAGTGGAGCACAGTAGAGGTAGAGTACAGTGGAGTATAGTAGAGGTAGAGTACTGTAGAGCACAGTAGAGATAGAGTACAGTAGAGCACAGTAGAGGTAGAGTACAGTGGAGCACAGTAGAGGAAGAGTACAGTGTAGTACAGTAGAGATAGAGTACAGTGGAGTACAGTAGAGATAGAGTACAGTCGAACACAGTAGTGATAAGTGCAGTGGAGTATAGTAGAGGTAGAGTACAGTGGAGTACAGTAGATGTAGAGTACAGTGGAGTACAGTAGAGGTAGAGTAGAGTGGAGCAAATTAGAGGTGGAGTAGAGTAGAGTACAGTAGAGGTAGAGTACAGTGGAGTAGAGTAGAAGTAGAGTACAGTGGAGCACAGTAGAGGTAGAGTAGAGTGGAGTACAGTAGAGGTAGAGTACAGTGGAGTACAGTAGAGGTAGAGTACAGTGGATCACAGTAGAGATAGAGTACAGTGGAGCACAGTAGAGGTATAGTACAGTGGAGCACAGTAGAGATAGATTACAGTGGAGTAGAATAGAGATAGTGTACATTGGAGTACAGTAGAGGTAGAGTACAGTAGAGCAGAGTAGAGGTAGAGTACAGTGGAGTACAGTAGAGGTAGAGCACAGTGGAGCACAGTAGAGGTAGAGTACAGTGGAGCACAGTAGAGATAGAGTACAGTAGAGCACAGTAGAGGTAGAGTACAGTGGAGTATAGTAGAGGTAGAGTACAGTGGAGTACAGTAGAGGTAGAGTACAGTGGAGAATAGTAGATGTAGAGTACAGTGGAGCACAGTAGAGGTAGAGTACAGTGGAGTACAGTAGAGGTAGAGTACAGTGGGGTACAGTAGAAATAGAGTACAGTGGAGCACAGTAGAGTAGAGTACAGTAGAGCACAGTAGAGGTAGAGTACAGTGGAGCACAGCAGAGATAGAGTACAGTGGAGTACAGTAGAGGTAGAGTACAGTGGAGTACAGAGGAGCACAGTAGAGGTGGAGTACAGTAGAGTACAGTAGAGGTAGAGTACAGTGTAGTACAGTAGAGATAGAGTACAGTGGAGTAGAGTAGAGATAGAGTACAGTGGAGCACAGCAGAGGTAGAGTAAAGTGGATCACAGTAGAGATAGAGTACAGTGGAGTACAGTGGAGCACAGTAGAGGTAGAGTACAGTGGAGCACAGTAGAGGTAGAGTACAGTGGAGCACAGTAGAGGTAGAGTAGAGTGGAGCACAGTAGAGGTAGAGTACAGTGGAGTACAGTAGAGGTAGTGTACAGTGGAGCACAGTAGAGGTAGAGTACAGTGGAGCACAGTAGAGGTAGAGTACAGTGGAGTATAGTAGAGGTAGAGTACTGTAGAGCACAGTAGAGATAGAGTACAGTAGAGCGCAGTAGAGGTACAGTACAGTGGAGCACAGTAGAGGAAGAGTACAGTGTAGTACAGTAGAGATAGAGTACAGTGGAGTACAGTAGAGATAGAGTACAGTCGAACACAGTAGTGATAAGTGCAGTGGAGTATAGTAGAGGTAGAGTACAGTGGAGTACAGTAGATATAGAGTACAGTGGAGTACAGTAGAGTTAGAGTAGAGTGGAGCACATTAGAGGTGGAGTAGAGTAGAGTACAGTAGAGGTAGAGTACAGAGGAGTGCAGTAGAAGTAGAGTACAGTGGAGTACAGTAGAGGTAGAGTAGAGTGGAGTACAGTAGAGGTAGAGTACAGTGGAGCACAGTAGAGGTAGAGTACAGTGGAGTACGGTGGAGCACAGTAGAGGTGGAGTACAGTAGAGTACAGTAGAGGTAGAGTACAGTGGAGCACAGTAGAGGTAGAGTACAGTGGAGTACAGTGGAGTACAGTAGAGGTGGAGTACAGTAGAGTACAGTAGAGGTAGAGAACAGTACAGTACAGTAGAGGTAGAGTACAGTGGAGTAGAGTAGAGGTAGAGTACAGTAGAGCACACTAGAGGTAGAATACAGTGGAGTACAGTAGAGGTAGAGTGCAGTGGAGTACAGTAGATGTAGAGTACAGTGGAGTACAGTAGAGGTAGAGAACAGCACAGTACAGTAGAGGTAGAGTACAGTGGAGTACAGTAGAGGTAGAGTACAGTAGAGCAGAGTAGAGGTAGAATACAGTGGAGTACAGTAGAGGTAGAGTACAGTGGAGTACAGTAGAGGTAGAGTACAGTGGAGTACAGTAAAGGTAGAGTACAGTGGAGCACAGTAGAGGTAGAGTACAGTGGAATACAGTAGAGGTAGAGTACAGTGGAGCACAGTAGAGCTAGAGTACAGTGGAGTACAGTGGAGCACAGTAGAGGTGGAGTACAGTAGAGTAGAGTATAGGTAGAGTACAGTGGAGTACAGTAGAGATAGAGTAGAGTAGAGTAGAGTAGAGTAGAGTACAGTGGATTAGAGTAGAGATAGAGTACAGTGGAGTATAGTTGAGGTAGAGTACAGTGGAGCACAGTAGAGGTAGAGTACAGTGGAGTATAGTTGAGGTAGACTACAGTGGAGTACAGTAGAGGTAGAGTACAGTGGAGCACAGTAGAGATAAAGTACAGTAGAGCAGAGTAGATATAGAGTACAGTGGAGTACAGTAGAGGTAGAGTACAGTGGAGCACTGTAGAGGTGGAGTACAGTGGAGTACAGTAGAGGTAGGGTACAGTGGAGCACAGTAGAGATAGAGTACAGTAGAGCACAGTAGAGGTAGAGTACAGTGGAGCAAAGTAGAGGTAGAGTACAGTGAAGTATAGTAGAGGTAGAATAAAGTGGAGTACAGTAGAGGTAGAGTACAGTGGAGTACAGTAGAGGTAGAGTACAGTGGAGTACAGTAGAGGTAGAGTACAGTGGAGCACAGTAGAGGTAGAGTACAGTGGATACAGTAGAGGTAGAGTACAGTGGAGCACAGTAGAGCTAGAGTGCAGTGGAGTACAGTGGAGCACAGTAGAGGTGGAGTAGAGTAGAGTACAGTAGAGGTAGAGTACAGTGGAGTACAGTAGAAGTAGAGTACAGTGGATTACAGTAGAGGTAGAGTAGAGTGGAGTACACTAGAGGTAGAGTACAGTGGAGTACAGTAGAGGTAGAGTACAGTGGAGTAGAGTAGAGATAGAGTACAGTGGAGCACAGTAGAGGTAGAGTACAGTGGAGTACAGTAGAGGTAGAGTACAGTGGAGCACAGTAGAGGTAGAGTACAGTGGATCACAGTAGAGATAGAGTACAGTGGAGTACAGTGGAGCACAGTAGAGGTATAGTACAGTGGAGCACAGTAGAGATAGATTACAGTGGAGTAGAGTAGAGATAGAGTACAGTGGAGTACAGTAGAGGTAGAGTACAGTGGAGCAGAGTAGAGGTAGAGTACAGTGGAGTACAGTAGAGGTAGAGCACAGTAGAGCAGAGTAGAGGTAGAGTACAGTGGAGTACAGTAGAGGTAGAGCACAGTGGAGCACTGTTTAGGTAGAGTACAGTGGAGTACAGTAGAGATAGAGTACAGTGGAGCACAGTAGAGGTAGAGTACAGTGGAGCAGAGTAGAGGTAGAGTACAGTGGAGCACAGTAGAGGTATAGTACAGTGGAGTACAGTAGAGGTAGAGTACAGTGGAGTACAGTGGAGTACAGTAGAGGTAGAGCACAGTAGAGCAGAGTAGAGGTAGAGTACAGTTGAGTACAGTAGAGGTAGAGCACAGTGGAGCACTGTTTAGGTAGAGTACAGTGGAGTACAGTAGAGATAGAGTACAGTGGAGCACAGTAGAGGTAGAGTACAGTGGAGCAGAGTAGAGGTAGAGTACAGTGGAGCACAGTAGAGGTATAGTACAGTGGAGTACAGTAGAGGTAGAGTACAGTGGAGTACAGTGGAGTACAGTAGAGGTGGAGTACAGTAGAGTACAGTAGAGGTAGAGAACAGTACAGTACAGTAGAGGTAGAGTACAGTGGAGTACAGTAGAGGTAGAGTACAGTAGAGCACAGTAGAGGTAGAATACAGTGGAGTACAGTAGAGGTAGAGTACAGTGGAGCACAGTAGAGGTAGAGAACAGTACAGTACAGTAGAGGTAGGGTAGAGTGGAGTACAGTAGGGGTAGAGTACAGTAGAGCACAGTAGAGGTAGAATACAGTGGAGTACAGTAGAGGTAGAGTACAGTGGAGTACAGTAGAGGTAGAGTACAGTGGAGTACAGAAGAGATAGAGTACAGTGGAGCACAGTAGAGGTAGAGTACAGTGGAGCACAGTAGAGGTAGAGTACAGTGGAGCACAGTAGAGGTAGAGTACAGTGGTGTTACGGTTCGTGTCTCGTGTTTCCCTCTACTTATGATGACGTCATGACTCTCTGTCTTTTTTTTGTGTGTCTGAGATTACTGATGGGTCTGCACCTGTGTATCATTATACACCTGCGCCTCGTTGGAGTCGTTGCTGATCCACTATAAGACGGACGCTGACGCGGAGTATGGCAGGAGAGAGGAAAACCAGCAAACAAGCATTTCTTTCGTGTGTCATTTCTTTTATTTACTTTACTTGGTTGATCGGCTTGTTAATGTTTGTTGCCTTCATATTGTCTGAAGTTTATTAGTTTTATTTATTTGTGATACGTGTTTCTTGAGTTTTTGCGTGCTTGTAAGTAATAAATGTTAATGCAGCGCACTTGAGTTTCACGTGTCCTCCTTTATGTTGTGAAACCCTTACGTAGCCAGTTTTTTTCAAAAAGGGTTCGTAACATAAATTGGGGGCTCGTCCAGGATTTCGGATTACTTTAATTTTGTTTGATGAGCAGATAAAGATAGTGGTGCTGGGCGATCTCCGGGTAGGTAGAGTAAACCAGGGGGGCCGTGCTTTGCGCCGGTTCTCACTACGGTTTACTATTTATTGTTTTCTTTATTATTTTAGTTTGTTGTGTTTGGAGGTACTCCGGGGGGGAGGCTTGCCTCTCAACTGGTACCCTCTGAAGACTAGAGAGGTTTTAGTTAGTCTTGGTTAGGTAGGTTTAGGTCCGGAGTCGTTCGTAGCCTACTAATTTATTATGTTTGTGTTTTTGCTCATCAATTTATTATGGCGTTATTTGATTTAAAGGAGTTCATAAGTCAACCTAGTGTTGCAGTGTTGGAAACATGTAGAAAGGACGATTTGTTCCTTATTGCTCGACATTTTGAAATACCTGTTTCGAAAACATTGCTTAAGAAAGACTTGAAAGCTTGTTTGTTAACTGGTTTAATTAATGTTGGGGTGTTGCCTTTGTTGGAGGATGTTCCTGAATCAGCAGAATCAGTTGCAGCTGTTATGGATGACGAGGAACAACCTCCGCTGCAGTCTTCGACTTCATTGCGTCCTCTCGCTGGCAATCCAATTACGCCGGATGCCGGTGGTGGGGCGAAGGTAGGACCACCTTTTTCTTTGCCTAAGTTTGAGCCTTTATCCCTCTCTACCAAAGAATCGCCTGTACATCAGGGAGGTGTGCGCTTGAAAGTACGTTTAGCTCGCTTACAGCTTGAGACGCAAGACAGAGCTCAAGCACGGAAGGATGAGTTGCACCATCAGCTTGAGTTGCACCGTATCGATGCGGAGATGAAAGTTAAAATGCGCCAGTTAGAGTTACAGTCTGTTCGAGATGATTCAAAAAGATTTAACAAATTTGCACGTGAAGATAGACCTAGTTCGGAGGTTGAAGCTGCTGTACTCGTGTCAAATATTCCTGTGATACCTACAGTTAACTCTTTACCTGTGGTAACTGATTCTCTTGATCATTCGACTTTTCGGGAGAAAGAGGTTGAAGCTTATTTTCAGGCATTTGAAAGAATAGCATCTGCGTTGAAGTGGCCAAGAGAGGTCTGGTCATTAATGTTACAATATAAGTTAACAGGGAAAGCGCAAGAAATTTGTGCATCTCTTCCGTTGGAGGAAAGTGTTCAATATGAGACCGTAAAAAATGCGATTCTCCGTGCTTATGAGTTAGTACCTGAACATTACCGGCAACGTTTTCGCTCAACGAAAAAATCCGCTTCTCAGACATATGTCGAATTTGCCCGTGAGAAGGGTATACTTTTTGATCGATGGATAAAGGCGTGTAAAGTCGCGTATTATCAATCTTTGTGTGAACTTTTGCTCATTGAAGAGTTTAGAAATTGTGTTCCTGAGCGTACTGCTTTATATTTAAACGAACAAAAGGTTACTACTGTGCAGCAAGCAGCTGTTTTAGCAGACGAGTATGCACTTATTCATAAACCTGTGTTTTTAAAGCGTGCGAGTGAATTGGGTTACACTCCGCAAAGAGAGAATGAAGTTAATTCTTCTGATTTTAAAGTCAGGCCTGGTCCATCTAGCCCGAAAATGCGTAAAGAGTGTGACTATTGTCACAAGGTTGGACACATAATTGCTGAGTGTCGAATTTTAAAACGAAAGCATGAACGTCAGGATTTTCCCGCTCAACCTCGCGGTTCAGTTTTAGTGAAAACTGTGTCTCCACAGACCATGATTTCAGTAGCTCCTGATGAGTGTTTTCAGCCTTTCGTGTTTGACGGTTATGTATCACTGACTGGTCGTGTTGAGGACCAGAAGGCTGTGAAGATCCTACGTGATACGGGAGGATCTCAGTCTTTTATATTGGCTGACACTTTGCCTTTCTGTGCAGACTCCGAATGTGATACAAGCACTATCGTGCAGGGCATAGAAATGGGTTTCATCACTGTACCTATTCATCGCGTCTGGGTGACGTCTGAATTAGTTTCTGGATGTTTTAATGTAGCGGCTCGTTCTTCCCTACCTGTGAAAGGTATTAATTTTATCATGGGAAATGATCTTGCTGAGGGGAAAGTAATGCCAGTTGTACATGTTACTAATATTCCAGTTACTGATCAACAACCAGATGTACTCGCCCAACATTTTCCGAATGTTTTTGCTTCTAGTGCAGTTACGACGCGTGCTCAGACGAAAAATCTCGTTAAGGAGAATGAAGTGAGTCTAGGTGAGTCTATTTTTGCAGAGATGTTTGAGAAAAATGCCTTGACAGAGCAGATGGATGTTAATTTGTCCCAAGAATCTGTTTGTCCCGATCCTGACGTATTTTTGCCTATTTCGTGCGATGTTCTCACTGCGGCTCAGCAAAGTGATCATACGTTAGAGAAATGTCGTTTAAGTGCTGACAGGAAAATGTTACCTTTGTACAACCATCAGTTCTATTGGAACAACACTGTGTTGATGCGTAGCTGGAATGCTCGGTTATCGAATGACGAAGATTCGGATGACTGGAACGTGGTCCATCAGATTGTGGTGCCCTTGAAGTTTCGACAGCATATTATAAGCTTGGCACATGATCATCCTTGGTCTGGGCATCTCGGTATAAATAAAACTTACCATCGGGTGCTCCAGCATTTCTTTTGGCCTGGGTTGAAAGCTGATGTGTCTCGATATTGTAAGTCTTGTCATACCTGTCAAGTAGTAGGAAAGCCCAATCAGATCGTGCCACCTGCTCCACTTCACCCTATTCCGGCTGTAGGAGAACCGTTTGAACGTGTCTTGGTAGATTGCGTCGGGCCGTTGCCGCGAACTAAATCCGGTTCTCAGTATATTTTAACGATTATGTGTGCTGTCACACGGTTTCCAGAAGCAATTCCGTTACGGAATATAACTGCCAAAAGTGTCACCAAAGCTCTGATAAAGTTTTTCACCACATTCGGATTGCCGAGAACTGTTCAAACAGATCAAGGTACTAATTTCTTGTCTAAAATCTTCCGAAATGTGCTGAAAGGTTTGAGTGTGTCACATCCAGTGCCTACCATCCTGAATCGCAGGGAGCACTGGAGAGGTGGCACCAGACGTTGAAATCTAGTCTGCGAAAATATTGCCTCGAGGCAGGGAATGAGTGGGATGAGGGAGTCCCTTTGGTTTTGTTTGCATTGCGTGAAGCGCGACAAGAGTCACTTGGGTTTAGTCCGTCGGAATTGGTCTTTGGACATAACGTACGGGGTCCTTTAAAAGTACTAAAAGATGAGTTTCTCTCTATTGGTACGACTGAGAAACGTAATGTGCTTGATTTCGTTACTCGTACCCGCGAACGATTGCGAAGTGCTTGTGCAGTCGCGAAAGAAGCTCTTTCTCTTTCGCAGAAGAAAATGAAGCGTTGTTTTGACAAACGCGCGGTTGTGCGTAATTTTACGCCTGGAGAAAAAGTATTAGTGTTGCTTCCTTTGCCCAGTTCTGCTTTAGCTGCACGATTTGCAGGTCCGTATGTGATTAAGAGCAAGCTAAGTGACACTGATTATATAATCCATACACCAGAACGACGACGGAAGACACGTTTGTGTCATGTAAATATGCTGAAAAAATATGTAGCCCGAATTGAGAAGACTGGTGAGGTGAATAGTTTGTCCCAGAGTGAGGCACAGCCGGTGTTAAATGTAGAACGGGTATCTCTGCTGTCCAGTACCATGGGTGCTGAGGATGTAGATGATGGGTTGAAAATGTCTATGGAGATGTTCAGCGGTGGTCATCTAAAGAATTCAGAGATTTTAAGAGTTTTACCATCTCGTCTGTCTTACTTATCTCGCGAAGAGCGTCAGGATGTGATTGACTTAGTAGAAACTTATCCTAACTTGTTTAGTGATGTTCCGTCTGGTACCTCTGTCATCCAGCATGATATTGAGGTGGGTAATGCAGGTCCAATAAAACAGCATGCGTATCGTTGTCCAGTAGGTAAACGAGAAATCATGAAATGTGAAGTGAATTATCTGGTTCAAAATGGTTTTGCCAAAAAGAGTAATAGCCCGTGGAGTTCACCGTGCATTTTAGTCCCTAAAGCGGACGGTTCGTTCCGTTTTTTTACTGATTTCCGCAAGGTGAATTCTGTTACTGTGCCGGATGCATTTCCGTTGCCTCGAGTAGAGGATTGTATTGACAATCTTAGCACTGCTCGGTACATTACGAAATTAGATCTTTTAAAAGGCTATTGGCAGGTGCCATTAACTGAACGTGCTTCTGATGTCTCCGCCTTTGTGACTCCCGACTCTTTCTTTCAATATACGCGTATGGCGTTCGGTCTTCGAAACGCACCTGCTACCTTTCAAAGGTTAATGTCTGCAGTATTAGGTGATGTTCCGAACTGTAACATTTATCTTGATGTCGTTATTTTTTCTTCCACGTGGACAGATCACATCTCTACTTTGCACAATGTTTTTAGCCGATTAGCCGATGCCTCGTTAACTTTAAATCTGACTAAGTGCGATTTTGCGAAAGCCTCCGTTACGTACTTGGGGAAACAGGTTGGAAACGGTCAAGTACGTCCGCTCGACGAAAAAGTGACCGCTATTCTTGCATACCCTGTGCCCACTACTAGGAGAGAGTTGCGACGATTTTTAGGCATGGCTGGCTATTACAGGTGTTTTTGTAAAAATTTCTCGACTGCTCCCTTGACGAAGATGTGTAGCTCTAAAATTTTTAATTGGACTGATGAATGTCAAACTGCATTTTTGTGTGGAAAGTCTCTTCTTTGCAGTGCTCCGGTGTTGTCTGCTCCTGACCTGGCTCGTCCGTTCAAGCTTGAAGTAGACACCAGCGCGACCGGAGTTGGAGCTGTCCTGCTTCAGATTGGTGCTGATGGCATCTCCCATCCAGTATCGTATTTCTCAGCTAAATTTAATCGTCACCAGTTGAATTATTCAACTATCGAAAAAGAGACTCTAGCTATGTTGCTTGCTTTGCAGCACTTTGATGTGTATGTGGGATACAGCTCTACTCCCATCATCGTCTACACGGACCATAATCCGTTGGTTTTTCTAAATAAAATGTACAATCATAACCAACGTTTGATGCGCTGGGCGCTTATAGCTCAATGTTATAATCTTGAGATCCACCACAAGAAAGGAACGGACAACGTCGTCGCAGATGCCCTTTCTCGGGGCTAGGTAAATGTATTTACTTTATGTGTGTTCTGTCATTTTTCTGTGGTTGTGATGTTCTTGTTTGCTTTTACTGTTCGTTTCGTCCAGAACCTGTCTAAGGAGACTGGTTCTTTCTTTAAGTGGGGGAGTGTTACGGTTCGTGTCTCGTGTTTCCCTCTACTTATGATGACGTCATGACTCTGTGTCTTTTTTTTGTGTGTCTGAGATTACTGATGGGTCTGCACCTGTGTATCATTATACACCTGCGCCTCGTTGGAGTCGTTGCTGATCCACTATAAGACGGACGCTGACGCGGAGTATGGCAGGAGAGAGGAAAACCAGCAAACAAGCATTTCTTTCGTGTGTCATTTCTTTTATTTACTTTACTTGGTTGATCGTCTTGTTAATGTTTGTTGCCTTCATATTGTCTGAAGTTTATTAGTTATATTTATTTGTGATACGTGTTTCTTGAGTTTTTGCGTGTTTGTAAGTAATAAATGTTAATGCAGCGCACTTGAGTTTCACGTGTCCTCCTTTATGTTGTGAAACACTTACGTAGCCAGTTTTTTTCAAAAAGGGTTCGTAACAGTGGAGTACAGTAGACGTTGAGTACAGTGGAGTACAGTAGAGGTAGAGTACAGTGGAGCACAGTAGAGGTAGAGTACAGTGGAGTACAGTAGAGGTAGAGTACAGTAGAGCACAGTAGAGGTAGAATACAGTGGAGTACAGTTGAGGTAGAGTACAGTGGAGTACAGTAGAGGTAGAGTACAGTGGAGTACAGAAGAGATAGAGTACAGTGGAGCACAGTAGAGGTAGAGTACAATGGAGCACAGTAGAGGTAGAGTACAGTGGAGCACAGTAGAGGTAGAGTACAGTGGAGTACAGTAGAGGTGGAGTACAGTGGAGTACAGTAGAGGTAGAGTACAGTGGAGCACAGTAGAGGTAGAGTACAGTGGAGTACAGTGGAGCACAGTAGAGGTGGAGTACAGTAGAGTACAGTAGAGGTAGAGTACAGTGGAGCACAGTAGAGGTAGAGTACAGTGGAGTACAGTGGAGTACAGTAGAGGTGGAGTACAGTAGAGTACAGTAGAGGTAGAGAACAGTACATTACAGTAGAGGTAGAGTACAGTGGAGTACAGTAGAGGTAGAGTACAGTAGAGCACAGTAGAGGTAGAATACAGTGGAGTACAGTAGAGGTAGAGTACAGTGGAGTACAGTAGAGGTAGAGTACAGTGTAGTACAGTAGAGGTAGAGTACAGTGGAGCACAGTAGAGGTAGAGTACAGTGGAGTACAGTAGAGGTAGAGTACAGTGGAGCACAGTAGAGGTAGAGTACAGTGGAGCACAGTAGAGGTAGAGTACAGTGGAGCACAGTAGAGGTAGAGTACAGTGGAGTACAGTAGACGTTGAGTACAGTGGAGTACAGTAGAGGTAGAGTACAGTGGAGCACAGTAGAGGTAGAGTACAGTGGAGTGACAGTAGAGGTAGAGTACAGTAGAGCACAGTAGAGGTAGAATACAGTGGAGCACAGTAGAGGTAGAGTACAGTGGAGCACAGTAGAGGTAGAGTACATTGGAGTACAGTAGAGGTAGTGTACAGTGGAATACAGTAGAGGTAGAGTACAGTGGAGCACAGTAGAGGTAGAGTACAGTGGAGTACAGTGGAGCACAGTAGAGGTGGAGTACAGTAGAGTACAGTAGAGGTAGAGTACAGTGGAGCACAGTAGAGGTAGAGTACAGTGGAGTACAGTGGAGTACAGTAGAGGTGGAGTACAGTAGAGTACAGTAGAGGTAGAGAACAGTACAGTACAGTAGAGGTAGAGTACAGTGGAGTACAGTAGAGGTAGAGTACAGTAGAGCACAGTAGAGGTAGAATACAGTGGAGTACAGAAGAGATAGAGTACAGTGGAGCACAGTAGAGGTAGAGTACAATGGAGCACAGTAGAGGTAGAGTACAGTGGAGCACAGTAGAGGTAGAGTACAGTGGAGTACAGTAGAGGTAGAGTACAGTGGAGTACAGTAGAGGTAGAGTACAGTGGAGCACAGTAGAGGTAGAGTACAGTGGAGTACAGTGGAGCACAGTAGAGGTGGAGTACAGTAGAGTACAGTGGAGGTAGAGAACAGTACAGTACAGTAGAGGTAGAGTACAGTGGAGTATAGTAGAGGTAGAGTACAGTAGAGCACAGTAGAGGTAGAATACAGTGGAGTACAGTAGAGGTAGAGTACAGTGGAGAACAGTAGAGGTAGAGTACAGTGTAGTACAGTAGAGGTAGAGAACAGTACAGTACAGTAGATGTAGAGTACAGTGGAGTACAGTAGAGGTAGAGTACAGTAGAGCACAGTAGAGGTAGAATACAGTGGAGTACAGTAGAGGTAGAGTACAGTGGAGTACAGTAGAGGTTGAGTACAGTGGAGTACAGTAGAGGTAGAGTACAGTGGAGCACAGTAGAGGTAGAGTACAGTGGAGTACAGTAGAGGTAGAGTACAGTGGAGCACAGTAGAGCTAGAGTACAGTGGAGTACAGTGGAGCACAGTAGAGGTGGAGTACAGTAGAGTAGAGTATAGGTTGAGTACAGCGGAGTACAGTAGAGATAGAGTAGAGTGGAGTAGAGTTGAGATAGAGTACAGTGGATTAGAGTAGATATAGAGTACAGTGGATTATAGTTGAGGTAGAGTACAGTGGAGCACATTAGAGGTAGAGTACAGTGGAGTATAGTTGAGGTAGACTACAGTGGAGTACAGTAGAGGTAGAGTACAGTGGAGCACAGTAGAGATAGTGTACAGTAGAGCAGAGTAGAGGTAGAGTACAGTGGAGTACAGTAGAGGTAGAGTACAGTGGAGCACTGTAGAGGTGGAGTACAGTGGAGTACAGTAGAGGTAGAGTACAGTGGAGCACAGTAGAGATAGAGTACAGTAGAGCACAGTAGAGGTAGAGTACAGTGGAGCACAGTAGAGGTAGAGTACAGTGGAGTATAGTGGAGGTAGAGTACTGTAGAGCACAGTAGAGATAGAGTACAGTAGAGCACAGTAGAGGTAGAGTACAGTAGAGCACAGTAGAGGAATAGTACAGTGTAGTACAGTAGAGATAGAGTACAGTGGAGTACAGTAGAGATAGAGTACAGTCGAACACAACAGAGATAAGTGCAGTGGAGTATAGTAGAGGTAGAGTACAGTGGAGTACAGTAGATGTAGAGTACAGTGGAGTACAGTAGAGGTAGAGTAGAGTACAGCACATTAGAGCTGTAGTAGAGTAGAGTACAGTAGAGGTAGAGTACAGTGGAGTGCAGTAGAAGTAGAGTACAGTGGAGCACAGTAGAGGTAGAGTAGAGTGGAGTACAGTAGAGGTAGAGTACATTGGAGTACAGTAGAGGTAGAGTACAGTGGAGTAGAGTAGAGATAGAGTACAGTGGAGCACAGCAGAGGTAGAGTACAGTGGATCACAGTCGAGATAGAGTACAGTGGAGTACAGTGGAGCACAGTAGAGGTATAGTTCAGTGGAGCACAGTAGAGATAGATTGCAGTGGAGTAGAGTAGAGATAGAGTACAGTGGAGTACAGTAGAGGTAGAGTACAGTGGAGCAGAGTAGAGGTAGAGTACAGTGGAGTACAGTAGATGTAGAGCACAGTAGAGCAGAGTAGAGGTAGAGTACAGTGGAGTACAGTAGAGGTAGAGTACAGTGGAGTAGAGTAGAGGTAGAGTACAGTGGAGTACAGTACAGGTAGAGTACAGTGGAGCACAGTAGAGGTAGAGTAAAGTGGAGTACAGTGGAGCACAGTAGAGGTGGAGTACAGTAGAGTACAGTAGAGGTAGAGTACAGTGGAGCACAGTAGAGGTAGAGTACAGTGGAGTACAGTGGAGTACAGTAGAGGTGGAGTACAGTAGAGTACAGTAGAGGTAAAGAACAGTACAGTACAGTAGAGGTAGAGTACAGTGGAGTACAGTAGAGGTAGAGTACAGTAGAGCACAGTAGAGGTAAAATACAGTGGAGTACAGTAGAGGTAGAGTACAGTGGAGCACAGTAGAGGTAGAGAACAGTACAGTACAGTAGAGGTAGAGTAGAGTGGAGTACAGTAGAGGTAGAGTACAGTAGAGCACAGTAGAGGTAGAATACAGTGGAGTACAGTAGAGGTAGAGTACAGTGGAGTACAGTAGAGGTAGAGTACAGTGGAGTACAGAAGAGATAGAGTACAGTGGAGCACAGTAGAGGTAGAGTACAGTGGAGCACAGTAGAGGTAGAGTACAGTGGAGCACAGTAGAGGTAGAGTACAGTGGAACACAGTAGAGGTAGACTACAGTGGAGTACAGTAGAGGTTGAGTACAGTGGAGTACAGTAGAGGTAGAGTACAGTGAAGCACAGTAGAGGTAGAGTACAGTGGAGTACAGTGGAGCACAGTAGAGGTGGAGTACAGTAGAGTAGAGTATAGGTTGAGTACAGTGGAGTACAGTAGAGATAGAGTAGAGTGGAGTAGAGTAGAGATAGAGTACAGTTGATTAGAGTAGAGATAGAGTACAGTGGAGTATAGTTGAGGTAGAGTACAGTGGAGTACAGTAGAGGTAGAGTACAGTGGAGTATAGTAGAGGTAGAGAACAGTACAGTACAGTAGAGGTAGAGTAGAGTGGAGTACAGTAGAGGTAGAGTACAGTAGAGCACAGTAGAGGTAGAATACAGTGGAGTACAGTAGAGGTAGAGTACAGTGGAGTACCGTAGAGGTAGAGTACAGTGGAGTACAGAAGAGATAGAGTACAGTGGAGCACAGTAGAGGTAGAGTACAGTGGAGCACAGTAGAGGTAGAGTACAGTGGAGCACAGTAGAGGTAGAGTACAGTGGAGTACAGTAGAGGTAGAGTATAGTGTAGTACAGTAGAGGTAGAGTACAGTGGAGCACAGTAGAGGTAGAGTACAGTGGAGTACAGTGGAGCACAGTAGAGGTGGAGTACAGTAGAGTACAGTAGAGGTAGAGTACAGTGGAGCACAGTAGAGGTAGAGTACAGTGGAGTACAGTGGAGTACAGTAGAGGTGGAGTACAGTAGAGTACAGTAGAGGTAGAGAACAGTGTAGTACAGTAGAGGTAGAGTACAGTGGAGCACAGTAGAGGTAGAGTACAGTGGAGTACAGTGGAGCACAGTAGAGGTGGAGTACAGTAGAGTACAGTAGAGGTAGAGTACAGTGGAGCACAGTAGAGGTAGAGTACAGTGGAGTACAGTGGAGTACAGTAGAGGTGGAGTACAGTAGAGTACAGTAGAGGTAGAGTACAGTGTAGTACAGTAGAGGTAGAGTACAGTGGAGCACAGTAGAGGTAGAGTACAGTGGAGTACAGTGGAGCACAGTAGAGGTGGAGTACAGTAGAGTACAGTAGAGGTAGAGTACAGTGGAGCACAGTAGAGGTAGAGTACAGTGGAGTTCAGTGGAGTACAGTAGAGGTGGAGTACAGTAGAGTACAGTAGAGGTAGAGAACAGTACAGTACAGTAGAGGTAGAGGACAGTGGAGTACAGTAGAGGTAGAGTACAGTGTAGTACAGTAGATGTAGAGAACAGTACAGTACAGTAGAGGTAGAGTACAGTGGAGTACAGTAGAGGTAGAGTACAGTAGAGCACAGTAGAGGTAGAATACAGTGGAGTACAGTAGAGGTAGAGTACAGTGGAGCACAGTAGAGGTAGAGTACAGTGGAGCACAGTAGAGGTAGAGTACAGTGGAGCACAGTAGAGGTAGAGTAGAGTGGAGTACAGTAGACGTTGAGTACAGTGGAGTACAGTAGAGGTAGAGTACAGTGGAGCACAGTAGAGGTAGAGTACAGTGGAGTACTTAGAGGTAGAGTACAGTGGAGCACAGTAGAGGTAGAGTACAGTGGAGCACAGTAGAGGTAGAGTACAGTGGAGCACAGTAGAGGTAGAGTACAGTGGAGTACAGTAGACGTTGAGTACAGTGGAGTACAGTAGAGGTAGAGTACAGTGGAGCACAGTAGAGGTAGAGTACAGTGGAGTACAGTAGAGGTAGAGTACACTAGAGCACAGTAGAGGTAGAATACAGTGGAGTACAGTAGAGGTAGAGTACAGTGGAGTACAGTAGAGGTAGAGTACAGTGGAGTACAGAAGAGATAGAGTACAGTGGAGCACAGTAGAGGTAGAGTACAATGGAGCACAGTAGAGGTAGAGTACAGTAGAGTACAGTAGAGGTAGAGTACAGTGGAGCACAGTAGAGGTAGAGTACAGTGGAGTACAGTAGAGGTGGAGTACAGTAGAGTACAGTAGAGGTAGAGTACAGTGGAGCACAGTAGAGGTAGAGTACAGTGGAGTACAGTGGAGTACAGTAGAGGTGGAGTACAGTAGAGTACAATAGAGGTAGAGAACAGTACAGTACAGTAGAGGTAGAGGACAGTGGAGTACAGTAGAGGTAGAGTACAGTAGAGCACAGTAGAGGTAGAATACAGTGGAGTACAGTAGAGGTAGAGTACAGTGGAGTACAGTAGAGGTAGAGTACAGTGTAGTACAGTAGATGTAGAGAACAGTACAGTACAGTAGAGGTAGAGTACAGTGGAGTACAGTAGAGGTAGAGTACAGTAGAGCACAGTAGAGGTAGAATACAGTGGAGTACAGTAGAGGTAGAGTACAGTGGAGCACAGTAGAGGTAGAGTACAGTGGAGCACAGTAGAGGTAGAGTACAGTGGAGTACAGTAGACGTTGAGTACAGTGGAGTACAGTAGAGGTAGAGTACAGTGGAGCACAGTAGAGGTAGAGTACAGTGGAGTACAGTAGAGGTAGAGTACAGTGGAGCACAGTAGAGGTAGAGTACAGTGGAGCACAGTAGAGGTAGAGTACAGTGGAGCACAGTAGAGGTAGAGTACACTGGAGTACAGTAGACGTTGAGTACAGTGGAGTACAGTAGAGGTAGAGTACAGTGGAGCACAGTAGAGGTAGAGTACAGTGGAGTACAGTAGAGGTAGAGTACACTAGAGCACAGTAGAGGTAGAATACAGTGGAGTACAGTAGAGGTAGAGTACAGTGGAGTACAGTAGAGGTAGAGTACAGTGGAGTACAGAAGAGATAGAGTACAGTGGAGCACAGTAGAGGTAGAGTACAATGGAGCACAGTAGAGGTAGAGTACAGTGGAGCACAATAGAGGTAGAGTACATTGGAGTACAGTAGAGGTAGAGTACAGTGGAATACAGTAGAGGTAGAGTACAGTGGAGCACAGTAGAGGTAGAGTACAGTGGAGTACAGTGGAGCACAGTAGAGGTGGAGTACAGTAGAGTACAGTAGAGGTAGAGTACAGTGGAGCACAGTAGAGGTAGAGTACAGTGGAGTACAGTGGAGTACAGTAGAGGTGGAGTACAGTAGAGTACAGTAGAGGTAGAGAACAGTGGAGTACAGTAGAGGTAGAGTACACTAGAGCACAGTAGAGGTAGAATACAGTGGAGTACAGTAGAGGTAGAGTACAGTGGAGTACAGTAGAGGTAGAGTACAGTGGAGTACAGAAGAGATAGAGTACAGTGGAGCACAGTAGAGGTAGAGTACAATGGAGCACAGTAGAGGTAGAGTACAGTAGAGTACAGTAGAGGTAGAGTACAGTGGAGCACAGTAGAGGTAGAGTACAGTGGAGTACAGTGGAGCACAGTAGAGGTGGAGTACAGTAGAGTACAGTAGAGGTAGAGTACAGTGGAGCACAGTAGAGGTAGAGTACAGTGGAGTACAGTGGAGTACAGTAGAGGTGGAGTACAGTAGAGTACAGTAGAGGTAGAGTACAGTGTAGTACAGTAGAGGTAGAGTACAGTGGAGCACAGTAGAGGTAGAGTACAGTGGAGTACAGTGGAGCACAGTAGAGGTGGAGTACAGTAGAGTACAGTAGAGGTAGAGTACAGTGGAGCACAGTAGAGGTAGAGTACAGTGGAGTTCAGTGGAGTACAGTAGAGGTGGAGTACAGTAGAGTACAGTAGAGGTAGAGAACAGTACAGTACAGTAGAGGTAGAGGACAGTGGAGTACAGTAGAGGTAGAGTACAGTGTAGTACAGTAGATGTAGAGAACAGTACAGTACAGTAGAGGTAGAGTACAGTGGAGTACAGTAGAGGTAGAGTACAGTAGAGCACAGTAGAGGTAGAATACAGTGGAGTACAGTAGAGGTAGAGTACAGTGGAGCACAGTAGAGGTAGAGTACAGTGGAGCACAGTAGAGGTAGAGTACAGTGGAGCACAGTAGAGGTAGAGTAGAGTGGAGTACAGTAGACGTTGAGTACAGTGGAGTACAGTAGAGGTAGAGTACAGTGGAGCACAGTAGAGGTAGAGTACAGTGGAGTACTTAGAGGTAGAGTACAGTGGAGCACAGTAGAGGTAGAGTACAGTGGAGCACAGTAGAGGTAGAGTACAGTGGAGCACAGTAGAGGTAGAGTACAGTGGAGTACAGTAGACGTTGAGTACAGTGGAGTACAGTAGAGGTAGAGTACAGTGGAGCACAGTAGAGGTAGAGTACAGTGGAGTACAGTAGAGGTAGAGTACACTAGAGCACAGTAGAGGTAGAATACAGTGGAGTACAGTAGAGGTAGAGTACAGTGGAGTACAGTAGAGGTAGAGTACAGTGGAGTACAGAAGAGATAGAGTACAGTGGAGCACAGTAGAGGTAGAGTACAATGGAGCACAGTAGAGGTAGAGTACAGTAGAGTACAGTAGAGGTAGAGTACAGTGGAGCACAGTAGAGGTAGAGTACAGTGGAGTACAGTAGAGGTGGAGTACAGTAGAGTACAGTAGAGGTAGAGTACAGTGGAGCACAGTAGAGGTAGAGTACAGTGGAGTACAGTGGAGTACAGTAGAGGTGGAGTACAGTAGAGTACAATAGAGGTAGAGAACAGTACAGTACAGTAGAGGTAGAGGACAGTGGAGTACAGTAGAGGTAGAGTACAGTAGAGCACAGTAGAGGTAGAATACAGTGGAGTACAGTAGAGGTAGAGTACAGTGGAGTACAGTAGAGGTAGAGTACAGTGTAGTACAGTAGATGTAGAGAACAGTACAGTACAGTAGAGGTAGAGTACAGTGGAGTACAGTAGAGGTAGAGTACAGTAGAGCACAGTAGAGGTAGAATACAGTGGAGTACAGTAGAGGTAGAGTACAGTGGAGCACAGTAGAGGTAGAGTACAGTGGAGCACAGTAGAGGTAGAGTACAGTGGAGTACAGTAGACGTTGAGTACAGTGGAGTACAGTAGAGGTAGAGTACAGTGGAGCACAGTAGAGGTAGAGTACAGTGGAGTACAGTAGAGGTAGAGTACAGTGGAGCACAGTAGAGGTAGAGTACAGTGGAGCACAGTAGAGGTAGAGTACAGTGGAGCACAGTAGAGGTAGAGTACACTGGAGTACAGTAGACGTTGAGTACAGTGGAGTACAGTAGAGGTAGAGTACAGTGGAGCACAGTAGAGGTAGAGTACAGTGGAGTACAGTAGAGGTAGAGTACACTAGAGCACAGTAGAGGTAGAATACAGTGGAGTACAGTAGAGGTAGAGTACAGTGGAGTACAGTAGAGGTAGAGTACAGTGGAGTACAGAAGAGATAGAGTACAGTGGAGCACAGTAGAGGTAGAGTACAATGGAGCACAGTAGAGGTAGAGTACAGTGGAGCACAATAGAGGTAGAGTACATTGGAGTACAGTAGAGGTAGAGTACAGTGGAATACAGTAGAGGTAGAGTACAGTGGAGCACAGTAGAGGTAGAGTACAGTGGAGTACAGTGGAGCACAGTAGAGGTGGAGTACAGTAGAGTACAGTAGAGGTAGAGTACAGTGGAGCACAGTAGAGGTAGAGTACAGTGGAGTACAGTGGAGTACAGTAGAGGTGGAGTACAGTAGAGTACAGTAGAGGTAGAGAACAGTGGAGTACAGTAGAGGTAGAGTACACTAGAGCACAGTAGAGGTAGAATACAGTGGAGTACAGTAGAGGTAGAGTACAGTGGAGTACAGTAGAGGTAGAGTACAGTGGAGTACAGAAGAGATAGAGTACAGTGGAGCACAGTAGAGGTAGAGTACAATGGAGCACAGTAGAGGTAGAGTACAGTAGAGTACAGTAGAGGTAGAGTACAGTGGAGCACAGTAGAGGTAGAGTACAGTGGAGTACAGTAGAGGTGGAGTACAGTAGAGTACAGTAGAGGTAGAGTACAGTGGAGCACAGTAGAGGTAGAGTACAGTGGAGTACAGTGGAGTACAGTAGAGGTGGAGTACAGTAGAGTACAATAGAGGTAGAGGACAGTGGAGTACAGTAGAGGTAGAGTACAGTAGAGCACAGTAGAGGTAGAATACAGTGGAGTACAGTAGAGGTAGAGTACAGTGGAGTACAGTAGAGGTAGAGTACAGTGTAGTACAGTAGATGTAGAGAACAGTACAGTACAGTAGAGGTAGAGTACAGTGGAGTACAGTAGAGGTAGAGTACAGTAGAGCACAGTAGAGGTAGAATACAGTGGAGTACAGTAGAGGTAGAGTACAGTGGAGCACAGTAGAGGTAGAGTACAGTGGAGCACAGTAGAGGTAGAGTACAGTGGAGTACAGTAGACGTTGAGTACAGTGGAGTACAGTAGAGGTAGAGTACAGTGGAGCACAGTAGAGGTAGAGTACAGTGGAGTACAGTAGAGGTAGAGTACAGTGGAGCACAGTAGAGGTAGAGTACAGTGGAGCACAGTAGAGGTAGAGTACAGTGGAGCACAGTAGAGGTAGAGTACACTGGAGTACAGTAGACGTTGAGTACAGTGGAGTACAGTAGAGGTAGAGTACAGTGGAGCACAGTAGAGGTAGAGTACAGTGGAGTACAGTAGAGGTAGAGTACACTAGAGCACAGTAGAGGTAGAATACAGTGGAGTACAGTAGAGGTAGAGTACAGTGGAGTACAGTAGAGGTAGAGTACAGTGGAGTACAGAAGAGATAGAGTACAGTGGAGCACAGTAGAGGTAGAGTACAATGGAGCACAGTAGAGGTAGAGTACAGTGGAGCACAATAGAGGTAGAGTACATTGGAGTACAGTAGAGGTAGAGTACAGTGGAATACAGTAGAGGTAGAGTACAGTGGAGCACAGTAGAGGTAGAGTACAGTGGAGTACAGTGGAGCACAGTAGAGGTGGAGTACAGTAGAGTACAGTAGAGGTAGAGTACAGTGGAGCACAGTAGAGGTAGAGTACAGTGGAGTACAGTGGAGTACAGTAGAGGTGGAGTACAGTAGAGTACAGTAGAGGTAGAGAACAGTACAGTACAGTAGAGGTAGAGTACAGTGGAGTACAGTAGAGGTAGAGTACAGTAGAGCACAGTAGAGGGAGAATACAGTAGAGTACAGAAGAGATAGAGTACAGTGGAGCACAGTAGAGGTAGAGTACAATGGAGCACAGTAGAGGTAGAGTACAGTGGAGCACAGTAGAGGTAGAGTACAGTGGAGTACAGTAGAGGTAGAGTACAGTGGAGTACAGTAGAGGTAGAGTACAGTGGAGCACAGTAGAGGTAGAGTACAGTGGAGTAGAGTGGAGCACAGTAGAGGTGGAGTACAGTAGAGTACAGTGGAGGTAGAGTACAGTGGAGTACACTGGAGTACAGTAGAGGTGGAGTACAGTAGAGTACAGTAGAGGTAGAAAACAGTACAGTACAGTAGAGGTAGAGTACAGTGGAGTACAGTAGAGGTAGAGTACAGTGGAGCACAGTAGAGGTAGAGTACAGTGGAGTACAGTAGAGGTGGAGTACAGTGGAGTACAGTAGAGGTAGAGTACAGTGGAGAACAGTAGAGGTAGACTACAGTGGAGTACAGTGGAGCACAGTAGAGGTGGAGTACTGTAGAGTACAGTAGAGGTAGAGTACAGTGGAGCACAGTAGAGGTAGAGTACAGTGGAGTACAGTGGAGTACAGTAGAGGTGGAGTACAGTAGAGTACAGTAGAGGTAGAGAACAGTACATTACAGTAGAGGTAAAGTACAGTGGAGTACAGTAGAGGTAGAGTACAGTAGAGCACAGTAGAGGTAGAATACAGTGGAGTAGAGTAGAGGTAGAGTACAGTGGAGTACAGTAGAGATAGAGTACAGTGTAGTACAGTAAAGGTAGAGTACAGTGGAGCACAGTAGAGGTAGAGTACAGTGGAGTACAGTAGAGGTAGAGTACAGTTGAGCACAGTAGAGGTAGAGTACAGTGGAGCACAGTAGAGGTAGAGTACAGTGTAGTACAGTAGATGTAGAGAACAGTACAGTACAGTAGAGGTAGAGTACAGTGGAGTACAGTAGAGGTAGAGTACAGTAGAGCACAGTAGAGGTAGAATACAGTGGAGTACAGTAGAGGTAGAGTACAGTGGAGCACAGTAGAGGTAGAGTACAGTGGAGCACAGTAGAGGTAGAGTACAGTGGAGCACAGTAGAGGTAGAGTACAGTGGAGTACAGTAGACGTTGAGTACAGTGGAGTACAGTAGAGGTAGAGTACAGTGGAGCACAGTAGAGGTAGAGTAGAGTGGAGTACAGTAGAGGTAGAGTACAGTGGAGCACAGTAGAGGTAGAGTACAGTGGAGCACAGTAGAGGTAGAGTACAGTGGAGCACAGTAGAGGTAGAGTACAGTGGAGTACAGTAGACGTTGAGTACAGTGGAGTACAGTAGAGGTAGAGTACAGTGGAGCACAGTAGAGGTAGAGTACAGTGGAGTACAGTAGAGGTAGAGTACACTAGAGCACAGTAGAGGTAGAATACAGTGGAGTACAGTAGAGGTAGAGTACAGTGGAGTACAGTAGAGGTAGAGTACAGTGGAGTACAGAAGAGATAGAGTACAGTGGAGCACAGTAGAGGTAGAGTACAATGGAGCACAGTAGAGGTAGAGTACAGTAGAGTACAGTAGAGGTAGAGTACAGTGGAGCACAGTAGAGGTAGAGTACAGTGGAGTACAGTAGAGGTGGAGTACAGTAGAGTACAGTAGAGGTAGAGTACAGTGGAGCACAGTAGAGGTAGAGTACAGTGGAGTACAGTGGAGTACAGTAGAGGTGGAGTACAGTAGAGTACAATAGAGGTAGAGAACAGTACAGTACAGTAGAGGTAGAGGACAGTGGAGTACAGTAGAGGTAGAGTACAGTAGAGCACAGTAGAGGTAGAATACAGTGGAGTACAGTAGAGGTAGAGTACAGTGGAGTACAGTAGAGGTAGAGTACAGTGTAGTACAGTAGATGTAGAGAACAGTACAGTACAGTAGAGGTAGAGTACAGTGGAGTACAGTAGAGGTAGAGTACAGTAGAGCACAGTAGAGGTAGAATACAGTGGAGTACAGTAGAGGTAGAGTACAGTGGAGCACAGTAGAGGTAGAGTACAGTGGAGCACAGTAGAGGTAGATTACAGTGGAGCACAGTAGAGGTAGAGTACAGTGGAGTACAGTAGACGTTGAGTACAGTGGAGTACAGTAGAGGTAGAGTACAGTGGAGCACAGTAGAGGTAGAGTACAGTGGAGTACAGTAGAGGTAGAGTACAGTGGAGCACAGTAGAGGTAGAGTACAGTGGAGCACAGTAGAGGTAGAGTACAGTGGAGCACAGTAGAGGTAGAGTACAGTGGAGTACAGTAGACGTTGAGTACAGTGGAGTACAGTAGAGGTAGAGTACAGTGGAGCACAGTAGAGGTAGAGTACAGTGGAGTACAGTAGAGGTAGAGTACACTAGAGCACAGTAGAGGTAGAATACAGTGGAGTACAGTAGAGGTAGAGTACAGTGGAGTACAGTAGAGGTAGAGTACAGTGGAGTACAGAAGAGATAGAGTACAGTGGAGCACAGTAGAGGTAGAGTACAATGGAGCACAGTAGAGGTAGAGTACAGTGGAGCACAGTAGAGGTAGAGTACAGTGGAGTACAGTAGAGGTAGAGTATAGTGTAGTACAGTAGAGGTAGAGTACAGTGGAGCACAGTAGAGGTAGAGTACAGTGGAGTACAGTGGAGCACAGTAGAGGTAGAGTACAGTGGAGTACAGTAGAGGTAGAGTACAGTGGAGTACAGAAGAGATAGAGTACAGTGGAGCACAGTAGAGGTAGAGTACAATGGAGCACAGTAGAGGTAGAGTACAGTGGAGCACAGTAGAGGTAGAGTACAGTGGAGTACAGTAGAGGTAGAGTATAGTGTAGTACAGTAGAGGTAGAGTACAGTGGAGCACAGTAGAGGTAGAGTACAGTGGAGTACAGTAGAGGTAGAGTACAGTGGAGCACAGTAGAGGTAGAGTACAGTGGAGCACAGTAGAGGTAGAGTACAGTGGAGCACAGTAGAGGTAGAGTACACTGGAGTACAGTAGACGTTGAGTACAGTGGAGTACAGTAGAGGTAGAGTACAGTGGAGCACAGTAGAGGTAGAGTACAGTGGAGTACAGTAGACGTTGAGTACAGTGGAGTACAGTAGAGGTAGAGTACAGTGGAGCACAGTAGAGGTAGAGTACAGTGGAGTACAGTAGAGGTAGAGTACAGTGGAGCACAGTAGAGGTAGAGTACAGTGGAGCACAGTAGAGGTAGAGTACAGTGGAGCACAGTAGAGGTAGAGTACACTGGAGTACAGTAGACGTTGAGTACAGTGGAGTACAGTAGAGGTAGAGTACAGTGGAGCACAGTAGAGGTAGAGTACAGTGGAGTACAGTAGAGGTAGAGTACACTAGAGCACAGTAGAGGTAGAATACAGTGGAGTACAGTAGAGGTAGAGTACAGTGGAGTACAGTAGAGGTAGAGTACAGTGGAGTACAGAAGAGATAGAGTACAGTGGAGCACAGTAGAGGTAGAGTACAATGGAGCACAGTAGAGGTAGAGTACAGTGGAGCACAATAGAGGTAGAGTACATTGGAGTACAGTAGAGGTAGAGTACAGTGGAATACAGTAGAGGTAGAGTACAGTGGAGCACAGTAGAGGTAGAGTACAGTGGAGTACAGTGGAGCACAGTAGAGGTGGAGTACAGTAGAGTACAGTAGAGGTAGAGTACAGTGGAGCACAGTAGAGGTAGAGTACAGTGGAGTACAGTGGAGTACAGTAGAGGTGGAGTACAGTAGAGTACAGTAGAGGTAGAGAACAGTACAGTACAGTAGAGGTAGAGTACAGTGGAGTACAGTAGAGGTAGAGTACAGTAGAGCACAGTAGAGGGAGAATACAGTAGAGTACAGAAGAGATAGAGTACAGTGGAGCACAGTAGAGGTAGAGTACAATGGAGCACAGTAGAGGTAGAGTACAGTGGAGCACAGTAGAGGTAGAGTACAGTGGAGTACAGTAGAGGTAGAGTACAGTGGAGTACAGTAGAGGTAGAGTACAGTGGAGCACAGTAGAGGTAGAGTACAGTGGAGTAGAGTGGAGCACAGTAGAGGTGGAGTACAGTAGAGTACAGTGGAGGTAGAGTACAGTGGAGTACACTGGAGTACAGTAGAGGTGGAGTACAGTAGAGTACAGTAGAGGTAGAAAACAGTACAGTACAGTAGAGGTAGAGTACAGTGGAGTACAGTAGAGGTAGAGTACAGTGGAGCACAGTAGAGGTAGAGTACAGTGGAGTACAGTAGAGGTGGAGTACAGTGGAGTACAGTAGAGGTAGAGTACAGTGGAGAACAGTAGAGGTAGACTACAGTGGAGTACAGTGGAGCACAGTAGAGGTGGAGTACTGTAGAGTACAGTAGAGGTAGAGTACAGTGGAGCACAGTAGAGGTAGAGTACAGTGGAGTACAGTGGAGTACAGTAGAGGTGGAGTACAGTAGAGTACAGTAGAGGTAGAGAACAGTACATTACAGTAGAGGTAAAGTACAGTGGAGTACAGTAGAGGTAGAGTACAGTAGAGCACAGTAGAGGTAGAATACAGTGGAGTAGAGTAGAGGTAGAGTACAGTGGAGTACAGTAGAGATAGAGTACAGTGTAGTACAGTAAAGGTAGAGTACAGTGGAGCACAGTAGAGGTAGAGTACAGTGGAGTACAGTAGAGGTAGAGTACAGTTGAGCACAGTAGAGGTAGAGTACAGTGGAGCACAGTAGAGGTAGAGTACAGTGTAGTACAGTAGATGTAGAGAACAGTACAGTACAGTAGAGGTAGAGTACAGTGGAGTACAGTAGAGGTAGAGTACAGTAGAGCACAGTAGAGGTAGAATACAGTGGAGTACAGTAGAGGTAGAGTACAGTGGAGCACAGTAGAGGTAGAGTACAGTGGAGCACAGTAGAGGTAGAGTACAGTGGAGCACAGTAGAGGTAGAGTACAGTGGAGTACAGTAGACGTTGAGTACAGTGGAGTACAGTAGAGGTAGAGTACAGTGGAGCACAGTAGAGGTAGAGTAGAGTGGAGTACAGTAGAGGTAGAGTACAGTGGAGCACAGTAGAGGTAGAGTACAGTGGAGCACAGTAGAGGTAGAGTACAGTGGAGCACAGTAGAGGTAGAGTACAGTGGAGTACAGTAGACGTTGAGTACAGTGGAGTACAGTAGAGGTAGAGTACAGTGGAGCACAGTAGAGGTAGAGTACAGTGGAGTACAGTAGAGGTAGAGTACACTAGAGCACAGTAGAGGTAGAATACAGTGGAGTACAGTAGAGGTAGAGTACAGTGGAGTACAGTAGAGGTAGAGTACAGTGGAGTACAGAAGAGATAGAGTACAGTGGAGCACAGTAGAGGTAGAGTACAATGGAGCACAGTAGAGGTAGAGTACAGTAGAGTACAGTAGAGGTAGAGTACAGTGGAGCACAGTAGAGGTAGAGTACAGTGGAGTACAGTAGAGGTGGAGTACAGTAGAGTACAGTAGAGGTAGAGTACAGTGGAGCACAGTAGAGGTAGAGTACAGTGGAGTACAGTGGAGTACAGTAGAGGTGGAGTACAGTAGAGTACAATAGAGGTAGAGAACAGTACAGTACAGTAGAGGTAGAGGACAGTGGAGTACAGTAGAGGTAGAGTACAGTAGAGCACAGTAGAGGTAGAATACAGTGGAGTACAGTAGAGGTAGAGTACAGTGGAGTACAGTAGAGGTAGAGTACAGTGTAGTACAGTAGATGTAGAGAACAGTACAGTACAGTAGAGGTAGAGTACAGTGGAGTACAGTAGAGGTAGAGTACAGTAGAGCACAGTAGAGGTAGAATACAGTGGAGTACAGTAGAGGTAGAGTACAGTGGAGCACAGTAGAGGTAGAGTACAGTGGAGCACAGTAGAGGTAGATTACAGTGGAGCACAGTAGAGGTAGAGTACAGTGGAGTACAGTAGACGTTGAGTACAGTGGAGTACAGTAGAGGTAGAGTACAGTGGAGCACAGTAGAGGTAGAGTACAGTGGAGTACAGTAGAGGTAGAGTACAGTGGAGCACAGTAGAGGTAGAGTACAGTGGAGCACAGTAGAGGTAGAGTACAGTGGAGCACAGTAGAGGTAGAGTACAGTGGAGTACAGTAGACGTTGAGTACAGTGGAGTACAGTAGAGGTAGAGTACAGTGGAGCACAGTAGAGGTAGAGTACAGTGGAGTACAGTAGAGGTAGAGTACACTAGAGCACAGTAGAGGTAGAATACAGTGGAGTACAGTAGAGGTAGAGTACAGTGGAGTACAGTAGAGGTAGAGTACAGTGGAGTACAGAAGAGATAGAGTACAGTGGAGCACAGTAGAGGTAGAGTACAATGGAGCACAGTAGAGGTAGAGTACAGTGGAGCACAGTAGAGGTAGAGTACAGTGGAGTACAGTAGATGTAGAGTACAGTGGAATACAGTAGAGGTAGAGTACAGTGGAGCACAGTAGAGGTAGAGTACAGTGGAGTACAGTGGAGCACAGTAGAGGTGGAGTACAGTAGAGTACAGTAGAGTTAGAGTACAGTGGAGCACAGTAGAGGTAGAGTACAGTGGAGCACAGTAGAGGTAGAGTACAGTGGAGTACAGTGGAGCACAGTAGAGGTGGAGTACAGTAGAGTACAGTAGAGGTAGAGTACAGTGGAGCACAGTAGAGGTAGAGTACAGTGGAGTACAGTGGAGTACAGTAGAGGTGGAGTACAGTAGAGTACAGTAGAGGTAGAGAACAGTACAGTACAGTAGAGGTAGAGTACAGTGGAGTACAGTAGAGGTAGAGTACAGTAGAGCACAGTAGAGGGAGAATACAGTAGAGTACAGAAGAGATAGAGTACAGTGGAGCACAGTAGAGGTAGAGTACAATGGAGCACAGTAGAGGTAGAGTACAGTGGAGCACAGTAGAGGTAGAGTACAGTGGAGTACAGTAGAGGTAGAGTACAGTGGAGTACAGTAGAGGTAGAGTACAGTGGAGCACAGTAGAGGTAGAGTACAGTGGAGTAGAGTGGAGCACAGTAGAGGTGGAGTACAGTAGAGTACAGTGGAGGTAGAGTACAGTGGAGTACACTGGAGTACAGTAGAGGTGGAGTACAGTAGAGTACAGTAGAGGTAGAAAACAGTACAGTACAGTAGAGGTAGAGTACAGTGGAGTACAGTAGAGGTAGAGTACAGTGGAGCACAGTAGAGGTAGAGTACAGTGGAGTACAGTAGAGGTGGAGTACAGTGGAGTACAGTAGAGGTAGAGTACAGTGGAGAACAGTAGAGGTAGACTACAGTGGAGTACAGTGGAGCACAGTAGAGGTGGAGTACTGTAGAGTACAGTAGAGGTAGAGTACAGTGGAGCACAGTAGAGGTAGAGTACAGTGGAGTACAGTGGAGTACAGTAGAGGTGGAGTACAGTAGAGTACAGTAGAGGTAGAGAACAGTACATTACAGTAGAGGTAAAGTACAGTGGAGTACAGTAGAGGTAGAGTACAGTAGAGCACAGTAGAGGTAGAATACAGTGGAGTAGAGTAGAGGTAGAGTACAGTGGAGTACAGTAGAGATAGAGTACAGTGTAGTACAGTAAAGGTAGAGTACAGTGGAGCACAGTAGAGGTAGAGTACAGTGGAGTACAGTAGAGGTAGAGTACAGTTGAGCACAGTAGAGGTAGAGTACAGTGGAGCACAGTAGAGGTAGAGTACAGTGTAGTACAGTAGATGTAGAGAACAGTACAGTACAGTAGAGGTAGAGTACAGTGGAGTACAGTAGAGGTAGAGTACAGTAGAGCACAGTAGAGGTAGAATACAGTGGAGTACAGTAGAGGTAGAGTACAGTGGAGCACAGTAGAGGTAGAGTACAGTGGAGCACAGTAGAGGTAGAGTACAGTGGAGCACAGTAGAGGTAGAGTACAGTGGAGTACAGTAGACGTTGAGTACAGTGGAGTACAGTAGAGGTAGAGTACAGTGGAGCACAGTAGAGGTAGAGTAGAGTGGAGTACAGTAGAGGTAGAGTACAGTGGAGCACAGTAGAGGTAGAGTACAGTGGAGCACAGTAGAGGTAGAGTACAGTGGAGCACAGTAGAGGTAGAGTACAGTGGAGTACAGTAGACGTTGAGTACAGTGGAGTACAGTAGAGGTAGAGTACAGTGGAGCACAGTAGAGGTAGAGTACAGTGGAGTACAGTAGAGGTAGAGTACACTAGAGCACAGTAGAGGTAGAATACAGTGGAGTACAGTAGAGGTAGAGTACAGTGGAGTACAGTAGAGGTAGAGTACAGTGGAGTACAGAAGAGATAGAGTACAGTGGAGCACAGTAGAGGTAGAGTACAATGGAGCACAGTAGAGGTAGAGTACAGTAGAGTACAGTAGAGGTAGAGTACAGTGGAGCACAGTAGAGGTAGAGTACAGTGGAGTACAGTAGAGGTGGAGTACAGTAGAGTACAGTAGAGGTAGAGTACAGTGGAGCACAGTAGAGGTAGAGTACAGTGGAGTACAGTGGAGTACAGTAGAGGTGGAGTACAGTAGAGTACAATAGAGGTAGAGAACAGTACAGTACAGTAGAGGTAGAGGACAGTGGAGTACAGTAGAGGTAGAGTACAGTAGAGCACAGTAGAGGTAGAATACAGTGGAGTACAGTAGAGGTAGAGTACAGTGGAGTACAGTAGAGGTAGAGTACAGTGTAGTACAGTAGATGTAGAGAACAGTACAGTACAGTAGAGGTAGAGTACAGTGGAGTACAGTAGAGGTAGAGTACAGTAGAGCACAGTAGAGGTAGAATACAGTGGAGTACAGTAGAGGTAGAGTACAGTGGAGCACAGTAGAGGTAGAGTACAGTGGAGCACAGTAGAGGTAGATTACAGTGGAGCACAGTAGAGGTAGAGTACAGTGGAGTACAGTAGACGTTGAGTACAGTGGAGTACAGTAGAGGTAGAGTACAGTGGAGCACAGTAGAGGTAGAGTACAGTGGAGTACAGTAGAGGTAGAGTACAGTGGAGCACAGTAGAGGTAGAGTACAGTGGAGCACAGTAGAGGTAGAGTACAGTGGAGCACAGTAGAGGTAGAGTACAGTGGAGTACAGTAGACGTTGAGTACAGTGGAGTACAGTAGAGGTAGAGTACAGTGGAGCACAGTAGAGGTAGAGTACAGTGGAGTACAGTAGAGGTAGAGTACACTAGAGCACAGTAGAGGTAGAATACAGTGGAGTACAGTAGAGGTAGAGTACAGTGGAGTACAGTAGAGGTAGAGTACAGTGGAGTACAGAAGAGATAGAGTACAGTGGAGCACAGTAGAGGTAGAGTACAATGGAGCACAGTAGAGGTAGAGTACAGTGGAGCACAGTAGAGGTAGAGTACAGTGGAGTACAGTAGAGGTAGAGTATAGTGTAGTACAGTAGAGGTAGAGTACAGTGGAGCACAGTAGAGGTAGAGTACAGTGGAGTACAGTGGAGCACAGTAGAGGTAGAGTACAGTGGAGTACAGTAGAGGTAGAGTACAGTGGAGTACAGAAGAGATAGAGTACAGTGGAGCACAGTAGAGGTAGAGTACAATGGAGCACAGTAGAGGTAGAGTACAGTGGAGCACAGTAGAGGTAGAGTACAGTGGAGTACAGTAGAGGTAGAGTATAGTGTAGTACAGTAGAGGTAGAGTACAGTGGAGCACAGTAGAGGTAGAGTACAGTGGAGTACAGTAGAGGTAGAGTACAGTGGAGCACAGTAGAGGTAGAGTACAGTGGAGCACAGTAGAGGTAGAGTACAGTGGAGCACAGTAGAGGTAGAGTACACTGGAGTACAGTAGACGTTGAGTACAGTGGAGTACAGTAGAGGTAGAGTACAGTGGAGCACAGTAGAGGTAGAGTACAGTGGAGTACAGTAGACGTTGAGTACAGTGGAGTACAGTAGAGGTAGAGTACAGTGGAGCACAGTAGAGGTAGAGTACAGTGGAGTACAGTAGAGGTAGAGTACAGTGGAGCACAGTAGAGGTAGAGTACAGTGGAGCACAGTAGAGGTAGAGTACAGTGGAGCACAGTAGAGGTAGAGTACACTGGAGTACAGTAGACGTTGAGTACAGTGGAGTACAGTAGAGGTAGAGTACAGTGGAGCACAGTAGAGGTAGAGTACAGTGGAGTACAGTAGAGGTAGAGTACACTAGAGCACAGTAGAGGTAGAATACAGTGGAGTACAGTAGAGGTAGAGTACAGTGGAGTACAGTAGAGGTAGAGTACAGTGGAGTACAGAAGAGATAGAGTACAGTGGAGCACAGTAGAGGTAGAGTACAATGGAGCACAGTAGAGGTAGAGTACAGTGGAGCACAATAGAGGTAGAGTACATTGGAGTACAGTAGAGGTAGAGTACAGTGGAATACAGTAGAGGTAGAGTACAGTGGAGCACAGTAGAGGTAGAGTACAGTGGAGTACAGTGGAGCACAGTAGAGGTGGAGTACAGTAGAGTACAGTAGAGGTAGAGTACAGTGGAGCACAGTAGAGGTAGAGTACAGTGGAGTACAGTGGAGTACAGTAGAGGTGGAGTACAGTAGAGTACAGTAGAGGTAGAGAACAGTACAGTACAGTAGAGGTAGAGTACAGTGGAGTACAGTAGAGGTAGAGTACAGTAGAGCACAGTAGAGGGAGAATACAGTAGAGTACAGAAGAGATAGAGTACAGTGGAGCACAGTAGAGGTAGAGTACAATGGAGCACAGTAGAGGTAGAGTACAGTGGAGCACAGTAGAGGTAGAGTACAGTGGAGTACAGTAGAGGTAGAGTACAGTGGAGTACAGTAGAGGTAGAGTACAGTGGAGCACAGTAGAGGTAGAGTACAGTGGAGTAGAGTGGAGCACAGTAGAGGTGGAGTACAGTAGAGTACAGTGGAGGTAGAGTACAGTGGAGTACACTGGAGTACAGTAGAGGTGGAGTACAGTAGAGTACAGTAGAGGTAGAAAACAGTACAGTACAGTAGAGGTAGAGTACAGTGGAGTACAGTAGAGGTAGAGTACAGTGGAGCACAGTAGAGGTAGAGTACAGTGGAGTACAGTAGAGGTGGAGTACAGTGGAGTACAGTAGAGGTAGAGTACAGTGGAGAACAGTAGAGGTAGACTACAGTGGAGTACAGTGGAGCACAGTAGAGGTGGAGTACTGTAGAGTACAGTAGAGGTAGAGTACAGTGGAGCACAGTAGAGGTAGAGTACAGTGGAGTACAGTGGAGTACAGTAGAGGTGGAGTACAGTAGAGTACAGTAGAGGTAGAGAACAGTACATTACAGTAGAGGTAAAGTACAGTGGAGTACAGTAGAGGTAGAGTACAGTAGAGCACAGTAGAGGTAGAATACAGTGGAGTAGAGTAGAGGTAGAGTACAGTGGAGTACAGTAGAGATAGAGTACAGTGTAGTACAGTAAAGGTAGAGTACAGTGGAGCACAGTAGAGGTAGAGTACAGTGGAGTACAGTAGAGGTAGAGTACAGTTGAGCACAGTAGAGGTAGAGTACAGTGGAGCACAGTAGAGGTAGAGTACAGTGTAGTACAGTAGATGTAGAGAACAGTACAGTACAGTAGAGGTAGAGTACAGTGGAGTACAGTAGAGGTAGAGTACAGTAGAGCACAGTAGAGGTAGAATACAGTGGAGTACAGTAGAGGTAGAGTACAGTGGAGCACAGTAGAGGTAGAGTACAGTGGAGCACAGTAGAGGTAGAGTACAGTGGAGCACAGTAGAGGTAGAGTACAGTGGAGTACAGTAGACGTTGAGTACAGTGGAGTACAGTAGAGGTAGAGTACAGTGGAGCACAGTAGAGGTAGAGTAGAGTGGAGTACAGTAGAGGTAGAGTACAGTGGAGCACAGTAGAGGTAGAGTACAGTGGAGCACAGTAGAGGTAGAGTACAGTGGAGCACAGTAGAGGTAGAGTACAGTGGAGTACAGTAGACGTTGAGTACAGTGGAGTACAGTAGAGGTAGAGTACAGTGGAGCACAGTAGAGGTAGAGTACAGTGGAGTACAGTAGAGGTAGAGTACACTAGAGCACAGTAGAGGTAGAATACAGTGGAGTACAGTAGAGGTAGAGTACAGTGGAGTACAGTAGAGGTAGAGTACAGTGGAGTACAGAAGAGATAGAGTACAGTGGAGCACAGTAGAGGTAGAGTACAATGGAGCACAGTAGAGGTAGAGTACAGTAGAGTACAGTAGAGGTAGAGTACAGTGGAGCACAGTAGAGGTAGAGTACAGTGGAGTACAGTAGAGGTGGAGTACAGTAGAGTACAGTAGAGGTAGAGTACAGTGGAGCACAGTAGAGGTAGAGTACAGTGGAGTACAGTGGAGTACAGTAGAGGTGGAGTACAGTAGAGTACAATAGAGGTAGAGAACAGTACAGTACAGTAGAGGTAGAGGACAGTGGAGTACAGTAGAGGTAGAGTACAGTAGAGCACAGTAGAGGTAGAATACAGTGGAGTACAGTAGAGGTAGAGTACAGTGGAGTACAGTAGAGGTAGAGTACAGTGTAGTACAGTAGATGTAGAGAACAGTACAGTACAGTAGAGGTAGAGTACAGTGGAGTACAGTAGAGGTAGAGTACAGTAGAGCACAGTAGAGGTAGAATACAGTGGAGTACAGTAGAGGTAGAGTACAGTGGAGCACAGTAGAGGTAGAGTACAGTGGAGCACAGTAGAGGTAGATTACAGTGGAGCACAGTAGAGGTAGAGTACAGTGGAGTACAGTAGACGTTGAGTACAGTGGAGTACAGTAGAGGTAGAGTACAGTGGAGCACAGTAGAGGTAGAGTACAGTGGAGTACAGTAGAGGTAGAGTACAGTGGAGCACAGTAGAGGTAGAGTACAGTGGAGCACAGTAGAGGTAGAGTACAGTGGAGCACAGTAGAGGTAGAGTACAGTGGAGTACAGTAGACGTTGAGTACAGTGGAGTACAGTAGAGGTAGAGTACAGTGGAGCACAGTAGAGGTAGAGTACAGTGGAGTACAGTAGAGGTAGAGTACACTAGAGCACAGTAGAGGTAGAATACAGTGGAGTACAGTAGAGGTAGAGTACAGTGGAGTACAGTAGAGGTAGAGTACAGTGGAGTACAGAAGAGATAGAGTACAGTGGAGCACAGTAGAGGTAGAGTACAATGGAGCACAGTAGAGGTAGAGTACAGTGGAGCACAGTAGAGGTAGAGTACAGTGGAGTACAGTAGATGTAGAGTACAGTGGAATACAGTAGAGGTAGAGTACAGTGGAGCACAGTAGAGGTAGAGTACAGTGGAGTACAGTGGAGCACAGTAGAGGTGGAGTACAGTAGAGTACAGTAGAGTTAGAGTACAGTGGAGCACAGTAGAGGTAGAGTACAGTGGAGTACAGTGGAGTACAGTAGAGGTGGAGTACAGTAGAGTACAGTAGAGGTAGAGAACAGTACAGTACAGTAGAGGTAGAGTACAGTGGAGTACAGTAGAGGTAGAGTACAGTAGAGCACAGTAGAGGTAGAATACAGTAGAGTACAGAAGAGATAGAGTACAGTGGAGCACAGTAGAGGTAGAGTACAGTGGAGCACAGTAGAGGTAGAGTACAGTGGAGTACAGTAGAGGTAGAGTACAGTGGAGTACAGTAGAGGTAGAGTACAGTGGAGCACAGTAGAGGTAGAGTACAGTGGAGTAGAGTGGAGCACAGTAGAGGTGGAGTACAGTAGAGTACAGTGGAGGTAGAGTACAGTGGAGTACAGTGGAGTACAGTAGAGGTGGAGTACAGTAGAGTACAGTAGAGGTAGAGAACAGTACAGTACAGTAGAGGTAGAGTACAGTGGAGTACAGTAGAGGTAGAGTACAGTGGAGCACAGTAGAGGTAGAGTATAGTGTAGTACAGTAGAGGTAGAGTAAAGTGGAGCACAGTAGAGGTAGAGTACAGTGGAGTACAGTGGAGCACAGTAGAGGTGGAGTACAGTAGAGTACAGTAGAGGTAGAGTACAGTGGAGCACAGTAGAGGTAGAGTACAGTGGAGTACAGTGGAGTACAGTAGAGGTGGAGTACAGTAGAGTACAGTAGAGGTAGAGAACAGTGTAGTACAGTAGAGGTAGAGTACAGTGGAGCACAGTAGAGGTAGAGTACAGTGGAGTACAGTGGAGCACAGTAGAGGTGGAGTACAGTAGAGTACAGTAGAGGTAGAGTACAGTGGAGCACAGTAGAGGTAGAGTACAGTGGAGTACAGTGGAGTACAGTAGAGGTGGAGTACAGTAGAGTACAGTAGAGGTAGAGTACAGTGTAGTACAGTAGAGGTAGAGTACAGTGGAGCACAGTAGAGGTAGAGTACAGTGGAGTACAGTGGAGCACAGTAGAGGTGGAGTACAGTAGAGTACAGTAGAGGTAGAGTACAGTGGAGTACAGTAGAGGTAGAGTACAGTGGAGCACAGTAGAGGTAGAGTATAGTGTAGTACAGTAGAGGTAGAGTAAAGTGGAGCACAGTAGAGGTAGAGTACAGTGGAGTACAGTGGAGCACAGTAGAGGTGGAGTACAGTAGAGTACAGTAGAGGTAGAGTACAGTGGAGCACAGTAGAGGTAGAGTACAGTGGAGTACAGTGGAGTACAGTAGAGGTGGAGTACAGTAGAGTACAGTAGAGGTAGAGAACAGTGTAGTACAGTAGAGGTAGAGTACAGTGGAGCACAGTAGAGGTAGAGTACAGTGGAGTACAGTGGAGCACAGTAGAGGTGGAGTACAGTAGAGTACAGTAGAGGTAGAGTACAGTGGAGCACAGTAGAGGTAGAGTACAGTGGAGTACAGTGGAGTACAGTAGAGGTGGAGTACAGTAGAGTACAGTAGAGGTAGAGTACAGTGGAGTACAGTAGAGGTAGAGTACAGTAGAGCACAGTAGAGGTAGAATACAGTGGAGTACAGTAGAGGTAGAGTACAGTGGAGCACAGTAGAGGTAGAGTACAGTGGAGCACAGTAGAGGTAGAGTACAGTGGAGCACAGTAGAGGTAGAGTACAGTGGAGTACAGTAGACGTTGAGTACAGTGGAGTACAGTAGAGGTAGAGTACAGTGGAGCACAGTAGAGGTAGAGTAGAGTGGAGTACAGTAGAGGTAGAGTACAGTGGAGCACAGTAGAGGTAGAGTACAGTGGAGCACAGTAGAGGTAGAGTACAGTGGAGCACAGTAGAGGTAGAGTACAGTGGAGTACAGTAGACGTTGAGTACAGTGGAGTACAGTAGAGGTAGAGTACAGTGGAGCACAGTAGAGGTAGAGTACAGTGGAGTACAGTAGAGGTAGAGTACACTAGAGCACAGTAGAGGTAGAATACAGTGGAGTACAGTAGAGGTAGAGTACAGTGGAGTACAGTAGAGGTAGAGTACAGTGGAGTACAGAAGAGATAGGGTACAGTGGAGCACAGTAGAGGTAGAGTACAATGGAGCACAGTAGAGGTAGAGTACAGTAGAGTACAGTAGAGGTAGAGTACAGTGGAGCACAGTAGAGGTAGAGTACAGTGGAGTACAGTAGAGGTGGAGTACAGTAGAGTACAGTAGAGGTAGAGTACAGTGGAGCACAGTAGAGGTAGAGTACAGTGGAGTACAGTGGAGTACAGTAGAGGTGGAGTACAGTAGAGTACAATAGAGGTAGAGAACAGTACAGTACAGTAGAGGTAGAGGACAGTGGAGTACAGTAGAGGTAGAGTACAGTAGAGCACAGTAGAGGTAGAATACAGTGGAGTACAGTAGAGGTAGAGTACAGTGGAGTACAGTAGAGGTAGAGTACAGTGTAGTACAGTAGATGTAGAGAACAGTACAGTACAGTAGAGGTAGAGTACAGTGGAGTACAGTAGAGGTAGAGTACAGTAGAGCACAGTAGAGGTAGAATACAGTGGAGTACAGTAGAGGTAGAGTACAGTGGAGCACAGTAGAGGTAGAGTACAGTGGAGCACAGTAGAGGTAGATTACAGTGGAGCACAGTAGAGGTAGAGTACAGTGGAGTACAGTAGACGTTGAGTACAGTGGAGTACAGTAGAGGTAGAGTACAGTGGAGCACAGTAGAGGTAGAGTACAGTGGAGTACAGTAGAGGTAGAGTACAGTGGAGCACAGTAGAGGTAGAGTACAGTGGAGCACAGTAGAGGTAGAGTACAGTGGAGCACAGTAGAGGTAGAGTACAGTGGAGTACAGTAGACGTTGAGTACAGTGGAGTACAGTAGAGGTAGAGTACAGTGGAGCACAGTAGAGGTAGAGTACAGTGGAGTACAGTAGAGGTAGAGTACACTAGAGCACAGTAGAGGTAGAATACAGTGGAGTACAGTAGAGGTAGAGTACAGTGGAGTACAGTAGAGGTAGAGTACAGTGGAGTACAGAAGAGATAGAGTACAGTGGAGCACAGTAGAGGTAGAGTACAATGGAGCACAGTAGAGGTAGAGTACAGTGGAGCACAGTAGAGGTAGAGTACAGTGGAGTACAGTAGATGTAGAGTACAGTGGAATACAGTAGAGGTAGAGTACAGTGGAGCACAGTAGAGGTAGAGTACAGTGGAGTTCAGTGGAGCACAGTAGAGGTGGAGTACAGTAGAGTACAGTAGAGTTAGAGTACAGTGGAGCACAGTAGAGGTAGAGTACAGTGGAGTACAGTGGAGTACAGTAGAGGTGGAGTACAGTAGAGTACAGTAGAGGTAGAGAACAGTACAGTACAGTAGAGGTAGAGTACAGTGGAGTACAGTAGAGGTAGAGTACAGTAGAGCACAGTAGAGGTAGAATACAGTAGAGTACAGAAGAGATAGAGTACAGTGGAGCACAGTAGAGGTAGAGTACAGTGGAGCACAGTAGAGGTAGAGTACAGTGGAGTACAGTAGAGGTAGAGTACAGTGGAGTACAGTAGAGGTAGAGTACAGTGGAGCACAGTAGAGGTAGAGTACAGTGGAGTAGAGTGGAGCACAGTAGAGGTGGAGTACAGTAGAGTACAGTGGAGGTAGAGTACAGTGGAGTACAGTGGAGTACAGTAGAGGTGGAGTACAGTAGAGTACAGTAGAGGTAGAGAACAGTACAGTACAGTAGAGGTAGAGTACAGTGGAGTACAGTAGAGGTAGAGTACAGTGGAGCACAGTAGAGGTAGAGTATAGTGTAGTACAGTAGAGGTAGAGTAAAGTGGAGCACAGTAGAGGTAGAGTACAGTGGAGTACAGTGGAGCACAGTAGAGGTGGAGTACAGTAGAGTACAGTAGAGGTAGAGTACAGTGGAGCACAGTAGAGGTAGAGTACAGTGGAGTACAGTGGAGTACAGTAGAGGTGGAGTACAGTAGAGTACAGTAGAGGTAGAGAACAGTGTAGTACAGTAGAGGTAGAGTACAGTGGAGCACAGTAGAGGTAGAGTACAGTGGAGTACAGTGGAGCACAGTAGAGGTGGAGTACAGTAGAGTACAGTAGAGGTAGAGTACAGTGGAGCACAGTAGAGGTAGAGTACAGTGGAGTACAGTGGAGTACAGTAGAGGTGGAGTACAGTAGAGTACAGTAGAGGTAGAGTACAGTGTAGTACAGTAGAGGTAGAGTACAGTGGAGCACAGTAGAGGTAGAGTACAGTGGAGTACAGTGGAGCACAGTAGAGGTGGAGTACAGTAGAGTACAGTAGAGGTAGAGTACAGTGGAGCACAGTAGAGGTAGAGTACAGTGGAGTACAGTGGAGTACAGTAGAGGTGGAGTACAGTAGAGTACAGTAGAGGTAGAGAACAGTACAGTACAGTAGAGGTAGAGGACAGTGGAGTACATTAGAGGTAGAGTACAGTAGAGCACAGTAGAGGTAGAATACAGTGGAGTACAGTAGAGGTAGAGTACAGTGGAGTACAGTAGAGGTAGAGTACAGTGTAGTACAGTAGATGTAGAGAACAGTACAGTACAGTAGAGGTAGAGTACAGTGGAGTAAAGTAGAGGTAGAGTACAGTAGAGCACAGTAGAGGTAGAATACAGTGGAGTACAGTAGAGGTAGAGTACAGTGGAGCACAGTAGAGGTAGAGTACAGTGGAGCACAGTAGAGGTAGAGTACAGTGGAGCACAGTAGAGGTAGAGTACAGTGGAGTACAGTAGACGTTGAGTACACTGGAGTACAGTAGACGTTGAGTACAGTGGAGTACAGTAGAGGTAGAGTACAGTGGAGCACAGTAGAGGTAGAGTACAGTGGAGTACAGTAGAGGTAGAGTACACTAGAGCACAGTAGAGGTAGAATACAGTGGAGTACAGTAGAGGTAGAGTACAGTGGAGTACAGTAGAGGTAGAGTACAGTGGAGTACAGAAGAGATAGAGTACAGTGGAGCACAGTAGAGGTAGAGTACAATGGAGCACAGTAGAGGTAGAGTACAGTGGAGCACAGTAGAGGTAGAGTACATTGGAGTACAGTAGAGGTAGAGTACAGTGGAGTACAGTAGAGGTAGAGTACAGTGGAGTACAGAAGAGATAGAGTACAGTGGAGCACAGTAGAGGTAGAGTACAATGGAGCACAGTAGAGGTAGAGTACAGTGGAGCACAGTAGAGGTAGAGTACATTGGAGTACAGTAGAGGTAGAGTACAGTGGAATACAGTAGAGGTAGAGTACAGTGGAGCACAGTAGAGGTAGAGTACAGTGGAGTACAGTGGAGCACAGTAGAGGTGGAGTACAGTAGAGTACAGTAGAGGTAGAGTACAGTGGAGCACAGTAGAGGTAGAGTACAGTGGAGTACAGTGGAGTACAGTAGAGGTGGAGTACAGTAGAGTACAGTAGAGGTAGAGAACAGTACAGTACAGTAGAGGTAGAGTACAGTGGAGTACAGTAGAGGTAGAGTACAGTAGAGCACAGTAGAGGTAGAATACAGTAGAGTACAGAAGAGATAGAGTACAGTGGAGCACAGTAGAGGTAGAGTACAATGGAGCACAGTAGAGGTAGAGTACAGTGGAGCACAGTAGAGGTAGAGTACAGTGGAGTACAGTAGAGGTAGAGTACAGTGGAGTACAGTAGAGGTAGAGTACAGTGGAGCACAGTAGAGGTAGAGTACAGTGGAGTAGAGTGGAGCACAGTAGAGGTGGAGTACAGTAGAGTACAGTGGAGGTAGAGTACAGTGGAGTACACTGGAGTACAGTAGAGGTGGAGTACAGTAGAGTACAGTAGAGGTAGAGAACAGTACAGTACAGTAGAGGTAGAGTACAGTGGAGTACAGTAGAGGTAGAGTACAGTGGAGCACAGTAGAGGTAGAGTACAGTGGAGTACAGTAGAGGTGGAGTACAGTGGAGTACAGTAGAGGTAGAGTACAGTGGAGCACAGTAGAGGTAGAGTACAGTGGAGTACAGTGGAGCACAGTAGAGGTGGAGTACTGTAGAGTACAGTAGAGGTAGAGTACAGTGGAGCACAGTAGAGGTAGAGTACAGTGGAGTACAGTGGAGTACAGTAGAGGTGGAGTACAGTAGAGTACAGTAGAGGTAGAGAACAGTACATTACAGTAGAGGTAAAGTACAGTGGAGTACAGTAGAGGTAGAGTACAGTAGAGCACAGTAGAGGTAGAATACAGTGGAGTAGAGTAGAGGTAGAGTACAGTGGAGTACAGTAGAGATAGAGTACAGTGTAGTACAGTAAAGGTAGAGTACAGTGGAGCAAAGTAGAGGTAGAGTACAGTGGAGTACAGTAGAGGTAGAGTACAGTTGAGCACAGTAGAGGTAGAGTACAGTGGAGCACAGTAGAGGTAGAGTACAGTGTAGTACAGTAGATGTAGAGAACAGTACAGTACAGTAGAGGTAGAGTACAGTGGAGTACAGTAGAGGTAGAGTACAGTAGAGCACAGTAGAGGTAGAATACAGTGGAGTACAGTAGAGGTAGAGTACAATGGAGCACAGTAGAGGTAGAGTACAGTGGAGCACAGTAGAGGTAGAGTACAGTGGAGCACAGTAGAGGTAGAGTACAGTGGAGTACAGTAGACGTTGAGTACAGTGGAGTACAGTAGAGGTAGAGTACAGTGGAGTACAGTAGAGGTAGAGTACAGTGGAGCACAGTAGAGGTAGAGTACAGTGGAGCACAGTAGAGGTAGAGTACAGTGGAGCACAGTAGAGGTAGAGTACAGTGGAGTACAGTAGACGTTGAGTACAGTGGAGTACAGTAGAGGTAGAGTACAGTGGAGCACAGTAGAGGTAGAGTACAGTGGAGTACAGTAGAGGTAGAGTACACTAGAGCACAGTAGAGGTAGAATACAGTGGAGTACAGTAGAGGTAGAGTACAGTGGAGTACAGTAGAGGTAGAGTACAGTGGAGTACAGAAGAGATAGAGTACAGTGGAGCACAGTAGAGGTAGAGTACAATGGAGCACAGTAGAGGTAGAGTACAGTAGAGTACAGTAGAGGTAGAGTACAGTGGAGCACAGTAGAGGTAGAGTACAGTGGAGTACAGTAGAGGTGGAGTACAGTAGAGTACAGTAGAGGTAGAGTACAGTGGAGCACAGTAGAGGTAGAGTACAGTGGAGTACAGTGGAGTACAGTAGAGGTGGAGTACAGTAGAGTACAGTAGAGGTAGAGAACAGTACAGTACAGTAGAGGTAGAGGACAGTGGAGTACAGTAGAGGTAGAGGACAGTAGAGCACAGTAGAGGTAGAATACAGTGGAGTACAGTAGAGGTAGAGTACAGTGGAGTACAGTAGAGGTAGAGTACAGTGTAGTACAGTAGATGTAGTGAACAGTACAGTACAGTAGAGGTAGAGTACAGTTGAGTACAGTAGAGGTAGAGTACAGTAGAGCACAGTAGAGGTAGAATACAGTGGAGTAGAGTAGAGGTAGAGTACAGTGGAGCACAGTAGAGGTAGAGTACAGTGGAGCACAGTAGAGGTAGATTACAGTGGAGCACAGTAGAGGTAGAGTACAGTGGAGTACAGTAGACGTTGAGTACAGTGGAGTACAGTAGAGGTAGAGTACAGTGGAGCACAGTAGAGGTAGAGTACAGTGGAGTACAGTAGAGGTAGAGTACATTGGAGCACAGTAGAGGTAGAGTACAGTGGAGCACAGTAGAGGTAGAGTACAGTGGAGCACAGTAGAGGTAGAGTACAGTGGAGTACAGTGGAGCACAGTAGAGGTGGAGTACAGTAGATTACAGTAGAGGTAGAGTACAGTGGAGCACAGTAGAGGTAGAGTACAGTGGAGTAGAGTGGAGCACAGTAGAGGTGGAGTACAGTAGAGTACAGTGGAGGTAGAGTACAGTGGAGTACACTGGAGTACAGTAGAGGTGGAGTACAGTAGAGTACAGTAGAGGTAGAAAACAGTACAGTACAGTAGAGGTAGAGTACAGTGGAGTACAGTAGAGGTAGAGTACAGTGGAGCACAGTAGAGGTAGAGTACAGTGGAGTACAGTAGAGGTGGAGTACAGTGGAGTACAGTAGAGGTAGAGTACAGTGGAGAACAGTAGAGGTAGACTACAGTGGAGTACAGTGGAGCACAGTAGAGGTGGAGTACTGTAGAGTACAGTAGAGGTAGAGTACAGTGGAGCACAGTAGAGGTAGAGTACAGTGGAGTACAGTGGAGTACAGTAGAGGTGGAGTACAGTAGAGTACAGTAGAGGTAGAGAACAGTACATTACAGTAGAGGTAAAGTACAGTGGAGTACAGTAGAGGTAGAGTACAGTAGAGCACAGTAGAGGTAGAATACAGTGGAGTAGAGTAGAGGTAGAGTACAGTGGAGTACAGTAGAGATAGAGTACAGTGTAGTACAGTAAAGGTAGAGTACAGTGGAGCACAGTAGAGGTAGAGTACAGTGGAGTACAGTAGAGGTAGAGTACAGTTGAGCACAGTAGAGGTAGAGTACAGTGGAGCACAGTAGAGGTAGAGTACAGTGTAGTACAGTAGATGTAGAGAACAGTACAGTACAGTAGAGGTAGAGTACAGTGGAGTACAGTAGAGGTAGAGTACAGTAGAGCACAGTAGAGGTAGAATACAGTGGAGTACAGTAGAGGTAGAGTACAGTGGAGCACAGTAGAGGTAGAGTACAGTGGAGCACAGTAGAGGTAGAGTACAGTGGAGCACAGTAGAGGTAGAGTACAGTGGAGTACAGTAGACGTTGAGTACAGTGGAGTACAGTAGAGGTAGAGTACAGTGGAGCACAGTAGAGGTAGAGTAGAGTGGAGTACAGTAGAGGTAGAGTACAGTGGAGCACAGTAGAGGTAGAGTACAGTGGAGCACAGTAGAGGTAGAGTACAGTGGAGCACAGTAGAGGTAGAGTACAGTGGAGTACAGTAGACGTTGAGTACAGTGGAGTACAGTAGAGGTAGAGTACAGTGGAGCACAGTAGAGGTAGAGTACAGTGGAGTACAGTAGAGGTAGAGTACACTAGAGCACAGTAGAGGTAGAATACAGTGGAGTACAGTAGAGGTAGAGTACAGTGGAGTACAGTAGAGGTAGAGTACAGTGGAGTACAGAAGAGATAGAGTACAGTGGAGCACAGTAGAGGTAGAGTACAATGGAGCACAGTAGAGGTAGAGTACAGTAGAGTACAGTAGAGGTAGAGTACAGTGGAGCACAGTAGAGGTAGAGTACAGTGGAGTACAGTAGAGGTGGAGTACAGTAGAGTACAGTAGAGGTAGAGTACAGTGGAGCACAGTAGAGGTAGAGTACAGTGGAGTACAGTGGAGTACAGTAGAGGTGGAGTACAGTAGAGTACAATAGAGGTAGAGAACAGTACAGTACAGTAGAGGTAGAGGACAGTGGAGTACAGTAGAGGTAGAGTACAGTAGAGCACAGTAGAGGTAGAATACAGTGGAGTACAGTAGAGGTAGAGTACAGTGGAGTACAGTAGAGGTAGAGTACAGTGTAGTACAGTAGATGTAGAGAACAGTACAGTACAGTAGAGGTAGAGTACAGTGGAGTACAGTAGAGGTAGAGTACAGTAGAGCACAGTAGAGGTAGAATACAGTGGAGTACAGTAGAGGTAGAGTACAGTGGAGCACAGTAGAGGTAGAGTACAGTGGAGCACAGTAGAGGTAGATTACAGTGGAGCACAGTAGAGGTAGAGTACAGTGGAGTACAGTAGACGTTGAGTACAGTGGAGTACAGTAGAGGTAGAGTACAGTGGAGCACAGTAGAGGTAGAGTACAGTGGAGTACAGTAGAGGTAGAGTACAGTGGAGCACAGTAGAGGTAGAGTACAGTGGAGCACAGTAGAGGTAGAGTACAGTGGAGCACAGTAGAGGTAGAGTACAGTGGAGTACAGTAGACGTTGAGTACAGTGGAGTACAGTAGAGGTAGAGTACAGTGGAGCACAGTAGAGGTAGAGTACAGTGGAGTACAGTAGAGGTAGAGTACACTAGAGCACAGTAGAGGTAGAATACAGTGGAGTACAGTAGAGGTAGAGTACAGTGGAGTACAGTAGAGGTAGAGTACAGTGGAGTACAGAAGAGATAGAGTACAGTGGAGCACAGTAGAGGTAGAGTACAATGGAGCACAGTAGAGGTAGAGTACAGTGGAGCACAGTAGAGGTAGAGTACAGTGGAGTACAGTAGATGTAGAGTACAGTGGAATACAGTAGAGGTAGAGTACAGTGGAGCACAGTAGAGGTAGAGTACAGTGGAGTACAGTGGAGCACAGTAGAGGTGGAGTACAGTAGAGTACAGTAGAGTTAGAGTACAGTGGAGCACAGTAGAGGTAGAGTACAGTGGAGTACAGTGGAGTACAGTAGAGGTGGAGTACAGTAGAGTACAGTAGAGGTAGAGAACAGTACAGTACAGTAGAGGTAGAGTACAGTGGAGTACAGTAGAGGTAGAGTACAGTAGAGCACAGTAGAGGTAGAATACAGTAGAGTACAGAAGAGATAGAGTACAGTGGAGCACAGTAGAGGTAGAGTACAGTGGAGCACAGTAGAGGTAGAGTACAGTGGAGTACAGTAGAGGTAGAGTACAGTGGAGTACAGTAGAGGTAGAGTACAGTGGAGCACAGTAGAGGTAGAGTACAGTGGAGTAGAGTGGAGCACAGTAGAGGTGGAGTACAGTAGAGTACAGTGGAGGTAGAGTACAGTGGAGTACAGTGGAGTACAGTAGAGGTGGAGTACAGTAGAGTACAGTAGAGGTAGAGAACAGTACAGTACAGTAGAGGTAGAGTACAGTGGAGTACAGTAGAGGTAGAGTACAGTGGAGCACAGTAGAGGTAGAGTATAGTGTAGTACAGTAGAGGTAGAGTAAAGTGGAGCACAGTAGAGGTAGAGTACAGTGGAGTACAGTGGAGCACAGTAGAGGTGGAGTACAGTAGAGTACAGTAGAGGTAGAGTACAGTGGAGCACAGTAGAGGTAGAGTACAGTGGAGTACAGTGGAGTACAGTAGAGGTGGAGTACAGTAGAGTACAGTAGAGGTAGAGAACAGTGTAGTACAGTAGAGGTAGAGTACAGTGGAGCACAGTAGAGGTAGAGTACAGTGGAGTACAGTGGAGCACAGTAGAGGTGGAGTACAGTAGAGTACAGTAGAGGTAGAGTACAGTGGAGCACAGTAGAGGTAGAGTACAGTGGAGTACAGTGGAGTACAGTAGAGGTGGAGTACAGTAGAGTACAGTAGAGGTAGAGTACAGTGGAGCACAGTAGAGGTAGAGTACAGTGGAGCACAGTAGAGGTAGAGTACAGTGGAGTACAGTAGACGTTGAGTACAGTGGAGTACAGTAGAGGTAGAGTACAGTGGAGCACAGTAGAGGTAGAGTACAGTGGAGTACAGTAGAGGTAGAGTACACTAGAGCACAGTAGAGGTAGAATACAGTGGAGTACAGTAGAGGTAGAGTACAGTGGAGTACAGTAGAGGTAGAGTACAGTGGAGTACAGAAGAGATAGGGTACAGTGGAGCACAGTAGAGGTAGAGTACAATGGAGCACAGTAGAGGTAGAGTACAGTAGAGTACAGTAGAGGTAGAGTACAGTGGAGCACAGTAGAGGTAGAGTACAGTGGAGTACAGTAGAGGTGGAGTACAGTAGAGTACAGTAGAGGTAGAGTACAGTGGAGCACAGTAGAGGTAGAGTACAGTGGAGTACAGTGGAGTACAGTAGAGGTGGAGTACAGTAGAGTACAATAGAGGTAGAGAACAGTACAGTACAGTAGAGGTAGAGGACAGTGGAGTACAGTAGAGGTAGAGTACAGTAGAGCACAGTAGAGGTAGAATACAGTGGAGTACAGTAGAGGTAGAGTACAGTGGAGTACAGTAGAGGTAGAGTACAGTGTAGTACAGTAGATGTAGAGAACAGTACAGTACAGTAGAGGTAGAGTACAGTGGAGTACAGTAGAGGTAGAGTACAGTAGAGCACAGTAGAGGTAGAATACAGTGGAGTACAGTAGAGGTAGAGTACAGTGGAGCACAGTAGAGGTAGAGTACAGTGGAGCACAGTAGAGGTAGATTACAGTGGAGCACAGTAGAGGTAGAGTACAGTGGAGTACAGTAGACGTTGAGTACAGTGGAGTACAGTAGAGGTAGAGTACAGTGGAGCACAGTAGAGGTAGAGTACAGTGGAGTACAGTAGAGGTAGAGTACAGTGGAGCACAGTAGAGGTAGAGTACAGTGGAGCACAGTAGAGGTAGAGTACAGTGGAGCACAGTAGAGGTAGAGTACAGTGGAGTACAGTAGACGTTGAGTACAGTGGAGTACAGTAGAGGTAGAGTACAGTGGAGCACAGTAGAGGTAGAGTACAGTGGAGTACAGTAGAGGTAGAGTACACTAGAGCACAGTAGAGGTAGAATACAGTGGAGTACAGTAGAGGTAGAGTACAGTGGAGTACAGTAGAGGTAGAGTACAGTGGAGTACAGAAGAGATAGAGTACAGTGGAGCACAGTAGAGGTAGAGTACAATGGAGCACAGTAGAGGTAGAGTACAGTGGAGCACAGTAGAGGTAGAGTACAGTGGAGTACAGTAGATGTAGAGTACAGTGGAATACAGTAGAGGTAGAGTACAGTGGAGCACAGTAGAGGTAGAGTACAGTGGAGTTCAGTGGAGCACAGTAGAGGTGGAGTACAGTAGAGTACAGTAGAGTTAGAGTACAGTGGAGCACAGTAGAGGTAGAGTACAGTGGAGTACAGTGGAGTACAGTAGAGGTGGAGTACAGTAGAGTACAGTAGAGGTAGAGAACAGTACAGTACAGTAGAGGTAGAGTACAGTGGAGTACAGTAGAGGTAGAGTACAGTAGAGCACAGTAGAGGTAGAATACAGTAGAGTACAGAAGAGATAGAGTACAGTGGAGCACAGTAGAGGTAGAGTACAGTGGAGCACAGTAGAGGTAGAGTACAGTGGAGTACAGTAGAGGTAGAGTACAGTGGAGTACAGTAGAGGTAGAGTACAGTGGAGCACAGTAGAGGTAGAGTACAGTGGAGTAGAGTGGAGCACAGTAGAGGTGGAGTACAGTAGAGTACAGTGGAGGTAGAGTACAGTGGAGTACAGTGGAGTACAGTAGAGGTGGAGTACAGTAGAGTACAGTAGAGGTAGAGAACAGTACAGTACAGTAGAGGTAGAGTACAGTGGAGTACAGTAGAGGTAGAGTACAGTGGAGCACAGTAGAGGTAGAGTATAGTGTAGTACAGTAGAGGTAGAGTAAAGTGGAGCACAGTAGAGGTAGAGTACAGTGGAGTACAGTGGAGCACAGTAGAGGTGGAGTACAGTAGAGTACAGTAGAGGTAGAGTACAGTGGAGCACAGTAGAGGTAGAGTACAGTGGAGTACAGTGGAGTACAGTAGAGGTGGAGTACAGTAGAGTACAGTAGAGGTAGAGAACAGTGTAGTACAGTAGAGGTAGAGTACAGTGGAGCACAGTAGAGGTAGAGTACAGTGGAGTACAGTGGAGCACAGTAGAGGTGGAGTACAGTAGAGTACAGTAGAGGTAGAGTACAGTGGAGCACAGTAGAGGTAGAGTACAGTGGAGTACAGTGGAGTACAGTAGAGGTGGAGTACAGTAGAGTACAGTAGAGGTAGAGTACAGTGTAGTACAGTAGAGGTAGAGTACAGTGGAGCACAGTAGAGGTAGAGTACAGTGGAGTACAGTGGAGCACAGTAGAGGTGGAGTACAGTAGAGTACAGTAGAGGTAGAGTACAGTGGAGCACAGTAGAGGTAGAGTACAGTGGAGTACAGTGGAGTACAGTAGAGGTGGAGTACAGTAGAGTACAGTAGAGGTAGAGAACAGTACAGTACAGTAGAGGTAGAGGACAGTGGAGTACATTAGAGGTAGAGTACAGTAGAGCACAGTAGAGGTAGAATACAGTGGAGTACAGTAGAGGTAGAGTACAGTGGAGTACAGTAGAGGTAGAGTACAGTGTAGTACAGTAGATGTAGAGAACAGTACAGTACAGTAGAGGTAGAGTACAGTGGAGTAAAGTAGAGGTAGAGTACAGTAGAGCACAGTAGAGGTAGAATACAGTGGAGTACAGTAGAGGTAGAGTACAGTGGAGCACAGTAGAGGTAGAGTACAGTGGAGCACAGTAGAGGTAGAGTACAGTGGAGCACAGTAGAGGTAGAGTACAGTGGAGTACAGTAGACGTTGAGTACACTGGAGTACAGTAGACGTTGAGTACAGTGGAGTACAGTAGAGGTAGAGTACAGTGGAGCACAGTAGAGGTAGAGTACAGTGGAGTACAGTAGAGGTAGAGTACACTAGAGCACAGTAGAGGTAGAATACAGTGGAGTACAGTAGAGGTAGAGTACAGTGGAGTACAGTAGAGGTAGAGTACAGTGGAGTACAGAAGAGATAGAGTACAGTGGAGCACAGTAGAGGTAGAGTACAATGGAGCACAGTAGAGGTAGAGTACAGTGGAGCACAGTAGAGGTAGAGTACATTGGAGTACAGTAGAGGTAGAGTACAGTGGAGTACAGTAGAGGTAGAGTACAGTGGAGTACAGAAGAGATAGAGTACAGTGGAGCACAGTAGAGGTAGAGTACAATGGAGCACAGTAGAGGTAGAGTACAGTGGAGCACAGTAGAGGTAGAGTACATTGGAGTACAGTAGAGGTAGAGTACAGTGGAATACAGTAGAGGTAGAGTACAGTGGAGCACAGTAGAGGTAGAGTACAGTGGAGTACAGTGGAGCACAGTAGAGGTGGAGTACAGTAGAGTACAGTAGAGGTAGAGTACAGTGGAGCACAGTAGAGGTAGAGTACAGTGGAGTACAGTGGAGTACAGTAGAGGTGGAGTACAGTAGAGTACAGTAGAGGTAGAGAACAGTACAGTACAGTAGAGGTAGAGTACAGTGGAGTACAGTAGAGGTAGAGTACAGTAGAGCACAGTAGAGGTAGAATACAGTAGAGTACAGAAGAGATAGAGTACAGTGGAGCACAGTAGAGGTAGAGTACAATGGAGCACAGTAGAGGTAGAGTACAGTGGAGCACAGTAGAGGTAGAGTACAGTGGAGTACAGTAGAGGTAGAGTACAGTGGAGTACAGTAGAGGTAGAGTACAGTGGAGCACAGTAGAGGTAGAGTACAGTGGAGTAGAGTGGAGCACAGTAGAGGTGGAGTACAGTAGAGTACAGTGGAGGTAGAGTACAGTGGAGTACACTGGAGTACAGTAGAGGTGGAGTACAGTAGAGTACAGTAGAGGTAGAGAACAGTACAGTACAGTAGAGGTAGAGTACAGTGGAGTACAGTAGAGGTAGAGTACAGTGGAGCACAGTAGAGGTAGAGTACAGTGGAGTACAGTAGAGGTGGAGTACAGTGGAGTACAGTAGAGGTAGAGTACAGTGGAGCACAGTAGAGGTAGAGTACAGTGGAGTACAGTGGAGCACAGTAGAGGTGGAGTACTGTAGAGTACAGTAGAGGTAGAGTACAGTGGAGCACAGTAGAGGTAGAGTACAGTGGAGTACAGTGGAGTACAGTAGAGGTGGAGTACAGTAGAGTACAGTAGAGGTAGAGAACAGTACATTACAGTAGAGGTAAAGTACAGTGGAGTACAGTAGAGGTAGAGTACAGTAGAGCACAGTAGAGGTAGAATACAGTGGAGTAGAGTAGAGGTAGAGTACAGTGGAGTACAGTAGAGATAGAGTACAGTGTAGTACAGTAAAGGTAGAGTACAGTGGAGCAAAGTAGAGGTAGAGTACAGTGGAGTACAGTAGAGGTAGAGTACAGTTGAGCACAGTAGAGGTAGAGTACAGTGGAGCACAGTAGAGGTAGAGTACAGTGTAGTACAGTAGATGTAGAGAACAGTACAGTACAGTAGAGGTAGAGTACAGTGGAGTACAGTAGAGGTAGAGTACAGTAGAGCACAGTAGAGGTAGAATACAGTGGAGTACAGTAGAGGTAGAGTACAATGGAGCACAGTAGAGGTAGAGTACAGTGGAGCACAGTAGAGGTAGAGTACAGTGGAGCACAGTAGAGGTAGAGTACAGTGGAGTACAGTAGACGTTGAGTACAGTGGAGTACAGTAGAGGTAGAGTACAGTGGAGTACAGTAGAGGTAGAGTACAGTGGAGCACAGTAGAGGTAGAGTACAGTGGAGCACAGTAGAGGTAGAGTACAGTGGAGCACAGTAGAGGTAGAGTACAGTGGAGTACAGTAGACGTTGAGTACAGTGGAGTACAGTAGAGGTAGAGTACAGTGGAGTACAGTAGAGGTAGAGTACAGTGTAGTACAGTAGATGTAGAGAACAGTACAGTACAGTAGAGGTAGAGTACAGTGGAGTAAAGTAGAGGTAGAGTACAGTAGAGCACAGTAGAGGTAGAATACAGTGGAGTACAGTAGAGGTAGAGTACAGTGGAGCACAGTAGAGGTAGAGTACAGTGGAGCACAGTAGAGGTAGAGTACAGTGGAGCACAGTAGAGGTAGAGTACAGTGGAGTACAGTAGACGTTGAGTACACTGGAGTACAGTAGACGTTGAGTACAGTGGAGTACAGTAGAGGTAGAGTACAGTGGAGCACAGTAGAGGTAGAGTACAGTGGAGTACAGTAGAGGTAGAGTACACTAGAGCACAGTAGAGGTAGAATACAGTGGAGTACAGTAGAGGTAGAGTACAGTGGAGTACAGTAGAGGTAGAGTACAGTGGAGTACAGAAGAGATAGAGTACAGTGGAGCACAGTAGAGGTAGAGTACAATGGAGCACAGTAGAGGTAGAGTACAGTGGAGCACAGTAGAGGTAGAGTACATTGGAGTACAGTAGAGGTAGAGTACAGTGGAGTACAGTAGAGGTAGAGTACAGTGGAGTACAGAAGAGATAGAGTACAGTGGAGCACAGTAGAGGTAGAGTACAATGGAGCACAGTAGAGGTAGAGTACAGTGGAGCACAGTAGAGGTAGAGTACATTGGAGTACAGTAGAGGTAGAGTACAGTGGAATACAGTAGAGGTAGAGTACAGTGGAGCACAGTAGAGGTAGAGTACAGTGGAGTACAGTGGAGCACAGTAGAGGTGGAGTACAGTAGAGTACAGTAGAGGTAGAGTACAGTGGAGCACAGTAGAGGTAGAGTACAGTGGAGTACAGTGGAGTACAGTAGAGGTGGAGTACAGTAGAGTACAGTAGAGGTAGAGAACAGTACAGTACAGTAGAGGTAGAGTACAGTGGAGTACAGTAGAGGTAGAGTACAGTAGAGCACAGTAGAGGTAGAATACAGTAGAGTACAGAAGAGATAGAGTACAGTGGAGCACAGTAGAGGTAGAGTACAATGGAGCACAGTAGAGGTAGAGTACAGTGGAGCACAGTAGAGGTAGAGTACAGTGGAGTACAGTAGAGGTAGAGTACAGTGGAGTACAGTAGAGGTAGAGTACAGTGGAGCACAGTAGAGGTAGAGTACAGTGGAGTAGAGTGGAGCACAGTAGAGGTGGAGTACAGTAGAGTACAGTGGAGGTAGAGTACAGTGGAGTACACTGGAGTACAGTAGAGGTGGAGTACAGTAGAGTACAGTAGAGGTAGAGAACAGTACAGTACAGTAGAGGTAGAGTACAGTGGAGTACAGTAGAGGTAGAGTACAGTGGAGCACAGTAGAGGTAGAGTACAGTGGAGTACAGTAGAGGTGGAGTACAGTGGAGTACAGTAGAGGTAGAGTACAGTGGAGCACAGTAGAGGTAGAGTACAGTGGAGTACAGTGGAGCACAGTAGAGGTGGAGTACTGTAGAGTACAGTAGAGGTAGAGTACAGTGGAGCACAGTAGAGGTAGAGTACAGTGGAGTACAGTGGAGTACAGTAGAGGTGGAGTACAGTAGAGTACAGTAGAGGTAGAGAACAGTACATTACAGTAGAGGTAAAGTACAGTGGAGTACAGTAGAGGTAGAGTACAGTAGAGCACAGTAGAGGTAGAATACAGTGGAGTAGAGTAGAGGTAGAGTACAGTGGAGTACAGTAGAGATAGAGTACAGTGTAGTACAGTAAAGGTAGAGTACAGTGGAGCAAAGTAGAGGTAGAGTACAGTGGAGTACAGTAGAGGTAGAGTACAGTTGAGCACAGTAGAGGTAGAGTACAGTGGAGCACAGTAGAGGTAGAGTACAGTGTAGTACAGTAGATGTAGAGAACAGTACAGTACAGTAGAGGTAGAGTACAGTGGAGTACAGTAGAGGTAGAGTACAGTAGAGCACAGTAGAGGTAGAATACAGTGGAGTACAGTAGAGGTAGAGTACAATGGAGCACAGTAGAGGTAGAGTACAGTGGAGCACAGTAGAGGTAGAGTACAGTGGAGCACAGTAGAGGTAGAGTACAGTGGAGTACAGTAGACGTTGAGTACAGTGGAGTACAGTAGAGGTAGAGTACAGTGGAGTACAGTAGAGGTAGAGTACAGTGGAGCACAGTAGAGGTAGAGTACAGTGGAGCACAGTAGAGGTAGAGTACAGTGGAGCACAGTAGAGGTAGAGTACAGTGGAGTACAGTAGACGTTGAGTACAGTGGAGTACAGTAGAGGTAGAGTACAGTGGAGCACAGTAGAGGTAGAGTACATTGGAGTACAGTAGAGGTAGAGTACAGTGGAGTACAGTAGAGGTAGAGTACAGTGGAGTACAGAAGAGATAGAGTACAGTGGAGCACAGTAGAGGTAGAGTACAATGGAGCACAGTAGAGGTAGAGTACAGTGGAGCACAGTAGAGGTAGAGTACATTGGAGTACAGTAGAGGTAGAGTACAGTGGAATACAGTAGAGGTAGAGTACAGTGGAGCACAGTAGAGGTAGAGTACAGTGGAGTACAGTGGAGCAAAGTAGAGGTGGACTACAGTAGAGTACAGTAGAGGTAGAGTACAGTGGAGCACAGTAGAGGTAGAGTACAGTGGAGTACAGTGGAGTACAGTAGAGGTGGAGTACAGTAGAGTACAGTAGAGGTAGAGAACAGTACAGTACAGTAGAGGTAGAGTACAGTGGAGTACAGTAGAGGTAGAGTACAGTAGAGCACAGTAGAGGTAGAATACAGTAGAGTACAGAAGAGATAGAGTACAGTGGAGCACAGTAGAGGTAGAGTACAGTGGAGCACAGTAGAGGTAGAGTACAGTGGAGTACAGTAGAGGTAGAGTACAGTGGAGTACAGTAGAGGTAGACTACAGTGGAGCACAGTAGAGGTAGAGTACAGTGGAGTAGAGTGGAGCACAGTAGAGGTGGAGTACAGTAGAGTACAGTGGAGGTAGAGTACAGTGGAGTACACTGGAGTACAGTAGAGGTGGAGTACAGTAGAGTACAGTAGAGGTAGAGAACAGTACAGTACAGTAGAGGTAGAGTACAGTGGAGTACAGTAGAGGTAGAGTACAGTGGAGCACAGTAGAGGTAGAGTACAGTGGAGTACAGTAGAGGTGGAGTACAGTGGAGTACAGTAGAGGTGGAGTACAGTGGAGTACAGTAGAGGTAGAGTACAGTAGAGCACAGTAGAGGTAGAATACAGTGGAGTAGAGTAGAGGTAGAGTACAGTGGAGTACAGTAGAGATAGAGTACAGTGTAGTACAGTAAAGGTAGAGTACAGTGGAGCACAGTAGAGGTAGAGTACAGTGGAGTACAGTAGAGGTAGAGTACAGTTGAGCACAGTAGAGGTAGAGTACAGTGGAGCACAGTAGAGGTAGAGTACAGTGTAGTACAGTAGATGTAGAGAACAGTACAGTACAGTAGAGGTAGAGTACAGTGGAGTACAGTAGAGGTAGAGTACAGTAGAGCACAGTAGAGGTAGAATACAGTGGAGCACAGTAGAGGTAGAGTACAGTGGAGCACAGTAGAGGTAGAGTACAGTGGAGCACAGTAGAGGTAGAGTACAGTGGAGCACAGTAGAGGTAGAGTACAGTGGAGCACAGTAGAGGTAGAGTACAGTGGAGTACAGTAGACGTTGAGTACAGTGGAGTACAGTAGAGGTAGAGTACAGTGGAGCACAGTAGAGGTAGAGTACAGTGGAGTACAGTAGAGGTAGAGTACAGTGGAGCACAGTAGAGGTAGAGTACAGTGGAGCACAGTAGAGGTAGAGTACAGTGGAGCACAGTAGAGGTAGAGTACAGTGGAGTACAGTAGACGTTGAGTACAGTGGAGTACAGTAGAGGTAGAGTACAGTGGAGCACAGTAGAGGTAGAGTACAGTGGAGTACAGTAGAGGTAGAGTACACTAGAGCACAGTAGAGGTAGAATACAGTGGAGTACAGTAGAGGTAGAGTACAGTGGAGTACAGTAGAGGTAGAGTACAGTGGAGTACAGAAGAGATAGAGTACAGTGGAGCACAGTAGAGGTAGAGTACAATGGAGCACAGTAGAGGTAGAGTACAGTAGAGTACAGTAGAGGTAGAGTACAGTGGAGCACAGTAGAGGTAGAGTACAGTGGAGTACAGTAGAGGTGGAGTACAGTAGAGTACAGTAGAGGTAGAGTACAGTGGAGCACAGTAGAGGTAGAGTACAGTGGAGTACAGTGGAGTACAGTAGAGGTGGAGTACAGTAGAGTACAGTAGAGGTAGAGAACAGTACAGTACAGTAGAGGTAGAGGACAGTGGAGTACAGTAGAGGTAGAGTACAGTAGAGCACAGTAGAGGTAGAATACAGTGGAGTACAGTAGAGGTAGAGTACAGTGGAGTACAGTAGAGGTAGAGTACAGTGTAGTACAGTAGATGTAGTGAACAGTACAGTACAGTAGAGGTAGAGTACAGTGGAGTACAGTAGAGGTAGAGTACAGTAGAGCACAGTAGAGGTAGAGTACAGTGGAGTACAGTGGAGTACAGTAGAGGTGGAGTACAGTAGAGTACAGTAGAGGTAGAGAACAGTGTAGTACAGTAGAGGTAGAGTACAGTGGAGCACAGTAGAGGTAGAGTACAGTGGAGTACAGTGGAGCACAGTAGAGGTGGAGTACAGTAGAGTACAGTAGAGGTAGAGTACAGTGGAGCACAGTAGAGGTAGAGTACAGTGGAGTACAGTGGAGTACAGTAGAGGTGGAGTACAGTAGAGTACAGTAGAGGTAGAGAACAGTGTAGTACAGTAGAGGTAGAGTACAGTGGAGCACAGTAGAGGTAGAGTACAGTGGAGTACAGTGGAGCACAGTAGAGGTGGAGTACAGTAGAGTACAGTAGAGGTAGAGTACAGTGGAGCACAGTAGAGGTAGAGTACAGTGGAGTACAGTGGAGTACAGTAGAGGTGGAGTACAGTAGAGTACAGTAGAGGTAGAGTACAGTGTAGTACAGTAGAGGTAGAGTACAGTGGAGCACAGTAGAGGTAGAGTACAGTGGAGTACAGTGGAGCACAGTAGAGGTGGAGTACAGTAGAGTACAGTAGAGGTAGAGTACAGTGGAGCACAGTAGAGGTAGAGTACAGTGGAGTACAGTGGAGTACAGTAGAGGTGGAGTACAGTAGAGTACAGTAGAGGTAGAGAACAGTACAGTACAGTAGAGGTAGAGGACAGTGGAGTACAGTAGAGGTAGAGTACAGTAGAGCACAGTAGAGGTAGAATACAGTGGAGTACAGTAGAGGTAGAGTACAGTGGAGTACAGTAGAGGTAGAGTACAGTGTAGTACAGTAGATGTAGAGAACAGTACAGTACAGTAGAGGTAGAGTACAGTGGAGTACAGTAGAGGTAGAGTACAGTAGAGCACAGTAGAGGTAGAATACAGTGGAGTACAGTAGAGGTAGAGTACAGTGGAGCACAGTAGAGGTAGAGTACAGTGGAGCACAGTAGAGGTAGAGTACAGTGGAGCACAGTAGTGGTAGAGTACAGTGGAGTACAGTAGATGTTGAGTACAGTGGAGTACAGTAGAGGTAGAGTACAGTGGAGCACAGTAGAGGTAGAGTACAGTGGAGTACAGTAGAGGTAGAGCACAGTGGAGCACAGTAGAGGTAGAGTACAGTGGAGCACAGTAGAGGTAGAGTACAGTGGAGCACAGTAGAGGTAGAGTACAGTGGAGTACAGTAGAGGTTGAGTACAGTGGAGTACAGTAGAGGTAGAGTACAGTGGAGCACAGTAGAGGTAGAGTACAGTGGAGTACAGTAGAGGTAGAGTACTGTAGTGGCAATTTTAATGATATTCATTGATCTTTAGTTAAATGTAGATGATTCAAAGAATGTCACATGTGTGTCTCTCACTTGTAGTGAGAGGATTCTGTTTATGTACCTGGGGAGGCAGAAGAGGGAGACACTCCAGAGAACAGACGAACAAGGACCTCTGACCTAGATGTCAGAAGGCCATTTGGTGCAGGGGAGCTTAGTGGGCCAACTAGTGACGTCTATGGAAAACTACTGGGAGGAAGGCTCTGGGGGGAAGAAGGCCTTGAAACTAAGATAAAAGCTAGTTCAGTCTGTCTGGGGGTGTGTCACTCTTCTGCACAGGGTAACAACTGTGTATTAGACTGCTCCTATTCTTGCAAGAATAAATACTTCTATTTTATATAATTTGACTCTGAGTGTCTCTTACGCAGTGATGTTTGTTTGAGAATTTTTGCAAACAACAGTTTTGGTGTCAGAAGTGATATTCCTTGAACGTGTTCCCTGGACCTGAGATCGGACGGTGTTTGGCCACCTGGACTAAGTAAGTTCCAGCTCTACCTCGTAAACTTGAGAGAGAGGGGCCGACCGATATCAGGGCCGGGAGAATCGACCACTGGAATCTAAAGAACCCGCAAGTGGCACGGAACAGCATCTCTGGGTAAGCAAAGCAAATTCAGTTTAATAGAGGGGAAAGAGAGAAATTGAACCATATTGGCTGAGGGCTGTCTCTGTGGTGCGTAATCTGGATTTTAACTGAGATCTATAGATAGATCAAGAAGGTTTTAAACAGATACGAGAGAAAATTATCTGAGATGAACTGGGATTTGTAGCGGATCAAGAGGTTTCAAACAGATACGAAAGTATCTGAGATTAACTGAGATTTGTAGCGGATCAAGAAGTTTGCAAACAGATAGGTAACCTGAAAATCAGTTGTTCCACCACGGAGCAAATGGTTTTTTAGGTGCTGAAGCTAGTTAGGGGGAGCCAGAAAAGATTTTTTTGGTAAACCTTAATTAGGAGGGCACTAACGAGTGCAACCCGACCGATTTGGGTTAAAAGAAAAAATCGGGTCTGTAACGGGGACGCCTGACAGATAAAGAGAACGCGCGGTGAGAAATCCACAGAGAACAGAGAGAAAAGCAGCCAGTATGGGGAAGTCTCAGAGCAAAATTATGAAATTTGGTACACCGGTGTTTTGTCAAATGAGGTATTGAGCGCCACAACATTAAAGATGGTGCGGGAATCAGTTGAACAGAGCAGTGAGAAACAAAAGTTGTGTCTGTGTTCAACATGTGTGTAAAAAAAATGTGAACAGATAATGGATTGTTGGCTTGAAGATAAAATGTCAAACTGCCAGGAGAAATAATGTTTTTTTTACTTCTTCATCCAGTAAATGGATGCATGACATTAGATGTCTATAGAACTTAAATTTATATGACAAGGATTGTAGCAAGAAGCAATAAGGCTGTCTGTGTGAAATAGAGGGAACTGTAAGTGAGACTTGGTGGAAGAGGGAAGTGAAAAAACAAAAAGGTTGGTGTGTGAGATATGTGTGTGTGGGGATTGTTCAAACAATCATGTACTGGTTAGATAATGAAGGAACTGGCATGTTTGAGAAAAGAAAGGAGAGGATAATGAGGGAACTGGCATGTAGGGAAAAGAAAGGAGAAATATAGTAGAAAACTATATGTGATGAAAATAGACATGGTCTGACAGAATTTATGGAAGTCAAATTAACTGTTTAAATGTTGAAATGGAAAGTCAGTTTTAGAATAAAATAAGGCATTGTATGATTGACAGGGATTAACATGATATGAAGAATGTTTTAAGCAGAATGGGGAACAATTCTAGATTTTGATAGAAAAATGATTGAAATGATGATATATCTGCTTTATTTTATTAATGTTAAGAAAATAAGGGTATTGAAGCAAGTAGCTATAATGGTTGTCTGTGTAATTTACGGACTGAGTAATATAATCTGTTTTGGAGAAACAGTAGAGATAAGACAATAATGATAATATTAAGTTAAATAGACTAACAATGTGATGGAAGGGAAAAGGCTTCAAACCAGTTGTAATGAAAATAATGATGTACAAATTGTTACACTTTATGAAGAGTAACGGAACAGTCCGGGAAAATAAATAAATAAATAAATAAATAGTGAGACAGAAGAGAGCAAATGCTGTAAACAGCTCTGCTCAGAAGATCTCACTTTGAAGAGATTTGCAGATGATGTTTTGTAAAAGATAAGCTGGGAGAAATGTGTAAAGACAGAAAACAAATTCGAATATTTTGAGCATTTTCTGTGCTGCTCATGAAATTATGTTCCGCCAATGAAATGATGAAGATTATGATTTGGCTATTGTGATTAAATCCGCGAATGGTGGACTGTAAAGGAATACAGGGGACTGATTATCAGTGGCTCTGTTTACATTCCTGAAATGGGACACACACTGCTTCAAGAGTGTGCAGTAAGTTGGAGCCGTTTGCAAGCTCACAGTGATCAAACTATAGTCAAGGACAGGTGTCTGATGCTGAAGTTGAGGCTGAAACAAATTCACTAGATGACAGAGAGTGTTTTAATGGTAGTCATCAGGACAATTTAATAGGTAACTAAATGACCACCAAGAAGGTGTTTGAAAATGTGATAGTGACACATTTCTGATAATAATGTGGGTTTGAAAATAGATCAGTGTTTAAATGACGACAGTAACATTTTTCGTCTGAGAAATAAGAGATAAAAACAAGGTCAAAAGATTGAAGTCTTAAAGTGAATCCTATAAGAAAGAAAAGATCTATAAAAGTGAACTGATGAATACAGGTTGATGTAAAATTAATGACTCCAACAAATGTGAGTTGCAAAATATATCAAAGTAACTAACAGGATGATTGTGTTTAATTAAACATTTTAGAAAGGGTTTAGGTTAAGGAGAGAGACTAATCTCACGAATGATTTATAATAATTGCAAAAGATGTATCAAGCAGAGAGTGCTAGCCTTGTCAAAGTTAACGTAATTGAGAACTTGACAACTAAAATGCTGATTGAGAAATGTGAAACGTTATTGAGAACTGGAATAATTATTTTTATTTAAGATCAAGTAAGCAGAAGCAATACTGGATTAACAGTTGCTGAATGCTGATTAAACAAACAGCTTGAAAAGTTGACCATGAAAGAACTAGAAGCTGATGTTTTGCTTTCAAAAGATAAGTTTATTATTGGCTGTAATGAAACAGTTTGCTTATCTGGATCTGATGTGTACTGTGGCTGAAACTGCCAGTGCAACAGAGACTCAATCTGAGTGGAAATTTGTAATGTCTAAATAAAGACAACTATAAAAATTATGTTTATTTGGAAACACATGTAATTTCTGGCAAATATGCCTTAAGCTGGGATAAAGCTATAGGATGGTAGATAAAAGTTTGATGTTAGAAGTTTATGAGAGTGCAGTGTGCCAGTCCTGAATGCCTCAGAGTCTCTCTCATTCAATGTCAGCTCAAAGCTGTTATCTGTGATAAGCTATTTGTAGTAAAGCACAGTTTCAGTTGAAGAATCATAGAGACAGAGATGTTTAAAGAAACAATTGCCATAAGGGGCAAGTTGTATTTGTAAATGTAAAACTGAATGACTTTAAAGAAGTCTTTAAAATAATAATGCAGAACTTGAAGACATTTTATTTTATTTTAGGACCAGTAACTTCTTTGTCTCATTTAGTCTCCACCATTCAGGACCGATGGCTCCGTCTACAGGTAAAGTTCACTGAACGTACGGATGATCCAAATTCGCTGAGTATAGTCTAAGCAGCTAGGGTTTCTGCTTTTAAGATAAAATAATGGATTTAAGTGATTAAATACTGTTGTTATTGACCTGTCTCCCTGTGTGAACAATATTAGGCAATGAGAATGGCTCTGGTGACTCTTGAACGTGCCTTTCCTAAGCTCCAGAAAGCAGCTGAGTTCTGTTGAAGAAAACCGATTGTGTGATGGGAAAAAAAGCGGTCACCAGTGGGCACGAGTGACCACCTCCATGACGGGTAAGACCTTCTTTGGCCAGACAGGGGGCAACCCAAGCCAGAGGGCTCACGTAAAGTCACTGGGCATTTCCTGAATGGGGGTGTTTTATGTGGGACAGGTAGGAGAGTTGAGCAGGAGCTGTGAGGCCAGCAGCGTCCTTATACCGTTAGGGGGAGATGAAGCTATGACGAGTCACGCCAGTCTTCCCCATGATGCAAAAGCTCCTCTATACCACTCACCAGAAGAAACCGCATTAGTTGTATGGCTTGTTTTTCATTGTGACAAGTGTCTGCAACTAAACCGGGGGGACAACACCCTGAGAAGAAAATTATAGACAAAGAGCTAATGGCAATGGGCTTTCAAGAGCCAGCTGAGACCGTAAGGGGGATTGCCATTATTAATTGTTGTGGAGACAGTAATAAAACTTTTTGATGTCGGTTGCCTTATGGGCAAGGAAAATGTATAGAAGTTTATAACATAGTTCTAACTCCTGAAGGTCGTTAGACATGGTGGTGACTAAAGATGAAGACAGCTTTGTAGATTTAAGTCTGGATAACAAAGGTGGATGGTCAAAGGTTATTGTAATGAATTTAATATTACATTTTGTATAAGAAATGGATTTATAGTGAGAGAGACTGCTTGAGCTGGAGGAAGGAATGGTAACTGTGTCTGTCTTTCTGTTATCGGCCTGCTAGAGCAAGCTGAAGAAAAATAATGATAATGAATCCAAAACAACCCAGCTGACTTGTCTAAAAAATCTAATGAATAATGAACAAGACATGCTTTGAAAGTGGTTAAGGGACCATGTAAAATTAGGGAAAAGCTACAGAAAATATGTGAAGTTTAAAATCGTATTTAAAATTTAAATCCTTTTAACGATGATATAAGGAAAGGGCAAACATTGAGAATGAGCAGTTAACATGTGTGTGTCTAGTATGAGTGTGTGTGTGATGGTGACAGCACTTTATGTTGTATGTATTAGTTTGGGGTACTAATATTAGAACAGTATTGAAATTAGAACAGAACAGTTTTATCATTACAGATGGGTTAAGGCAAATGACAAATTTTAAAGAAGCCGATAATTCTGAGTGGAACGGTTGAAAAGACAATACAGAACATGGGACGAGCTTTAAGTTGATTGGACATCAAGCTCTGTCTGGTAGTAATACTTTTGTCATGCAGGATGTCGATTTGAATTATGTTCTGGATCAGTTTAAGTATTTGTGTAAATTGGAATTGTGTAGTTGTAGATCACCATCTGGCATGGGCTGAGATCAATGAAAATATTGTAGATTTGATGGCAACAACAAAATGACATATTGGCTAAGTCAATTTCGAAGTATCAAGAGAGCCCTTAACATTTATGATAATTGTGAACAAAGGGGGAGAAATGATTGACTGACATTGATCAAGTCTGTACAGCACGACCTGACCTGAAAATTGATGACTTTAGAAATGTTTGTAGATGACTGACTTGAGAGACCAAACAACAGGCCTGAAAAGCAAGATTCGCTGTGAGACTCAGGGACGTTGCCCGTCAAATACTTCGATAAGAAGATGAGATTGGGCTTTAAGTGAAGAATGTAATATTTTTTGTTTCAGAGGCAGAGAAGGATGTCTGGGCAAAATTTGGCTGAAGGACGCCGTTTGGGTTAGTGTTGATGGCAAACTTTATAAAAAACACTATGTTAAATGTTATGTTAAATTGATGCTCGAGTTGTGTCGTGCATCAAGAGGGAGATGGTATAACAATTGCCAAATATGGTTTACTTGGGTCCCAAACAAAATTTGCTGTCTGTACATGTATTTGCAGGACTGTTTCAACAGGAAACGCTAGGGCAGATGCAGCAGCGAAGGCCATGGCAGCACAGCAGACAAAAGAAACTACGTATTTTACTATCTGAAAATAACCTCGACATTTGTTTTTCTTTACAGAGCATGCAGACTTTTGGATACAGGGGAGAATGTCCCCTATAAAATGATGGCTATGGATGAATTTGACTAACTATCCTGGCCTGGATTGTTTTTGTAGCAGAAAGGTGCCACACCTGCGCAGCGCATAACATAAATTTTTCTTTTACAGAATGTCAGGATGGGTTCCAGAAAACAGAACTGTATAAATATTGTTTTTCAGGGGAAAAGGATCCTGAGTGCTATTAAGTGAGCGAGAAATTATCCGGTGATAATGTTTCAGGTTGATTCCACAGGTCACACCAAAGGGGACGAGCGGCTAGACAAGCGGTCACTAACAAAATACTTAAGGTCTCCATTCACAGGTGACAGTTCACTCCAGTGGGGGTGCGGTCGTGATATAAGGGAAAACCTTATAAGGATCAGAAAATGGTTGGAGTGTGACACCTGGGTCCAAGCCTCTCACCTTAGACAACACCAACAGGCCACAACCATCCCATAGTCCATGGGGCGAACGAGATTATCAACACGCCTGGAGGAACCAACTGCCAACTGATGGTTTAAGTTTAACAGAAGAATGGGGTTTTGTGATTATTTTGAGGATTTGATTTGATTAAATCAAAATAGGGCTTAGTATTGATATACAGTCGATCAAAAGATTTGATTGGTTACTTATTCATTAGGAAATATTTAAGGAAAATGTTTTTGGGAAGAGATCTATTAATTAATGTAAATTATAGGGATAATTGTTGAAGCGTATTAAGTAGAACCACAGCATGTTTGAATTAAAAGTATTGATTTGATTGTAAATGTAGAAAATATATTGATTGTGTCCGTAATGGAAATATTAGAGTTAATATTGAACAACTGCATTGGTTAGAGGAATGGGAAAAATTATAAGACTTCTCTGGTTAGATTTTGTTAAATATGGCATTAAATAGAGCTTACTAAATTGAATTAGAAGTGAACAATATGGTTAGGAAAACCGAGGTGAAATATGGAGATGGGCGTAGATTAATGGAAAAGGCTTAATGATAGGAGTTAGGATTGTTATTCTAATAATTGTGTTATTCATGGGTGAATATGATTACAGTGACAGGTGAAACCTGCTGTCTGTTCAATTGGTGAAAATGACAGTCTATCCCAAGGATGAACAAAATTATGTGACGATACAGGTAGTGGGAGCTACAGTGAGATATGTGTTAAATGTATGTTCTGTTTGTTTTTCTTCTATTTTGTTTATTTTCTGAGAAAGATTAAGGGCAAAGATTTAAAGGGAGTTAAAAGCAGCAGTCATCCGTGTTACGAGATGGCGTACAAAGATAGGGTATGAAACTGAGTGATTTTTATTATACTTTATATATATATTTTCTTTTTTGTTTCCTTACTATGTTTACTTGCTTGCTAAAATATTACGGGGCCTTTCCCCCACAAAAACAGCCTTATGCTTCTTCATTCTAAACTTTTCTTCACAGGTTCAAGGAGAGTGATCATGTATGTAAAAAATCAGAGATGAAAAGTATAAGTGTGATGATATGACTTAAAATTTGTCTTATTGTTTATTATTGTGATTATGGGTAATCAGAATGATAAAAAGTGAGGAGTTGTAGTGGCAATTTTAATGATATTCATTGATCTTTAGTTAAATGTAGATGATTCAAAGAATGTCACATGTGTGTCTCTCACTTGTAGTGAGAGGATTCTGTTTATGTACCTGGGGAGGCAGAAGAGGGAGACACTCCAGAGAACAGACGAACAAGGACCTCTGACCTAGATGTCAGAAGGCCATTTGGTGCAGGGGAGCTTAGTGGGCCAACTAGTGACGTCTATGGAAAACTACTGGGAGGAAGGCTCTGGGGGGAAGAAGGCCTTGAAACTAAGATAAAAGCTAGTTCAGTCTGTCTGGGGGTGTGTCACTCTTCTGCACAGGGTAACAACTGTGTATTAGACTGCTCCTATTCTTGCAAGAATAAATACTTCTATTTTATATAATTTGACTCTGAGTGTCTCTTACGCAGTGATGTTTGTTTGAGAATTTTTGCCACAACAGTTTACTAGAGCACAGTAGAGGTAGAATACAGTGGAGTACAGTAGAGGTAGAGTACAGTGGAGTACAGTAGAGGTAGAGTACAGTGGAGTACAGAAGAGATAGAGTACAGTGGAGCACAGTAGAGGTAGAGTACAATGGAGCACAGTAGAGGTAGAGTACAGTAGAGTACAGTAGAGGTAGAGTACAGTGGAGCACAGTAGAGGTAGAGTACAGTGGAGTACAGTAGAGGTGGAGTACAGTAGAGTACAGTAGAGGTAGAGTACAGTGGAGCACAGTAGAGGTAGAGTACAGTGGAGTACAGTGGAGTACAGTAGAGGTGGAGTACAGTAGAGTACAGTAGAGGTAGAGAACAGTACAGTACAGTAGAGGTAGAGGACAGTGAGTACAGTAGAGGTAGAGTACAGTAGAGCACAGTAGAGGTAGAATACAGTGGAGTACAGTAGAGGTAGAGTACAGTGGAGTACAGTAGAGGTAGAGTACAGTGTAGTACAGTAGATGTAGAGAACAGTACAGTACAGTAGAGGTAGAGTACAGTGGAGTACAGTAGAGGTAGAGTACAGTAGAGCACAGTAGAGGTAGAATACAGTGGAGTACAGTAGAGGTAGAGTACAGTGGAGCACAGTAGAGGTAGAGTACAGTGGAGCACAGTAGAGGTAGAGTACAGTGGAGCACAGTAGAGGTAGAGTACAGTGGAGTACAGTAGACGTTGAGTACAGTGGAGTACAGTAGAGGTAGAGTACAGTGGAGCACAGTAGAGGTAGAGTACAGTGGAGTACAGTAGAGGTAGAGTACAGTGGAGCACAGTAGAGGTAGAGTACAGTGGAGCACAGTAGAGGTAGAGTACAGTGGAGCACAGTAGAGGTAGAGTACAGTGGAGTACAGTAGACGTTGAGTACAGTGGAGTACAGTAGAGGTAGAGTACAGTGGAGCACAGTAGAGGTAGAGTACAGTGGAGTACAGTAGAGGTAGAGTACACAAGAGCACAGTAGAGGTAGAATACAGTGGAGTACAGTAGAGGTAGAGTACAGTGGAGTACAGTAGAGGTAGAGTACAGTGGAGTACAGAAGAGATAGAGTACAGTGGAGCACAGTAGAGGTAGAGTACAATGGAGCACAGTAGAGGTAGAGTACAGTGGAGCACAGTAGAGGTAGAGTATATTGGAGTACAGTAGAGGTAGAGTACAGTGGAGTACAGTGGAGCACAGTAGAGGTGGAGTACAGTAGAGTACAGTAGAGGTAGAGTACAGTGGAGCACAGTAGAGGTAGAGTACAGTGGAGTACAGTGGAGTACAGTAGAGGTGGAGTACAGTAGAGTACAGTAGAGGTAGAGAACAGTACAGTACAGTAGAGGTAGAGTACAGTGGAGTACAGTAGAGGTAGAGTACAGTAGAGCACAGTAGAGGTAGAATACAGTAGAGTAGAGAAGAGATAGAGTACAGTGGAGCACAGTAGAGGTAGAGTACAATGGAGCACAGTAGAGGTAGAGTACAGTGGAGCACAGTAGAGGTAGAGTAAAGTGGAGTACAGTAGAGGTAGAGTACAGTGGAGTACAGTAGAGGTAGAGTACAGTGGAGCACAGTAGAGGTAGAGTACAGTGGAGTAGAGTGGAGCACAGTAGAGGTGGAGTACAGTAGAGTACAGTGGAGGTAGAGTACAGTGGAGTACACTGGAGTACAGTAGAGGTGGAGTACAGTAGAGTACAGTAGAGGTAGAGAACAGTACAGTACAGTAGAGGTAGAGTACAGTGGAGTACAGTAGAGGTACAGTACAGTGGAGCACAGTAGAGGTAGAGTACAGTGGAGTACAGTAGAGGTGGAGTACAGTGGAGTACAGTAGAGGTAGAGTACAGTGGAGCACAGTAGAGGTAGAGTACAGTGGAGTACAGTGGAGCACAGTAGAGGTGGAGTACTGTAGAGTACAGTAGAGGTAGAGTACAGTGGAGCACAGTAGAGGTAGAGTACAGTGGAGTACAGTGGAGTACAGTAGAGGTGGAGTACAGTAGAGTACAGTAGAGGTAGAGAACAGTACATTACAGTAGAGGTAAAGTACAGTGGAGTACAGTAGAGGTAGAGTACAGTAGAGCACAGTAGAGGTAGAATACAGTGGAGTAGAGTAGAGGTAGAGTACAGTGGAGTACAGTAGAGATAGAGTACAGTGTAGTACAGTAAAGGTAGAGTACAGTGGAGCACAGTAGAGGTAGAGTACAGTGGAGTACAGTAGAGGTAGAGTACAGTTGAGCACAGTAGAGGTAGAGTACAGTGGAGCACAGTAGAGGTAGAGTACAGTGTAGTACAGTAGATGTAGAGAACAGTACAGTACAGTAGAGGTAGAGTACAGTGGAGTACAGTAGAGGTAGAGAACAGTACAGTACAGTAGAGGTAGAGTACAGTGGAGTACAGTAGAGGTAGAGTACAGTGGAGCACAGTAGAGGTAGAGTACAGTGGAGTACAGTAGAGGTGGAGTACAGTGGAGTACAGTAGAGGTAGAGTACAGTGGAGCACAGTAGAGGTAGAGTACAGTGGAGTACAGTGGAGCACAGTAGAGGTGGAGTACTGTAGAGTACAGTAGAGGTAGAGTACAGTGGAGCACAGTAGAGGTAGAGTACAGTGGAGTACAGTGGAGTACAGTAGAGGTGGAGTACAGTAGAGTACAGTAGAGGTAGAGAACAGTACATTACAGTAGAGGTAAAGTACAGTGGAGTACAGTAGAGGTAGAGTACAGTAGAGCACAGTAGAGGTAGAATACAGTGGAGTAGAGTAGAGGTAGAGTACAGTGGAGTACAGTAGAGATAGAGTACAGTGTAGTACAGTAAAGGTAGAGTACAGTGGAGCACAGTAGAGGTAGAGTACAGTGGAGTACAGTAGAGGTAGAGTACAGTTGAGCACAGTAGAGGTAGAGTACAGTGGAGCACAGTAGAGGTAGAGTACAGTGTAGTACAGTAGATGTAGAGAACAGTACAGTACAGCAGAGGTAGAGTACATTGGAGTACAGTAGAGGTAGAGTACAGTAGAGCACAGTAGAGGTAGAATACAGTGGAGTACAGTAGAGGTAGAGTACAGTGGAGTACAGAAGAGATAGAGTACAGTGGAGCACAGTAGAGGTAGAGTACAATGGAGCACAGTAGAGGTAGAGTACAGTGGAGCACAGTAGAGGTAGAGTACATTGGAGTACAGTAGAGGTAGAGTACAGTGGAATACAGTAGAGGTAGAGTACAGTGGAGCACAGTAGAGGTAGAGTACAGTGGAGTACAGTGGAGCACAGTAGAGGTGGAGTACAGTAGAGTACAGTAGAGGTAGAGTACAGTGGAGCACAGTAGAGGTAGAGTAAAGTGGAGTACAGTGGAGTACAGTAGAGGTGGAGTACAGTAGAGTACAGTAGAGGTAGAGAACAGTACAGTAGAGTAGAGGTAGAGTACAGTGGAGTACAGTAGAGGTAGAGTACAGTAGAGCACAGTAGAGGTAGAATACAGTAGAGTACAGAAGAGATAGAGTACAGTGGAGCACAGTAGAGGTAGAGTACAATGGAGCACAGTAGAGGTAGAGTACAGTGGAGCACAGTAGAGGTAGAGTACAGTGGAGTACAGTAGAGGTAGAGTACAGTGGAGTACAGTAGAGGTAGAGTACAGTGGAGCACAGTAGAGGTAGAGTACAGTGGAGTAGAGTGGAGCACAGTAGAGGTGGAGTACAGTAGAGTACAGTGGAGGTAGAGTACAGTGGAGTACACTGGAGTACAGTAGAGGTGGAGTACAGTAGAGTACAGTAGAGGTAGAGAACAGTACAGTACAGTAGAGGTAGAGTACAGTGGAGTACAGTAGAGGTAGAGTACAGTGGAGCACAGTAGAGGTAGAGTACAGTGGAGTACAGTAGAGGTGGAGTACAGTGGAGTACAGTAGAGGTAGAGTACAGTGGAGCACAGTAGAGGTAGAGTACAGTGGAGTACAGTGGAGCACAGTAGAGGTGGAGTACTGTAGAGTACAGTAGAGGTAGAGTACAGTGGAGCACAGTAGAGGTAGAGTACAGTGGAGTACAGTGGAGTACAGTAGAGGTGGAGTACAGTAGAGTACAGTAGAGGTAGAGAACAGTACATTACAGTAGAGGTAAAGTACAGTGGAGTACAGTAGAGGTAGAGTACAGTAGAGCACAGTAGAGGTAGAATACAGTGGAGTAGAGTAGAGGTAGAGTACAGTGGAGTACAGTAGAGATAGAGTACAGTGTAGTACAGTAAAGGTAGAGTACAGTGGAGCACAGTAGAGGTAGAGTACAGTGGAGTACAGTAGAGGTAGAGTACAGTTGAGCACAGTAGAGGTAGAGTACAGTGGAGCACAGTAGAGGTAGAGTACAGTGTAGTACAGTAGATGTAGAGAACAGTACAGTACAGTAGAGGTAGAGTACAGTGGAGTACAGTAGAGGTAGAGTACAGTAGAGCACAGTAGAGGTAGAATACAGTGGAGTACAGTAGAGGTAGAGTACAATGGAGCACAGTAGAGGTAGAGTACAGTGGAGCACAGTAGAGGTAGAGTACAGTGGAGCACAGTAGAGGTAGAGTACAGTGGAGTACAGTAGACGTTGAGTACAGTGGAGTACAGTAGAGGTAGAGTACAGTGGAGCACAGTAGAGGTAGAGTACAGTGGAGTACAGTAGAGGTAGAGTACAGTGGAGCACAGTAGAGGTAGAGTACAGTGGAGCACAGTAGAGGTAGAGTACAGTGGAGCACAGTAGAGGTAGAGTACAGTGGAGTACAGTAGACGTTGAGTACAGTGGAGTACAGTAGAGGTAGAGTACAGTGGAGCACAGTAGAGGTAGAGTACAGTGGAGTACAGTAGAGGTAGAGTACACTAGAGCACAGTAGAGGTAGAATACAGTGGAGTACAGTAGAGGTAGAGTACAGTGGAGTACAGTAGAGGTAGAGTACAGTGGAGTACAGAAGAGATAGAGTACAGTGGAGCACAGTAGAGGTAGAGTACAATGGAGCACAGTAGAGGTAGAGTACAGTAGAGTACAGTAGAGGTAGAGTACAGTGGAGCACAGTAGAGGTAGAGTACAGTGGAGTACAGTAGAGGTGGAGTACAGTAGAGTACAGTAGAGGTAGAGTACAGTGGAGCACAGTAGAGGTAGAGTACAGTGGAGTACAGTGGAGTACAGTAGAGGTGGAGTACAGTAGAGTACAGTAGAGGTAGAGAACAGTACAGTACAGTAGAGGTAGAGGACAGTGGAGTACAGTAGAGGTAGAGTACAGTAGAGCACAGTAGAGGTAGAATACAGTGGAGTACAGTAGAGGTAGAGTACAGTGGAGTACAGTAGAGGTAGAGTACAGTGTAGTACAGTAGATGTAGAGAACAGTACAGTACAGTAGAGGTAGAGTACAGTGGAGTACAGTAGAGGTAGAGTACAGTAGAGCACAGTAGAGGTAGAATACAGTGGAGTACAGTAGAGGTAGAGTACAGTGGAGCACAGTAGAGGTAGAGTACAGTGGAGCACAGTAGAGGTAGATTACAGTGGAGCACAGTAGAGGTAGAGTACAGTGGAGTACAGTAGACGTTGAGTACAGTGGAGTACAGTAGAGGTAGAGTACAGTGGAGCACAGTAGAGGTAGAGTACAGTGGAGTACAGTAGAGGTAGAGTACAGTGGAGCACAGTAGAGGTAGAGTACAGTGGAGCACAGTAGAGGTAGAGTACAGTGGAGCACAGTAGAGGTAGAGTACAGTGGGGTACAGTAGACGTTGAGTACAGTGGAGTACAGTAGAGGTAGAGTACAGTGGAGCACAGTAGAGGTAGAGTACAGTGGAGTACAGTAGAGGTAGAGTACACTAGAGCACAGTAGAGGTAGAATACAGTGGAGTACAGTAGAGGTAGAGTACAGTGGAGTACAGTAGAGGTAGAGTACAGTGGAGTACAGAAGAGATAGAGTACAGTGGAGCACAGTAGAGGTAGAGTACAATGGAGCACAGTAGAGGTAGAGTACAGTGGAGCACAGTAGAGGTAGAGTACAGTGGAGTACAGTAGATGTAGAGTACAGTGGAATACAGTAGAGGTAGAGTACAGTGGAGCACAGTAGAGGTAGAGTACAGTGGAGTACAGTGGAGCACAGTAGAGGTGGAGTACAGTAGAGTACAGTAGATGTAGAGTACAGTGGAGCACAGTAGAGGTAGAGTACAGTGGAGTACAGTGGAGTACAGTAGAGGTGGAGTACAGTAGAGTACAGTAGAGGTAGAGAACAGTACAGTACAGTAGAGGTAGAGTACAGTGGAGTACAGTAGAGGTAGAGTACAGTAGAGCACAGTAGAGGTAGAATACAGTAGAGTACAGAAGAGATAGAGTACAGTGGAGCACAGTAGAGGTAGAGTACAGTGGAGCAAAGTAGAGGTAGAGTACAGTGGAGTACAGTAGAGGTAGAGTACAGTGGAGTACAGTAGAGGTAGAGTACAGTGGAGCACAGTAGAGGTAGAGTACAGTGGAGTAGAGTGGAGCACAGTAGAGGTGGAGTACAGTAGAGTACAGTGGAGGTAGAGTACAGTGGAGTACAGTGGAGTACAGTAGAGGTGGAGTACAGTAGAGTACAGTAGAGGTAGAGAACAGTACAGTACAGTAGAGGTAGAGTACAGTGGAGTACAGTAGAGGTAGAGAACAGTGGAGCACAGTAGAGGTAGAGTATAGTGTAGTACAGTAGAGGTAGAGTAAAGTGGAGCACAGTAGAGGTAGAGTACAGTGGAGTACAGTGGAGCACAGTAGAGGTGGAGTACAGTAGAGTACAGTAGAGGTAGAGTACAGTGGAGCACAGTAGAGGTAGAGTACAGTGGAGTACAATGGAGTACAGTAGAGGTGGAGTACAGTAGAGTACAGTAGAGGTAGAGAACAGTGTAGTACAGTAGAGGTAGAGTACAGTGGAGCACAGTAGAGGTAGAGTAAAGTGGAGTACAGTAGAGGTAGAGTACAGTGGAGTACAGTAGAGGTAGAGTACAGTGGAGCACAGTAGAGGTAGAGTACAGTGGAGTAGAGTGGAGCACAGTAGAGGTGGAGTACAGTAGAGTACAGTGGAGGTAGAGTACAGTGGAGTACACTGGAGTACAGTAGAGGTGGAGTACAGTAGAGTACAGTAGAGGTAGAGAACAGTACAGTACAGTAGAGGTAGAGTACAGTGGAGTACAATAGAGGTAGAGTACAGTGGAGCACAGTAGAGGTAGAGTACAGTGGAGTACAGTAGAGGTGGAGTACAGTGGAGTACAGTAGAGGTAGAGTACAGTGGAGCACAGTAGAGGTAGAGTACAGTGGAGTACAGTGGAGCACAGTAGAGGTGGAGTACTGTAGAGTACAGTAGAGGTAGAGTACAGTGGAGCACAGTAGAGGTAGAGTACAGTGGAGTACAGTGGAGTACAGTAGAGGTGGAGTACAGTAGAGTACAGTAGAGGTAGAGAACAGTACATTACAGTAGAGGTAAAGTACAGTGGAGTACAGTAGAGGTAGAGTACAGTAGAGCACAGTAGAGGTAGAATACAGTGGAGTAGAGTAGAGGTAGAGTACAGTGGAGTACAGTAGAGATAGAGTACAGTGTAGTACAGTAAAGGTAGAGTACAGTGGAGCACAGTAGAGGTAGAGTACAGTGGAGTACAGTAGAGGTAGAGTACAGTTGAGCACAGTAGAGGTAGAGTACAGTGGAGCACAGTAGAGGTAGAGTACAGTGTAGTACAGTAGATGTAGAGAACAGTACAGTAGAGTAGAGGTAGAGTACAGTGGAGTACAGTAGAGGTAGAGAACAGTACAGTACAGTAGAGGTAGAGTACAGTGGAGTACAGTAGAGGTAGAGTACAGTGGAGCACAGTAGAGGTAGAGTACAGTGGAGTACAGTAGAGGTGGAGTACAGTGGAGTACAGTAGAGGTAGAGTACAGTGGAGCACAGTAGAGGTAGAGTACAGTGGAGTACAGTGGAGCACAGTAGAGGTGGAGTACTGTAGAGTACAGTAGAGGTAGAGTACAGTGGAGCACAGTAGAGGTAGAGTACAGTGGAGTACAGTGGAGTACAGTAGAGGTGGAGTACAGTAGAGTACAGTAGAGGTAGAGAACAGTACATTACAGTAGAGGTAAAGTACAGTGGAGTACAGTAGAGGTAGAGTACAGTAGAGCACAGTAGAGGTAGAATACAGTGGAGTAGAGTAGAGGTAGAGTACAGTGGAGTACAGTAGAGATAGAGTACAGTGTAGTACAGTAAAGGTAGAGTACAGTGGAGCACAGTAGAGGTAGAGTACAGTGGAGTACAGTAGAGGTAGAGTACAGTTGAGCACAGTAGAGGTAGAGTACAGTGGAGCACAGTAGAGGTAGAGTACAGTGTAGTACAGTAGATGTAGAGAACAGTACAGTACAGTAGAGGTAGAGTACAGTGGAGTACAGTAGAGGTAGAGTACAGTAGAGCACAGTAGAGGTAGAATACAGTGGAGTACAGTAGATGTAGAGTACAGTGGAGCACAGTAGAGGTAGAGTACAGTGGAGCACAGTAGAGGTAGAGTACAGTGGAGCACAGTAGAGGTAGAGTACAGTGGAGTACAGTAGACGTTGAGTACAGTGGAGTACAGTAGAGGTAGAGTACAGTGGAGCACAGTAGAGGTAGAGTACAGTGGAGTACAGTAGAGGTAGAGTACAGTGGAGCACAGTAGAGGTAGAGTACAGTGGAGCACAGTAGAGGTAGAGTACAGTGGAGCACAGTAGAGGTAGAGTACATTGGAGTACAGTAGACGTTGAGTACAGTGGAGTACAGTAGAGGTAGAGTACAGTGGAGCACAGTAGAGGTAGAGTACACTAGAGCACAGTAGAGGTAGAATACAGTGGAGTACAGTAGAGGTGGAGTACAGTAGAGTACAGTAGAGGTAGAGTACAGTGGAGCACAGTAGAGGTAGAGTACAGTGGAGTACAGTGGAGTACAGTAGAGGTGGAGTACAGTAGAGTACAGTAGAGGTAGAGAACAGTACAGTACAGTAGAGGTAGAGGACAGTGGAGTACAGTAGAGGTAGAGTACAGTAGAGCACAGTAGAGGTAGAATACAGTGGAGTACAGTAGAGGTAGAGTACAGTGGAGTACAGTAGAGGTAGAGTACAGTGTAGTACAGTAGATGTAGAGAACAGTACAGTACAGTAGAGGTAGAGTACAGTGGAGTACAGTAGAGGTAGAGTACAGTAGAGCACAGTAGAGGTAGAATACAGTGGAGTACAGTAGAGGTAGAGTACAGTGGAGCACAGTAGAGGTAGAGTACAGTGGAGCACAGTAGAGGTAGATTACAGTGGAGCACAGTAGAGGTAGAGTACAGTGGAGTACAGTAGACGTTGAGTACAGTGGAGTACAGTAGAGGTAGAGTACAGTGGAGCACAGTAGAGGTAGAGTACAGTGGAGTACAGTAGAGGTAGAGTACAGTGGAGCACAGTAGAGGTAGAGTACAGTGGAGCACAGTAGAGGTAGAGTACAGTGGAGCACAGTAGAGGTAGAGTACAGTGGAGTACAGTAGACGTTGAGTACAGTGGAGTACAGTAGAGGTAGAGTACAGTGGAGCACAGTAGAGGTAGAGTACAGTGGAGTACAGTAGAGGTAGAGTACACTAGAGCACAGTAGAGGTAGAATACAGTGGAGTACAGTAGAGGTAGAGTACAGTGGAGTACAGTAGAGGTAGAGTACAGTGGAGTACAGAAGAGATAGAGTACAGTGGAGCACAGTAGAGGTAGAGTACAATGGAGCACAGTAGAGGTAGAGTACAGTGGAGCACAGTAGAGGTAGAGTACAATGGAGCACAGTAGAGGTAGAGTACAGTGGAGCACAGTAGAGGTAGAGTACAGTGGAGTACAGTAGATGTAGAGTACAGTGGAATACAGTAGAGGTAGAGTACAGTGGAGCACAGTAGAGGTAGAGTACAGTGGAGTACAGTGGAGCACAGTAGAGGTGGAGTACAGTAGAGTACAGTAGAGGTAGAGTACAGTGGAGCACAGTAGAGGTAGAGTACAGTGGAGTACAGTGGAGTACAGTAGAGGTGGAGTACAGTAGAGTACAGTAGAGGTAGAGAACAGTACAGTACAGTAGAGGTAGAGTACAGTGGAGTACAGTAGAGGTAGAGTACAGTAGAGCACAGTAGAGGTAGAATACAGTAGAGTACAGAAGAGATAGAGTACAGTGGAGCACAGTATAGGTAGAGTACAGTGGAGCACAGTAGAGGTAGAGTACAGTGGAGTACAGTAGAGGTAGAGTACAGTGGAGTACAGTAGAGGTAGAGTACAGTGGAGCACAGTAGAGGTAGAGTACAGTGGAGTAGAGTGGAGCACAGTAGAGGTGGAGTACAGTAGAGTACAGTGGAGGTAGAGTACAGTGGAGTACAGTGGAGTACAGTAGAGGTGGAGTACAGTAGAGTACAGTAGAGGTAGAGAACAGTACAGTACAGTAGAGGTAGAGTACAGTGGAGCACAGTAGAGGTAGAGTACAGTGGAGTACAGTAGAGGTGGAGTACAGTGGAGCACAGTAGAGGTAGAGTAGAGTGGAGCACAGTAGAGGTAGAGTAGAGTGGAGTACAGTAGAGGTAGAGTACATTGGAGTACAGTAGAGGTAGAGTACAGTGGAGTAGAGTAGAGATAGAGTACAGTGGAGCACAGCAGAGGTAGAGTACAGTGGATCACAGTCGAGATAGAGTACAGTGGAGTACAGTGGAGCACAGTAGAGGTATAGTTCAGTGGAGCACAGTAGAGATAGATTGCAGTGGAGTAGAGTAGAGATAGAGTACAGTGGAGTACAGTAGAGGTAGAGTACAGTGGAGCAGAGTAGAGGTAGAGTACAGTGGAGTACAGTAGAGGTAGAGCACAGTAGAGCAGAGTAGAGGTAGAGTACAGTGGAGTACAGTAGAGGTAGAGCACAGTGGAGCACTGTAGAGGTAGAGTACAGTGGAGCAGAGTAGAGGTAGAGTACAGTGGAGCACAGTAGAGGTAGAGTACAGTGGAGTAGAGTAGAGGTAGAGTACAGTGGAGTACAGTAGAGGTAGAGTACAGTGGAGCACAGTAGAGGTAGAGTAAAGTGGAGTACAGTGGAGCACAGTAGAGGTGGAGTACAGTAGAGTACAGTAGAGGTAGAGTACAGTGGAGCACAGTAGAGGTAGAGTACAGTGGAGTACAGTGGAGTACAGTAGAGGTGGAGTACAGTAGAGTACAGTAGAGGTAAAGAACAGTACAGTACAGTAGAGGTAGAGTACAGTGGAGTACAGTAGAGGTAGAGTACAGTAGAGCACAGTAGAGGTAAAATACAGTGGAGTACAGTAGAGGTAGAGTACAGTGGAGCACAGTAGAGGTAGAGTAGAGTGGAGTACAGTAGAGGTAGAGTACAGTAGAGCACAGTAGAGGTAGAATACAGTGGAGTACAGTAGAGGTAGAGTACAGTGGAGTACAGTAGAGGTAGAGTACAGTGGAGTACAGAAGAGATAGAGTACAGTGGAGCACAGTAGAGGTAGAGTACAGTGGAGCACAGTAGAGGTAGAGTACAGTGGAACACAGTAGAGGTAGACTACAGTGGAGTACAGTAGAGGTTGAGTACAGTGGAGTACAGTGGAGCACAGTAGAGGTGGAGTACAGTAGAGTAGAGTATAGGTTGAGTACAGTGGAGCACAGAAGAGATAGAGTACAGTGGAGCACAGTAGAGGTAGAGTACAGTGAAGCACAGTAGAGGTAGAGTACAGTGGAGTACAGTAGAGGTAGAGTACAGTGGAGTACAGTAGAGGTAGAGTACAGTGGAGTACAGAAGAGATAGAGTACAGTGGAGCACAGTAGAGGTAGAGTACAGTGGAGCACAGTAGAGGTAGAGTACAGTGGAACACAGTAGAGGTAGACTACAGTGGAGTACAGTAGAGGTTGAGTACAGTGGAGTACAGTGGAGCACAGTAGAGGTGGAGTACAGTAGAGTAGAGTATAGGTTGAGTACAGTGGAGCACTGAAGAGATAGAGTACAGTGGAGCACAGTAGAGGTAGAGTACAGTGAAGCACAGTAGAGGTAGAGTACAGTGGAGTACAGTGGAGCACAGTAGAGGTGGAGCACATTAGAGTAGAGTATAGGTTGAGTACAGTGGAGTACAGTAGAGATAGAGTAGAGTGGAGTAGAGTAGAGATAGAGTACAGTTGATTAGAGTAGAGATAGAGTACAGTGGAGTATAGTTGAGGTAGAGTACAGTGGAGTACAGTAGAGGTAGAGTACAGTGGAGTACAGTAGAGGTAGAGAACAGTACAGTACAGTAGAGGTAGAGTAGAGTGGAGTACAGTAGAGGTAGAGTACAGTAGAGCACAGTAGAGGTAGAATACAGTGGAGTACAGTAGAGGTAGAGTACAGTGGAGTACGGTAGAGGTAGAGTACAGTGGAGTACAGAAGAGATAGAGTACAGTGGAGCACAGTAGAGGTAGAGTACAGTGGAGCACAGTAGAGGTAGAGTACAGTGGAGCACAGTAGAGGTAGAGTACAGTGGAGTACAGTAGAGGTAGAGTATAGTGTAGTACAGTAGAGGTAGAGTACAGTGGAGCACAGTAGAGGTAGAGTACAGTGGAGTACAGTGGAGCACAGTAGAGGTGGAGTACAGTAGAGTACAGTAGAGGTAGAGTACAGTGGAGCACAGTAGAGGTAGAGTACAGTGGAGTACAGTGGAGTACAGTAGAGGTGGAGTACAGTAGAGTACAGTAGAGGTAGAGAACAGTGTAGTACAGTAGAGGTAGAGTTCAGTGGAGCACAGTAGAGGTAGAGTACAGTGGAGTACAGTGGAGCACAGTAGAGGTGGAGTACAGTAGAGTACAGTAGAGGTAGAGTACAGTGGAGCACAGTAGAGGTAGAGTACAGTGGAGTACAGTGGAGTACAGTAGAGGTGGAGTACAGTAGAGTACAGTAGAGGTAGAGTACAGTGTAGTACAGTAGAGGTAGAGTACAGTGGAGCACAGTAGAGGTAGAGTACAGTGGAGTACAGTGGAGCACAGTAGAGGTGGAGTACAGTAGAGTACAGTAGAGGTAGAGTACAGTGGAGCACAGTAGAGGTAGAGTACAGTGGAGTACAGTGGAGTACAGTAGAGGTGGAGTACAGTAGAGTACAGTAGAGGTAGAGAACAGTACAGTACAGTAGAGGTAGAGGACAGTGGAGTACAGTAGAGGTAGAGTACAGTAGAGCACAGTAGAGGTAGAATACAATGGAGTACAGTAGAGGTAGAGTACAGTGGAGTACAGTAGAGGTAGAGTACAGTGTAGTACAGTAGATGTAGAGAACAGTACAGTACAGTAGAGGTAGAGTACAGTGGAGTACAGTATAGGTAGAGTACAGTAGAGCACAGTAGAGGTAGAATACAGTGGAGTACAGTAGAGGTAGAGTACAGTGGAGCACAGTAGAGGTAGAGTACAGTGGAGCACAGTAGAGGTAGAGTACAGTGGAGCACAGTAGAGGTAGAGTACAGTGGAGTACAGTAGACGTTGAGTACAGTGGAGTACAGTAGAGGTAGAGTACAGTGGAGCACAGTAGAGGTAGAGTACAGTGGAGTACAGTAGAGGTAGAGTACACTAGAGCACAGTAGAGGTAGAGTACAGTGGAGTACAGTGGAGCACAGTAGAGGTGGAGTACAGTAGAGTACAGTAGAGGTAGAGTACAGTGGAGCACAGTAGAGGTAGAGTACAGTGGAGTACAGTGGAGTACAGTAGAGGTGGAGTACAGTAGAGTGCAGTAGAGGTAGAGAACAGTACAGTACAGTAGAGGTAGAGTACAGTGGAGTACAGTGGAGCACAGAAGAGATAGAGTACAGTGGAGCACAGTAGAGGTAGAGTACAATGGAGCACAGTAGAGGTAGAGTACAGTGGAGCACAGTAGAGGTAGAGTACATTGGAGTACAGTAGAGGTAGAGTACAGTGGAATACAGTAGAGGTAGAGTACAGTGGAGCACAGTAGAGGTAGAGTACAGTGGAGTACAGTGGAGCACAGTAGAGGTGGAGTACAGTAGAGTACAGTAGAGGTAGAGTACAGTGGAGCACAGTAGAGGTAGAGTACAGTGGAGTACAGTGGAGTACAGTAGAGGTGGAGTACAGTAGAGTGCAGTAGAGGTAGAGAACAGTACAGTACAGTAGAGGTAGAGTACAGTGGAGTACAGTAGAGGTAGAGTACAGTAGAGCACAGTAGAGGTAGAATACAGTAGAGTACAGAAGAGATAGAGTACAGTAGAGCACAGTAGAGGTAGAGTACAATGGAGCACAGTAGAGGTAGAGTACAGTGGAGCACAGTAGAGGTAGAGTACAGTGGAGTACAGTAGAGGTAGAGTACAGTGGAGTACAGTAGAGGTAGAGTACAGTGGAGCACAGTAGAGGTAGAGTACAGTGGAGTAGAGTGGAGCACAGTAGAGGTGGAGTACAGTAGAGTACAGTGGAGGTAGAGTACAGTGGAGTACAGTGGAGTACAGTAGAGGTGGAGTACAGTAGAGTACAGTAGAGGTAGAGAACAGTACAGTACAGTAGAGGTAGAGTACAGTGGAGTACAGTAGAGGTAGAGTACAGTGGAGCACAGTAGAGGTAGAGTACAGTGGAGTACAGTAGAGGTGGAGTACAGTGGAGTACAGTAGAGGTAGAGTACAGTGGAGTACAGTAGAGGTGGAGTACAGTAGAGTACAGTAGAGGTAGAGTACAGTGGAGCACAGTAGAGGTAGAGTACAGTGGAGTACAGTGGAGTACAGTAGAGGTGGAGTACAGTAGAGTACAGTAGAGGTAGAGAACAGTACAGTACAGTAGAGGTAGAGGACAGTGGAGTACAGTAGAGGTAGAGTACAGTAGAGCACAGTAGAGGTAGAATACAGTGGAGTACAGTAGAGGTAGAGTACAGTGGAGTACAGTAGAGGTAGAGTACAGTGTAGTACAGTAGATGTAGAGAACAGTACAGTACAGTAGAGGTAGAGTACAGTGGAGTACAGTAGAGGTAGAGTACAGTAGAGCACAGTAGAGGTAGAATACAGTGGAGTACAGTAGAGGTAGAGTACAGTGGAGCACAGTAGAGGTAGAGTACAGTGGAGCACAGTAGAGGTAGATTACAGTGGAGCACAGTAGAGGTAGAGTACAGTGGAGTACAGTAGACGTTGAGTAAAGTGGAGTACAGTAGAGGTAGAGTACAGTGGAGCACAGTACAGGTAGAGTACAGTGGAGTACAGTAGAGGTAGAGTACAGTGGAGCACAGTAGAGGTAGAGTACAGTGGAGCACAGTAGAGGTAGAGTACAGTGGAGCACAGTAGAGGTAGAGTACAGTGGAGTACAGTAGACGTTGAGTACAGTGGAGTACAGTAGAGGTAGAGTACAGTGGAGCACAGTAGAGGTAGAGTACAGTGGAGTACAGTAGAGGTAGAGTACACTAGAGCACAGTAGAGGTAGAATACAGTGGAGTACAGTAGAGGTAGAGTACAGTGGAGTACAGTAGAGGTAGAGTACAGTGGAGTACAGAAGAGATAGAGTACAGTGGAGCACAGTAGAGGTAGAGTACAATGGAGCACAGTAGAGGTAGAGTACAGTGGAGCACAGTAGAGGTAGAGTACAGTGGAGTACAGTAGATGTAGAGTACAGTGGAATACAGTAGAGGTAGAGTACAGTGGAGCACAGTAGAGGTAGAGTACAGTGGAGTACAGTGGAGCACAGTAGAGGTGGAGTACAGTAGAGTACAGTAGAGGTAGAGTACAGTGGAGCACAGTAGAGGTAGAGTACAGTGGAGTACAGTGGAGTACAGTAGAGGTGGAGTACAGTAGAGTACAGTAGAGGTAGAGAACAGTACAGTACAGTAGAGGTAGAGTACAGTGGAGTACAGTAGAGGTAGAGTACAGTAGAGCACAGTAGAGGTAGAATACAGTAGAGTACAGAAGAGATAGAGTACAGTGGAGCACAGTAGAGGTAGAGTACAGTGGAGCACAGTAGAGGTAGAGTACAGTGGAGTACAGTAGAGGTAGAGTACAGTGGAGTACAGTAGAGGTAGAGTACAGTGGAGCACAGTAGAGGTAGAGTACAGTGGAGTAGAGTGGAGCACAGTAGAGGTGGAGTACAGTAGAGTACAGTGGAGGTAGAGTACAGTGGAGTACAGTGGAGTACAGTAGAGGTGGAGTACAGTAGAGTACAGTAGAGGTAGAGAACAGTACAGTACAGTAGAGGTAGAGTACAGTGGAGTACAGTAGAGGTAGAGAACAGTGGAGCACAGTAGAGGTAGAGTATAGTGTAGTACAGTAGAGGTAGAGTAAAGTGGAGCACAGTAGAGGTAGAGTACAGTGGAGTACAGTGGAGCACAGTAGAGGTGGAGTACAGTAGAGTACAGTAGAGGTAGAGTACAGTGGAGCACAGTAGAGGTAGAGTACAGTGGAGTACAATGGAGTACAGTAGAGGTGGAGTACAGTAGAGTACAGTAGAGGTAGAGAACAGTGTAGTACAGTAGAGGTAGAGTACAGTGGAGTACAGTAGAGGTAGAGTAAAGTGGAGCACAGTAGAGGTAGAGTAGAGTGGAGTACAGTAGAGGTAGAGTACAGTAGAGCACAGTAGAGGTAGAATACAGTGGAGAACAGTAGAGGTAGAGTACAGTGGAGTACAGTAGAGGTAGAGTACAGTGGAGCACAGTAGAGGTAGAGTACAGTGGAGCACAGTAGAGGTAGAGTACAGTGGAGCACAGTAGAGGTAGAGTACATTGGAGTACAGTAGACGTTGAGTACAGTGGAGTACAGTAGAGGTAGAGTACAGTGGAGCACAGTAGAGGTAGAGTACACTAGAGCACAGTAGAGGTAGAATACAGTGGAGTACAGTAGAGGTGGAGTACAGTAGAGTACAGTAGAGGTAGAGTACAGTGGAGCACAGTAGAGGTAGAGTACAGTGGAGTACAGTGGAGTACAGTAGAGGTGGAGTACAGTAGAGTACAGTAGAGGTAGAGAACAGTACAGTACAGTAGAGGTAGAGGACAGTGGAGTACAGTAGAGGTAGAGTACAGTAGAGCACAGTAGAGGTAGAATACAGTGGAGTACAGTAGAGGTAGAGTACAGTGGAGTACAGTAGAGGTAGAGTACAGTGTAGTACAGTAGATGTAGAGAACAGTACAGTACAGTAGAGGTAGAGTACAGTGGAGTACAGTAGAGGTAGAGTACAGTAGAGCACAGTAGAGGTAGAATACAGTGGAGTACAGTAGAGGTAGAGTACAGTGGAGCACAGTAGAGGTAGAGTACAGTGGAGCACAGTAGAGGTAGATTACAGTGGAGCACAGTAGAGGTAGAGTACAGTGGAGTACAGTAGACGTTGAGTACAGTGGAGTACAGTAGAGGTAGAGTACAGTGGAGCACAGTAGAGGTAGAGTACAGTGGAGTACAGTAGAGGTAGAGTACAGTGGAGCACAGTAGAGGTAGAGTACAGTGGAGCACAGTAGAGGTAGAGTACAGTGGAGCACAGTAGAGGTAGAGTACAGTGGAGTACAGTAGACGTTGAGTACAGTGGAGTACAGTAGAGGTAGAGTACAGTGGAGCACAGTAGAGGTAGAGTACAGTGGAGTACAGTAGAGGTAGAGTACACTAGAGCACAGTAGAGGTAGAATACAGTGGAGTACAGTAGAGGTAGAGTACAGTGGAGTACAGTAGAGGTAGAGTACAGTGGAGTACAGAAGAGATAGAGTACAGTGGAGCACAGTAGAGGTAGAGTACAATGGAGCACAGTAGAGGTAGAGTACAGTGGAGCACAGTAGAGGTAGAGTACAATGGAGCACAGTAGAGGTAGAGTACAGTGGAGCACAGTAGAGGTAGAGTACAGTGGAGTACAGTAGATGTAGAGTACAGTGGAATACAGTAGAGGTAGAGTACAGTGGAGCACAGTAGAGGTAGAGTACAGTGGAGTACAGTGGAGCACAGTAGAGGTGGAGTACAGTAGAGTACAGTAGAGGTAGAGTACAGTGGAGCACAGTAGAGGTAGAGTACAGTGGAGTACAGTGGAGTACAGTAGAGGTGGAGTACAGTAGAGTACAGTAGAGGTAGAGAACAGTACAGTACAGTAGAGGTAGAGTACAGTGGAGTACAGTAGAGGTAGAGTACAGTAGAGCACAGTAGAGGTAGAATACAGTAGAGTACAGAAGAGATAGAGTACAGTGGAGCACAGTATAGGTAGAGTACAGTGGAGCACAGTAGAGGTAGAGTACAGTGGAGTACAGTAGAGGTAGAGTACAGTGGAGTACAGTAGAGGTAGAGTACAGTGGAGCACAGTAGAGGTAGAGTACAGTGGAGTAGAGTGGAGCACAGTAGAGGTGGAGTACAGTAGAGTACAGTGGAGGTAGAGTACAGTGGAGTACAGTGGAGTACAGTAGAGGTGGAGTACAGTAGAGTACAGTAGAGGTAGAGAACAGTACAGTACAGTAGAGGTAGAGTACAGTGGAGTACAGTAGAGGTAGAGTACAGTGGAGCACAGTAGAGGTAGAGTACAGTGGAGTACAGTAGAGGTGGAGTACAGTGGAGCACAGTAGAGGTAGAGTAGAGTGGAGCACAGTAGAGGTAGAGTAGAGTGGAGTACAGTAGAGGTAGAGTACATTGGAGTACAGTAGAGGTAGAGTACAGTGGAGTAGAGTAGAGATAGAGTACAGTGGAGCACAGCAGAGGTAGAGTACAGTGGATCACAGTCGAGATAGAGTACAGTGGAGTACAGTGGAGCACAGTAGAGGTATAGTTCAGTGGAGCACAGTAGAGATAGATTGCAGTGGAGTAGAGTAGAGATAGAGTACAGTGGAGTACAGTAGAGGTAGAGTACAGTGGAGCAGAGTAGAGGTAGAGTACAGTGGAGTACAGTAGAGGTAGAGCACAGTAGAGCAGAGTAGAGGTAGAGTACAGTGGAGTACAGTAGAGGTAGAGCACAGTGGAGCACTGTAGAGGTAGAGTACAGTGGAGCAGAGTAGAGGTAGAGTACAGTGGAGCACAGTAGAGGTAGAGTACAGTGGAGTAGAGTAGAGGTAGAGTACAGTGGAGTACAGTAGAGGTAGAGTACAGTGGAGCACAGTAGAGGTAGAGTAAAGTGGAGTACAGTGGAGCACAGTAGAGGTGGAGTACAGTAGAGTACAGTAGAGGTAGAGTACAGTGGAGCACAGTAGAGGTAGAGTACAGTGGAGTACAGTGGAGTACAGTAGAGGTGGAGTACAGTAGAGTACAGTAGAGGTAAAAAACAGTACAGTACAGTAGAGGTAGAGTACAGTGGAGTACAGTAGAGGTAGAGTACAGTAGAGCACAGTAGAGGTAAAATACAGTGGAGTACAGTAGAGGTAGAGTACAGTGGAGCACAGTAGAGGTAGAGTAGAGTGGAGTACAGTAGAGGTAGAGTACAGTAGAGCACAGTAGAGGTAGAATACAGTGGAGTACAGTAGAGGTAGAGTACAGTGGAGTACAGTAGAGGTAGAGTACAGTGGAGTACAGAAGAGATAGAGTACAGTGGAGCACAGTAGAGGTAGAGTACAGTGGAGCACAGTAGAGGTAGAGTACAGTGGAACACAGTAGAGGTAGACTACAGTGGAGTACAGTAGAGGTTGAGTACAGTGGAGTACAGTGGAGCACAGTAGAGGTGGAGTACAGTAGAGTAGAGTATAGGTTGAGTACAGTGGAGCACAGAAGAGATAGAGTACAGTGGAGCACAGTAGAGGTAGAGTACAGTGAAGCACAGTAGAGGTAGAGTACAGTGGAGTACAGTAGAGGTAGAGTACAGTGGAGTACAGTAGAGGTAGAGTACAGTGGAGTACAGAAGAGATAGAGTACAGTGGAGCACAGTAGAGGTAGAGTACAGTGGAGCACAGTAGAGGTAGAGTACAGTGGAACACAGTAGAGGTAGACTACAGTGGAGTACAGTAGAGGTTGAGTACAGTGGAGTACAGTGGAGCACAGTAGAGGTGGAGTACAGTAGAGTAGAGTATAGGTTGAGTACAGTGGAGCACTGAAGAGATAGAGTACAGTGGAGCACAGTAGAGGTAGAGTACAGTGAAGCACAGTAGAGGTAGAGTACAGTACAGTACAGTAGAGGTAGAGTACAGTGGAGTACAGTAGAGGTAGAGAACAGTGGAGCACAGTAGAGGTAGAGTATAGTGTAGTACAGTAGAGGTAGAGTAAAGTGGAGCACAGTAGAGGTAGAGTACAGTGGAGTACAGTGGAGCACAGTAGAGGTGGAGTACAGTAGAGTACAGTAGAGGTAGAGTACAGTGGAGCACAGTAGAGGTAGAGTACAGTGGAGTACAATGGAGTACAGTAGAGGTGGAGTACAGTAGAGTACAGTAGAGGTAGAGAACAGTGTAGTACAGTAGAGGTAGAGTACAGTGGAGTACAGTAGAGGTAGAGTAAAGTGGAGCACAGTAGAGGTAGAGTAGAGTGGAGTACAGTAGAGGTAGAGTACAGTAGAGCACAGTAGAGGTAGAATACAGTGGAGTACAGTAGAGGTAGAGTACAGTGGAGTACAGTAGAGGTAGAGTACAGTGGAGCACAGTAGAGGTAGAGTACAGTGGAGCACAGTAGAGGTAGAGTACAGTGGAGCACAGTAGAGGTAGAGTACATTGGAGTACAGTAGACGTTGAGTACAGTGGAGTACAGTAGAGGTAGAGTACAGTGGAGCACAGTAGAGGTAGAGTACACTAGAGCACAGTAGAGGTAGAATACAGTGGAGTACAGTAGAGGTGGAGTACAGTAGAGTACAGTAGAGGTAGAGTACAGTGGAGCACAGTAGAGGTAGAGTACAGTGGAGTACAGTGGAGTACAGTAGAGGTGGAGTACAGTAGAGTACAGTAGAGGTAGAGAACAGTACAGTACAGTAGAGGTAGAGGACAGTGGAGTACAGTAGAGGTAGAGTACAGTAGAGCACAGTGGAGGTAGAATACAGTGGAGTACAGTAGAGGTAGAGGACAGTGGAGTACAGTAGAGGTAGAGTACAGTAGAGCACAGTAGAGGTAGAATACAGTGGAGTACAGTAGAGGTAGAGGACAGTGGAGTACAGTAGAGGTAGAGTACAGTAGAGCACAGTAGAGGTAGAATACAATGGAGTACAGTAGAGGTAGAGTACAGTGGAGTACAGTAGAGGTAGAGTACAGTGTAGTACAGTAGATGTAGAGAACAGTACAGTACAGTAGAGGTAGAGTACAGTGGAGTACAGTAGAGGTAGAGTACAGTAGAGCACAGTAGAGGTAGAATACAGTGGAGTACAGTAGAGGTAGAGTACAGTGGAGCACAGTAGAGGTAGAGTACAGTGGAGCACAGTAGAGGTAGAGTACAGTGGAGCACAGTAGAGGTAGAGTACAGTGGAGTACAGTAGACGTTGAGTACAGTGGAGTACAGTAGAGGTAGAGTACAGTGGAGCACAGTAGAGGTAGAGTACAGTGGAGTACAGTAGAGGTAGAGTACACTAGAGCACAGTAGAGGTAGAGTACAGTGGAGTACAGTGGAGCACAGTAGAGGTGGAGTACAGTAGAGTACAGTAGAGGTAGAGTACAGTGGAGCACAGTAGAGGTAGAGTACAGTGGAGTACAGTGGAGTACAGTAGAGGTGGAGTACAGTAGAGTGCAGTAGAGGTAGAGAACAGTACAGTACAGTAGAGGTAGAGTACAGTGGAGTACAGTGGAGCACAGAAGAGATAGAGTACAGTGGAGCACAGTAGAGGTAGAGTACAATGGAGCACAGTAGAGGTAGAGTACAGTGGAGCACAGTAGAGGTAGAGTACATTGGAGTACAGTAGAGGTAGAGTACAGTGGAATACAGTAGAGGTAGAGTACAGTGGAGCACAGTAGAGGTAGAGTACAGTGGAGTACAGTGGAGCACAGTAGAGGTGGAGTACAGTAGAGTACAGTAGAGGTAGAGTACAGTGGAGCACAGTAGAGGTAGAGTACAGTGGAGTACAGTGGAGTACAGTAGAGGTGGAGTACAGTAGAGTGCAGTAGAGGTAGAGAACAGTACAGTACAGTAGAGGTAGAGTACAGTGGAGTACAGTAGAGGTAGAGTACAGTAGAGCACAGTAGAGGTAGAATACAGTAGAGTACAGAAGAGATAGAGTACAGTAGAGCACAGTAGAGGTAGAGTACAATGGAGCACAGTAGAGGTAGAGTACAGTGGAGCACAGTAGAGGTAGAGTACAGTGGAGTACAGTAGAGGTAGAGTACAGTGGAGTACAGTAGAGGTAGAGTACAGTGGAGCACAGTAGAGGTAGAGTACAGTGGAGTAGAGTGGAGCACAGTAGAGGTGGAGTACAGTAGAGTACAGTGGAGGTAGAGTACAGTGGAGTACAGTGGAGTACAGTAGAGGTGGAGTACAGTAGAGTACAGTAGAGGTAGAGAACAGTACAGTACAGTAGAGGTAGAGTACAGTGGAGTACAGTAGAGGTAGAGTACAGTGGAGCACAGTAGAGGTAGAGTACAGTGGAGTACAGTAGAGGTGGAGTACAGTGGAGTACAGTAGAGGTAGAGTACAGTGGAGTACAGTAGAGGTGGAGTACAGTAGAGTACAGTAGAGGTAGAGTACAGTGGAGCACAGTAGAGGTAGAGTACAGTGGAGTACAGTGGAGTACAGTAGAGGTGGAGTACAGTAGAGTACAGTAGAGGTAGAGAACAGTACAGTACAGTAGAGGTAGAGGACAGTGGAGTACAGTAGAGGTAGAGTACAGTAGAGCACAGTAGAGGTAGAATACAGTGGAGTACAGTAGAGGTAGAGTACAGTGGAGTACAGTAGAGGTAGAGTACAGTGTAGTACAGTAGATGTAGAGAACAGTACAGTACAGTAGAGGTAGAGTACAGTGGAGTACAGTAGAGGTAGAGTACAGTAGAGCACAGTAGAGGTAGAATACAGTGGAGTACAGTAGAGGTAGAGTACAGTGGAGCACAGTAGAGGTAGAGTACAGTGGAGCACAGTAGAGGTAGATTACAGTGGAGCACAGTAGAGGTAGAGTACAGTGGAGTACAGTAGACGTTGAGTACAGTGGAGTACAGTAGAGGTAGAGTACAGTGGAGCACAGTAGAGGTAGAGTACAGTGGAGTACAGTAGAGGTAGAGTACAGTGGAGCACAGTAGAGGTAGAGTACAGTGGAGCACAGTAGAGGTAGAGTACAGTGGAGTAGAGTGGAGCACAGTAGAGGTGGAGTACAGTAGAGTACAGTGGAGGTAGAGTACAGTGGAGTACAGTGGAGTACAGTAGAGGTGGAGTACAGTAGAGTACAGTAGAGGTAGAGAACAGTACAGTACAGTAGAGGTAGAGTACAGTGGAGTACAGTAGAGGTAGAGTACAGTGGAGCACAGTAGAGGTAGAGTACAGTGGAGTACAGTAGAGGTGGAGTACAGTGGAGCACAGTAGAGGTAGAGTAGAGTGGAGCACAGTAGAGGTAGAGTAGAGTGGAGTACAGTAGAGGTAGAGTACATTGGAGTACAGTAGAGGTAGAGTACAGTGGAGTAGAGTAGAGATAGAGTACAGTGGAGCACAGCAGAGGTAGAGTACAGTGGATCACAGTCGAGATAGAGTACAGTGGAGTAGAGTAGAGATAGAGTACAGTGGAGCACAGCAGAGGTAGAGTACAGTGGATCACAGTCGAGATAGAGTACAGTGGAGTACAGTGGAGCACAGTAGAGGTATAGTTCAGTGGAGCACAGTAGAGATAGATTGCAGTGGAGTAGAGTAGAGATAGAGTACAGTGGAGTACAGTAGAGGTAGAGTACAGTGGAGCAGAGTAGAGGTAGAGTACAGTGGAGTACAGTAGAGGTAGAGCACAGTAGAGCAGAGTAGAGGTAGAGTACAGTGGAGTACAGTAGAGGTAGAGCACAGTGGAGCACTGTAGAGGTAGAGTACAGTGGAGCAGAGTAGAGGTAGAGTACAGTGGAGCACAGTAGAGGTAGAGTACAGTGGAGTAGAGTAGAGGTAGAATACAGTGGAGTACAGTAGAGGTAGAGTACAGTGGAGTACAGTAGAGGTAGAGTACAGTGGAGTACAGAAGAGATAGAGTACAGTGGAGCACAGTAGAGGTAGAGTACAGTGGAGCACAGTAGAGGTAGAGTACAGTGGAACACAGTAGAGGTAGACTACAGTGGAGTACAGTAGAGGTTGAGTACAGTGGAGTACAGTGGAGCACAGTAGAGGTGGAGTACAGTAGAGTAGAGTATAGGTTGAGTACAGTGGAGCACAGAAGAGATAGAGTACAGTGGAGCACAGTAGAGGTAGAGTACAGTGAAGCACAGTAGAGGTAGAGTACAGTGGAGTACAGTAGAGGTAGAGTACAGTGGAGTACAGTAGAGGTAGAGTACAGTGGAGTACAGAAGAGATAGAGTACAGTGGAGCACAGTAGAGGTAGAGTACAGTGGAGCACAGTAGAGGTAGAGTACAGTGGAACACAGTAGAGGTAGACTACAGTGGAGTACAGTAGAGGTTGAGTACAGTGGAGTACAGTGGAGCACAGTAGAGGTGGAGTACAGTAGAGTAGAGTATAGGTTGAGTACAGTGGAGCACTGAAGAGATAGAGTACAGTGGAGCACAGTAGAGGTAGAGTACAGTGAAGCACAGTAGAGGTAGAGTACAGTGGAGTACAGTGGAGCACAGTAGAGGTGGAGCACATTAGAGTAGAGTATAGGTTGAGTACAGTGGAGTACAGTAGAGATAGAGTAGAGTGGAGTAGAGTAGAGATAGAGTACAGTTGATTAGAGTAGAGATAGAGTACAGTGGAGTATAGTTGAGGTAGAGTACAGTGGAGTACAGTAGAGGTAGAGTACAGTGGAGTACAGTAGAGGTAGAGAACAGTACAGTACAGTAGAGGTAGAGTAGAGTGGAGTACAGTAGAGGTAGAGTACAGTAGAGCACAGTAGAGGTAGAATACAGTGGAGTACAGTAGAGGTAGAGTACAGTGGAGTACGGTAGAGGTAGAGTACAGTGGAGTACAGAAGAGATAGAGTACAGTGGAGCACAGTAGAGGTAGAGTACAGTGGAGCACAGTAGAGGTAGAGTACACTAGAGCACAGTAGAGGTAGAATACAGTGGAGTACAGTAGAGGTGGAGTACAGTAGAGTACAGTAGAGGTAGAGTACAGTGGAGCACAGTAGAGGTAGAGTACAGTGGAGTACAGTGGAGTACAGTAGAGGTGGAGTACAGTAGAGTACAGTAGAGGTAGAGAACAGTACAGTACAGTAGAGGTAGAGGACAGTGGAGTACAGTAGAGGTAGAGTACAGTAGAGCACAGTAGAGGTAGAATACAGTGGAGTACAGTAGAGGTAGAGGACAGTGGAGTACAGTAGAGGTAGAGTACAGTAGAGCACAGTAGAGGTAGAATACAGTGGAGTACAGTAGAGGTAGAGGACAGTGGAGTACAGTAGAGGTAGAGTACAGTAGAGCACAGTAGAGGTAGAATACAATGGAGTACAGTAGAGGTAGAGTACAGTGGAGTACAGTAGAGGTAGAGTACAGTGTAGTACAGTAGATGTAGAGAACAGTACAGTACAGTAGAGGTAGAGTACAGTGGAGTACAGTAGAGGTAGAGTACAGTAGAGCACAGTAGAGGTAGAATACAGTGGAGTACAGTAGAGGTAGAGTACAGTGGAGCACAGTAGAGGTAGAGTACAGTGGAGCACAGTAGAGGTAGAGTACAGTGGAGCACAGTAGAGGTAGAGTACAGTGGAGTACAGTAGACGTTGAGTACAGTGGAGTACAGTAGAGGTAGAGTACAGTGGAGCACAGTAGAGGTAGAGTACAGTGGAGTACAGTAGAGGTAGAGTACACTAGAGCACAGTAGAGGTAGAGTACAGTGGAGTACAGTGGAGCACAGTAGAGGTGGAGTACAGTAGAGTACAGTAGAGGTAGAGTACAGTGGAGCACAGTAGAGGTAGAGTACAGTGGAGTACAGTGGAGTACAGTAGAGGTGGAGTACAGTAGAGTGCAGTAGAGGTAGAGAACAGTACAGTACAGTAGAGGTAGAGTACAGTGGAGTACAGTGGAGCACAGAAGAGATAGAGTACAGTGGAGCACAGTAGAGGTAGAGTACAATGGAGCACAGTAGAGGTAGAGTACAGTGGAGCACAGTAGAGGTAGAGTACATTGGAGTACAGTAGAGGTAGAGTACAGTGGAATACAGTAGAGGTAGAGTACAGTGGAGCACAGTAGAGGTAGAGTACAGTGGAGTACAGTGGAGCACAGTAGAGGTGGAGTACAGTAGAGTACAGTAGAGGTAGAGTACAGTGGAGCACAGTAGAGGTAGAGTACAGTGGAGTACAGTGGAGTACAGTAGAGGTGGAGTACAGTAGAGTGCAGTAGAGGTAGAGAACAGTACAGTACAGTAGAGGTAGAGTACAGTGGAGTACAGTAGAGGTAGAGTACAGTAGAGCACAGTAGAGGTAGAATACAGTAGAGTACAGAAGAGATAGAGTACAGTAGAGCACAGTAGAGGTAGAGTACAATGGAGCACAGTAGAGGTAGAGTACAGTGGAGCACAGTAGAGGTAGAGTACAGTGGAGTACAGTAGAGGTAGAGTACAGTGGAGTACAGTAGAGGTAGAGTACAGTGGAGCACAGTAGAGGTAGAGTACAGTGGAGTACAGTAGAGGTAGAGTACACTAGAGCACAGTAGAGGTAGAGTACAGTGGAGTACAGTGGAGCACAGTAGAGGTGGAGTACAGTAGAGTACAGTAGAGGTAGAGTACAGTGGAGCACAGTAGAGGTAGAGTACAGTGGAGTACAGTGGAGTACAGTAGAGGTGGAGTACAGTAGAGTGCAGTAGAGGTAGAGAACAGTACAGTACAGTAGAGGTAGAGTACAGTGGAGTACAGTGGAGCACAGAAGAGATAGAGTACAGTGGAGCACAGTAGAGGTAGAGTACAATGGAGCACAGTAGAGGTAGAGTACAGTGGAGCACAGTAGAGGTAGAGTACATTGGAGTACAGTAGAGGTAGAGTACAGTGGAATACAGTAGAGGTAGAGTACAGTGGAGCACAGTAGAGGTAGAGTACAGTGGAGTACAGTGGAGCACAGTAGAGGTGGAGTACAGTAGAGTACAGTAGAGGTAGAGTACAGTGGAGCACAGTAGAGGTAGAGTACAGTGGAGTACAGTGGAGTACAGTAGAGGTGGAGTACAGTAGAGTGCAGTAGAGGTAGAGAACAGTACAGTACAGTAGAGGTAGAGTACAGTGGAGTACAGTAGAGGTAGAGTACAGTAGAGCACAGTAGAGGTAGAATACAGTAGAGTACAGAAGAGATAGAGTACAGTAGAGCACAGTAGAGGTAGAGTACAATGGAGCACAGTAGAGGTAGAGTACAGTGGAGCACAGTAGAGGTAGAGTACAGTGGAGTACAGTAGAGGTAGAGTACAGTGGAGTACAGTAGAGGTAGAGTACAGTGGAGCACAGTAGAGGTAGAGTACAGTGGAGTAGAGTGGAGCACAGTAGAGGTGGAGTACAGTAGAGTACAGTGGAGGTAGAGTACAGTGGAGTACAGTGGAGTACAGTAGAGGTGGAGTACAGTAGAGTACAGTAGAGGTAGAGAACAGTACAGTACAGTAGAGGTAGAGTACAGTGGAGTACAGTAGAGGTAGAGTACAGTGGAGCACAGTAGAGGTAGAGTACAGTGGAGTACAGTAGAGGTGGAGTACAGTGGAGTACAGTAGAGGTAGAGTACAGTGGAGTACAGTAGAGGTGGAGTACAGTAGAGTACAGTAGAGGTAGAGTACAGTGGAGCACAGTAGAGGTAGAGTACAGTGGAGTACAGTGGAGTACAGTAGAGGTGGAGTACAGTAGAGTACAGTAGAGGTAGAGAACAGTACAGTACAGTAGAGGTAGAGGACAGTGGAGTACAGTAGAGGTAGAGTACAGTAGAGCACAGTAGAGGTAGAATACAGTGGAGTACAGTAGAGGTAGAGTACAGTGGAGTACGGTAGAGGTAGAGTACAGTGGAGTACAGAAGAGATAGAGTACAGTGGAGCACAGTAGAGGTAGAGTACAGTGGAGCACAGTAGAGGTAGAGTACACTAGAGCACAGTAGAGGTAGAATACAGTGGAGTACAGTAGAGGTGGAGTACAGTAGAGTACAGTAGAGGTAGAGTACAGTGGAGCACAGTAGAGGTAGAGTACAGTGGAGTACAGTGGAGTACAGTAGAGGTGGAGTACAGTAGAGTACAGTAGAGGTAGAGAACAGTACAGTACAGTAGAGGTAGAGGACAGTGGAGTACAGTAGAGGTAGAGTACAGTAGAGCACAGTAGAGGTAGAATACAGTGGAGTACAGTAGAGGTAGAGGACAGTGGAGTACAGTAGAGGTAGAGTACAGTAGAGCACAGTAGAGGTAGAATACAGTGGAGTACAGTAGAGGTAGAGGACAGTGGAGTACAGTAGAGGTAGAGTACAGTAGAGCACAGTAGAGGTAGAATACAATGGAGTACAGTAGAGGTAGAGTACAGTGGAGTACAGTAGAGGTAGAGTACAGTGTAGTACAGTAGATGTAGAGAACAGTACAGTACAGTAGAGGTAGAGTACAGTGGAGTACAGTAGAGGTAGAGTACAGTAGAGCACAGTAGAGGTAGAATACAGTGGAGTACAGTAGAGGTAGAGTACAGTGGAGCACAGTAGAGGTAGAGTACAGTGGAGCACAGTAGAGGTAGAGTACAGTGGAGCACAGTAGAGGTAGAGTACAGTGGAGTACAGTAGACGTTGAGTACAGTGGAGTACAGTAGAGGTAGAGTACAGTGGAGCACAGTAGAGGTAGAGTACAGTGGAGTACAGTAGAGGTAGAGTACACTAGAGCACAGTAGAGGTAGAGTACAGTGGAGTACAGTGGAGCACAGTAGAGGTGGAGTACAGTAGAGTACAGTAGAGGTAGAGTACAGTGGAGCACAGTAGAGGTAGAGTACAGTGGAGTACAGTGGAGTACAGTAGAGGTGGAGTACAGTAGAGTGCAGTAGAGGTAGAGAACAGTACAGTACAGTAGAGGTAGAGTACAGTGGAGTACAGTGGAGCACAGAAGAGATAGAGTACAGTGGAGCACAGTAGAGGTAGAGTACAATGGAGCACAGTAGAGGTAGAGTACAGTGGAGCACAGTAGAGGTAGAGTACATTGGAGTACAGTAGAGGTAGAGTACAGTGGAATACAGTAGAGGTAGAGTACAGTGGAGCACAGTAGAGGTAGAGTACAGTGGAGTACAGTGGAGCACAGTAGAGGTGGAGTACAGTAGAGTACAGTAGAGGTAGAGTACAGTGGAGCACAGTAGAGGTAGAGTACAGTGGAGTACAGTGGAGTACAGTAGAGGTGGAGTACAGTAGAGTGCAGTAGAGGTAGAGAACAGTACAGTACAGTAGAGGTAGAGTACAGTGGAGTACAGTAGAGGTAGAGTACAGTAGAGCACAGTAGAGGTAGAATACAGTAGAGTACAGAAGAGATAGAGTACAGTAGAGCACAGTAGAGGTAGAGTACAATGGAGCACAGTAGAGGTAGAGTACAGTGGAGCACAGTAGAGGTAGAGTACAGTGGAGTACAGTAGAGGTAGAGTACAGTGGAGTACAGTAGAGGTAGAGTACAGTGGAGCACAGTAGAGGTAGAGTACAGTGGAGTAGAGTGGAGCACAGTAGAGGTGGAGTACAGTAGAGTACAGTGGAGGTAGAGTACAGTGGAGTACAGTGGAGTACAGTAGAGGTGGAGTACAGTAGAGTACAGTAGAGGTAGAGAACAGTACAGTACAGTAGAGGTAGAGTACAGTGGAGTACAGTAGAGGTAGAGTACAGTGGAGCACAGTAGAGGTAGAGTACAGTGGAGTACAGTAGAGGTGGAGTACAGTGGAGTACAGTAGAGGTAGAGTACAGTGGAGTACAGTAGAGGTGGAGTACAGTAGAGTACAGTAGAGGTAGAGTACAGTGGAGCACAGTAGAGGTAGAGTACAGTGGAGTACAGTGGAGTACAGTAGAGGTGGAGTACAGTAGAGTACAGTAGAGGTGGAGTACAGTAGAGTACAGTAGAGGTAGAGAACAGTACAGTACAGTAGAGGTAGAGGACAGTGGAGTACAGTAGAGGTAGAGTACAGTAGAGCACAGTAGAGGTAGAATACAGTGGAGTACAGTAGAGGTAGAGTACAGTGGAGTACAGTAGAGGTAGAGTACAGTGTAGTACAGTAGATGTAGAGAACAGTACAGTACAGTAGAGGTAGAGTACAGTGGAGTACAGTAGAGGTAGAGTACAGTAGAGCACAGTAGAGGTAGAATACAGTGGAGTACAGTAGAGGTAGAGTACAGTGGAGCACAGTAGAGGTAGAGTACAGTGGAGCACAGTAGAGGTAGATTACAGTGGAGCACAGTAGAGGTAGAGTACAGTGGAGTACAGTAGACGTTGAGTACAGTGGAGTACAGTAGAGGTAGAGTACAGTGGAGCACAGTAGAGGTAGAGTACAGTGGAGTACAGTAGAGGTAGAGTACAGTGGAGCACAGTAGAGGTAGAGTACAGTGGAGCACAGTAGAGGTAGAGTACAGTGGAGTAGAGTGGAGCACAGTAGAGGTGGAGTACAGTAGAGTACAGTGGAGGTAGAGTACAGTGGAGTACAGTGGAGTACAGTAGAGGTGGAGTACAGTAGAGTACAGTAGAGGTAGAGAACAGTACAGTACAGTAGAGGTAGAGTACAGTGGAGTACAGTAGAGGTAGAGTACAGTGGAGCACAGTAGAGGTAGAGTACAGTGGAGTACAGTAGAGGTGGAGTACAGTGGAGCACAGTAGAGGTAGAGTAGAGTGGAGCACAGTAGAGGTAGAGTAGAGTGGAGTACAGTAGAGGTAGAGTACATTGGAGTACAGTAGAGGTAGAGTACAGTGGAGTAGAGTAGAGATAGAGTACAGTGGAGCACAGCAGAGGTAGAGTACAGTGTAGTACAGTAGATGTAGAGAACAGTACAGTACAGTAGAGGTAGAGTACAGTGGAGTACAGTAGAGGTAGAGTACAGTAGAGCACAGTAGAGGTAGAATACAGTGGAGTACAGTAGAGGTAGAGTACAGTGGAGCACAGTAGAGGTAGAGTACAGTGGAGCACAGTAGAGGTAGATTACAGTGGAGCACAGTAGAGGTAGAGTACAGTGGAGTACAGTAGACGTTGAGTACAGTGGAGTACAGTAGAGGTAGAGTACAGTGGAGCACAGTAGAGGTAGAGTACAGTGGAGTACAGTAGAGGTAGAGTACAGTGGAGCACAGTAGAGGTAGAGTACAGTGGAGCACAGTAGAGGTAGAGTACAGTGGAGCACAGTAGAGGTAGAGTACAGTGGAGTACAGTAGACGTTGAGTACAGTGGAGTACAGTAGAGGTAGAGTACAGTGGAGCACAGTAGAGGTAGAGTACAGTGGAGTACAGTAGAGGTAGAGTACACTAGAGCACAGTAGAGGTAGAATACAGTGGAGTACAGTAGAGGTAGAGTACAGTGGAGTACAGTAGAGGTAGAGTACAGTGGAGTACAGAAGAGATAGAGTACAGTGGAGCACAGTAGAGGTAGAGTACAATGGAGCACAGTAGAGGTAGAGTACAGTGGAGCACAGTAGAGGTAGAGTACAATGGAGCACAGTAGAGGTAGAGTACAGTGGAGCACAGTAGAGGTAGAGTACAGTGGAGTACAGTAGATGTAGAGTACAGTGGAATACAGTAGAGGTAGAGTACAGTGGAGCACAGTAGAGGTAGAGTACAGTGGAGTACAGTGGAGCACAGTAGAGGTGGAGTACAGTAGAGTACAGTAGAGGTAGAGTACAGTGGAGCACAGTAGAGGTAGAGTACAGTGGAGTACAGTGGAGTACAGTAGAGGTGGAGTACAGTAGAGTACAGTAGAGGTAGAGAACAGTACAGTACAGTAGAGGTAGAGTACAGTGGAGTACAGTAGAGGTAGAGTACAGTAGAGCACAGTAGAGGTAGAATACAGTAGAGTACAGAAGAGATAGAGTACAGTGGAGCACAGTATAGGTAGAGTACAGTGGAGCACAGTAGAGGTAGAGTACAGTGGAGTACAGTAGAGGTAGAGTACAGTGGAGTACAGTAGAGGTAGAGTACAGTGGAGCACAGTAGAGGTAGAGTACAGTGGAGTAGAGTGGAGCACAGTAGAGGTGGAGTACAGTAGAGTACAGTGGAGGTAGAGTACAGTGGAGTACAGTGGAGTACAGTAGAGGTGGAGTACAGTAGAGTACAGTAGAGGTAGAGAACAGTACAGTACAGTAGAGGTAGAGTACAGTGGAGTACAGTAGAGGTAGAGTACAGTGGAGCACAGTAGAGGTAGAGTACAGTGGAGTACAGTAGAGGTGGAGTACAGTGGAGCACAGTAGAGGTAGAGTAGAGTGGAGCACAGTAGAGGTAGAGTAGAGTGGAGTACAGTAGAGGTAGAGTACATTGGAGTACAGTAGAGGTAGAGTACAGTGGAGTAGAGTAGAGATAGAGTACAGTGGAGCACAGCAGAGGTAGAGTACAGTGGATCACAGTCGAGATAGAGTACAGTGGAGTACAGTGGAGCACAGTAGAGGTATAGTTCAGTGGAGCACAGTAGAGATAGATTGCAGTGGAGTAGAGTAGAGATAGAGTACAGTGGAGTACAGTAGAGGTAGAGTACAGTGGAGCAGAGTAGAGGTAGAGTACAGTGGAGTACAGTAGAGGTAGAGCACAGTAGAGCAGAGTAGAGGTAGAGTACAGTGGAGTACAGTAGAGGTAGAGCACAGTGGAGCACTGTAGAGGTAGAGTACAGTGGAGCAGAGTAGAGGTAGAGTACAGTGGAGCACAGTAGAGGTAGAGTACAGTGGAGTAGAGTAGAGGTAGAGTACAGTGGAGTACAGTAGAGGTAGAGTACAGTGGAGCACAGTAGAGGTAGAGTAAAGTGGAGTACAGTGGAGCACAGTAGAGGTGGAGTACAGTAGAGTACAGTAGAGGTAGAGTACAGTGGAGCACAGTAGAGGTAGAGTACAGTGGAGTACAGTGGAGTACAGTAGAGGTGGAGTACAGTAGAGTACAGTAGAGGTAAAAAACAGTACAGTACAGTAGAGGTAGAGTACAGTGGAGTACAGTAGAGGTAGAGTACAGTAGAGCACAGTAGAGGTAAAATACAGTGGAGTACAGTAGAGGTAGAGTACAGTGGAGCACAGTAGAGGTAGAGTAGAGTGGAGTACAGTAGAGGTAGAGTACAGTAGAGCACAGTAGAGGTAGAATACAGTGGAGTACAGTAGAGGTAGAGTACAGTGGAGTACAGTAGAGGTAGAGTACAGTGGAGTACAGAAGAGATAGAGTACAGTGGAGCACAGTAGAGGTAGAGTACAGTGGAGCACAGTAGAGGTAGAGTACAGTGGAACACAGTAGAGGTAGACTACAGTGGAGTACAGTAGAGGTTGAGTACAGTGGAGTACAGTGGAGCACAGTAGAGGTGGAGTACAGTAGAGTAGAGTATAGGTTGAGTACAGTGGAGCACAGAAGAGATAGAGTACAGTGGAGCACAGTAGAGGTAGAGTACAGTGAAGCACAGTAGAGGTAGAGTACAGTGGAGTACAGTAGAGGTAGAGTACAGTGGAGTACAGTAGAGGTAGAGTACAGTGGAGTACAGAAGAGATAGAGTACAGTGGAGCACAGTAGAGGTAGAGTACAGTGGAGCACAGTAGAGGTAGAGTACAGTGGAACACAGTAGAGGTAGACTACAGTGGAGTACAGTAGAGGTTGAGTACAGTGGAGTACAGTGGAGCACAGTAGAGGTGGAGTACAGTAGAGTAGAGTATAGGTTGAGTACAGTGGAGCACTGAAGAGATAGAGTACAGTGGAGCACAGTAGAGGTAGAGTACAGTGAAGCACAGTAGAGGTAGAGTACAGTACAGTACAGTAGAGGTAGAGTACAGTGGAGTACAGTAGAGGTAGAGAACAGTGGAGCACAGTAGAGGTAGAGTATAGTGTAGTACAGTAGAGGTAGAGTAAAGTGGAGCACAGTAGAGGTAGAGTACAGTGGAGTACAGTGGAGCACAGTAGAGGTGGAGTACAGTAGAGTACAGTAGAGGTAGAGTACAGTGGAGCACAGTAGAGGTAGAGTACAGTGGAGTACAATGGAGTACAGTAGAGGTGGAGTACAGTAGAGTACAGTAGAGGTAGAGAACAGTGTAGTACAGTAGAGGTAGAGTACAGTGGAGTACAGTAGAGGTAGAGTAAAGTGGAGCACAGTAGAGGTAGAGTAGAGTGGAGTACAGTAGAGGTAGAGTACAGTAGAGCACAGTAGAGGTAGAATACAGTGGAGTACAGTAGAGGTAGAGTACAGTGGAGTACAGTAGAGGTAGAGTACAGTGGAGCACAGTAGAGGTAGAGTACAGTGGAGCACAGTAGAGGTAGAGTACAGTGGAGCACAGTAGAGGTAGAGTACATTGGAGTACAGTAGACGTTGAGTACAGTGGAGTACAGTAGAGGTAGAGTACAGTGGAGCACAGTAGAGGTAGAGTACACTAGAGCACAGTAGAGGTAGAATACAGTGGAGTACAGTAGAGGTGGAGTACAGTAGAGTACAGTAGAGGTAGAGTACAGTGGAGCACAGTAGAGGTAGAGTACAGTGGAGTACAGTGGAGTACAGTAGAGGTGGAGTACAGTAGAGTACAGTAGAGGTAGAGAACAGTACAGTACAGTAGAGGTAGAGGACAGTGGAGTACAGTAGAGGTAGAGTACAGTAGAGCACAGTGGAGGTAGAATACAGTGGAGTACAGTAGAGGTAGAGGACAGTGGAGTACAGTAGAGGTAGAGTACAGTAGAGCACAGTAGAGGTAGAATACAGTGGAGTACAGTAGAGGTAGAGGACAGTGGAGTACAGTAGAGGTAGAGTACAGTAGAGCACAGTAGAGGTAGAATACAATGGAGTACAGTAGAGGTAGAGTACAGTGGAGTACAGTAGAGGTAGAGTACAGTGTAGTACAGTAGATGTAGAGAACAGTACAGTACAGTAGAGGTAGAGTACAGTGGAGTACAGTAGAGGTAGAGTACAGTAGAGCACAGTAGAGGTAGAATACAGTGGAGTACAGTAGAGGTAGAGTACAGTGGAGCACAGTAGAGGTAGAGTACAGTGGAGCACAGTAGAGGTAGAGTACAGTGGAGCACAGTAGAGGTAGAGTACAGTGGAGTACAGTAGACGTTGAGTACAGTGGAGTACAGTAGAGGTAGAGTACAGTGGAGCACAGTAGAGGTAGAGTACAGTGGAGTACAGTAGAGGTAGAGTACACTAGAGCACAGTAGAGGTAGAGTACAGTGGAGTACAGTGGAGCACAGTAGAGGTGGAGTACAGTAGAGTACAGTAGAGGTAGAGTACAGTGGAGCACAGTAGAGGTAGAGTACAGTGGAGTACAGTGGAGTACAGTAGAGGTGGAGTACAGTAGAGTGCAGTAGAGGTAGAGAACAGTACAGTACAGTAGAGGTAGAGTACAGTGGAGTACAGTGGAGCACAGAAGAGATAGAGTACAGTGGAGCACAGTAGAGGTAGAGTACAATGGAGCACAGTAGAGGTAGAGTACAGTGGAGCACAGTAGAGGTAGAGTACATTGGAGTACAGTAGAGGTAGAGTACAGTGGAATACAGTAGAGGTAGAGTACAGTGGAGCACAGTAGAGGTAGAGTACAGTGGAGTACAGTGGAGCACAGTAGAGGTGGAGTACAGTAGAGTACAGTAGAGGTAGAGTACAGTGGAGCACAGTAGAGGTAGAGTACAGTGGAGTACAGTGGAGTACAGTAGAGGTGGAGTACAGTAGAGTGCAGTAGAGGTAGAGAACAGTACAGTACAGTAGAGGTAGAGTACAGTGGAGTACAGTAGAGGTAGAGTACAGTAGAGCACAGTAGAGGTAGAATACAGTAGAGTACAGAAGAGATAGAGTACAGTAGAGCACAGTAGAGGTAGAGTACAATGGAGCACAGTAGAGGTAGAGTACAGTGGAGCACAGTAGAGGTAGAGTACAGTGGAGTACAGTAGAGGTAGAGTACAGTGGAGTACAGTAGAGGTAGAGTACAGTGGAGCACAGTAGAGGTAGAGTACAGTGGAGTAGAGTGGAGCACAGTAGAGGTGGAGTACAGTAGAGTACAGTGGAGGTAGAGTACAGTGGAGTACAGTGGAGTACAGTAGAGGTGGAGTACAGTAGAGTACAGTAGAGGTAGAGAACAGTACAGTACAGTAGAGGTAGAGTACAGTGGAGTACAGTAGAGGTAGAGTACAGTGGAGCACAGTAGAGGTAGAGTACAGTGGAGTACAGTAGAGGTGGAGTACAGTGGAGTACAGTAGAGGTAGAGTACAGTGGAGTACAGTAGAGGTGGAGTACAGTAGAGTACAGTAGAGGTAGAGTACAGTGGAGCACAGTAGAGGTAGAGTACAGTGGAGTACAGTGGAGTACAGTAGAGGTGGAGTACAGTAGAGTACAGTAGAGGTAGAGAACAGTACAGTACAGTAGAGGTAGAGGACAGTGGAGTACAGTAGAGGTAGAGTACAGTAGAGCACAGTAGAGGTAGAATACAGTGGAGTACAGTAGAGGTAGAGTACAGTGGAGTACAGTAGAGGTAGAGTACAGTGTAGTACAGTAGATGTAGAGAACAGTACAGTACAGTAGAGGTAGAGTACAGTGGAGTACAGTAGAGGTAGAGTACAGTAGAGCACAGTAGAGGTAGAATACAGTGGAGTACAGTAGAGGTAGAGTACAGTGGAGCACAGTAGAGGTAGAGTACAGTGGAGCACAGTAGAGGTAGATTACAGTGGAGCACAGTAGAGGTAGAGTACAGTGGAGTACAGTAGACGTTGAGTACAGTGGAGTACAGTAGAGGTAGAGTACAGTGGAGCACAGTAGAGGTAGAGTACAGTGGAGTACAGTAGAGGTAGAGTACAGTGGAGCACAGTAGAGGTAGAGTACAGTGGAGCACAGTAGAGGTAGAGTACAGTGGAGTAGAGTGGAGCACAGTAGAGGTGGAGTACAGTAGAGTACAGTGGAGGTAGAGTACAGTGGAGTACAGTGGAGTACAGTAGAGGTGGAGTACAGTAGAGTACAGTAGAGGTAGAGAACAGTACAGTACAGTAGAGGTAGAGTACAGTGGAGTACAGTAGAGGTAGAGTACAGTGGAGCACAGTAGAGGTAGAGTACAGTGGAGTACAGTAGAGGTGGAGTACAGTGGAGCACAGTAGAGGTAGAGTAGAGTGGAGCACAGTAGAGGTAGAGTAGAGTGGAGTACAGTAGAGGTAGAGTACATTGGAGTACAGTAGAGGTAGAGTACAGTGGAGTAGAGTAGAGATAGAGTACAGTGGAGCACAGCAGAGGTAGAGTACAGTGGATCACAGTCGAGATAGAGTACAGTGGAGTAGAGTAGAGATAGAGTACAGTGGAGCACAGCAGAGGTAGAGTACAGTGGATCACAGTCGAGATAGAGTACAGTGGAGTACAGTGGAGCACAGTAGAGGTATAGTTCAGTGGAGCACAGTAGAGATAGATTGCAGTGGAGTAGAGTAGAGATAGAGTACAGTGGAGTACAGTAGAGGTAGAGTACAGTGGAGCAGAGTAGAGGTAGAGTACAGTGGAGTACAGTAGAGGTAGAGCACAGTAGAGCAGAGTAGAGGTAGAGTACAGTGGAGTACAGTAGAGGTAGAGCACAGTGGAGCACTGTAGAGGTAGAGTACAGTGGAGCAGAGTAGAGGTAGAGTACAGTGGAGCACAGTAGAGGTAGAGTACAGTGGAGTAGAGTAGAGGTAGAATACAGTGGAGTACAGTAGAGGTAGAGTACAGTGGAGTACAGTAGAGGTAGAGTACAGTGGAGTACAGAAGAGATAGAGTACAGTGGAGCACAGTAGAGGTAGAGTACAGTGGAGCACAGTAGAGGTAGAGTACAGTGGAACACAGTAGAGGTAGACTACAGTGGAGTACAGTAGAGGTTGAGTACAGTGGAGTACAGTGGAGCACAGTAGAGGTGGAGTACAGTAGAGTAGAGTATAGGTTGAGTACAGTGGAGCACAGAAGAGATAGAGTACAGTGGAGCACAGTAGAGGTAGAGTACAGTGAAGCACAGTAGAGGTAGAGTACAGTGGAGTACAGTAGAGGTAGAGTACAGTGGAGTACAGTAGAGGTAGAGTACAGTGGAGTACAGAAGAGATAGAGTACAGTGGAGCACAGTAGAGGTAGAGTACAGTGGAGCACAGTAGAGGTAGAGTACAGTGGAACACAGTAGAGGTAGACTACAGTGGAGTACAGTAGAGGTTGAGTACAGTGGAGTACAGTGGAGCACAGTAGAGGTGGAGTACAGTAGAGTAGAGTATAGGTTGAGTACAGTGGAGCACTGAAGAGATAGAGTACAGTGGAGCACAGTAGAGGTAGAGTACAGTGAAGCACAGTAGAGGTAGAGTACAGTGGAGTACAGTGGAGCACAGTAGAGGTGGAGCACATTAGAGTAGAGTATAGGTTGAGTACAGTGGAGTACAGTAGAGATAGAGTAGAGTGGAGTAGAGTAGAGATAGAGTACAGTTGATTAGAGTAGAGATAGAGTACAGTGGAGTATAGTTGAGGTAGAGTACAGTGGAGTACAGTAGAGGTAGAGTACAGTGGAGTACAGTAGAGGTAGAGAACAGTACAGTACAGTAGAGGTAGAGTAGAGTGGAGTACAGTAGAGGTAGAGTACAGTAGAGCACAGTAGAGGTAGAATACAGTGGAGTACAGTAGAGGTAGAGTACAGTGGAGTACGGTAGAGGTAGAGTACAGTGGAGTACAGAAGAGATAGAGTACAGTGGAGCACAGTAGAGGTAGAGTACAGTGGAGCACAGTAGAGGTAGAGTACACTAGAGCACAGTAGAGGTAGAATACAGTGGAGTACAGTAGAGGTGGAGTACAGTAGAGTACAGTAGAGGTAGAGTACAGTGGAGCACAGTAGAGGTAGAGTACAGTGGAGTACAGTGGAGTACAGTAGAGGTGGAGTACAGTAGAGTACAGTAGAGGTAGAGAACAGTACAGTACAGTAGAGGTAGAGGACAGTGGAGTACAGTAGAGGTAGAGTACAGTAGAGCACAGTAGAGGTAGAATACAGTGGAGTACAGTAGAGGTAGAGGACAGTGGAGTACAGTAGAGGTAGAGTACAGTAGAGCACAGTAGAGGTAGAATACAGTGGAGTACAGTAGAGGTAGAGGACAGTGGAGTACAGTAGAGGTAGAGTACAGTAGAGCACAGTAGAGGTAGAATACAATGGAGTACAGTAGAGGTAGAGTACAGTGGAGTACAGTAGAGGTAGAGTACAGTGTAGTACAGTAGATGTAGAGAACAGTACAGTACAGTAGAGGTAGAGTACAGTGGAGTACAGTAGAGGTAGAGTACAGTAGAGCACAGTAGAGGTAGAATACAGTGGAGTACAGTAGAGGTAGAGTACAGTGGAGCACAGTAGAGGTAGAGTACAGTGGAGCACAGTAGAGGTAGAGTACAGTGGAGCACAGTAGAGGTAGAGTACAGTGGAGTACAGTAGACGTTGAGTACAGTGGAGTACAGTAGAGGTAGAGTACAGTGGAGCACAGTAGAGGTAGAGTACAGTGGAGTACAGTAGAGGTAGAGTACACTAGAGCACAGTAGAGGTAGAGTACAGTGGAGTACAGTGGAGCACAGTAGAGGTGGAGTACAGTAGAGTACAGTAGAGGTAGAGTACAGTGGAGCACAGTAGAGGTAGAGTACAGTGGAGTACAGTGGAGTACAGTAGAGGTGGAGTACAGTAGAGTGCAGTAGAGGTAGAGAACAGTACAGTACAGTAGAGGTAGAGTACAGTGGAGTACAGTGGAGCACAGAAGAGATAGAGTACAGTGGAGCACAGTAGAGGTAGAGTACAATGGAGCACAGTAGAGGTAGAGTACAGTGGAGCACAGTAGAGGTAGAGTACATTGGAGTACAGTAGAGGTAGAGTACAGTGGAATACAGTAGAGGTAGAGTACAGTGGAGCACAGTAGAGGTAGAGTACAGTGGAGTACAGTGGAGCACAGTAGAGGTGGAGTACAGTAGAGTACAGTAGAGGTAGAGTACAGTGGAGCACAGTAGAGGTAGAGTACAGTGGAGTACAGTGGAGTACAGTAGAGGTGGAGTACAGTAGAGTGCAGTAGAGGTAGAGAACAGTACAGTACAGTAGAGGTAGAGTACAGTGGAGTACAGTAGAGGTAGAGTACAGTAGAGCACAGTAGAGGTAGAATACAGTAGAGTACAGAAGAGATAGAGTACAGTAGAGCACAGTAGAGGTAGAGTACAATGGAGCACAGTAGAGGTAGAGTACAGTGGAGCACAGTAGAGGTAGAGTACAGTGGAGTACAGTAGAGGTAGAGTACAGTGGAGTACAGTAGAGGTAGAGTACAGTGGAGCACAGTAGAGGTAGAGTACAGTGGAGTAGAGTGGAGCACAGTAGAGGTGGAGTACAGTAGAGTACAGTGGAGGTAGAGTACAGTGGAGTACAGTGGAGTACAGTAGAGGTGGAGTACAGTAGAGTACAGTAGAGGTAGAGAACAGTACAGTACAGTAGAGGTAGAGTACAGTGGAGTACAGTAGAGGTAGAGTACAGTGGAGCACAGTAGAGGTAGAGTACAGTGGAGTACAGTAGAGGTGGAGTACAGTGGAGTACAGTAGAGGTAGAGTACAGTGGAGTACAGTAGAGGTGGAGTACAGTAGAGTACAGTAGAGGTAGAGTACAGTGGAGCACAGTAGAGGTAGAGTACAGTGGAGTACAGTGGAGTACAGTAGAGGTGGAGTACAGTAGAGTACAGTAGAGGTAGAGAACAGTACAGTACAGTAGAGGTAGAGGACAGTGGAGTACAGTAGAGGTAGAGTACAGTAGAGCACAGTAGAGGTAGAATACAGTGGAGTACAGTAGAGGTAGAGTACAGTGGAGTACAGTAGAGGTAGAGTACAGTGTAGTACAGTAGATGTAGAGAACAGTACAGTACAGTAGAGGTAGAGTACAGTGGAGTACAGTAGAGGTAGAGTACAGTAGAGCACAGTAGAGGTAGAATACAGTGGAGTACAGTAGAGGTAGAGTACAGTGGAGCACAGTAGAGGTAGAGTACAGTGGAGCACAGTAGAGGTAGATTACAGTGGAGCACAGTAGAGGTAGAGTACAGTGGAGTACAGTAGACGTTGAGTACAGTGGAGTACAGTAGAGGTAGAGTACAGTGGAGCACAGTAGAGGTAGAGTACAGTGGAGTACAGTAGAGGTAGAGTACAGTGGAGCACAGTAGAGGTAGAGTACAGTGGAGCACAGTAGAGGTAGAGTACAGTGGAGTAGAGTGGAGCACAGTAGAGGTGGAGTACAGTAGAGTACAGTGGAGGTAGAGTACAGTGGAGTACAGTGGAGTACAGTAGAGGTGGAGTACAGTAGAGTACAGTAGAGGTAGAGAACAGTACAGTACAGTAGAGGTAGAGTACAGTGGAGTACAGTAGAGGTAGAGTACAGTGGAGCACAGTAGAGGTAGAGTACAGTGGAGTACAGTAGAGGTGGAGTACAGTGGAGCACAGTAGAGGTAGAGTAGAGTGGAGCACAGTAGAGGTAGAGTAGAGTGGAGTACAGTAGAGGTAGAGTACATTGGAGTACAGTAGAGGTAGAGTACAGTGGAGTAGAGTAGAGATAGAGTACAGTGGAGCACAGCAGAGGTAGAGTACAGTGGATCACAGTCGAGATAGAGTACAGTGGAGTAGAGTAGAGATAGAGTACAGTGGAGCACAGCAGAGGTAGAGTACAGTGGATCACAGTCGAGATAGAGTACAGTGGAGTACAGTGGAGCACAGTAGAGGTATAGTTCAGTGGAGCACAGTAGAGATAGATTGCAGTGGAGTAGAGTAGAGATAGAGTACAGTGGAGTACAGTAGAGGTAGAGTACAGTGGAGCAGAGTAGAGGTAGAGTACAGTGGAGTACAGTAGAGGTAGAGCACAGTAGAGCAGAGTAGAGGTAGAGTACAGTGGAGTACAGTAGAGGTAGAGCACAGTGGAGCACTGTAGAGGTAGAGTACAGTGGAGCAGAGTAGAGGTAGAGTACAGTGGAGCACAGTAGAGGTAGAGTACAGTGGAGTAGAGTAGAGGTAGAGTACAGTGGAGTACAGTAGAGGTAGAGTACAGTGGAGCACAGTAGAGGTAGAGTAAAGTGGAGTACAGTGGAGCACAGTAGAGGTGGAGTACAGTAGAGTACAGTAGAGGTAGAGTACAGTGGAGCACAGTAGAGGTAGAGTACAGTGGAGTACAGTGGAGTACAGTAGAGGTGGAGTACAGTAGAGTACAGTAGAGGTAAAAAACAGTACAGTACAGTAGAGGTAGAGTACAGTGGAGTACAGTAGAGGTAGAGTACAGTAGAGCACAGTAGAGGTAAAATACAGTGGAGTACAGTAGAGGTAGAGTACAGTGGAGCACAGTAGAGGTAGAGTAGAGTGGAGTACAGTAGAGGTAGAGTACAGTAGAGCACAGTAGAGGTAGAATACAGTGGAGTACAGTAGAGGTAGAGTACAGTGGAGTACAGTAGAGGTAGAGTACAGTGGAGTACAGAAGAGATAGAGTACAGTGGAGCACAGTAGAGGTAGAGTACAGTGGAGCACAGTAGAGGTAGAGTACAGTGGAACACAGTAGAGGTAGACTACAGTGGAGTACAGTAGAGGTTGAGTACAGTGGAGTACAGTGGAGCACAGTAGAGGTGGAGTACAGTAGAGTAGAGTATAGGTTGAGTACAGTGGAGCACAGAAGAGATAGAGTACAGTGGAGCACAGTAGAGGTAGAGTACAGTGAAGCACAGTAGAGGTAGAGTACAGTGGAGTACAGTAGAGGTAGAGTACAGTGGAGTACAGTAGAGGTAGAGTACAGTGGAGTACAGAAGAGATAGAGTACAGTGGAGCACAGTAGAGGTAGAGTACAGTGGAGCACAGTAGAGGTAGAGTACAGTGGAACACAGTAGAGGTAGACTACAGTGGAGTACAGTAGAGGTTGAGTACAGTGGAGTACAGTGGAGCACAGTAGAGGTGGAGTACAGTAGAGTAGAGTATAGGTTGAGTACAGTGGAGCACTGAAGAGATAGAGTACAGTGGAGCACAGTAGAGGTAGAGTACAGTGAAGCACAGTAGAGGTAGAGTACAGTACAGTACAGTAGAGGTAGAGTACAGTGGAGTACAGTAGAGGTAGAGAACAGTGGAGCACAGTAGAGGTAGAGTATAGTGTAGTACAGTAGAGGTAGAGTAAAGTGGAGCACAGTAGAGGTAGAGTACAGTGGAGTACAGTGGAGCACAGTAGAGGTGGAGTACAGTAGAGTACAGTAGAGGTAGAGTACAGTGGAGCACAGTAGAGGTAGAGTACAGTGGAGTACAATGGAGTACAGTAGAGGTGGAGTACAGTAGAGTACAGTAGAGGTAGAGAACAGTGTAGTACAGTAGAGGTAGAGTACAGTGGAGTACAGTAGAGGTAGAGTAAAGTGGAGCACAGTAGAGGTAGAGTAGAGTGGAGTACAGTAGAGGTAGAGTACAGTAGAGCACAGTAGAGGTAGAATACAGTGGAGTACAGTAGAGGTAGAGTACAGTGGAGTACAGTAGAGGTAGAGTACAGTGGAGCACAGTAGAGGTAGAGTACAGTGGAGCACAGTAGAGGTAGAGTACAGTGGAGCACAGTAGAGGTAGAGTACATTGGAGTACAGTAGACGTTGAGTACAGTGGAGTACAGTAGAGGTAGAGTACAGTGGAGCACAGTAGAGGTAGAGTACACTAGAGCACAGTAGAGGTAGAATACAGTGGAGTACAGTAGAGGTGGAGTACAGTAGAGTACAGTAGAGGTAGAGTACAGTGGAGCACAGTAGAGGTAGAGTACAGTGGAGTACAGTGGAGTACAGTAGAGGTGGAGTACAGTAGAGTACAGTAGAGGTAGAGAACAGTACAGTACAGTAGAGGTAGAGGACAGTGGAGTACAGTAGAGGTAGAGTACAGTAGAGCACAGTAGAGGTAGAATACAGTGGAGTACAGTAGAGGTAGAGTACAGTGGAGTACAGTAGAGGTAGAGTACAGTGTAGTACAGTAGATGTAGAGAACAGTACAGTACAGTAGAGGTAGAGTACAGTGGAGTACAGTAGAGGTAGAGTACAGTAGAGCACAGTAGAGGTAGAATACAGTGGAGTACAGTAGAGGTAGAGTACAGTGGAGCACAGTAGAGGTAGAGTACAGTGGAGCACAGTAGAGGTAGATTACAGTGGAGCACAGTAGAGGTAGAGTACAGTGGAGTACAGTAGACGTTGAGTACAGTGGAGTACAGTAGAGGTAGAGTACAGTGGAGCACAGTAGAGGTAGAGTACAGTGGAGTACAGTAGAGGTAGAGTACAGTGGAGCACAGTAGAGGTAGAGTACAGTGGAGCACAGTAGAGGTAGAGTACAGTGGAGCACAGTAGAGGTAGAGTACAGTGGAGTACAGTAGACGTTGAGTACAGTGGAGTACAGTAGAGGTAGAGTACAGTGGAGCACAGTAGAGGTAGAGTACAGTGGAGTACAGTAGAGGTAGAGTACACTAGAGCACAGTAGAGGTAGAATACAGTGGAGTACAGTAGAGGTAGAGTACAGTGGAGTACAGTAGAGGTAGAGTACAGTGGAGTACAGAAGAGATAGAGTACAGTGGAGCACAGTAGAGGTAGAGTACAATGGAGCACAGTAGAGGTAGAGTACAGTGGAGCACAGTAGAGGTAGAGTACAATGGAGCACAGTAGAGGTAGAGTACAGTGGAGCACAGTAGAGGTAGAGTACAGTGGAGTACAGTAGATGTAGAGTACAGTGGAATACAGTAGAGGTAGAGTACAGTGGAGCACAGTAGAGGTAGAGTACAGTGGAGTACAGTGGAGCACAGTAGAGGTGGAGTACAGTAGAGTACAGTAGAGGTAGAGTACAGTGGAGCACAGTAGAGGTAGAGTACAGTGGAGTACAGTGGAGTACAGTAGAGGTGGAGTACAGTAGAGTACAGTAGAGGTAGAGAACAGTACAGTACAGTAGAGGTAGAGTACAGTGGAGTACAGTAGAGGTAGAGTACAGTAGAGCACAGTAGAGGTAGAATACAGTAGAGTACAGAAGAGATAGAGTACAGTGGAGCACAGTATAGGTAGAGTACAGTGGAGCACAGTAGAGGTAGAGTACAGTGGAGTACAGTAGAGGTAGAGTACAGTGGAGTACAGTAGAGGTAGAGTACAGTGGAGCACAGTAGAGGTAGAGTACAGTGGAGTAGAGTGGAGCACAGTAGAGGTGGAGTACAGTAGAGTACAGTGGAGGTAGAGTACAGTGGAGTACAGTGGAGTACAGTAGAGGTGGAGTACAGTAGAGTACAGTAGAGGTAGAGAACAGTACAGTACAGTAGAGGTAGAGTACAGTGGAGTACAGTAGAGGTAGAGTACAGTGGAGCACAGTAGAGGTAGAGTACAGTGGAGTACAGTAGAGGTGGAGTACAGTGGAGCACAGTAGAGGTAGAGTAGAGTGGAGCACAGTAGAGGTAGAGTAGAGTGGAGTACAGTAGAGGTAGAGTACATTGGAGTACAGTAGAGGTAGAGTACAGTGGAGTAGAGTAGAGATAGAGTACAGTGGAGCACAGCAGAGGTAGAGTACAGTGGATCACAGTCGAGATAGAGTACAGTGGAGTACAGTGGAGCACAGTAGAGGTATAGTTCAGTGGAGCACAGTAGAGATAGATTGCAGTGGAGTAGAGTAGAGATAGAGTACAGTGGAGTACAGTAGAGGTAGAGTACAGTGGAGCAGAGTAGAGGTAGAGTACAGTGGAGTACAGTAGAGGTAGAGCACAGTAGAGCAGAGTAGAGGTAGAGTACAGTGGAGTACAGTAGAGGTAGAGCACAGTGGAGCACTGTAGAGGTAGAGTACAGTGGAGCAGAGTAGAGGTAGAGTACAGTGGAGCACAGTAGAGGTAGAGTACAGTGGAGTAGAGTAGAGGTAGAGTACAGTGGAGTACAGTAGAGGTAGAGTACAGTGGAGCACAGTAGAGGTAGAGTAAAGTGGAGTACAGTGGAGCACAGTAGAGGTGGAGTACAGTAGAGTACAGTAGAGGTAGAGTACAGTGGAGCACAGTAGAGGTAGAGTACAGTGGAGTACAGTGGAGTACAGTAGAGGTGGAGTACAGTAGAGTACAGTAGAGGTAAAGAACAGTACAGTACAGTAGAGGTAGAGTACAGTGGAGTACAGTAGAGGTAGAGTACAGTAGAGCACAGTAGAGGTAAAATACAGTGGAGTACAGTAGAGGTAGAGTACAGTGGAGCACAGTAGAGGTAGAGTAGAGTGGAGTACAGTAGAGGTAGAGTACAGTAGAGCACAGTAGAGGTAGAATACAGTGGAGTACAGTAGAGGTAGAGTACAGTGGAGTACAGTAGAGGTAGAGTACAGTGGAGTACAGAAGAGATAGAGTACAGTGGAGCACAGTAGAGGTAGAGTACAGTGGAGCACAGTAGAGGTAGAGTACAGTGGAACACAGTAGAGGTAGACTACAGTGGAGTACAGTAGAGGTTGAGTACAGTGGAGTACAGTGGAGCACAGTAGAGGTGGAGTACAGTAGAGTAGAGTATAGGTTGAGTACAGTGGAGCACAGAAGAGATAGAGTACAGTGGAGCACAGTAGAGGTAGAGTACAGTGAAGCACAGTAGAGGTAGAGTACAGTGGAGTACAGTAGAGGTAGAGTACAGTGGAGTACAGTAGAGGTAGAGTACAGTGGAGTACAGAAGAGATAGAGTACAGTGGAGCACAGTAGAGGTAGAGTACAGTGGAGCACAGTAGAGGTAGAGTACAGTGGAACACAGTAGAGGTAGACTACAGTGGAGTACAGTAGAGGTTGAGTACAGTGGAGTACAGTGGAGCACAGTAGAGGTGGAGTACAGTAGAGTAGAGTATAGGTTGAGTACAGTGGAGCACTGAAGAGATAGAGTACAGTGGAGCACAGTAGAGGTAGAGTACAGTGAAGCACAGTAGAGGTAGAGTACAGTGGAGTACAGTGGAGCACAGTAGAGGTGGAGCACATTAGAGTAGAGTATAGGTTGAGTACAGTGGAGTACAGTAGAGATAGAGTAGAGTGGAGTAGAGTAGAGATAGAGTACAGTTGATTAGAGTAGAGATAGAGTACAGTGGAGTATAGTTGAGGTAGAGTACAGTGGAGTACAGTAGAGGTAGAGTACAGTGGAGTACAGTAGAGGTAGAGAACAGTACAGTACAGTAGAGGTAGAGTAGAGTGGAGTACAGTAGAGGTAGAGTACAGTAGAGCACAGTAGAGGTAGAATACAGTGGAGTACAGTAGAGGTAGAGTACAGTGGAGTACGGTAGAGGTAGAGTACAGTGGAGTACAGAAGAGATAGAGTACAGTGGAGCACAGTAGAGGTAGAGTACAGTGGAGCACAGTAGAGGTAGAGTACAGTGGAGCACAGTAGAGGTGGAGTACAGTGGAGTACAGTAGAGGTAGAGTATAGTGTAGTACAGTAGAGGTAGAGTACAGTGGAGCACAGTAGAGGTAGAGTACAGTGGAGTACAGTGGAGCACAGTAGAGGTGGAGTACAGTAGAGTACAGTAGAGGTAGAGTACAGTGGAGCACAGTAGAGGTAGAGTACAGTGGAGTACAGTGGAGTACAGTAGAGGTGGAGTACAGTAGAGTACAGTAGAGGTAGAGAACAGTGTAGTACAGTAGAGGTAGAGTACAGTGGAGCACAGTAGAGGTAGAGTACAGTGGAGTACAGTGGAGCACAGTAGAGGTGGAGTACAGTAGAGTACAGTAGAGGTAGAGTACAGTGGAGCACAGTAGAGGTAGAGTACAGTGGAGTACAGTGGAGTACAGTAGAGGTGGAGTACAGTAGAGTACAGTAGAGGTAGAGTACAGTGTAGTACAGTAGAGGTAGAGTACAGTGGAGCACAGTAGAGGTAGAGTACAGTGGAGTACAGTGGAGCACAGTAGAGGTGGAGTACAGTAGAGTACAGTAGAGGTAGAGTACAGTGGAGCACAGTAGAGGTAGAGTACAGTGGAGTACAGTGGAGTACAGTAGAGGTGGAGTACAGTAGAGTACAGTAGAGGTAGAGAACAGTACAGTACAGTAGAGGTAGAGGACAGTGGAGTACAGTAGAGGTAGAGTACAGTAGAGCACAGTAGAGGTAGAATACAATGGAGTACAGTAGAGGTAGAGTACAGTGGAGTACAGTAGAGGTAGAGTACAGTGTAGTACAGTAGATGTAGAGAACAGTACAGTACAGTAGAGGTAGAGTACAGTGGAGTACAGTAGAGGTAGAGTACAGTAGAGCACAGTAGAGGTAGAATACAGTGGAGTACAGTAGAGGTAGAGTACAGTGGAGCACAGTAGAGGTAGAGTACAGTGGAGCACAGTAGAGGTAGAGTACAGTGGAGCACAGTAGAGGTAGAGTACAGTGGAGTACAGTAGACGTTGAGTACAGTGGAGTACAGTAGAGGTAGAGTACAGTGGAGCACAGTAGAGGTAGAGTACAGTGGAGTACAGTAGAGGTAGAGTACACTAGAGCACAGTAGAGGTAGAGTACAGTGGAGTACAGTGGAGCACAGTAGAGGTGGAGTACAGTAGAGTACAGTAGAGGTAGAGTACAGTGGAGCACAGTAGAGGTAGAGTACAGTGGAGTACAGTGGAGTACAGTAGAGGTGGAGTACAGTAGAGTGCAGTAGAGGTAGAGAACAGTACAGTACAGTAGAGGTAGAGTACAGTGGAGTACAGTGGAGCACAGAAGAGATAGAGTACAGTGGAGCACAGTAGAGGTAGAGTACAATGGAGCACAGTAGAGGTAGAGTACAGTGGAGCACAGTAGAGGTAGAGTACATTGGAGTACAGTAGAGGTAGAGTACAGTGGAATACAGTAGAGGTAGAGTACAGTGGAGCACAGTAGAGGTAGAGTACAGTGGAGTACAGTGGAGCACAGTAGAGGTGGAGTACAGTAGAGTACAGTAGAGGTAGAGTACAGTGGAGCACAGTAGAGGTAGAGTACAGTGGAGTACAGTGGAGTACAGTAGAGGTGGAGTACAGTAGAGTGCAGTAGAGGTAGAGAACAGTACAGTACAGTAGAGGTAGAGTACAGTGGAGTACAGTAGAGGTAGAGTACAGTAGAGCACAGTAGAGGTAGAATACAGTAGAGTACAGAAGAGATAGAGTACAGTAGAGCACAGTAGAGGTAGAGTACAATGGAGCACAGTAGAGGTAGAGTACAGTGGAGCACAGTAGAGGTAGAGTACAGTGGAGTACAGTAGAGGTAGAGTACAGTGGAGTACAGTAGAGGTAGAGTACAGTGGAGCACAGTAGAGGTAGAGTACAGTGGAGTAGAGTGGAGCACAGTAGAGGTGGAGTACAGTAGAGTACAGTGGAGGTAGAGTACAGTGGAGTACAGTGGAGTACAGTAGAGGTGGAGTACAGTAGAGTACAGTAGAGGTAGAGAACAGTACAGTACAGTAGAGGTAGAGTACAGTGGAGTACAGTAGAGGTAGAGTACAGTGGAGCACAGTAGAGGTAGAGTACAGTGGAGTACAGTAGAGGTGGAGTACAGTGGAGTACAGTAGAGGTAGAGTACAGTGGAGTACAGTAGAGGTGGAGTACAGTAGAGTACAGTAGAGGTAGAGTACAGTGGAGCACAGTAGAGGTAGAGTACAGTGGAGTACAGTGGAGTACAGTAGAGGTGGAGTACAGTAGAGTACAGTAGAGGTAGAGAACAGTACAGTACAGTAGAGGTAGAGGACAGTGGAGTACAGTAGAGGTAGAGTACAGTAGAGCACAGTAGAGGTAGAATACAGTGGAGTACAGTAGAGGTAGAGTACAGTGGAGTACAGTAGAGGTAGAGTACAGTGTAGTACAGTAGATGTAGAGAACAGTACAGTACAGTAGAGGTAGAGTACAGTGGAGTACAGTAGAGGTAGAGTACAGTAGAGCACAGTAGAGGTAGAATACAGTGGAGTACAGTAGAGGTAGAGTACAGTGGAGCACAGTAGAGGTAGAGTACAGTGGAGCACAGTAGAGGTAGATTACAGTGGAGCACAGTAGAGGTAGAGTAGAGTGGAGTACAGTAGACGTTGAGTACAGTGGAGTACAGTAGAGGTAGAGTACAGTGGAGCACAGTAGAGGTAGAGTACAGTGGAGTACAGTAGAGGTAGAGTACAGTGGAGCACAGTAGAGGTAGAGTACAGTGGAGCACAGTAGAGGTAGAGTACAGTGGAGCACAGTAGAGGTAGAGTACAGTGGAGTACAGTAGACGTTGAGTACAGTGGAGTACAGTAGAGGTAGAGTACAGTGGAGCACAGTAGAGGTAGAGTACAGTGGAGTACAGTAGAGGTAGAGTACACTAGAGCACAGTAGAGGTAGAATACAGTGGAGTACAGTAGAGGTAGAGTACAGTGGAGTACAGTAGAGGTAGAGTACAGTGGAGTACAGAAGAGATAGAGTACAGTGGAGCACAGTAGAGGTAGAGTACAATGGAGCACAGTAGAGGTAGAGTACAGTGGAGCACAGTAGAGGTAGAGTACAGTGGAGTACAGTAGATGTAGAGTACAGTGGAATACAGTAGAGGTAGAGTACAGTGGAGCACAGTAGAGGTAGAGTACAGTGGAGTACAGTGGAGCACAGTAGAGGTGGAGTACAGTAGAGTACAGTAGAGGTAGAGTACAGTGGAGCACAGTAGAGGTAGAGTACAGTGGAGTACAGTGGAGTACAGTAGAGGTGGAGTACAGTAGAGTACAGTAGAGGTAGAGAACAGTACAGTACAGTAGAGGTAGAGTACAGTGGAGTACAGTAGAGGTAGAGTACAGTAGAGCACAGTAGAGGTAGAATACAGTAGAGTACAGAAGAGATAGAGTACAGTGGAGCACAGTAGAGGTAGAGTACAGTGGAGCACAGTAGAGGTAGAGTACAGTGGAGTACAGTAGAGGTAGAGTACAGTGGAGTACAGTAGAGGTAGAGTACAGTGGAGCACAGTAGAGGTAGAGTACAGTGGAGTAGAGTGGAGCACAGTAGAGGTGGAGTACAGTAGAGTACAGTGGAGGTAGAGTACAGTGGAGTACAGTGGAGTACAGTAGAGGTGGAGTACAGTAGAGTACAGTAGAGGTAGAGAACAGTACAGTACAGTAGAGGTAGAGTACAGTGGAGTACAGTAGAGGTAGAGAACAGTGGAGCACAGTAGAGGTAGAGTATAGTGTAGTACAGTAGAGGTAGAGTAAAGTGGAGCACAGTAGAGGTAGAGTACAGTGGAGTACAGTGGAGCACAGTAGAGGTGGAGTACAGTAGAGTACAGTAGAGGTAGAGTACAGTGGAGCACAGTAGAGGTAGAGTACAGTGGAGTACAATGGAGTACAGTAGAGGTGGAGTACAGTAGAGTACAGTAGAGGTAGAGAACAGTGTAGTACAGTAGAGGTAGAGTACAGTGGAGTACAGTAGAGGTAGAGTAAAGTGGAGAACAGTAGAGGTAGAGTAGAGTGGAGTACAGTAGAGGTAGAGTACAGTAGAGCACAGTAGAGGTAGAATACAGTGGAGTACAGTAGAGGTAGAGTACAGTGGAGTACAGTAGAGGTAGAGTACAGTGGAGTACAGAAGAGATAGAGTACAGTGGAGCACAGTAGAGGTAGAGTACAGTGGAGCACAGTAGAGGTAGAGTACAGTGGAACAAAGTAGAGGTAGACTACAGTGGAGTACAGTAGAGGTTGAGTACAGTGGAGTACAGTGGAGCACAGTAGAGGTGGAGTACAGTAGAGTAGAGTATAGGTTGAGTACAGTGGAGCACAGAAGAGATAGAGTACAGTGGAGCACAGTAGAGGTAGAGTACAGTGAAGCACAGTAGAGGTAGAGTACAGTGGAGTACAGTAGAGGTAGAGTACAGTGGAGTACAGTAGAGGTAGAGTACAGTGGAGTACAGAAGAGATAGAGTACAGTGGAGCACAGTAGAGGTAGAGTACAGTGGAGCACAGTAGAGGTAGAGTACAGTGGAACACAGTAGAGGTAGACTACAGTGGAGTACAGTAGAGGTTGAGTACAGTGGAGTACAGTGGAGCACAGTAGAGGTGGAGTACAGTAGAGTAGAGTATAGGTTGAGTACAGTGGAGCACTGAAGAGATAGAGTACAGTGGAGCACAGTAGAGGTAGAGTACAGTGAAGCACAGTAGAGGTAGAGTACAGTGGAGTACAGTGGAGCACAGTAGAGGTGGAGCACAGTAGAGTAGAGTATAGGTTGAGTACAGTGGAGTACAGTAGAGATAGAGTAGAGTGGAGTAGAGTAGAGATAGAGTACAGTTGATTAGAGTAGAGATAGAGTACAGTGGAGTATAGTTGAGGTAGAGTACAGTGGAGTACAGTAGAGGTAGAGTACAGTGGAGTACAGTAGAGGTAGAGAACAGTACAGTACAGTAGAGGTAGAGTAGAGTGGAGTACAGTAGAGGTAGAGTACAGTAGAGCACAGTAGAGGTAGAATACAGTGGAGTACAGTAGAGGTAGAGTACAGTGGAGTACGGTAGAGGTAGAGTACAGTGGAGTACAGAAGAGATAGAGTACAGTGGAGCACAGTAGAGGTAGAGTACAGTGTAGCACAGTAGAGGTAGAGTACAGTGGAGCACAGTAGAGGTAGAGTACAGTGGAGTACAGTAGAGGTAGAGTATAGTGTAGTACAGTAGAGGTAGAGTACAGTGGAGCACAGTAGAGGTAGAGTACAGTGGAGTACAGTGGAGCACAGTAGAGGTGGAGTACAGTAGAGTACAGTAGAGGTAGAGTACAGTGGAGCACAGTAGAGGTAGAGTACAGTGGAGTACAGTGGAGTACAGTAGAGGTGGAGTACAGTAGAGTACAGTAGAGGTAGAGAACAGTGTAGTACAGTAGAGGTAGAGTACAGTGGAGCACAGTAGAGGTAGAGTACAGTGGAGTACAGTGGAGCAGAGTAGAGGTGGAGTACAGTAGAGTACAGTAGAGGTAGAGTACAGTGGAGCACAGTAGAGGTAGAGTACAGTGGAGTACAGTGGAGTACAGTAGAGGTGGAGTACAGTAGAGTACAGTAGAGGTAGAGTACAGTGTAGTACAGTAGAGGTAGAGTACAGTGGAGCACAGTAGAGGTAGAGTACAGTGGAGTACAGTGGAGCACAGTAGAGGTGGAGTACAGTAGAGTACAGTAGAGGTAGAGTACAGTGGAGCACAGTAGAGGTAGAGTACAGTGGAGTACAGTGGAGTACAGTAGAGGTGGAGTACAGTAGAGTACAGTAGAGGTAGAGAACAGTACAGTACAGTAGAGGTAGAGGACAGTGGAGTACAGTAGAGGTAGAGTACAGTAGAGCACAGTAGAGGTAGAATACAGTGGAGTACAGTAGAGGTAGAGTACAGTGGAGTACAGTAGAGGTAGAGTACAGTGTAGTACAGTAGATGTAGAGAACAGTACAGTACAGTAGAGGTAGAGTACAGTGGAGTACAGTAGAGGTAGAGTACAGTAGAGCACAGTAGAGGTAGAATACAGTGGAGTACAGTAGAGGTAGAGTACAGTGGAGCACAGTAGAGGTAGAGTACAGTGGAGCACAGTAGAGGTAGAGTACAGTGGAGCACAGTAGAGGTAGAGTACAGTGGAGTACAGTAGACGTTGAGTACAGTGGAGTACAGTAGAGGTAGAGTACAGTGGAGCACAGTAGAGGTAGAGTACAGTGGAGTACAGTAGAGGTAGAGTACACTAGAGCACAGTAGAGGTAGAGTACAGTGGAGTACAGTGGAGCACAGTAGAGGTGGAGTACAGTAGAGTACAGTAGAGGTAGAGTACAGTGGAGCACAGTAGAGGTAGAGTACAGTGGAGTACAGTGGAGTACAGTAGAGGTGGAGTACAGTAGAGTGCAGTAGAGGTAGAGAACAGTACAGTACAGTAGAGGTAGAGTACAGTTGAGTACAGTGGAGCACAGAAGAGATAGAGTACAGTGGAGCACAGTAGAGGTAGAGTACAATGGAGCACAGTAGAGGTAGAGTACAGTGGAGCACAGTAGAGGTAGAGTACATTGGAGTACAGTAGAGGTAGAGTACAGTGGAATACAGTAGAGGTAGAGTACAGTGGAGCACAGTAGAGGTAGAGTACAGTGGAGTACAGTGGAGCACAGTAGAGGTGGAGTACAGTAGAGTACAGTAGAGGTAGAGTACAGTGGAGCACAGTAGAGGTAGAGTACAGTGGAGTACAGTGGAGTACAGTAGAGGTGGAGTACAGTAGAGTGCAGTAGAGGTAGAGAACAGTACAGTACAGTAGAGGTAGAGTACAGTGGAGTACAGTAGAGGTAGAGTACAGTAGAGCACAGTAGAGGTAGAATACAGTAGAGTACAGAAGAGATAGAGTACAGTAGAGCACAGTAGAGGTAGAGTACAATGGAGCACAGTAGAGGTAGAGTACAGTGGAGCACAGTAGAGGTAGAGTACAGTGGAGTACAGTAGAGGTAGAGTACAGTGGAGTACAGTAGAGGTAGAGTACAGTGGAGCACAGTAGAGGTAGAGTACAGTGGAGTAGAGTGGAGCACAGTAGAGGTGGAGTACAGTAGAGTACAGTGGAGGTAGAGTACAGTGGAGTACAGTGGAGTACAGTAGAGGTGGAGTACAGTAGAGTACAGTAGAGGTAGAGAACAGTACAGTACAGTAGAGGTAGAGTACAGTGGAGTACAGTAGAGGTAGAGTACAGTGGAGCACAGTAGAGGTAGAGTACAGTGGAGTACAGTAGAGGTGGAGTACAGTGGAGTACAGTAGAGGTAGAGTACAGTGGAGCACAGTAGAGGTAGAGTACAGTGGAGTACAGTAGAGGTAGAGTACAGTGGAGCACAGTAGAGCTAGAGTACAGTGGAGTACAGTGGAGCACAGTAGAGGTGGAGTAAAGTAGAGTAGAGTATAGGTTGAGTACAGTGGAGTACAGTAGAGATAGAGTAGAGTGGAGTAGAGTAGAGATAGAGTACAGTGGATTAGAGTAGATATAGAGTACAGTGGAGTACAGTAGAGGTAGAGTACAGTTTAGTACAGTAGATCTAGAGAACAGTACAGTACAGTAGAGGTAGAGTACAGTGGAGTACAGTAGAGGTAGAGTACAGTAGAGCACAGTAGAGGTAGAATACAGTGGAGTACAGTAGAGGTAGAGTACAGTGGAGTACAGTAGAGGTAGAGTACAGTGGAGTACAGTAGAGGTAGAGTACAGTGGAGCACAGTAGAGGTAGAGTACAGTGGAGTACAGTAGAGGTAGAGTACAGTGGAGCACAGTAGAGCTAGAGTACAGTGGAGTACAGTGGAGCACAGTAGAGGTGGAGTAAAGTAGAGTAGAGTATAGGTTGAGTACAGTGGAGTACAGTAGAGATAGAGTAGAGTGGAGTAGAGTAGAGATAGAGTACAGTGGATTAGAGTAGATATAGAGTACAGTGGAGTATAGTTGAGGTAGAGTACAGTGGAGCACATTAGAGGTAGAGTACAGTGGAGTATAGTTGAGGTAGACTACAGTGGAGTACAGTAGAGGTAGAGTACAGTGGAGCACATTAGAGGTAGAGTACAGTGGAGTATAGTTGAGGTAGACTACAGTGGAGTACAGTAGAGGTAGAGTAAAGTGGAGTACAGTAGAGGTAGAGTACAGTGGAGTACAGTAGAGGTAGAGTACAGTGGAGCACAGTAGAGGTAGAGTACAGTGGAGTACAGTAGAGGTAGAGTACAGTGGAGCACAGTAGAGCAAGAGTACAGTGGAGTACAGTGGAGCACAGTAGAGGTAGAGTACAGTGGAGTACAGTAGAGGTAGAGTACAGTGGAGTACTGTAGAGGTGGAGTACAGTGGAGTACAGTAGAGGTAGAGTACAGTGGAGCACAGTAGAGATAGAGTACAGTAGAGCACAGTAGAGGTAGAGTACAATGGAGTATAGTAGAGGTAGAGTACAATGGAGTATATTTGAGGTAGACTACAGTGGAGTACAGTAGAGGTAAGAGTACAGTGGAGCACAGTAGAGGTAGAGTACAGTGGAGTATAGTTGAGGTAGACTACAGTGGAGTAGAGTAGAGGTCGAGTACAGTGGAGCACAGTAGAGATAGAGTACAGTAGAGCAGAGTAGAGGTAGAGTACAGTGGAGTACAGTAGAGGTAGAGTACAGTAGAGCAGAGTAGAGGTAGAGTACAGTGGAGTACAGTAGAGGTAGAGCACAGTGGAACACTGTAGAGGTAGAATACAGTGGAGTACAGTAGAGATAGAGTACAGTGGAGCACAGTAGAGGTAGAGTACAGTGTAGCACAGTAGAGGTAGAGTACAGTGGAGCACAGTAGAGGTAGAGTACAGTGGAGTACAGTAGAGGTAGTGTACAGTGGAGCACAGTAGAGGTAGAGTACAGTGGAGCACAGTAGAGGTAGAGTACAGTGGGGTACAGTAGAAATAGAGTACAGTGGAGCACAGTAGAGTAGAGTACAGTAGAGCACAGTAGAGGTAGAGTACAGTGGAGCACAGTAGAGATAGAGTACAGTGGAGTACAGTAGAGGAAGAGTACAGTGGACTACAGTGGAGCACAGTAGAGGTGGAGTACAGTAGAGTACAGTAGAGGTAGAGTACAGTGGAGTACAGTAGAAGTAGATTACAGTGGAGCACAGTAGAGGTAGAGTAGAGTGGAGTACAGTAGAGGTAGAGTACAGTGGAGTACAGTAGAGGTAGAGTACAGTGGAGTAGAGTAGAGGTAGAGTACAGTGGAGCACAGCAGAGGTAGAGTACAGTGGATCACAGTAGAGATAGAGTACAGTGGAGTACAGTGGAGCACAGTAGAGGTATAGTACAGTGGAGCACAGTAGATATAGATTACAGTGGAGTAGAGTAGAGATAGAGTACAGTGGAGCACAGTAGAGGTAGAGTACAGTGGAGCAGAGTAGAGGTAGAGTACAGTGGAGTACAGTAGAGGTAGAGCACAGTAGAGCAGAGTAGAGGTAGAGTACAGTGGAGTACAGTAGAGGTAGAGCACAGTGGAGCACTGTAGAGGTAGAGTACAGAGGAGTACAGTAGAGATAGAGTACAGTGGAGCACAGTAGAGGTAGAGTACAGTGGAGTACAGTAGAGGTAGAGTACAGTGGAGCACAGTAGAGGTAGAGTACAGTGGAGTATAGTTGAGGTAGTCTACAGTGGAGTAGAGTAGAGGTCGAGTACAGTGGAGCACAGTAGAGATAGAGTACAGTAGAGCAGAGTAGAGGTAGAGTACAGTGGAGTACAGTAGAGGTAGAGCACAGTAGAGCAGAGTAGAGGTAGAGTACAGTGGAGTACAGTAGAGGTAGAGCACAGTGGAGCACTGTAGAGGTAGAATACAGTGGAGTACAGTAGAGATAGAGTACAGTGGAGCACAGTAGAGGTAGAGTACAGTGGAGCACAGTAGAGGTAGAGTACAGTGGAGCACAGTAGAGGTAGAGTACAGTGGAGTACAGTAGAGGTAGAGTACAGTGGAGCACAGTAGAGGTAGAGTACAGTGGAGTACAGTAGAGGTAGTGTACAGTGGAGCACAGTAGAGGTAGAGTACAGTGGAGCACAGTAGAGGTAGAGTACAGTGGGGTACAGTAGAAATAGAGTACAGCGGAGCACAGTAGAGTAGAGTACAGTAGAGCACTGTAGAGGTAGAATACAGTGGAGTACAGTAGAGATAGAGTACAGTGGAGTACAGTAGAGGTAGAGTACAGTGGAGTAGAGTAGAGGTAGAGTACAGTGGAGCACAGCAGAGGTAGAGTACAGTGGATCACAGTAGAGATAGAGTACAGTGGAGTACAGTGGAGCACAGTAGATATAGATTACAGTGGAGTAGAGTAGAGATAGAGTACAGTGGAGTACAGTAGAGGTAGAGTACAGTGGAGCACTGTAGAGGTAGAGTACAGGTAGAGTACAGTGGAGTACAGTAGATGTAGAGCACAGTAGAGCAGAGTAGAGGTAGAGTACAGTGGAGTACAGTAGAGGAAGAGCACAGTGGAGCACAGTAGAGGTAGAGTACAGTGGAGCAGAGTAGAGCTATAGTACAGTGGAGCACAGTAGAGGTAGAGTACAGTGGAGTAGAGTAGAGGTAGAGTACAGTGGAGTACATTAGAGGTCGAGTACAGTGGAGCACAGTAGAGGTAGAGTACAGTGGAGTACAGTGGAGCACAGTTGAGGTGGAGTACAGTAGAGTACAGTAGAGGTAGAGTACAGTGGAGCACAGTAGAGGTAGAGTACAGTGGAGTACAGTGGAGTACAGTAGAGGTGGAGTACAGTAGAGTACAGTATAGGTAGAGAACAGTACAGTACAGTAGATGTAGACTACAGTGGAGTACAGTAGAGGTAGAGTACAGTAGAGCACAGTAGAGGTAGAATAAAGTGGAGTACAGTAGAGGTAGAGTACAGTGGAGCACAGTAGAGGTAGAGAACAGTACAGTACAGTAGAGGTAGAGTAGAGTGGAGTACAGCAGAGGTAGAGTACAGTAGAGCACAGTAGAGGTAGAATACAGTGGAGTACAGTAGAGGTAGAGTACAGTGGAGTACAGTAGAGGTAGAGTACAGTGGAGTACAGAAGAGATAGAGTACAGTGGAGCACAGTAGTGGTAGAGTACAGTGGAGCACAGTAGAGGTAGAGTACAGTGGAGCACAGTAGAGGTAGAGTACAGTGGAGTACAGTAGAGGTTGAGTACAGTGGAGTACAGTGGAGCACAGTAGAGGTGGAGTACAGTAGAGTACAGTAGAGGTAGAGTACAGTGGAGCACAGTAGAGGTAGAGTAAAGTGGAGTACAGTGGAGTACAGTAGAGGTGGAGTACAGTAGAGTACAGTAGAGGTAGAGAACAGTACAGTACAGTAGAGGTAGAATACAGTGGAGTACAGTAGAGGTAGAGTACAGTAGAGCACAGTAGAGGTAGAATACAGTGGAGTACAGTAGAGGTAGAGTACAGTGGAGTACAGTAGAGGTAGAGTACAGTGGAGTACAGTAGAGGTAGAGAACAGTACAGTACAGTAGAGGTAGAGTACAGTGGAGTACAGTAGAGGTAGAGTACAGTGGAGCACAGTAGAGGTAGAGTACAGTGGAGTACAGTAGAGGTAGAGTACAGTGGAGCACAGTAGAGCTAGAGTACAGTGGAGTACAGTGGAGCACAGTAGAGGTGGAGTACAGTAGAGTAGAGTATAGGTTGAGTACAGTGGAGTACAGTAGAGATAGAGTAGAGTGGAGTAGAGTAGAGATAGAGTACAGTGGATTAGAGTAGAGATAGAGTACAGTGGAGTATAGTTGAGGTAGAGTACATTGGAGTACAGTAGAGGTAGAGTACAGTGGAGTACAGTAGAGGTAGAGAACAGTACAGTACAGTAGAGGTAGAGTAGAGTGGAGAACAGTAGAGGTAGAGTACAGTAGAGCACAGTAGAGGTAGAATACAGTGGAGTACAGTAGAGGTAGAGTACAGTGGAGTACAGTAGAGGTAGAGTACAGTGGAGTACAGAAGAGATAGAGTACAGTGGAGCACAGTAAAGGTAGAGTACAGTGGAGCACAGTAGAGGTAGAGTACAGTGGAGCACAGTAGAGGTAGAGTACAGTGGAGTACAGTAGAGGTAGAGTACAGTGGAGTACAGTAGAGGTAGAGTACAGTGGAGCACAGTAGATTTAGAGTACATTGGAGTACAGTGGAGCACAGTAGAGTTGGAGTACAGTAGAGTACAGTAGAGGTAGAGTACAGTGGAGTACAGTGGAGTACAGTAGAGGTGGAGTACATTAGAGTACAGTAGAGGTAGAGAACAGTACAGTACAGTAGAGGTAGAGTACAGTGGAGTACAGTAGAGGTAGAGTACAGTAGAGCACAGTAGAGGTAGAATACAGTGGAGTACAGTAGAGATAGAGTACAGTGGTGCACAGTAGAGGTAGAGTACAGTGGAGCACAGTAAAGGTAGAGTACAGTGGAGCACAGTAGAGGTAGAGTACAGTGGAGTACAGTAGAGGTAGTGTACAGTGGAGCACAGTAGAGGTAGAGTACAGTGGAGCACAGTAGAGGTAGAGTACAGTGGGGTACAGTAGAAATAGAGTACAGTGGAGCACAGTAGAGTAGAGTACAGTAGAGCACAGTAGAGGTAGAGTACAGTGGAGCACAGTAGAGATAGAGTACAGTGGAGTACAGTAGAGGAAGAGTACAGTGGAGTACATTGGAGCACAGTAGAGGTGGAGTACAGTAGAGTACAGTAGAGGTAGAGTACAGTGGAGTACAGTAGAAGTAGATTACAGTGGAGCACAGTAGAGGTAGAGTAGAGTGGAGTACAGTAGAGGTAGAGTACAGTGGAGTACAGTAGAGGTAGAGTACAGTGGAGTAGAGTAGAGGTAGAGTACAGTGGAGCACAGCAGAGGTAGAGTACAGTGGATCACAGTAGAGATAGAGTACAGTGGAGTACAGTGGAGCACAGTAGAGGTATAGTACAGTGGAGCACAGTAGATATAGATTACAGTGGAGTAGAGTAGAGATAGAGTACAGTGGAGTACAGTAGAGGTAGAGTACAGTGGAGCAGAGTAGAGGTAGAGTACAGTGGAGTACAGTAGAGGTAGAGCACAGTAGAGCAGAGTAGAGGTAGAGTACAGTGGAGTACAGTAGAAGTAGAACATAGTAGAGCAGAGTAGAGGTAGAGTACAGTGGAGTACAGTAGAGGTAGAGCACAGTGGAGCACTGTAGAGGTAGAGTACAGAGGAGTACAGTAGAGATAGAGTACAGTGGAGCACAGTAGAGGTAGAGTACAGTGGAGCAGAGTAGAGCTAGAGTACAGTGGAGCACAGTAGAGGTAGAGTACAGTGGAGTAGAGTAGAGGTAGAGTACAGTGGAGTACTGTAGAGGTAGAGTACAGTGGAGCACAGTAGAGGTAGAGTACAGTGGAGTACAGTGGAGCACAGTAGAGGTGGAGTACAGTAGAGTACAGTAGAGGTAGAGTACAGTGGAGCACAGTAGAGGTAGAGTACAGTGGAGTACAGTGGAGTACAGTAGAGGTTGAGTACAGTAGAGTACAGTAGAGGTAGAGAACAGTACAGTACAGTAGAGGTAGACTACAGTGGAGTACAGTAGAGGTAGAGTACAGTAGAGCACAGTAGAGGTAGAATACAGTGGAGTACAGTAGAGGTAGAGTACAGTGGAGCACAGTAGAGGTAGAGAACAGTACAGTACAGTAGAGGTAGAGTAGAGTGGAGTACAGCAGAGGTAGAGTACAGTAGAGCACAGTAGAGGTAGAATACAGTGGAGTACAGTAGAGGTAGAGCACAGTAGAGCAGAGTAGAGGTAGAGTACAGTGGAGTACAGTAGAGGTAGAGCACAGTGGAGCACTGTAGAGGTAGAATACAGTGGAGTACAGTAGAGATAGAGTACAGTGGAGCACAGTAGAGGTAGAGTACAGTGGAGCACAGTAGAGGTAGAGTACAGTGGAGCACAGTAGAGGTAGAGTACAGTGGAGTACAGTAGAGGTAGAGTACAGTGGAGCACAGTAGAGGTAGAGTACAGTGGAGTACAGTAGAGGTAGTGTACAGTGGAGCACAGTAGAGGTAGAGTACAGTGGAGCACAGTAGAGGTAGAGTACAGTGGGGTACAGTAGAAATAGAGTACAGCGGAGCACAGTAGAATAGAGTACAGTAGAGCACTGTAGAGGTAGAATACAGTGGAGTACAGTAGAGATAGAGTACAGTGGAGTACAGTAGAGGTAGAGTACAGTGGAGTAGAGTAGAGGTAGAGTACAGTGGAGCACAGCAGAGGTAGAGTACAGTGGATCACAGTAGAGATAGAGTACAGTGGAGTACAGTGGAGCACAGTAGAGGTATAGTACAGTGGAGCACAGTAGATATAGATTACAGTGGAGTAGAGTAGAGATAGAGTACAGTGGAGTACAGTAGAGGTAGAGTACAGTGGAGCACTGTAGAGGTAGAGTACAGGTAGAGTACAGTGGAGTACAGTAGAGGTAGAGCACAGTAGAGCAGAGTAGAGGTAGAGTACAGTGGAGTACAGTAGAGGTAGAGCACAGTGGAGCACAGTAGAGGTAGAGTACAGTGGAGCAGAGTAGAGCTAGAGTACAGTGGAGCACAGTGGAGGTAGAGTACAGTGGAGTAGAGTAGAGGTAGAGTACAGTGGAGTACAGTAGAGGTCGAGTACAGTGGAGGACAGTAGAGGTTGAGTACAGTGGAGTACAGTGGAGCACAGTAGAGGTGGAGTACAGTAGATTACAGTAGAGGTAGAGTACAGTGGAGCACAGTAGAGGTAGAGTACAGTGGAGTACAGTGGAGTACAGTAGAGGTGGAGTACAGTAGAGTACAGTAGAGCTAGAGAACAGTACAGTACAGTAGATGTAGACTACAGTGGAGTACAGTAGAGGTAGAGTACAGTAGAGCACAGTAGAGGTAGAATAAAGTGGAGTACAGTAGAGGTAGAATACAGTGGAGCACAGTAGAGGTAGAGAACAGTACAGTACAGTAGAGGTAGAGTACAGTGGAGTACAGCAGAGGTAGAGTACAGTAGAGCACAGTAGAGGTAGAATACAGTGGAGTACAGTAGAGGTAGAGTACAGTGGAGTACAGTAGAGGTAGAGTACAGTGGAGTACAGAAGAGATAGAGTACAGTGGAGCACAGTAGTGGTAGAGTACAGTGGAGCACAGTAGAGGTAGAGTACAGTGGAGCACAGTAGAGGTAGAGTACAGTGGAGTACAGTAGAGGTTGAGTACAGTGGAGTACAGTGGAGCACAGTAGAGGTGGAGTACAGTAGAGTACAGTAGAGGTAGAGTACAGTGGAGCACAGTAGAGGTAGAGTAAAGTGGAGTACAGTGGAGTACAGTAGAGGTGGAGTACAGTAGAGTACAGTAGAGGTAGAGAACAGTACAGTACAGTAGAGGTAGAATACAGTGGAGTACAGTAGAGGTAGAGTACAGTAGAGCACAGTAGAGGTAGAATACAGTGGAGTACAGTAGAGGTAGAGTACAGTGGAGTACAGTAGAGGTAGAGTACAGTGGAGTACAGTAGAGGTAGAGAACAGTACAGTACAGTAGAGGTAGAGTACAGTGGAGTACAGTAGAGGTAGAGTACAGTGGAGCACAGTAGAGGTAGAGTACAGTGGAGTACAGTAGAGGTAGAGTACAGTGGAGCACAGTAGAGCTAGAGTACAGTGGAGTACAGTGGAGCACAGTAGAGGTGGAGTACAGTAGAGTAGAGTATAGGTTGAGTACAGTGGAGTACAGTAGAGATAGAGTAGAGTGGAGTAGAGTAGAGATAGAGTACAGTGGATTAGAGTAGAGATAGAGTACAGTGGAGTATAGTTGAGGTAGAGTACATTGGAGTACAGTAGAGGTAGAGTACAGTGGAGTACAGTAGAGGTAGAGAACAGTACAGTACAGTAGAGGTAGAGTAGAGTGGAGAACAGTAGAGGTAGAGTACAGTAGAGCACAGTAGAGGTAGAATACAGTGGAGTACAGTAGAGGTAGAGTACAGTGGAGTACAGTAGAGGTAGAGTACAGTGGAGTACAGAAGAGATAGAGTACAGTGGAGCACAGTAAAGGTAGAGTACAGTGGAGCACAGTAGAGGTAGAGTACAGTGGAGCACAGTAGAGGTAGAGTACAGTGGAGTACAGTAGAGGTAGAGTACAGTGGAGTACAGTAGAGGTAGAGTACAGTGGAGCACAGTAGAGTTAGAGTACATTGGAGTACAGTGGAGCACAGTAGAGTTGGAGTACAGTAGAGTACAGTAGAGGTAGAGTACAGTGGAGTACAGTGGAGTACAGTATAGGTGGAGTACATTAGAGTACAGTAGAGGTAGAGAACAGTACAGTACAGTAGAGGTAGAGTACAGTGGAGTACAGTAGAGGTAGAGTACAGTAGAGCACAGTAGAGGTAGAATACAGTGGAGTACAGTAGAGATAGAGTACAGTGGAGCACAGTAGAGGTAGAGTAAAGTGGAGCACAGTAGAGGTAGAGTACAGTGGAGCACAGTAGAGGTAGAGTACAGTGGAGTACAGTAGAGGTAGTGTACAGTGGAGCACAGTAGAGGTAGAGTACAGTGGAGCACAGTAGAGGTAGAGTACAGTGGGGTACAGTAGAAATAGAGTACAGTGGAGCACAGTAGAGTAGAGTACAGTAGAGCACAGTAGAGGTAGAGTACAGTGGAGCACAGTAGAGATAGAGTACAGTGGAGTACAGTAGAGGAAGAGTACAGTGGAGTACATTGGAGCACAGTAGAGGTGGAGTACAGTAGAGTACAGTAGAGGTAGAGTACAGTGGAGTACAGTAGAAGTAGATTACAGTGGAGTACAGTAGAGGTAGAGTACAGTGGAGTAGAGTAGAGGTAGAGTACAGTGGAGCACAGCAGAGGTAGAGTACAGTGGAGCACAGTAGAGATAGAGTACAGTGGAGTACAGTAGAGGAAGAGTACAGTGGAGTACATTGGAGCACAGTAGAGGTGGAGTACAGTAGAGTACAGTAGAGGTAGAGTAGAGTGGAGTACAGTAGAGGTAGAGTACAGTGGAGTACAGTAGAGGTAGAGTACAGTGGAGTAGAGTAGAGGTAGAGTACAGTGGAGCACAGCAGAGGTAGAGTACAGTGTATCACAGTAGAGATAGAGTACAGTGGAGTACAGTGGAGCACAGTAGAGGTATAGTACAGTGGAGCACAGTAGATATAGATTACAGTGGAGTAGAGTAGAGATAGAGTACAGTGGAGTACAGTAGAGGTAGAGTACAGTGGAGCAGAGTAGAGGTAGAGTACAGTGGAGTACAGTAGAGGTAGAGCACAGTAGAGCAGAGTAGAGGTAGAGTACAGTGGAGTACAGTAGAGGTAGAGCACAGTAGAGCAGAGTAGAGGTAGAGTACAGTGGAGTACAGTAGAGGTAGAGCACAGTGGAGCACTGTAGAGGTAGAGTACAGAGGAGTACAGTAGAGGTAGAGTACAGTGGAGCACAGTAGAGGTAGAGAACAGTACAGTACAGTAGAGGTAGAGTAGAGTGGAGTACAGCAGAGGTAGAGTACAGTAGAGCACAGTAGAGGTAGAATACAGTGGAGTACAGTAGAGGTAGAGTACAGTGGAGTACATTAGAAGTAGAGTACAGTGGAGTACAGAAGAGATAGAGTACAGTGGAGCACAGTAGTGGTAGAGTACAGTGGAGCACAGTAGAGGTAGAGTACAGTGGAGCACAGTAGAGGTAGAGTACAGTGGAGTACAGTAGAGGTTGAGTACAGTGGAGTACAGTGGAGCACAGTAGAGGTGGAGTACAGTAGAGTACAGTAGAGGTAGAGTACAGTGGAGCACAGTAGAGGTAGAGTAAAGTGGAGTACAGTGGAGTACAGTAGAGGTGGAGTACAGTAGAGTACAGTAGAGGTAGAGAACAGTACAGTACAGTAGAGGTAGAATACAGTGGAGTACAGTAGAGGTAGAGTACAGTAGAGCACAGTAGAGGTAGAATACAGTGGAGTACAGTAGAGGTAGAGTACAGTGGAGTACAGTAGAGGTAGAGTACAGTGGAGTACAGAAGAGATAGAGTACAGTGGAGCACAGTAAAGGTAGAGTACAGTGGAGCACAGTAGAGGTAGAGTACAGTGGAGCACAGTAGAGGTAGAGTACAGTGGAGTACAGTAGAGGTAGAGTACAGTGGAGTACAGTAGAGGTAGAGTACAGTGGAGCACAGTAGAGTTAGAGTACATTGGAGTACAGTGGAGCACAGTAGAGTTGGAGTACAGTAGAGTACAGTAGAGGTAGAGTACAGTGGAGTACAGTGGAGTACAGTAGAGGTGGAGTACATTAGAGTACAGTAGAGGTAGAGAACAGTACAGTACAGTAGAGGTAGAGTACAGTGGAGTACAGTAGAGGTAGAGTACAGTAGAGCACAGTAGAGGTAGAATACAGTGGAGTACAGTAGAGATAGAGTACAGTGGAGCACAGTAGAGGTAGAGTACAGTGGAGCACAGTAGAGGTAGAGTACAGTGGAGCACAGTAGAGGTAGAGTACAGTGGAGTACAGTAGAGGTAGTGTACAGTGGAGCACAGTAGAGGTAGAGTACAGTGGAGCACAGTAGAGGTAGAGTACAGTGGGGTACAGTAGAAATAGAATACAGTGGAGCACAGTAGAGTAGAGTACAGTAGAGCACAGTAGAGGTAGAGTACAGTGGAGCACAGTAGAGATAGAGTACAGTGGAGTACAGTAGAGGAAGAGTACAGTGGAGTACATTGGAGCACAGTAGAGGTGGAGTACAGTAGAGTACAGTAGAGGTAGAGTACAGTGGAGTACAGTAGAAGTAGATTACAGTGGAGCACAGTAGAGGTAGAGTAGAGTGGAGTACAGTAGAGGTAGAGTACAGTGGAGTACAGTAGAGGTAGAGTACAGTGGAGTAGAGTAGAGGTAGAGTACAGTGGAGCACAGCAGAGGTAGAGTACAGTGTATCACAGTAGAGATAGAGTACAGTGGAGTACAGTGGAGCACAGTAGAGGTATAGTACAGTGGAGCACAGTAGATATAGATTACAGTGGAGTAGAGTAGAGATAGAGTACAGTGGAGTACAGTAGAGGTAGAGTACAGTGGAGCAGAGTAGAGGTAGAGTACAGTGGAGTACAGTAGAGGTAGAGCACAGTAGAGCAGAGTAGAGGTAGAGTACAGTGGAGTACAGTAGAGGTAGAGCACAGTAGAGCAGAGTAGAGGTAGAGTACAGTGGAGTACAGTAGAGGTAGAGCACAGTGGAGCACTGTAGAGGTAGAGTACAGAGGAGTACAGTAGAGATAGAGTACAGTGGAGCACAGTAGAGGTAGAGTACAGTGGAGCAGAGTAGAGCTAGAGTACAGTGGAGCACAGTAGAGGTAGAGTACAGTGGAGTAGAGTAGAGGTAGAGTACAGTGGAGTACTGTAGAGGTAGAGTACAGTGGAGCACAGTAGAGGTAGAGTACAGTGGAGTACAGTGGAGCACAGTAGAGGTGGAGTACAGTAGAGTACAGTAGAGGTAGAGTACAGTGGAGCACAGTAGAGGTAGAGTACAGTGGAGTACAGTGGAGTACAGTAGAGGTGGAGTACAGTAGAGTACAGTAGAGGTAGAGAACAGTACAGTACAGTAGAGGTAGACTACAGTGGAGTACAGTAGAGGTAGAGTACAGTAGAGCACAGTAGAGGTAGAATACAGTGGAGTACAGTAGAGGTAGAGTACAGTGGAGCACAGTAGAGGTAGAGAACAGTACAGTACAGTAGAGGTAGAGTAGAGTGGAGTACAGCAGAGGTAGAGTACAGTAGAGCACAGTAGAGGTAGAATACAGTGGAGTACAGTAGAGGTAGAGTACAGTGGAGTACAGTAGAGGTAGAGTACAGTGGAGTACAGAAGAGATAGAGTACAGTGGAGCACAGTAGAGGTAGAGTACAGTGGAGCACAGTAGAGGTAGAGTACAGTGGAGCACAGTAGAGGTAGAGTACAGTGGAGTACAGTAGAGGTTGAGTACAGTGGAGTACAGTTGAGGTAGAGTACAGTGGAGTACAGTGGAGCACAGTAGAGGTGGAGTACAGTAGAGTACAGTAGAGGTAGAGTACAGTGGAGCACAGTAGAGGTAGAGTAAAGTGGAGTACGGTGGAGTACAGTAGAGGTGGAGTACAGTAGAGTACAGTAGAGGTAGAGAACAGTACAGTACAGTAGAGGTAGAGTACAGTGGAGTACAGTAGAGGTAGAGTACAGTAGAGCACAGTAGAGGTAGAATACAGTGGAGTACAGTAGAGGTAGAGTACAGTGGAGTACAGTAGAGGTAGAGTACAGTGGAGTACACTAGAGGTAGAGAACAGTACAGTACAGTAGAGGTAGAGTACAGTGGAGTACAGTAGAGGTAGAGTACAGTAGAGCACAGTAGAGGTAGAATACAGTGGAGTATAGTAGAGGTAGAGTACTGTAGAGCACAGTAGAGATAGAGTACAGTAGAGCACAGTAGAGGTAGAGTACACTGGAGCACAGTAGAGGAAGAGTACATTGTAGTACAGTAGAGATAGAGTACAGTGGAGTACAGTAGAGATAGAGTACAGTCGAACACAGCAGAGATAAGTGCAGTGGAGTATAGTAGAGCTAGAGTACAGTGGAGTACAGTAGAGGTAGAGTACAGTGGAGTACAGTAGAGGTAGAGTAGAGTGGAGCACATTAGAGGTGGAGTAGAGTAGAGTACTGTAGAAGTAGAGTACAGTGGAGTGCAGTAGAAGTAGAGTACAGTGGAGCACAGTAGAGGTAGAGTAGAGTGGAGTACAGTAGAGGTAGAGTACAGTGGAGTACAGTAGAGGTAGAGTACAGTGGAGTAGAGTAGAGATAGAGTACAGTGGAGCACAGCAGAGGTAGAGTACAGTGGATCACAGTAGAGATAGAGTACAGTGGAGTACAGTGGAGCTCAGTAGAGGTATAGTACAGTGGAGCACAGTAGAGATAGATTACAGTGGAGTAGAGTAGAGATAGAGTACAGTGGAGTACAGTAGAGGTAGAGTACAGTGGAGCAGAGTAGATGTAGAGTACAGTGGAGTACAGTAGAGGTAGAGCACAGTAGAGCAGAGTAGAGGTAGAGTACAGTGGAGTACAGTAGAGGTAGAGCACAGTGGAGCACTCTAGAGGTAGAGTACAGTGGAGTACAGTAGAGATAGAGTACAGTGGAACACATTAGAGGTAGAGTACAGTGGAGCAGAGTAGAGGTAGAGTACAGTGGAGCACAGTAGAGGTAGAGTACAGTGGAGTAGAGTAGAGGTAGAGTACAGTGGAGTACAGTAGAGGTAGAGTACAGTGGAGCACAGTAGAGGTAGAGTAAAGTGGAGTACAGTGGAGCACAGTAGAGGTGGAGTACAGTAGTGTACAGTAGAGGTAGAGTACAGTGGAGCACAGTAGAGGTAGAGTACAGTGGAGTACAGTGGAGTACAGTAGAGGTGGAGTACAGTAGAGTACAGTAGAGGTAGAGAACAGTACAGTACAGTAGAGGTAGAGTACAGTGGAGTAGAGTAGAGGTAGAGTACAGTAGAGCACAGTAGAGGTAGAATACAGTGGAGTACAGTAGAGGTAGAGTACAGTGGAGCACAGTAGAGGTAGAGAACAGTACAGTACAGTAGAGGTAGAGTAGAGTGGAGTACAGTAGAGGTAGAGTACAGTAGAGCACAGTAGAGGTAGAATATAGTGGAGTACAGTAGAGGTAGAGTACAGTGGAGTACAGTAGAGGTAGAGTACAGTGGAGCACAGTAGAGGTAGAGTACAGTGGAGTACAGTGGAGCACAGTAGAGGTGGAGTACAGTAGAGTAGAGTATAGGTTGAGTACAGTGGAGTACAGTAGAGATAGAGTAGAGTGGAGTAGAGTAGAGATAGAGTATAGTGGATTAGAGTAGATATAGAGTACAGTGGAGTATAGTTGAGGTAGAGTACAGTGGAGTACAGTAGAGGTAGAGTACAGTGGAGTACAGTAGAGGTAGAATACAGTGGAGCACAGTAGAGGTAGAGTACAGTGGAGCACAGTAGAGATAGAGTACAGTGGATTAGAGTAGAGATAGAGTACTGTGGAGCACAGTAGAGGTAGAGTACAGTGGAGCACAGTAGAGGTAGAGTACAGTGGAGTACAGTAGAGGTAGAGTACAGTGGAGTACAGTAGAGATAGAGTACAGTGGAGTACAGTAGAGGTAGAGTACAGTGGATCACAGTAGAGATAGAGTACAGTGGAGTATAGTTGAGGTAGAGTACAGTGGAGTACAGTAGAGGTAGTGTACAGTGGAGCACAGTAGAAGTTGAGTACAGTGGAGTACAGTAGAGGTAGAGTACAGTGGAGCACAGTAGAGGTAGAGTACAGTGGAGCACAGTAGAGGTAGAGTACAGTGGAGTACAGTAGAGGTTGAGTACAGTGGAGTACAGTAGAGGTAGAGAACAGTACAGTACAGTAGAGGTAGAGTAGAGTGGAGTACAGTAGAGGTAGAGTACAGTGGAGCACAGTAGAGGTAGAGTACAGTGGAGCACAGTAGAGGTAGAGTACAGTGGAGTACAGTAGAGGTTGAGTACAGTGGAGTACAGTAGAGGTAGAGAACAGTACAGTACAGTAGAGGTAGAGTAGAGTGGAGTACAGTAGAGGTAGAGTACAGTAGAGCACAGTAGAGGTAGAATACAGTGGAGTACAGTAGAGGTAGAGTACAGTGGAGTACAGTAGAGGTAGAGTACAGTGGAGTACAGAAGAGATAGAGTACAGTGGAGCACAGTAGAGGTAGAGTACAGTGGAGCACAGTAGAGGTAGAGTACAGTGGAGCACAGTAGAGGTAGAGTACAGTGGAGTACAGTAGAGGTTGAGTACAGTGGAGTACAGTAGAGGTAGAGTACAGTGGAGCACAGTAGAGGTAGAGTACAGTGGAGTACAGTGGAGCACAGTAGAGGTGGAGTACAGTAGAGTAGAGTATAGGTTGAGTACAGTGGAGTACAGTAGAGATAGAGTAGAGTGGAGTAGAGTAGAGATAGAGTATAGTGGATTAGAGTAGATATAGAGTACAGTGGAGTATAGTTGAGGTAGAGTACAGTGGAGTACAGTAGAGGTAGAGTACAGTGGAGTACAGTAGAGGTAGAATACAGTGGAGCACAGTAGAGGTAGAGTACAGTGGAGCACAGTAGAGATAGAGTACAGTGGATTAGAGTAGAGATAGAGTACTGTGGAGCACAGTAGAGGTAGAGTACAGTGGAGCACAGTAGAGGTAGAGTACAGTGGAGTACAGTAGAGGTAGAGTACAGTGGAGTACAGTAGAGATAGAGTACAGTGGAGTACAGTAGAGGTAGAGTACAGTGGATCACAGTAGAGATAGAGTACAGTGGAGTATAGTTGAGGTAGAGTACAGTGGAGTACAGTAGAGGTAGTGTACAGTGGAGCACAGTAGAAGTTGAGTACAGTGGAGTACAGTAGAGGTAGAGTACAGTGGAGCACAGTAGAGGTAGAGTACAGTGGAGTACAGTGGAGCACAGTAGAGGTGGAGTACAGTAGAGTAGAGTATAGGTTGAGTACAGTGGAGTACAGTAGAGATAGAGTAGAGTGGAGTAGAGTAGAGATAGAGTATAGTGGATTAGAGTAGATATAGAGTACAGTGGAGTATAGTTGAGGTAGAGTACAGTGGAGTACAGTAGAGGTAGAGTACAGTGGAGTACAGTAGAGGTAGAATACAGTGGAGCACAGTAGAGATAGAGTACAGTGGGGTACAGTAGAAATAGAGTACAGTGGAGCACAGTAGAGTAGAGTACAGTAGAGCACAGTAGAGGCAGAGTACAGTGGAGCACAGTAGAGATAGAGTACAGTGGAGTACAGTAGAGGAAGAGTACAGTGGAGTACAGTGGAGCACAGTAGAGGTGGAGTACAGTAGAGTACAGTAGAGGTAGAGTACAGTGGAGTACAGTAGAAGTAGATTACAGTGGAGCACAGTAGAGGTAGATTAGAGTGGAGTACAGTAGAGGTAGAGTACAGTGGAGTAGAGTATTGGTAGAGTACAGTGGAGTAGAGTAGAGGTAGAGTACAGTGGAGCACAGCAGAGGTAGAGTACAGTGGATCACAGTAGAGATAGAGTACAGTGGAGTACAGTGGAGCACAGTAGAGGTATAGTACAGTGGAGCACAGTAGATATAGATTACAGTGGAGTAGAGTAGAGATAGAGTACAGTGGAGTACAGTAGATGTAGAGTACAGTGGAGCAGAGTAGAGGTAGAGTACAGTGGAGTACATTAGAGGTAGAGCACAGTAGAGCAGAGTAGAGGTAGAGTACAGTGGAGTACAGTAGAGGTAGAGCACAGTGGAGCACTGTAGAGGTAGAGTACAGAGGAGTACAGTAGAGATAGAGTACAGTGGAGCACAGTAGAGGTAGAGTACAGTGGAGCAGAGTAGAGCTAGAGTACAGTGGAGCACAGTAGAGGTAGAGTACAGTGGAGTAGAGTAGAGGTAGAGTACAGTGGAGTACAGTAGAGGTAGAGTACAGTGGAGCATAGTAGAGGTAGAGTACAGTGGAGTACAGTGGAGTACAGTAGAGGTGGAGTACAGTAGAGTACAGTAGAGGTAGAGAACAGTACAGTACAGTAGAGGTAGACTACAGTGGAGTACAGTAGAGGTAGAGTACAGTAGAGCACAGTAGAGGTAGAATACAGTGGAGTACAGTAGAGGTAGAGTACAGTGGAGCACAGTAGAGGTAGAAAACAGTACAGTACAGTAGAGGTAGAGTAGAGTGGAGTACAGCAGAGGTAGAGTACAGTAGAGCACAGTAGAGGTAGAATACAGTGGAGCACAGTAGAGGTAGAGTACAGTGGAGCACAGTAGAGGTAGAGTACAGTGGAGCACAGTAGAGGTAGAGTACAGTGGAGTACAGTAGAGGTTGAGTACAGTGGAGTACAGTAGAGGTAGAGTACAGTGGAGCACAGTAGAGGTAGAGTACAGTGGAGTACAGTGGAGCACAGTAGAGGTGGAGTACAGTAGAGTACAGTAGAGGTAGAGTACAGTGGAGCACAGTAGAGGTAGAGTAAAGTGGAGTACAGTGGAGTACAGTAGAGGTGGAGTACAGTAGAGTACAGTAGAGGTAGAGAACAGTACAGTACAGTAGAGGTAGAGTACAGTGGAGTACAGTAGAGGTAGAGTACAGTAGAGCAGAGTAGAGGTAGAATACAGTGGAGTACATAAGAGGTAGTGTACAGTGGAGTACAGTAGAGGTAGAGTACAGTGGAGTACAGAAGAGATAGAGTACAGTGGAGCACAATAGAGGTAGAGTACAATGGAGCACAGTAGAGGTAGAGTACAGTGGAGCACAGTAGAGGTAGAGTACAGTGGAGTACAGTAGAGGTAGAGTACAGTGTAGTACAGTAGAGGTAGAGTGCAGTGGAGCACAGTAGAGGTAGAGTACAGTGGAGTACATTGGAGCACAGTAGAGGTGGAGTACAGTAGAGTACAGTAGAGGTAGAATACAGTGGAGCACAGTAGAGGTAGAGTACAGTGGAGTACATTGGAGTACAGTAGAGGTGGAGTACAGTAGAGTACAGTAGAGGTAGAGTACAGTGGAGTAGAGTAGAGATAGAGTAGAGTGGAGCACAGCAGAGGTAGAGTACAGTGGATCACAGTAGAGATAGAGTACAGTGGAGTACAATTGAGCACAGTAGAGGTATAGTACAGTGGAGCACAGTAGCGATAGATTACAGTGGAGTACAGTAGAGATAGAGTACAGTGGAGTACAGTAGAGGTAGAGTACATTGGAGCACAGTAGAGGTAGAGTACAGTGGAGTATTGTTTTGGTAGACTACAGTGGAGTACAGTAGAGATAGAGTACAGTAGAGCAGAGTAGAGGTAGAGTACAGTGGAGTACAATAGAGGTAGAGCACAGTAGAGCAGAGTAGAGGTAGAGTACAGTGGAGTACAGTAGAGGTATAGCACAGTGGAGCACTGTAGAGGTAGAGTACAGTGGAGTACAGTAGAGATAGAGTACAGTGGAGCACAGTAGAGGTTGAGTACAGTGGAGCACAGTAGAGGTAGAGTACAGTGGAGCACAGTAGAAGTAGAGTACAGTCGAGTACAGTAGAGGTAGAGTACAGTGGAGTACAGTAGAGGTAGAGTACAGTGGAGCACAGTAGAGGTAGAGTACAGTGGAGTACAGTGGAGCACAGTAGAGGTGGAGTACAGTAGAGTACAGTAGAGGTAGAGTACAGTGGAGCACAGTAGAGGTAGAGTACAGTGGAGTACAGTGGAGTACAGTGGAGTACAGTAGAGGTGGAATACAGTAGAGTACAGTAGAGGTAGAGAAAAGTACAGTACAGTAGAGGTAGAGTACAGTGGAGTACAGTAGAGGTAGAGTACAGTAGAGCACAGTAGAGGTAGAGTACAGTAGAGCACAGTAGAGGTAGAGTACAGTGGAGCACAGTAGAGGTAGAGCACAGTGGAGCACAGTAGAGATAAAGTACAGTGGAGCACAGTAGAGATAGAGTACAGTGGATTAGAGTAGAGATAGAGTACAGTGGAGTATAGTTGAGGTAGAGTACAGTGGAGCACAGTAGTGGTAGAGTACAGTGGAGTATAGTTGAGGTAGAGTACAGTGGAGCACAGTAGTGGTAGAGTACAGTGGAGTATAGTTGAGGTAGAGTACAGTGGAGCACAGTAGTGGTAGAGTACAGTGGAGTACAGTAGAGGTAGAGTACAGTGGAGCACAGTAGAGATAGAGTACAGTAGAGCAGAGCAGAGTTAGAGTACAGTGGAGTACAGTAGATGTAGAGTACAGTGGAACACTGTAGAGGTGGAGTACAAAGGAGTACAGTAGAGGTAGAGTACAGTGGGGCACAGTATCGATAGAGTAAAATAGAGCAGAGTAGAGGTAGAGTACAGTGGAGTACAGTAGAGGTAGAGTACAGTGGAGCACTGTAGAGGTGGAGTACAGTGGAGTATAGTAGAGGTAGAGTACAGTGGAGCACAGTAGAGATAGAGTACAGTAGAGCACAGTAGAGGTAGAGTACAGTGGAGTATAGTAGAGGTAGAGTACAGTGGAGTACAGTAGAGGTAGAGTACAGTGGAGCAGAGTAGATGTTGAGTACAGTGGAGCACAGTAGAGGTAGAAAACAGTACAGTACAGTAGAGGTAGAGTAGAGTGGAGTACAGCAGAGGTAGAATACAGTGGAGTACAGTAGAGGTAGAGTACAGTGGAGCACAGTAGAGGTAGAAAACAGTACAGTACAGTAGAGGTAGAGTAGAGTGGAGTACAGCAGAGGTAGAGTACAGTAGAGCACAGTAGAGGTAGAATACAGTGGAGCACAGTAGAGGTAGAGTACAGTGGAGCACAGTAGAGGTAGAGTACAGTGGAGCAGAGTAGAGGTAGAGTACAGTGGAGTACAGTAGAGGTTGAGTACAGTGGAGTACAGTAGAGGTAGAGTACAGTGGAGCACAGTAGAGGTAGAGTACAGTGGAGTACAGTGGAGCACAGTAGAGGTGGAGTACAGTAGAGTACAGTAGAGGTAGAGTACAGTGGAGCACAGTAGAGGTAGAGTAAAGTGGAGTACAGTGGAGTACAGTAGAGGTGGAGTACAGTAGAGTACAGTAGAGGTAGAGAACAGTACAGTACAGTAGAGGTAGAGTACAGTGGAGTACAGTAGAGGTAGAGTACAGTAGAGCAGAGTAGAGGTAGAATACAGTGGAGTACATAAGAGGTAGTGTACAGTGGAGTACAGTAGAGGTAGAGTACAGTGGAGTACAGAAGAGATAGAGTACAGTGGAGCACAATAGAGGTAGAGTACAATGGAGCACAGTAGAGGTAGAGTACAGTGGAGCACAGTAGAGGTAGAGTACAGTGGAGTACAGTAGAGGTAGAGTACAGTGTAGTACAGTAGAGGTAGAGTGCAGTGGAGCACAGTAGAGGTAGAGTACAGTGGAGTACATTGGAGCACAGTAGAGGTGGAGTACAGTAGAGTACAGTAGAGGTAGAATACAGTGGAGCACAGTAGAGGTAGAGTACAGTGGAGTACAGTGGAGTACAGTAGAGGTGGAGTACAGTAGAGTACAGTAGAGGTAGAGTACAGTGGAGTAGAGTAGAGATAGAGTAGAGTGGAGCACAGCAGAGGTAGAGTACAGTGGATCACAGTAGAGATAGAGTACAGTGGAGTACAATTGAGCACAGTAGAGGTATAGTACAGTGGAGCACAGTAGCGATAGATTACAGTGGAGTACAGTAGAGATAGAGTACAGTGGAGTACAGTAGAGGTAGAGTACATTGGAGCACAGTAGAGGTAGAGTACAGTGGAGTATTGTTTTGGTAGACTACAGTGGAGTACAGTAGAGATAGAGTACAGTAGAGCAGAGTAGAGGTAGAGTACAGTGGAGTACAATAGAGGTAGAGCACAGTAGAGCAGAGTAGAGGTAGAGTACAGTGGAGTACAGTAGAGGTATAGCACAGTGGAGCACTGTAGAGGTAGAGTACAGTGGAGTACAGTAGAGATAGAGTACAGTGGAGCACAGTAGAGGTTGAGTACAGTGGAGCACAGTAGAGGTAGAGTACAGTGGAGCACAGTAGAAGTAGAGTACAGTCGAGTACAGTAGAGGTAGAGTACAGTGGAGTACAGTAGAGGTAGAGTACAGTGGAGCACAGTAGAGGTAGAGTACAGTGGAGTACAGTGGAGCACAGTAGAGGTGGAGTACAGTAGAGTACAGTAGAGGTAGAGTACAGTGGAGCACAGTAGAGGTAGAGTACAGTGGAGTACAGTGGAGTACAGTGGAGTACAGTAGAGGTGGAATACAGTAGAGTACAGTAGAGGTAGAGAAAAGTACAGTACAGTAGAGGTAGAGTACAGTGGAGTACAGTAGAGGTAGAGTACAGTAGAGCACAGTAGAGGTAGAGTACAGTAGAGCACAGTAGAGGTAGAGTACAGTGGAGCACAGTAGAGGTAGAGCACAGTGGAGCACAGTAGAGATAAAGTACAGTGGAGCACAGTAGAGATAGAGTACAGTGGATTAGAGTAGAGATAGAGTACAGTGGAGTATAGTTGAGGTAGAGTACAGTGGAGCACAGTAGTGGTAGAGTACAGTGGAGTATAGTTGAGGTAGAGTACAGTGGAGCACAGTAGTGGTAGAGTACAGTGGAGTATAGTTGAGGTAGAGTACAGTGGAGCACAGTAGTGGTAGAGTACAGTGGAGTACAGTAGAGGTAGAGTACAGTGGAGCACAGTAGAGATAGAGTACAGTAGAGCAGAGCAGAGGTAGAGTACAGTGGAGTACAGTAGATGTAGAGTACAGTGGAACACTGTAGAGGTGGAGTACAAAGGAGTACAGTAGAGGTAGAGTACAGTGGGGCACAGTATCGATAGAGTAAAATAGAGCAGAGTAGAGGTAGAGTACAGTGGAGTACAGTAGAGGTAGAGTACAGTGGAGCACTGTAGAGGTGGAGTACAGTGGAGTATAGTAGAGGTAGAGTACAGTGGAGCACAGTAGAGATAGAGTACAGTAGAGCACAGTAGAGGTAGAGTACAGTGGAGTATAGTAGAGGTAGAGTACAGTGGAGTACAGTAGAGGTAGAGTACAGTGGAGCAGAGTAGATGTTGAGTACAGTGGAGCACAGTAGAGGTAGAGTATAGTGGAGCACAGTAGAGGTAGAGTACAGTGGAGTATAGTAGAGGTGGAGTACTGTAGAGCACAGTAGAGATAGAGTACAGTAGAGCACAGTAGAGGTAGAGTACATTGGAGCACAGTAGAGGAATAGTACAGTGTAGTACAGTAAAGATAGAGTACAGTGGAGTACAGTAGAGATAGAGTACAGTCGAACAAAGTAGAGATAAGTGCAGTGGAGTATAGTAGAGGTAGAGTACAGTGGAGTAGAGTAGAGGTAGAGTACAGTGGAGTACAGTAGAGGTAGAGTAGAGTGGAGCATATTAGAGGTGGAGTAGAGTAGAGTACAGTAGAGGTAGAGTACAGTGGAGTACAGTAGAAGTAGAGTACAGTGGAGCACAGTAGAGGTAGAGTAGAGTGGAGTACAGTAGAGGTAGAGTACAGTGGAGTACAGTAGAGGTAGAGTACAGTGGAGTAGAGTAGAGATAGAGTAGAGTGGAGCACAGCAGAGGTAGAGTACAGTGGATCACAGTAGAGATAGAGTACAGTGGTGTACAGTGGAGCACAGTAGAAGTATAGTACAGTGGAGCACAGTAGAGATAGATTACAGTGGAGTAGAGTAGAGATAGAGTACTGTGGAGTATAGTTGAGGTAGAGTACAGTGGAGCACAGTAGAGGTAGAGTACAGTGGAGTATAGTTGAGGTAGACTACAGTGGAGTACAGTAGAGGTAGAGTACAGTGGAGCACAGTAGAGATAGAGTACAGTAGAGCAGAGTAGATGTAGAGTACAGTGGAGTACAGTAGAGGTAGAGTACAGTGGAGCACTGTAGAGGTGGAGTACAGTGGAGTACAGTAGAGGTAGAGTACAGTGGAGCACAGTAGAGATAAAGTACAGTAGAGCACAGTAGAGGTAGAGTAGAGTGGAGCACATTAGAGGTAGAGTAGAGTACAGTAGAAGTAGAGTACAGTGGAGCACAGTAGAGGTAGAGTAGAGTGGAGTACAGTAGAGGTAGAGTACAGTGGAGTACAGTAGTTGTAGAGTACAGTGGAGTAGAGTAGAGATAGAGTACAGTTGAGCACAGCAGAGGTAGAGTACAGTGGATCACAGTAGAGATAGAGTACAGTGGAGTACAGTGGAGCACAGTAGAGGTATAGTACAGTGGAGCACAGTAGAGATAGATTACAGTGGAGTAGAGTAGATATAGAGTACAGTGGAGTACAGTAGAGGTAGAGTAGAGTGGAGCAGAGTAGAGGTAAAGTACAGTGGAGTACAGTAGAGGTAGAGCACACTAGAGCAGAGTAGAGGTAGAGTACAGTGGAGTACAGTAGAGGTAGAGCACAGTGGAGCACTGTAGAGGTAGAGTACAGTGGAGTACAGTAGAGATAGAGTACAGTGGAGCACAGTAGAGGTAGAGTACAGTGGAGCAGAGTAGAGGTAGAGTAGAGTGGAGTACAGTAGAGGTAGAGTACAGTGGAGCACAGTAGAGGTAGAGTACAGTGGAGTACAGTGGAGTACAGTAGAGGTGGAGTAAAGTAGAGTACAGTAGAGGTAGAGAACAGTACAGTACAGTAGAGGTAGAGTACAGTGGAGTACAGTAGAGGTAGAGTATAGTAGAGCACAGTAGAGGTAGAATAGAGTGGAGTACAGTAGAGGTAGAGTACAGTGGAGCAAAGTAGAGGTAGAGAACAGTACAGTACAGTAGAGGTAGAGTACAGTGGAGTACAGTAGAGGTGGAGTACAGTAGAGTACAGTAGAGGTAGAGTACAGTGTAGTACAGTAGAGGTAGAGAACAGTACAGTACAGTAGAGGTAGAGTACAGTGGAGTACAGTAGAGGTAGAGTACAGTAGAGCACAGTAGAGGTAGAATACAGTGGAGTACAGTAGAGGTAGAGTACAGTGGAGTACAGTAGAGGTAGAGTACAGTGGAGTACAGTAGAGGTAGAGTACAGTGGAGCAGAGTAGAGGTAGAGTACAGTGGAGTACAGTAGAGGTAGAGTACAGTGGAGCACAGTAGAGCTAGAGTACAGTGGAGTACAGTGGAGCACAGTAGAGGTGGAGTACAGTAGAGTAGAGTATAGGTTGAGTACAGTGGAGTACAGTAGAGATAGAGTAGAGTGGAGTAGAGTAGAGAATGAGTACAGTGGATTAGAGTAGATATAGAGTACAGTGGAGTATAGTTGAGGTAGAGTACAGTGGAGCACATTAGAGGTAGAGTACAGTGGAGTATAGTTGAGGTAGACTACAGTGGAGTACAGTAGAGGTAGAGTACAGTGGAGCACAGTAGAGGTAGAGTACAGTGGAGTACAGTAGAGGTAGAGTACAGTGGAGTACAGTAGAGGTAGAGTAGAGTGGAGCATATTAGAGGTGGAGTAGAGTAGAGTACAGTAGAGGTAGAGTACAGTGGAGTACAGTAGAAGTAGAGTACAGTGGAGCACAGTAGAGGTAGAGTAGAGTGGAGTACAGTAGAGGTAAAGTACAGTGGAGTAGAGTAGAGGTAGAGTACAGTGGAGTAGAGTAGAGATAGAGTAGAGTGGAGCACAGCAGAGGTAGAGTACAGTGGATCACAGTAGAGATAGAGTACAGTGGAGTACAGTTGAGCACAGTAGAGGTATAGTACAGTGGAGCACAGTAGCGATAGATTACAGTGGAGTACAGTAGAGATAGAGTACAGTGGAGTACAGTAGAGGTAGAGTACAGTGGAGCACAGTAGAGGTAGAGTACAGTGGAGTATTGTTTTGGTAGACTACAGTGGAGTACAGTAGAGATAGAGTACAGTAGAGCAGAGTAGAGGTAGAGTACAGTGGAGTACAATAGAGGTAGAGCACAGTAGAGCAGAGTAGAGGTAGAGTACAGTGGAGTACAGTAGAGGTATAGCACAGTGGGGCACTGTAGAGGTAGAGTACAGTGGAGTACAGTAGAGATAGAGTACAGTGGAGCACAGTAGAGGTTGAGTACAGTGGAGCACAGTAGAGGTAGAGTACAGTGGAGCACAGTAGAAGTAGAGTACAGTCGAGTACAGTAGAGGTAGAGTACAGTGGAGTACAGTAGAGGTAGAGTACAGTGGAGCACAGTAGAGGTAGAGTACAGTGGAGTACAGTGGAGCACAGTAGAGGTGGAGTACAGTAGAGTACAGTAGAGGTAGAGTACAGTGGAGCACAGTAGAGGTAGAGTACAGTGGAGTACAGTGGAGTACAGTAGAGGTGGAATACAGTAGAGTACAGTAGAGGTAGAGAAAAGTACAGTACAGTAGAGGTAGAGTACAGTGGAGTACAGTAGAGGTAGAGTACAGTAGAGCACAGTAGAGGTAGAGTACAGTAGAGCACAGTAGAGGTAGAGTACAGTGGAGCACAGTAGAGGTAGAGCACAGTGGAGCACAGTAGAGATAAAGTACAGTGGAGCACAGTAGAGATAGAGTACAGTGGATTAGAGTAGAGATAGAGTACAGTGGAGTATAGTTGAGGTAGAGTACAGTGGAGCACAGTAGTGGTAGAGTACAGTGGAGTATAGTTGAGGTAGAGTACAGTGGAGCACAGTAGTGGTAGAGTACAGTGGAGTATAGTTGAGGTAGAGTACAGTGGAGCACAGTAGTGGTAGAGTACAGTGGAGTATAGTTGAGGTAGAGTACAGTGGAGTACAGTAGAGGTAGAGTACAGTGGAGCACAGTAGAGATAGAGTACAGTAGAGCAGAGCAGAGGTAGAGTACAGTGGAGTACAGTAGAGGTAGAGTACAGTGGAACACTGTAGAGGTGGAGTACAATGGAGTACAGTAGAGGTAGAGTACAGTGGAGCACAGTAGAGATAGAGTAAAATAGAGCAGAGTAGAGGTAGAGTACAGTGGAGTACAGTAGAGGTAGAGTACAGTGAAGCACTGTAGAGGTGGAGTACAGTGGAGTATAGTAGAGGTAGAGTACAGTGGAGCACAGTAGAGATAGAGTACAGTAGAGCACAGTAGAGGTAGAGTACAGTGGAGTATAGTAGAGGTAGAGTACAGTGGAGTACAGTAGAGGTAGAGTACAGTGGAGCAGAGTAGATGTTGAGTACAGTGGAGCACAGTAGAGGTAGAGTACAGTGGAGCACAGTAGAAGTAGAGTACAGTGGAGTACAGTAGAGGTAGAGTACAGTGGAGTACAGTAGAGGTAGAGTACAGTGGAGCACAGTAGAGGTAGAGTACAGTGGAGTACAGTGGAGCACAGTAGAGGTGGAGTACAGTAGAGTACAGTAGAGGTAGAGTACAGTGGAGTACAGTAGAGGTAGAGTACAGTGGAGCAGAGTAGAGGTAGAGTACAGTGGAGTACAGTAGAGGTAGAGTACAGTGGAGCACAGTAGAGCTAGAGTACAGTGGAGTACAGTGGAGCACAGTAGAGGTGGAGTACAGTAGAGTAGAGTATAGGTTGAGTACAGTGGAGTACAGTAGAGATAGAGTAGAGTGGAGTAGAGTAGAGAATGAGTACAGTGGATTAGAGTAGATATAGAGTACAGTGGAGTATAGTTGAGGTAGAGTACAGTGGAGCACATTAGAGGTAGAGTACAGTGGAGTATAGTTGAGGTAGACTACAGTGGAGTACAGTAGAGGTAGAGTACAGTGGAGCACAGTAGAGGTAGAGTACAGTGGAGTACAGTAGAGGTAGAGTACAGTGGAGTACAGTAGAGGTAGAGTACAGTGGAGCATATTAGAGGTGGAGTAGAGTAGAGTACAGTAGAGGTAGAGTACAGTGGAGTACAGTAGAAGTAGAGTACAGTGGAGCACAGTAGAGGTAGAGTAGAGTGGAGTACAGTAGAGGTAAAGTACAGTGGAGTACAGTAGAGGTAGAGTACAGTGGAGTAGAGTAGAGATAGAGTAGAGTGGAGCACAGCAGAGGTAGAGTACAGTGGATCACAGTAGAGATAGAGTACAGTGGAGTACAATTGAGCACAGTAGAGGTATAGTACAGTGGAGCACAGTAGCGATAGATTACAGTGGAGTACAGTAGAGATAGAGTACAGTGGAGTACAGTAGAGGTAGAGTACAGTGGAGCACAGTAGAGGTAGAGTACAGTGGAGTATTGTTTTGGTAGACTACAGTGGAGTACAGTAGAGATAGAGTACAGTAGAGCAGAGTAGAGGTAGAGTACAGTGGAGTACAATAGAGGTAGAGCACAGTAGAGCAGAGTAGAGGTAGAGTACAGTGGAGTACAGTAGAGGTATAGCACAGTGGAGCACTGTAGAGGTAGAGTACAGTGGAGTACAGTAGAGATAGAGTACAGTGGAGCACAGTAGAGGTTGAGTACAGTGGAGCACAGTAGAGGTAGAGTACAGTGGAGCACAGTAGAAGTAGAGTACAGTCGAGTACAGTAGAGGTAGAGTACAGTGGAGTACAGTAGAGGTAGAGTACAGTGGAGCACAGTAGAGGTAGAGTACAGTGGAGTACAGTGGAGCACAGTAGAGGTGGAGTACAGTAGAGTACAGTAGAGGTAGAGTACAGTGTAGCACAGTAGAGGTAGAGTACAGTGGAGTACAGTGGAGTACAGTGGAGTACAGTAGAGGTGGAATACAGTAGAGTACAGTAGAGGTAGAGAAAAGTACAGTACAGTAGAGGTAGAGTACAGTGGAGTACAGTAGAGGTAGAGTACAGTAGAGCACAGTAGAGGTAGAGTACAGTAGAGCACAGTAGAGGTAGAGTACAGTGGAGCACAGTAGAGGTAGAGCACAGTGGAGCACAGTAGAGATAAAGTACAGTGGAGCACAGTAGAGATAGAGTACAGTGGATTAGAGTAGAGATAGAGTACAGTGGAGTATAGTTGAGGTAGAGTACAGTGGAGCACAGTAGTGGTAGAGTACAGTGGAGTATAGTTGAGGTAGAGTACAGTTGAGCACAGTAGTGGTAGAGTACAGTGGAGTATAGTTGAGGTAGAGTACAGTGGAGCACAGTAGTGGTAGAGTACAGTGGAGTATAGTTGAGGTAGAGTACAGTGGAGTACAGTAGAGGTAGAGTACAGTGGAGCACAGTAGAGATAGAGTACAGTAGAGCAGAGCAGAGGTAGAGTACAGTGGAGTACAGTAGATGTAGAGTACAGTGGAACACTGTAGAGGTGGAGTACAAAGGAGTACAGTAGAGGTAGAGTACAGTGGAGCACAGTAGAGATAGAGTAAAATAGAGCAGAGTAGAGGTAGAGTACAGTGGAGTACAGTAGAGGTAGAGTACAGTGGAGCACTGTAGAGGTGGAGTACAGTGGAGTATAGTAGAGGTAGAGTACAGTGGAGCACAGTAGAGATAGAGTACAGTAGAGCACAGTAGAGGTAGAGTACAGTGGAGTATAGTAGAGGTAGAGTACAGTGGAGTACAGTAGAGGTAGAGTACAGTGGAGCAGAGTAGATGTTGAGTACAGTGGAGCACAGTAGAGGTAGAGTATAGTGGAGCACAGTAGAGGTAGAGTACAGTGGAGTATAGTAGAGGTGGAGTACTGTAGAGCACAGTAGAGATAGAGTACAGTAGAGCACAGTAGAGGTAGAGTACATTGGAGCACAGTAGAGGAATAGTACAGTGTAGTACAGTAGAGATAGAGTACAGTGGAGTACAGTAGAGATAGAGTACAGTCGAACAAAGTAGAGATAAGTGCAGTGGAGTATAGTAGAGGTAGAGTACAGTGGAGTAGAGTAGAGGTAGAGTACAGTGGAGTACAGTAGAGGTAGAGTAGAGTGGAGCATATTAGAGGTGGAGTAGAGTAGAGTACAGTAGAGGTAGAGTACAGTGGAGTACAGTAGAAGTAGAGTACAGTGGAGCACAGTAGAGGTAGAGTAGAGTGGAGTACAGTAGAGGTAGAGTACAGTGGAGTACAGTAGAGGTAGAGTACAGTGGAGTAGAGTAGAGATAGAGTACAGTGGAGCACAGCAGAGGTAGAGTACAGTGGATCACAGTAGAGATAGAGTACAGTGGTGTACAGTGGAGCACAGTAGAGGTATAGTACAGTGGAGCACAGTAGAGATAGATTACAGTGGAGTAGAGTAGAGATAGAGTACTGTGGAGTATAGTTGAGGTAGAGTACAGTGGAGCACAGTAGAGGTAGAGTACAGTGGAGTATAGTTGAGGTAGACTACAGTGGAGTACAGTAGAGGTAGAGTACAGTGGAGCACAGTAGAGATAGAGTACAGTAGAGCAGAGTAGATGTAGAGTACAGTGGAGTACAGTAGAGGTAGAGTACAGTGGAGCACTGTAGAGGTGGAGTACAGTGGAGTACAGTAGAGGTAGAGTACAGTGGAGCACAGTAGAGATAAAGTACAGTAGAGCACAGTAGAGGTAGAGTAGAGTGGAGCACATTAGAGGTAGAGTAGAGTAGAGTACAGTAGAAGTAGAGTACAGTGGAGCACAGTAGAGGTAGAGTAGAGTGGAGTACAGTAGAGGTAGAGTACAGTGGAGTACAGTAGTTGTAGAGTACAGTGGAGTAGAGTAGAGATAGAGTACAGTGGAGCACAGCAGAGGTAGAGTACAGTGGATCACAGTACAGATAGAGTACAGTGGAGTACAGTGGAGCACAGTAGAGGTATAGTACAGTGGAGCACAGTAGAGATAGATTACAGTGGAGTAGAGTAGATATAGAGTACAGTGGAGTACAGTAGAGGTAGAGTAGAGTGGAGCAGAGTAGAGGTAAAGTACAGTGGAGTACAGTAGAGGTAGAGCACACTAGAGCAGAGTAGAGGTAGAGTACAGTGGAGTACAGTAGAGGTAGAGCACAGTGGAGCACTGTAGAGGTAGAGTACAGTGGAGTACAGTAGAGATAGAGTACAGTGGAGCACAGTAGAGGTAGAGTACAGTGGAGCAGAGTAGAGGTAGAGTAGAGTGGAGTACAGTAGAGGTTGAGTACAGTGGAGCACAGTAGAGGTAGAGTACAGTGGAGTACAGTGGAGTACAGTAGAGGTGGAGTACAGTAGAGTACAGTAGAGGTAGAGAACAGTACAGTACAGTAGAGGTAGAGTACAGTGGAGTACAGTAGAGGTAGAGTATAGTAGAGCACAGTAGAGGTAGAATAGAGTGGAGTACAGTAGAGGTAGAGTACAGTGGAGCAAAGTAGAGGTAGAGAACAGTACAGTACAGTAGAGGTAGAGTACAGTGGAGTACAGTAGAGGTGGAGTACAGTAGAGTACAGTAGAGGTAGAGTACAGTGTAGTACAGTAGAGGTAGAGAACAGTACAGTACAGTAGAGGTAGAGTACAGTGGAGTACAGTAGAGGTAGAGTACAGTAGAGCACAGTAGAGGTAGAATACAGTGGAGTACAGTAGACGTAGAGTACAGTGGAGTACAGTAGAGGTAGAGTACAGTGGAGTACAATAGAGGTAGAGTACAGTGGAGCAGAGTAGAGGTAGAGTACAGTGGAGTACAGTAGAGGTAGAGTACAGTGGAGCACAGTAGAGCTAGAGTACAGTGGAGTACAGTGGAGCACAGTAGAGGTGGAGTACAGTAGAGTAGAGTATAGGTTGAGTACAGTGGAGTACAGTAGAGATAGAGTAGAGTGGAGTAGAGTAGAGAATGAGTACAGTGGATTAGAGTAGATATAGAGTACAGTGGAGTATAGTTGAGGTAGAGTACAGTGGAGCACATTAGAGGTAGAGTACAGTGGAGTATAGTTGAGGTAGACTACAGTGGAGTACAGTAGAGGTAGAGTACAGTGGAGCACAGTAGAGGTAGAGTACAGTGGAGTACAGTAGAGGTAGAGTACAGTGGAGTACAGTAGAGGTAGAGTAGAGTGGAGCATATTAGAGGTGGAGTAGAGTAGAGTACAGTAGAGGTAGAGTACAGTGGAGTACAGTAGAAGTAGAGTACAGTGGAGCACAGTAGAGGTAGAGTAGAGTGGAGTACAGTAGAGGTAAAGTACAGTGGAGTACAGTAGAGGTAGAGTACAGTGGAGTAGAGTAGAGATAGAGTAGAGTGGAGCACAGCAGAGGTAGAGTACAGTGGATCACAGTAGAGATAGAGTACAGTGGAGTACAGTTGAGCACAGTAGAGGTATAGTACAGTGGAGCACAGTAGCGATAGATTACAGTGGAGTACAGTAGAGATAGAGTACAGTGGAGTACAGTAGAGGTAGAGTACAGTGGAGCACAGTAGAGGTAGAGTACAGTGGAGTATTGTTTTGGTAGACTACAGTGGAGTACAGTAGAGATAGAGTACAGTAGAGCAGAGTAGAGGTAGAGTACAGTGGAGTACAATAGAGGTAGAGCACAGTAGAGCAGAGTAGAGGTAGAGTACAGTGGAGTACAGTAGAGGTATAGCACAGTGGGGCACTGTAGAGGTAGAGTACAGTGGAGTACAGTAGAGATAGAGTACAGTGGAGCACAGTAGAGGTTGAGTACAGTGGAGCACAGTAGAGGTAGAGTACAGTGGAGCACAGTAGAAGTAGAGTACAGTCGAGTACAGTAGAGGTAGAGTACAGTGGAGTACAGTAGAGGTAGAGTACAGTGGAGCACAGTAGAGGTAGAGTACAGTGGAGTACAGTGGAGCATAGTAGAGGTGGAGTACAGTAGAGTACAGTAGAGGTAGAGTACAGTGGAGCACAGTAGAGGTAGAGTACAGTGGAGTACAGTGGAGTACAGTAGAGGTGGAATACAGTAGAGTACAGTAGAGGTAGAGAAAAGTACAGTACAGTAGAGGTAGAGTACAGTGGAGTACAGTAGAGGTAGAGTACAGTAGAGCACAGTAGAGGTAGAGTACAGTAGAGCACAGTAGAGGTAGAGTACAGTGGAGCACAGTAGAAGTAGAGCACAGTGGAGCACAGTAGAGATAAAGTACAGTGGAGCACAGTAGAGATAGAGTACAGTGGATTAGAGTAGAGATAGAGTACAGTGGAGTATAGTTGAGGTAGAGTACAGTGGAGCACAGTAGTGGTAGAGTACAGTGGAGTATAGTTGAGGTAGAGTACAGTGGAGCACAGTAGAGGTAGAGTACAGTGGAGTACAGAAGAGATAGAGTACAGTGGAGCACAGTATAGGTAGAGTACAGTGGAGCACAGTAGAGGTAGAGTACAGTGGAGTACAGTAGAGGTAGAGTAGAGTGGAGCATGTTAGAGGTGGAGTAGAGTAGAGTACAGTAGAGGTAGAGTACAGTGGAGTACAGTAGAAGTAGAGTACAGTGGAGCACAGTAGAGGTAGAGTAGAGTGGAGTACAGTAGAGGTAAAGTACAGTGGAGTACAGTAGAGGTAGAGTACAGTGGAGTAGAGTAGAGATAGAGTAGAGTGGAGCACAGCAGAGGTAGAGTACAGTGGATCACAGTAGAGATAGAGTACAGTGGAGTACAGTTGAGCACAGTAGAGGTAGAGTACAGTGGAGTACAGTAGAGGTAGTGTACAGTGGAGTACAGAAGAGATAGAGTACAGTGGAGCACAGTAGAGGTAGAGTACAGTGGAGCACAGTAGAGGTAGAGTACAGTGGAGTACAGTAGAGGTTGAGTACAGTGGAGTACAGTAGAGGTAGAGTACAGTGGAGTACAGTGGAGCACAGTAGAGGTGGAGTACAGTAGAGTACAGTAGAGGTAGAGTACAGTGGAGCACAGTAGAGGTAGAGTAAAGTGGAGTACGGTGGAGTACAGTAGAGGTGGAGTACAGTAGAGTACAGTAGAGGTAGAGAACAGTACAGTACAGTAGAGGTAGAGTACAGTGGAGTACAGTAGAGGTAGAGTACAGTAGAGCACAGTAGAGGTAGAATACAGTGGAGTACAGTAGAGGTAGAGTACAGTGGAGTACAGTAGAGGTAGAGTACAGTGGAGTACACTAGAGGTAGAGAACAGTACAGTACAGTAGAGGTAGAGTACAGTGGAGTACAGTAGAGGTAGAGTACAGTAGAGCACAGTAGAGGTAGAATACAGTGGAGTATAGTAGAGGTAAAGTACTGTAGAGCACAGTAGAGATAGAGTACAGTAGAGCACAGTAGAGGTAGAGTACACTGGAGCACAGTAGAGGAAGAGTACATTGTAGTACAGTAGAGATAGAGTACAGTGGAGTACAGTAGAGATAGAGTACAGTCGAACACAGCAGAGATAAGTGCAGTGGAGTATAGTAGAGCTAGAGTACAGTGGAGTACAGTAGAGGTAGAGTACAGTGGAGTACAGTAGAGGTAGAGTAGAGTGGAGCACATTAGAGGTGGAGTAGAGTAGAGTACAGTAGAAGTAGAGTACAGTGGAGTGCAGTAGAAGTAGAGTACAGTGGAGCACAGTAGAGGTAGAGTAGAGTGGAGTACAGTAGAGGTAGAGTACAGTGGAGTACAGTAGAGGTAGAGTACAGTGGAGTAGAGTAGAGATAGAGTACAGTGGAGCACAGCAGAGGTAGAGTACAGTGGATCACAGTAGAGATAGAGAAGAGTGGAGTACAGTGGAGCTCAGTAGAGGTATAGTACAGTGGAGCACAGTAGAGATAGATTACAGTGGAGTAGAGTAGAGATAGAGTACAGTGGAGTACAGTAGAGGTAGAGTACAGTGGAGCAGAGTAGATGTAGAGTACAGTGGAGTACAGTAGAGGTAGAGCACAGTAGAGCAGAGTAGAGGTAGAGTACAGTGGAGTACAGTAGAGGTAGAGCACAGTGGAGCACTCTAGAGGTAGAGTACAGTGGAGTACAGTAGAGATAGAGTACAGTGGAGCACATTAGAGGTAGAGTACAGTGGAGCAGAGTAGAGGTAGAGTACAGTGGAGCACAGTAGAGGTAGAGTACAGTGGAGTAGAGTAGAGGTAGAGTACAGTGGAGTACAGTAGAGGTAGAGTACAGTGGAGCACAGTAGAGGTAGAGTAAAGTGGAGTAAAGTGGAGCACAGTAGAGGTGGAGTACAGTAGTGTACAGTAGAGGTAGAGTACAGTGGAGCACAGTAGAGGTAGAGTACAGTGGAGTACAGTGGAGTACAGTAGAGGTGGAGTACAGTAGAGTACAGTAGAGGTAGAGAACAGTACAGTACAGTAGAGGTAGAGTACAGTGGAGTAGAGTAGAGGTAGAGTACAGTGGAGTACAGTAGAAGTAGATTACAGTGGAGCACAGTAGAGGTAGAGTACAGTGGAGCACAGTAGAGGTAGAGAACAGTACAGTACAGTAGAGGTAGAGTAGAGTGGAGTACAGTAGAGGTAGAGTACAGTAGAGCACAGTAGAGGTAGAATACAGTGGAGTACAGTAGAGGTAGAGTACAGTGGAGTACAGTAGAGGTAGAGTACAGTGGAGTACAGAAGAGATAGAGTACAGTGGAGCACAGTAGAGGTAGAGTACAGTGGAGCACAGTAGAGGTAGAGTACAGTGGAGCACAGTAGAGGTAGAGTACAGTGGAGTACAGTAGAGGTTGAGTACAGTGGAGTACAGTAGAGGTAGAGTACAGTGGAGCACAGTAGAGGTAGAGTACAGTGGAGTACAGTGGAGCACAGTAGAGGTGGAGTACAGTAGAGTAGAGTATAGGTTGAGTACAGTGGAGTACAGTAGAGATAGAGTAGAGTGGAGTAGAGTAGAGATAGAGTATAGTGGATTAGAGTAGATATAGAGTACAGTGGAGTATAGTTGAGGTAGAGTACAGTGGAGTACAGTAGAGGTAGAGTACAGTGGAGTACAGTAGAGGTAGAATACAGTGGAGCACAGTAGAGGTAGAGTACAGTGGAGCACAGTAGAGGTAGAGTACAGTGGAGTATTGTTTTGGTAGACTACAGTGGAGTACAGTAGAGATAGAGTACAGTAGAGCAGAGTAGAGGTAGAGTACAGTGGAGTACAATAGAGGTAGAGCACAGTAGAGCAGAGTAGAGGTAGAGTACAGTGGAGTACAGTAGAGGTATAGCACAGTGGAGCACTGTAGAGGTAGAGTACAGTGGAGTACAGTAGAGATAGAGTACAGTGGAGCACAGTAGAGGTTGAGTACAGTGGAGCACAGTAGAGGTAGAGTACAGTGGAGCACAGTAGAAGTAGAGTACAGTCGAGTACAGTAGAGGTAGAGTACAGTGGAGTACAGTAGAGGTAGAGTACAGTGGAGCACAGTAGAGGTAGAGTACAGTGGAGTACAGTGGAGCACAGTAGAGGTGGAGTACAGTAGAGTACAGTAGAGGTAGAGTACAGTGGAGCACAGTAGAGGTAGAGTACAGTGGAGTACAGTGGAGTACAGTGGAGTACAGTAGAGGTGGAATACAGTAGAGTACAGTAGAGGTAGAGAAAAGTACAGTACAGTAGAGGTAGAGTACAGTGGAGTACAGTAGAGGTAGAGTACAGTAGAGCACAGTAGAGGTAGAGTACAGTAGAGCACAGTAGAGGTAGAGTACAGTGGAGCACAGTAGAGGTAGAGCACAGTGGAGCACAGTAGAGATAAAGTACAGTGGAGCACAGTAGAGATAGAGTACAGTGGATTAGAGTAGAGATAGAGTACAGTGGAGTATAGTTGAGGTAGAGTACAGTGGAGCACAGTAGTGGTAGAGTACAGTGGAGTATAGTTGAGGTAGAGTACAGTTGAGCACAGTAGTGGTAGAGTACAGTGGAGTATAGTTGAGGTAGAGTACAGTGGAGCACAGTAGTGGTAGAGTACAGTGGAGTATAGTTGAGGTAGAGTACAGTGGAGTACAGTAGAGGTAGAGTACAGTGGAGCACAGTAGAGATAGAGTACAGTAGAGCAGAGCAGAGGTAGAGTACAGTGGAGTACAGTAGATGTAGAGTACAGTGGAACACTGTAGAGGTGGAGTACAAAGGAGTACAGTAGAGGTAGAGTACAGTGGAGCACAGTAGAGATAGAGTAAAATAGAGCAGAGTAGAGGTAGAGTACAGTGGAGTACAGTAGAGGTAGAGTACAGTGGAGCACTGTAGAGGTGGAGTACAGTGGAGTATAGTAGAGGTAGAGTACAGTGGAGCACAGTAGAGATAGAGTACAGTAGAGCACAGTAGAGGTAGAGTACAGTGGAGTATAGTAGAGGTAGAGTACAGTGGAGTACAGTAGAGGTAGAGTACAGTGGAGCAGAGTAGATGTTGAGTACAGTGGAGCACAGTAGAGGTAGAGTATAGTGGAGCACAGTAGAGGTAGAGTACAGTGGAGTATAGTAGAGGTGGAGTACTGTAGAGCACAGTAGAGATAGAGTACAGTAGAGCACAGTAGAGGTAGAGTACATTGGAGCACAGTAGAGGAATAGTACAGTGTAGTACAGTAGAGATAGAGTACAGTGGAGTACAGTAGAGATAGAGTACAGTCGAACAAAGTAGAGATAAGTGCAGTGGAGTATAGTAGAGGTAGAGTACAGTGGAGTAGAGTAGAGGTAGAGTACAGTGGAGTACAGTAGAGGTAGAGTAGAGTGGAGCATATTAGAGGTGGAGTAGAGTAGAGTACAGTAGAGGTAGAGTACAGTGGAGTACAGTAGAAGTAGAGTACAGTGGAGCACAGTAGAGGTAGAGTAGAGTGGAGTACAGTAGAGGTAGAGTACAGTGGAGTACAGTAGAGGTAGAGTACAGTGGAGTAGAGTAGAGATAGAGTACAGTGGAGCACAGCAGAGGTAGAGTACAGTGGATCACAGTAGAGATAGAGTACAGTGGTGTACAGTGGAGCACAGTAGAGGTATAGTACAGTGGAGCACAGTAGAGATAGATTACAGTGGAGTAGAGTAGAGATAGAGTACTGTGGAGTATAGTTGAGGTAGAGTACAGTGGAGCACAGTAGAGGTAGAGTACAGTGGAGTATAGTTGAGGTAGACTACAGTGGAGTACAGTAGAGGTAGAGTACAGTGGAGCACAGTAGAGATAGAGTACAGTAGAGCAGAGTAGATGTAGAGTACAGTGGAGTACAGTAGAGGTAGAGTACAGTGGAGCACTGTAGAGGTGGAGTACAGTGGAGTACAGTAGAGGTAGAGTACAGTGGAGCACAGTAGAGATAAAGTACAGTAGAGCACAGTAGAGGTAGAGTAGAGTGGAGCACATTAGAGGTAGAGTAGAGTAGAGTACAGTAGAAGTAGAGTACAGTGGAGCACAGTAGAGGTAGAGTAGAGTGGAGTACAGTAGAGGTAGAGTACAGTGGAGTACAGTAGTTGTAGAGTACAGTGGAGTAGAGTAGAGATAGAGTACAGTGGAGCACAGCAGAGGTAGAGTACAGTGGATCACAGTAGAGATAGAGTACAGTGGAGTACAGTGGAGCACAGTAGAGGTATAGTACAGTGGAGCACAGTAGAGATAGATTACAGTGGAGTAGAGTAGATATAGAGTACAGTGGAGTACAGTAGAGGTAGAGTAGAGTGGAGCAGAGTAGAGGTAAAGTACAGTGGAGTACAGTAGAGGTAGAGCACACTAGAGCAGAGTAGAGGTAGAGTACAGTGGAGTACAGTAGAGGTAGAGCACAGTGGAGCACTGTAGAGGTAGAGTACAGTGGAGTACAGTAGAGATAGAGTACAGTGGAGCACAGTAGAGGTAGAGTACAGTGGAGCAGAGTAGAGGTAGAGTAGAGTGGAGTACAGTAGAGGTTGAGTACAGTGGAGCACAGTAGAGGTAGAGTACAGTGGAGTACAGTGGAGTACAGTAGAGGTGGAGTACAGTAGAGTACAGTAGAGGTAGAGAACAGTACAGTACAGTAGAGGTAGAGTACAGTGGAGTACAGTAGAGGTAGAGTATAGTAGAGCACAGTAGAGGTAGAATAGAGTGGAGTACAGTAGAGGTAGAGTACAGTGGAGCAAAGTAGAGGTAGAGAACAGTACAGTACAGTAGAGGTAGAGTACAGTGGAGTACAGTAGAGGTGGAGTACAGTAGAGTACAGTAGAGGTAGAGTACAGTGTAGTACAGTAGAGGTAGAGAACAGTACAGTACAGTAGAGGTAGAGTACAGTGGAGTACAGTAGAGGTAGAGTACAGTAGAGCACAGTAGAGGTAGAATACAGTGGAGTACAGTAGACGTAGAGTACAGTGGAGTACAGTAGAGGTAGAGTACAGTGGAGTACAATAGAGGTAGAGTACAGTGGAGCAGAGTAGAGGTAGAGTACAGTGGAGTACAGTAGAGGTAGAGTACAGTGGAGCACAGTAGAGCTAGAGTACAGTGGAGTACAGTGGAGCACAGTAGAGGTGGAATACAGTAGAGTAGAGTATAGGTTGAGTACAGTGGAGTACAGTAGAGATAGAGTAGAGTGGAGTAGAGTAGAGAATGAGTACAGTGGATTAGAGTAGATATAGAGTACAGTGGAGTATAGTTGAGGTAGAGTACAGTGGAGCACATTAGAGGTAGAGTACAGTGGAGTATAGTTGAGGTAGACTACAGTGGAGTACAGTAGAGGTAGAGTACAGTGGAGCACAGTAGAGGTAGAGTACAGTGGAGTACAGTAGAGGTAGAGTACAGTGGAGTACAGTAGAGGTAGAGTAGAGTGGAGCATATTAGAGGTGGAGTAGAGTAGAGTACAGTAGAGGTAGAGTACAGTGGAGTACAGTAGAAGTAGAGTACAGTGGAGCACAGTAGAGGTAGAGTAGAGTGGAGTACAGTAGAGGTAAAGTACAGTGGAGTACAGTAGAGGTAGAGTACAGTGGAGTAGAGTAGAGATAGAGTAGAGTGGAGCACAGCAGAGGTAGAGTACAGTGGATCACAGTAGAGATAGAGTACAGTGGAGTACAGTTGAGCACAGTAGAGGTATAGTACAGTGGAGCACAGTAGCGATAGATTACAGTGGAGTACAGTAGAGATAGAGTACAGTGGAGTACAGTAGAGGTAGAGTACAGTGGAGCACAGTAGAGGTAGAGTACAGTGGAGTATTGTTTTGGTAGACTACAGTGGAGTACAGTAGAGATAGAGTACAGTAGAGCAGAGTAGAGGTAGAGTACAGTGGAGTACAATAGAGGTAGAGCACAGTAGAGCAGAGTAGAGGTAGAGTACAGTGGAGTACAGTAGAGGTATAGCACAGTGGGGCACTGTAGAGGTAGAGTACAGTGGAGTACAGTAGAGATAGAGTACAGTGGAGCACAGTAGAGGTTGAGTACAGTGGAGCACAGTAGAGGTAGAGTACAGTGGAGCACAGTAGAAGTAGAGTACAGTCGAGTACAGTAGAGGTAGAGTACAGTGGAGTACAGTAGAGGTAGAGTACAGTGGAGCACAGTAGAGGTAGAGTACAGTGGAGTACAGTGGAGCATAGTAGAGGTGGAGTACAGTAGAGTACAGTAGAGGTAGAGTACAGTGGAGCACAGTAGAGGTAGAGTACAGTGGAGTACAGTGGAGTACAGTAGAGGTGGAATACAGTAGAGTACAGTAGAGGTAGAGAAAAGTACAGTACAGTAGAGGTAGAGTACAGTGGAGTACAGTAGAGGTAGAGTACAGTAGAGCACAGTAGAGGTAGAGTACAGTAGAGCACAGTAGAGGTAGAGTACAGTGGAGCACAGTAGAGGTAGAGCACAGTGGAGCACAGTAGAGATAAAGTACAGTGGAGCACAGTAGAGATAGAGTACAGTGGATTAGAGTAGAGATAGAGTACAGTGGAGTATAGTTGAGGTAGAGTACAGTGGAGCACAGTAGTGGTAGAGTACAGTGGAGTATAGTTGAGGTAGAGTACAGTGGAGCACAGTAGAGGTAGAGTACAGTGGAGTACAGAAGAGATAGAGTACAGTGGAGCACAGTATAGGTAGAGTACAGTGGAGCACAGTAGAGGTAGAGTACAGTGGAGTACAGTAGAGGTAGAGTAGAGTGGAGCATGTTAGAGGTGGAGTAGAGTAGAGTACAGTAGAGGTAGAGTACAGTGGAGTACAGTAGAAGTAGAGTACAGTGGAGCACAGTAGAGGTAGAGTAGAGTGGAGTACAGTAGAGGTAAAGTACAGTGGAGTACAGTAGAGGTAGAGTACAGTGGAGTAGAGTAGAGATAGAGTAGAGTGGAGCACAGCAGAGGTAGAGTACAGTGGATCACAGTAGAGATAGAGTACAGTGGAGTACAGTTGAGCACAGTAGAGGTAGAGTACAGTGGAGTACAGTAGAGGTAGAGTACAGTGGAGTACAGAAGAGATAGAGTACAGTGGAGCACAGTAGAGGTAGAGTACAGTGGAGCACAGTAGAGGTAGAGTACAGTGGAGTACAGTAGAGGTTGAGTACAGTGGAGTACAGTAGAGGTAGAGTACAGTGGAGTACAGTGGAGCACAGTAGAGGTGGAGTACAGTAGAGTACAGTAGAGGTAGAGTACAGTGGAGCACAGTAGAGGTAGAGTAAAGTGGAGTACGGTGGAGTACAGTAGAGGTGGAGTACAGTAGAGTACAGTAGAGGTAGAGAACAGTAAAGTACAGTAGAGGTAGACTACAGTGGAGTACAGTAGAGGTAGAGTACAGTAGAGCACAGTAGAGATAGAATACAGTGGAGTACAGTAGAGGTAGAGTACAGTGGAGCACAGTAGAGGTAGAGAACAGTACAATACAGTAGAGGTAGAGTACAGTGGAGCACAGTAGAGGTAGAGAACAGTACAATACAGTAGAGGTAGAGTAGAGTGGAGTACAGTAGAGGTAGAGTACAGTAGAGCACAGTAGAGGTAGAATACAGTGGAGTACAGTAGAGGTAGTGTACAGTGGAGTACAGTAGAGGTAGAGTACAGTGGAGTACAGAAGAGATAGAGTACAGTGGAGCACAGTAGAGGTAGAGTACAGTGGAGCACAGTAGAGGTAGAGTACAGTGGAGCACAGTAGAGGTAGAGTACAGTGGAGTACAGTAGAGGTTGAGTACAGTGGAGTACAGTTGAGGTAGAGTACAGTGGAGCACAGTAGAGGTAGAGTACAGTGGAGTACAGTGGAGCACAGTAGAGGTGGAGTACAGTAGAGTAGAGTATAGGTTGAGTACAGTGGAGTACAGTAGAGATAGAGTAGAGTGGAGTAGAGTAGAGATAGAGTACAGTGGATTAGAGTAGAGGTAGAGTACAGTAGAGCACAGTAGAGGTAGAATACAGTGGAGTACAGTAAAGGTAGAGTACAGTGGAGTACAGTAGAGGTAGAGTACAGTGGAGTACAGAAGAGATAGAGTACAGTGGAGCACAGTAGAGGTAGAGTACAGTGGAGCACAGTAGAGGTAGAGTACAGTGGATCAGAGTAGAGGTAGAGTACAGTGGAGCACAGTAGAGGTAGAGTACAGTGGAGTACAGTGGAGTACAGTAGAGGTGGAGTACAGTAGAGTACAGTAGAGGTAGAGAACAGTGTAGTACAGTAGAGGTAGAGTACAGTGGAGCACAGTAGAGGTAGAGTACAGTGGAGTACAGTGGAGCACAGTAGAAGTGGAGTACAGTAGAGTACAGTAGAGGTAGAGTACAGTGGAGCACAGTAGAGGTAGAGTACAGTGGAGTACAGTGGAGTACAGTAGAGGTGGAGTACAGTAGAGTACAGTAGAGGTAGAATACAGTGTAGTACAGTAGAGGTAGAGTAGAGTGGAGCACAGTAGAGGTAGAGTACAGTGGAGTACAGTGGAGCACAGTAGATGTAGACTACAGTGGAGTACAGTAGAGGTAGAGTACAGTAGAGCACAGTAGAGGTAGAATACAGTGGAGTACAGTAGAGGTGGAGTACAGTAGAGTACAGTAGAGGTAGAGTAGAGTGGAGCACAGTAGAGGTAGAGTAAAGTGGAGTACAGTGGAGTACAGTAGAGGTAGAGTACAGTGGAGCAGAGTAGAGGTAGAGAACAGTACAGTACAGTAGAGGTAGAGTAGAGTGGAGTACAGCAGAGGTAGAGTACAGTAGAGCACAGTAGAGGTAGAATACAGTGGAGTACAGTAGAGGTAGAGTACAGTGGAGTACAGTAGAGGTAGAGTACAGTGGAGTACAGAAGAGATAGAGTACAGTGGAGCACAGTAGTGGTAGAGTACAGTGGAGCACAGTAGAGGTAGAGTACAGTGGAGCACAGTAGAGGTAGAGTACAGTGGAGTACAGTAGAGGTTGAGTACAGTGGAGTACAGTGGAGCACAGTAGAGGTGGAGTACAGTAGAGTACAGTATAGGTAGAGTACAGTGGATTACAGTAGAGATAGAGATAGAGTAGAGTAGAGTAGAGATAGAGTACAGTGGATTAGAGTAGAGAAAGAGTACAGTGGAGTATAGTTGAGGTAGAGTACAGTGGAGCAAAGTAGAGGTAGAGTACAGTGGAGTATAGTTGAGGTAGACTACAGTGGAGTACAGTAGAGGTAGAGTACAGTGGAGCACAGTAGAGATAGAGTACAGTAGAGAAGAGTAGATGTAGAGTACAGTGGAGTACAGTAGAGGTAGAGTACAGTGGAGCACTGTAGAGGTAGAAAACAGTACAGAACAGTAGAGGTAGAGTAGAGTGGAGTACAGCAGAGGTAGAGTACAGTAGAGCACAGTAGAGGTAGAATACAGTGGAGCACAGTAGAGGTAGAGTACAGTGGAGCACAGTAGAGGTAGAGTACAGTGGAGCACAGTAGAGGTAGAGTACAGTGGAGTACAGTAGATGTTGAGTACAGTGGAGTACAGTAGAGGTAGAGTACAGTGGAGCACAGTAGAGGTAGAGTACAGTGGAGTACAGTGGAGCACAGTAGAGGTGGAGTACAGTAGAGTACAGTAGAGGTAGAGTACAGTGGAGCACAGTAGAGGTAGAGTAAAGTGGAGTACAGTGGAGTACAGTAGATGTGGAGTACAGTAGAGTACAGTAGAGGTAGAGAACAGTACAGTACAGTAGAGGTAGAGTACAGTGGAGTACAGTAGAGGTAGAGTACAGTAGAGCAGAGTAGAGGTAGAATACAGTGGAGTACAGTAGAGGTAGTGTACAGTGGAGTACAGTAGAGGTAGAGTACAGTGGAGTACAGTAGAGGTAGAGAACAGTACAGTACAGTAGAGGTAGAGTACAGTTGAGTACAGTAGAGGTAGAGTACAGTAGAGCACAGTAGAGATAGAATACAGTGGAGTATAGTAGAGGTAGAGTACTGTAGAGCACAGTAGAGATAGAGTACAGTAGAGCACAGTAGAGGTAGAGTACAGTGGAGCACAGTAGAGGAAGAGTACAGTGTAGTACAGTAGAGATAGAGTACAGTGGAGTACAGTAGAGATAGAGTACAGTCGAACACAGCAGAGATAAGTGCAGTGGAGTATAGTAGAGGTAGAGTACAGTGGAGTACAGTAGAGGTAGAGTACAGTGGAGTACAGTAGAGGTAGAGTAGAGTGGAGCACATTAGAGGTGGAGTAGAGTAGAGTACAGTAGAGGTAGAGTACAGTGGAGTTCAGTAGAAGTAGAGTACAGTGGAGCACAGTAGAGGTAGAGTAGAGTGGAGTACAGTAGAGGTAGAGTACAGTGGAGTACAGTAGAGGTAGAGTACAGTGGAGTAGAGTAGAGATAGAGTACAGTGGAGCACAGCAGAGGTAGAGTACAGTGGATCACAGTAGAGATAGAGTACAGTGGAGTACAGTGGAGCACAGTAGAGGTATAGTACAGTGGAGCACAGTAGAGATAGATTACAGTGGAGTAGAGTAGAGATAGAGTACAGTGGAGTACAGTAGAGGTAGAGTACAGTGGAGCAGAGTAGATGTAGAGTACAGTGGAGTACAGTAGAGGTAGAGCACAGTAGAGCAGAGTAGAGGTAGAGTACAGTGGAGTACAGTAGAGGTAGTGCACAGTGGAGCACTCTAGAGGTAGAGTACAGTGGAGTACAGTGGAGTACAGTAGAGGTGGAGTACAGTAGAGTACAGTAGAGGTAGAGAACAGTACAGTACAGTAGAGGTAGAGTACAGTGGAGTACAGTAGAGGTAGAGTACAGTAGAGCACAGTAGAGGTAGAATACAGTGGTGTATAGTAGAGATAGAGTACAGTGGAGCACAGTAGAGGTAGAGTACAGTGGAGCACAGTAGAGGTAGAGTACAGTGGAGTATAGTTGAGGTAGACTACAGTGGAGTAGAGTAGAGGTCGAGTACAGTGGAGGACAGTAGAGATAGAGTACAGTAGAGCAGAGTAGAGGTAGAGTACAGTGGAGTACAGTAGAGGTAGAGCACAGTAGAGCAGAGTAGAGGTAGAGTACAGTGGAGTACATAAGAGGTAGAGCACAGTGGAGCACTGTAGAGGTAGAATACAGTGGAGTACATTAGAGATAGAGTACAGTGGAGCACAGTAGAGGTAGAGTACAGTGGAGCACAGTAGAGGTAGAGTACATTGGAGCACAGTAGAGGTAGAGTACAGTGGAGTACAGTAGAGGTAGTGTACAGTGGAGCACAGTAGAGGTAGAGTACAGTGGAGCACAATAGAGGTAGAGTACAGTGGGGTACAGTAGAAATAGAGTACAGTGGAGCACAGTAGAGTAGAGTACAGTAGAGCACAGTAGAGGTAGAGTAAAGTGGAGCACAGTAGAGATAGAGTACAGTGGAGTACAGTAGAGGAAGAGTACAGTGGAGTACAGTGGAGCACAGTAGAGGTGGAGTACAGTAGAGTACAGTAGAGGTAGAGTACAGTGGAGCACAGTAGATATAGATTACAGTGGAGTAGAGTAGAGATAGAGTACAGTGGAGTACAGTAGAGGTAGAGTACAGTGGAGCAGAGTAGAGGTAGAGTACAGTGGAGTACAGTAGAGGTAGAGCACAGTAGAGCAGAGTAGAGGTAGAGTACAGTGGAGTAGAGTAGAGGTAGAGTACAGTGGAGTACAGTAGAGGTAGAGTATAGTGGAGCACAGTAGAGGTAGAGTACAGTGGAGTACAGTGGAGCACAGTAGAGGTGGAGTACAGTAGAGTACAGTAGAGGTAGAGTACAGTGGAGCACAGTAGATATAGATTACAGTGGAGTAGAGTAGAGATAGAGTACAGTGGAGTACAGTAGAGGTAGAGTACAGTGGAGTAGAGTAGAGATAGAGTACAGTGGAGCACAGCAGAGGTAGAGTACAGTGGATCACAGTAGAGATAGAGTACAGTGGAGTACAGTGGAGCACAGTAGAGGTATAGTACAGTGGAGCACAGTAGAGATAGATTACAGTGGAGTAGAGTAGAGATAGAGTACAGTGGAGTACAGTAGAGGTAGAGTACAGTGGAGCAGAGTAAATGTAGAGTACAGTGGAGTACAGTAGATGTAGAGCACAGTAGAGCAGAGTAGAGGTAGAGTACAGTGGAGTACAGTAGAGGTAGTGCACAGTGGAGCACTCTAGAGGTAGAGTACAGTGGAGTACAGTGGAGTACAGTAGAGGTGGAGTACAGTAGAGTACAGTAGAGGTAGAGAACAGTACAGTACAGTAGAGGTAGAGTACAGTGGAGTACAGTAGAGGTAGAGTACAGTAGAGCACAGTAGAGGTAGAATACAGTGGAGTATAGTAGAGATAGAGTACAGTGGAGCACAGTAGAGGTAGAGTACAGTGGAGCACAGTAGAGGTAGAGTACAGTGGAGTATAGTTGAGGTAGACTACAGTGGAGTAGAGTAGAGGTCGAGTACAGTGGAGGACAGTAGAGATAGAGTACAGTAGAGCAGAGTAGAGGTAGAGTACAGTGGAGTACAGTAGAGGTAGAGCACAGTAGAGCAGAGTAGAGGTAGAGTACAGTGGAGTACATAAGAGGTAGAGCACAGTGGAGCACTGTAGAGGTAGAATACAGTGGAGTACATTAGAGATAGAGTACAGTGGAGCACAGTAGAGGTAGAGTACAGTGGAGCACAGTAGAGGTAGAGTACATTGGAGCACAGTAGAGGTAGAGTACAGTGGAGTACAGTAGAGGTAGTGTACAGTGGAGTACAGTGGAGCACAGTAGAGGTGGAGTACAGTAGAGTACAGTAGAGGTAGAGTACAGTGGAGCACAGTAGATATAGATTACAGTGGAGTAGAGTAGAGATAGAGTACAGTGGAGTACAGTAGAGGTAGAGTACAGTGGAGCAGAGTAGAGGTAGAGTACAGTGGAGTACAGTAGAGGTAGAGCACAGTACAGCAGAGTAGAGGTAGAGTACAGTGGAGTAGAGTAGAGGTAGAGTACAGTGGAGTACAGTAGAGGTAGAGTATAGTGGAGCACAGTAGAGGTAGAGTACAGTGGAGTACAGTGGAGCACAGTAGAGGTGGAGTACAGTAGAGTACAGTAGAGGTAGAGTACAGTGGAGCACAGTAGAGGTAGAGTACAGTGGAGTACAGTGGAGTACAGTAGAGGTGGAGTACAGTAGAGTACAGTAGAGGTAGAGAACAGTAAAGTACAGTAGAGGTAGACTACAGTGGAGTACAGTAGAGGTAGAGTACAGTAGAGCACAGTAGAGATAGAATACAGTGGAGTACAGTAGAGGTAGAGTACAGTGGAGCACAGTAGAGGTAGAGAACAGTACAATACAGTAGAGGTAGAGTACAGTGGAGCACAGTAGAGGTAGAGAACAGTACAATACAGTAGAGGTAGAGTAGAGTGGAGTACAGTAGAGGTAGAGTACAGTAGAGCACAGTAGAGGTAGAATACAGTGGAGTACAGTAGAGGTAGAGTACAGTGGAGTACAGTAGAGGTAGAGTACAGTGGAGTACAGAAGAGATAGAGTACAGTGGAGCACAGTAGAGGTAGAGTACAGTGGAGCACAGTAGAGGTAGAGTACAGTGGAGCACAGTAGAGGTAGAGTACAGTGGAGTACAGTAGAGGTTGAGTACAGTGGAGTACAGTTGAGGTAGAGTACAGTGGAGCACAGTAGAGGTAGAGTACAGTGGAGTACAGTGGAGCACAGTAGAGGTGGAGTACAGTAGAGTAGAGTATAGGTTGAGTACAGTGGAGTACAGTAGAGATAGAGTAGAGTGGAGTAGAGTAGAGATAGAGTACAGTGGATTAGAGTAGAGGTAGAGTACAGTAGAGCACAGTAGAGGTAGAATACAGTGGAGTACAGTAGAGGTAGAGTACAGTGGAGTACAGTAGAGGTAGAGTACAGTGGAGCACAGTAGAGGTAGAGTACAGTGGAGTACAGTGGAGCATAGTAGAGGTGGAGTACAGTAGAGTACAGTAGAGGTAGAGTACAGTGGAGCACAGTAGAGGTAGAGTACAGTGGAGTACAGTGGAGTACAGTAGAGGTGGAATACAGTAGAGTACAGTAGAGGTAGAGAAAAGTACAGTACAGTAGAGGTAGAGTACAGTGGAGTACAGTAGAGGTAGAGTACAGTAGAGCACAGTAGAGGTAGAGTACAGTAGAGCACAGTAGAGGTAGAGTACAGTGGAGCACAGTAGAGGTAGAGCACAGTGGAGCACAGTAGAGATAAAGTACAGTGGAGCACAGTAGAGATAGAGTACAGTGGATTAGAGTAGAGATAGAGTACAGTGGAGTATAGTTGAGGTAGAGTACAGTGGAGCACAGTAGTGGTAGAGTACAGTGGAGTATAGTTGAGGTAGAGTACAGTGGAGCACAGTAGAGGTAGAGTACAGTGGAGTACAGAAGAGATAGAGTACAGTGGAGCACAGTATAGGTAGAGTACAGTGGAGCACAGTAGAGGTAGAGTACAGTGGAGTACAGTAGAGGTAGAGTAGAGTGGAGCATGTTAGAGGTGGAGTAGAGTAGAGTACAGTAGAGGTAGAGTACAGTGGAGTACAGTAGAAGTAGAGTACAGTGGAGCACAGTAGAGGTAGAGTAGAGTGGAGTACAGTAGAGGTAAAGTACAGTGGAGTACAGTAGAGGTAGAGTACAGTGGAGTAGAGTAGAGATAGAGTAGAGTGGAGCACAGCAGAGGTAGAGTACAGTGGATCACAGTAGAGATAGAGTACAGTGGAGTACAGTTGAGCACAGTAGAGGTAGAGTACAGTGGAGTACAGTAGAGGTAGAGTACAGTGGAGTACAGAAGAGATAGAGTACAGTGGAGCACAGTAGAGGTAGAGTACAGTGGAGCACAGTAGAGGTAGAGTACAGTGGAGTACAGTAGAGGTTGAGTACAGTGGAGTACAGTAGAGGTAGAGTACAGTGGAGTACAGTGGAGCACAGTAGAGGTGGAGTACAGTAGAGTACAGTAGAGGTAGAGTACAGTGGAGCACAGTAGAGGTAGAGTAAAGTGGAGTACGGTGGAGTACAGTAGAGGTGGAGTACAGTAGAGTACAGTAGAGGTAGAGAACAGTAAAGTACAGTAGAGGTAGACTACAGTGGAGTACAGTAGAGGTAGAGTACAGTAGAGCACAGTAGAGATAGAATACAGTGGAGTACAGTAGAGGTAGAGTACAGTGGAGCACAGTAGAGGTAGAGAACAGTACAATACAGTAGAGGTAGAGTACAGTGGAGCACAGTAGAGGTAGAGAACAGTACAATACAGTAGAGGTAGAGTAGAGTGGAGTACAGTAGAGGTAGAGTACAGTAGAGCACAGTAGAGGTAGAATACAGTGGAGTACAGTAGAGGTAGTGTACAGTGGAGTACAGTAGAGGTAGAGTACAGTGGAGTACAGAAGAGATAGAGTACAGTGGAGCACAGTAGAGGTAGAGTACAGTGGAGCACAGTAGAGGTAGAGTACAGTGGAGCACAGTAGAGGTAGAGTACAGTGGAGTACAGTAGAGGTTGAGTACAGTGGAGTACAGTTGAGGTAGAGTACAGTGGAGCACAGTAGAGGTAGAGTACAGTGGAGTACAGTGGAGCACAGTAGAGGTGGAGTACAGTAGAGTAGAGTATAGGTTGAGTACAGTGGAGTACAGTAGAGATAGAGTAGAGTGGAGTAGAGTAGAGATAGAGTACAGTGGATTAGAGTAGAGGTAGAGTACAGTAGAGCACAGTAGAGGTAGAATACAGTGGAGTACAGTAAAGGTAGAGTACAGTGGAGTACAGTAGAGGTAGAGTACAGTGGAGTACAGAAGAGATAGAGTACAGTGGAGCACAGTAGAGGTAGAGTACAGTGGAGCACAGTAGAGGTAGAGTACAGTGGATCAGAGTAGAGGTAGAGTACAGTGGAGCACAGTAGAGGTAGAGTACAGTGGAGTACAGTGGAGTACAGTAGAGGTGGAGTACAGTAGAGTACAGTAGAGGTAGAGAACAGTGTAGTACAGTAGAGGTAGAGTACAGTGGAGCACAGTAGAGGTAGAGTACAGTGGAGTACAGTGGAGCACAGTAGAAGTGGAGTACAGTAGAGTACAGTAGAGGTAGAGTACAGTGGAGCACAGTAGAGGTAGAGTACAGTGGAGTACAGTGGAGTACAGTAGAGGTGGAGTACAGTAGAGTACAGTAGAGGTAGAATACAGTGTAGTACAGTAGAGGTAGAGTAGAGTGGAGCACAGTAGAGGTAGAGTACAGTGGAGTACAGTGGAGCACAGTAGATGTAGACTACAGTGGAGTACAGTAGAGGTAGAGTACAGTAGAGCACAGTAGAGGTAGAATACAGTGGAGTACAGTAGAGGTGGAGTACAGTAGAGTACAGTAGAGGTAGAGTAGAGTGGAGCACAGTAGAGGTAGAGTAAAGTGGAGTACAGTGGAGTACAGTAGAGGTAGAGTACAGTGGAGCAGAGTAGAGGTAGAGAACAGTACAGTACAGTAGAGGTAGAGTAGAGTGGAGTACAGCAGAGGTAGAGTACAGTAGAGCACAGTAGAGGTAGAATACAGTGGAGTACAGTAGAGGTAGAGTACAGTGGAGTACAGTAGAGGTAGAGTACAGTGGAGTACAGAAGAGATAGAGTACAGTGGAGCACAGTAGTGGTAGAGTACAGTGGAGCACAGTAGAGGTAGAGTACAGTGGAGCACAGTAGAGGTAGAGTACAGTGGAGTACAGTAGAGGTTGAGTACAGTGGAGTACAGTGGAGCACAGTAGAGGTGGAGTACAGTAGAGTACAGTATAGGTAGAGTACAGTGGATTACAGTAGAGATAGAGATAGAGTAGAGTAGAGTAGAGATAGAGTACAGTGGATTAGAGTAGAGAAAGAGTACAGTGGAGTATAGTTGAGGTAGAGTACAGTGGAGCAAAGTAGAGGTAGAGTACAGTGGAGTATAGTTGAGGTAGACTACAGTGGAGTACAGTAGAGGTAGAGTACAGTGGAGCACAGTAGAGATAGAGTACAGTAGAGAAGAGTAGATGTAGAGTACAGTGGAGTACAGTAGAGGTAGAGTACAGTGGAGCACTGTAGAGGTAGAAAACAGTACAGAACAGTAGAGGTAGAGTAGAGTGGAGTACAGCAGAGGTAGAGTACAGTAGAGCACAGTAGAGGTAGAATACAGTGGAGCACAGTAGAGGTAGAGTACAGTGGAGCACAGTAGAGGTAGAGTACAGTGGAGCACAGTAGAGGTAGAGTACAGTGGAGTACAGTAGATGTTGAGTACAGTGGAGTACAGTAGAGGTAGAGTACAGTGGAGCACAGTAGAGGTAGAGTACAGTGGAGTACAGTGGAGCACAGTAGAGGTGGAGTACAGTAGAGTACAGTAGAGGTAGAGTACAGTGGAGCACAGTAGAGGTAGAGTAAAGTGGAGTACAGTGGAGTACAGTAGATGTGGAGTACAGTAGAGTACAGTAGAGGTAGAGAACAGTACAGTACAGTAGAGGTAGAGTACAGTGGAGTACAGTAGAGGTAGAGTACAGTAGAGCAGAGTAGAGGTAGAATACAGTGGAGTACAGTAGAGGTAGTGTACAGTGGAGTACAGTAGAGGTAGAGTACAGTGGAGTACAGTAGAGGTAGAGAACAGTACAGTACAGTAGAGGTAGAGTACAGTTGAGTACAGTAGAGGTAGAGTACAGTAGAGCACAGTAGAGATAGAATACAGTGGAGTATAGTAGAGGTAGAGTACTGTAGAGCACAGTAGAGATAGAGTACAGTAGAGCACAGTAGAGGTAGAGTACAGTGGAGCACAGTAGAGGAAGAGTACAGTGTAGTACAGTAGAGATAGAGTACAGTGGAGTACAGTAGAGATAGAGTACAGTCGAACACAGCAGAGATAAGTGCAGTGGAGTATAGTAGAGGTAGAGTACAGTGGAGTACAGTAGAGGTAGAGTACAGTGGAGTACAGTAGAGGTAGAGTAGAGTGGAGCACATTAGAGGTGGAGTAGAGTAGAGTACAGTAGAGGTAGAGTACAGTGGAGTTCAGTAGAAGTAGAGTACAGTGGAGCACAGTAGAGGTAGAGTAGAGTGGAGTACAGTAGAGGTAGAGTACAGTGGAGTACAGTAGAGGTAGAGTACAGTGGAGTAGAGTAGAGATAGAGTACAGTGGAGCACAGCAGAGGTAGAGTACAGTGGATCACAGTAGAGATAGAGTACAGTGGAGTACAGTGGAGCACAGTAGAGGTATAGTACAGTGGAGCACAGTAGAGATAGATTACAGTGGAGTAGAGTAGAGATAGAGTACAGTGGAGTACAGTAGAGGTAGAGTACAGTGGAGCAGAGTAGATGTAGAGTACAGTGGAGTACAGTAGAGGTAGAGCACAGTAGAGCAGAGTAGAGGTAGAGTACAGTGGAGTACAGTAGAGGTAGTGCACAGTGGAGCACTCTAGAGGTAGAGTACAGTGGAGTACAGTGGAGTACAGTAGAGGTGGAGTACAGTAGAGTACAGTAGAGGTAGAGAACAGTACAGTACAGTAGAGGTAGAGTACAGTGGAGTACAGTAGAGGTAGAGTACAGTAGAGCACAGTAGAGGTAGAATACAGTGGTGTATAGTAGAGATAGAGTACAGTGGAGCACAGTAGAGGTAGAGTACAGTGGAGCACAGTAGAGGTAGAGTACAGTGGAGTATAGTTGAGGTAGACTACAGTGGAGTAGAGTAGAGGTCGAGTACAGTGGAGGACAGTAGAGATAGAGTACAGTAGAGCAGAGTAGAGGTAGAGTACAGTGGAGTACAGTAGAGGTAGAGCACAGTAGAGCAGAGTAGAGGTAGAGTACAGTGGAGTACATAAGAGGTAGAGCACAGTGGAGCACTGTAGAGGTAGAATACAGTGGAGTACATTAGAGATAGAGTACAGTGGAGCACAGTAGAGGTAGAGTACAGTGGAGCACAGTAGAGGTAGAGTACATTGGAGCACAGTAGAGGTAGAGTACAGTGGAGTACAGTAGAGGTAGTGTACAGTGGAGCACAGTAGAGGTAGAGTACAGTGGAGCACAATAGAGGTAGAGTACAGTGGGGTACAGTAGAAATAGAGTACAGTGGAGCACAGTAGAGTAGAGTACAGTAGAGCACAGTAGAGGTAGAGTAAAGTGGAGCACAGTAGAGATAGAGTACAGTGGAGTACAGTAGAGGAAGAGTACAGTGGAGTACAGTGGAGCACAGTAGAGGTGGAGTACAGTAGAGTACAGTAGAGGTAGAGTACAGTGGAGCACAGTAGATATAGATTACAGTGGAGTAGAGTAGAGATAGAGTACAGTGGAGTACAGTAGAGGTAGAGTACAGTGGAGCAGAGTAGAGGTAGAGTACAGTGGAGTACAGTAGAGGTAGAGCACAGTAGAGCAGAGTAGAGGTAGAGTACAGTGGAGTAGAGTAGAGGTAGAGTACAGTGGAGTACAGTAGAGGTAGAGTATAGTGGAGCACAGTAGAGGTAGAGTACAGTGGAGTACAGTGGAGCACAGTAGAGGTGGAGTACAGTAGAGTACAGTAGAGGTAGAGTACAGTGGAGCACAGTAGATATAGATTACAGTGGAGTAGAGTAGAGATAGAGTACAGTGGAGTACAGTAGAGGTAGAGTACAGTGGAGTAGAGTAGAGATAGAGTACAGTGGAGCACAGCAGAGGTAGAGTACAGTGGATCACAGTAGAGATAGAGTACAGTGGAGTACAGTGGAGCACAGTAGAGGTATAGTACAGTGGAGCACAGTAGAGATAGATTACAGTGGAGTAGAGTAGAGATAGAGTACAGTGGAGTACAGTAGAGGTAGAGTACAGTGGAGCAGAGTAAATGTAGAGTACAGTGGAGTACAGTAGATGTAGAGCACAGTAGAGCAGAGTAGAGGTAGAGTACAGTGGAGTACAGTAGAGGTAGTGCACAGTGGAGCACTCTAGAGGTAGAGTACAGTGGAGTACAGTGGAGTACAGTAGAGGTGGAGTACAGTAGAGTACAGTAGAGGTAGAGAACAGTACAGTACAGTAGAGGTAGAGTACAGTGGAGTACAGTAGAGGTAGAGTACAGTAGAGCACAGTAGAGGTAGAATACAGTGGAGTATAGTAGAGATAGAGTACAGTGGAGCACAGTAGAGGTAGAGTACAGTGGAGCACAGTAGAGGTAGAGTACAGTGGAGTATAGTTGAGGTAGACTACAGTGGAGTAGAGTAGAGGTCGAGTACAGTGGAGGACAGTAGAGATAGAGTACAGTAGAGCAGAGTAGAGGTAGAGTACAGTGGAGTACAGTAGAGGTAGAGCACAGTAGAGCAGAGTAGAGGTAGAGTACAGTGGAGTACATAAGAGGTAGAGCACAGTGGAGCACTGTAGAGGTAGAATACAGTGGAGTACATTAGAGATAGAGTACAGTGGAGCACAGTAGAGGTAGAGTACAGTGGAGCACAGTAGAGGTAGAGTACATTGGAGCACAGTAGAGGTAGAGTACAGTGGAGTACAGTAGAGGTAGTGTACAGTGGAGTACAGTGGAGCACAGTAGAGGTGGAGTACAGTAGAGTACAGTAGAGGTAGAGTACAGTGGAGCACAGTAGATATAGATTACAGTGGAGTAGAGTAGAGATAGAGTACAGTGGAGTACAGTAGAGGTAGAGTACAGTGGAGCAGAGTAGAGGTAGAGTACAGTGGAGTACAGTAGAGGTAGAGCACAGTACAGCAGAGTAGAGGTAGAGTACAGTGGAGTAGAGTAGAGGTAGAGTACAGTGGAGTACAGTAGAGGTAGAGTATAGTGGAGCACAGTAGAGGTAGAGTACAGTGGAGTACAGTGGAGCACAGTAGAGGTGGAGTACAGTAGAGTACAGTAGAGGTAGAGTACAGTGGAGCACAGTAGAGGTAGAGTACAGTGGAGTACAGTGGAGTACAGTAGAGGTGGAGTACAGTAGAGTACAGTAGAGGTAGAGAACAGTAAAGTACAGTAGAGGTAGACTACAGTGGAGTACAGTAGAGGTAGAGTACAGTAGAGCACAGTAGAGATAGAATACAGTGGAGTACAGTAGAGGTAGAGTACAGTGGAGCACAGTAGAGGTAGAGAACAGTACAATACAGTAGAGGTAGAGTACAGTGGAGCACAGTAGAGGTAGAGAACAGTACAATACAGTAGAGGTAGAGTAGAGTGGAGTACAGTAGAGGTAGAGTACAGTAGAGCACAGTAGAGGTAGAATACAGTGGAGTACAGTAGAGGTAGAGTACAGTGGAGTACAGTAGAGGTAGAGTACAGTGGAGTACAGAAGAGATAGAGTACAGTGGAGCACAGTAGAGGTAGAGTACAGTGGAGCACAGTAGAGGTAGAGTACAGTGGAGCACAGTAGAGGTAGAGTACAGTGGAGTACAGTAGAGGTTGAGTACAGTGGAGTACAGTTGAGGTAGAGTACAGTGGAGCACAGTAGAGGTAGAGTACAGTGGAGTACAGTGGAGCACAGTAGAGGTGGAGTACAGTAGAGTAGAGTATAGGTTGAGTACAGTGGAGTACAGTAGAGATAGAGTAGAGTGGAGTAGAGTAGAGATAGAGTACAGTGGATTAGAGTAGAGGTAGAGTACAGTAGAGCACAGTAGAGGTAGAATACAGTGGAGTACAGTAGAGGTAGAGTACAGTGGAGTACAGTAGAGGTAGAGTACAGTGGAGTACAGAAGAGATAGAGTACAGTGGAGCACAGTAGAGGTAGAGTACAGTGGAGCACAGTAGAGGTAGAGTACAGTGGATCAGAGTAGAGGTAGAGTACAGTGGAGCACAGTAGAGGTAGAGTACAGTGGAGTACAGTGGAGTACAGTAGAGGTGGAGTACAGTAGAGTACAGTAGAGGTAGAGAACAGTGTAGTACAGTAGAGGTAGAGTACAGTGGAGCACAGTAGAGGTAGAGTACAGTGGAGTACAGTGGAGCACAGTAGAAGTGGAGTACAGTAGAGTACAGTAGAGGTAGAGTACAGTGGAGCACAGTAGAGGTAGAGTACAGTGGAGTACAGTGGAGTACAGTAGAGGTGGAGTACAGTAGAGTACAGTAGAGGTAGAATACAGTGTAGTACAGTAGAGGTAGAGTAGAGTGGAGCACAGTAGAGGTAGAGTACAGTGGAGTACAGTGGAGCACAGTAGAGGTGGAGTACAGTAGAGTACAGTAGAGGTAGAGTACAGTGGAGCACAGTAGAGGTAGAGTACAGTGGAGTACAGTAGAGTACAGTAGATGTAGACTACAGTGGAGTACAGTAGAGGTAGAGTACAGTAGAGCACAGTAGAGGTAGAATACAGTGGAGTACAGTAGAGGTGGAGTACAGTAGAGTACAGTAGAGGTAGAGTACAGTGGAGCACAGTAGAGGTAGAGAACAGTACAGTACAGTAGAGGTAGAGTAGAGTGGAGTACAGCAGAGGTAGAGTACAGTAGAGCACAGTCGAGGTAGAATACAGTGGAGTACAGTAGAGGTAGAGTACAGTGGAGTACAGTAGAGGTAGAGTACAGTGGAGTACAGAAGAGATAGAGTACAGTGGAGCACAGTAGTGGTAGAGTACAGTGGAGCACAGTAGAGGTAGAGTACAGTGGAGCACAGTAGAGGTAGAGTACAGTGGAGTACAGTAGAGGTTGAGTACAGTGGAGTACAGTGGAGCACAGTAGAGGTGGAGTACAGTAGAGTACAGTATAGGTAGAGTACAGTGGATTACAGTAGAGATAGAGATAGAGTAGAGTAGAGTAGAGATAGAGTACAGTGGATTAGAGTAGAGAAAGAGTACAGTGGAGTATAGTTGAGGTAGAGTACAGTGGAGCAAAGTAGAGGTAGAGTACAGTGGAGTATAGTTGAGGTAGACTACAGTGGAGTACAGTAGAGGTAGAGTACAGTGGAGCACAGTAGAGATAGAGTACAGTAGAGAAGAGTAGATGTAGAGTACAGTGGAGTACAGTAGAGGTAGAGTACAGTGGAGCACTGTAGAGGTAGAAAACAGTACAGTACAGTAGAGGTAGAGTAGAGTGGAGTACAGCAGAGGTAGAGTACAGTAGAGCACAGTAGAGGTAGAATACAGTGGAGCACAGTAGAGGTAGAGTACAGTGGAGCACAGTAGAGGTAGAGTACAGTGGAGCACAGTAGAGGTAGAGTACAGTGGAGTACAATAGATGTTGAGTACAGTGGAGTACAGTAGAGGTAGAGTACAGTGGAGCACAGTAGAGGTAGAGTACAGTGGAGTACAGTGGAGCACAGTAGAGGTGGAGTACAGTAGAGTACAGTAGAGGTAGAGTACAGTGGAGCACAGTAGAGGTAGAGTAAAGTGGAGTACAGTGGAGTACAGTAGATGTGGAGTACAGTAGAGTACAGTAGAGGTAGAGAACAGTACAGTACAGTAGAGGTAGAGTACAGTGGAGTACAGTAGAGGTAGAGTACAGTAGAGCAGAGTAGAGGTAGAGTACAGTGGAGTACAGTAGAGGTAGTGTACAGTGGAGTACAGTAGAGGTAGAGTACAGTGGAGTACAGTAGAGGTAGAGAACAGTACAGTACAGTAGAGGTAGAGTACAGTTGAGTACAGTAGAGGTAGAGTACAGTAGAGCACAGTAGAGATAGAATACAGTGGAGTATAGTAGAGGTAGAGTACTGTAGAGCACAGTAGAGATAGAGTACAGTAGAGCACAGTAGAGGTAGAGTACAGTGGAGCACAGTAGAGGAAGAGTACAGTGTAGTACAGTAGAGATAGAGTACAGTGGAGTACAGTAGAGATAGAGTACAGTCGAACACAGCAGAGATAAGTGCAGTGGAGTATAGTAGAGGTAGAGTACAGTGGAGTACAGTAGAGGTAGAGTACAGTGGAGTACAGTAGAGGTAGAGTAGAGTGGAGCACATTAGAGGTGGAGTAGAGTAGAGTACAGTAGAGGTAGAGTACAGTGGAGTTCAGTAGAAGTAGAGTACAGTGGAGCACAGTAGAGGTAGAGTAGAGTGGAGTACAGTAGAGGTAGAGTACAGTGGAGTACAGTAGAGGTAGAGTACAGTGGAGTAGAGTAGAGATAGAGTACAGTGGAGCACAGCAGAGGTAGAGTACAGTGGATCACAGTAGAGATAGAGTACAGTGGAGTACAGTGGAGCACAGTAGAGGTATAGTACAGTGGAGCACAGTAGAGATAGATTACAGTGGAGTAGAGTAGAGATAGAGTACAGTGGAGTACAGTAGAGGTAGAGTACAGTGGAGCAGAGTAGATGTAGAGTACAGTGGAGTACAGTAGAGGTAGAGCACAGTAGAGCAGAGTAGAGGTAGAGTACAGTGGAGTACAGTAGAGGTAGTGCACAGTGGAGCACTCTAGAGGTAGAGTACAGTGGAGTACAGTGGAGTACAGTAGAGGTGGAGTACAGTAGAGTACAGTAGAGGTAGAGAACAGTACAGTACAGTAGAGGTAGAGTACAGTGGAGTACAGTAGAGGTAGAGTACAGTAGAGCACAGTAGAGGTAGAATACAGTGGTGTATAGTAGAGATAGAGTACAGTGGAGCACAGTAGAGGTAGAGTACAGTGGAGCACAGTAGAGGTAGAGTACAGTGGAGTATAGTTGAGGTAGACTACAGTGGAGTAGAGTAGAGGTCGAGTACAGTGGAGGACAGTAGAGATAGAGTACAGTAGAGCAGAGTAGAGGTAGAGTACAGTGGAGTACAGTAGAGGTAGAGCACAGTAGAGCAGAGTAGAGGTAGAGTACAGTGGATTACATAAGAGGTAGAGCACAGTGGAGCACTGTAGAGGTAGAATACAGTGGAGTACATTAGAGATAGAGTACAGTGGAGCACAGTAGAGGTAGAGTACAGTGGAGCACAGTAGAGGTATTGTACATTGGAGCACAGTAGAGGTAGAGTACAGTGGAGTACAGTAGAGGTAGTGTACAGTGGAGCACAGTAGAGGTAGAGTACAGTGGAGCACAATAGAGGTAGAGTACAGTGGGGTACAGTAGAAATAGAGTACAGTGGAGCACAGTAGAGTAGAGTACAGTAGAATACAGTAGAGGTAGAGTAAAGTGGAGCACAGTAGAGATAGAGTACAGTGGAGTACAGTAGAGGAAGAGTACAGTGGAGTACAGTGGAGCACAGTAGAGGTGGAGTACAGTAGAGTACAGTAGAGGTAGAGTACAGTGGAGCACAGTAGATATAGATTACAGTGGAGTAGAGTAGAGATAGAGTACAGTGGAGTACAGTAGAGGTAGAGTACAGTGGAGCAGAGTAGAGGTAGAGTACAGTGGAGTACAGTAGAGGTAGAGCACAGTAGAGCAGAGTAGAGGTAGAGTACAGTGGAGTAGAGTAGAGGTAGAGTACAGTGGAGTACAGTAGAGGTAGAGTATAGTGGAGCACAGTAGAGGTAGAGTACAGTGGAGTACAGTGGAGCACAGTAGAGGTGGAGTACAGTAGAGTACAGTAGAGGTAGAGTACAGTGGAGCACAGTAGATATAGATTACAGTGGAGTAGAGTAGAGATAGAGTACAGTGGAGTACAGTAGAGGTAGAGTATAGTGGAGCACAGTAGAGGTAGAGTACAGTGGAGTACAGTGGAGCACAGTAGAGGTGGAGTACAGTAGAGTACAGTAGAGGTAGAGTACAGTGGAGCACAGTAGATATAGATTACAGTGGAGTAGAGTAGAGATAGAGTACAGTGGAGCACAGCAGAGGTAGAGTACAGTGGATCACAGTAGAGATAGAGTACAGTGGAGTACAGTGGAGCACAGTAGAGGTATAGTACAGTGGAGCACAGTAGAGATAGATTACAGTGGAGTAGAGTAGAGATAGAGTACAGTGGAGTACAGTAGAGGTAGAGTACAGTGGAGCAGAGTAGATGTAGAGTACAGTGGAGTACAGTAGAGGTAGAGCACAGTAGAGCAGAGTAGAGGTAGAGTACAGTGGAGTACAGTAGATGTAGTGCACAGTGGAGCACTCTAGAGGTAGAGTACAGTGGAGTACAGTGGAGTACAGTAGAGGTGGAGTACAGTAGAGTACAGTAGAGGTAGAGAACAGTACAGTACAGTAGAGGTAGAGTACAGTGGAGTACAGTAGAGGTAGAGTACAGTAGAGCACAGTAGAGGTAGAATACAGTGGAGTATAGTAGAGATAGAGTACAGTGGAGCACAGTAGAGGTAGAGTACAGTGGAGCACAGTAGAGGTAGAGTACAGTGGAGTATAGTTGAGGTTGACTACAGTGGAGTAGAGTAGAGGTCGAGTACAGTGGAGGACAGTAGAGATAGAGTACAGTAGAGCAGAGTAGAGGTAGAGTACAGTGGAGTACAGTAGAGGTAGAGCACAGTAGAGTAGAGTAGAGATAGAGTACAGTGGATTAGAGTAGAGAAAGAGTACAGTGGAGCACAGTAGAGGTGGAGTACAGTAGAGTACAGTAGAGGTAGAGTACAGTGGAGCACAGTAGAGGTAGAGTACAGTGGAGTACAGTGGAGTACAGTAGAGGTGGAGTACAGTAGAGTACAGTAGAGGTAGAGAACAGTACAGTACAGTAGAGGTAGACTACAGTGGAGTACAGTAGAGGTAGAGTACAGTAGAGCACAGTAGATGTAGAATACAGTGGAGTACAGTAGAGGTAGAGTACAGTGGAGCACAGTAGAGGTAGAAAACAGTACAGTACAGTAGAGGTAGAGTAGAGTGGAGTACAGCAGAGGTAGAGTACAGTAGAGCACAGTAGAGGTAGAATACAGTGGAGCACAGTAGAGGTAGAGTACAGTGGAGCACAGTAGAGGTAGAGTACAGTGGATTACAGTAGAGATAGAGATAGAGTAGAGTAGAGTAGAGATAGAGTACAGTGGATTAGAGTAGAGAAAGAGTACAGTGGAGTATAGTTGAGTTAGAGTACAGTGGAGCAAAGTAGAGGTAGAGTACAGTGGAGTATAGTTGAGGTAGACTACAGTGGAGTACAGTAGAGGTTGAGTACAGTGGAGTACAGTGGAGCACAGTAGAGGTGGAGTACAGTAGAGTACAGTATAGGTAGAGTACAGTGGATTACAGTAGAGATAGAGATAGAGTAGAGTAGAGTAGAGATAGAGTACAGTGGATTAGAGTAGAGAAAGAGTACAGTGGAGTATAGTTGAGGTAGAGTACAGTGGAGCAAAGTAGAGGTAGAGTACAGTGGAGTATAGTTGAGGTAGACTACAGTGGAGTACAGTAGAGGTAGAGTACAGTGGAGCACAGTAGAGATAGAGTACAGTAGAGAAGAGTAGATGTAGAGTACAGTGGAGTACAGTAGAGGTAGAGTACAGTGGAGCACTGTAGAGGTAGAAAACAGTACAGAACAGTAGAGGTAGAGTAGAGTGGAGTACAGCAGAGGTAGAGTACAGTAGAGCACAGTAGAGGTAGAATACAGTGGAGCACAGTAGAGGTAGAGTACAGTGGAGCACAGTAGAGGTAGAGTACAGTGGAGCACAGTAGAGGTAGAGTACAGTGGAGTACAGTAGATGTTGAGTACAGTGGAGTACAGTAGAGGTAGAGTACAGTGGAGCACAGTAGAGGTAGAGTACAGTGGAGTACAGTGGAGCACAGTAGAGGTGGAGTACAGTAGAGTACAGTAGAGGTAGAGTACAGTGGAGCACAGTAGAGGTAGAGTAAAGTGGAGTACAGTGGAGTACAGTAGATGTGGAGTACAGTAGAGTACAGTAGAGGTAGAGAACAGTACAGTACAGTAGAGGTAGAGTACAGTGGAGTACAGTAGAGGTAGAGTACAGTAGAGCAGAGTAGAGGTAGAATACAGTGGAGTACAGTAGAGGTAGTGTACAGTGGAGTACAGTAGAGGTAGAGTACAGTGGAGTACAGTAGAGGTAGAGAACAGTACAGTACAGTAGAGGTAGAGTACAGTTGAGTACAGTAGAGGTAGAGTACAGTAGAGCACAGTAGAGATAGAATACAGTGGAGTATAGTAGAGGTAGAGTACTGTAGAGCACAGTAGAGATAGAGTACAGTAGAGCACAGTAGAGGTAGAGTACAGTGGAGCACAGTAGAGGAAGAGTACAGTGTAGTACAGTAGAGATAGAGTACAGTGGAGTACAGTAGAGATAGAGTACAGTCGAACACAGCAGAGATAAGTGCAGTGGAGTATAGTAGAGGTAGAGTACAGTGGAGTACAGTAGAGGTAGAGTACAGTGGAGTACAGTAGAGGTAGAGTAGAGTGGAGCACATTAGAGGTGGAGTAGAGTAGAGTACAGTAGAGGTAGAGTACAGTGGAGTTCAGTAGAAGTAGAGTACAGTGGAGCACAGTAGAGGTAGAGTAGAGTGGAGTACAGTAGAGGTAGAGTACAGTGGAGTACAGTAGAGGTAGAGTACAGTGGAGTAGAGTAGAGATAGAGTACAGTGGAGCACAGCAGAGGTAGAGTACAGTGGATCACAGTAGAGATAGAGTACAGTGGAGTACAGTGGAGCACAGTAGAGGTATAGTACAGTGGAGCACAGTAGAGATAGATTACAGTGGAGTAGAGTAGAGATAGAGTACAGTGGAGTACAGTAGAGGTAGAGTACAGTGGAGCAGAGTAGATGTAGAGTACAGTGGAGTACAGTAGAGGTAGAGCACAGTAGAGCAGAGTAGAGGTAGAGTACAGTGGAGTACAGTAGAGGTAGTGCACAGTGGAGCACTCTAGAGGTAGAGTACAGTGGAGTACAGTGGAGTACAGTAGAGGTGGAGTACAGTAGAGTACAGTAGAGGTAGAGAACAGTACAGTACAGTAGAGGTAGAGTACAGTGGAGTACAGTAGAGGTAGAGTACAGTAGAGCACAGTAGAGGTAGAATACAGTGGTGTATAGTAGAGATAGAGTACAGTGGAGCACAGTAGAGGTAGAGTACAGTGGAGCACAGTAGAGGTAGAGTACAGTGGAGTATAGTTGAGGTAGACTACAGTGGAGTAGAGTAGAGGTCGAGTACAGTGGAGGACAGTAGAGATAGAGTACAGTAGAGCAGAGTAGAGGTAGAGTACAGTGGAGTACAGTAGAGGTAGAGCACAGTAGAGCAGAGTAGAGGTAGAGTACAGTGGAGTACATAAGAGGTAGAGCACAGTGGAGCACTGTAGAGGTAGAATACAGTGGAGTACATTAGAGATAGAGTACAGTGGAGCACAGTAGAGGTAGAGTACAGTGGAGCACAGTAGAGGTAGAGTACATTGGAGCACAGTAGAGGTAGAGTACAGTGGAGTACAGTAGAGGTAGTGTACAGTGGAGCACAGTAGAGGTAGAGTACAGTGGAGCACAATAGAGGTAGAGTACAGTGGGGTACAGTAGAAATAGAGTACAGTGGAGCACAGTAGAGTAGAGTACAGTAGAGCACAGTAGAGGTAGAGTAAAGTGGAGCACAGTAGAGATAGAGTACAGTGGAGTACAGTAGAGGAAGAGTACAGTGGAGTACAGTGGAGCACAGTAGAGGTGGAGTACAGTAGAGTACAGTAGAGGTAGAGTACAGTGGAGCACAGTAGATATAGATTACAGTGGAGTAGAGTAGAGATAGAGTACAGTGGAGTACAGTAGAGGTAGAGTACAGTGGAGCAGAGTAGAGGTAGAGTACAGTGGAGTACAGTAGAGGTAGAGCACAGTAGAGCAGAGTAGAGGTAGAGTACAGTGGAGTAGAGTAGAGGTAGAGTACAGTGGAGTACAGTAGAGGTAGAGTATAGTGGAGCACAGTAGAGGTAGAGTACAGTGGAGTACAGTGGAGCACAGTAGAGGTGGAGTACAGTAGAGTACAGTAGAGGTAGAGTACAGTGGAGCACAGTAGATATAGATTACAGTGGAGTAGAGTAGAGATAGAGTACAGTGGAGTACAGTAGAGGTAGAGTACAGTGGAGTAGAGTAGAGATAGAGTACAGTGGAGCACAGCAGAGGTAGAGTACAGTGGATCACAGTAGAGATAGAGTACAGTGGAGTACAGTGGAGCACAGTAGAGGTATAGTACAGTGGAGCACAGTAGAGATAGATTACAGTGGAGTAGAGTAGAGATAGAGTACAGTGGAGTACAGTAGAGGTAGAGTACAGTGGAGCAGAGTAGATGTAGAGTACAGTGGAGTACAGTAGAGGTAGAGCACAGTAGAGCAGAGTAGAGGTAGAGTACAGTGGAGTACAGTAGAGGTAGTGCACAGTGGAGCACTCTAGAGGTAGAGTACAGTGGAGTACAGTGGAGTACAGTAGAGGTGGAGTACAGTAGAGTACAGTAGAGGTAGAGAACAGTACAGTGCAGTAGAGGTAGAGTACAGTGGAGTACAGTAGAGGTAGAGTACAGTAGAGCACAGTAGAGGTAGAATACAGTGGAGTATAGTAGAGATAGAGTACAGTGGAGCACAGTAGAGGTAGAGTACAGTGGAGCACAGTAGAGGTAGAGTACAGTGGAGTATAGTTGAGGTAGACTACAGTGGAGTAGAGTAGAGGTCGAGTACAGTGGAGGACAGTAGAGATAGAGTACAGTAGAGCAGAGTAGAGGTAGAGTACAGTGGAGTACAGTAGAGGTAGAGCACAGTAGAGCAGAGTAGAGGTAGAGTACAGTGGAGTACATAAGAGGTAGAGCACAGTGGAGCACTGTAGAGGTAGAATACAGTGGAGTACATTAGAGATAGAGTACAGTGGAGCACAGTAGAGGTAGAGTACAGTGGAGCACAGTAGAGGTAGAGTACATTGGAGCACAGTAGAGGTAGAGTACAGTGGAGTACAGTAGAGGTAGTGTACAGTGGAGTACAGTGGAGCACAGTAGAGGTGGAGTACAGTAGAGTACAGTAGAGGTAGAGTACAGTGGAGCACAGTAGATATAGATTACAGTGGAGTAGAGTAGAGATAGAGTACAGTGGAGTACAGTAGAGGTAGAGTACAGTGGAGCAGAGTAGAGGTAGAGTACAGTGGAGTACAGTAGAGGTAGAGCACAGTACAGCAGAGTAGAGGTAGAGTACAGTGGAGTAGAGTAGAGGTAGAGTACAGTGGAGTACAGTAGAGGTAGAGTATAGTGGAGCACAGTAGAGGTAGAGTACAGTGGAGTACAGTGGAGCACAGTAGAGGTGGAGTACAGTAGAGTACAGTAGAGGTAGAGTACAGTGGAGCACAGTAGAGGTAGAGTACAGTGGAGTACAGTGGAGTACAGTAGAGGTGGAGTACAGTAGAGTACAGTAGAGGTAGAGAACAGTAAAGTACAGTAGAGGTAGACTACAGTGGAGTACAGTAGAGGTAGAGTACAGTAGAGCACAGTAGAGATAGAATACAGTGGAGTACAGTAGAGGTAGAGTACAGTGGAGCACAGTAGAGGTAGAGAACAGTACAATACAGTAGAGGTAGAGTACAGTGGAGCACAGTAGAGGTAGAGAACAGTACAATACAGTAGAGGTAGAGTAGAGTGGAGTACAGTAGAGGTAGAGTACAGTAGAGCACAGTAGAGGTAGAATACAGTGGAGTACAGTAGAGGTAGAGTACAGTGGAGTACAGTAGAGGTAGAGTACAGTGGAGTACAGAAGAGATAGAGTACAGTGGAGCACAGTAGAGGTAGAGTACAGTGGAGCACAGTAGAGGTAGAGTACAGTGGAGCACAGTAGAGGTAGAGTACAGTGGAGTACAGTAGAGGTTGAGTACAGTGGAGTACAGTTGAGGTAGAGTACAGTGGAGCACAGTAGAGGTAGAGTACAGTGGAGTACAGTGGAGCACAGTAGAGGTGGAGTACAGTAGAGTAGAGTATAGGTTGAGTACAGTGGAGTACAGTAGAGATAGAGTAGAGTGGAGTAGAGTAGAGATAGAGTACAGTGGATTAGAGTAGAGGTAGAGTACAGTAGAGCACAGTAGAGGTAGAATACAGTGGAGTACAGTAGAGGTAGAGTACAGTGGAGTACAGTAGAGGTAGAGTACAGTGGAGTACAGAAGAGATAGAGTACAGTGGAGCACAGTAGAGGTAGAGTACAGTGGAGCACAGTAGAGGTAGAGTACAGTGGATCAGAGTAGAGGTAGAGTACAGTGGAGCACAGTAGAGGTAGAGTACAGTGGAGTACAGTGGAGTACAGTAGAGGTGGAGTACAGTAGAGTACAGTAGAGGTAGAGAACAGTGTAGTACAGTAGAGGTAGAGTACAGTGGAGCACAGTAGAGGTAGAGTACAGTGGAGTACAGTGGAGCACAGTAGAAGTGGAGTACAGTAGAGTACAGTAGAGGTAGAGTACAGTGGAGCACAGTAGAGGTAGAGTACAGTGGAGTACAGTAGAGGTGGAGTACAGTAGAGTACAGTAGAGGTAGAATACAGTGTAGTACAGTAGAGGTAGAGTAGAGTGGAGCACAGTAGAGGTAGAGTACAGTGGAGTACAGTGGAGCACAGTAGAGGTGGAGTACAGTAGAGTACAGTAGAGGTAGAGTACAGTGGAGCACAGTAGAGGTAGAGTACAGTGGAGTACAGTAGAGTACAGTAGATGTAGACTACAGTGGAGTACAGTAGAGGTAGAGTACAGTAGAGCACAGTAGAGGTAGAATACAGTGGAGTACAGTAGAGGTGGAGTACAGTAGAGTACAGTAGAGGTAGAGTAGAGTGGAGCACAGTAGAGGTAGAGTAAAGTGGAGTACAGTGGAGTACAGTAGAGGTAGAGTACAGTGGAGCACAGTAGAGGTAGAGAACAGTACAGTACAGTAGAGGTAGAGTAGAGTGGAGTACAGCAGAGGTAGAGTACAGTAGAGCACAGTAGAGGTAGAATACAGTGGAGTACAGTAGAGGTAGAGTACAGTGGAGTACAGTAGAGGTAGAGTACAGTGGAGTACAGAAGAGATAGAGTACAGTGGAGCACAGTAGTGGTAGAGTACAGTGGAGCACAGTAGAGGTAGAGTACAGTGGAGCACAGTAGAGGTAGAGTACAGTGGAGTACAGTAGAGGTTGAGTACAGTGGAGTACAGTGGAGCACAGTAGAGGTGGAGTACAGTAGAGTACAGTATAGGTAGAGTACAGTGGATTACAGTAGAGATAGAGATAGAGTAGAGTAGAGTAGAGATAGAGTACAGTGGATTAGAGTAGAGAAAGAGTACAGTGGAGTATAGTTGAGGTAGAGTACAGTGGAGCAAAGTAGAGGTAGAGTACAGTGGAGTATAGTTGAGGTAGACTACAGTGGAGTACAGTAGAGGTAGAGTACAGTGGAGCACAGTAGAGATAGAGTACAGTAGAGAAGAGTAGATGTAGAGTACAGTGGAGTACAGTAGAGGTAGAGTACAGTGGAGCACTGTAGAGGTAGAAAACAGTACAGTACAGTAGAGGTAGAGTAGAGTGGAGTACAGCAGAGGTAGAGTACAGTAGAGCACAGTAGAGGTAGAATACAGTGGAGCACAGTAGAGGTAGAGTACAGTGGAGCACAGTAGAGGTAGAGTACAGTGGAGCACAGTAGAGGTAGAGTACAGTGGAGTACAGTAGATGTTGAGTACAGTGGAGTACAGTAGAGGTAGAGTACAGTGGAGCACAGTAGAGGTAGAGTACAGTGGAGTACAGTGGAGCACAGTAGAGGTGGAGTACAGTAGAGTACAGTAGAGGTAGAGTACAGTGGAGCACAGTAGAGGTAGAGTAAAGTGGAGTACAGTGGAGTACAGTAGATGTGGAGTACAGTAGAGTACAGTAGAGGTAGAGAACAGTACAGTACAGTAGAGGTAGAGTACAGTGGAGTACAGTAGAGGTAGAGTACAGTAGAGCAGAGTAGAGGTAGAGTACAGTGGAGTACAGTAGAGGTAGTGTACAGTGGAGTACAGTAGAGGTAGAGTACAGTGGAGTACAGTAGAGGTAGAGAACAGTACAGTACAGTAGAGGTAGAGTACAGTTGAGTACAGTAGAGGTAGAGTACAGTAGAGCACAGTAGAGATAGAATACAGTGGAGTATAGTAGAGGTAGAGTACTGTAGAGCACAGTAGAGATAGAGTACAGTAGAGCACAGTAGAGGTAGAGTACAGTGGAGCACAGTAGAGGAAGAGTACAGTGTAGTACAGTAGAGATAGAGTACAGTGGAGTACAGTAGAGATAGAGTACAGTCGAACACAGCAGAGATAAGTGCAGTGGAGTATAGTAGAGGTAGAGTACAGTGGAGTACAGTAGAGGTAGAGTACAGTGGAGTACAGTAGAGGTAGAGTAGAGTGGAGCACATTAGAGGTGGAGTAGAGTAGAGTACAGTAGAGGTAGAGTACAGTGGAGTTCAGTAGAAGTAGAGTACAGTGGAGCACAGTAGAGGTAGAGTAGAGTGGAGTACAGTAGAGGTAGAGTACAGTGGAGTACAGTAGAGGTAGAGTACAGTGGAGTAGAGTAGAGATAGAGTACAGTGGAGCACAGCAGAGGTAGAGTACAGTGGATCACAGTAGAGATAGAGTACAGTGGAGTACAGTGGAGCACAGTAGAGGTATAGTACAGTGGAGCACAGTAGAGATAGATTACAGTGGAGTAGAGTAGAGATAGAGTACAGTGGAGTACAGTAGAGGTAGAGTACAGTGGAGCAGAGTAGATGTAGAGTACAGTGGAGTACAGTAGAGGTAGAGCACAGTAGAGCAGAGTAGAGGTAGAGTACAGTGGAGTACAGTAGAGGTAGTGCACAGTGGAGCACTCTAGAGGTAGAGTACAGTGGAGTACAGTGGAGTACAGTAGAGGTGGAGTACAGTAGAGTACAGTAGAGGTAGAGAACAGTACAGTACAGTAGAGGTAGAGTACAGTGGAGTACAGTAGAGGTAGAGTACAGTAGAGCACAGTAGAGGTAGAATACAGTGGTGTATAGTAGAGATAGAGTACAGTGGAGCACAGTAGAGGTAGAGTACAGTGGAGCACAGTAGAGGTAGAGTACAGTGGAGTATAGTTGAGGTAGACTACAGTGGAGTAGAGTAGAGGTCGAGTACAGTGGAGGACAGTAGAGATAGAGTACAGTAGAGCAGAGTAGAGGTAGAGTACAGTGGAGTACAGTAGAGGTAGAGCACAGTAGAGCAGAGTAGAGGTAGAGTACAGTGGAGTACATAAGAGGTAGAGCACAGTGGAGCACTGTAGAGGTAGAATACAGTGGAGTACATTAGAGATAGAGTACAGTGGAGCACAGTAGAGGTAGAGTACAGTGGAGCACAGTAGAGGTAGAGTACATTGGAGCACAGTAGAGGTAGAGTACAGTGGAGTACAGTAGAGGTAGTGTACAGTGGAGCACAGTAGAGGTAGAGTACAGTGGAGCACAATAGAGGTAGAGTACAGTGGGGTACAGTAGAAATAGAGTACAGTGGAGCACAGTAGAGTAGAGTACAGTAGAATACAGTAGAGGTAGAGTAAAGTGGAGCACAGTAGAGATAGAGTACAGTGGAGTACAGTAGAGGAAGAGTACAGTGGAGTACAGTGGAGCACAGTAGAGGTGGAGTACAGTAGAGTACAGTAGAGGTAGAGTACAGTGGAGCACAGTAGATATAGATTACAGTGGAGTAGAGTAGAGATAGAGTACAGTGGAGTACAGTAGAGGTAGAGTACAGTGGAGCAGAGTAGAGGTAGAGTACAGTGGAGTACAGTAGAGGTAGAGCACAGTAGAGCAGAGTAGAGGTAGAGTACAGTGGAGTAGAGTAGAGGTAGAGTACAGTGGAGTACAGTAGAGGTAGAGTATAGTGGAGCACAGTAGAGGTAGAGTACAGTGGAGTACAGTGGAGCACAGTAGAGGTGGAGTACAGTAGAGTACAGTAGAGGTAGAGTACAGTGGAGCACAGTAGATATAGATTACAGTGGAGTAGAGTAGAGATAGAGTACAGTGGAGTACAGTAGAGGTAGAGTATAGTGGAGCACAGTAGAGGTAGAGTACAGTGGAGTACAGTGGAGCACAGTAGAGGTGGAGTACAGTAGAGTACAGTAGAGGTAGAGTACAGTGGAGCACAGTAGATATAGATTACAGTGGAGTAGAGTAGAGATAGAGTACAGTGGAGCACAGCAGAGGTAGAGTACAGTGGATCACAGTAGAGATAGAGTACAGTGGAGTACAGTGGAGCACAGTAGAGGTATAGTACAGTGGAGCACAGTAGAGATAGATTACAGTGGAGTAGAGTAGAGATAGAGTACAGTGGAGTACAGTAGAGGTAGAGTACAGTGGAGCAGAGTAGATGTAGAGTACAGTGGAGTACAGTAGAGGTAGAGCACAGTAGAGCAGAGTAGAGGTAGAGTACAGTGGAGTACAGTAGATGTAGTGCACAGTGGAGCACTCTAGAGGTAGAGTACAGTGGAGTACAGTGGAGTACAGTAGAGGTGGAGTACAGTAGAGTACAGTAGAGGTAGAGAACAGTACAGTACAGTAGAGGTAGAGTACAGTGGAGTACAGTAGAGGTAGAGTACAGTAGAGCACAGTAGAGGTAGAATACAGTGGAGTATAGTAGAGATAGAGTACAGTGGAGCACAGTAGAGGTAGAGTACAGTGGAGCACAGTAGAGGTAGAGTACAGTGGAGTATAGTTGAGGTTGACTACAGTGGAGTAGAGTAGAGGTCGAGTACAGTGGAGGACAGTAGAGATAGAGTACAGTAGAGCAGAGTAGAGGTAGAGTACAGTGGAGTACAGTAGAGGTAGAGCACAGTAGAGCAGAGTAGAGGTAGAGTACATTGGAGTACATAAGAGGTAGAGCACAGTGGAGCACTGTAGAGGTAGAATACAGTGGAGTACATTAGAGATAGAGTACAGTGGAGCACAGTAGAGGTAGAGTACAGTGGATCACAGTAGAGATAGAGTACAGTGGAGTATAGTTGAGGTAGAGTACAGTGGAGTACAGTAGAGGTAGTGTACAGTGGAGCACAGTAGAGGTAGAGTACAGTGGAGCACAGTAGAGGTAGAGTACAGTGGGGTACAGTAGAAATAGAGTACAGTGGAGCACAGTAGAGTAGAGTACAGTAGAGCACAGTAGAGGCAGAGTACAGTGGAGCACAGTAGAGATAGAGTACAGTGGAGTACAGTAGAGGAAGAGTACAGTGGAGTACAGTGGAGCACAGTAGAGGTGGAGTACAGTAGAGTACAGTAGAGGTAGAGTACAGTGGAGTACAGTAGAAGTAGATTACAGTGGAGCACAGTAGAGGTAGAGTAGAGTGGAGTACAGTAGAGGTAGAGTACAGTGGAGTAGAGTAGAGGTAGAGTACAGTGGAGTAGAGTAGAGGTAGAGTACAGTGGAGCACAGCAGAGGTAGAGTACAGTGGATCACAGTAGAGATAGAGTACAGTGGAGTACAGTGGAGCACAGTAGAGGTATAGTACAGTGGAGCACAGTAGATATAGATTACAGTGGAGTAGAGTAGAGATAGAGTACAGTGGAGTACAGTAGATGTAGAGTACAGTGGAGCAGAGTAGAGGTAGAGTACAGTGGAGTACAGTAGAGGTAGAGCACAGTAGAGCAGAGTAGAGGTAGAGTACAGTGGAGTACAGTAGAGGTAGAGCACAGTGGAGCACTGTAGAGGTAGAGTACAGAGGAGTACAGTAGAGATAGAGTACAGTGGAGCACAGTAGAGGTAGAGTACAGTGGAGCAGAGTAGAGCTAGAGTACAGTGGAGCACAGTAGAGGTAGAGTACAGTGGAGTAGAGTAGAGGTAGAGTACAGTGGAGTACAGTAGAGGTAGAGTACAGTGGAGCATAGTAGAGGTAGAGTACAGTGGAGTACAGTGGAGCACAGTAGAGGTGGAGTACAGTAGAGTACAGTAGAGGTAGAGTACAGTGGAGCACAGTAGAGGTAGAGTACAGTGGAGTACAGTAGAGGTAGAGAACAGTACAGTACAGTAGAGGTAGACTACAGTGGAGTACAGTAGAGGTAGAGTACAGTAGAGCACAGTAGAGGTAGAATACAGTGGAGTACAGTAGAGGTAGAGTACAGTGGAGCACAGTAGAGGTAGAAAACAGTACAGTACAGTAGAGGTAGAGTAGAGTGGAGTACAGCAGAGGTAGAGTACAGTAGAGCACAGTAGAGGTAGAATACAGTGGAGCACAGTAGAGGTAGAGTACAGTGGAGCACAGTAGAGGTAGAGTACAGTGGAGCACAGTAGAGGTAGAGTACAGTGGAGTACAGTAGAGGTTGAGTACAGTGGAGTACAGTAGAGGTAGAGTACAGTGGAGCACAGTAGAGGTAGAGTACAGTGGAGTACAGTGGAGCACAGTAGAGGTGGAGTACAGTAGAGTACAGTAGAGGTAGAGTACAGTGGAGCACAGTAGAGGTAGAGTACAGTGGAGTACAGTGGAGTACAGTAGAGGTGGTGTACAGTAGAGTACAGTAGAGGTAGAGAACAGTACAGTACAGTAGAGGTAGACTACAGTGGAGTACAGTAGAGGTAGAGTACAGTAGAGCACAGTAGAGGTAGAATACAGTGGAGTACAGTAGAGGTAGAGTACAGTGGAGCACAGTAGAGGTAGAAAACAGTACAGTACAGTAGAGGTAGAGTAGAGTGGAGTACAGCAGAGGTAGAGTACAGTAGAGCACAGTAGAGGTAGAATACAGTGGAGCACAGTAGAGGTAGAGTACAGTGGAGCACAGTAGAGGTAGAGTACAGTGGAGCACAGTAGAGGTAGAGTACAGTGGAGTACAGTAGAGGTTGAGTACAGTGGAGTACAGTAGAGGTAGAGTACAGTGGAGCACAGTAGAGGTAGAGTACAGTGGAGTACAGTGGAGCACAGTAGAGGTGGAGTACAGTAGAGTACAGTAGAGGTAGAGTACAGTGGAGCACAGTAGAGGTAGAGTAAAGTGGAGTACAGTGGAGTACAGTAGATGTGGAGTACAGTAGAGTACAGTAGAGGTAGAGAACAGTACAGTACAGTAGAGGTAGAGTACAGTGGAGTACAGTAGAGGTAGAGTACAGTAGAGCAGAGTAGAGGTAGAATACAGTGGAGTACAGTAGAGGTAGTGTACAGTGGAGTACAGTAGAGGTAGAGTACAGTGGAGTACAGTAGAGGTAGAGAACAGTACAGTACAGTAGAGGTAGAGTACAGTTGAGTACAGTAGAGGTAGAGTACAGTAGAGCACAGTAGAGATAGAATACAGTGGAGTATAGTAGATGTAGAGTACTGTAGAGCACAGTAGAGATAGAGTACAGTAGAGCACAGTAGAGGTAGAGTACAGTGGAGCACAGTAGAGGAAGAGTACAGTGTAGTACAGTAGAGATAGAGTACAGTGGAGTACAGTAGAGATAGAGTACAGTCGAACACAGCAGAGATAAGTGCAGTGGAGTATAGTAGAGGTAGAGTACAGTGGAGTACAGTAGAGGTAGAGTACAGTGGAGTACAGTAGAGGTAGAGTAGAGTGGAGCACATTAGAGGTGGAGTAGAGTAGAGTACAGTAGAGGTAGAGTACAGTGGAGTTCAGTAGAAGTAGAGTACAGTGGAGCACAGTAGAGGTAGAGTAGAGTGGAGTACAGTAGAGGTAGAGTACAGTGGAGTACAGTAGAGGTAGAGTACAGTGGAGTAGAGTAGAGATAGAGTACAGTGGAGCACAGCAGAGGTAGAGTACAGTGGATCACAGTAGAGATAGAGTACAGTGGAGTACAGTGGAGCACAGTAGAGGTATAGTACAGTGGAGCACAGTAGAGATAGATTACAGTGGAGTAGAGTAGAGATAGAGTACAGTGGAGTACAGTAGAGGTAGAGTACAGTGGAGCAGAGTAGATGTAGAGTACAGTGGAGTACAGTAGAGGTAGAGCACAGTAGAGCAGAGTAGAGGTAGAGTACAGTGGAGTACAGTAGAGGTAGTGCACAGTGGAGCACTCTAGAGGTAGAGTACAGTGGAGTACAGTGGAGTACAGTAGAGGTGGAGTACAGTAGAGTACAGTAGAGGTAGAGAACAGTACAGTACAGTAGAGGTAGAGTACAGTGGAGTACAGTAGAGGTAGAGTACAGTAGAGCACAGTAGAGGTAGAATACAGTGGTGTATAGTAGAGATAGAGTACAGTGGAGCACAGTAGAGGTAGAGTACAGTGGAGCACAGTAGAGGTAGAGTACAGTGGAGTATAGTTGAGGTAGACTACAGTGGAGTAGAGTAGAGGTCGAGTACAGTGGAGGACAGTAGAGATAGAGTACAGTAGAGCAGAGTAGAGGTAGAGTACAGTGGAGTACAGTAGAGGTAGAGCACAGTAGAGCAGAGTAGAGGTAGAGTACAGTGGAGTACATAAGAGGTAGAGCACAGTGGAGCACTGTAGAGGTAGAATACAGTGGAGTACATTAGAGATAGAGTACAGTGGAGCACAGTAGAGGTAGAGTACAGTGGAGCACAGTAGAGGTAGAGTACATTGGAGCACAGTAGAGGTAGAGTACAGTGGAGTACAGTAGAGGTAGTGTACAGTGGAGCACAGTAGAGGTAGAGTACAGTGGAGCACAATAGAGGTAGAGTACAGTGGGGTACAGTAGAAATAGAGTACAATGGAGCACAGTAGAGTAGAGTACAGTAGAGCACAGTAGAGGTAGAGTAAAGTGGAGCACAGTAGAGATAGAGTACAGTGGAGTACAGTAGAGGAAGAGTACAGTGGAGTACAGTGGAGCACAGTAGAGGTGGAGTACAGTAGAGTACAGTAGAGGTAGAGTACAGTGGAGCACAGTAGATATAGATTACAGTGGAGTAGAGTAGAGATAGAGTACAGTGGAGTACAGTAGAGGTAGAGTACAGTGGAGCAGAGTAGAGGTAGAGTACAGTGGAGTACAGTAGAGGTAGAGCACAGTAGAGCAGAGTAGAGGTAGAGTACAGTGGAGTAGAGTAGAGGTAGAGTACAGTGGAGTACAGTAGAGGTAGAGTATAGTGGAGCACAGTAGAGGTAGAGTACAGTGGAGTACAGTGGAGCACAGTAGAGGTGGAGTACAGTAGAGTACAGTAGAGGTAGAGTACAGTGGAGCACAGTAGATATAGATTACAGTGGAGTAGAGTAGAGATAGAGTACAGTGGAGTACAGTAGAGGTAGAGTACAGTGGAGTAGAGTAGAGATAGAGTACAGTGGAGCACAGCAGAGGTAGAGTACAGTGGATCACAGTAGAGATAGAGTACAGTGGAGTACAGTGGAGCACAGTAGAGGTATAGTACAGTGGAGCACAGTAGAGATAGATTACAGTGGAGTAGAGTAGAGATAGAGTACAGTGAAGTACAGTAGAGGTAGAGTACAGTGGAGCAGAGTAGATGTAGAGTACAGTGGAGTACAGTAGAGGTAGAGCACAGTAGAGCAGAGTAGAGGTAGAGTACAGTGGAGTACAGTAGAGGTAGTGCACAGTGGAGCACTCTAGAGGTAGAGTACAGTGGAGTAGAGTGGAGTACAGTAGAGGTGGAGTACAGTAGAGTACAGTAGAGGTAGAGAACAGTACAGTACAGTAGAGGTAGAGTACAGTGGAGTACAGTAGAGGTAGAGTACAGTAGAGCACAGTAGAGGTAGAATACAGTGGAGTATAGTAGAGATAGAGTACAGTGGAGCACAGTAGAGGTAGAGTACAGTGGAGCACAGTAGAGGTAGAGTACAGTGGAGTATAGTTGAGGTAGACTACAGTGGAGTAGAGTAGAGGTCGAGTACAGTGGAGGACAGTAGAGATAGAGTACAGTAGAGCAGAGTAGAGGTAGAGTACAGTGGAGTACAGTAGAGGTAGAGCACAGTAGAGCAGAGTAGAGGTAGAGTACAGTGGAGTACATAAGAGGTAGAGCACAGTGGAGCACTGTAGAGGTAGAATACAGTGGAGTACATTAGAGATAGAGTACAGTGGAGCACAGTAGAGGTAGAGTACAGTGGAGCACAGTAGAGGTAGAGTACATTGGAGCACAGTAGAGGTAGAGTACAGTGGAGTACAGTAGAGGTAGTGTACAGTGGAGTACAGTGGAGCACAGTAGAGGTGGAGTAGAGTAGAGTACAGTAGAGGTAGAGTACAGTGGAGCACAGTAGATATAGATTACAGTGGAGTAGAGTAGAGATAGAGTACAGTGGAGTACAGTAGAGGTAGAGTACAGTGGAGCAGAGTAGAGGTAGAGTACAGTGGAGTACAGTAGAGGTAGAGCACAGTACAGCAGAGTAGAGGTAGAGTACAGTGGAGTAGAGTAGAGGTAGAGTACAGTGGAGTACAGTAGAGGTAGAGTATAGTGGAGCACAGTAGAGGTAGAGTACAGTGGAGTACAGTGGAGCACAGTAGAGGTGGAGTACAGTAGAGTACAGTAGAGGTAGAGTACAGTGGAGCACAGTAGAGGTAGAGTACAGTGGAGTACAGTGGAGTACAGTAGAGGTGGAGTACAGTAGAGTACAGTAGAGGTAGAGAACAGTAAAGTACAGTAGAGGTAGACTACAGTGGAGTACAGTAGAGGTAGAGTACAGTAGAGCACAGTAGAGATAGAATACAGTGGAGTACAGTAGAGGTAGAGTACAGTGGAGCACAGTAGAGGTAGAGAACAGTACAATACAGTAGAGGTAGAGTACAGTGGAGCACAGTAGAGGTAGAGAACAGTACAATACAGTAGAGGTAGAGTAGAGTGGAGTACAGTAGAGGTAGAGTACAGTAGAGCACAGTAGAGGTAGAATACAGTGGAGTACAGTAGAGGTAGTGTACAGTGGAGTACAGTAGAGGTAGAGTACAGTGGAGTACAGAAGAGATAGAGTACAGTGGAGCACAGTAGAGGTAGAGTACAGTGGAGCACAGTAGAGGTAGAGTACAGTGGAGCACAGTAGAGGTAGAGTACAGTGGAGTACAGTAGAGGTTGAGTACAGTGGAGTACAGTTGAGGTAGAGTACAGTGGAGCACAGTAGAGGTAGAGTACAGTGGAGTACAGTGGAGCACAGTAGAGGTGGAGTACAGTAGAGTAGAGTATAGGTTGAGTACAGTGGAGTACAGTAGAGATAGAGTAGAGTGGAGTAGAGTAGAGATAGAGTACAGTGGATTAGAGTAGAGGTAGAGTACAGTAGAGCACAGTAGAGGTAGAATACAGTGGAGTACAGTAGAGGTAGAGTACAGTGGAGTACAGTAGAGGTAGAGTACAGTGGAGTACAGAAGAGATAGAGTACAGTGGAGCACAGTAGAGGTAGAGTACAGTGGAGCACAGTAGAGGTAGAGTACAGTGGATCAGAGTAGAGGTAGAGTACAGTGGAGCACAGTAGAGGTAGAGTACAGTGGAGTACAGTGGAGTACAGTAGAGGTGGAGTACAGTAGAGTACAGTAGAGGTAGAGAACAGTGTAGTACAGTAGAGGTAGAGTACAGTGGAGCACAGTAGAGGTAGAGTACAGTGGAGTACAGTGGAGCACAGTAGAAGTGGAGTACAGTAGAGTACAGTAGAGGTAGAGTACAGTGGAGCACAGTAGAGGTAGAGTACAGTGGAGTACAGTGGAGTACAGTAGAGGTGGAGTACAGTAGAGTACAGTAGAGGTAGAATACAGTGTAGTACAGTAGAGGTAGAGTAGAGTGGAGCACAGTAGAGGTAGAGTACAGTGGAGTACAGTGGAGCACAGTAGATGTAGACTACAGTGGAGTACAGTAGAGGTAGAGTACAGTAGAGCACAGTAGAGGTAGAATACAGTGGAGTACAGTAGAGGTGGAGTACAGTAGAGTACAGTAGAGGTAGAGTAGAGTGGAGCACAGTAGAGGTAGAGTAAAGTGGAGTACAGTGGAGTACAGTAGAGGTAGAGTACAGTGGAGCAGAGTAGAGGTAGAGAACAGTACAGTACAGTAGAGGTAGAGTAGAGTGGAGTACAGCAGAGGTAGAGTAAAGTAGAGCACAGTAGAGGTAGAATACAGTGGAGTACAGTAGAGGTAGAGTACAGTGGGGTACAGTAGAGGTAGAGTACAGTGGAGTACAGAAGAGATAGAGTACAGTGGAGCACAGTAGTGGTAGAGTACAGTGGAGCACAGTAGAGGTAGAGTACAGTGGAGCACAGTAGAGGTAGAGTACAGTGGAGTACAGTAGAGGTTGAGTACAGTGGAGTACAGTGGAGCACAGTAGAGGTGGAGTACAGTAGAGTACAGTATAGGTAGAGTACAGTGGATTACAGTAGAGATAGAGATAGAGTAGAGTAGAGTAGAGATAGAGTACAGTGGATTAGAGTAGAGAAAGAGTACAGTGGAGTATAGTTGAGGTAGAGTACAGTGGAGCAAAGTAGAGGTAGAGTACAGTGGAGTATAGTTGAGGTAGACTACAGTGGAGTACAGTAGAGGTAGAGTACAGTGGAGCACAGTAGAGATAGAGTACAGTAGAGAAGAGTAGATGTAGAGTACAGTGGAGTACAGTAGAGGTAGAGTACAGTGGAGCACTGTAGAGGTAGAAAACAGTACAGTACAGTAGAGGTAGAGTAGAGTGGAGTACAGCAGAGGTAGAGTACAGTAGAGCACAGTAGAGGTAGAATACAGTGGAGCACAGTAGAGGTAGAGTACAGTGGAGCACAGTAGAGGTAGAGTACAGTGGAGCACAGTAGAGGTAGAGTACAGTGGAGTACAGTAGATGTTGAGTACAGTGGAGTACAGTAGAGGTAGAGTACAGTGGAGCACAGTAGAGGTAGAGTACAGTGGAGTACAGTGGAGCACAGTAGAGGTGGAGTACAGTAGAGTACAGTAGAGGTAGAGTACAGTGGAGCACAGTAGAGGTAGAGTAAAGTGGAGTACAGTGGAGTACAGTAGATGTGGAGTACAGTAGAGTACAGTAGAGGTAGAGAACAGTACAGTACAGTAGAGGTAGAGTACAGTGGAGTACAGTAGAGGTAGAGTACAGTAGAGCAGAGTAGAGGTAGAATACAGTGGAGTACAGTAGAGGTAGTGTACAGTGGAGTACAGTAGAGGTAGAGTACAGTGGAGTACAGTAGAGGTAGAGAACAGTACAGTACAGTAGAGGTAGAGTACAGTTGAGTACAGTAGAGGTAGAGTACAGTAGAGCACAGTAGAGATAGAATACAGTGGAGTATAGTAGAGGTAGAGTACTGTAGAGCACAGTAGAGATAGAGTACAGTAGAGCACAGTAGAGGTAGAGTACAGTGGAGCACAGTAGAGGAAGAGTACAGTGTAGTACAGTAGAGATAGAGTACAGTGGAGTACAGTAGAGATAGAGTACAGTAGAGCAGAGTAGAGGTAGAGTACAGTGGAGTACAGTAGAGGTAGAGTACAGTGGAGTACAGTAGAGGTAGAGTAGAGTGGAGCACATTAGAGGTGGAGTAGAGTAGAGTACAGTAGAGGTAGAGTACAGTGGAGTTCAGTAGAAGTAGAGTACAGTGGAGCACAGTAGAGGTAGAGTAGAGTGGAGTACAGTAGAGGTAGAGTACAGTGGAGTACAGTAGAGGTAGAGTACAGTGGAGTAGAGTAGAGATAGAGTACAGTGGAGCACAGCAGAGGTAGAGTACAGTGGATCACAGTAGAGATAGAGTACAGTGGAGTACAGTGGAGCACAGTAGAGGTATAGTACAGTGGAGCACAGTAGAGATAGATTACAGTGGAGTAGAGTAGAGATAGAGTACAGTGGAGTACAGTAGAGGTAGAGTACAGTGGAGCAGAGTAGATGTAGAGTACAGTGGAGTACAGTAGAGGTAGAGCACAGTAGAGCAGAGTAGAGGTAGAGTACAGTGGAGTACAGTAGAGGTAGTGCACAGTGGAGCATTCTAGAGGTAGAGTACAGTGGAGTACAGTGGAGTACAGTAGAGGTGGAGTACAGTAGAGTACAGTAGAGGTAGAGAACAGTACAGTACAGTAGAGGTAGAGTACAGTGGAGTACAGTAGAGGTAGAGTACAGTAGAGCACAGTAGAGGTAGAATACAGTGGTGTATAGTAGAGATAGAGTACAGTGGAGCACAGTAGAGGTAGAGTACAGTGGAGCACAGTAGAGGTAGAGTACAGTGGAGTATAGTTGAGGTAGACTACAGTGGAGTAGAGTAGAGGTCGAGTACAGTGGAGGACAGTAGAGATAGAGTACAGTAGAGCAGAGTAGAGGTAGAGTACAGTGGAGTACAGTAGAGGTAGAGCACAGTAGAGCAGAGTAGAGGTAGAGTACAGTGGAGTACATAAGAGGTAGAGCACAGTGGAGCACTGTAGAGGTAGAATACAGTGGAGTACATTAGAGATAGAGTACAGTGGAGCACAGTAGAGGTAGAGTACAGTGGAGCACAGTAGAGGTAGAGTACATTGGAGCACAGTAGAGGTAGAGTACAGTGGAGTACAGTAGAGGTAGTGTACAGTGGAGCACAGTAGAGGTAGAGTACAGTGGAGCACAATAGAGGTAGAGTACAGTGGGGTACAGTAGAAATAGAGTACAGTGGAGCACAGTAGAGTAGAGTACAGTAGAGCACAGTAGAGGTAGAGTAAAGTGGAGCACAGTAGAGATAGAGTACAGTGGAGTACAGTAGAGGAAGAGTACAGTGGAGTACGGTGGAGCACAGTAGAGGTGGAGTACAGTAGAGTACAGTAGAGGTAGAGTACAGTGGAGCACAGTAGATATAGATTACAGTGGAGTAGAGTAGAGATAGAGTACAGTGGAGTACAGTAGAGGTAGAGTACAGTGGAGCAGAGTAGAGGTAGAGTACAGTGGAGTACAGTAGAGGTAGAGCACAGTAGAGCAGAGTAGAGGTAGAGTACAGTGGAGTAGAGTAGAGGTAGAGTACAGTGGAGTACAGTAGAGGTAGAGTATAGTGGAGCACAGTAGAGGTAGAGTACAGTGGAGTACAGTGGAGCACAGTAGAGGTGGAGTACAGTAGAGTACAGTAGAGGTAGAGTACAGTGGAGCACAGTAGATATAGATTACAGTGGAGTAGAGTAGAGATAGAGTACAGTGGAGTACAGTAGAGGTAGAGTACAGTGGAGTAGAGTAGAGATAGAGTACAGTGGAGCACAGCAGAGGTAGAGTACAGTGGATCACAGTAGAGATAGAGTACAGTGGAGTACAGTGGAGCACAGTAGAGGTATAGTACAGTGGAGCACAGTAGAGATAGATTACAGTGGAGTAGAGTAGAGATAGAGTACAGTGGAGTACAGTAGAGGTAGAGTACAGTGGAGCAGAGTAGATGTAGAGTACAGTGGAGTACAGTAGAGGTAGAGCACAGTAGAGCAGAGTAGAGGTAGAGTACAGTGGAGTACAGTAGAGGTAGTGCACAGTGGAGCACTCTAGAGGTAGAGTACAGTGAAGTACAGTGGAGTACAGTAGAGGTGGAGTACAGTAGAGTACAGTAGAGGTAGAGAACAGTACAGTACAGTAGAGGTAGAGTACAGTGGAGTACAGTAGAGGTAGAGTACAGTAGAGCACAGTAGAGGTAGAATACAGTGGAGTATAGTAGAGATAGAGTACAGTGGAGCACAGTAGAGGTAGAGTACAGTGGAGCACAGTAGAGGTAGAGTACAGTGGAGTATAGTTGAGGTAGACTACAGTGGAGTAGAGTAGAGGTCGAGTACAGTGGAGGACAGTAGAGATAGAGTACAGTAGAGCAGAGTAGAGGTAGAGTACAGTGGAGTACAGTAGAGGTAGAGCACAGTAGAGCAGAGTAGAGGTAGAGTACAGTGGAGTACATAAGAGGTAGAGCACAGTGGAGCACTGTAGAGGTAGAATACAGTGGAGTACATTAGAGATAGAGTACAGTGGAGCACAGTAGAGGTAGAGTACAGTGGAGCACAGTAGAGGTAGAGTACATTGGAGCACAGTAGAGGTAGAGTACAGTGGAGTACAGTAGAGGTAGTGTACAGTGGAGTACAGTGGAGCACAGTAGAGGTGGAGTACAGTAGAGTACAGTAGAGGTAGAGTACAGTGGAGCACAGTAGATATAGATTACAGTGGAGTAGAGTAGAGATAGAGTACAGTGGAGTACAGTAGAGGTAGAGTACAGTGGAGCAGAGTAGAGGTAGAGTACAGTGGAGTACAGTAGAGGTAGAGCACAGTACAGCAGAGTAGAGGTAGAGTACAGTGGAGTAGAGTAGAGGTAGAGTACAGTGGAGTACAGTAGAGGTAGAGTATAGTGGAGCACAGTAGAGGTAGAGTACAGTGGAGTACAGTGGAGCACAGTAGAGGTGGAGTACAGTAGAGTACAGTAGAGGTAGAGTACAGTGGAGCACAGTAGAGGTAGAGTACAGTGGAGTACAGTAGAGGTGGAGTACAGTAGAGTACAGTAGAGGTAGAGAACAGTAAAGTACAGTAGAGGTAGACTACAGTGGAGTACAGTAGAGGTAGAGTACAGTAGAGCACAGTAGAGATAGAATACAGTGGAGTACAGTAGAGGTAGAGTACAGTGGAGCACAGTAGAGGTAGAGAACAGTACAATACAGTAGAGGTAGAGTACAGTGGAGCACAGTAGAGGTAGAGAACAGTACAATACAGTAGAGGTAGAGTAGAGTGGAGTACAGTAGAGGTAGAGTACAGTAGAGCACAGTAGAGGTAGAATACAGTGGAGTACAGTAGAGGTAGAGTACAGTGGAGTACAGTAGAGGTAGAGTACAGTGGAGTACAGAAGAGATAGAGTACAGTGGAGCACAGTAGAGGTAGAGTACAGTGGAGCACAGTAGAGGTAGAGTACAGTGGAGCACAGTAGAGGTAGAGTACAGTGGAGTACAGTAGAGGTTGAGTACAGTGGAGTACAGTTGAGGTAGAGTACAGTGGAGCACAGTAGAGGTAGAGTACAGTGGAGTACAGTGGAGCACAGTAGAGGTGGAGTACAGTAGAGTAGAGTATAGGTTGAGTACAGTGGAGTACAGTAGAGATAGAGTAGAGTGGAGTAGAGTAGAGATAGAGTACAGTGGATTAGAGTAGAGGTAGAGTACAGTAGAGCACAGTAGAGGTAGAATACAGTGGAGTACAGTAGAGGTAGAGTACAGTGGAGTACAGTAGAGGTAGAGTACAGTGGAGTACAGAAGAGATAGAGTACAGTGGAGCACAGTAGAGGTAGAGTACAGTGGAGCACAGTAGAGGTAGAGTACAGTGGATCAGAGTAGAGGTAGAGTACAGTGGAGCACAGTAGAGGTAGAGTACAGTGGAGTACAGTGGAGTACAGTAGAGGTGGAGTACAGTAGAGTACAGTAGAGGTAGAGAACAGTGTAGTACAGTAGAGGTAGAGTACAGTGGAGCACAGTAGAGGTAGAGTACAGTGGAGTACAGTGGAGCACAGTAGAAGTGGAGTACAGTAGAGTACAGTAGAGGTAGAGTACAGTGGAGCACAGTAGAGGTAGAGTACAGTGGAGTACAGTGGAGTACAGTAGAGGTGGAGTACAGTAGAGTACAGTAGAGGTAGAATACAGTGTAGTACAGTAGAGGTAGAGTAGAGTGGAGCACAGTAGAGGTAGAGTACAGTGGAGTACAGTGGAGCACAGTAGAGGTGGAGTACAGTAGAGTACAGTAGAGGTAGAGTACAGTGGAGCACAGTAGAGGTAGAGTACAGTGGAGTACAGTAGAGTACAGTAGATGTAGACTACAGTGGAGTACAGTAGAGGTAGAGTACAGTAGAGCACAGTAGAGGTAGAATACAGTGGAGTACAGTAGAGGTGGAGTACAGTAGAGTACAGTAGAGGTAGAGTAGAGTGGAGCACAGTAGAGGTAGAGTAAAGTGGAGTACAGTGGAGTACAGTAGAGGTAGAGTACAGTGGAGCACAGTAGAGGTAGAGAACAGTACAGTACAGTAGAGGTAGAGTAGAGTGGAGTACAGCAGAGGTAGAGTACAGTAGAGCACAGTAGAGGTAGAATACAGTGGAGTACAGTAGAGGTAGAGTACAGTGGAGTACAGTAAAGGTAGAGTACAGTGGAGTACAGAAGAGATAGAGTACAGTGGAGCACAGTAGTGGTAGAGTACAGTGGAGCACAGTAGAGGTAGAGTACAGTGGAGCACAGTAGAGGTAGAGTACAGTGGAGTACAGTAGAGGTTGAGTACAGTGGAGTACAGTGGAGCACAGTAGAGGTGGAGTACAGTAGAGTACAGTATAGGTAGAGTACAGTGGATTACAGTAGAGATAGAGATAGAGTAGAGTAGAGTAGAGATAGAGTACAGTGGATTAGAGTAGAGAAAGAGTACAGTGGAGTATAGTTGAGGTAGAGTACAGTGGAGCAAAGTAGAGGTAGAGTACAGTGGAGTATAGTTGAGGTAGACTACAGTGGAGTACAGTAGAGGTAGAGTACAGTGGAGCACAGTAGAGATAGAGTACAGTAGAGAAGAGTAGATGTAGAGTACAGTGGAGTACAGTAGAGGTAGAGTACAGTGGAGCACTGTAGAGGTAGAAAACAGTACAGTACAGTAGAGGTAGAGTAGAGTGGAGTACAGCAGAGGTAGAGTACAGTAGAGCACAGTAGAGGTAGAATACAGTGGAGCACAGTAGAGGTAGAGTACAGTGGAGCACAGTAGAGGTAGAGTACAGTGGAGCACAGTAGAGGTAGAGTACAGTGGAGTACAGTAGATGTTGAGTACAGTGGAGTACAGTAGAGGTAGAGTACAGTGGAGCACAGTAGAGGTAGAGTACAGTGGAGTACAGTGGAGCACAGTAGAGGTGGAGTACAGTAGAGTACAGTAGAGGTAGAGTACAGTGGAGCACAGTAGAGGTAGAGTAAAGTGGAGTACAGTGGAGTACAGTAGATGTGGAGTACAGTAGAGTACAGTAGAGGTAGAGAACAGTACAGTACAGTAGAGGTAGAGTACAGTGGAGTACAGTAGAGGTAGAGTACAGTAGAGCAGAGTAGAGGTAGAATACAGTGGAGTACAGTAGAGGTAGTGTACAGTGGAGTACAGTAGAGGTAGAGTACAGTGGAGTACAGTAGAGGTAGAGAACAGTACAGTACAGTAGAGGTAGAGTACAGTTGAGTACAGTAGAGGTAGAGTACAGTAGAGCACAGTAGAGATAGAATACAGTGGAGTATAGTAGAGGTAGAGTACTGTAGAGCACAGTAGAGATAGAGTACAGTAGAGCACAGTAGAGGTAGAGTACAGTGGAGCACAGTAGAGGAAGAGTACAGTGTAGTACAGTAGAGATAGAGTACAGTGGAGTACAGTAGAGATAGAGTACAGTCGAACACAGCAGAGATAAGTGCAGTGGAGTATAGTAGAGGTAGAGTACAGTGGAGTACAGTAGAGGTAGAGTACAGTGGAGTACAGTAGAGGTAGAGTAGAGTGGAGCACATTAGAGGTGGAGTAGAGTAGAGTACAGTAGAGGTAGAGTACAGTGGAGTTCAGTAGAAGTAGAGTACAGTGGAGCACAGTAGAGGTAGAGTAGAGTGGAGTACAGTAGAGGTAGAGTACAGTGGAGTACAGTAGAGGTAGAGTACAGTGGAGTAGAGTAGAGATAGAGTACAGTGGAGCACAGCAGAGGTAGAGTACAGTGGATCACAGTAGAGATAGAGTACAGTGGAGTACAGTGGAGCACAGTAGAGGTATAGTACAGTGGAGCACAGTAGAGATAGATTACAGTGGAGTAGAGTAGAGATAGAGTACAGTGGAGTACAGTAGAGGTAGAGTACAGTGGAGCAGAGTAGATGTAGAGTACAGTGGAGTACAGTAGAGGTAGAGCACAGTAGAGCAGAGTAGAGGTAGAGTACAGTGGAGTACAGTAGAGGTAGTGCACAGTGGAGCACTCTAGAGGTAGAGTACAGTGGAGTACAGTGGAGTACAGTAGAGGTGGAGTACAGTAGAGTACAGTAGAGGTAGAGAACAGTACAGTACAGTAGAGGTAGAGTACAGTGGAGTACAGTAGAGGTAGAGTACAGTAGAGCACAGTAGAGGTAGAATACAGTGGTGTATAGTAGAGATAGAGTACAGTGGAGCACAGTAGAGGTAGAGTACAGTGGAGCACAGTAGAGGTAGAGTACAGTGGAGTATAGTTGAGGTAGACTACAGTGGAGTAGAGTAGAGGTCGAGTACAGTGGAGGACAGTAGAGATAGAGTACAGTAGAGCAGAGTAGAGGTAGAGTACAGTGGAGTACAGTAGAGGTAGAGCACAGTAGAGCAGAGTAGAGGTAGAGTACAGTGGAGTACATAAGAGGTAGAGCACAGTGGAGCACTGTAGAGGTAGAATACAGTGGAGTACATTAGAGATAGAGTACAGTGGAGCACAGTAGAGGTAGAGTACAGTGGAGCACAGTAGAGGTAGAGTACATTGGAGCACAGTAGAGGTAGAGTACAGTGGAGTACAGTAGAGGTAGTGTACAGTGGAGCACAGTAGAGGTAGAGTACAGTGGAGCACAATAGAGGTAGAGTACAGTGGGGTACAGTAGAAATAGAGTACAATGGAGCACAGTAGAGTAGAGTACAGTAGAGCACAGTAGAGGTAGAGTAAAGTGGAGCACAGTAGAGATAGAGTACAGTGGAGTACAGTAGAGGAAGAGTACAGTGGAGTACAGTGGAGCACAGTAGAGGTGGAGTACAGTAGAGTACAGTAGAGGTAGAGTACAGTGGAGCACAGTAGATATAGATTACAGTGGAGTAGAGTAGAGATAGAGTACAGTGGAGTACAGTAGAGGTAGAGTACAGTGGAGCAGAGTAGAGGTAGAGTACAGTGGAGTACAGTAGAGGTAGAGCACAGTAGAGCAGAGTAGAGGTAGAGTACAGTGGAGTAGAGTAGAGGTAGAGTACAGTGGAGTACAGTAGAGGTAGAGTATAGTGGAGCACAGTAGAGGTAGAGTACAGTGGAGTACAGTGGAGCACAGTAGAGGTGGAGTACAGTAGAGTACAGTAGAGGTAGAGTACAGTGGAGCACAGTAGATATAGATTACAGTGGAGTAGAGTAGAGATAGAGTACAGTGGAGTACAGTAGAGGTAGAGTACAGTGGAGTAGAGTAGAGATAGAGTACAGTGGAGCACAGCAGAGGTAGAGTACAGTGGATCACAGTAGAGATAGAGTACAGTGGAGTACAGTGGAGCACAGTAGAGGTATAGTACAGTGGAGCACAGTAGAGATAGATTACAGTGGAGTAGAGTAGAGATAGAGTACAGTGAAGTACAGTAGAGGTAGAGTACAGTGGAGCAGAGTAGATGTAGAGTACAGTGGAGTACAGTAGAGGTAGAGCACAGTAGAGCAGAGTAGAGGTAGAGTACAGTGGAGTACAGTAGAGGTAGTGCACAGTGGAGCACTCTAGAGGTAGAGTACAGTGGAGTAGAGTGGAGTACAGTAGAGGTGGAGTACAGTAGAGTACAGTAGAGGTAGAGAACAGTACAGTACAGTAGAGGTAGAGTACAGTGGAGTACAGTAGAGGTAGAGTACAGTAGAGCACAGTAGAGGTAGAATACAGTGGAGTATAGTAGAGATAGAGTACAGTGGAGCACAGTAGAGGTAGAGTACAGTGGAGCACAGTAGAGGTAGAGTACAGTGGAGTATAGTTGAGGTAGACTACAGTGGAGTAGAGTAGAGGTCGAGTACAGTGGAGGACAGTAGAGATAGAGTACAGTAGAGCAGAGTAGAGGTAGAGTACAGTGGAGTACAGTAGAGGTAGAGCACAGTAGAGCAGAGTAGAGGTAGAGTACAGTGGAGTACATAAGAGGTAGAGCACAGTGGAGCACTGTAGAGGTAGAATACAGTGGAGTACATTAGAGATAGAGTACAGTGGAGCACAGTAGAGGTAGAGTACAGTGGAGCACAGTAGAGGTAGAGTACATTGGAGCACAGTAGAGGTAGAGTACAGTGGAGTACAGTAGAGGTAGTGTACAGTGGAGTACAGTGGAGCACAGTAGAGGTGGAGTAGAGTAGAGTACAGTAGAGGTAGAGTACAGTGGAGCACAGTAGATATAGATTACAGTGGAGTAGAGTAGAGATAGAGTACAGTGGAGTACAGTAGAGGTAGAGTACAGTGGAGCAGAGTAGAGGTAGAGTACAGTGGAGTACAGTAGAGGTAGAGCACAGTACAGCAGAGTAGAGGTAGAGTACAGTGGAGTAGAGTAGAGGTAGAGTACAGTGGAGTACAGTAGAGGTAGAGTATAGTGGAGCACAGTAGAGGTAGAGTACAGTGGAGTACAGTGGAGCACAGTAGAGGTGGAGTACAGTAGAGTACAGTAGAGGTAGAGTACAGTGGAGCACAGTAGAGGTAGAGTACAGTGGAGTACAGTGGAGTACAGTAGAGGTGGAGTACAGTAGAGTACAGTAGAGGTAGAGAACAGTAAAGTACAGTAGAGGTAGACTACAGTGGAGTACAGTAGAGGTAGAGTACAGTAGAGCACAGTAGAGATAGAATACAGTGGAGTACAGTAGAGGTAGAGTACAGTGGAGCACAGTAGAGGTAGAGAACAGTACAATACAGTAGAGGTAGAGTACAGTGGAGCACAGTAGAGGTAGAGAACAGTACAATACAGTAGAGGTAGAGTAGAGTGGAGTACAGTAGAGGTAGAGTACAGTAGAGCACAGTAGAGGTAGAATACAGTGGAGTACAGTAGAGGTAGTGTACAGTGGAGTACAGTAGAGGTAGAGTACAGTGGAGTACAGAAGAGATAGAGTACAGTGGAGCACAGTAGAGGTAGAGTACAGTGGAGCACAGTAGAGGTAGAGTACAGTGGAGCACAGTAGAGGTAGAGTACAGTGGAGTACAGTAGAGGTTGAGTACAGTGGAGTACAGTTGAGGTAGAGTACAGTGGAGCACAGTAGAGGTAGAGTACAGTGGAGTACAGTGGAGCACAGTAGAGGTGGAGTACAGTAGAGTAGAGTATAGGTTGAGTACAGTGGAGTACAGTAGAGATAGAGTAGAGTGGAGTAGAGTAGAGATAGAGTACAGTGGATTAGAGTAGAGGTAGAGTACAGTAGAGCACAGTAGAGGTAGAATACAGTGGAGTACAGTAGAGGTAGAGTACAGTGGAGTACAGTAGAGGTAGAGTACAGTGGAGTACAGAAGAGATAGAGTACAGTGGAGCACAGTAGAGGTAGAGTACAGTGGAGCACAGTAGAGGTAGAGTACAGTGGATCAGAGTAGAGGTAGAGTACAGTGGAGCACAGTAGAGGTAGAGTACAGTGGAGTACAGTGGAGTACAGTAGAGGTGGAGTACAGTAGAGTACAGTAGAGGTAGAGAACAGTGTAGTACAGTAGAGGTAGAGTACAGTGGAGCACAGTAGAGGTAGAGTACAGTGGAGTACAGTGGAGCACAGTAGAAGTGGAGTACAGTAGAGTACAGTAGAGGTAGAGTACAGTGGAGCACAGTAGAGGTAGAGTACAGTGGAGTACAGTGGAGTACAGTAGAGGTGGAGTACAGTAGAGTACAGTAGAGGTAGAATACAGTGTAGTACAGTAGAGGTAGAGTAGAGTGGAGCACAGTAGAGGTAGAGTACAGTGGAGTACAGTGGAGCACAGTAGATGTAGACTACAGTGGAGTACAGTAGAGGTAGAGTACAGTAGAGCACAGTAGAGGTAGAATACAGTGGAGTACAGTAGAGGTGGAGTACAGTAGAGTACAGTAGAGGTAGAGTAGAGTGGAGCACAGTAGAGGTAGAGTAAAGTGGAGTACAGTGGAGTACAGTAGAGGTAGAGTACAGTGGAGCAGAGTAGAGGTAGAGAACAGTACAGTACAGTAGAGGTAGAGTAGAGTGGAGTACAGCAGAGGTAGAGTAAAGTAGAGCACAGTAGAGGTAGAATACAGTGGAGTACAGTAGAGGTAGAGTACAGTGGGGTACAGTAGAGGTAGAGTACAGTGGAGTACAGAAGAGATAGAGTACAGTGGAGCACAGTAGTGGTAGAGTACAGTGGAGCACAGTAGAGGTAGAGTACAGTGGAGCACAGTAGAGGTAGAGTACAGTGGAGTACAGTAGAGGTTGAGTACAGTGGAGTACAGTGGAGCACAGTAGAGGTGGAGTACAGTAGAGTACAGTATAGGTAGAGTACAGTGGATTACAGTAGAGATAGAGATAGAGTAGAGTAGAGTAGAGATAGAGTACAGTGGATTAGAGTAGAGAAAGAGTACAGTGGAGTATAGTTGAGGTAGAGTACAGTGGAGCAAAGTAGAGGTAGAGTACAGTGGAGTATAGTTGAGGTAGACTACAGTGGAGTACAGTAGAGGTAGAGTACAGTGGAGCACAGTAGAGATAGAGTACAGTAGAGAAGAGTAGATGTAGAGTACAGTGGAGTACAGTAGAGGTAGAGTACAGTGGAGCACTGTAGAGGTAGAAAACAGTACAGTACAGTAGAGGTAGAGTAGAGTGGAGTACAGCAGAGGTAGAGTACAGTAGAGCACAGTAGAGGTAGAATACAGTGGAGCACAGTAGAGGTAGAGTACAGTGGAGCACAGTAGAGGTAGAGTACAGTGGAGCACAGTAGAGGTAGAGTACAGTGGAGTACAGTAGATGTTGAGTACAGTGGAGTACAGTAGAGGTAGAGTACAGTGGAGCACAGTAGAGGTAGAGTACAGTGGAGTACAGTGGAGCACAGTAGAGGTGGAGTACAGTAGAGTACAGTAGAGGTAGAGTACAGTGGAGCACAGTAGAGGTAGAGTAAAGTGGAGTACAGTGGAGTACAGTAGATGTGGAGTACAGTAGAGTACAGTAGAGGTAGAGAACAGTACAGTACAGTAGAGGTAGAGTACAGTGGAGTACAGTAGAGGTAGAGTACAGTAGAGCAGAGTAGAGGTAGAATACAGTGGAGTACAGTAGAGGTAGTGTACAGTGGAGTACAGTAGAGGTAGAGTACAGTGGAGTACAGTAGAGGTAGAGAACAGTACAGTACAGTAGAGGTAGAGTACAGTTGAGTACAGTAGAGGTAGAGTACAGTAGAGCACAGTAGAGATAGAATACAGTGGAGTATAGTAGAGGTAGAGTACTGTAGAGCACAGTAGAGATAGAGTACAGTAGAGCACAGTAGAGGTAGAGTACAGTGGAGCACAGTAGAGGAAGAGTACAGTGTAGTACAGTAGAGATAGAGTACAGTGGAGTACAGTAGAGATAGAGTACAGTAGAGCAGAGTAGAGGTAGAGTACAGTGGAGTACAGTAGAGGTAGAGTACAGTGGAGTACAGTAGAGGTAGAGTAGAGTGGAGCACATTAGAGGTGGAGTAGAGTAGAGTACAGTAGAGGTAGAGTACAGTGGAGTTCAGTAGAAGTAGAGTACAGTGGAGCACAGTAGAGGTAGAGTAGAGTGGAGTACAGTAGAGGTAGAGTACAGTGGAGTACAGTAGAGGTAGAGTACAGTGGAGTAGAGTAGAGATAGAGTACAGTGGAGCACAGCAGAGGTAGAGTACAGTGGATCACAGTAGAGATAGAGTACAGTGGAGTACAGTGGAGCACAGTAGAGGTATAGTACAGTGGAGCACAGTAGAGATAGATTACAGTGGAGTAGAGTAGAGATAGAGTACAGTGGAGTACAGTAGAGGTAGAGTACAGTGGAGCAGAGTAGATGTAGAGTACAGTGGAGTACAGTAGAGGTAGAGCACAGTAGAGCAGAGTAGAGGTAGAGTACAGTGGAGTACAGTAGAGGTAGTGCACAGTGGAGCATTCTAGAGGTAGAGTACAGTGGAGTACAGTGGAGTACAGTAGAGGTGGAGTACAGTAGAGTACAGTAGAGGTAGAGAACAGTACAGTACAGTAGAGGTAGAGTACAGTGGAGTACAGTAGAGGTAGAGTACAGTAGAGCACAGTAGAGGTAGAATACAGTGGTGTATAGTAGAGATAGAGTACAGTGGAGCACAGTAGAGGTAGAGTACAGTGGAGCACAGTAGAGGTAGAGTACAGTGGAGTATAGTTGAGGTAGACTACAGTGGAGTAGAGTAGAGGTCGAGTACAGTGGAGGACAGTAGAGATAGAGTACAGTAGAGCAGAGTAGAGGTAGAGTACAGTGGAGTACAGTAGAGGTAGAGCACAGTAGAGCAGAGTAGAGGTAGAGTACAGTGGAGTACATAAGAGGTAGAGCACAGTGGAGCACTGTAGAGGTAGAATACAGTGGAGTACATTAGAGATAGAGTACAGTGGAGCACAGTAGAGGTAGAGTACAGTGGAGCACAGTAGAGGTAGAGTACATTGGAGCACAGTAGAGGTAGAGTACAGTGGAGTACAGTAGAGGTAGTGTACAGTGGAGCACAGTAGAGGTAGAGTACAGTGGAGCACAATAGAGGTAGAGTACAGTGGGGTACAGTAGAAATAGAGTACAGTGGAGCACAGTAGAGTAGAGTACAGTAGAGCACAGTAGAGGTAGAGTAAAGTGGAGCACAGTAGAGATAGAGTACAGTGGAGTACAGTAGAGGAAGAGTACAGTGGAGTACGGTGGAGCACAGTAGAGGTGGAGTACAGTAGAGTACAGTAGAGGTAGAGTACAGTGGAGCACAGTAGATATAGATTACAGTGGAGTAGAGTAGAGATAGAGTACAGTGGAGTACAGTAGAGGTAGAGTACAGTGGAGCAGAGTAGAGGTAGAGTACAGTGGAGTACAGTAGAGGTAGAGCACAGTAGAGCAGAGTAGAGGTAGAGTACAGTGGAGTAGAGTAGAGGTAGAGTACAGTGGAGTACAGTAGAGGTAGAGTATAGTGGAGCACAGTAGAGGTAGAGTACAGTGGAGTACAGTGGAGCACAGTAGAGGTGGAGTACAGTAGAGTACAGTAGAGGTAGAGTACAGTGGAGCACAGTAGATATAGATTACAGTGGAGTAGAGTAGAGATAGAGTACAGTGGAGTACAGTAGAGGTAGAGTACAGTGGAGTAGAGTAGAGATAGAGTACAGTGGAGCACAGCAGAGGTAGAGTACAGTGGATCACAGTAGAGATAGAGTACAGTGGAGTACAGTGGAGCACAGTAGAGGTATAGTACAGTGGAGCACAGTAGAGATAGATTACAGTGGAGTAGAGTAGAGATAGAGTACAGTGGAGTACAGTAGAGGTAGAGTACAGTGGAGCAGAGTAGATGTAGAGTACAGTGGAGTACAGTAGAGGTAGAGCACAGTAGAGCAGAGTAGAGGTAGAGTACAGTGGAGTACAGTAGAGGTAGTGCACAGTGGAGCACTCTAGAGGTAGAGTACAGTGGAGTACAGTGGAGTACAGTAGAGGTGGAGTACAGTAGAGTACAGTAGAGGTAGAGAACAGTACAGTACAGTAGAGGTAGAGTACAGTGGAGTACAGTAGAGGTAGAGTACAGTAGAGCACAGTAGAGGTAGAATACAGTGGAGTATAGTAGAGATAGAGTACAGTGGAGCACAGTAGAGGTAGAGTACAGTGGAGCACAGTAGAGGTAGAGTACAGTGGAGTATAGTTGAGGTAGACTACAGTGGAGTAGAGTAGAGGTCGAGTACAGTGGAGGACAGTAGAGATAGAGTACAGTAGAGCAGAGTAGAGGTAGAGTACAGTGGAGTACAGTAGAGGTAGAGCACAGTAGAGCAGAGTAGAGGTAGAGTACAGTGGAGTACATAAGAGGTAGAGCACAGTGGAGCACTGTAGAGGTAGAATACAGTGGAGTACATTAGAGATAGAGTACAGTGGAGCACAGTAGAGGTAGAGTACAGTGGAGCACAGTAGAGGTAGAGTACATTGGAGCACAGTAGAGGTAGAGTACAGTGGAGTACAGTAGAGGTAGTGTACAGTGGAGTACAGTGGAGCACAGTAGAGGTGGAGTACAGTAGAGTACAGTAGAGGTAGAGTACAGTGGAGCACAGTAGATATAGATTACAGTGGAGTAGAGTAGAGATAGAGTACAGTGGAGTACAGTAGAGGTAGAGTACAGTGGAGCAGAGTAGAGGTAGAGTACAGTGGAGTACAGTAGAGGTAGAGCACAGTACAGCAGAGTAGAGGTAGAGTACAGTGGAGTAGAGTAGAGGTAGAGTACAGTGGAGTACAGTAGAGGTAGAGTATAGTGGAGCACAGTAGAGGTAGAGTACAGTGGAGTACAGTGGAGCACAGTAGAGGTGGAGTACAGTAGAGTACAGTAGAGGTAGAGTACAGTGGAGCACAGTAGAGGTAGAGTACAGTGGAGTACAGTAGAGGTGGAGTACAGTAGAGTACAGTAGAGGTAGAGAACAGTAAAGTACAGTAGAGGTAGACTACAGTGGAGTACAGTAGAGGTAGAGTACAGTAGAGCACAGTAGAGATAGAATACAGTGGAGTACAGTAGAGGTAGAGTACAGTGGAGCACAGTAGAGGTAGAGAACAGTACAATACAGTAGAGGTAGAGTACAGTGGAGCACAGTAGAGGTAGAGAACAGTACAATACAGTAGAGGTAGAGTAGAGTGGAGTACAGTAGAGGTAGAGTACAGTAGAGCACAGTAGAGGTAGAATACAGTGGAGTACAGTAGAGGTAGAGTACAGTGGAGTACAGTAGAGGTAGAGTACAGTGGAGTACAGAAGAGATAGAGTACAGTGGAGCACAGTAGAGGTAGAGTACAGTGGAGCACAGTAGAGGTAGAGTACAGTGGAGCACAGTAGAGGTAGAGTACAGTGGAGTACAGTAGAGGTTGAGTACAGTGGAGTACAGTTGAGGTAGAGTACAGTGGAGCACAGTAGAGGTAGAGTACAGTGGAGTACAGTGGAGCACAGTAGAGGTGGAGTACAGTAGAGTAGAGTATAGGTTGAGTACAGTGGAGTACAGTAGAGATAGAGTAGAGTGGAGTAGAGTAGAGATAGAGTACAGTGGATTAGAGTAGAGGTAGAGTACAGTAGAGCACAGTAGAGGTAGAATACAGTGGAGTACAGTAGAGGTAGAGTACAGTGGAGTACAGTAGAGGTAGAGTACAGTGGAGTACAGAAGAGATAGAGTACAGTGGAGCACAGTAGAGGTAGAGTACAGTGGAGCACAGTAGAGGTAGAGTACAGTGGATCAGAGTAGAGGTAGAGTACAGTGGAGCACAGTAGAGGTAGAGTACAGTGGAGTACAGTGGAGTACAGTAGAGGTGGAGTACAGTAGAGTACAGTAGAGGTAGAGAACAGTGTAGTACAGTAGAGGTAGAGTACAGTGGAGCACAGTAGAGGTAGAGTACAGTGGAGTACAGTGGAGCACAGTAGAAGTGGAGTACAGTAGAGTACAGTAGAGGTAGAGTACAGTGGAGCACAGTAGAGGTAGAGTACAGTGGAGTACAGTGGAGTACAGTAGAGGTGGAGTACAGTAGAGTACAGTAGAGGTAGAATACAGTGTAGTACAGTAGAGGTAGAGTAGAGTGGAGCACAGTAGAGGTAGAGTACAGTGGAGTACAGTGGAGCACAGTAGAGGTGGAGTACAGTAGAGTACAGTAGAGGTAGAGTACAGTGGAGCACAGTAGAGGTAGAGTACAGTGGAGTACAGTAGAGTACAGTAGATGTAGACTACAGTGGAGTACAGTAGAGGTAGAGTACAGTAGAGCACAGTAGAGGTAGAATACAGTGGAGTACAGTAGAGGTGGAGTACAGTAGAGTACAGTAGAGGTAGAGTAGAGTGGAGCACAGTAGAGGTAGAGTAAAGTGGAGTACAGTGGAGTACAGTAGAGGTAGAGTACAGTGGAGCACAGTAGAGGTAGAGAACAGTACAGTACAGTAGAGGTAGAGTAGAGTGGAGTACAGCAGAGGTAGAGTACAGTAGAGCACAGTAGAGGTAGAATACAGTGGAGTACAGTAGAGGTAGAGTACAGTGGAGTACAGTAAAGGTAGAGTACAGTGGAGTACAGAAGAGATAGAGTACAGTGGAGCACAGTAGTGGTAGAGTACAGTGGAGCACAGTAGAGGTAGAGTACAGTGGAGCACAGTAGAGGTAGAGTACAGTGGAGTACAGTAGAGGTTGAGTACAGTGGAGTACAGTGGAGCACAGTAGAGGTGGAGTACAGTAGAGTACAGTATAGGTAGAGTACAGTGGATTACAGTAGAGATAGAGATAGAGTAGAGTAGAGTAGAGATAGAGTACAGTGGATTAGAGTAGAGAAAGAGTACAGTGGAGTATAGTTGAGGTAGAGTACAGTGGAGCAAAGTAGAGGTAGAGTACAGTGGAGTATAGTTGAGGTAGACTACAGTGGAGTACAGTAGAGGTAGAGTACAGTGGAGCACAGTAGAGATAGAGTACAGTAGAGAAGAGTAGATGTAGAGTACAGTGGAGTACAGTAGAGGTAGAGTACAGTGGAGCACTGTAGAGGTAGAAAACAGTACAGTACAGTAGAGGTAGAGTAGAGTGGAGTACAGCAGAGGTAGAGTACAGTAGAGCACAGTAGAGGTAGAATACAGTGGAGCACAGTAGAGGTAGAGTACAGTGGAGCACAGTAGAGGTAGAGTACAGTGGAGCACAGTAGAGGTAGAGTACAGTGGAGTACAGTAGATGTTGAGTACAGTGGAGTACAGTAGAGGTAGAGTACAGTGGAGCACAGTAGAGGTAGAGTACAGTGGAGTACAGTGGAGCACAGTAGAGGTGGAGTACAGTAGAGTACAGTAGAGGTAGAGTACAGTGGAGCACAGTAGAGGTAGAGTAAAGTGGAGTACAGTGGAGTACAGTAGATGTGGAGTACAGTAGAGTACAGTAGAGGTAGAGAACAGTACAGTACAGTAGAGGTAGAGTACAGTGGAGTACAGTAGAGGTAGAGTACAGTAGAGCAGAGTAGAGGTAGAATACAGTGGAGTACAGTAGAGGTAGTGTACAGTGGAGTACAGTAGAGGTAGAGTACAGTGGAGTACAGTAGAGGTAGAGAACAGTACAGTACAGTAGAGGTAGAGTACAGTTGAGTACAGTAGAGGTAGAGTACAGTAGAGCACAGTAGAGATAGAATACAGTGGAGTATAGTAGAGGTAGAGTACTGTAGAGCACAGTAGAGATAGAGTACAGTAGAGCACAGTAGAGGTAGAGTACAGTGGAGCACAGTAGAGGAAGAGTACAGTGTAGTACAGTAGAGATAGAGTACAGTGGAGTACAGTAGAGATAGAGTACAGTCGAACACAGCAGAGATAAGTGCAGTGGAGTATAGTAGAGGTAGAGTACAGTGGAGTACAGTAGAGGTAGAGTACAGTGGAGTACAGTAGAGGTAGAGTAGAGTGGAGCACATTAGAGGTGGAGTAGAGTAGAGTACAGTAGAGGTAGAGTACAGTGGAGTTCAGTAGAAGTAGAGTACAGTGGAGCACAGTAGAGGTAGAGTAGAGTGGAGTACAGTAGAGGTAGAGTACAGTGGAGTACAGTAGAGGTAGAGTACAGTGGAGTAGAGTAGAGATAGAGTACAGTGGAGCACAGCAGAGGTAGAGTACAGTGGATCACAGTAGAGATAGAGTACAGTGGAGTACAGTGGAGCACAGTAGAGGTATAGTACAGTGGAGCACAGTAGAGATAGATTACAGTGGAGTAGAGTAGAGATAGAGTACAGTGGAGTACAGTAGAGGTAGAGTACAGTGGAGCAGAGTAGATGTAGAGTACAGTGGAGTACAGTAGAGGTAGAGCACAGTAGAGCAGAGTAGAGGTAGAGTACAGTGGAGTACAGTAGAGGTAGTGCACAGTGGAGCACTCTAGAGGTAGAGTACAGTGGAGTACAGTGGAGTACAGTAGAGGTGGAGTACAGTAGAGTACAGTAGAGGTAGAGAACAGTACAGTACAGTAGAGGTAGAGTACAGTGGAGTACAGTAGAGGTAGAGTACAGTAGAGCACAGTAGAGGTAGAATACAGTGGTGTATAGTAGAGATAGAGTACAGTGGAGCACAGTAGAGGTAGAGTACAGTGGAGCACAGTAGAGGTAGAGTACAGTGGAGTATAGTTGAGGTAGACTACAGTGGAGTAGAGTAGAGGTCGAGTACAGTGGAGGACAGTAGAGATAGAGTACAGTAGAGCAGAGTAGAGGTAGAGTACAGTGGAGTACAGTAGAGGTAGAGCACAGTAGAGCAGAGTAGAGGTAGAGTACAGTGGAGTACATAAGAGGTAGAGCACAGTGGAGCACTGTAGAGGTAGAATACAGTGGAGTACATTAGAGATAGAGTACAGTGGAGCACAGTAGAGGTAGAGTACAGTGGAGCACAGTAGAGGTAGAGTACATTGGAGCACAGTAGAGGTAGAGTACAGTGGAGTACAGTAGAGGTAGTGTACAGTGGAGCACAGTAGAGGTAGAGTACAGTGGAGCACAATAGAGGTAGAGTACAGTGGGGTACAGTAGAAATAGAGTACAGTGGAGCACAGTAGAGTAGAGTACAGTAGAATACAGTAGAGGTAGAGTAAAGTGGAGCACAGTAGAGATAGAGTACAGTGGAGTACAGTAGAGGAAGAGTACAGTGGAGTACAGTGGAGCACAGTAGAGGTGGAGTACAGTAGAGTACAGTAGAGGTAGAGTACAGTGGAGCACAATAGATATAGATTACAGTGGAGTAGAGTAGAGATAGAGTACAGTGGAGTACAGTAGAGGTAGAGTACAGTGGAGCAGAGTAGAGGTAGAGTACAGTGGAGTACAGTAGAGGTAGAGCACAGTAGAGCAGAGTAGAGATAGAGTACAGTGGAGTAGAGTAGAGGTAGAGTACAGTGGAGTACAGTAGAGGTAGAGTATAGTGGAGCACAGTAGAGGTAGAGTACAGTGGAGTACAGTGGAGCACAGTAGAGGTGGAGTACAGTAGAGTACAGTAGAGGTAGAGTACAGTGGAGCACAGTAGATATAGATTACAGTGGAGTAGAGTAGAGATAGAGTACAGTGGAGTACAGTAGAGGTAGAGTACAGTGGAGTAGAGTAGAGATAGAGTACAGTGGAGCACAGCAGAGGTAGAGTACAGTGGATCACAGTAGAGATAGAGTACAGTGGAGTACAATGGAGCACAGTAGAGGTATAGTACAGTGGAGCACAGTAGAGATAGATTACAGTGGAGTAGAGTAGAGATAGAGTACAGTGGAGTACAGTAGAGGTAGAGTACAGTGGAGCAGAGTAGATGTAGAGTACAGTGGAGTACAGTAGAGGTAGAGCACAGTAGAGCAGAGTAGAGGTAGAGTACAGTGGAGTACAGTAGAGGTAGTGCACAGTGGAGCACTCTAGAGGTAGAGTACAGTGGAGTACAGTGGAGTACAGTAGAGGTTGAGTACAGTAGAGTACAGTAGAGGTAGAGAACAGTACAGTACAGTAGAGGTAGAGTACAGTGGAGTACAGTAGAGGTAGAGTACAGTAGAGCACAGTAGAGGTAGAATACAGTGGAGTATAGTAGAGATAGAGTACAGTGGAGCACAGTAGAGGTAGAGTACAGTGGAGCACAGTAGAGGTAGAGTACAGTGGAGTATAGTTGAGGTTGACTACAGTGGAGTAGAGTAGAGGTCGAGTACAGTGGAGGACAGTAGAGATAGAGTACAGTAGAGCAGAGTAGAGGTAGAGTACAGTGGAGTACAGTAGAGGTAGAGCACAGTAGAGCAGAGTAGAGGTAGAGTACAGTGGAGTACATAAGAGGTAGAGCACAGTGGAGCACTGTAGAGGTAGAATACAGTGGAGTACATTAGAGATAGAGTACAGTGGAGCACAGTAGAGGTAGAGTACAGTGGAGCACAGTAGAGGTAGAGTACATTGGAGCACAGTAGAGGTAGAGTACAGTGGAGTACAGTAGAGGTAGTGTACAGTGGAGCACAGTAGAGGTAGAGTACAGTGGAGCACAATAGAGGTAGAGTACAGTGGGGTACAGTAGAAATAGAGTACAGTGGAGCACAGTAGAGTAGAGTACAGTAGAGCACAGTAGAGGTAGAGTAAAGTGGAGCACAGTAGAGATAGAGTACAGTGGAGTACAGTAGAGGAAGAGTACAGTGGAGTACGGTGGAGCACAGTAGAGGTGGAGTACAGTAGAGTACAGTAGAGGTAGAGTACAGTGGAGCACAGTAGATATAGATTACAGTGGAGTAGAGTAGAGATAGAGTACAGTGGAGTACAGTAGAGGTAGAGTACAGTGGAGCAGAGTAGAGGTAGAGTACAGTGGAGTACAGTAGAGGTAGAGCACAGTAGAGCAGAGTAGAGGTAGAGTACAGTGGAGTAGAGTAGAGGTAGAGTACAGTGGAGTACAGTAGAGGTAGAGTATAGTGGAGCACAGTAGAGGTAGAGTACAGTGGAGTACAGTGGAGCACAGTAGAGGTGGAGTACAGTAGAGTACAGTAGAGGTAGAGTACAGTGGAGCACAGTAGATATAGATTACAGTGGAGTAGAGTAGAGATAGAGTACAGTGGAGTACAGTAGAGGTAGAGTACAGTGGAGTAGAGTAGAGATAGAGTACAGTGGAGCACAGCAGAGGTAGAGTACAGTGGATCACAGTAGAGATAGAGTACAGTGGAGTACAGTGGAGCACAGTAGAGGTATAGTACAGTGGAGCACAGTAGAGATAGATTACAGTGGAGTAGAGTAGAGATAGAGTACAGTGGAGTACAGTAGAGGTAGAGTACAGTGGAGCAGAGTAGATGTAGAGTACAGTGGAGTACAGTAGAGGTAGAGCACAGTAGAGCAGAGTAGAGGTAGAGTACAGTGGAGTACAGTAGAGGTAGTGCACAGTGGAGCACTCTAGAGGTAGAGTACAGTGGAGTACAGTGGAGTACAGTAGAGGTGGAGTACAGTAGAGTACAGTAGAGGTAGAGAACAGTACAGTACAGTAGAGGTAGAGTACAGTGGAGTACAGTAGAGGTAGAGTACAGTAGAGCACAGTAGAGGTAGAATACAGTGGAGTATAGTAGAGATAGAGTACAGTGGAGCACAGTAGAGGTAGAGTACAGTGGAGCACAGTAGAGGTAGAGTACAGTGGAGTATAGTTGAGGTAGACTACAGTGAAGTAGAGTAGAGGTCGAGTACAGTGGAGGACAGTAGAGATAGAGTACAGTAGAGCAGAGTAGAGGTAGAGTACAGTGGAGTACAGTAGAGGTAGAGCACAGTAGAGCAGAGTAGAGGTAGAGTACAGTGGAGTACATAAGAGGTAGAGCACAGTGGAGCACTGTAGAGGTAGAATACAGTGGAGTACATTAGAGATAGAGTACAGTGGAGCACAGTAGAGGTAGAGTACAGTGGAGCACAGTAGAGGTAGAGTACATTGGAGCACAGTAGAGGTAGAGTACAGTGGAGTACAGTAGAGGTAGTGTACAGTGGAGTACAGTGGAGCACAGTAGAGGTGGAGTACAGTAGAGTACAGTAGAGGTAGAGTACAGTGGAGCACAGTAGATATAGATTACAGTGGAGTAGAGTAGAGATAGAGTACAGTGGAGTACAGTAGAGGTAGAGTACAGTGGAGCAGAGTAGAGGTAGAGTACAGTGGAGTACAGTAGAGGTAGAGCACAGTACAGCAGAGTAGAGGTAGAGTACAGTGGAGTAGAGTAGAGGTAGAGTACAGTGGAGTACAGTAGAGGTAGAGTATAGTGGAGCACAGTAGAGGTAGAGTACAGTGGAGTACAGTGGAGCACAGTAGAGGTGGAGTACAGTAGAGTACAGTAGAGGTAGAGTACAGTGGAGCACAGTAGAGGTAGAGTACAGTGGAGTACAGTAGAGGTGGAGTACAGTAGAGTACAGTAGAGGTAGAGAACAGTAAAGTACAGTAGAGGTAGACTACAGTGGAGTACAGTAGAGGTAGAGTACAGTAGAGCACAGTAGAGATAGAATACAGTGGAGTACAGTAGAGGTAGAGTACAGTGGAGCACAGTAGAGGTAGAGAACAGTACAATACAGTAGAGGTAGAGTACAGTGGAGCACAGTAGAGGTAGAGAACAGTACAATACAGTAGAGGTAGAGTAGAGTGGAGTACAGTAGAGGTAGAGTACAGTAGAGCACAGTAGAGGTAGAATACAGTGGAGTACAGTAGAGGTAGAGTACAGTGGAGTACAGTAGAGGTAGAGTACAGTGGAGTACAGAAGAGATAGAGTACAGTGGAGCACAGTAGAGGTAGAGTACAGTGGAGCACAGTAGAGGTAGAGTACAGTGGAGCACAGTAGAGGTAGAGTACAGTGGAGTACAGTAGAGGTTGAGTACAGTGGAGTACAGTTGAGGTAGAGTACAGTGGAGCACAGTAGAGGTAGAGTACAGTGGAGTACAGTGGAGCACAGTAGAGGTGGAGTACAGTAGAGTAGAGTATAGGTTGAGTACAGTGGAGTACAGTAGAGATAGAGTAGAGTGGAGTAGAGTAGAGATAGAGTACAGTGGATTAGAGTAGAGGTAGAGTACAGTAGAGCACAGTAGAGGTAGAATACAGTGGAGTACAGTAGAGGTAGAGTACAGTGGAGTACAGTAGAGGTAGAGTACAGTGGAGTACAGAAGAGATAGAGTACAGTGGAGCACAGTAGAGGTAGAGTACAGTGGAGCACAGTAGAGGTAGAGTACAGTGGATCAGAGTAGAGGTAGAGTACAGTGGAGCACAGTAGAGGTAGAGTACAGTGGAGTACAGTGGAGTACAGTAGAGGTGGAGTACAGTAGAGTACAGTAGAGGTAGAGAACAGTGTAGTACAGTAGAGGTAGAGTACAGTGGAGCACAGTAGAGGTAGAGTACAGTGGAGTACAGTGGAGCACAGTAGAAGTGGAGTACAGTAGAGTACAGTAGAGGTAGAGTACAGTGGAGCACAGTAGAGGTAGAGTACAGTGGAGTACAGTGGAGTACAGTAGAGGTGGAGTACAGTAGAGTACAGTAGAGGTAGAATACAGTGTAGTACAGTAGAGGTAGAGTAGAGTGGAGCACAGTAGAGGTAGAGTACAGTGGAGTACAGTGGAGCACAGTAGAGGTGGAGTACAGTAGAGTACAGTAGAGGTAGAGTACAGTGGAGCACAGTAGAGGTAGAGTACAGTGGAGTACAGTAGAGTACAGTAGATGTAGACTACAGTGGAGTACAGTAGAGGTAGAGTACAGTAGAGCACAGTAGAGGTAGAATACAGTGGAGTACAGTAGAGGTGGAGTACAGTAGAGTACAGTAGAGGTAGAGTAGAGTGGAGCACAGTAGAGGTAGAGTAAAGTGGAGTACAGTGGAGTACAGTAGAGGTAGAGTACAGTGGAGCACAGTAGAGGTAGAGAACAGTACAGTACAGTAGAGGTAGAGTAGAGTGGAGTACAGCAGAGGTAGAGTACAGTAGAGCACAGTAGAGGTAGAATACAGTGGAGTACAGTAGAGGTAGAGTACAGTGGAGTACAGTAAAGGTAGAGTACAGTGGAGTACAGAAGAGATAGAGTACAGTGGAGCACAGTAGTGGTAGAGTACAGTGGAGCACAGTAGAGGTAGAGTACAGTGGAGCACAGTAGAGGTAGAGTACAGTGGAGTACAGTAGAGGTTGAGTACAGTGGAGTACAGTGGAGCACAGTAGAGGTGGAGTACAGTAGAGTACAGTATAGGTAGAGTACAGTGGATTACAGTAGAGATAGAGATAGAGTAGAGTAGAGTAGAGATAGAGTACAGTGGATTAGAGTAGAGAAAGAGTACAGTGGAGTATAGTTGAGGTAGAGTACAGTGGAGCAAAGTAGAGGTAGAGTACAGTGGAGTATAGTTGAGGTAGACTACAGTGGAGTACAGTAGAGGTAGAGTACAGTGGAGCACAGTAGAGATAGAGTACAGTAGAGAAGAGTAGATGTAGAGTACAGTGGAGTACAGTAGAGGTAGAGTACAGTGGAGCACTGTAGAGGTAGAAAACAGTACAGTACAGTAGAGGTAGAGTAGAGTGGAGTACAGCAGAGGTAGAGTACAGTAGAGCACAGTAGAGGTAGAATACAGTGGAGCACAGTAGAGGTAGAGTACAGTGGAGCACAGTAGAGGTAGAGTACAGTGGAGCACAGTAGAGGTAGAGTACAGTGGAGTACAGTAGATGTTGAGTACAGTGGAGTACAGTAGAGGTAGAGTACAGTGGAGCACAGTAGAGGTAGAGTACAGTGGAGTACAGTGGAGCACAGTAGAGGTGGAGTACAGTAGAGTACAGTAGAGGTAGAGTACAGTGGAGCACAGTAGAGGTAGAGTAAAGTGGAGTACAGTGGAGTACAGTAGATGTGGAGTACAGTAGAGTACAGTAGAGGTAGAGAACAGTACAGTACAGTAGAGGTAGAGTACAGTGGAGTACAGTAGAGGTAGAGTACAGTAGAGCAGAGTAGAGGTAGAATACAGTGGAGTACAGTAGAGGTAGTGTACAGTGGAGTACAGTAGAGGTAGAGTACAGTGGAGTACAGTAGAGGTAGAGAACAGTACAGTACAGTAGAGGTAGAGTACAGTTGAGTACAGTAGAGGTAGAGTACAGTAGAGCACAGTAGAGATAGAATACAGTGGAGTATAGTAGAGGTAGAGTACTGTAGAGCACAGTAGAGATAGAGTACAGTAGAGCACAGTAGAGGTAGAGTACAGTGGAGCACAGTAGAGGAAGAGTACAGTGTAGTACAGTAGAGATAGAGTACAGTGGAGTACAGTAGAGATAGAGTACAGTCGAACACAGCAGAGATAAGTGCAGTGGAGTATAGTAGAGGTAGAGTACAGTGGAGTACAGTAGAGGTAGAGTACAGTGGAGTACAGTAGAGGTAGAGTAGAGTGGAGCACATTAGAGGTGGAGTAGAGTAGAGTACAGTAGAGGTAGAGTACAGTGGAGTTCAGTAGAAGTAGAGTACAGTGGAGCACAGTAGAGGTAGAGTAGAGTGGAGTACAGTAGAGGTAGAGTACAGTGGAGTACAGTAGAGGTAGAGTACAGTGGAGTAGAGTAGAGATAGAGTACAGTGGAGCACAGCAGAGGTAGAGTACAGTGGATCACAGTAGAGATAGAGTACAGTGGAGTACAGTGGAGCACAGTAGAGGTATAGTACAGTGGAGCACAGTAGAGATAGATTACAGTGGAGTAGAGTAGAGATAGAGTACAGTGGAGTACAGTAGAGGTAGAGTACAGTGGAGCAGAGTAGATGTAGAGTACAGTGGAGTACAGTAGAGGTAGAGCACAGTAGAGCAGAGTAGAGGTAGAGTACAGTGGAGTACAGTAGAGGTAGTGCACAGTGGAGCACTCTAGAGGTAGAGTACAGTGGAGTACAGTGGAGTACAGTAGAGGTGGAGTACAGTAGAGTACAGTAGAGGTAGAGAACAGTACAGTACAGTAGAGGTAGAGTACAGTGGAGTACAGTAGAGGTAGAGTACAGTAGAGCACAGTAGAGGTAGAATACAGTGGTGTATAGTAGAGATAGAGTACAGTGGAGCACAGTAGAGGTAGAGTACAGTGGAGCACAGTAGAGGTAGAGTACAGTGGAGTATAGTTGAGGTAGACTACAGTGGAGTAGAGTAGAGGTCGAGTACAGTGGAGGACAGTAGAGATAGAGTACAGTAGAGCAGAGTAGAGGTAGAGTACAGTGGAGTACAGTAGAGGTAGAGCACAGTAGAGCAGAGTAGAGGTAGAGTACAGTGGAGTACATAAGAGGTAGAGCACAGTGGAGCACTGTAGAGGTAGAATACAGTGGAGTACATTAGAGATAGAGTACAGTGGAGCACAGTAGAGGTAGAGTACAGTGGAGCACAGTAGAGGTAGAGTACATTGGAGCACAGTAGAGGTAGAGTACAGTGGAGTACAGTAGAGGTAGTGTACAGTGGAGCACAGTAGAGGTAGAGTAAAGTGGAGCACAATAGAGGTAGAGTACAGTGGGGTACAGTAGAAATAGAGTACAGTGGAGCACAGTAGAGTAGAGTACAGTAGAATACAGTAGAGGTAGAGTAAAGTGGAGCACAGTAGAGATAGAGTACAGTGGAGTACAGTAGAGGAAGAGTACAGTGGAGTACAGTGGAGCACAGTAGAGGTGGAGTACAGTAGAGTACAGTAGAGGTAGAGTACAGTGGAGCACAATAGATATAGATTACAGTGGAGTAGAGTAGAGATAGAGTACAGTGGAGTACAGTAGAGGTAGAGTACAGTGGAGCAGAGTAGAGGTAGAGTACAGTGGAGTACAGTAGAGGTAGAGCACAGTAGAGCAGAGTAGAGATAGAGTACAGTGGAGTAGAGTAGAGGTAGAGTACAGTGGAGTACAGTAGAGGTAGAGTATAGTGGAGCACAGTAGAGGTAGAGTACAGTGGAGTACAGTGGAGCACAGTAGAGGTGGAGTACAGTAGAGTACAGTAGAGGTAGAGTACAGTGGAGCACAGTAGATATAGATTACAGTGGAGTAGAGTAGAGATAGAGTACAGTGGAGTACAGTAGAGGTAGAGTACAGTGGAGTAGAGTAGAGATAGAGTACAGTGGAGCACAGCAGAGGTAGAGTACAGTGGATCACAGTAGAGATAGAGTACAGTGGAGTACAATGGAGCACAGTAGAGGTATAGTACAGTGGAGCACAGTAGAGATAGATTACAGTGGAGTAGAGTAGAGATAGAGTACAGTGGAGTACAGTAGAGGTAGAGTACAGTGGAGCAGAGTAGATGTAGAGTACAGTGGAGTACAGTAGAGGTAGAGCACAGTAGAGCAGAGTAGAGGTAGAGTACAGTGGAGTACAGTAGAGGTAGTGCACAGTGGAGCACTCTAGAGGTAGAGTACAGTGGAGTACAGTGGAGTACAGTAGAGGTTGAGTACAGTAGAGTACAGTAGAGGTAGAGAACAGTACAGTACAGTAGAGGTAGAGTACAGTGGAGTACAGTAGAGGTAGAGTACAGTAGAGCACAGTAGAGGTAGAATACAGTGGAGTATAGTAGAGATAGAGTACAGTGGAGCACAGTAGAGGTAGAGTACAGTGGAGCACAGTAGAGGTAGAGTACAGTGGAGTATAGTTGAGGTTGACTACAGTGGAGTAGAGTAGAGGTCGAGTACAGTGGAGGACAGTAGAGATAGAGTACAGTAGAGCAGAGTAGAGGTAGAGTACAGTGGAGTACAGTAGAGGTAGAGCACAGTAGAGCAGAGTAGAGGTAGAGTACAGTGGAGTACATAAGAGGTAGAGCACAGTGGAGCACTGTAGAGGTAGAATACAGTGGAGTACATTAGAGATAGAGTACAGTGGAGCACAGTAGAGGTAGAGTACAGTGGAGCACAGTAGAGGTAGAGTACATTGGAGCACAGTAGAGGTAGAGTACAGTGGAGTACAGTAGAGGTAGTGTACAGTGGAGCACAGTAGAGGTAGAGTACAGTGGAGCACAATAGAGGTAGAGTACAGTGGGGTACAGTAGAAATAGAGTACAGTGGAGCACAGTAGAGTAGAGTACAGTAGAGCACAGTAGAGGTAGAGTAAAGTGGAGCACAGTAGAGATAGAGTACAGTGGAGTACAGTAGAGGAAGAGTACAGTGGAGTACAGTGGAGCACAGTAGAGGTGGAGTACAGTAGAGTACAGTAGAGGTAGAGTACAGTGGAGCACAGTAGATATAGATTACAGTGGAGTAGAGTAGAGATAGAGTACAGTGGAGTACAGTAGAGGTAGAGTACAGTGGAGCAGAGTAGAGGTAGAGTACAGTGGAGTACAGTAGAGGTAGAGCACAGTACAGCAGAGTAGAGGTAGAGTACAGTGGAGTAGAGTAGAGGTAGAGTACAGTGGAGTACAGTAGAGGTAGAGTATAGTGGAGCACAGTAGAGGTAGAGTACAGTGGAGTACAGTGGAGCACAGTAGAGGTGGAGTACAGTAGAGTACAGTAGAGGTAGAGTACAGTGGAGCACAGTAGAGGTAGAGTACAGTGGAGTACAGTGGAGTACAGTAGAGGTGGAGTACAGTAGAGTACAGTAGAGGTAGAGAACAGTAAAGTACAGTAGAGGTAGACTACAGTGGAGTACAGTAGAGGTAGAGTACAGTAGAGCACAGTAGAGATAGAATACAGTGGAGCACAGTAGAGGTAGAGAACAGTACAATACAGTAGAGGTAGAGTAGAGTGGAGTACAGTAGAGGTAGAGTACAGTAGATCACAGTAGAGGTAGAATACAGTGGAGTACAGTAGAGGTAGAGTACAGTGGAGTACAGTAGAGGTAGAGTACAGTGGAGTACAGAAGAGATAGAGTACAGTGGAGCACAGTAGAGGTAGAGTACAGTGGAGCACAGTAGAGGTAGAGTACAGTGGAGCACAGTAGAGGTAGAGTACAGTGGAGTACAGTAGAGGTTGAGTACAGTGGAGTACAGTTGAGGTAGAGTACAGTGGAGCACAGTAGAGGTAGAGTACAGTGGAGTACAGTGGAGCACAGTAGAGGTGGAGTACAGTAGAGTAGAGTATAGGTTGAGTACAGTGGAGTACAGTAGAGATAGAGTAGAGTGGAGTAGAGTAGAGATAGAGTACAGTGGATTAGAGTAGAGGTAGAGTACAGTAGAGCACAGTAGAGGTAGAATACAGTGGAGTACAGTAGAGGTAGAGTACAGTGGAGTACAGTAGAGGTAGAGTACAGTGGAGTACAGAAGAGATAGAGTACAGTGGAGCACAGTAGAGGTAGAGTACAGTGGAGCACAGTAGAGGTAGAGCACAGTGGATGAGAGTAGAGGTAGAGTACAGTGGACCACAGTAGAGGTAGAGTACAGTGGAGTACAGTGGAGTACAGTAGAGGTGGAGTACAGTAGAGTACAGTAGAGGTAGAGAACAGTGTAGTACAGTAGAGGTAGAGTACAGTGGAGCACAGTAGAGGTAGAGTACAGTGGAGTACAGTGGAGCACAGTAGAAGTGGAGTACAGTAGAGTACAGTAGAGGTAGAGTACAGTGGAGCACAGTAGAGGTAGAGTACAGTGGAGTACAGTGGAGTACAGTAGAGGTGGAGTACAGTAGAGTACAGTAGAGGTAGAATACAGTGTAGTACAGTAGAGGTAGAGTAGAGTGGAGCACAGTAGAGGTAGAGTACAGTGGAGTACAGTGGAGCACAGTAGAGGTGGAGTACAGTAGAGTACAGTAGAGGTAGAGTACAGTGGAGCACAGTAGAGGTAGAGTACAGTGGAGTACAGTAGAGTACAGTAGATGTAGACTACAGTGGAGTACAGTAGAGGTAGAGTACAGTAGAGCACAGTAGAGGTAGAATACAGTGGTGTACAGTAGAGGTGGAGTACAGTAGAGTACAGTAGAGGTAGAGTAGAGTGGAGCACAGTAGAGGTAGAGTAAAGTGGAGTACAGTGGAGTACAGTAGAGGTAGAGTACAGTGGAGCACAGTAGAGGTAGAGAACAGTACAGTACAGTAGAGGTAGAGTAGAGTGGAGTACAGCAGAGGTAGAGTACAGTAGAGCACAGTAGAGGTAGAATACAGTGGAGTACAGTAGAGGTAGAGTACAGTGGAGCACAGTAGAGGTAGAGTACAGTGGAGTACAGAAGAGATAGAGTACAGTGGAGCACAGTAGTGGTAGAGTACAGTGGAGCACAGTAGAGGTAGAGTACAGTGGAGCACAGTAGAGGTAGAGTACAGTGGAGTACAGTAGAGGTTGAGTACAGTGGAGTACAGTGGAGCACAGTAGAGGTGGAGTACAGTAGAGTAGAGTATAGGTAGAGTACAGTGGATTACAGTAGAGATAGAGATAGAGTAGAGTAGAGTAGAGATAGAGTACAGTGGATTAGAGTAGAGAAAGAGTACAGTGGAGTATAGTTGAGGTAGAGTACAGTGGAGCAAAGTAGAGGTAGAGTACAGTGGAGTATAGTTGAGGTAGACTACAGTGGAGTACAGTAGAGGTAGAGTACAGTGGAGCACAGTAGAGATAGAGTACAGTAGAGAAGAGTAGATGTAGAGTACAGTGGAGTACAGTAGAGGTAGAGTACAGTGGAGCACTGTAGAGGTGGAGTACAGTGGAGTACAGTAGAGGTAGAGTACAGTGGAGCACAGTAGAGATAGAGTACAGTAGAGCACAGTAGAGGTAGAGTACAGTGGAGCACAGTAGAGGTAGAGTACAGTGAAGTATAGTAGAGGTAGAATACAGTGGAGTACAGTAGAGGTAGAGTACAGTGGAGTACAGTAGATGTTGAGTACAGTGGAGTACAGTAGAGGTAGAGTACAGTGGAGCACAGTAGAGGTAGTGTACAGTGGAGTACAGTGGAGCACAGTAGAGGTGGAGTACAGTAGAGTACAGTAGAGGTAGAGTACAGTGGAGCACAGTAGATATAGATTACAGTGGAGTAGAGTAGAGATAGAGTACAGTGGAGTACAGTAGAGGTAGAGTACAGTGGAGCAGAGTAGAGGTAGAGTACAGTGGAGTACAGTAGAGGTAGAGCACAGTACAGCAGAGTAGAGGTAGAGTACAGTGGAGTAGAGTAGAGGTAGAGTACAGTGGAGTACAGTAGAGGTAGAGTATAGTGGAGCACAGTAGAGGTAGAGTACAGTGGAGTACAGTGGAGCACAGTAGAGGTGGAGTACAGTAGAGTACAGTAGAGGTAGAGTACAGTGGAGCACAGTAGAGGTAGAGTACAGTGGAGTACAGTGGAGTACAGTAGAGGTGGAGTACAGTAGAGTACAGTAGAGGTAGAGAACAGTAAAGTACAGTAGAGGTAGACTACAGTGGAGTACAGTAGAGGTAGAGTACAGTAGAGCACAGTAGAGATAGAATACAGTGGAGTACAGTAGAGGTAGAGTACAGTGGAGCACAGTAGAGGTAGAGAACAGTACAATACAGTAGAGGTAGAGTACAGTGGAGCACAGTAGAGGTAGAGAACAGTACAATACAGTAGAGGTAGAGTAGAGTGGAGTACAGTAGAGGTAGAGTACAGTAGAGCACAGTAGAGGTAGAATACAGTGGAGTACAGTAGAGGTAGAGTACAGTGGAGTACAGTAGAGGTAGAGTACAGTGGAGTACAGAAGAGATAGAGTACAGTGGAGCACAGTAGAGGTAGAGTACAGTGGAGCACAGTAGAGGTAGAGTACAGTGGAGCACAGTAGAGGTAGAGTACAGTGGAGTACAGTAGAGGTTGAGTACAGTGGAGTACAGTTGAGGTAGAGTACAGTGGAGCACAGTAGAGGTAGAGTACAGTGGAGTACAGTGGAGCACAGTAGAGGTGGAGTACAGTAGAGTAGAGTATAGGTTGAGTACAGTGGAGTACAGTAGAGATAGAGTAGAGTGGAGTAGAGTAGAGATAGAGTACAGTGGATTAGAGTAGAGGTAGAGTACAGTAGAGCACAGTAGAGGTAGAATACAGTGGAGTACAGTAGAGGTAGAGTACAGTGGAGTACAGTAGAGGTAGAGTACAGTGGAGTACAGAAGAGATAGAGTACAGTGGAGCACAGTAGAGGTAGAGTACAGTGGAGCACAGTAGAGGTAGAGTACAGTGGATCAGAGTAGAGGTAGAGTACAGTGGAGCACAGTAGAGGTAGAGTACAGTGGAGTACAGTGGAGTACAGTAGAGGTGGAGTACAGTAGAGTACAGTAGAGGTAGAGAACAGTGTAGTACAGTAGAGGTAGAGTACAGTGGAGCACAGTAGAGGTAGAGTACAGTGGAGTACAGTGGAGCACAGTAGAAGTGGAGTACAGTAGAGTACAGTAGAGGTAGAGTACAGTGGAGCACAGTAGAGGTAGAGTACAGTGGAGTACAGTGGAGTACAGTAGAGGTGGAGTACAGTAGAGTACAGTAGAGGTAGAATACAGTGTAGTACAGTAGAGGTAGAGTAGAGTGGAGCACAGTAGAGGTAGAGTACAGTGGAGTACAGTGGAGCACAGTAGAGGTGGAGTACAGTAGAGTACAGTAGAGGTAGAGTACAGTGGAGCACAGTAGAGGTAGAGTACAGTGGAGTACAGTAGAGTACAGTAGATGTAGACTACAGTGGAGTACAGTAGAGGTAGAGTACAGTAGAGCACAGTAGAGGTAGAATACAGTGGAGTACAGTAGAGGTGGAGTACAGTAGAGTACAGTAGAGGTAGAGTAGAGTGGAGCACAGTAGAGGTAGAGTAAAGTGGAGTACAGTGGAGTACAGTAGAGGTAGAGTACAGTGGAGCACAGTAGAGGTAGAGAACAGTACAGTACAGTAGAGGTAGAGTAGAGTGGAGTACAGCAGAGGTAGAGTACAGTAGAGCACAGTAGAGGTAGAATACAGTGGAGTACAGTAGAGGTAGAGTACAGTGGAGTACAGTAGAGGTAGAGTACAGTGGAGTACAGAAGAGATAGAGTACAGTGGAGCACAGTAGTGGTAGAGTACAGTGGAGCACAGTAGAGGTAGAGTACAGTGGAGCACAGTAGAGGTAGAGTACAGTGGAGTACAGTAGAGGTTGAGTACAGTGGAGTACAGTGGAGCACAGTAGAGGTGGAGTACAGTAGAGTACAGTATAGGTAGAGTACAGTGGATTACAGTAGAGATAGAGATAGAGTAGAGTAGAGTAGAGATAGAGTACAGTGGATTAGAGTAGAGAAAGAGTACAGTGGAGTATAGTTGAGGTAGAGTACAGTGGAGCAAAGTAGAGGTAGAGTACAGTGGAGTATAGTTGAGGTAGACTACAGTGGAGTACAGTAGAGGTAGAGTACAGTGGAGCACAGTAGAGATAGAGTACAGTAGAGAAGAGTAGATGTAGAGTACAGTGGAGTACAGTAGAGGTAGAGTACAGTGGAGCACTGTAGAGGTAGAAAACAGTACAGTACAGTAGAGGTAGAGTAGAGTGGAGTACAGCAGAGGTAGAGTACAGTAGAGCACAGTAGAGGTAGAATACAGTGGAGCACAGTAGAGGTAGAGTACAGTGGAGCACAGTAGAGGTAGAGTACAGTGGAGCACAGTAGAGGTAGAGTACAGTGGAGTACAGTAGATGTTGAGTACAGTGGAGTACAGTAGAGGTAGAGTACAGTGGAGCACAGTAGAGGTAGAGTACAGTGGAGTACAGTGGAGCACAGTAGAGGTGGAGTACAGTAGAGTACAGTAGAGGTAGAGTACAGTGGAGCACAGTAGAGGTAGAGTAAAGTGGAGTACAGTGGAGTACAGTAGATGTGGAGTACAGTAGAGTACAGTAGAGGTAGAGAACAGTACAGTACAGTAGAGGTAGAGTACAGTGGAGTACAGTAGAGGTAGAGTACAGTAGAGCAGAGTAGAGGTAGAATACAGTGGAGTACAGTAGAGGTAGTGTACAGTGGAGTACAGTAGAGGTAGAGTACAGTGGAGTACAGTAGAGGTAGAGAACAGTACAGTACAGTAGAGGTAGAGTACAGTTGAGTACAGTAGAGGTAGAGTACAGTAGAGCACAGTAGAGATAGAATACAGTGGAGTATAGTAGAGGTAGAGTACTGTAGAGCACAGTAGAGATAGAGTACAGTAGAGCACAGTAGAGGTAGAGTACAGTGGAGCACAGTAGAGGAAGAGTACAGTGTAGTACAGTAGAGATAGAGTACAGTGGAGTACAGTAGAGATAGAGTACAGTCGAACACAGCAGAGATAAGTGCAGTGGAGTATAGTAGAGGTAGAGTACAGTGGAGTACAGTAGAGGTAGAGTACAGTGGAGTACAGTAGAGGTAGAGTAGAGTGGAGCACATTAGAGGTGGAGTAGAGTAGAGTACAGTAGAGGTAGAGTACAGTGGAGTTCAGTAGAAGTAGAGTACAGTGGAGCACAGTAGAGGTAGAGTAGAGTGGAGTACAGTAGAGGTAGAGTACAGTGGAGTACAGTAGAGGTAGAGTACAGTGGAGTAGAGTAGAGATAGAGTACAGTGGAGCACAGCAGAGGTAGAGTACAGTGGATCACAGTAGAGATAGAGTACAGTGGAGTACAGTGGAGCACAGTAGAGGTATAGTACAGTGGAGCACAGTAGAGATAGATTACAGTGGAGTAGAGTAGAGATAGAGTACAGTGGAGTACAGTAGAGGTAGAGTACAGTGGAGCAGAGTAGATGTAGAGTACAGTGGAGTACAGTAGAGGTAGAGCACAGTAGAGCAGAGTAGAGGTAGAGTACAGTGGAGTACAGTAGAGGTAGTGCACAGTGGAGCACTCTAGAGGTAGAGTACAGTGGAGTACAGTGGAGTACAGTAGAGGTGGAGTACAGTAGAGTACAGTAGAGGTAGAGAACAGTACAGTACAGTAGAGGTAGAGTACAGTGGAGTACAGTAGAGGTAGAGTACAGTAGAGCACAGTAGAGGTAGAATACAGTGGTGTATAGTAGAGATAGAGTACAGTGGAGCACAGTAGAGGTAGAGTACAGTGGAGCACAGTAGAGGTAGAGTACAGTGGAGTATAGTTGAGGTAGACTACAGTGGAGTAGAGTAGAGGTCGAGTACAGTGGAGGACAGTAGAGATAGAGTACAGTAGAGCAGAGTAGAGGTAGAGTACAGTGGAGTACAGTAGAGGTAGAGCACAGTAGAGCAGAGTAGAGGTAGAGTACAGTGGAGTACATAAGAGGTAGAGCACAGTGGAGCACTGTAGAGGTAGAATACAGTGGAGTACATTAGAGATAGAGTACAGTGGAGCACAGTAGAGGTAGAGTACAGTGGAGCACAGTAGAGGTAGAGTACATTGGAGCACAGTAGAGGTAGAGTACAGTGGAGTACAGTAGAGGTAGTGTACAGTGGAGCACAGTAGAGGTAGAGTACAGTGGAGCACAATAGAGGTAGAGTACAGTGGGGTACAGTAGAAATAGAGTACAGTGGAGCACAGTAGAGTAGAGTACAGTAGAATACAGTAGAGGTAGAGTAAAGTGGAGCACAGTAGAGATAGAGTACAGTGGAGTACAGTAGAGGAAGAGTACAGTGGAGTACAGTGGAGCACAGTAGAGGTGGAGTACAGTAGAGTACAGTAGAGGTAGAGTACAGTGGAGCACAGTAGATATAGATTACAGTGGAGTAGAGTAGAGATAGAGTACAGTGGAGTACAGTAGAGGTAGAGTACAGTGGAGCAGAGTAGAGGTAGAGTACAGTGGAGTACAGTAGAGGTAGAGCACAGTAGAGCAGAGTAGAGGTAGAGTACAGTGGAGTAGAGTAGAGGTAGAGTACAGTGGAGTACAGTAGAGGTAGAGTATAGTGGAGCACAGTAGAGGTAGAGTACAGTGGAGTACAGTGGAGCACAGTAGAGGTGGAGTACAGTAGAGTACAGTAGAGGTAGAGTACAGTGGAGCACAGTAGATATAGATTACAGTGGAGTAGAGTAGAGATAGAGTACAGTGGAGTACAGTAGAGGTAGAGTACAGTGGAGTAGAGTAGAGATAGAGTACAGTGGAGCACAGCAGAGGTAGAGTACAGTGGATCACAGTAGAGATAGAGTACAGTGGAGTACAGTGGAGCACAGTAGAGGTATAGTACAGTGGAGCACAGTAGAGATAGATTACAGTGGAGTAGAGTAGAGATAGAGTACAGTGGAGTACAGTAGAGGTAGAGTACAGTGGAGCAGAGTAGATGTAGAGTACAGTGGAGTACAGTAGAGGTAGAGCACAGTAGAGCAGAGTAGAGGTAGAGTACAGTGGAGTACAGTAGAGGTAGTGCACAGTGGAGCACTCTAGAGGTAGAGTACAGTGGAGTACAGTGGAGTACAGTAGAGGTGGAGTACAGTAGAGTACAGTAGAGGTAGAGAACAGTACAGTACAGTAGAGGTAGAGTACAGTGGAGTACAGTAGAGGTAGAGTACAGTAGAGCACAGTAGAGGTAGAATACAGTGGAGTATAGTAGAGATAGAGTACAGTGGAGCACAGTAGAGGTAGAGTACAGTGGAGCACAGTAGAGGTAGAGTACAGTGGAGTATAGTTGAGGTTGACTACAGTGGAGTAGAGTAGAGGTCGAGTACAGTGGAGGACAGTAGAGATAGAGTACAGTAGAGCAGAGTAGAGGTAGAGTACAGTGGAGTACAGTAGAGGTAGAGCACAGTAGAGCAGAGTAGAGGTAGAGTACAGTGGAGTACATAAGAGGTAGAGCACAGTGGAGCACTGTAGAGGTAGAATACAGTGGAGTACATTAGAGATAGAGTACAGTGGAGCACAGTAGAGGTAGAGTACAGTGGAGCACAGTAGAGGTAGAGTACATTGGAGCACAGTAGAGGTAGAGTACAGTGGAGTACAGTAGAGGTAGTGTACAGTGGAGCACAGTAGAGGTAGAGTACAGTGGAGCACAATAGAGGTAGAGTACAGTGGGGTACAGTAGAAATAGAGTACAGTGGAGCACAGTAGAGTAGAGTACAGTAGAGCACAGTAGAGGTAGAGTAAAGTGGAGCACAGTAGAGATAGAGTACAGTGGAGTACAGTAGAGGAAGAGTACAGTGGAGTACAGTGGAGCACAGTAGAGGTGGAGTACAGTAGAGTACAGTAGAGGTAGAGTACAGTGGAGCACAGTAGATATAGATTACAGTGGAGTAGAGTAGAGATAGAGTACAGTGGAGTACAGTAGAGGTAGAGTACAGTGGAGCAGAGTAGAGGTAGAGTACAGTGGAGTACAGTAGAGGTAGAGCACAGTACAGCAGAGTAGAGGTAGAGTACAGTGGAGTAGAGTAGAGGTAGAGTACAGTGGAGTACAGTAGAGGTAGAGTATAGTGGAGCACAGTAGAGGTAGAGTACAGTGGAGTACAGTGGAGCACAGTAGAGGTGGAGTACAGTAGAGTACAGTAGAGGTAGAGTACAGTGGAGCACAGTAGAGGTAGAGTACAGTGGAGTACAGTGGAGTACAGTAGAGGTGGAGTACAGTAGAGTACAGTAGAGGTAGAGAACAGTAAAGTACAGTAGAGGTAGACTACAGTGGAGTACAGTAGAGGTAGAGTACAGTAGAGCACAGTAGAGATAGAATACAGTGGAGCACAGTAGAGGTAGAGAACAGTACAATACAGTAGAGGTAGAGTAGAGTGGAGTACAGTAGAGGTAGAGTACAGTAGATCACAGTAGAGGTAGAATACAGTGGAGTACAGTAGAGGTAGAGTACAGTGGAGTACAGTAGAGGTAGAGTACAGTGGAGTACAGAAGAGATAGAGTACAGTGGAGCACAGTAGAGGTAGAGTACAGTGGAGCACAGTAGAGGTAGAGTACAGTGGAGCACAGTAGAGGTAGAGTACAGTGGAGTACAGTAGAGGTTGAGTACAGTGGAGTACAGTTGAGGTAGAGTACAGTGGAGCACAGTAGAGGTAGAGTACAGTGGAGTACAGTGGAGCACAGTAGAGGTGGAGTACAGTAGAGTAGAGTATAGGTTGAGTACAGTGGAGTACAGTAGAGATAGAGTAGAGTGGAGTAGAGTAGAGATAGAGTACAGTGGATTAGAGTAGAGGTAGAGTACAGTAGAGCACAGTAGAGGTAGAATACAGTGGAGTACAGTAGAGGTAGAGTACAGTGGAGTACAGTAGAGGTAGAGAACAGTGGAGTACAGAAGAGATAGAGTACAGTGGAGCACAGTAGAGGTAGAGTACAGTGGAGCACAGTAGAGGTAGAGCACAGTGGATCAGAGTAGAGGTAGAGTACAGTGGACCACAGTAGAGGTAGAGTACAGTGGAGTACAGTGGAGTACAGTAGAGGTGGAGTACAGTAGAGTACAGTAGAGGTAGAGAACAGTGTAGTACAGTAGAGGTAGAGTACAGTGGAGCACAGTAGAGGTAGAGTACAGTGGAGTACAGTGGAGCACAGTAGAAGTGGAGTACAGTAGAGTACAGTAGAGGTAGAGTACAGTGGAGCACAGTAGAGGTAGAGTACAGTGGAGTACAGTGGAGTACAGTAGAGGTGGAGTACAGTAGAGTACAGTAGAGGTAGAATACAGTGTAGTACAGTAGAGGTAGAGTAGAGTGGAGCACAGTAGAGGTAGAGTACAGTGGAGTACAGTGGAGCACAGTAGAGGTGGAGTACAGTAGAGTACAGTAGAGGTAGAGTACAGTGGAGCACAGTAGAGGTAGAGTACAGTGGAGTACAGTAGAGTACAGTAGATGTAGACTACAGTGGAGTACAGTAGAGGTAGAGTACAGTAGAGCACAGTAGAGGTAGAATACAGTGGAGTACAGTAGAGGTGGAGTACAGTAGAGTACAGTAGAGGTAGAGTAGAGTGGAGCACAGTAGAGGTAGAGTAAAGTGGAGTACAGTGGAGTACAGTAGAGGTAGAGTACAGTGGAGCACAGTAGAGGTAGAGAACAGTACAGTACAGTAGAGGTAGAGTAGAGTGGAGTACAGCAGAGGTAGAGTACAGTAGAGCACAGTAGAGGTAGAATACAGTGGAGTACAGTAGAGGTAGAGTACAGTGGAGCACAGTAGAGGTAGAGTACAGTGGAGTACAGAAGAGATAGAGTACAGTGGAGCACAGTAGTGGTAGAGTACAGTGGAGCACAGTAGAGGTAGAGTACAGTGGAGCACAGTAGAGGTAGAGTACAGTGGAGTACAGTAGAGGTTGAGTACAGTGGAGTACAGTGGAGCACAGTAGAGGTGGAGTACAGTAGAGTAGAGTATAGGTAGAGTACAGTGGATTACAGTAGAGATAGAGATAGAGTAGAGTAGAGTAGAGATAGAGTACAGTGGATTAGAGTAGAGAAAGAGTACAGTGGAGTATAGTTGAGGTAGAGTACAGTGGAGCAAAGTAGAGGTAGAGTACAGTGGAGTATAGTTGAGGTAGACTACAGTGGAGTACAGTAGAGGTAGAGTACAGTGGAGCACAGTAGAGATAGAGTACAGTAGAGAAGAGTAGATGTAGAGTACAGTGGAGTACAGTAGAGGTAGAGTACAGTGGAGCACTGTAGAGGTGGAGTACAGTGGAGTACAGTAGAGGTAGAGTACAGTGGAGCACAGTAGAGATAGAGTACAGTAGAGCACAGTAGAGGTAGAGTACAGTGGAGCACAGTAGAGGTAGAGTACAGTGAAGTATAGTAGAGGTAGAATACAGTGGAGTACAGTAGAGGTAGAGTACAGTGGAGTACAGTAGAGGTAGAGTACAGTGGAGTACAGTAGAGGTAGAGTACAGTGGAGCACAGTAGAGGTAGAGTACAGTGGAGTACAGTAGAGGTAGAGTACAGTGGAGCACAGTAGAGCTAGAGTACAGTGGAGTACAGTGGAGCACAGTAGAGGTGGTGTATAGTAGAGTAGAGTATAGGTAGAGTACAGTGGAGTACAGTAGAGATAGAGTAGAGTGGAGTAGAGTAGAGATAGAGTACAGTGGATTAGAGTAGAGATAGAGTACAGTGGAGTATAGTTGAGGTAGAGTACAGTGGAGCACAGTAGAGGTAGAGTACAGTGGAGCACAGTAGAGGTAGAGTACAGTGGAGCACTGTAGAGGTGGAGTACAGTGGAGTACAGTAGAGGTAGAGTACAGTGGAGCACAGTAGAGATAGAGTACAGTAGAGCACATTAGAGGTAGAGTACAGTGGAGAATAGTAGAGGTAGAGTACAGTGGTGTATAGTTGAGGTAGACTACAGTGGAGTACAGTAGAGGTAGAGTATAGTGGAGTACAGAAGAGGTAGAGTACAGTGGAGCACAGTAGAGGTAGAGTACATTGGAGCACAGTAGAGGTAGAGTACAGTGGAGTACAGTAGAGGTAGTGTACAGTGGAGCACAGTAGAGGTAGAGTACAGTGGAGCACAATAGAGGTAGAGTACAGTGGGGTACAGTAGAAATAGAGTACAGTGGAGCACAGTAGAGTAGAGTACAGTAGAGCACAGTAGAGGTAGAGTAAAGTGGAGCACAGTAGAGATAGAGTACAGTGGAGTACAGTAGAGGAAGAGTACAGTGGAGTACAGTGGAGCACAGTAGAGGTGGAGTACAGTAGAGTACAGTAGAGGTAGAGTACAGTGGAGCACAGTAGATATAGATTACAGTGGAGTAGAGTAGAGATAGAGTACAGTGGAGTACAGTAGAGGTAGAGTACAGTGGAGCAGAGTAGAGGTAGAGTACAGTGGAGTACAGTAGAGGTAGAGCACAGTAGAGCAGAGTAGAGGTAGAGTACAGTGGAGTAGAGTAGAGGTAGAGTACAGTGGAGTACAGTAGAGGTAGAGTATAGTGGAGCACAGTAGAGGTAGAGTACAGTGGAGTACAGTGGAGCACAGTAGAGGTGGAGTACAGTAGAGTACAGTAGAGGTAGAGTACAGTGGAGCACAGTAGATATAGATTACAGTGGAGTAGAGTAGAGATAGAGTACAGTGGAGTACAGTAGAGGTAGAGTACAGTGGAGTAGAGTAGAGATAGAGTACAGTGGAGAACAGCAGAGGTAGAGTACAGTGGATCACAGTAGAGATAGAGTACAGTGGAGTACAGTGGAGCAGAGTAGAGGTATAGTACAGTGGAGCACAGTAGAGATAGATTACAGTGGAGTAGAGTAGAGATAGAGTACAGTGGAGTACAGTAGAGGTAGAGTACAGTGGAGCAGAGTAGATGTAGAGTACAGTGGAGTACAGTAGAGGTAGAGCACAGTAGAGCAGAGTAGAGGTAGAGTACAGTGGAGTACAGTAGAGGTAGTGCACAGTGGAGCACTCTAGAGGTAGAGTACAGTGGAGTACAGTGGAGTACAGTAGAGGTGGAGTACAGTAGAGTACAGTAGAGGTAGAGAACAGTACAGTACAGTAGAGGTAGAGTACAGTGGAGTACAGTAGAGGTAGAGTACAGTAGAGCACAGTAGAGGTAGAATACAGTGGAGTATAGTAGAGATAGAGTACAGTGGAGCACAGTAGAGGTAGAGTACAGTGGAGCACAGTGGAGGTAGAGTACAGTGGAGTATAGTTGAGGTAGACTACAGTGGAGTAGAGTAGAGGTCGAGTACAGTGGAGGACAGTAGAGATAGAGTACAGTAGAGCAGAGTAGAGGTAGAGTACAGTGGAGTACAGTAGAGGTAGAGCACAGTAGAGCAGAGTAGAGGTAGAGTACAGTGGAGTACATAAGAGGTAGAGCACAGTGGAGCACTGTAGAGGTAGAATACAGTGGAGTACATTAGAGATAGAGTACAGTGGAGCACAGTAGAGGTAGAGTACAGTGGAGCACAGTAGAGGTAGAGTACATTGGAGCACAGTAGAGGTAGAGTACAGTGGAGTACAGTAGAGGTAGTGTACAGTGGAGCACAGTAGAGGTAGAGTACAGTGGAGCACAATAGAGGTAGAGTACAGTGGGGTACAGTAGAAATAGAGTACAGTGGAGCACAGTAGAGTAGAGTACAGTAGAGCACAGTAGAGGTAGAGTAAAGTGGAGCACAGTAGAGATAGAGTACAGTGGAGTACAGTAGAGGAAGAGTACAGTGGAGTACAGTGGAGCACAGTAGAGGTGGAGTACAGTAGAGTACAGTAGAGGTAGAGTACAGTGGAGCACAGTAGATATAGATTACAGTGGAGTAGAGTAGAGATAGAGTACAGTGGAGTACAGTAGAGGTAGAGTACAGTGGAGCAGAGTAGAGGTAGAGTACAGTGGAGTACAGTAGAGGTAGAGCACAGTAGAGCAGAGTAGAGGTAGAGTACAGTGGAGTAGAGTAGATGTAGAGTACAGTGGAGTACAGTAGAGGTAGAGTATAGTGGAGCACAGTAGAGGTAGAGTACAGTGGAGTACAGTGGAGCACAGTAGAGGTGGAGTACAGTAGAGTACAGTAGAGGTAGAGTACAGTGGAGCACAGTAGAGGTAGAGTACAGTGGAGTACAGTGGAGTACAGTAGAGGTGGAGTACAGTAGAGTACAGTAGAGGTAGAGAACAGTAAAGTACAGTAGAGGTAGACTACAGTGGAGTACAGTAGAGGTAGAGTACAGTAGAGCACAGTAGAGATAGAATACAGTGGAGTACAGTAGAGGTAGAGTACAGTGGAGCACAGTAGAGGTAGAGAACAGTACAATACAGTAGAGGTAGAGTAGAGTGGAGTACAGTAGAGGTAGAGTACAGTAGAGCACAGTAGAGGTAGAATACAGTGGAGTACAGTAGAGGTAGAGTACAGTGGAGTACAGTAGAGGTAGAGTACAGTGGAGTACAGAAGAGATAGAGTACAGTGGAGCACAGTAGAGGTAGAGTACAGTGGAGCACAGTAGAGGTAGAGTACAGTGGAGCACAGTAGAGGTAGAGTACAGTGGAGTACAGTAGAGGTTGAGTACAGTGGAGTACAGTTGAGGTAGAGTACAGTGGAGCACAGTAGAGGTAGAGTACAGTGGAGTACAGTGGAGCACAGTAGAGGTGGAGTACAGTAGAGTAGAGTATAGGTTGAGTACAGTGGAGTACAGTAGAGATAGAGTAGAGTGGAGTAGAGTAGAGATAGAGTACAGTGGATTAGAGTAGAGGTAGAGTACAGTAGAGCACAGTAGAGGTAGAATACAGTGGAGTACAGTAGAGGTAGAGTACAGTGGAGTACAGTAGAGGTAGAGTACAGTGGAGTACAGAAGAGATAGAGTACAGTGGAGCACAGTAGAGGTAGAGTACAGTGGAGCACAGTAGAGGTAGAGTACAGTGGATCAGAGTAGAGGTAGAGTACAGTGGAGCACAGTAGAGGTAGAGTACAGTGGAGTACAGTGGAGTACAGTAGAGGTGGAGTACAGTAGAGTACAGTAGAGGTAGAGAACAGTGTAGTACAGTAGAGGTAGAGTACAGTGGAGCACAGTAGAGGTAGAGTACAGTGGAGTATAGTGGAGCACAGTAGAAGTGGAGTACAGTAGAGTACAGTAGAGGTAGAGTACAGTGGAGCACAGTAGAGGTAGAGTACAGTGGAGTACAGTGGAGTACAGTAGAGGTGGAGTACAGTAGAGTACAGTAGAGGTAGAATACAGTGTAGTACAGTAGAGGTAGAGTAGAGTGGAGCACAGTAGAGGTAGAGTACAGTGGAGTACAGTGGAGCACAGTAGAGGTGGAGTACAGTAGAGTACAGTAGAGGTAGAGTACAGTGGAGCACAGTAGAGGTAGAGTACAGTGGAGTACAGTAGAGTACAGTAGATGTAGACTACAGTGGAGTACAGTAGAGGTAGAGTACAGTAGAGCACAGTAGAGGTAGAATACAGTGGAGTACAGTAGAGATGGAGTACAGTAGAGTACAGTAGAGGTAGAGTAGAGTGGAGCACAGTAGAGGTAGAGTAAAGTGGAGTACAGTGGAGTACAGTAGAGGTAGAGTACAGTGGAGCACAGTAGAGGTAGAGAACAGTACAGTACAGTAGAGGTAGAGTAGAGTGGAGTACAGCAGAGGTAGAGTACAGTAGAGCACAGTAGAGGTAGAGAACAGTACAGTACAGTAGAGGTAGAGTACATTGGAGTACAGTAGAGGTAGAGTACAGTAGAGCACAGTAGAGGTAGAATACAGTGGAGTACAGAAGAGGTAGAGTACAGTAGAGTACAGTAGAGGTAGAGTACAGTGGAGTACAGTAGAGGTAGAGTACAGTGGAGCACAGTAGAGCTAGAGTACAGTGGAGTACAGTGGAGCACAGTAGAGGTGGAGTACAGTGGAGTAGAGTATAGGTTGAGTAAAGTGGAGTACAGTAGAGATAGAGTAGAGTGGAGTAGAGTAGAGATAGAGTACAGTGGATTAGAGTAGAGATAGAGTACAGTGGAGTATAGTTGAGGTAGAGTACAGTGGAGCACAGTAGAGGTAGAGTACAGTGGAGTATAGTTGAGGTAGACTACAGTGGAGTACAGTAGAGGTAGAGTACAGTGGAGCACAGTAGAGGTAGAGTACAGTGGAGTACAGTAGAGGTAGAGTACAGTGGAGCACTGTAGAGGTGGAGTACAGTGGAGTACAGTAGAGTACAGTGGAGCACAGTAGAGATAGAGTACAGTAGAGCACAGTAGAGGTAGAGTACAGTGGAGTATAGTAGAGGTAGAGTACAGTGGAGTATAGTTGAGGTACACTACAGTGGAGTACAGTAGAGGTAGAGTACAGTGGAGTACAGTAGAGGTAGAGTACAGTGGAGCACACTAGAGGTAGAGTACAGTGGAGTATAGTTGAGGTAGACTACAGTGGAGCACAGTAGAGATAGAGTACAGTAGAGCAGAGTAGAGGTAGAGTACAGTGGAGTACAGTAGAGGTAGAGCACAGTAGAGCAGAGTAGAGGTAGAGCACAGTGGAGCACTGTAGAGGTAGAATACAGTGGAGTACAGTAGATATAGAGTACAGTGGAGCACAGTAGAGGTAGAGTACAGTGGAGCACAGTAGAGGTAGAGTACAGTACAGTACAGTAGAGGTAGAGTAGAGTGGAGTACAGTAGAGGTAGAGTATAGTGGAGCACAGTAGAGGTAGAGCACAGTGGAGTACAGTAGAGGTAGAGTACAGTGGAGCACAGTAGAGCTAGAGTACAGTGGATTACAGTGGAGCACAGTAGAGGTGGTGTACAGTAGAGTAGAGTATAGGTAGAGTACAGTGGAGTACAGTAGAGATAGAGTAGAGTGGAGTAGAGTAGAGATAGAGTACAGTGGATTAGAGTAGAGATAGAGTACAGTGGAGTATAGTTGAGGTAGAGTACAGTGGAGCACAGTAGAGGTAGAGTACAGTGGAGTACAGTAGAGGTAGAGTACAGTGGAGCACAGTAGAGATAGTGTAGAGTAGAGCAGAGTAGAGGTAGAGTACAGTGGAGTACAGTAGAGGTAGAGTACAGTGGAGCACTGTAGAGGTGGAGTACAGTGGAGTACAGTAGAGGTAGAGTACAGTGGAGCACAGTAGAGATAGAGTACAGTAGAGCACATTAGAGGTAGAGTACAGTGGAGTATAGTAGAGGTAGAGTACAGTGGAGTATAGTTGAGGTAGACTACAGTGGAGTACAGTAGAGGTAGAGTATAGTGGAGTACAGTAGAGGTAGAGTACAGTGGAGCACAGTAGAGGTAGAGTACAGTGGAGTATAGTTGAGGTAGAGAACAGTACAGTACAGTAGAGGTAGAGTAGAGTGGAGTACAGTAGAGGTAGAGTACAGTAGAGCACAGTAGAGGTAGAATACAGTGGAGTACAGTAGAGGTAGAGTACAGTGTAGTACAGTAGAGGTAGAGTACAGTGGAGTACAGAAGAGATAGAGTACAGTGGAGCACAGGAGAGGTAGAGTACAGTGGAGCACAGTAGAGGTAGAGTACAGTGGAGCACAGTAGAGGTAGAGTACAGTGGAGTACAGTAGAGGTAGAGTACAGTGGAGCACAGTAGAGGTAGAGTACAGTGGAGCACAGTAGAGGTAGAGTACATTGGAGTACAGTAGAGGTAGAGTACAGTGGAGTACAGTAGAGGTAGAGTACAGTGGAGTACAGTAGAGGTAGAGTACAGTGGAGTACAGTAGATGTAGAGTACAGTGGAGCACAGTAAAGGTAGAGTACAGTGGAGTACAGTAGAGGAAGAGTACAGTGAAGCACAGTAGAGCTAGAGTACAGTGGAGCACAGTAGAGATAGTGTAGAGTAGAGCAGAGTAGAGGTAGAGTACAGTGGAGTACAGTAGAGGTAGAGTACAGTGGAGCACTGTAGAGGTGGAGTACAGTGGAGTACAGTAGAGGTAGAGTACAGTGGAGCACAGTAGAGATAGAGTACAGTAGAGCACATTAGAGGTAGAGTACAGTGGAGTATAGTAGAGGTAGAGTACAGTGGAGTATAGTTGAGGTAGACTACAGTGGAGTACAGTAGAGGTAGAGTATAGTGGAGTACAGTAGAGGTAGAGTACAGTGGAGCACAGTAGAGGTAGAGTACAGTGGAGTATAGTTGAGGTAGAGAACAGTACAGTACAGTAGAGGTAGAGTAGAGTGGAGTACAGTAGAGGTAGAGTACAGTAGAGCACAGTAGAGGTAGAATACAGTGGAGTACAGTAGAGGTAGAGTACAGTGTAGTACAGTAGAGGTAGAGTACAGTGGAGTACAGAAGAGATAGAGTACAGTGGAGCACAGGAGAGGTAGAGTACAGTGGAGCACAGTAGAGGTAGAGTACAGTGGAGCACAGTAGAGGTAGAGTACAGTGGAGTACAGTAGAGGTAGAGTACAGTGGAGCACAGTAGAGGTAGAGTACAGTGGAGCACAGTAGAGGTAGAGTACATTGGAGTACAGTAGAGGTAGAGTACAGTGGAGTACAGTAGAGGTAGAGTACAGTGGAGTACAGTAGAGGTAGAGTACAGTGGAGTACAGTAGATGTAGAGTACAGTGGAGCACAGTAAAGGTAGAGTACAGTGGAGTACAGTAGAGGAAGAGTACAGTGAAGCACAGTAGAGCTAGAGTACAGTGGAGTACAGTGGAGCACAGTAGAGGTGGAGTACAGTAGAGTAGAGTATAGGTTGAGTACAGTGGAGTACAGTAGAGATAGAGTAGAGTGAAGTAGAGTAGAGATAGAGTACAGTGGATTAGAGTAGAGATAGAGTACAGTGGAGTATAGTTGAGGTAGAGTACAGTGGAGCACAGTAGAGGTAGAGTACAGTGGAGTACAGTGGAGCACAGTAGAGGTGGAGTACAGTAGAGTACAGTAGAGGTAGAGTACAGTGGAGCACAGTAGAGGTAGAGTACAGTGGAGTACATTGGAGTACAGTAGAGGTGGAGTACAGTAGAGTACAGTAGAGGTAGAGAACAGTACAGTACAGTAGAGGTAGAGTACAGTGGAGTACAGTAGAGGTAGAGTACAGTAGAGCACAGTAGAGGTAGAATACAGTAGAGCACAGTAGAGGTAGAATACAGTGGAGTACAGTAGAGGTAGAGTACAGTGGAGTACAGTAGAGGTAGAGTACAGTGGAGTACAGTAGAGGTAGAGAACAGTACAGTACAGTAGAGGTAGAGTACAGTGGAGTACAGTAGAGGTAGAGTACAGTAGAGCACAGTAGAGGTAGAATACAGTGGAGTACAGTAGAGGTAGAGTACAGTGGAGTACAGTAGAGGTAGAATACAGTGGAGTACAGTAGAGGTAGAGTACAGTGGAGCACAGTAAAGGTAGAGTACAGTGGAGTACAGTAGAGGTAGAGTACAGTGAAGCACAGTAGAGCTAGAGTACAGTACAGTACAGTGGAGCACAGTAGAGGTGGAGTACAGTAGAGTAGAGTATAGGTTGAGTACAGTGGAGTACAGTAGAGATAGAGTAGAGTGGAGTAGAGTAGAGATAGAGTACAGTGGATTAGAGTAGATATAGAGTACAGTGGAGTATAGTTGAGGTAGAGTACAGTGGAGTACAGTAGAGGTAGAGTACAGTGGAGTATAGTAGAGGTGAAGTACTGTAGAGCACAGTAGAGATAGAGTACAGTAGAGCACAGTAGATGTAGAGTACAGTGGAGCACAGTAGAGGAATAGTACAGTGTAGTACAGTAGAGATAGAGTACAGTGGAGTACAGTAGAGATAGAGTACAGTCGAACACAGTAGAGATAAGTGCAGTGGAGTATAGTAGAGGTAGAGTACAGTGGAGTACAGTAGAGGTAGAGTAGAGTGGAGTACAGTGGAGCACAGTAGAGGTGGAGTACAGTAGAGTACAGTAGAGGTAGAGTACAGTGGAGCACAGTAGAGGTAGAGTACAGTGGAGTACAGTGGAGTACAGTAGAGGTGGAGTACAGTAGAGTACAGTAGAGGTAGAGAACAGTACAGTACAGTAGATGTAGAGTACAGTAGAGCACAGTAGAGGTAGAATACAGTGGAGTACAGTAGAGGTAGAGTACAGTGGAGTATAGTAGAGGTAGAGTACAGTGGAGTACAGTAGAGGTAGAGAACAGTACAGTACAGTAGAGGTAGAGTACAGTGGAGTACAGTAGATGTAGAGTACAGTAGAGCAGAGTAGAGGTAGAATACAGTGGAGTACAGTAGAGGTAGAGTACAGTGGAGTACAGTAGAGGTAGAGTACAGTGGAGTACAGTAGAGATAGAGTACAGTGGATTAGAGTAGAGAAAGAGTACAGTGGAGTATAGTTGAGGTAGAGTACAGTGGAGCAAAGTAGAGGTAGAGTACAGTGGAGTATAGTTGAGGTAGACTACAGTGGAGTACAGAAGAGGTAGAGTACAGTGGAGCACAGTAGAGATAGAGTACAGTAGAGCAGAGTAGATGTAGAGTACAGTGGAGTACAGTAGAGGTAGAGTACAGTGGAGCACTGTAGAGGTGGAGTACAGTGGAGTACAGTAGAGGTAGAGTACAGTGGAGCACAGTAGAGATAGAGTACAATAAGAGCACAGTAGAGGTAGAGTACAGTGGAGCACAGTAGAGGTAGAGTACAGTGAAGTATAGTAGAGGTAGAATACAGTGGAGTACAGTAGAGGTAGAGTACAGTGGAGTACAGTAGAGGTAGAGTACAGTGGAGTACAGTAGAGGTAGAGTACAGTGGAGCACAGTAGAGGTAGAGTACAATGGAGTACAGTAGAGGTAGAGTACAGTGGAGCACAGTAGAGCAAGAGTACAGTGGAGTACAGTGGAGCACAGTAGAGGTGGAGTACAGTAGAGTAGAGTATAGGTTGAGTACAGTGGAGTACAGTAGAGATAGAGTAGAGTGGAGTAGAGTAGAGATAGAGTACAGTGGATTAGAGTAGATATAGAGTACAGTGGAGTATAGTTGAGGTAGAGTACAGTGGAGCACATTAGAGGTAGAGTACAGTGGAGTACAGTAGAGATAGTGTACAGTAGAGCAGAGTAGAGGTAGAGTACAGTGGAGTACATTAGAGGTAGAGTACAGTGGAGCACTGTAGAGGTGGAGTACAGTGGAGTACAGTAGAGGTAGAGTACAGTGGAGCACAGTAGAGGTAGAGTACAGTGGAGTATAGTTGAGGTACAGAACAGTACAGTACAGTAGAGGTAGAGTAGAGTGGAGTACAGTAGAGGTAGAGTACAGTAGAGCACAGTAGAGGTAGAATACAGTGGAGTACAGTAGAGGTAGAGTACAGTGTAGTACAGTAGAGGTAGAGTACAGTGGAGTACAGAAGAGATAGAGTACAGTGGAGCACAGGAGAGGTAGAGTACAGTGGAGCACAGTAGAGGTAGAGTACAGTGGAGCACAGTAGAGGTAGAGTACAGTGGAGTACAGTAGAGGTAGAGTACAGTGGAGCACAGCAGAGGTAGAGTACAGTGGAGCACAGTAGAGGTAGAGTACATTGGAGTACAGTAGAGGTAGAGTACAGTGGAGTACAGTAGAGGTAGAGTACAGTGGAGTACAGTAGAGGTAGAGTACAGTGGAGTACAGTAGAGGTAGAGTACAGTGGAGCACAGTAAAGGTAGAGTACAGTGGAGTAAAGTAGAGGAAGAGTACAGTGAAGCACAGTAGAGCTAGAGTACAGTGGAGTACAGTGGAGCACAGTAGAGGTGGAGTACAGTAGAGTAGAGTATAGGTTGAGTACAGTGGAGTAGAGTAGAGATAGAGTAGAGTGAAGTAGAGTAGAGATAGAGTACAGTGGATTAGAGTAGAGATAGAGTACAGTGGAGTATAGTTGAGGTAGAGTACAGTGGAGCACAGTAGAGGTAGAGTACAGTGGAGTACAGTGGAGCACAGTAGAGGTGGAGTACAGTAGAGTACAGTAGAGGTAGAGTACAGTGGAGCACAGTAGAGGTAGAGTCAAGTGGAGTACATTGGAGTACAGTAGAGGTGGAGTACAGTAGAGTACAGTAGAGGTAGAGAACAGTACAGTACAGTAGAGGTAGAGTACAGTGGAGTACAGTAGAGGTAGAGTACAGTAGAGCACAGTAGAGGTAGAATACAGTAGAGCACAGTAGAGGTAGAATACAGTGGAGTACAGTAGAGGTAGAGTACAGTGGAGTACAGTAGAGGTAGAGTACAGTGGAGTACAGTAGAGGTAGAGAACAGTACAGTACAGTAGAGGTAGAGTACAGTGGAGTACAGTAGAGGTAGAGTACAGTAGAGCACAGTAGAGGTAGAATACAGTGGAGTACAGTAGAGGTAGAGTACAGTGGAGTACAGTAGAGGTAGAATACAGTGGAGTACAGTAGAGGTAGAGTACAGTGGAGCACAGTAAAGGTAGAGTACAGTGGAGTACAGTAGAGGTAGAGTACAGTGAAGCACAGTAGAGCTAGAGTACAGTGGAGTACAGTGGAGCACAGTAGAGGTGGAGTACAGTAGAGTAGAGTATAGGTTGAGTACAGTGGAGTACAGTAGAGATAGAGTAGAGTGGAGTAGAGTAGAGATAGAGTACAGTGGATTAGAGTAGATATAGAGTACAGTGGAGTATAGTTGAGGTAGAGTACAGTGGAGTACAGTAGAGGTAGAGTACAGTGGAGTATAGTAGAGGTGGAGTACTGTAGAGCACAGTAGAGATAGAGTACAGTAGAGCACAGTAGATGTAGAGTACAGTGGAGCACAGTAGAGGAATAGTACAGTGTAGTACAGTAGAGATAGAGTACAGTGGAGTACAGTAGAGATAGAGTACAGTCGAACACAGTAGAGATAAGTGCAGTGGAGTATAGTAGAGGTAGAGTACAGTGGAGTACAGTAGAGGTAGAGTAGAGTGGAGTACAGTGGAGCACAGTAGAGGTGGAGTACAGTAGAGTACAGTAGAGGTAGAGTACAGTGGAGCACAGTAGAGGTAGAGTACAGTGGAGTACAGTGGAGTACAGTAGAGGTGGAGTACAGTAGAGTACAGTAGAGGTAGAGAACAGTACAGTACAGTAGAGGTAGAGTACAGTAGAGCACAGTAGAGGTAGAATACAGTGGAGTACAGTAGAGGTAGAGTACAGTGGAGTATAGTAGAGGTAGAGTACAGTGGAGTACAGTAGAGGTAGAGAACAGTACAGTACAGTAGAGGTAGAGTACAGTGGAGTACAGTAGATGTAGAGTACAGTAGAGCAGAGTAGAGGTAGAATACAGTGGAGTACAGTAGAGGTAGAGTACAGTGGAGTACAGTAGAGGTAGAGTACAGTGGAGTACAGTAGAGATAGAGTACAGTGGATTAGAGTAGAGAAAGAGTACAGTGGAGTATAGTTGAGGTAGAGTACAGTGGAGCAAAGTAGAGGTAGAGTACAGTGGAGTATAGTTGAGGTAGACTACAGTGGAGTACAGAAGAGGTAGAGTACAGTGGAGCACAGTAGAGATAGAGTACAGTAGAGCAGAGTAGATGTAGAGTACAGTGGAGTACAGTAGAGGTAGAGTACAGTGGAGCACTGTAGAGGTGGAGTACAGTGGAGTACAGTAGAGGTAGAGTACAGTGGAGCACAGTAGAGATAGAGTACAATAAGAGCACAGTAGAGGTAGAGTACAGTGGAGCACAGTAGAGGTAGAGTACAGTGAAGTATAGTAGAGGTAGAATACAGTGGAGTACAGTAGAGGTAGAGTACAGTGGAGTACAGTAGAGGTAGAGTACAGTGGAGTACAGTAGAGGTAGAGTACAGTGGAGCACAGTAGAGGTAGAGTACAATGGAGTACAGTAGAGGTAGAGTACAGTGGAGCACAGTAGAGCAAGAGTACAGTGGAGTACAGTGGAGCACAGTAGAGGTGGAGTACAGTAGAGTAGAGTATAGGTTGAGTACAGTGGAGTACAGTAGAGATAGAGTAGAGTGGAGTAGAGTAGAGATAGAGTACAGTGGATTAGAGTAGATATAGAGTACAGTGGAGTATAGTTGAGGTAGAGTACAGTGGAGCACATTAGAGGTAGAGTACAGTGGAGTACAGTAGAGATAGAGTACAGTAGAGCAGAGTAGAGGTAGAGTACAGTGGAGTACATTAGAGGTAGAGTACAGTGGAGCACTGTAGAGGTGGAGTACAGTGGAGTACAGTAGAGGTAGAGTACAGTGGAGCACAGTAGAGGTAGAGTACAGTGGAGTATAGTTGAGGTAGAGAACAGTACAGTACAGTAGAGGTAGAGTAGAGTGGAGTACAGTAGAGGTAGAGTACAGTAGAGCACAGTAGAGGTAGAATACAGTGGAGTACAGTAGAGGTAGAATACAGTGGAGTACAGTAGAGGTAGAGTACAGTGTAGTACAGTAGAGGTAGAGTACAGTGGAGTACAGAAGAGATAGAGTACAGTGGAGCACAGGAGAGGTAGAGTACAGTGGAGCACAGTAGAGGTAGAGTACAGTGGAGCACAGTAGAGGTAGAGTACAGTGGAGTACAGTAGAGGTAGAGTACAGTGGAGCACAGCAGAGGTAGAGTACAGTGGAGCACAGTAGAGGTAGAGTACATTGGAGTACAGTAGAGGTAGAGTACAGTGGAGTACAGTAGAGGTAGAGTACAGTGGAGTACAGTAGAGGTAGAGTACAGTGGAGTACAGTAGAGGTAGAGTACAGTGGAGCACAGTAAAGGTAGAGTACAGTGGAGTAAAGTAGAGGAAGAGTACAGTGAAGCACAGTAGAGCTAGTGTACAGTGGAGTACAGTGGAGCACAGTAGAGGTGGAGTACAGTAGAGTAGAGTATAGGTTAAGTACAGTGGAGTAGAGTAGAGATAGAGTAGAGTGAAGTAGAGTAGAGATAGAGTACAGTGGATTAGAGTAGAGATAGAGTACAGTGGAGTATAGTTGAGGTAGAGTACAGTGGAGCACAGTAGAGGTAGAGTACAGTGGAGTACAGTGGAGCACAGTAGAGGTGGAGTACAGTAGAGTACAGTAGAGGTAGAGTACAGTGGAGCACAGTAGAGGTAGAGTCAAGTGGAGTACATTGGAGTACAGTAGAGGTGGAGTACAGTAGAGTACAGTAGAGGTAGAGAACAGTACAGTACAGTAGAGGTAGAGTACAGTGGAGTACAGTAGAGGTAGAGTACAGTAGAGCACAGTAGAGGTAGAATACAGTAGAGCACAGTAGAGGTAGAATACAGTGGAGTACAGTAGAGGTAGAGTACAGTGGAGTACAGTAGAGGTAGAGTACAGTGGAGTACAGTAGAGGTAGAGAACAGTACAGTACAGTAGAGGTAGAGTACAGTGGAGTACAGTAGAGGTAGAGTACAGTAGAGCACAGTAGAGGTAGAATACAGTGGAGTACAGTAGAGGTAGAGTACAGTGGAGTACAGTAGAGGTAGAATACAGTGGAGTACAGTAGAGGTAGAGTACAGTGGAGCACAGTAAAGGTAGAGTACAGTGGAGTACAGTAGAGGTAGAGTACAGTGAAGCACAGTAGAGCTAGAGTACAGTGGAGTACAGTGGAGCACAGTAGAGGTGGAGTACAGTAGAGTAGAGTATAGGTTGAGTACAGTGGAGTACAGTAGAGATAGAGTAGAGTGGAGTAGAGTAGAGATAGAGTACAGTGGATTAGAGTAGATATAGAGTACAGTGGAGTATAGTTGAGGTAGAGTACAGTGGAGTACAGTAGAGGTAGAGTACAGTGGAGTACAGTAGAGGTAGAGAACAGTACAGTACAGTAGAGGTAGAGTAGAGTGGAGTACAGTAGAGGTAGAGTACAGTGGAGCACAGTAGAGGTAGAATACAGTGGAATACAGTAGAGGTAGAGTACAGTGGAGTACAGTAGAGGTAGAGTACAGTGGAGTACAGAAGAGATAGAGTACAGTGGAGTACAGTAGAGGTAGAGTACAGTGGAGTACAGAAGAGATAGAGTACAGTGGAGCACAGTAGAGGTAGAGTACAGTGGAGCACAGTAGAGGTAGAGTACAGTGGAGCACAGTAGAGGTAGAGTACAGTGGAGTACAGTAGAGGTAGAGTACAGTGGAGTACAGTGGAGCACAGTAGAGGTGGAGTACAGTAGAGTACAGTAGAGGTAGAGTACAGTGGAGCACAGTAGAGGTAGAGTACAGTGGAGTACATTGGAGTACACTAGAGGTGGAGTACAGTAGAGTACTGTAGAGGTAGAGAACAGTACAGTACAGTAGAGGTAGAGTACAGTGGAGTACAGTAGAGGTAGAGTACAGTAGAGCACAGTAGAGGTAGAATACAGTGGAGTACAGTAGAGGTAGAGTACAGTGGAGTACAGTAGAGGTAGAGTACAGTGTAGTACAGTAGAGGTAGAGAACAGTACAGTACAGTAGAGGTAGAGTACAGTGGAGTACAGTAGAGGTAGAGTACAGTAGAGCACAGTAGAGGTAGAATACAGTGGAGTACAGTAGAGGTAGAGTACAGCGGAGTACAGTAGAGGTAGAGTACAGTGGAGTTCAGTAGAGGTAGAGTACAGTGGAGCACAGTAGAGGTAGAGTACAGTGGAGTACAGTGGAGCACAGTAGAGGTGGAGTACAGTAGAGTAGAGTATAGGTTGAGTACAGTGGAGTACAGTAGAGATAGAGTAGAGTGGAGTAGAGTAGAGATAGAGTACAGTGGATTAGAGTAGATATAGAGTACAGTGGAGTATAGTTGAGGTAGAGTACAGTGGAGCACATTAGAGGTAGAGTACAGTGGAGTATAGTTGAGGTAGACTACAGTGGAGTACAGAAGAGATAGAGTACAGTGGAGCACAGTAGAGGTAGAGTACAGTGGAGCACAGTAGAGGTAGAGTACAGTGGAGCACAGTAGAGGTAGAGTACAGTGGAGTACAGTAGAGGTAGAGTACAGTGGAGTACAGTGGAGCACAGTAGAGGTGGAGTACAGTAGAGTACAGTAGAGGTAGAGTACAGTGGAGCACAGTAGAGGTAGAGTACAGTGGAGAACATTGGAGTACAGTAGAGGTGGAGTACAGTAGAGTACAGTAGAGGTAGAGAACAGTACAGTACAGTAGAGGTAGAGTACAGTGGAGTACAGTAGAGGTAGAGTACAGTAGAGCACAGTAGAGGTAGAATACAGTGGAGTACAGTAGAGGTAGAGTACAGTGGAGTACAGTAGAGGTAGAGTACAGTGTAGTACAGTAGAGGTAGAGAACAGTACAGTACAGTAGAGGTAGAGTACAGTGGAGTACAGTAGAGGTAGAGTACAGTAGAGCACAGTAGAGGTAGAATACAGTGGAGTAAAGTAGAGGTAGAGTACAGCGGAGTACAGTAGAGGTAAAGTAAAGTGGAGTTCAGTAGAGGTAGAGTACAGTGGAGCACAGTAGAGGTAGAGTACAGTGGAGTACAGTGGAGCACAGTAGAGGTGGAGTACAGTAGAGTAGAGTATAGGTTGAGTACAGTGGAGTACAGTAGAGATAGAGTAGAGTGGAGTAGAGTAGAGATAGAGTACAGTGGATTAGAGTAGATATAGAGTACAGTGGAGTATAGTTGAGGTAGAGTACAGTGGAGCACATTAGAGGTAGAATACAGTGGAGTATAGTTGAGGTAGACTACAGTGGAGTACAGTAGAGGTAGAGTACAGTGGAGCACAGTAGAGATAGTGTACAGTAGAGCAGAGTAGAGGTAGAGTACAGTGGAGTACAGTAGAGGTAGAGTACAGTGGAACACTGTAGAGGTGGAGTACAGTGGAGTACAGTAGAGGTAGAGTACAGTAGAGCACAGTAGAGATAGAGTACAGTAGAGCAGACTAGAGGTAGAGTACAGTGGAGTATAGTAGAGGTAGAGTACAGTGGAGTATAGTTGAGGTAGACTACAGTGGAGTACAGTAGAGGTAGAGTACAGTGGAGAACAGTAGAGGTAGAGTACAGTGGAGCACAGTGGAGGTAGAGTACAATGGAGTATAGTTGAGGTAGAGAACAGTACAGTACAGTAGAGGTAGAGTAGAGTGGAGTACAGTAGAGGTAGAGTACAGTAGAGCACAGTAGAGGTAGAATACAGTGGAGTACAGTAGAGGTAGAGTACAGTGGAGTACAGTAGAGGTAGAGTACAGTGGAGTACAGAAGAGATAGAGTACAGTGGAGCACAGTAGAGGTAGAGTACAGTGGAGCACAGTAGAGGTAGAGTACAGTGGAGCACAGTAGAGGTAGAGTACAGTGGAGTACAGTAGAGGTAGAGTACAGTGGAGCACAGTAGAGGTAGAGTACAGTGGAGCACTGTAGAGGTAGAGTACAGTGGAGTACAGTAGAGGTAGAGTACAGTGGAGCACAGTAGAGGTAGAGTACAGTGGAGTACAGTGGAGCACAGTAGAGTACAGTAGAGGTAGAGTACAGTGGAGCACAGTAGAGGTAGAGTACAGTGGAGTACAGTAGAGGTAGAGTACAGTAGAGCACAGTAGAGGTAGAATACAGTGGAGTACAGTAGAGGTAGAGTACAGTGGAGTACAGTAGAGGTAGAGTACAGTGTAGTACAGTAGAGGTAGAGAACAGTAAAGTACAGTAGAGGTAGAGTACAGTGGAGTACAGTAGAGGTAGAGTACAGTAGAGCACAGTAGAGGTAGAATACATTGGAGTACAGTAGAGGTAGAGTACAGTGGAGTACAGTAGAGGTAGAGTACAGTGGAGTACAGTAGAGGTAGAGTACAGTGGAGCAGAGTAGAGGTAGAGTACAGTGGAGTACAGTAGAGGTATAGTACAGTGGAGCACAGTAGAGCTAGAGTACAGTGGAGTACAGTGGAGCACAGTAGAGGTGGAGTACAGTAGAGTAGAGTATAGGTTGAGTACAGTGGAGTACAGTAGAGATAGAGTAGAGTGGAGTAGAGTAGAGATAGAGTACAGTGGATTAGAGTAGAGAAAGAGTACAGTGGAGTATAGTTGAGGTAGAGTACAGTGGAGCAAAGTAGAGGTAGAGTGCAGTGGAGTATAGTTGAGGTAGACTACAGTGGAGTACAGTAGAGGTAGAGTACAGTGGAGCACAGTAGAGATAGAGTACAGTAGAGCAGAGTAGATGTAGAGTACAGTGGAGTACAGTAGAGGTAGAGTACAGTGGAGAACTGTAGAGGTGGAGTACAGTGGAGTACAGTAGAGGTAGAGTACAGTGGAGCACAGTAGAGATAGAGTACAGTGGAGCACAGTAGAGGTAGAGTACAGTGGAGCACAGTAGAGGTAGAGTACAGTGAAGTATAGTAGAGGTAGAATACAGTGGAGTACAGTAGAGGTAGAGTAAAGTGGAGTACAGTAGAGGTAGAGTACAGTGGAGTACAGTAGAGGTAGAGTACAGTGGAGCACAGTAGAGGTAGAGTACAGTGGAGTACAGTAGAGGTAGAGTACAGTGGAGCACAGTAGAGCTAGAGTACAGTGGATTACAGTGGAGCACAGTAGAGGTGGTGTACAGTAGAGTAGAGTATAGGTAGAGTACAGTGGAGTACAGTAGAGATAGAGTAGAGTGGAGTAGAGTAGAGATAGAGTACAGTGGATTAGAGTAGAGATAGAGTACAGTGGAGTATAGTTGAGGTAGAGTACAGTGGAGCACAGTAGAGGTAGAGTACAGTGGAGCACAGTAGAGGTAGAGTACAGTGGAGTACAGTAGAGGTAGAGTACAGTGGAGCACAGTAGAGATAGTGTAGAGTAGAGCAGAGTAGAGGTAGAGTACAGTGGAGTACAGTAGAGGTAGAGTACAGTGGAGCACTGTAGAGGTGGAGTACAGTGGAGTACAGTAGAGGTAGAGTACAGTGGAGCACAGTAGAGATAGAGTACAGTAGAGCACATTAGAGGTAGAGTACAGTGGAGTATAGTAGAGGTAGAGTACAGTGGAGTATAGTTGAGGTAGACTACAGTGGAGTACAGTAGAGGTAGAGTATAGTGGAGTACAGTAGAGGTAGAGTACAGTGGAGCACAGTAGAGGTAGAGTACAGTGGAGTATAGTTGAGGTAGAGAACAGTACAGTACAGTAGAGGTAGAGTAGAGTGGAGTACAGTAGAGGTAGAGTACAATAGAGCACAGTAGAGGTAGAGTATAGTGGAGCACAGTAGAGGTAGAGTACAGTGAAGTATAGTAGAGGTAGAATACAGTGGAGTACAGTAGAGGTAGAGTACAGTGGAGTACAGTAGAGGTAGAGTACAGTGGAGTACAGTAGAGGTAGAGTACAGTGGAGCACAGTAGAGGTAGAGTACAGTGGAGTACAGTAGAGGTAGAGTACAGTGGAGCACAGTAGAGCTAGAGTACAGTGGATTACAGTGGAGCACAGTAGAGGTGGTGTACAGTAGAGTAGAGTATAGGTAGAGTACAGTGGAGTACAGTAGAGATAGAGTAGAGTGGAGTAGAGTAGAGATAGAGTACAGTGGATTAGAGTAGAGATAGAGTACAGTGGAGTATAGTTGAGGTAGAGTACAGTGGAGCACAGTAGAGGTAGAGTACAGTGGAGCACAGTAGAGGTAGAGTACAGTGGAGTACAGTAGAGGTAGAGTACAGTGGAGCACTGTAGAGGTGGAGTACACTGGAGTACAGTAGAGGTAGAGTATGGTGGAGTACAGTAGAGGTAGAGTACAGTGGAGCACAGTAGAGGTAGAGTACAGTGGAGTATAGTAGAGGTAGAGAACAGTGGAGCACAGTAGAGGTAGAGTACAGTGGAGCACAGTAGAGGTAGAGTACAGTGGAGCACAGTAGAGGTAGAGTACAGTGGAGCACAGTAGAGGTAGAGTACAGTGGAGCACAGTAGAGGTAGAGTACAGTGGAGCACAGTAGAGGTAGAGTACAGTGGAGCACAGTAGAGGTAGAGTACAGTGGAGCACAGTAGAGGTAGAGTACAGTGGAGTACAGTAGAGGTAGAGTACAGTGGAGTACAGTAGAGGTAGAGTACAGTGGAGTACAGTAGAGGTAGAGTACAGTGGAGTACAGTAGAGGTAGAGTACAGTGGAGCACAGTAAAGGTAGAGTACAGTGGAGTACAGTAGAGGAAGAGTACAGTGAAGCACAGTTGAGCTAGAGTACAGTGGAGTACAGTGGAGCACAGTAGAGGTGGAGTACAGTAGAGTAGAGTATAGGTTGAGTACAGTGGAGTACAGTAGAGATAGAGTAGAGTGAAGTAGAGTAGAGATAGAGTACAGTGGATTAGAGTAGATATAGAGTACAGTGGAGTATAGTTGAGGTAGAGTACAGTGGAGCACAGTAGAGCTAGAGTACAGTGGAGTACAGTGGAGCACAGTAGAGGTGGAGCACAGTAGAGCAGAGTAGAGGTAGAGTACAGTGGAGTACAGTAGAGGTAGAGCACAGTGGAGCACTGTAGAGGTAGAGTACAGTGGAGTACAGTAGAGATAGAGTACAGTGGAGCACAGTAGAGGTAGAGTACAGTGGAGCAGAGTAGAGGTAGAGTACAGTGGAGTACAGTAGAGGTAGAGTACAGTGGAGCACAGTAGAGCTAGAGTACAGTGGAGCACAGTAGAGGTGGAGTACAGTAGAGTAGAGTAGAGGTAGAGTAGAGTGGAGTACAGTAGAGATGGAGTAGAGTGGAGTAGAGTAGAGATAGAGTACAGTGGATTAGAGTAGAGATAGAGTACAGTGGAGTATAGTTGAGGTAGAGTACAGTGGAGCACAGTAGTGGTAGAGTACAGTGGAGTATAGTTGAGGTAGAGTACAGTGGAGCACAGTAGTGGTAGAGTACAGTGGAGTATAGTTGAGGTAGAGTACAGTGGAGTACAGTAGAGGTAGAGTACAGTGGAGCACAGTAGAGATAGAGTACAGTAGAGCAGAGCAGAGGTAGAGTACAGTGGAGTACAGTAGAGGTAGAGTACAGTGGAACACTGTAGAGGTGGAGTACAGTGGAGTACAGTAGAGGTAGAGTACAGTGGAGCACAGTAGAGATAGAGTACAATAGAGCAGAGTAGAGGTAGAGTACAGTGGAGTGCAGTAGAGGTAGAGTACAGTGGAGCACTGTAGAGGTGGAGTACAGTGGAGTACAGTAGAGGTAGAGTACAGTGGAGCACAGTAGAGATAGAGTACAGTAGAGCACAGTAGAGGTAGAGTACAGTGGAGTATAGTAGAGGTAGAGTACAGTTGAGTACAGTAGAGGTAGAGTACAGTGGAGCATAGTAGATGTAGAGTACAGTGGAGCACAGTAGAGGTAGAGTACAGTGGAGCACAGTAGAGGTAGAGTACAGTGGAGTATAGTAGAGGTGGAGTACTGTAGAGCACAGTAGAGATAGAGTACAGTAGAGCACAGTAGATGTAGAGTACAGTGGAGCACAGTAGAGGAATAGTACAGTGTAGTACAGTAGAGATAGAGTACAGTGGAGTACAGTAGAGATAGAGTACAGTCGAACACAGTAGAGATAAGTGCAGTGGAGTATAGTAGAGGTAGAGTACAGTGGAGTACAGTAGAGGTAGAGTAGAGTGGAGTACAGTGGAGCACAGTAGAGGTGGAGTACAGTAGAGTACAGTAGAGGTAGAGTACAGTGGAGCACAGTAGAGGTAGAGTACAGTGGAGTACAGTGGAGTACAGTAGAGGTGGAGTACAGTAGAGTACAGTAGAGGTAGAGAACAGTACAGTACAGTAGAGGTAGAGTACAGTAGAGCACAGTAGAGGTAGAATACAGTGGAGTACAGTAGAGGTAGAGTACAGTGGAGTACAGTAGAGGTAGAGTACAGTGGAGCACAGTAGAGGTAGAGTACAGTGGAGTACAGTGGAGCACAGTAGAGTACAGTAGAGGTAGAGTACAGTGGAGCACAGTAGAGGTAGAGTACAGTGGAGTACAGTAGAGGTAGAGTACAGTAGAGCACAGTAGAGGTAGAATACAGTGGAGTACAGTAGAGGTAGAGTACAGTGGAGTACAGTAGAGGTAGAGTACAGTGTAGTACAGTAGAGGTAGAGAACAGTAAAGTACAGTAGAGGTAGAGTACAGTGGAGTACAGTAGAGGTAGAGTACAGTAGAGCACAGTAGAGGTAGAATACATTGGAGTACAGTAGAGGTAGAGTACAGTGGAGTACAGTAGAGGTAGAGTACAGTGGAGTACAGTAGAGGTAGAGTACAGTGGAGCAGAGTAGAGGTAGAGTACAGTGGAGTACAGTAGAGGTAGAGTACAGTGGAGCACAGTAGAGCTAGAGTACAGTGGAGTACAGTGGAGCACAGTAGAGGTGGAGTACAGTAGAGTAGAGTATAGGTTGAGTACAGTGGAGTACAGTAGAGATAGAGTAGAGTGGAGTAGAGTAGAGATAGAGTACAGTGGATTAGAGTAGAGAAAGAGTACAGTGGAGTATAGTTGAGGTAGAGTACAGTGGAGCAAAGTAGAGGTAGAGTACAGTGGAGTATAGTTGAGGTAGACTACAGTGGAGTACAGTAGAGGTAGAGTACAGTGGAGCACAGTAGAGATAGAGTACAGTAGAGCAGAGTAGATGTAGAGTACAGTGGAGAACTGTAGAGGTGGAGTACAGTGGAGTACAGTAGAGGTAGAGTACAGTGGAGCACAGTAGAGATAGAGTACAGTGGAGCACAGTAGAGGTAGAGTACAGTGGAGCACAGTAGAGGTAGAGTACAGTGAAGTATAGTAGAGGTAGAATACAGTGGAGTACAGTAGAGGTAAAGTACAGTGGAGTACAGTAGAGGTAGAGTACAGTGGAGTACAGTAGAGGTAGAGTACAGTGGAGCACAGTAGAGGTTGAGCACAGTGGAGTACAGTAGAGGTAGAGTACAGTGGAGCACAGTAGAGCTAGAGTACAGTGGATTACAGTGGAGCACAGTAGAGGTGGTGTACAGTAGAGTAGAGTATAGGTAGAGTACAGTGGAGTACAGTAGAGATAGAGTAGAGTGGAGTAGAGTAGAGATAGAGTACAGTGGATTAGAGTAGAGATAGAGTACAGTGGAGTTTAGTTGAGGTAGAGTACAGGGGAGCACAGTAGAGGTAGAGTACAGTGGAGCACAGTAGAGGTAGAGTACAGTGGAGTACAGTAGAGGTAGAGTACAGTGGAGCACAGTAGAGATAGTGTAGAGTAGAGCAGAGTAGAGGTAGAGTACAGTGGAGTACAGTAGAGGTAGAGTACAGTGGAGCACTGTAGAGGTGGAGTACAGTGGAGTACAGTAGAGGTAGAGTACAGTGGAGCACAGTAGAGATAGAGTACAGTAGAGCACATTAGAGGTAGAGTACAGTGGAGTATAGTAGAGGTAGAGTACAGTGGAGTATAGTTGAGGTAGACTACAGTGGAGTACAGTAGAGGTAGAGTATAGTGGAGTACAGTAGAGGTAGAGTACAGTGGAGCACAGTAGAGGTAGAGTACAGTGGAGTATAGTTGAGGTAGAGAACAGTACAGTACAGTAGAGGTAGAGTAGAGTGGAGTACAGTAGAGGTAGAGTACAGTAGAGTACAGTAGAGGTAGAGTACAGTGGAGTACAGTAGAGGTAGAGTACAGTGGAGCACAGTAAAGGTAGAGTACAGTGGAGTACAGTAGAGGAAGAGTACAGTGAAGCACAGTAGAGCTAGAGTACAGTGGAGTACAGTGGAGCACAGTAGAGGTGGAGTACAGTAGAGTAGAGTATAGGTTGAGTACAGTGGAGTACAGTAGAGATAGAGTAGAGTGAAGTAGAGTAGAGATAGAGTACAGTGGATTAGAGTAGAGATAGAGTACAGTGGAGTATAGTTGAGGTAGAGTACAGTGGAGCACAGTAGAGGTAGAGTACAGTGGAGTACAGTGGAGCACAGTAGAGGTGGAGTACAGTAGAGTACAGTAGAGGTAGAGTACAGTGGAGCACAGTAGAGGTAGAGTACAGTGGAGTACATTGGAGTACAGTAGAGGTGGAGTACAGTAGAGTACAGTAGAGGTAGAGAACAGTACAGTACAGTAGAGGTAGAGTACAGTGGAGTACAGTAGAGGTAGAGTACAGTAGAGCACAGTAGAGGTAGAATACAGTAGAGCACAGTAGAGGTAGAATACAGTGGAGTACAGTAGAGGTAGAGTACAGTGGAGTACAGTAGAGGTAGAGTACAGTGGAGTACAGTAGAGGTAGAGAACAGTACAGTACAGTAGAGGTAGAGTACAGTGGAGTACAGTAGAGGTAGAGTACAGTAGAGCACAGTAGAGGTAGAATACAGTGGAGTAGAGTAGAGGTAGAGTACAGTGGAGTACAGTAGAGGTAGAATACAGTGGAGTACAGTAGAGGTAGAGTACAGTGGAGCACAGTAAAGGTAGAGTACAGTGGAGTACAGTAGAGGAAGAGTACAGTGAAGCACAGTAGAGCTAGAGTACAGTGGAGTACAGTGGAGCACAGTAGAGGTGGAGTACAGTAGAGTAGAGTATAGGTTGAGTACAGTGGAGTACAGTAGAGATAGAGTAGAGTGAAGTAGAGTAGAGATAGAGTACAGTGGATTAGAGTAGAGATAGAGTACAGTGGAGTATAGTTGAGGTAGAGTACAGTGGAGCACAGTAGAGGTAGAGTACAGTGGAGTACAGTGGAGCACAGTAGAGGTGGAGTACAGTAGAGTACAGTAGAGGTAGAGTACAGTGGAGCACAGTAGAGGTAGAGTACAGTGGAGTACATTGGAGTACAGTAGAGGTGGAGTACAGTAGAGCACAGTAGAGGTAGAATACAGTGGAGTACAGTAGAGGTAGAGTACAGTGGAGTACAGTAGAGGTAGAGTACAGTGGAGTACAGTAGAGGTAGAGTACAGTGGAGCACAGTAGAGGTAGAGTACAGTGGAGTACAGTAGAGGTAGAGTACAGTGGAGCACAGTAGAGCTAGAGTACAGTGGAGTACAGTGGAGCACAGTAGAGGTGGAGTACAGTAGAGTAGAGTATAGGTAGAGTACAGTGGAGTACAGTAGAGATAGAGATAGAGTAGAGTAGAGTAGAGTAGAGATAGAGTACAGTGGATTAGAGTAGAGAAAGAGTACAGTGGAGTATAGTTGAGGTAGAGTACAGTGGAGCAAAGTAGAGGTAGAGTACAGTGGAGTATAGTTGAGGTAGACTACAGTGGAGTACAGTAGAGGTAGAGTACAGTGGAGCACAGTAGAGATAGAGTACAGTAGAGCAGAGTAGATGTAGAGTACAGTGGAGTACAGTAGAGGTAGAGTACAGTGGAGAACTGTAGAGGTGGAGTACAGTGGAGTACAGTAGAGGTAGAGTACAGTGGAGCACAGTAGAGATAGAGTACAGTAGAGCACAGTGGAGGTAGAGTACAGTGGAGCACAGTAGAGGTAGAGTACAGTGAAGTATAGTAGAGGTAGAATACAGTGGAGTACAGTAGAGGTAGAGTACAGTGGAGTACAGTAGAGGTAGAGTACAGTGGTGTACAGTAGAGGTAGAGTACAGTGGAGCACAGTAGAGGTAGAGTACAGTGGAGTACAGTAGAGGTAGAGTACAGTGGAGCACAGTGGAGGTAGAGTACAGTGGAGCACAGTAGAGGTAGAGTACAGTGAAGTATAGTAGAGGTAGAATACAGTGGAGTACAGTAGAGGTAGAGTACAGTGGAGTACAGTAGAGGTAGAGTACAGTGGTGTACAGTAGAGGTAGAGTACAGTGGAGCACAGTAGAGGTAGAGTACAGTGGAGTACAGTAGAGCTAGAGTACAGTGGATTACAGTGGAGCACAGTAGAGGTGGTGTACAGTAGAGTAGAGTATAGGTAGAGTACAGTGGAGTACAGTAGAGATAGAGTAGAGTGGAGTAGAGTAGAGATAGAGTACAGTGGAGTACAGTAGAGGTAGAGTACAGTGGAGCACAGTAGAGGTAGAGTACAGTGGAGCACAGTAGAGGTAGAGTACAGTGGAGCACAGTAGAGGTAGAGTACAGTGGAGTACAGTAGAGGTAGAGTACAGTGGAGCACAGTAGAGATAGTGTAGAGTAGAGCAGAGTAGAGGTAGAGTACAGTGGAGTACAGTAGAGGTAGAGTACAGTGGAGCACTGTAGAGGTGGAGTACAGTGGAGTACAGTAGAGGTAGAGTAGAGTGGAGTACAGTAGAGGTAGAGTACAGTGGAGCACAGTAGAGGTAGAGTACAGTGGAGTATAGTTGAGGTAGAGAACAGTACAGTACAGTAGAGGTAGAGTAGAGTGGAGTACAGTAGAGGTAGAGTACAGTAGAGCACAGTAGAGGTAGAATACAGTGGAGTACAGTAGAGGTAGAGTACAGTGTAGTACAGTAGAGGTAGAGTACAGTGGAGTACAGAAGAGATAGAGTACAGTGGAGCACAGTAGAGGTAGAGTACAGTGGAGCACAGTAGAGGTAGAGTACAGTGGAGCACAGTAGAGGTAGAGTACAGTGGAGCACAGTAGAGGTAGAGTACAGTGGAGCACAGTAGAGGTAGAGTACAGTGGAGCACAGTAGAGGTAGAGTACAGTGGAGTACAGTAGAGGTAGAGTACAGTGGAGTACAGTAGAGGTAGAGTACAGTGGAGCACAGTAAAGGTAGAGTTCAGTGGAGTACAGTAGAGGAAGAGTACAGTGAAGCACAGTAGAGCTAGAGTACAGTGGAGTACAGTGGAGCACAGTAGAGGTGGAGTACAGTAGAGTAGAGTTTAGGTTGAGTACAGTAGAGTAGAGTATAGGTTGAGTACAGTGGAGTACAGTAGAGATAGAGTAGAGTGAAGTAGAGTAGAGATAGAGTACAGTGGATTAGAGTAGAGATAGAGTACAGTGGAGTATAGTTGAGGTAGAGTACAGTGGAGCACAGTAGAGGTAGAGTACAGTGGAGTACAGTGGAGCACAGTAGAGGTGGAGTACAGTAGAGTACAGTAGAGGTAGAGTACAGTGGAGCACAGTAGAGGTAGAGTACAGTGGAGTACAGTAGAGGTAGAGAATAGTACAGTACAGTAGAGGTAGAGTACAGTGGAGTACAGTAGAGGTAGAGTACAGTAGAGCACAGTAGAGGTAGAATACAGTGGAGTACAGTAGAGGTAGAGTACAGTGGAGTACAGTAGAGGTAGAGTACAGTGGAGTACAGTAGATGTAGAGAACAGTACAGTACAGTAGAGGTAGAGTACAGTGGAGTACAGTAGAGGTAGAGTACAGTAGAGCACAGTAGAGGTAGAATACAGTGGAGTACAGTAGAGGTAGAGTACAGTGGAGTACAGTAGAGGTAGAGTACAGTGGAGTACAGTAGAGGTAGAGTACAGTGGAGCACAGTAAAGGTAGAGTACAGTGGAGTACAGTATAGGTAGAGTACAGTGAAGCACAGTAGAGCTAGAGTACAGTGGAGTACAGTGGAGCACAGTAGAGGTGGAGTACAGTAGAGTAGAGTATAGGTTGAGTACAGTGAGTACAGTAGAGATATAGTAGAGTGGAGTAGAGTAGAGATAGAGTACAGTGGATTAGAGTAGATATAGAGTACAGTGGAGTATAGTTGAGGTAGAGTACAGTGGAGTACAGTAGAGGTAGAGTACAGTGGAGTACAGTAGAGGTAGAGAACAGTACAGTACAGTAGAGGTAGAGTAGAGTGGAGTACAGTAGAGGTAGAGTACAGTGGAGCACAGTAGAGGTAGAATACAGTGGAGCACAGTAGAGGTAGAGAACAGTACAGTACAGTAGAGGTAGAGTAGAGTGGAGTACAGAAGAGATAGAGTACAGTGGAGCACAGTAGAGGTAGAGTACAGTGGAGTACAGTGGAGCACAGTAGAGGTGGAGTACAGTAGAGTACAGTAGAGGTAGAGTACAGTGGAGCACAGTAGAGGTAGAGTACAGTGGAGTACATTGGAGTACAGTAGAGGTGGAGTACAGTAGAGTACAGTAGAGGTAGAGAACAGTACATTACAGTAGAGGTAGAGTACAGTGGAGTACAGTAGAGGTAGAGTACAGTAGAGCACAGTAGAGGTAGAGTACAGTGGAGTACAGTGGAGCACAGTAGAGGTGGAGTACAGTAGAGTAGAGTATAGGTTGAGTACAGTGGAGTACAGTAGAGATAGAGTAGAGTGGAGTAGATTAGAGATAGAGTACAGTGGATTAGAGTAGATATAGAGTACAGTGGAGTATAGTTGAGGTAGAGTACAGTGGATCACATTAGAGGTAGAGTACAGTGGATTATAGTTGAGGTAGACTACAGTGGAGTACAGTAGAGGTAGAGTACAGTGGAGCACAGTAGAGGTAGAGTACAGTGGAGTACAGTAGAGGTAGAGTAAAGTGGAGTACAGTAGAGGTAGAGTAGAGTGGAGCACATTAGAGGTGGAGTAGAGTAGAGTACAGTAGAGGTAGAGTACAGTGGAGTACAGTAGATGTAGAGTACAGTAGAGTACAGTAGAGGTAGAGTACAGTGGAGCACAGTAGAGGTAGAGTACAGTGGAGTACAGTGGAGTACAGTAGAGGTGGAGTACAGTAGAGTACAGTAGAGGTAGAGAACAGTACAGTACAGTAGAGGTAGAGTACAGTGGAGTACAGTAGAGGTAGAGTACAGTAGATCACAGTAGAGGTAGAATACAGTGGAGTACAGTAGAGGTAGAGTACAGTGGAGTACAGTAGAGGTGGAGTACAGTGGAGTACAGTAGAGATAGAGTAGAGTGGAGCACAGTAGAGGTAGAGTACAGTGGAGCACAGTAGAGGTAGAGCACAGTGGAGCACAGTAGAGATAAAGTACAGTGGAGCACAGTAGATATAGAGTACAGTGGAGTACAGTGGAGCACAGTAGAGGTATAGTACAGTGGAGCACAGTAGAGATAGATTACAGTGGAGTAGAGTAGAGATAGAGTACAGTGGAGTACAGTAGAGGTAGAGTAGAGTTGAGCAGAGTAGAGGTAGAGTACAGTGGAGTACAGTAGAGGTAGAGCGCAGTAGAGCAGAGTAGAGGTAGAGTACAGTGGAGTACAGTAGAGGTAGAGCACAGTGGAGCACTGTAGAGGTAGAGTACAGTGGAGTACAGTAGAGATAGAGTACAGTGGAGCACAGTAGAGGTAGAGTACAGTGGAGCAGAGTAGAGGTAGAGTACAGTGGAGTACAGTAGAGGTAGAGTACAGTGGAGCACAGTAGAGCTAGAGTACAGTGGAGCACAGTAGAGGTGGAGTACAGTAGAGTAGAGTAGAGGTAGAGTACAGTGGAGTACAGTAGAGATGGAGTAGAGTGGAGTAGAGTAGAGATAGAGTACAGTGGATTAGAGTAGAGATAGAGTACAGTGGAGTATAGTTGAGGTAGAGTACAGTGGAGCACAGTAGTGGTAGAGTACAGTGGAGTATAGTTGAGGTAGAGTACAGTGGAGCACAGTAGTGGTAGAGTACAGTGGAGTATAGTTGAGGTAGAGTACAGTGGAGTACAGTAGAGGTAGAGTACAGTGGAGCACAGTAGAGATAGAGTACAGTAGAGCAGAGCAGAGGTAGAGTACAGTGGAGTACAGTAGAGGTAGAGTAGAGTGGAACACTGTAGAGGTGGAGTACAGTGGAGTACAGTAGAGGTAGAGTACAGTGGAGCACAGTAGAGATAGAGTACAGTAGAGCACAGTTGAGGTAGAGTACAGTGGAGTATAGTAGAGGTAGAGTACAGTTGAGTACATTAGAGGTAGAGTACAGTGGAGCATAGTAGATGTAGAGTACAGTGGAGCACAGTAGAGGTAGAGTACAGTGGAGCAGAGTAGAGGTAGAGTACAGTGGAGTATAGTAGAGGTGGAATACTGTAGAGCACAGTAGAGATAGAGTACAGTAGAGCACAGTAGAGGTAGAGTACAGTGGAGCACAGTAGAGGAATAGTACAGTGTAGTACAGTAGAGATAGAGTACAGTGGAGTACAGTAGAGATAGAGTACAGTCGAACACAGTAGAGATAAGTGCAGTGGAGTATAGTAGAGGTAGAGTACAGTGGAGTAGAGTAGAGGTAGAGTACAGTGGAGTACAGTAGAGGTAGAGTAGAGTGGAGTACAGTGGAGCACAGTAGAGGTGGAGTACAGTAGAGTACAGTAGAGGTAGAGTACAGTGGAGCACAGTAAAGGTAGAGTACAGTGGAGTAAAGTAGAGGAAGAGTACAGTGAAGCACAGTAGAGCTAGTGTACAGTGGAGTACAGTGGAGCACAGTAGAGGTGGAGTACAGTAGAGTAGAGTATAGGTTAAGTACAGTGGAGTAGAGTAGAGATAGAGTAGAGTGAAGTAGAGTAGAGATAGAGTACAGTGGATTAGAGTAGAGATAGAGTACAGTGGAGTATAGTTGAGGTAGAGTACAGTGGAGCACAGTAGAGGTAGAGTACAGTGGAGTACAGTGGAGCACAGTAGAGGTGGAGTACAGTAGAGTACAGTAGAGGTAGAGTACAGTGGAGCACAGTAGAGGTAGAGTCAAGTGGAGTACATTGGAGTACAGTAGAGGTGGAGTACAGTAGAGTACAGTAGAGGTAGAGAACAGTACAGTACAGTAGAGGTAGAGTACAGTGGAGTACAGTAGAGGTAGAGTACAGTAGAGCACAGTAGAGGTAGAATACAGTAGAGCACAGTAGAGGTAGAATACAGTGGAGTACAGTAGAGGTAGAGTACAGTGGAGTACAGTAGAGGTAGAGTACAGTGGAGTACAGTAGAGGTAGAGAACAGTACAGTACAGTAGAGGTAGAGTACAGTGGAGTACAGTAGAGGTAGAGTACAGTAGAGCACAGTAGAGGTAGAATACAGTGGAGTACAGTAGAGGTAGAGTACAGTGGAGTACAGTAGAGGTAGAATACAGTGGAGTACAGTAGAGGTAGAGTACAGTGGAGCACAGTAAAGGTAGAGTACAGTGGAGTACAGTAGAGGTAGAGTACAGTGAAGCACAGTAGAGCTAGAGTACAGTGGAGTACAGTGGAGCACAGTAGAGGTGGAGTACAGTAGAGTAGAGTATAGGTTGAGTACAGTGGAGTACAGTAGAGATAGAGTAGAGTGGAGTAGAGTAGAGATAGAGTACAGTGGATTAGAGTAGATATAGAGTACAGTGGAGTATAGTTGAGGTAGAGTACAGTGGAGTACAGTAGAGGTAGAGTACAGTGGAGTACAGTAGAGGTAGAGAACAGTACAGTACAGTAGAGGTAGAGTAGAGTGGAGTACAGTAGAGGTAGAGTACAGTGGAGCACAGTAGAGGTAGAATACAGTGGAATACAGTAGAGGTAGAGTACAGTGGAGTACAGTAGAGGTAGAGTACAGTGGAGTACAGAAGAGATAGAGTACAGTGGAGTACAGTAGAGGTAGAGTACAGTGGAGTACAGAAGAGATAGAGTACAGTGGAGCACAGTAGAGGTAGAGTACAGTGGAGCACAGTAGAGGTAGAGTACAGTGGAGCACAGTAGAGGTAGAGTACAGTGGAGTACAGTAGAGGTAGAGTACAGTGGAGTACAGTGGAGCACAGTAGAGGTGGAGTACAGTAGAGTACAGTAGAGGTAGAGTACAGTGGAGCACAGTAGAGGTAGAGTACAGTGGAGTACATTGGAGTACACTAGAGGTGGAGTACAGTAGAGTACTGTAGAGGTAGAGAACAGTACAGTACAGTAGAGGTAGAGTACAGTGGAGTACAGTAGAGGTAGAGTACAGTAGAGCACAGTAGAGGTAGAATACAGTGGAGTACAGTAGAGGTAGAGTACAGTGGAGTACAGTAGAGGTAGAGTACAGTGTAGTACAGTAGAGGTAGAGAACAGTACAGTACAGTAGAGGTAGAGTACAGTGGAGTACAGTAGAGGTAGAGTACAGTAGAGCACAGTAGAGGTAGAATACAGTGGAGTACAGTAGAGGTAGAGTACAGCGGAGTACAGTAGAGGTAGAGTACAGTGGAGTTCAGTAGAGGTAGAGTACAGTGGAGCACAGTAGAGGTAGAGTACAGTGGAGTACAGTGGAGCACAGTAGAGGTGGAGTACAGTAGAGTAGAGTATAGGTTGAGTACAGTGGAGTACAGTAGAGATAGAGTAGAGTGGAGTAGAGTAGAGATAGAGTACAGTGGATTAGAGTAGATATAGAGTACAGTGGAGTATAGTTGAGGTAGAGTACAGTGGAGCACATTAGAGGTAGAGTACAGTGGAGTATAGTTGAGGTAGACTACAGTGGAGTACAGAAGAGATAGAGTACAGTGGAGCACAGTAGAGGTAGAGTACAGTGGAGCACAGTAGAGGTAGAGTACAGTGGAGCACAGTAGAGGTAGAGTACAGTGGAGTACAGTAGAGGTAGAGTACAGTGGAGTACAGTGGAGCACAGTAGAGGTGGAGTACAGTAGAGTACAGTAGAGGTAGAGTACAGTGGAGCACAGTAGAGGTAGAGTACAGTGGAGAACATTGGAGTACAGTAGAGGTGGAGTACAGTAGAGTACAGTAGAGGTAGAGAACAGTACAGTACAGTAGAGGTAGAGTACAGTGGAGTACAGTAGAGGTAGAGTACAGTAGAGCACAGTAGAGGTAGAATACAGTGGAGTACAGTAGAGGTAGAGTACAGTGGAGTACAGTAGAGGTAGAGTACAGTGTAGTACAGTAGAGGTAGAGAACAGTACAGTACAGTAGAGGTAGAGTACAGTGGAGTACAGTAGAGGTAGAGTACAGTAGAGCACAGTAGAGGTAGAATACAGTGGAGTAAAGTAGAGGTAGAGTACAGCGGAGTACAGTAGAGGTAAAGTAAAGTGGAGTTCAGTAGAGGTAGAGTACAGTGGAGCACAGTAGAGGTAGAGTACAGTGGAGTACAGTGGAGCACAGTAGAGGTGGAGTACAGTAGAGTAGAGTATAGGTTGAGTACAGTGGAGTACAGTAGAGATAGAGTAGAGTGGAGTAGAGTAGAGATAGAGTACAGTGGATTAGAGTAGATATAGAGTACAGTGGAGTATAGTTGAGGTAGAGTACAGTGGAGCACATTAGAGGTAGAATACAGTGGAGTATAGTTGAGGTAGACTACAGTGGAGTACAGTAGAGGTAGAGTACAGTGGAGCACAGTAGAGATAGTGTACAGTAGAGCAGAGTAGAGGTAGAGTACAGTGGAGTACAGTAGAGGTAGAGTACAGTGGAACACTGTAGAGGTGGAGTACAGTGGAGTACAGTAGAGGTAGAGTACAGTAGAGCACAGTAGAGATAGAGTACAGTAGAGCAGACTAGAGGTAGAGTACAGTGGAGTATAGTAGAGGTAGAGTACAGTGGAGTATAGTTGAGGTAGACTACAGTGGAGTACAGTAGAGGTAGAGTACAGTGGAGAACAGTAGAGGTAGAGTACAGTGGAGCACAGTGGAGGTAGAGTACAATGGAGTATAGTTGAGGTAGAGAACAGTACAGTACAGTAGAGGTAGAGTAGAGTGGAGTACAGTAGAGGTAGAGTACAGTAGAGCACAGTAGAGGTAGAATACAGTGGAGTACAGTAGAGGTAGAGTACAGTGGAGTACAGTAGAGGTAGAGTACAGTGGAGTACAGAAGAGATAGAGTACAGTGGAGCACAGTAGAGGTAGAGTACAGTGGAGCACAGTAGAGGTAGAGTACAGTGGAGCACAGTAGAGGTAGAGTACAGTGGAGTACAGTAGAGGTAGAGTACAGTGGAGCACAGTAGAGGTAGAGTACAGTGGAGCACTGTAGAGGTAGAGTACAGTGGAGTACAGTAGAGGTAGAGTACAGTGGAGCACAGTAGAGGTAGAGTACAGTGGAGTACAGTGGAGCACAGTAGAGTACAGTAGAGGTAGAGTACAGTGGAGCACAGTAGAGGTAGAGTACAGTGGAGTACAGTAGAGGTAGAGTACAGTAGAGCACAGTAGAGGTAGAATACAGTGGAGTACAGTAGAGGTAGAGTACAGTGGAGTACAGTAGAGGTAGAGTACAGTGTAGTACAGTAGAGGTAGAGAACAGTAAAGTACAGTAGAGGTAGAGTACAGTGGAGTACAGTAGAGGTAGAGTACAGTAGAGCACAGTAGAGGTAGAATACATTGGAGTACAGTAGAGGTAGAGTACAGTGGAGTACAGTAGAGGTAGAGTACAGTGGAGTACAGTAGAGGTAGAGTACAGTGGAGCAGAGTAGAGGTAGAGTACAGTGGAGTACAGTAGAGGTATAGTACAGTGGAGCACAGTAGAGCTAGAGTACAGTGGAGTACAGTGGAGCACAGTAGAGGTGGAGTACAGTAGAGTAGAGTATAGGTTGAGTACAGTGGAGTACAGTAGAGATAGAGTAGAGTGGAGTAGAGTAGAGATAGAGTACAGTGGATTAGAGTAGAGAAAGAGTACAGTGGAGTATAGTTGAGGTAGAGTACAGTGGAGCAAAGTAGAGGTAGAGTGCAGTGGAGTATAGTTGAGGTAGACTACAGTGGAGTACAGTAGAGGTAGAGTACAGTGGAGCACAGTAGAGATAGAGTACAGTAGAGCAGAGTAGATGTAGAGTACAGTGGAGTACAGTAGAGGTAGAGTACAGTGGAGAACTGTAGAGGTGGAGTACAGTGGAGTACAGTAGAGGTAGAGTACAGTGGAGCACAGTAGAGATAGAGTACAGTGGAGCACAGTAGAGGTAGAGTACAGTGGAGCACAGTAGAGGTAGAGTACAGTGAAGTATAGTAGAGGTAGAATACAGTGGAGTACAGTAGAGGTAGAGTAAAGTGGAGTACAGTAGAGGTAGAGTACAGTGGAGTACAGTAGAGGTAGAGTACAGTGGAGCACAGTAGAGGTAGAGTACAGTGGAGTACAGTAGAGGTAGAGTACAGTGGAGCACAGTAGAGCTAGAGTACAGTGGATTACAGTGGAGCACAGTAGAGGTGGTGTACAGTAGAGTAGAGTATAGGTAGAGTACAGTGGAGTACAGTAGAGATAGAGTAGAGTGGAGTAGAGTAGAGATAGAGTACAGTGGATTAGAGTAGAGATAGAGTACAGTGGAGTATAGTTGAGGTAGAGTACAGTGGAGCACAGTAGAGGTAGAGTACAGTGGAGCACAGTAGAGGTAGAGTACAGTGGAGTACAGTAGAGGTAGAGTACAGTGGAGCACAGTAGAGATAGTGTAGAGTAGAGCAGAGTAGAGGTAGAGTACAGTGGAGTACAGTAGAGGTAGAGTACAGTGGAGCACTGTAGAGGTGGAGTACAGTGGAGTACAGTAGAGGTAGAGTACAGTGGAGCACAGTAGAGATAGAGTACAGTAGAGCACATTAGAGGTAGAGTACAGTGGAGTATAGTAGAGGTAGAGTACAGTGGAGTATAGTTGAGGTAGACTACAGTGGAGTACAGTAGAGGTAGAGTATAGTGGAGTACAGTAGAGGTAGAGTACAGTGGAGCACAGTAGAGGTAGAGTACAGTGGAGTATAGTTGAGGTAGAGAACAGTACAGTACAGTAGAGGTAGAGTAGAGTGGAGTACAGTAGAGGTAGAGTACAATAGAGCACAGTAGAGGTAGAGTATAGTGGAGCACAGTAGAGGTAGAGTACAGTGAAGTATAGTAGAGGTAGAATACAGTGGAGTACAGTAGAGGTAGAGTACAGTGGAGTACAGTAGAGGTAGAGTACAGTGGAGTACAGTAGAGGTAGAGTACAGTGGAGCACAGTAGAGGTAGAGTACAGTGGAGTACAGTAGAGGTAGAGTACAGTGGAGCACAGTAGAGCTAGAGTACAGTGGATTACAGTGGAGCACAGTAGAGGTGGTGTACAGTAGAGTAGAGTATAGGTAGAGTACAGTGGAGTACAGTAGAGATAGAGTAGAGTGGAGTAGAGTAGAGATAGAGTACAGTGGATTAGAGTAGAGATAGAGTACAGTGGAGTATAGTTGAGGTAGAGTACAGTGGAGCACAGTAGAGGTAGAGTACAGTGGAGCACAGTAGAGGTAGAGTACAGTGGAGTACAGTAGAGGTAGAGTACAGTGGAGCACTGTAGAGGTGGAGTACACTGGAGTACAGTAGAGGTAGAGTATGGTGGAGTACAGTAGAGGTAGAGTACAGTGGAGCACAGTAGAGGTAGAGTACAGTGGAGTATAGTAGAGGTAGAGAACAGTGGAGCACAGTAGAGGTAGAGTACAGTGGAGCACAGTAGAGGTAGAGTACAGTGGAGCACAGTAGAGGTAGAGTACAGTGGAGCACAGTAGAGGTAGAGTACAGTGGAGCACAGTAGAGGTAGAGTACAGTGGAGCACAGTAGAGGTAGAGTACAGTGGAGCACAGTAGAGGTAGAGTACAGTGGAGCACAGTAGAGGTAGAGTACAGTGGAGTACAGTAGAGGTAGAGTACAGTGGAGTACAGTAGAGGTAGAGTACAGTGGAGTACAGTAGAGGTAGAGTACAGTGGAGTACAGTAGAGGTAGAGTACAGTGGAGCACAGTAAAGGTAGAGTACAGTGGAGTACAGTAGAGGAAGAGTACAGTGAAGCACAGTTGAGCTAGAGTACAGTGGAGTACAGTGGAGCACAGTAGAGGTGGAGTACAGTAGAGTAGAGTATAGGTTGAGTACAGTGGAGTACAGTAGAGATAGAGTAGAGTGAAGTAGAGTAGAGATAGAGTACAGTGGATTAGAGTAGATATAGAGTACAGTGGAGTATAGTTGAGGTAGAGTACAGTGGAGCACAGTAGAGCTAGAGTACAGTGGAGTACAGTGGAGCACAGTAGAGGTGGAGCACAGTAGAGCAGAGTAGAGGTAGAGTACAGTGGAGTACAGTAGAGGTAGAGCACAGTGGAGCACTGTAGAGGTAGAGTACAGTGGAGTACAGTAGAGATAGAGTACAGTGGAGCACAGTAGAGGTAGAGTACAGTGGAGCAGAGTAGAGGTAGAGTACAGTGGAGTACAGTAGAGGTAGAGTACAGTGGAGCACAGTAGAGCTAGAGTACAGTGGAGCACAGTAGAGGTGGAGTACAGTAGAGTAGAGTAGAGGTAGAGTAGAGTGGAGTACAGTAGAGATGGAGTAGAGTGGAGTAGAGTAGAGATAGAGTACAGTGGATTAGAGTAGAGATAGAGTACAGTGGAGTATAGTTGAGGTAGAGTACAGTGGAGCACAGTAGTGGTAGAGTACAGTGGAGTATAGTTGAGGTAGAGTACAGTGGAGCACAGTAGTGGTAGAGTACAGTGGAGTATAGTTGAGGTAGAGTACAGTGGAGTACAGTAGAGGTAGAGTACAGTGGAGCACAGTAGAGATAGAGTACAGTAGAGCAGAGCAGAGGTAGAGTACAGTGGAGTACAGTAGAGGTAGAGTACAGTGGAACACTGTAGAGGTGGAGTACAGTGGAGTACAGTAGAGGTAGAGTACAGTGGAGCACAGTAGAGATAGAGTACAATAGAGCAGAGTAGAGGTAGAGTACAGTGGAGTGCAGTAGAGGTAGAGTACAGTGGAGCACTGTAGAGGTGGAGTACAGTGGAGTACAGTAGAGGTAGAGTACAGTGGAGCACAGTAGAGATAGAGTACAGTAGAGCACAGTAGAGGTAGAGTACAGTGGAGTATAGTAGAGGTAGAGTACAGTTGAGTACAGTAGAGGTAGAGTACAGTGGAGCATAGTAGATGTAGAGTACAGTGGAGCACAGTAGAGGTAGAGTACAGTGGAGCACAGTAGAGGTAGAGTACAGTGGAGTATAGTAGAGGTGGAGTACTGTAGAGCACAGTAGAGATAGAGTACAGTAGAGCACAGTAGATGTAGAGTACAGTGGAGCACAGTAGAGGAATAGTACAGTGTAGTACAGTAGAGATAGAGTACAGTGGAGTACAGTAGAGATAGAGTACAGTCGAACACAGTAGAGATAAGTGCAGTGGAGTATAGTAGAGGTAGAGTACAGTGGAGTACAGTAGAGGTAGAGTAGAGTGGAGTACAGTGGAGCACAGTAGAGGTGGAGTACAGTAGAGTACAGTAGAGGTAGAGTACAGTGGAGCACAGTAGAGGTAGAGTACAGTGGAGTACAGTGGAGTACAGTAGAGGTGGAGTACAGTAGAGTACAGTAGAGGTAGAGAACAGTACAGTACAGTAGAGGTAGAGTACAGTAGAGCACAGTAGAGGTAGAATACAGTGGAGTACAGTAGAGGTAGAGTACAGTGGAGTACAGTAGAGGTAGAGTACAGTGGAGCACAGTAGAGGTAGAGTACAGTGGAGTACAGTGGAGCACAGTAGAGTACAGTAGAGGTAGAGTACAGTGGAGCACAGTAGAGGTAGAGTACAGTGGAGTACAGTAGAGGTAGAGTACAGTAGAGCACAGTAGAGGTAGAATACAGTGGAGTACAGTAGAGGTAGAGTACAGTGGAGTACAGTAGAGGTAGAGTACAGTGTAGTACAGTAGAGGTAGAGAACAGTAAAGTACAGTAGAGGTAGAGTACAGTGGAGTACAGTAGAGGTAGAGTACAGTAGAGCACAGTAGAGGTAGAATACATTGGAGTACAGTAGAGGTAGAGTACAGTGGAGTACAGTAGAGGTAGAGTACAGTGGAGTACAGTAGAGGTAGAGTACAGTGGAGCAGAGTAGAGGTAGAGTACAGTGGAGTACAGTAGAGGTAGAGTACAGTGGAGCACAGTAGAGCTAGAGTACAGTGGAGTACAGTGGAGCACAGTAGAGGTGGAGTACAGTAGAGTAGAGTATAGGTTGAGTACAGTGGAGTACAGTAGAGATAGAGTAGAGTGGAGTAGAGTAGAGATAGAGTACAGTGGATTAGAGTAGAGAAAGAGTACAGTGGAGTATAGTTGAGGTAGAGTACAGTGGAGCAAAGTAGAGGTAGAGTACAGTGGAGTATAGTTGAGGTAGACTACAGTGGAGTACAGTAGAGGTAGAGTACAGTGGAGCACAGTAGAGATAGAGTACAGTAGAGCAGAGTAGATGTAGAGTACAGTGGAGAACTGTAGAGGTGGAGTACAGTGGAGTACAGTAGAGGTAGAGTACAGTGGAGCACAGTAGAGATAGAGTACAGTGGAGCACAGTAGAGGTAGAGTACAGTGGAGCACAGTAGAGGTAGAGTACAGTGAAGTATAGTAGAGGTAGAATACAGTGGAGTACAGTAGAGGTAAAGTACAGTGGAGTACAGTAGAGGTAGAGTACAGTGGAGTACAGTAGAGGTAGAGTACAGTGGAGCACAGTAGAGGTTGAGCACAGTGGAGTACAGTAGAGGTAGAGTACAGTGGAGCACAGTAGAGCTAGAGTACAGTGGATTACAGTGGAGCACAGTAGAGGTGGTGTACAGTAGAGTAGAGTATAGGTAGAGTACAGTGGAGTACAGTAGAGATAGAGTAGAGTGGAGTAGAGTAGAGATAGAGTACAGTGGATTAGAGTAGAGATAGAGTACAGTGGAGTTTAGTTGAGGTAGAGTACAGGGGAGCACAGTAGAGGTAGAGTACAGTGGAGCACAGTAGAGGTAGAGTACAGTGGAGTACAGTAGAGGTAGAGTACAGTGGAGCACAGTAGAGATAGTGTAGAGTAGAGCAGAGTAGAGGTAGAGTACAGTGGAGTACAGTAGAGGTAGAGTACAGTGGAGCACTGTAGAGGTGGAGTACAGTGGAGTACAGTAGAGGTAGAGTACAGTGGAGCACAGTAGAGATAGAGTACAGTAGAGCACATTAGAGGTAGAGTACAGTGGAGTATAGTAGAGGTAGAGTACAGTGGAGTATAGTTGAGGTAGACTACAGTGGAGTACAGTAGAGGTAGAGTATAGTGGAGTACAGTAGAGGTAGAGTACAGTGGAGCACAGTAGAGGTAGAGTACAGTGGAGTATAGTTGAGGTAGAGAACAGTACAGTACAGTAGAGGTAGAGTAGAGTGGAGTACAGTAGAGGTAGAGTACAGTAGAGTACAGTAGAGGTAGAGTACAGTGGAGTACAGTAGAGGTAGAGTACAGTGGAGCACAGTAAAGGTAGAGTACAGTGGAGTACAGTAGAGGAAGAGTACAGTGAAGCACAGTAGAGCTAGAGTACAGTGGAGTACAGTGGAGCACAGTAGAGGTGGAGTACAGTAGAGTAGAGTATAGGTTGAGTACAGTGGAGTACAGTAGAGATAGAGTAGAGTGAAGTAGAGTAGAGATAGAGTACAGTGGATTAGAGTAGAGATAGAGTACAGTGGAGTATAGTTGAGGTAGAGTACAGTGGAGCACAGTAGAGGTAGAGTACAGTGGAGTACAGTGGAGCACAGTAGAGGTGGAGTACAGTAGAGTACAGTAGAGGTAGAGTACAGTGGAGCACAGTAGAGGTAGAGTACAGTGGAGTACATTGGAGTACAGTAGAGGTGGAGTACAGTAGAGTACAGTAGAGGTAGAGAACAGTACAGTACAGTAGAGGTAGAGTACAGTGGAGTACAGTAGAGGTAGAGTACAGTAGAGCACAGTAGAGGTAGAATACAGTAGAGCACAGTAGAGGTAGAATACAGTGGAGTACAGTAGAGGTAGAGTACAGTGGAGTACAGTAGAGGTAGAGTACAGTGGAGTACAGTAGAGGTAGAGAACAGTACAGTACAGTAGAGGTAGAGTACAGTGGAGTACAGTAGAGGTAGAGTACAGTAGAGCACAGTAGAGGTAGAATACAGTGGAGTAGAGTAGAGGTAGAGTACAGTGGAGTACAGTAGAGGTAGAATACAGTGGAGTACAGTAGAGGTAGAGTACAGTGGAGCACAGTAAAGGTAGAGTACAGTGGAGTACAGTAGAGGAAGAGTACAGTGAAGCACAGTAGAGCTAGAGTACAGTGGAGTACAGTGGAGCACAGTAGAGGTGGAGTACAGTAGAGTAGAGTATAGGTTGAGTACAGTGGAGTACAGTAGAGATAGAGTAGAGTGAAGTAGAGTAGAGATAGAGTACAGTGGATTAGAGTAGAGATAGAGTACAGTGGAGTATAGTTGAGGTAGAGTACAGTGGAGCACAGTAGAGGTAGAGTACAGTGGAGTACAGTGGAGCACAGTAGAGGTGGAGTACAGTAGAGTACAGTAGAGGTAGAGTACAGTGGAGCACAGTAGAGGTAGAGTACAGTGGAGTACATTGGAGTACAGTAGAGGTGGAGTACAGTAGAGCACAGTAGAGGTAGAATACAGTGGAGTACAGTAGAGGTAGAGTACAGTGGAGTACAGTAGAGGTAGAGTACAGTGGAGTACAGTAGAGGTAGAGTACAGTGGAGCACAGTAGAGGTAGAGTACAGTGGAGTACAGTAGAGGTAGAGTACAGTGGAGCACAGTAGAGCTAGAGTACAGTGGAGTACAGTGGAGCACAGTAGAGGTGGAGTACAGTAGAGTAGAGTATAGGTAGAGTACAGTGGAGTACAGTAGAGATAGAGATAGAGTAGAGTAGAGTAGAGTAGAGATAGAGTACAGTGGATTAGAGTAGAGAAAGAGTACAGTGGAGTATAGTTGAGGTAGAGTACAGTGGAGCAAAGTAGAGGTAGAGTACAGTGGAGTATAGTTGAGGTAGACTACAGTGGAGTACAGTAGAGGTAGAGTACAGTGGAGCACAGTAGAGATAGAGTACAGTAGAGCAGAGTAGATGTAGAGTACAGTGGAGTACAGTAGAGGTAGAGTACAGTGGAGAACTGTAGAGGTGGAGTACAGTGGAGTACAGTAGAGGTAGAGTACAGTGGAGCACAGTAGAGATAGAGTACAGTAGAGCACAGTGGAGGTAGAGTACAGTGGAGCACAGTAGAGGTAGAGTACAGTGAAGTATAGTAGAGGTAGAATACAGTGGAGTACAGTAGAGGTAGAGTACAGTGGAGTACAGTAGAGGTAGAGTACAGTGGTGTACAGTAGAGGTAGAGTACAGTGGAGCACAGTAGAGGTAGAGTACAGTGGAGTACAGTAGAGGTAGAGTACAGTGGAGCACAGTGGAGGTAGAGTACAGTGGAGCACAGTAGAGGTAGAGTACAGTGAAGTATAGTAGAGGTAGAATACAGTGGAGTACAGTAGAGGTAGAGTACAGTGGAGTACAGTAGAGGTAGAGTACAGTGGTGTACAGTAGAGGTAGAGTACAGTGGAGCACAGTAGAGGTAGAGTACAGTGGAGTACAGTAGAGCTAGAGTACAGTGGATTACAGTGGAGCACAGTAGAGGTGGTGTACAGTAGAGTAGAGTATAGGTAGAGTACAGTGGAGTACAGTAGAGATAGAGTAGAGTGGAGTAGAGTAGAGATAGAGTACAGTGGAGTACAGTAGAGGTAGAGTACAGTGGAGCACAGTAGAGGTAGAGTACAGTGGAGCACAGTAGAGGTAGAGTACAGTGGAGCACAGTAGAGGTAGAGTACAGTGGAGTACAGTAGAGGTAGAGTACAGTGGAGCACAGTAGAGATAGTGTAGAGTAGAGCAGAGTAGAGGTAGAGTACAGTGGAGTACAGTAGAGGTAGAGTACAGTGGAGCACTGTAGAGGTGGAGTACAGTGGAGTACAGTAGAGGTAGAGTAGAGTGGAGTACAGTAGAGGTAGAGTACAGTGGAGCACAGTAGAGGTAGAGTACAGTGGAGTATAGTTGAGGTAGAGAACAGTACAGTACAGTAGAGGTAGAGTAGAGTGGAGTACAGTAGAGGTAGAGTACAGTAGAGCACAGTAGAGGTAGAATACAGTGGAGTACAGTAGAGGTAGAGTACAGTGTAGTACAGTAGAGGTAGAGTACAGTGGAGTACAGAAGAGATAGAGTACAGTGGAGCACAGTAGAGGTAGAGTACAGTGGAGCACAGTAGAGGTAGAGTACAGTGGAGCACAGTAGAGGTAGAGTACAGTGGAGCACAGTAGAGGTAGAGTACAGTGGAGCACAGTAGAGGTAGAGTACAGTGGAGCACAGTAGAGGTAGAGTACAGTGGAGTACAGTAGAGGTAGAGTACAGTGGAGTACAGTAGAGGTAGAGTACAGTGGAGCACAGTAAAGGTAGAGTTCAGTGGAGTACAGTAGAGGAAGAGTACAGTGAAGCACAGTAGAGCTAGAGTACAGTGGAGTACAGTGGAGCACAGTAGAGGTGGAGTACAGTAGAGTAGAGTTTAGGTTGAGTACAGTAGAGTAGAGTATAGGTTGAGTACAGTGGAGTACAGTAGAGATAGAGTAGAGTGAAGTAGAGTAGAGATAGAGTACAGTGGATTAGAGTAGAGATAGAGTACAGTGGAGTATAGTTGAGGTAGAGTACAGTGGAGCACAGTAGAGGTAGAGTACAGTGGAGTACAGTGGAGCACAGTAGAGGTGGAGTACAGTAGAGTACAGTAGAGGTAGAGTACAGTGGAGCACAGTAGAGGTAGAGTACAGTGGAGTACAGTAGAGGTAGAGAATAGTACAGTACAGTAGAGGTAGAGTACAGTGGAGTACAGTAGAGGTAGAGTACAGTAGAGCACAGTAGAGGTAGAATACAGTGGAGTACAGTAGAGGTAGAGTACAGTGGAGTACAGTAGAGGTAGAGTACAGTGGAGTACAGTAGATGTAGAGAACAGTACAGTACAGTAGAGGTAGAGTACAGTGGAGTACAGTAGAGGTAGAGTACAGTAGAGCACAGTAGAGGTAGAATACAGTGGAGTACAGTAGAGGTAGAGTACAGTGGAGTACAGTAGAGGTAGAGTACAGTGGAGTACAGTAGAGGTAGAGTACAGTGGAGCACAGTAAAGGTAGAGTACAGTGGAGTACAGTATAGGTAGAGTACAGTGAAGCACAGTAGAGCTAGAGTACAGTGGAGTACAGTGGAGCACAGTAGAGGTGGAGTACAGTAGAGTAGAGTATAGGTTGAGTACAGTGAGTACAGTAGAGATATAGTAGAGTGGAGTAGAGTAGAGATAGAGTACAGTGGATTAGAGTAGATATAGAGTACAGTGGAGTATAGTTGAGGTAGAGTACAGTGGAGTACAGTAGAGGTAGAGTACAGTGGAGTACAGTAGAGGTAGAGAACAGTACAGTACAGTAGAGGTAGAGTAGAGTGGAGTACAGTAGAGGTAGAGTACAGTGGAGCACAGTAGAGGTAGAATACAGTGGAGCACAGTAGAGGTAGAGAACAGTACAGTACAGTAGAGGTAGAGTAGAGTGGAGTACAGAAGAGATAGAGTACAGTGGAGCACAGTAGAGGTAGAGTACAGTGGAGTACAGTGGAGCACAGTAGAGGTGGAGTACAGTAGAGTACAGTAGAGGTAGAGTACAGTGGAGCACAGTAGAGGTAGAGTACAGTGGAGTACATTGGAGTACAGTAGAGGTGGAGTACAGTAGAGTACAGTAGAGGTAGAGAACAGTACATTACAGTAGAGGTAGAGTACAGTGGAGTACAGTAGAGGTAGAGTACAGTAGAGCACAGTAGAGGTAGAGTACAGTGGAGTACAGTGGAGCACAGTAGAGGTGGAGTACAGTAGAGTAGAGTATAGGTTGAGTACAGTGGAGTACAGTAGAGATAGAGTAGAGTGGAGTAGATTAGAGATAGAGTACAGTGGATTAGAGTAGATATAGAGTACAGTGGAGTATAGTTGAGGTAGAGTACAGTGGATCACATTAGAGGTAGAGTACAGTGGATTATAGTTGAGGTAGACTACAGTGGAGTACAGTAGAGGTAGAGTACAGTGGAGCACAGTAGAGGTAGAGTACAGTGGAGTACAGTAGAGGTAGAGTAAAGTGGAGTACAGTAGAGGTAGAGTAGAGTGGAGCACATTAGAGGTGGAGTAGAGTAGAGTACAGTAGAGGTAGAGTACAGTGGAGTACAGTAGATGTAGAGTACAGTAGAGTACAGTAGAGGTAGAGTACAGTGGAGCACAGTAGAGGTAGAGTACAGTGGAGTACAGTGGAGTACAGTAGAGGTGGAGTACAGTAGAGTACAGTAGAGGTAGAGAACAGTACAGTACAGTAGAGGTAGAGTACAGTGGAGTACAGTAGAGGTAGAGTACAGTAGATCACAGTAGAGGTAGAATACAGTGGAGTACAGTAGAGGTAGAGTACAGTGGAGTACAGTAGAGGTGGAGTACAGTGGAGTACAGTAGAGATAGAGTAGAGTGGAGCACAGTAGAGGTAGAGTACAGTGGAGCACAGTAGAGGTAGAGCACAGTGGAGCACAGTAGAGATAAAGTACAGTGGAGCACAGTAGATATAGAGTACAGTGGAGTACAGTGGAGCACAGTAGAGGTATAGTACAGTGGAGCACAGTAGAGATAGATTACAGTGGAGTAGAGTAGAGATAGAGTACAGTGGAGTACAGTAGAGGTAGAGTAGAGTTGAGCAGAGTAGAGGTAGAGTACAGTGGAGTACAGTAGAGGTAGAGCGCAGTAGAGCAGAGTAGAGGTAGAGTACAGTGGAGTACAGTAGAGGTAGAGCACAGTGGAGCACTGTAGAGGTAGAGTACAGTGGAGTACAGTAGAGATAGAGTACAGTGGAGCACAGTAGAGGTAGAGTACAGTGGAGCAGAGTAGAGGTAGAGTACAGTGGAGTACAGTAGAGGTAGAGTACAGTGGAGCACAGTAGAGCTAGAGTACAGTGGAGCACAGTAGAGGTGGAGTACAGTAGAGTAGAGTAGAGGTAGAGTACAGTGGAGTACAGTAGAGATGGAGTAGAGTGGAGTAGAGTAGAGATAGAGTACAGTGGATTAGAGTAGAGATAGAGTACAGTGGAGTATAGTTGAGGTAGAGTACAGTGGAGCACAGTAGTGGTAGAGTACAGTGGAGTATAGTTGAGGTAGAGTACAGTGGAGCACAGTAGTGGTAGAGTACAGTGGAGTATAGTTGAGGTAGAGTACAGTGGAGTACAGTAGAGGTAGAGTACAGTGGAGCACAGTAGAGATAGAGTACAGTAGAGCAGAGCAGAGGTAGAGTACAGTGGAGTACAGTAGAGGTAGAGTAGAGTGGAACACTGTAGAGGTGGAGTACAGTGGAGTACAGTAGAGGTAGAGTACAGTGGAGCACAGTAGAGATAGAGTACAGTAGAGCACAGTTGAGGTAGAGTACAGTGGAGTATAGTAGAGGTAGAGTACAGTTGAGTACATTAGAGGTAGAGTACAGTGGAGCATAGTAGATGTAGAGTACAGTGGAGCACAGTAGAGGTAGAGTACAGTGGAGCAGAGTAGAGGTAGAGTACAGTGGAGTATAGTAGAGGTGGAATACTGTAGAGCACAGTAGAGATAGAGTACAGTAGAGCACAGTAGAGGTAGAGTACAGTGGAGCACAGTAGAGGAATAGTACAGTGTAGTACAGTAGAGATAGAGTACAGTGGAGTACAGTAGAGATAGAGTACAGTCGAACACAGTAGAGATAAGTGCAGTGGAGTATAGTAGAGGTAGAGTACAGTGGAGTAGAGTAGAGGTAGAGTACAGTGGAGTACAGTAGAGGTAGAGTAGAGTGGAGTACAGTGGAGCACAGTAGAGGTGGAGTACAGTAGAGTACAGTAGAGGTAGAGTACAGTGGAGCACAGTAGAGGTAGAGTACAGTGGAGTACAGTGGAGTACAGTAGAGGTGGAGTACAGTAGAGTACAGTAGAGGTAGAGAACAGTACAGTACAGTAGAGGTAGAGTACAGTGGAGTACAGTAAAGGTAGAGTACAGTAGAGCACAGTAGAGGTAGAATACAGTGGAGTAAAGTAGAGGTAGAGTACATTGGAGCACAGTAGAGGTAGAGAACAGTACAGTACAGTAGAGGTAGAGTAGAGTGGAGTACAGTAGAGGTAGAGTACAGTAGAGCACAGTAGAGGTAGAATACAGTGGAGTACAGTAGAGGTAGAGTACAGTGGAGTACAGTAGAGGTAGAGTACAGTGGAGTACAGAAGAGATAGAGTACAGTGGAGCACAGTAGAGGTAGAGTACAGTGGAGCACAGTAGAGGAAGAGTACGGTGGAGTACAGTAGAGGTAGAGTACAGTGGAGTACAGTAGAGGTTGAGTACAGTGGAGTACAGTAGAGGTAGAGTACAGTGGAGCACAGTAGAGGTAGAGTACAGTGGAGTACAGTGGAGCACAGTAGAGGTGGAGTACAGTAGAGTACAGTAGAGGTAGAGTACAGTGGAGCACAGTAGAGGTAGAGTAAAGTGGATTACAGTGGAGTACAGTAGAGGTGGAGTACAGTAGAGTACAGTAGAGGTAGAGAACAGTACAGTACAGTAGAGGTAGAGTACATTAGAGCACAGTAGAGGTAGAATACAGTGGAGTACAGTAGATGTATAGTACAGTGGAGTACACTAGAGGTAGAGTACAGTGGAGTACAGTAGAGGTAGAGAACAGTACAGTACAGTAGAGGCAGAGTACAGTGGAGTACAGTAGATGTAGAGTACAGTAGAGCACAGTAGAGGTAGAATACAGTGGAGTACAGTAGAGGTAGAGTACAGTGGAGTACAGTAGAGGTAGAGTACAGTGGAGTACAGTAGAGGTAGAGTACAGTGGAGCACAGTAGAGGTAGAGTACAGTGGAGTACAGTAGAGGTAGAGTACAGTGGAGCACAGTAGAGCTAGAGTACAGTGGAGTACAGTGGAGCACAGTAGAGGTGGAGTACAGTAGAGTAGAGTATAGGTAGAGTACAGTGGAGTACAGTAGAGGTAGAGTACAGTGGAGTACAGTAGAGATAGAGTACAGTGGAGCACAGTAGAGGTAGAGTACAGTGGAGCACAGTAGAGGTAGAGTACAGTGGAGCACAGTAGAGGTAGAGTACAGTGGAGTACAGTAGAGGTAGAGTACAGTGGAGTACAGTAGAGGTAGAGTACAGTGGAGCACAGTAGAGGTAGAGTACAGTGGAGCACTGTAGAGGTAGAGTACAGTAGAGCACAGTAGAGGTAGAATACAGTGGAGTACAGTAGAGGTAGAGTACAGTGGAGTACAGTAGAGGTAGAGTACAGTGGAGTACAGTAGAGGTAGAGTACAGTGGAGCAGAGTAGAGGTAGAGTACAGTGGAGTACAGTAGAGGTAGAGTACAGTGGAGCACAGTAGAGCTAGAGTAGAGTGGAGTACAGTGGAGCACAGTAGAGGTGGAGTACAGTAGAGTAGAGTATAGGTTGAGTACAGTGGAGTACAGTAGAGATAGAGTAGAGTGGAGTAGAGTAGAGATAGAGTACAGTGGATTAGAGTAGATATAGAGTACAGTTCAGTATAGTTGAGGTAGAGTACAGTGGAGCACATTAGAGGTAGAGTACAGTGGAGTATAGTTGAGGTAGACTACAGTGGAGTACAGTAGAGGTAGAGTACAGTGGAGCACAGTAGAGGTAGAGTACAGTGGAGTACAGTAGAGGTAGAGTACAGTGGAGTACAGTAGAGGTAGAGTAGAGTGGAGCACATTAGAGGTGGAGTAGAGTAGAGTACAGTAGAGGTAGAGTACAGTGGAGTACAGTAGAAGTAGAGTACAGTGGAGCACAGTAGAGGTAGAGTAGAGTGGAGTACAGTAGAGGTAGAGTACAGTGGAGTACAGTAGAGGTAGAGTACAGTGGAGTAGAGTAGAGATAGAGTAGAGTGGAGCACAGCAGAGGTAGAGTACAGTGGATCACAGTAGAGATAGAGTACAGTGGAGTACAGTTGAGCACAGTAGAGGTATAGTACAGTGGAGCACAGTAGCGATAGATTACAGTGGAGTACAGTAGAGATAGAGTACAGCGGAGTACAGTAGAGGTAGAGTACAGTGGAGCACAGTAGAGGTAGAGTACAGTGGATTATTGTTGAGGTAGACTACAGTGGAGTACAGTAGAGATAGAGTACAGTAGAGCAGAGTAGAGGTAGAGTACAGTGGAGTACAGTAGAGGTAGAGCACAGTAGAGCAGAGTAGAGGTAGATTACAGTGGAGTACAGTAGAGGTATAGCACAGTGGAGCACTGTAGAGGTAGAGTACAGTGGAGTACAGTAGAGATAGAGTACAGTGGAGCACAGTAGAGGTAGAGTAGAGTGGAGCACATTAGAGGTAGAGTAGAGTAGAGTACAGTAGAGGTAGAGTACAGTGGAGTACAGTAGAAGTAGAGTACAGTGGAGCACAGTAGAGGTAGAGTAGAGTGGAGTACAGTAGAGGTAGAGTACAGTGGAGTACAGTAGTTGTAGAGTACAGTGGAGTAGAGTAGAGATAGAGTACAGTGGAGCACAGCAGAGGTAGAGTACAGTGGATTACAGTAGAGATAGAGTACAGTGGAGTACAGTGGAGCACAGTAGAGGTATAGTACAGTGGAGCACAGTAGAGATAGATTACAGTGGAGTAGAGTAGAGATAGAGTACAGTGGAGTACAGTAGAGGTAGAGTAGAGTGGAGCAGAGTAGAGGTAAAGTACAGTGGAGTACAGTAGAGGTAGAGCATAGTAGAGCAGAGTAGAGGTAGACTACAGTGGAGTACAGTAGAGGTAGAGCACAGTGGAGCACTGTAGAGGTAGAGTACAGTGGAGTACAGTAGAGATAGAGTACAGTGGAGCACAGTAGAGGTAGAGTACAGTGGAGCAGAGTAGAGGTAGAGTACAGTGGAGCACAGTAGAGGTAGAGAACAGTGGAGTACAGTGGAGCACAGTAGAGGTGGAGTACAGTAGAGTACAGTAGAGGTAGAGTACAGTGGAGCACAGTAGAGGTAGAGAACAGTACAGTACAGTAGAGGTAGAGTAGAGTGGAGTACAGTAGAGGTAGAGTACAGTAGAGCACAGTAGAGGTAGAATACAGTGGAGTACAGTAGAGGTAGAGTACAGTGGAGTACAGTAGAGGTAGAGTACAGTGGAGTACAGAAGAGATAGAGTACAGTGGAGCACAGTAGAGGTAGAGTACAGTGGAGCACAGTAGAGGAAGAGTACGGTGGAGCACAGTAGAGGTAGAGTACAGTGGAGTACAGTAGAGGTTGAGTACAGTGGAGTACAGTAGAGGTAGAGTACAGTGGAGCACAGTAGAGGTAGAGTACAGTGGAGTACAGTAGAGGTAGAATACAGTGGAGTACAGTAGAGGTAGAGTACAGTGGAGTACAGTAGAGGTAGAGTACAGTGGAGTACAGTAGAGGTAGAGTACAGTGGAGCAGAGTAGAGGTAGAGTACAGTGGAGTAAAGTAGAGGTAGAGTACAGTGGAGCACAGTAGAGCTAGAGTACAGTGGAGTACAGTGGAGCACAGTAGAGGTGGAGTACAGTAGAGTAGAGTATAGGTTGAGTACAGTGGAGTACAGTAGAGATAGAGTAGAGTGGAGTAGAGTAGAGATAGAGTACAGTGGATTAGAGTAGATGTAGAGTACAGTGGAGTATAGTTGAGGTAGAGTACAGTGGAGCACATTAGAGGTAGAGTACAGTGGAGTATAGTTGATGTAGACTACAGTGGAGTACAGTAGAGGTAGAGTACAGTGGAGCACTGTTACGTTATGTGTATTTGTTTTCATGTTTAGTCCTCCTGTATTAAATGTAAGACTTGTGTATGCTTTGTTTCTTTTGGGTTTCAGATTATCGTTGATTTGATAACAGCCTACCAGCGGTAATTGGACGATCAGCTGGCGGTCCTGTTTAAAAACTCCTCCTCCTCCGGTTGACGGGAGGCTATTGCGGCTTCGGGTCGGTCGCAATGGCGCAGACTTCCTACCAGCCGTCAGATCAAACATAATTTTGATCATGTTCCTTTTGGTTGTGTGTTTTATGTAGAATGTGGTTATGTAGGAGAGACCTGCTCTTTTGTTTGGGGAAATATTCTTTTCTTATGTTTCTTTGGAAGAGTGTAGTGAGGGAAGCGTTATTGTAATTTCTTTTCTTTCCTTTGTGCTAGGTTAATTACGTTGTTTTATTTTGGTAGAACGGGGTTTTTGTTTGTTATTTTGGGCCTTGGGTCTCTCTGACGAAAATACCACTCTTTTATTTATATTTCTTTATTTAGGTTTCTGTGAATTAATTATAGCCTACTTTATTTTGGACCAGTGGTCCCCACTACTGAATGTGGTTTAATTTATTGTTATCGACTTTTTGTGATAACTCTTATTTACAATAAATTGTTATAATTTATTCTTTGGTTTCCTTCTTTTGGTCCTTTTGGTCTGACGGCCTGCTGGAAGTCTGTCGTATCTTTTCATTCTTATTTAATTATTGCGTCTTACCCCTAGCGGACGTAATAAGCACAGTAGAGGTAGAGTACAGTGGAGTACAGTAGAGGTAGAGTACAGTGGAGTACAGTAGAGGTAGAGTAGAGTGGAGCATATTAGAGGTGGAGTAGAGTAGAGTACAGTAGAGGTAGAGTACAGTGGAGTGCAGTAGAGGTAGAGTACAGTGGAGTAGAGTAGAGATAGAGTAGAGTGGAGCACAGCAGAGGTAGAGTACAGTGGATCACAGTAGAGATAGAGTACAGTGGAGTACAGTAGAGGTAGAGTACAGTGGAGCACATTAGAGGTAGAGTACAGTGGAGTATTGTTGAGGTAGACTACAGTGGAGTACAGTAGAGATAGAGTACAGTAGAGCAGAGTAGAGGTAGAGTACAGTGGAGTACAGTAGAGGTAGAGCACAGTAGAGCAGAGTAGAGGTAGAGTACAGTGGAGTACAGTAGAGGTATAGCACAGTGGAGCACTGTAGAGGTAGAGTACAGTGGAGTACAGTAGAGAAAGAGTACAGTGGAGCACAGTATAGGTAGAGTACAGTGGAGCACAGTAGAGGTAGAGTACAGTGGAGCACAGTAGAAGTAGAGTACAGTGGAGTACAGTAGAGGTAGAGTACAGTGGAGTACAGTAGAGGTAGAGTACAGTGGAGCACAGTAGAGGTAGAGTACAGTGGAGTACATTGGAGCACAGTAGAGGTGGAGTACAGTAGAGTACAGTAGAGGTAGAGTACAGTGGAGTACAGTAGAGGTAGAGTACAGTGGAGTACAGAAGAGATAGAGTACAGTGGAGCACAGTAGAGGTAGAGTACAGTGGAGCACAGTAGAGGTAGAGTACAGTGGAGCACAGTAGAGGTAGAGTACAGTGGAGCACAGTAGAGGTAGAGTACAGTGGAGTACAGTAGAGGTAGAGTACAGTGGAGTACAGTAGAGGTAGAGTACAGTGGAGTACAGTAGAGGTAGAGTACAGTGGAGTACAGTGGAGCAAAGTAGAGGTGGAGTACAGTAGAGTACAGTAGAGGTAGAGTACAGTGGAGCACAGTAGAGGTAGAGTACAGTGGAGTACAGTAGAGGTAGAGTACAGTAGAGCACAGTAGATGTAGAATACAGTGGAGTACAGTAGAGGTAGAGTACAGTGGAGTAGAGTAGAGGTAGAGTACAGTGTAATACAGTAGAGGTAGAGAACAGTACAGTACAGTAGAGGTAGAGTACAGTGGAGTACAGTAGAGGTAGAGTACAGTAGAGCACAGTAGAGGTAGAATACAGTGGAGTACAGTAGAGGTAGAGTACAATGGAGTACAGTAGAGTTAGAGTACAGTGGAGTACAGTAGAGGTAGAGTACAGTGGAGCAGAGTAGAGGTAGAGTACAGTGGAGTACAGTAGAGGTAGAGTACAGTGGAGCACAGTAGAGCTAGAGTACAGTGGAATACAGTAGAGGTAGAGTACAGTGGAGTACAGTAGAGGTATAGCACAGTGGAGCACTGTAGAGGTAGAGTACAGTGGAGTACAGTAGAGATAGAGTACAGTGGAGCACAGTAGAGGTAGAGTAGAGTGGAGCACATTAGAGGAAGAGTAGAGTAGAGTACAGTAGAGGTAGAGTACAGTGGAGTACAGTAGAAGTAGAGTACAGTGGAGCACAGTAGAGGTAGAGTAGAGTGGAGTACAGTAGAGGTAGAGTACAGTGGAGTACAGTAGTTGTAGAGTACAGTGGAGTAGAGTAGAGATAGAGTACAGTGGAGCACAGCAGAGGTAGAGTACAGTGGATCACAGTAGAGATAGAGTAGAGTGGAGTACAGTGGAGCACAGTAGAGGTAGAGAACAGTACAGTACAGTAGAGGTAGAGTAGAGTGGAGTACAGTAGAGGTAGAGTACAGTAGAGCACAGTAGAGGTAGAATACAGTGGAGTATAGTAGAGGTAGAGTACAGTGGAGTACAGTAGAGGTAGAGTACAGTGGAGTACAGAAGAGATAGAGTACAGTGGAGCACAGTAGAGGTAGAGTACAGTGGAGCACAGTAGAGGAAGAGTACGGTGGAGCACAGTAGAGGTAGAGTACAGTGGAGTACAGTAGAGGTTGAGTACAGTGGATTACAGTAGAGGTAGAGTACAGTGGAGCACAGTAGAGGTAGAGTACAGTGAAGTACAGTAGAGGTAGAATACAGTGGAGTACAGTAGAGGTAGAGTACAGTGGAGTACAGTAGAGATAGAGTACAGTGGAGTACAGTAGATGTAGATTACAGTGGAGCAGAGTAGAGGTAGAGTACAGTGGAGCACAGTAGAGCTAGAGTACAGTGGAGTACAGTGGAGCACAGTAGAGGTGGAGTACAAAAGAGTAGAGTATAGGTTGAGTACAGTGGAGTACAGTAGAGATAGAGTAGAGTGGAGTAGAGTAGAGATAGAGTACAGTGGATTAGAGTAGATATAGAGTACAGTGGAGTATAGTTGAGGTAGAGTACAGTGGAGCACATTAGAGGTAGAGTACAGTGGAGTATAGTTGAGGTAGACTACAGTGGAGTACAGTAGAGGTAGAGTACAGTGGAGCACAGTAGAGGTAGAGTACAGTGGAGTACAGTAGAGGTAGAGTACAGTGGAGTACAGTAGAGGTAGAGTAGAGTGGAGCACATTAGAGGTGGAGTAGAGTAGAGTACAGTAGAGGTAGAGTACAGTGGAGTACAGTAGAGGTAGAGTAGAGTGGAGCACATTAGAGGTGGAGTAGAGTAGAGTACAGTAGAGGTAGAGTACAGTGGAGTACAGTAGAAGTAGAGTACAGTGGAGCACAGTAGAGGTAGAGTAGAGTGGAGTACAGTAGAGGTAGAGTACAGTGGAGTACAGTAGAGGTAGAGTACAGTGGAGTAGAGTAGAGATAGAGTAGAGTGGAGCACAGCAGAGGTAGAGTAAGGTGGATCACAGTAGAGATAGAGTACAGTGGAGTACAGTTGAGCACAGTAGAGGTATAGTACAGTGGAGCGCAGTAGCGATAGATTACAGTGGAGTACAGTAGAGATAGAGTACAGTGGAGTACAGTAGAGGTAGAGTACAGTGGAGCACAGTAGAGGTAGAGTACAGTGGAGTATTGTTGAGGTAGACTACAGTGGAGTACAGTAGAGATAGAGTACAGCAGAGCAGAGTAGAGGTAGAGTACAGTGAAGTACAGTAGAGGTAGAGCACAGTAGAGCAGAGTAGAGGTAGAGTACAGTGGAGTACAGTAGAGGTAAAGCACAGTGGAGCACTGTAGAGGTAGAGTACAGTGGAGTACAGTAGAGATAGAGTACAGTGGAGCACAGTAGAGGTAGAGTACAGTGGAGCACAGTAGAGGTAGAGTACAGTGGAGCACAGTAGAAGTAGAGTACAGTGGAGTACAGTAGAGGTAGAGTACAGTGGAGTACAGTAGAGGTAGAGTACAGTGGAGCACAGTAGAGATAGAGTACAGTGGAGTACAGTGGAGTACAGTAGAGGTGGAGTACAGTAGAGTACAGTAGAGGTAGAGAACAGTACAGTACAGTAGAGGTAGAGTACAGTGGAGTACAGTAGAGGTAGAGTACAGTGGAGTACAGTAGAGGTAGAGTACAGTGGAGCACAGTAGAGGTAGAGTACAGTGGAGCACAGTAGAGGTAGAGTACAGTGGAGTACAGTAGAGGTAGAGTACAGTGGAGTACAGTAGAGAAAGAGTACAGTGGAGCACAGTATAGGTAAAGTACAGTGGAGCACAGTAGAGGTAGAGTACAGTGGAGCACAGTAGAAGTAGAGTACAGTGGAGTACAGTAGAGGTAGAGTACAGTGGAGTACAGTAGAGGTAGAGTACAGTGGAGCACAGTAGAGGTAGAGTACAGTGGAGTACAGTAGAGGTAGAGTACAGTGGAGTACAGTAGAAGTAGAGTACAGTGGAGCACAGTAGAGGTAGAGTAGAGTGGAGTACAGTAGAGGTAGAGTAATGTGGAGTACAGTAGAGGTAGAGTACAGTGGAGTAGAGTAGAGATAGAGTAGAGTGGAGCACAGCAGAGGTAGAGTACAGTGGATCACAGTAGAGATAGAGTACAGTGGAGTACAGTTGAGCACAGTAGAGGTATAGTACAGTGGAGCACAGTAGCGATATATTACAGTGGAGTACAGTAGAGATAGAGTACAGTGGAGTACAGTAGAGGTAGAGTACAGTGGAGCACAGTAGAGGTAGAGTACAGTGGAATATTGTTGAGGTAGACTACAGTGGAGTACAGTAGAGATAGAGTACAGTAGAGCAGAGTAGAGGTAGAGTACAGTGGAGTACAGTAGAGGTAGAGCACAGTAGAGCAGAGTAGAGGTAGAGTACAGTGGAGTACAGTAGAGGTATAGCACAGTGGAGCACTGTAGAGGTAGATTACAGTGGAGTACAGTAGAGATATAGTACAGTGGAGCACAGTAGAGGTAAAGTAGAGTGGAGCACATTAGAGGTAGAGTAGAGTAGAGTACAGTAGAGGTAGAGTACAGTGGAGTACAGTAGAAGTAGAGTACAGTGGAGCACAGTAGAGGTAGAGTAGAGTGGAGTACAGTAGAGGTAGAGTACAGTGGAGTACAGTAGTTGTAGAGTACAGTGGAGTAGAGTAGAGATAGAGTACAGTGGAGCACAGCAGAGGTAGAGTACAGTGGATCACAGTACAGATAGAGTACAGTGGAGTACAGTGGAGCACAGTAGAGGTATAGTACAGTGGAGCACAGTAGAGATAGATTACAGTGGAGTAGAGTAGAGATAGAGTACAGTGGAGTACAGTAGAGGTAGAGTAGAGTGGAGCAGAGTAGAGGTAAAGTACAGTGGAGTACAGTAGAGGTAGAGCACAGTAGAGCAGAGTAGAGGTAGAGTACAGTGGAGTACAGTAGAGGTAGAGCAGAGTGGAGCACTGTAGAGGTAGAGTACAGTGGAGTACAGTAGAGATAGAGTACAGTGGAGCACAGTAGAGGTAGAGTACAGTGGAGCAGAGTAGAGGTAGAGTACAGTGGAGTACAGTAGAGGTAGAGTACAGTGGAGCACAGTAGAGGTAGAGTACAGTGGAGTACAGTGGAGCACAGTAGAGGTGGAGTACAGTAGAGTACAGTAGAGGTAGAGTACAGTGGAGCACAGTAGAGGTAGAGAACAGTACAGTACAGTAGAGGTAGAGTAGAGTGGAGTACAGTAGAGGTAGAGTACAGTAGAGCACAGTAGAGGTAGAATACAGTGGAGTACAGTAGAGGTAGAGTACAGTGGAGTACAGTAGAGGTAGAGTACAGTGGAGTACAGAAGAGATAGAGTACAGTGGAGCACAGTAGAGGTAGAGTACAGTGGAGCACAGTAGAGGAAGAGTACGGTGGAGCACAGTAGAGGTAGAGTACAGTGGAGTACAGTAGAGGTTGAGTACAGTGGATTACAGTAGAGGTAGAGTACAGTGGAGCACAGTAGAGGTAGAGTACAGTGAAGTACAGTAGAGGTAGAATACAGTGGAGTACAGTAGAGGTAGAGTACAGTGGAGTACAGTAGAGATAGAGTACAGTGGAGTACAGTAGATGTAGATTACAGTGGAGCAGAGTAGAGGTAGAGTACAGTGGAGTACAGTAGAGGTAGAGTACAGTGGAGCACAGTAGAGCTAGAGTACAGTGGAGTACAGTGGAGCACAGTAGAGGTGGAGTACAGTAGAGTAGAGTATAGGTTGAGTACAGTGGAGTACAGTAGAGATAGAGTAGAGTGGAGTAGAGTAGAGATAGAGTACAGTGGATTAGAGTAGATATAGAGTACAGTGGAGTATAGTTGAGGTAGAGTACAGTGGAGCACATTAGAGGTAGAGTACAGTGGAGTATAGTTGAGGTAGACTACAGTGGAGTACAGTAGAGGTAGAGTACAGTGGAGCACAGTAGAGGTAGAGTACAGTGGAGTACAGTAGAGGTAGAGTACAGTGGAGTACAGTAGAGGTAGAGTAGAGTGGAGCACATTAGAGGTGGAGTAGAGTAGAGTACAGTAGAGGTAGAGTACAGTGGAGTACAGTAGAGGTAGAGTAGAGTGGAGCACATTAGAGGTGGAGTAGAGTAGAGTACAGTAGAGGTAGAGTACAGTGGAGTACAGTAGAAGTAGAGTACAGTGGAGCACAGTAGAGGTAGAGTAGAGTGGAGTACAGTAGAGGTAGAGTACAGTGGAGTACAGTAGAGGTAGAGTACAGTGGAGTAGAGTAGAGATAGAGTAGAGTGGAGCACAGCAGAGGTAGAGTAAGGTGGATCACAGTAGAGATAGAGTACAGTGGAGTACAGTTGAGCACAGTAGAGGTATAGTACAGTGGAGCGCAGTAGCGATAGATTACAGTGGAGTACAGTAGAGATAGAGTACAGTGGAGTACAGTAGAGGTAGAGTACAGTGGAGCACAGTAGAGGTAGAGTACAGTGGAGTATTGTTGAGGTAGACTACAGTGGAGTACAGTAGAGATAGAGTACAGCAGAGCAGAGTAGAGGTAGAGTACAGTGAAGTACAGTAGAGGTAGAGCACAGTAGAGCAGAGTAGAGGTAGAGTACAGTGGAGTACAGTAGAGGTAAAGCACAGTGGAGCACTGTAGAGGTAGAGTACAGTGGAGTAGAGTAGAGATAGAGTACAGTGGAGCACAGTAGAGGTAGAGTACAGTGGAGCACAGTAGAGGTAGAGTACAGTGGAGCACAGTAGAAGTAGAGTACAGTGGAGTACAGTAGAGGTAGAGTACAGTGGAGTACAGTAGAGGTAGAGTACAGTGGAGCACAGTAGAGATAGAGTACAGTGGAGTACAGTGGAGTACAGTAGAGGTGGAGTACAGTAGAGTACAGTAGAGGTAGAGAACAGTACAGTACAGTAGAGGTAGAGTACAGTGGAGTACAGTAGAGGTAGAGTACAGTGGAGTACAGTAGAGGTAGAGTACAGTGGAGCACAGTAGAGGTAGAGTACAGTGGAGCACAGTAGAGGTAGAGTACAGTGGAGTACAGTAGAGGTAGAGTACAGTGGAGTACAGTAGAGAAAGAGTACAGTGGAGCACAGTATAGGTAGAGTACAGTGGAGCACAGTAGAGGTAGAGTACAGTGGAGCACAGTAGAAGTAGAGTACAGTGGAGTACAGTAGAGGTAGAGTACAGTGGAGTACAGTAGAGGTAGAGTACAGTGGAGCACAGTAGAGGTAGAGTACAGTGGAGTACATTGGAGCACAGTAGATGTGGAGTACAGTAGAGTACAGTAGAGGTAGAGTACAGTGGAGTACAGTAGAGGTAGAGTACAGTGGAGTACAGAAGAGATAGAGTACAGTGGAGCACAGTAGAGGTAGAGTACAGTGGAGCACAGTAGAGGTAGAGTACAGTGGAGCACAGTAGAGGTAGAGTACAGTGGAGTACAGTAGAGGTAGAGTACAGTGGAGCACAGTAGAGCTAGAGTACAGTGGAGCACAGTAGAGGTAGAGTACAGTGGAGTACAGTAGAGGTAGAGTACAGTGGAGCACAGTAGAGGTAGAGTACAGTGGAGTACAGTGGAGCACAGTAGAGGTGGAGTACAGTAGAGTACAGTAGAGGTAGAGTACAGTGGAGCACAGTAGAGGTAGAGTACAGTGGAGTACAGTAGAGGTAGAGTACAGTAGAGCACAGTAGATGTAGAATACAGTGGAGTACAGTAGAGGTAGAGTACAGTGGAGTAGAGTAGAGGTAGAGTACAGTGTAGTACAGTAGAGGTAGAGAACAGTACAGTACAGTAGAGGTAGAGTACAGTGGAGTACAGTAGAGGTAGAGTACAGTAGAGCACAGTAGAGGTAGAATACAGTGGAGTACAGTAGAGGTAGAGTACAATGGAGTACAGTAGAGTTAGAGTACAGTGGAGTACAGTAGAGGTAGAGTACAGTGGAGCAGAGTAGAGGTAGAGTACAGTGGAGTACAGTAGAGGTAGAGTACAGTGGAGCACAGTAGAGCTAGAGTACAGTGGAGTACAGTAGAGGTAGAGTACAGTGGAGCACAGTAGAGGTAGAGTACAGTGGAGTATTGTTGAGGTAGACTACAGTGGAGTACAGTAGAGATAGAGTACAGTAGAGCAGAGTAGAGGTAGAGTACAGTGGAGTACAGTAGAGGTAGAGCACAGTAGAGCAGAGTAGAGGTAGAGTACAGTGGAGTACAGTAGAGGTATAGCACAGTGGAGCACTGTAGAGGTAGAGTACAGTGGAGTACAGTAGAGATAGAGTACAGTGGAGCACAGTAGAGGTAGAGTACAGTGGAGCACAGTAGAGGTAGAGTACAGTGGAGCACAGTAGAAGTAGAGTACAGTGGAGTACAGTAGAGGTAGAGTACAGTGGAGTACAGTAGAGGTAGAGTACAGTGGAGCACAGTAGAGATAGAGTACAGTGGAGTACAGTGGAGTACAGTAGAGGTGGAGTACAGTAGAGTACAGTAGAGGTAGAGAACAGTACAGTACAGTAGAGGTAGAGTACAGTGGAGTACAGTAGAGGTAGAGTACAGTGGAGTACAGTAGAGGTAGAGTACAGTGGAGCACAGTAGAGGTAGAGTACAGTGGAGCACAGTAGAGGTAGAGTACAGTGGAGTACAGTAGAGGTAGAGTACAGTGGAGTACAGTAGAGAAAGAGTACAGTGGAGCACAGTATAGGTAGAGTACAGTGGAGCACAGTAGAGGTAGAGTACAGTGGAGCACAGTAGAAGTAGAGTACAGTGGAGTACAGTTGAGGTAGAGTACAGTGGAGTACAGTAGAGGTAGAGTACAGTGGAGCACAGTAGAGGTAGAGTACAGTGGAGTACATTGGAGCACAGTAGAGGTGGAGTACAGTAGAGTACAGTAGAGGTAGAGTACAGTGGAGTACAGTAGAGGTAGAGTACAGTGGAGTACAGAAGAGATAGAGTACAGTGGAGCACAGTAGAGGTAGAGTACAGTGGAGCACAGTAGAGGTAGAGTACAGTGGAGCACAGTAGAGGTAGAGTACAGTGGAGTACAGTAGAGGTAGAGTACAGTGGAGCACAGTAGAGCTAGAGTACAGTGGAGCACAGTAGAGGTAGAGTACAGTGGAGTACAGTAGAGGTAGAGTACAGTGGAGCACAGTAGAGGTAGAGTACAGTGGAGTACAGTGGAGCACAGTAGAGGTGGAGTACAGTAGAGTACAGTAGAGGTAGAGTACAGTGGAGCACAGTAGAGGTAGAGTACAGTGGAGTACAGTAGAGGTAGAGTACAGTAGAGCACAGTAGATGTAGAATAGAGTGGAGTACAGTAGAGGTAGAGTACAGTGGAGTAGAGTAGAGGTAGAGTACAGTGTAGTACAGTAGAGGTAGAGAACAGTACAGTACAGTAGAGGTAGAGTACAGTGGAGTACAGTAGAGGTAGAGTACAGTAGAGCACAGTAGAGGTAGAATACAGTGGAGTACAGTAGAGGTAGAGTACAATGGAGTACAGTAGAGTTAGAGTACAGTGGAGTACAGTAGATGTAGAGTACAGTGGAGCAGAGTAGAGGTAGAGTACAGTGGAGTACAGTAGAGGTAGAGTACAGTGGAGCACAGTAGAGCTAGAGTACAGTGGAGTACAGTAGAGGTAGAGTACAGTGGAGCACAGTAGAGGTAGAGTACAGTGGAGTATTGTTGAGGTAGACTACAGTGGAGTACAGTAGAGATAGAGTACAGTAGAGCAGAGTAGAGGTAGAGTACAGTGGAGTACAGTAGAGGTAGAGCACAGTAGAGCAGAGTAGAGGTAGAGTACAGTGGAGTACAGTAGAGGTATAGCACAGTGGAGCACTGTAGAGGTAGAGTACAGTGGAGTACAGTAGAGATAGAGTACAGTGGAGCACAGTAGAGGTAGAGTAGAGTGGAGCACATTAGAGGTAGAGTAGAGTAGAGTACAGTAGAGGTAGAGTACAGTGGAGTACAGTAGAAGTAGAGTACAGTGGAGCACAGTAGAGGTAGAGTAGAGTGGAGTACAGTAGAGGTAGAGTACAGTGGAGTACAGTAGTTGTAGAGTACAGTGGAGTAGAGTAGAGATAGAGTACAGTCGAGCACAGCAGAGGTAGAGTACAGTGGATCACAGTGGAGATAGAGTACAGTGGAGTACAGTGGAGCACAGTAGAGGTATAGTACAGTGGAGCACAGTAGAGATAGATTACAGTGGAGTAGAGTAGAGATAGAGTACAGTGGAGTACAGTAGAGGTAGAGTAGAGTGGAGCAGAGTAGAGGTAAAGTACAGTGGAGTACAGTAGAGGTAGAGCACAGTAGAGCAGAGTAGAGGTAGAGTACAGTGGAGTACAGTAGAGATAGAGTACAGTGGAGCACAGTAGAGCTAGAGTAGAGTGGAGTACAGGGGAGCACAGTAGCGGTGGAGTACAGTAGAGTAGAGTATAGGTTGAGTACAGTGGAGTACAGTAGAGATAGAGTAGAGTGGAGTAGAGTAGAGATAGAGTACAGTGGATTAGAGTAGATATAGAGCACAGTGGAGTATAGTTGAGGTAGAGTACAGTGGAGCACATTAGAGGTAGACTACAGTGGAGTATAGTTGAGGTAGACTACAGTGGAGTACAGTAGAGGTAGAGTACAGTGGAGCACAGTAGAGGTAGAGTACAGTGGAGTACAGTAGAGGTAGAGTAAAGTGGAGTACAGTAGAGGTAGAGTAGAGTGGAGCACATTAGAGGTGGAGTAGAGTAGAGTACAGTAGAGGTAGAGTACAGTGGAGTACAGTAGAAGTAGAGTACAGTGGAGCACAGTAGAGGTAGAGTAGAGTGGAGTACAGTAGAGGTAGAGTAATGTGGAGTACAGTAGAGGTAGAGTACAGTGGAGTAGAGTAGAGATAGAGTAGAGTGGAGCACAGCAGAGGTAGAGTACAGTGGATCACAGTAGAGATAGAGTACAGTGGAGTACAGTTGAGCACAGTAGAGGTATAGTACAGTGGAGCACAGTAGCGATATATTACAGTGGAGTACAATAGAGATAGAGTACAGTGGAATACAGTAGAGGTAGAGTACAGTGGAGCACAGTAGAGGTAGAGTACAGTGGAGTATTGTTGAGGTAGACTACAGTGGAGTACAGTAGAGATAGAGTACAGTAGAGCAGAGTAGAGGTAGAGTACAGTGGAGTACAGTAGAGGTAGAGCACAGTAGAGCAGAGTAGAGGTAGAGTACAGTGGAGTACAGTAGAGGTATAGCACAGTGGAGCACTGTAGAGGTAGAGTACAGTGGAGTACAGTAGAGATAGAGTACAGTGGAGCACAGAAGAGGTAGAGTAGAGTGGAGCACATTAGAGGTAGAGTAGAGTAGAGTACAGTAGAGGTAGAGTACAGTGGAGTACAGTAGAAGTAGAGTACAGTGGAGCACAGTAGAGGTAGAGTAGAGTGGAGTACAGTAGAGGTAGAGTACAGTGGAGTACAGTAGTTGTAGAGTACAGTGGAGTAGAGTAGAGATAGAGTACAGTGGAGCACAGCAGAGGTAGAGTACAGTGGATCACAGTAGAGATAGAGTACAGTGGAGTACAGTGGAGCACAGTAGAGGTATAGTACAGTGGAGCACAGTAGAGATAGATTACAGTGGAGTAGAGTAGAGATAGAGTACAGTGGAGTACAGTAGAGGTAGAGTAGAGTGGAGCAGAGTAGAGGTAAAGTACAGTGGAGTACAGTAGAGGTAGAGCACAGTAGAGCAGAGTAGAGGTAGAGTACAGTGGAGTACAGTAGAGATAGAGTACAGTGGAGCACAGTAGAGCTAGAGTAGAGTGGAGTACAGTGGAGCACAGTAGAGGTGGAGTACAGTAGAGTAGAGTATAGGTTGAGTACAGTGGAGTACAGTAGAGAAAGAGTAGAGTGGAGTAGAGTAGATATAGAGTACAGTGGAGTATAGTTGAGGTAGAGTACAGTGGAGCACATTAGAGGTAGAGTACAGTGGAGTATAGTTGAGGTAGACTACAGTGGAGTACAGTAGAGGTAGAGTACAGTGGAGCACAGTAGAGGTAGAGTACAGTGGAGTACAGTAGAGGTAGAGTACAGTGGAGTACAGTAGAGGTAGAGTAGAGTGGAGCACATTAGAGGTGGAGTAGAGTAGAGTACAGTAGAGGTAGAGTACAGTGGAGTACAGTAGAAGTAGAGTACAGTGGAGCACAGTAGAGGTAGAGTAGAGTGGAGTACAGTAGAGGTAGAGTAATGTGGAGTACAGTAGAGGTAGAGTACAGTGGAGTAGAGTAGAGATAGAGTAGAGTGGAGCACAGCAGAGGTAGAGTACAGTGGATCAAAGTAGAGATAGAGTACAGCGGAGTACAGTTGAGCACAGTAGAGGTATAGTACAGTGGAGCACAGTAGCGATATATTACAGTGGAGTACAGTAGAGATAGAGTACAGTGGAGTACAGTAGAGGTAGAGTACAGTGGAGCACAGTAGAGGTAGAGTACAGTGGAGTATTGTTGAGGTAGACTACAGTGGAGTACAGTAGAGATAGAGTACAGTAGAGCAGAGTAGAGGTAGAGTACAGTGGAGTACAGTAGAGGTAGAGCACAGTAGAGCAGAGTAGAGGTAGAGTACAGTGGAGTACAGTAGAGGTATAGCACAGTGGAGCACTGTAGAGGTAGAGTACAGTGGAGTACAGTAGAGATAGAGTACAGTGGAGCACAGTAGAGGTAGAGTAGAGTGGAGCACATTACAGGTAGAGTAGAGTAGAGTACAGTAGAGGTAGAGTACAGTGGAGTACAGTAGAAGTAGAGTACAGTGGAGCACAGTAGAGGTAGAGTAGAGTGGAGTACAGTAGAGGTAGAGTACAGTGGAGTACAGTAGTTGTAGAGTACAGTGGAGTAGAGTAGAGATAGAGTACAGTGGAGCACAGCAGAGGTAGAGTACAGTGGATCACAGTAGAGATAGAGTACAGTGGAGTACAGTGGAGCACAGTAGAGGTATAGTACAGTGGAGCACAGTAGAGATAGATTACAGTGGAGTAGAGTAGAGATAGAGTACAGTGGAGTACAGTAGAGGTAGAGTAGAGTGGAGCAGAGTAGAGGTAAAGTACAGTGGAGTACAGTAGAGGTAGAGCACAGTAGAGCAGAGTAGAGGTAGAGTACAGTGGAGTACAGTAGAGGTAGAGCAGAGTGGAGCACTGTAGAGGTAGAGTACAGTGGAGTACAGTAGAGATAGAGTACAGTGGAGCACAGTAGAGGTAGAGTACAGTGGAGCAGAGTAGAGGTAGAGTACAGTGGAGTACAGTAGAGGTAGAGTACAGTGGAGCACAGTAGAGGTAGAGTACAGTGGAGTACAGTGGAGCACAGTAGAGGTGGAGTACAGTAGAGTACAGTAGAGGTAGAGTACAGTGGAGCACAGTAGAGGTAGAGTACAGTGGAGTACAGTAGAGGTAGAAAACAGTACAGTACAGTAGAGGTAGAGTACAGTGGAGTACAGTAGAGGTAGAGTACAGTAGAGCACAGTAGAGGTAGAATACAGTGGAGTACAGTAGAGGTAGAGTACAGTGGAGCACAGTAGAGGTAGAGAACAGTACAGTACAGTAGAGGTAGAGTAGAGTGGAGTACAGTAGAGGTAGAGTACAGTAGAGCACAGTAGAGGTAGAATACAGTGGAGTACAGTAGAGGTAGAGTACAGTGGAGTACAGTAGAGGTAGAGTACAGTGGAGTACAGAAGAGATAGAGTACAGTGGAGCACAGTAGAGGTAGAGTACAGTGGAGCACAGTAGAGGAAGAGTACGGTGGAGCACAGTAGAGGTAGAGTACAGTGGAGTACAGTAGAGGTTGAGTACAGTGGAGTACAGTAGAGGTAGAGTACAGTGGAGCACAGTAGAGGTAGAGTACAGTGAAGTACAGTAGAGGTAGAATACAGTGGAGTACAGTAGAGGTAGAGTACAGTGGAGTACAGTAGAGATAGAGTACAGTGGAGTACAGTAGAGGTAGATTACAGTGGAGCAGAGTAGAGGTAGAGTACAGTGGAGTACAGTAGAGGTAGAGTACAGTGGAGCACAGTAGAGCTAGAGTACAGTGGAGTACAGTGGAGCACAGTAGAGGTGGAGTACAGTAGAGTAGAGTATAGGTTGAGTACAGTGGAGTACAGTAGAGATAGAGTAGAGTGGAGTAGAGTAGAGATAGAGTACAGTGGATTAGAGTAAATATAGAGTACAGTGGAGTATAGTTGAGGTAGAGTACAGTGGAGCACATTAGAGGTAGAGTACAGTGGAGTATAGTTGAGGTAGACTACAGTGGAGTACAGTAGAGGTAGAGTACAGTGGAGCACAGTAGAGGTAGAGTACAGTGGAGTACAGTAGAGGTAGAGTACAGTGGAGTACAGTAGAGGTAGAGTAGAGTGGAGCACATTAGAGGTGGAGTAGAGTAGAGTACAGTAGAGGTAGAGTACAGTGGAGTACAGTAGAGGTAGAGTAGAGTGGAGCACATTAGAGGTGGAGTAGAGTAGAGTACAGTAGAGGTAGAGTACAGTGGAGTACAGTAGAAGTAGAGTACAGTGGAGCACAGTAGAGGTAGAGTAGAGTGGAGTACAGTAGAGGTAGAGTACAGTGGAGTACAGTAGAGGTAGAGTACAGTGGAGTAGAGTAGAGATAGAGTAGAGTGGAGCACAGCAGAGGTAGAGTAAGGTGGATCACAGTAGAGATAGAGTACAGTGGAGTACAGTTGAGCACAGTAGAGGTATAGTACAGTGGAGCGCAGTAGCGATAGATTACAGTGGAGTACAGTAGAGATAGAGAACAGTGGAGTACAGTAGAGGTAGAGTACAGTGGAGCACAGTAGAGGTAGAGTACAGTGGAGTATTGTTGAGGTAGACTACAGTGGAGTACAGTAGAGATAGAGTACAGCAGAGCAGAGTAGAGGTAGAGTACAGTGAAGTACAGTAGAGGTAGAGCACAGTAGAGCAGAGTAGAGGTAGAGTACAGTGGAGTACAGTAGAGGTAAAGCACAGTGGAGCACTGTAGAGGTAGAGTACAGTGGAGTACAGTAGAGATAGAGTACAGTGGAGCACAGTAGAGGTAGAGTACAGTGGAGCACAGTAGAGGTAGAGTACAGTGGAGCACAGTAGAAGTAGAGTACAGTGGAGTACAGTAGAGGTAGAGTACAGTGGAGTACAGTAGAGGTAGAGTACAGTGGAGCACAGTAGAGATAGAGTACAGTGGAGTACAGTGGAGTACAGTAGAGGTGGAGTACAGTAGAGTACAGTAGAGGTAGAGAACAGTACAGTACAGTAGAGGTAGAGTACAGTGGAGTACAGTAGAGGTAGAGTACAGTGGAGTACAGTAGAGGTAGAGTACAGTGGAGCACAGTAGAGGTAGAGTACAGTGGAGCACAGTAGAGGTAGAGTACAGTGGAGTACAGTAGAGGTAGAGTACAGTGGAGTACAGTAGAGGTAGAGTACAGTGGAGCACAGTAGAGGTAGAGTACAGTGGAGTACAGTGGAGCACAGTAGAGGTGGAGTACAGTAGAGTACAGTAGAGGTAGAGTACAGTGGAGCACAGTAGAGGTAGTGTACAGTGGAGTACAGTGGAGTACAGTAGAGGTGGAGTAAAGTAGAGTACAGTAGAGGTAGAGAACAGTACAGTACAGTAGAGGTAGAGTAAAGTGGAGTACAGTAGAGGTAGAGTACAGTAGAGCACAGTAGAGGTAGAATACAGTGGAGTACAGTAGAGGTAGAGTACAGTGGAGTACAGTAGAGGTAGAGTACAGTGGAGTACAGTAGAGATGGAGTACAGTGGAGCACAGTAGAGGTAGAGTACAGTGGAGCACAGTAGAGGTAGAGCACAGTGGAGCACAGTAGAGATAAAGTACAGTGGAGCACAGTAGAGATAGAGTACAGTGGAGTACAGTGGAGCACAGTAGAGGTATAGTACAGTGGAGCACAGTAGAGATAGATTACAGTGGAGTACAGTAGAGATAGAGTACAGTGGAGTACAGTAGAGGTAGAGTACAGTGGAGCACAGTAGAGGTAGAGTACAGTGGAGTATTGTTGAGGTAGACTACAGTGGAGTACAGTAGAGATAGAGTACAGCAGAGCAGAGTAGAGGTAGAGTACAGTGAAGTACAGTAGAGGTAGAGCACAGTAGAGCAGAGTAGAGGTAGAGTACAGTGGAGTACAGTAGAGGTAAAGCACAGTGGAGCACTGTAGAGGTAGAGTACAGTGGAGTACAGTAGAGATAGAGTACAGTGGAGCACAGTAGAGGTAGAGTACAGTGGAGCACAGTAGAGGTAGAGTACAGTGGAGCACAGTAGAAGTAGAGTACAGTGGAGTACAGTAGAGGTAGAGTACAGTGGAGTACAGTAGAGGAAGAGTACAGTGGAGCACAGTAGAGATAGAGTACAGTGGAGTACAGTGGAGTACAGTAGAGGTGGAGTACAGTAGAGTACAGTAGAGGTAGAGAACAGTACAGTACAGTAGAGGTAGAGTACAGTGGAGTACAGTAGAGGTAGAGTACAGTGGAGTACAGTAGAGGTAGAGTACAGTGGAGCACAGTAGAGGTAGAGTACAGTGGAGCACAGTAGAGGTAGAGTACAGTGGAGTACAGTAGAGGTAGAGTACAGTGGAGTACAGTAGAGGTAGAGTACAGTGGAGCACAGTAGAGGTAGAGTACAGTGGAGTACAGTGGAGCACAGTAGAGGTGGAGTACAGTAGAGTACAGTAGAGGTAGAGTACAGTGGAGCACAGTAGAGGTAGTGTACAGTGGAGTACAGTGGAGTACAGTAGAGGTGGAGTAAAGTAGAGTACAGTAGAGGTAGAGAACAGTACAGTACAGTAGAGGTAGAGTAAAGTGGAGTACAGTAGAGGTAGAGTACAGTAGAGCACAGTAGAGGTAGAATACAGTGGAGTACAGTAGAGGTAGAGTACAGTGGAGTACAGTAGAGGTAGAGTACAGTGGAGTACAGTAGAGATGGAGTACAGTGGAGCACAGTAGAGGTAGAGTACAGTGGAGCACAGTAGAGGTAGAGCACAGTGGAGCACAGTAGAGATAAAGTACAGTGGAGCACAGTAGAGATAGAGTACAGTGGAGTACAGTGGAGCACAGTAGAGGTATAGTACAGTGGAGCACAGTAGAGATAGATTACAGTGGAGTAGAGTAGAGATAGAGTACAGTGGAGTACAGTAGAGGTAGAGTAGAGTTGAGCAGAGTAGAGGTAGAGTACAGTGGAGTACAGTAGAGGTAGAGCACAGTAGAGCAGAGTAGAGGTAGAGTACAGTGGAGTACAGTAGAGGTAGAGCACAGTGGAGCACTGTAGAGGTAGAGTACAGTGGAGTACAGTAGAGATAGAGTACAGTGGAGCACAATAGAGGTAGAGTACAGTGGAGCAGAGTAGAGGTAGAGTACAGTGTAGTACAGTAGAGGTAGAGTACAGTGGAGCACAGTAGAGCTAGAGTACAGTGGAGTACAGTGGAGCACAGTAGAGGTGGAGTACAGTAGAGTAGAGTAGAGGTAGAGTACAGTGGAGTACAGTAGAGATGGAGTAGAGTGGAGTATAGTTGAGGTAGAGTACAGTGGAGCACAGTAGTGGTAGAGTACAGTGGAGTATAGTTGAGGTAGAGTACAGTGGAGCACAGTAGTGGTAGAGTACAGTGGAGTATAGTTGAGGTAGAGTACAGTGGAGTACAGTAGAGGTAGAGTACAGTGGAGCACAGTAGAGATAGAGTACAGTAGAGCAGAGCAGAGGTAGAGTACAGTGGAGTACAGTAGAGGTAGAGTACAGTGGAACACTGTAGAGGTGGAGTACAGTGGAGTACAGTAGAGGTAGAGTACAGTGGAGCACAGTAGAGATAGAGTACAATAGAGCAGAGTAGAGGTAGAGTACAGTGGAGTACAGTAGAGGTAGAGTACAGTGGAGCACTGTAGAGGTGGAGTACAGTGGAGTACAGTAGAGGTAGAGTACAGTGGAGCACAGTAGAGATAGAGTACAGTAGAGCACAGTAGAGGTAGAGTACAGTGGAGTAGAGTAGAGGTAGAGTACAGTGGAGTACAGTAGAGGTAGAGTACAGTGGAGCATAGTAGATGTAGAGTACAGTGGAGCACAGTAGAGGTAGAGTACAGTGGAGCACAGTAGAGGTAGAGTACAGTGGAGTACAGTAGAGGTAGAAAACAGTACAGTACAGTAGAGGTAGAGTACAGTGGAGTACAGTAGAGGTAGAGTACAGTAGAGCACAGTAGAGGTAGAATACAGTGGAGTACAGTAGAGGTAGAGTACAGTGGAGCACAGTAGAGGTAGAGAACAGTACAGTACAGTAGAGGTAGAGTAGAGTGGAGTACAGTAGAGGTAGAGTACAGTAGAGCACAGTAGAGGTAGAATACAGTGGAGTACAGTAGAGGTAGAGTACAGTGGAGTACAGTAGAGGTAGAGTACAGTGGAGTACAGAAGAGATAGAGTACAGTGGAGCACAGTAGAGGTAGAGTACAGTGGAGCACAGTAGAGGAAGAGTACGGTGGAGCACAGTAGAGGTAGAGTACAGTGGAGTACAGTAGAGGTTGAGTACAGTGGAGTACAGTAGAGGTAGAGTACAGTGGAGCACAGTAGAGGTAGAGTACAGTGAAGTACAGTAGAGGTAGAATACAGTGGAGTACAGTAGAGGTAGAGTACAGTGGAGTACAGTAGAGATAGAGTACAGTGGAGTACAGTAGAGGTAGATTACAGTGGAGCAGAGTAGAGGTAGAGTACAGTGGAGTACAGTAGAGGTAGAGTACAGTGGAGCACAGTAGAGCTAGAGTACAGTGGAGTACAGTGGAGCACAGTAGAGGTGGAGTACAGTAGAGTAGAGTATAGGTTGAGTACAGTGGAGTACAGTAGAGATAGAGTAGAGTGGAGTAGAGTAGAGATAGAGTACAGTGGATTAGAGTAAATATAGAGTACAGTGGAGTATAGTTGAGGTAGAGTACAGTGGAGCACATTAGAGGTAGAGTACAGTGGAGTATAGTTGAGGTAGACTACAGTGGAGTACAGTAGAGGTAGAGTACAGTGGAGCACAGTAGAGGTAGAGTACAGTGGAGTACAGTAGAGGTAGAGTACAGTGGAGTACAGTAGAGGTAGAGTAGAGTGGAGCACATTAGAGGTGGAGTAGAGTAGAGTACAGTAGAGGTAGAGTACAGTGGAGTACAGTAGAGGTAGAGTAGAGTGGAGCACATTAGAGGTGGAGTAGAGTAGAGTACAGTAGAGGTAGAGTACAGTGGAGTACAGTAGAAGTAGAGTACAGTGGAGCACAGTAGAGGTAGAGTAGAGTGGAGTACAGTAGAGGTAGAGTACAGTGGAGTACAGTAGAGGTAGAGTACAGTGGAGTAGAGTAGAGATAGAGTAGAGTGGAGCACAGCAGAGGTAGAGTAAGGTGGATCACAGTAGAGATAGAGTACAGTGGAGTACAGTTGAGCACAGTAGAGGTATAGTACAGTGGAGCGCAGTAGCGATAGATTACAGTGGAGTACAGTAGAGATAGAGTACAGTGGAGTACAGTAGAGGTAGAGTACAGTGGAGCACAGTAGAGGTAGAGTACAGTGGAGTATTGTTGAGGTAGACTACAGTGGAGTACAGTAGAGATAGAGTACAGCAGAGCAGAGTAGAGGTAGAGTACAGTGAAGTACAGTAGAGGTAGAGCACAGTAGAGCAGAGTAGAGGTAGAGTACAGTGGAGTACAGTAGAGGTAAAGCACAGTGGAGCACTGTAGAGGTAGAGTACAGTGGAGTACAGTAGAGATAGAGTACAGTGGAGCACAGTAGAGGTAGAGTACAGTGGAGCACAGTAGAGGTAGAGTACAGTGGAGCACAGTAGAAGTAGAGTACAGTGGAGTACAGTAGAGGTAGAGTACAGTGGAGTACAGTAGAGGTAGAGTACAGTGGAGCACAGTAGAGATAGAGTACAGTGGAGTACAGTGGAGTACAGTAGAGGTGGAGTACAGTAGAGTACAGTAGAGGTAGAGAACAGTACAGTACAGTAGAGGTAGAGTACAGTGGAGTACAGTAGAGGTAGAGTACAGTGGAGTACAGTAGAGGTAGAGTACAGTGGAGCACAGTAGAGGTAGAGTACAGTGGAGCACAGTAGAGGTAGAGTACAGTGGAGTACAGTAGAGGTAGAGTACAGTGGAGTACAGTAGAGGTAGAGTACAGTGGAGCACAGTAGAGGTAGAGTACAGTGGAGTACAGTGGAGCACAGTAGAGGTGGAGTACAGTAGAGTACAGTAGAGGTAGAGTACAGTGGAGCACAGTAGAGGTAGTGTACAGTGGAGTACAGTGGAGTACAGTAGAGGTGGAGTAAAGTAGAGTACAGTAGAGGTAGAGAACAGTACAGTACAGTAGAGGTAGAGTAAAGTGGAGTACATTAGAGGTAGAATACAGTGGAGTACAGTAGAGGTAGAGTACAGTGGAGTACAGTAGAGGTAGAGTACAGTGGAGTACAGTAGAGATGGAGTACAGTGGAGCACAGTAGAGGTAGAGTACAGTGGAGCACAGTAGAGGTGGAGTACAGTAGAGTACAGTAGAGGTAGAGTACAGTGGAGCACAGTAGAGGTAGTGTACAGTGGAGTACAGTGGAGTACAGTAGAGGTGGAGTAAAGTAGAGTACAGTAGAGGTAGAGAACAGTACAGTACAGTAGAGGTAGAGTACAGTAGAGCACAGTAGAGGTAGAATACAGTGGAGTACAGTAGAGGTAGAGTACAGTGGAGTACAGTAGAGGTAGAGTACAGTGGAGTACAGTAGAGATGGAGTACAGTGGAGCACAGTAGAGGTAGAGTACAGTGGAGCACAGTAGAGGTAGAGCACAGTGGAGCACAGTAGAGATAAAGTACAGTGGAGCACAGTAGAGATAGAGTACAGTGGAGTACAGTGGAGCACAGTAGAGGTATAGTACAGTGGAGCACAGTAGAGATAGATTACAGTGGAGTAGAGTAGAGATAGAGTACAGTGGAGTACAGTAGAGGTAGAGTAGAGTTGAGCAGAGTAGAGGTAGAGTACAGTGGAGTACAGTAGAGGTAGAGCACAGTAGAGCAGAGTAGAGGTAGAGTACAGTGGAGTACAGTAGAGGTAGAGCACAGTGGAGCACTGTAGAGGTAGAGTACAGTGGAGTACAGTAGAGATAGAGTACAGTGGAGCACAATAGAGGTAGAGTACAGTGGAGCAGAGTAGAGGTAGAGTACAGTGTAGTACAGTAGAGGTAGAGTACAGTGGAGCACAGTAGAGCTAGAGTACAGTGGAGTACAGTGGAGCACAGTAGAGGTGGAGTACAGTAGAGTAGAGTAGAGGTAGAGTACAGTGGAGTACAGTAGAGATGGAGTAGAGTGGAGTAGAGTAGAGATAGAGTACAGTGGATTAGAGTAGAGATAGAGTACAGTGGAGTATAGTTGAGGTAGAGTACAGTGGAGCACAGTAGTGGTAGAGTACAGTGGAGTATAGTTGAGGTAGAGTACAGTGGAGCACAGTAGTGGTAGAGTACAGTGGAGTATAGTTGAGGTAGAGTACAGTGGAGTACAGTAGAGGTAGAGTACAGTGGAGCACAGTAGAGATAGAGTACAGTAGAGCAGAGCAGAGGTAGAGTACAGTGGAGTACAGTAGAGGTAGAGTACAGTGGAACACTGTAGAGGTGGAGTACAGTGGAGTACAGTAGAGGTAGAGTACAGTGGAGCACAGTAGAGGTAGAGTACAGTGGAGTACAGTAGAGGTAGAGTAAAGTGGAGTACAGTAGAGGTAGAGTAGAGTGGAGCACATTAGAGGTGGAGTAGAGTAGAGTACAGTAGAGGTAGAGTACAGTGGAGTACAGTAGAAGTAGAGTACAGTGGAGCACAGTAGAGGTAGAGTAGAGTGGAGTACAGTAGAGGTAGAGTAATGTGGAGTACAGTAGAGGTAGAGTACAGTGGAGTAGAGTAGAGATAGAGTAGAGTGGAGCACAGCAGAGGTAGAGTACAGTGGATCACAGTAGAGATAGAGTACAGTGGAGTACAGTTGAGCACAGTAGAGGTATAGTACAGTGGAGCACAGTAGCGATATATTACAGTGGAGTACAATAGAGATAGAGTACAGTGGAATACAGTAGAGGTAGAGTACAGTGGAGCACAGTAGAGGTAGAGTACAGTGGAGTATTGTTGAGGTAGACTACAGTGGAGTACAGTAGAGATAGAGTACAGTAGAGCAGAGTAGAGGTAGAGTACAGTGGAGTACAGTAGAGGTAGAGCACAGTAGAGCAGAGTAGAGGTAGAGTACAGTGGAGTACAGTAGAGGTATAGCACAGTGGAGCACTGTAGAGGTAGAGTACAGTGGAGTACAGTAGAGATAGAGTACAGTGGAGCACAGAAGAGGTAGAGTAGAGTGGAGCACATTAGAGGTAGAGTAGAGTAGAGTACAGTAGAGGTAGAGTACAGTGGAGTACAGTAGAAGTAGAGTACAGTGGAGCACAGTAGAGGTAGAGTAGAGTGGAGTACAGTAGAGGTAGAGTACAGTGGAGTACAGTAGTTGTAGAGTACAGTGGAGTAGAGTAGAGATAGAGTACAGTGGAGCACAGCAGAGGTAGAGTACAGTGGATCACAGTAGAGATAGAGTACAGTGGAGTACAGTGGAGCACAGTAGAGGTATAGTACAGTGGAGCACAGTAGAGATAGATTACAGTGGAGTAGAGTAGAGATAGAGTACAGTGGAGTACAGTAGAGGTAGAGTAGAGTGGAGCAGAGTAGAGGTAAAGTACAGTGGAGTACAGTAGAGGTAGAGCACAGTAGAGCAGAGTAGAGGTAGAGTACAGTAGAGTACAGTAGAGATAGAGTACAGTGGAGCACAGTAGAGCTAGAGTAGAGTGGAGTACAGTGGAGCACAGTAGAGGTGGAGTACAGTAGAGTAGAGTATAGGTTGAGTACAGTGGAGTACAGTAGAGAAAGAGTAGAGTGGAGTAGAGTAGATATAGAGTACAGTGGAGTATAGTTGAGGTAGAGTACAGTGGAGCACATTAGAGGTAGAGTACAGTGGAGTATAGTTGAGGTAGACTACAGTGGAGTACAGTAGAGGTAGAGTACAGTGGAGCACAGTAGAGGTAGAGTACAGTGGAGTACAGTAGAGGTAGAGTACAGTGGAGTACAGTAGAGGTAGAGTAGAGTGGAGCACATTAGAGGTGGAGTAGAGTAGAGTACAGTAGAGGTAGAGTACAGTGGAGTACAGTAGAAGTAGAGTACAGTGGAGCACAGTAGAGGTAGAGTAGAGTGGAGTACAGTAGAGGTAGAGTAATGTGGAGTACAGTAGAGGTAGAGTACAGTGGAGTAGAGTAGAGATAGAGTAGAGTGGAGCACAGCAGAGGTAGAGTACAGTGGATCAAAGTAGAGATAGAGTACAGTGGAGTACAGTTGAGCACAGTAGAGGTATAGTACAGTGGAGCACAGTAGCGATATATTACAGTGGAGTACAGTAGAGATAGAGTACAGTGGAGTACAGTAGAGGTAGAGTACAGTGGAGCACAGTAGAGGTAGAGTACAGTGGAGTATTGTTGAGGTAGACTACAGTGGAGTACAGTAGAGATAGAGTACAGTAGAGCAGAGTAGAGGTAGAGTACAGTGGAGTACAGTAGAGGTAGAGCACAGTAGAGCAGAGTAGAGGTAGAGTACAGTGGAGTACAGTAGAGGTATAGCACAGTGGAGCACTGTAGAGGTAGAGTACAGTGGAGTACAGTAGAGATAGAGTACAGTGGAGCACAGTAGAGGTAGAGTAGAGTGGAGCACATTACAGGTAGAGTAGAGTAGAGTACAGTAGAGGTAGAGTACAGTGGAGTACAGTAGAAGTAGAGTACAGTGGAGCACAGTAGAGGTAGAGTAGAGTGGAGTACAGTAGAGGTAGAGTACAGTGGAGTACAGTAGTTGTAGAGTACAGTGGAGTAGAGTAGAGATAGAGTACAGTGGAGCACAGCAGAGGTAGAGTACAGTGGATCACAGTAGAGATAGAGTACAGTGGAGTACAGTGGAGCACAGTAGAGGTATAGTACAGTGGAGCACAGTAGAGATAGATTACAGTGGAGTAGAGTAGAGATAGAGTACAGTGGAGTACAGTAGAGGTAGAGTAGAGTGGAGCAGAGTAGAGGTAAAGTACAGTGGAGTACAGTAGAGGTAGAGCACAGTAGAGCAGAGTAGAGGTAGAGTACAGTGGAGTACAGTAGAGGTAGAGCAGAGTGGAGCACTGTAGAGGTAGAGTACAGTGGAGTACAGTAGAGATAGAGTACAGTGGAGCACAGTAGAGGTAGAGTACAGTGGAGCAGAGTAGAGGTAGAGTACAGTGGAGTACAGTAGAGGTAGAGTACAGTGGAGCACAGTAGAGGTAGAGTACAGTGGAGTACAGTGGAGCACAGTAGAGGTGGAGTACAGTAGAGTACAGTAGAGGTAGAGTACAGTGGAGCACAGTAGAGGTAGAGTACAGTGGAGTACAGTAGAGGTAGAAAACAGTACAGTACAGTAGAGGTAGAGTACAGTGGAGTACAGTAGAGGTAGAGTACAGTAGAGCACAGTAGAGGTAGAATACAGTGGAGTACAGTAGAGGTAGAGTACAGTGGAGCACAGTAGAGGTAGAGAACAGTACAGTACAGTAGAGGTAGAGTAGAGTGGAGTACAGTAGAGGTAGAGTACAGTAGAGCACAGTAGAGGTAGAATACAGTGGAGTACAGTAGAGGTAGAGTACAGTGGAGTACAGTAGAGGTAGAGTACAGTGGAGTACAGAAGAGATAGAGTACAGTGGAGCACAGTAGAGGTAGAGTACAGTGGAGCACAGTAGAGGAAGAGTACGGTGGAGCACAGTAGAGGTAGAGTACAGTGGAGTACAGTAGAGGTTGAGTACAGTGGAGTACAGTAGAGGTAGAGTACAGTGGAGCACAGTAGAGGTAGAGTACAGTGAAGTACAGTAGAGGTAGAATACAGTGGAGTACAGTAGAGGTAGAGTACAGTGGAGTACAGTAGAGATAGAGTACAGTGGAGCACAGTAGAGGTTGAGTACAGTGGAGCACAGTAGAGGTAGAGTACAGTGGAGTACAGTAGAGGTAGAGTACAGTGGAGCAGAGTAGAGGTAGAGTACAGTGGAGTACAGTAGAGGTAGAGTACAGTGGAGCACAGTAGAGCTAGAGTACAGTGGAGTACAGTGGAGCACAGTAGAGGTGGAGTACAGTAGAGTAGAGTATAGGTTGAGTACAGTGGAGTACAGTAGAGATAGAGTAGAGTGGAGTAGAGTAGAGATAGAGTACAGTGGATTAGAGTAAATATAGAGTACAGTGGAGTATAGTTGAGGTAGAGTACAGTGGAGCACATTAGAGGTAGAGTACAGTGGAGTATAGTTGAGGTAGACTACAGTGGAGTACAGTAGAGGTAGAGTACAGTGGAGCACAGTAGAGGTAGAGTACAGTGGAGTACAGTAGAGGTAGAGTACAGTGGAGTACAGTAGAGGTAGAGTAGAGTGGAGCACATTAGAGGTGGAGTAGAGTAGAGTACAGTAGAGGTAGAGTACAGTGGAGTACAGTAGAGGTAGAGTAGAGTGGAGCACATTAGAGGTGGAGTAGAGTAGAGTACAGTAGAGGTAGAGTACAGTGGAGTACAGTAGAAGTAGAGTACAGTGGAGCACAGTAGAGGTAGAGTAGAGTGGAGTACAGTAGAGGTAGAGTACAGTGGAGTACAGTAGAGGTAGAGTACAGTGGAGTAGAGTAGAGATAGAGTAGAGTGGAGCACAGCAGAGGTAGAGTAAGGTGGATCACAGTAGAGATAGAGTACAGTGGAGTACAGTTGAGCACAGTAGAGGTATAGTACAGTGGAGCGCAGTAGCGATAGATTACAGTGGAGTACAGTAGAGATAGAGAACAGTGGAGTACAGTAGAGGTAGAGTACAGTGGAGCACAGTAGAGGTAGAGTACAGTGGAGTATTGTTGAGGTAGACTACAGTGGAGTACAGTAGAGATAGAGTACAGCAGAGCAGAGTAGAGGTAGAGTACAGTGAAGTACAGTAGAGGTAGAGCACAGTAGAGCAGAGTAGAGGTAGAGTACAGTGGAGTACAGTAGAGGTAAAGCACAGTGGAGCACTGTAGAGGTAGAGTACAGTGGAGTACAGTAGAGATAGAGTACAGTGGAGCACAGTAGAGGTAGAGTACAGTGGAGCACAGTAGAGGTAGAGTACAGTGGAGCACAGTAGAAGTAGAGTACAGTGGAGTACAGTAGAGGTAGAGTACAGTGGAGTACAGTAGAGGTAGAGTACAGTGGAGCACAGTAGAGATAGAGTACAGTGGAGTACAGTGGAGTACAGTAGAGGTGGAGTACAGTAGAGTACAGTAGAGGTAGAGAACAGTACAGTACAGTAGAGGTAGAGTACAGTGGAGTACAGTAGAGGTAGAGTACAGTGGAGTACAGTAGAGGTAGAGTACAGTGGAGTACAGTAGAGGTAGAGTACAGTGGAGCACAGTAGAGGTAGAGTACAGTGGAGTACAGTAGAGGTAGAGTACAGTGGAGTACAGTAGAGGTAGAGTACAGTGGAGCACAGTAGAGGTAGAGTACAGTGGAGTACAGTGGAGCACAGTAGAGGTGGAGTACAGTAGAGTACAGTAGAGGTAGAGTACAGTGGAGCACAGTAGAGGTAGTGTACAGTGGAGTACAGTGGAGTACAGTAGAGGTGGAGTAAAGTAGAGTACAGTAGAGGTAGAGAACAGTACAGTACAGTAGAGGTAGAGTAAAGTGGAGTACAGTAGAGGTAGAGTACAGTAGAGCACAGTAGAGGTAGAATACAGTGGAGTACAGTAGAGGTAGAGTACAGTGGAGTACAGTAGAGGTAGAGTACAGTGGAGTACAGTAGAGATGGAGTACAGTGGAGCACAGTAGAGGTAGAGTACAGTGGAGCACAGTAGAGGTAGAGCACAGTGGAGCACAGTAGAGATAAAGTACAGTGGAGCACAGTAGAGATAGAGTACAGTGGAGTACAGTGGAGCACAGTAGAGGTATAGTACAGTGGAGCACAGTAGAGATAGATTACAGTGGAGTACAGTAGAGATAGAGTACAGTGGAGTACAGTAGAGGTAGAGTACAGTGGAGCACAGTAGAGGTAGAGTACAGTGGAGTATTGTTGAGGTAGACTACAGTGGAGTACAGTAGAGATAGAGTACAGCAGAGCAGAGTAGAGGTAGAGTACAGTGAAGTACAGTAGAGGTAGAGCACAGTAGAGCAGAGTAGAGGTAGAGTACAGTGGAGTACAGTAGAGGTAAAGCACAGTGGAGCACTGTAGAGGTAGAGTACAGTGGAGTACAGTAGAGATAGAGTACAGTGGAGCACAGTAGAGGTAGAGTACAGTGGAGCACAGTAGAGGTAGAGTACAGTGGAGCACAGTAGAAGTAGAGTACAGTGGAGTACAGTAGAGGTAGAGTACAGTGGAGTACAGTAGAGGAAGAGTACAGTGGAGCACAGTAGAGATAGAGTACAGTGGAGTACAGTGGAGTACAGTAGAGGTGGAGTACAGTAGAGTACAGTAGAGGTAGAGAACAGTACAGTACAGTAGAGGTAGAGTACAGTGGAGTACAGTAGAGGTAGAGTACAGTGGAGTACAGTAGAGGTAGAGTACAGTGGAGCACAGTAGAGGTAGAGTACAGTGGAGCACAGTAGAGGTAGAGTACAGTGGAGTACAGTAGAGGTAGAGTACAGTGGAGTACAGTAGAGGTAGAGTACAGTGGAGCACAGTAGAGGTAGAGTACAGTGGAGTACAGTGGAGCACAGTAGAGGTGGAGTACAGTAGAGTACAGTAGAGGTAGAGTACAGTGGAGCACAGTAGAGGTAGTGTACAGTGGAGTACAGTGGAGTACAGTAGAGGTGGAGTAAAGTAGAGTACAGTAGAGGTAGAGAACAGTACAGTACAGTAGAGGTAGAGTAAAGTGGAGTACAGTAGAGGTAGAGTACAGTAGAGCACAGTAGAGGTAGAATACAGTGGAGTACAGTAGAGGTAGAGTACAGTGGAGTACAGTAGAGGTAGAGTACAGTGGAGTACAGTAGAGATGGAGTACAGTGGAGCACAGTAGAGGTAGAGTACAGTGGAGCACAGTAGAGGTAGAGCACAGTGGAGCACAGTAGAGATAAAGTACAGTGGAGCACAGTAGAGATAGAGTACAGTGGAGTACAGTGGAGCACAGTAGAGGTATAGTACAGTGGAGCACAGTAGAGATAGATTACAGTGGAGTAGAGTAGAGATAGAGTACAGTGGAGTACAGTAGAGGTAGAGTAGAGTTGAGCAGAGTAGAGGTAGAGTACAGTGGAGTACAGTAGAGGTAGAGCACAGTAGAGCAGAGTAGAGGTAGAGTACAGTGGAGTAGAGTAGAGGTAGAGCACAGTGGAGCACTGTAGAGGTAGAGTACAGTGGAGTACAGTAGAGATAGAGTACAGTGGAGCACAATAGAGGTAGAGTACAGTGGAGCAGAGTAGAGGTAGAGTACAGTGTAGTACAGTAGAGGTAGAGTACAGTGGAGCACAGTAGAGCTAGAGTACAGTGGAGTACAGTGGAGCACAGTAGAGGTGGAGTACAGTAGAGTAGAGTAGAGGTAGAGTACAGTGGAGTACAGTAGAGATGGAGTAGAGTGGAGTATAGTTGAGGTAGAGTACAGTGGAGCACAGTAGTGGTAGAGTACAGTGGAGTATAGTTGAGGTAGAGTACAGTGGAGCACAGTAGTGGTAGAGTACAGTGGAGTATAGTTGAGGTAGAGTACAGTGGAGTACAGTAGAGGTAGAGTACAGTGGAGCACAGTAGAGATAGAGTACAGTAGAGCAGAGCAGAGGTAGAGTACAGTGGAGTACAGTAGAGGTAGAGTACAGTGGAACACTGTAGAGGTGGAGTACAGTGGAGCACAGTAGAGGTAGAGTAGAGTCGAGTACAGTAGAGGTAGAGTACAGTGGAGTACAGTAGAAGTAGAGTACAGTGGAGCACAGTAGAGGTAGAGTAGAGTGGAGTACAGTAGAGGTAGAGTATAGTGGATCACAGTAGAGATAGAGTACAGTGGAGTAGAGGTGAGATAGAGTACAGTGGAGCACAGCAGAGGTAGAGTACAGTGGATTACAGTAGAGATAGAGTACAGTGGAGTACAGTGGAGCACAGTAGAGGTATAGTACAGTGGAGCACAGTAGAGATAGATTACAGTGGAGTAGAGTAGAGATAGAGTACAGTGGAGTACAGTAGAGGTAGAGTAGAGTGGAGCAGAGTAGAGGTAAAGTACAGTGGAGTACAGTAGAAGTAGAGCATAGTAGAGCAGAGTAGAGGTAGAGTACAGTGGAGTACAGTAGAGGTAGAGCACAGTGGAGCACTGTAGAGGTAGAGTACAGTGGAGTACAGTAGAGATAGAGTACAGTGGAGCACAGTAGAGGTAGAGTACAGTGGAGCAGAGTAGAGGTAGAGTACAGTGGAGCACAGTAGAGGTAGAGAACAGTGGAGTACAGTGGAGCACAGTAGAGGTGGAGTACAGTAGAGTACAGTAGAGGTAGAGTACAGTGGAGCACAGTAGAGGTAGAGTACAGTAGAGTACAGTAGAGGTAGAGAACAGTACAGTACAGTAGAGGTAGAGTACAGTGGAGTACAGTAGAGGTAGAGTACAGTAGAGCACAGTAGAGGTAGAATACAGTGGAGTACAGTAGAGGTAGAGTACAGTGGAGCACAGTAGAGGTAGAGAACAGTACAGTACAGTAGAGGTAGAGTAGAGTGGAGTACAGTAGAGGTAGAGTACAGTAGAGCACAGTAGAGGTAGAATACAGTGGAGTACAGTAGAGGTAGAGTACAGTGGAGTACAGTAGAGGTAGAGTACAGTGGAGTACAGAAGAGATAGAGTACAGTGGAGCACAGTAGAGGTAGAGTACAGTGGAGCACAGTAGAGGAAGAGTACGGTGGAGCACAGTAGAGGTAGAGTACAGTGGAGTACAGTAGAGGTTGAGTACAGTGGAGTAGAGTAGAGGTAGAGTACAGTGGAGCACAGTAGAGGTAGAGTACAGTGGAGTACAGTAGAGGTAGAATACAGTGGAGTACAGTAGAGGTAGAGTACAGTGGAGTACAGTAGAGGTAGAGTACAGTGGAGTACAGTAGAGGTAGAGTACAGTGGAGCAGAGTAGAGGTAGAGTACAGTGGAGTAAAGTAGAGGTAGAGTACAGTGGAGCACAGTAGAGCTAGAGTACAGTGGAGTACAGTGGAGCACAGTAGAGGTGGAGTACAGTAGAGTAGAGTATAGGTTGAGTACAGTGGAGTACAGTAGAGATAGAGTAGAGTGGAGTAGAGTAGAGATAGAGTACAGTGGATTAGAGTAGATGTAGAGTACAGTGGAGTATAGTTGAGGTAGAGTACAGTGGAGCACATTAGAGGTAGAGTACAGTGGAGTATAGTTGATGTAGACTACAGTGGAGTACAGTAGAGGTAGAGTACAGTGGAGCACTGTTACGTTATGTGTATTTGTTTTCATGTTTAGTCCTCCTGTATTAAATATAAGACTTGTGTATGCTTTGTTTCTTTTGGGTTTCAGATTATCGTTGATTTGATAACAGCCTACCAGCGGTAATTGGACGATCAGCTGGCGGTCCTGTTTAAAAACTCCTCCTCCTCCTGTTGACGGGAGGCTATTGCGGCTTCGGGTCGGTCGCAATGGCGCAGACTTCCTACCAGCCGTCAGATCAAACATAATTTTGATCATGTTCCTTTTGGTTGTGTGTTTTATGTAGAATGTGGTTATGTAGGAGAGACCTGCTCTTTTGTTTGGGGAAATATTCTTTTCTTATGTTTCTTTGGAAGAGTGTAGTGAGGGAAGCGTTATTGTAATTTCTTTTCTTTCCTTTGTGCTAGGTTAATTACGTTGTTTTATTTTGGTAGAACGGGGTTTTTGTTTGTTATTTTGGGCCTTGGGTCTCTCTGACGAAAATACCACTCTTTTATTTATATTTCTTTATTTAGGTTTCTGTGAATTAATTATAGCCTACTTTATTTTGGACCAGTGGTCCCCACTACTGAATGTGGTTTAATTTATTGTTATCGACTTTTTGTGATAACTCTTATTTACAATAAATTGTTATAATTTATTCTTTGGTTTCCTTCTTTTGGTCCTTTTGGTCTGACGGCCTGCTGGAAGTCTGTCGTATCTTTTCAGTCTTATTTAATTATTGCGTCTTACCCCTAGCGGACGTAATAAGCACAGTAGAGGTAGAGTACAGTGGAGTACAGTAGAGGTAGAGTACAGTGGAGTACAGTAGAGGTAGAGTACAGTGGAGTAGAGTAGAGATAGAGTAGAGTGGAGCACAGCAGAGGTAGAGTACAGTGGATCACAGTAGAGATAGAGTACAGTGGAGTACAGTAGAGGTAGAGTACAGTGGAGCACATTAGAGGTAGAGTACAGTGGAGTATTGTTGAGGTAGACTACAGTGGAGTACAGTAGAGATAGAGTACAGTAGAGCAGAGTAGAGGTAGAGTACAGTGGAGTACAGTAGAGGTAGAGCACAGTAGAGCAGAGTAGAGGTAGAGTACAGTGGAGTACAGTAGAGGTATAGCACAGTGGAGCACTGTAGAGGTAGAGTACAGTGGAGTACAGTAGAGAAAGAGTACAGTGGAGCACAGTATAGGTAGAGTACAGTGGAGCACAGTAGAGGTAGAGTACAGTGGAGCACAGTAGAAGTAGAGTACAGTGGAGTACAGTAGAGGTAGAGTACAGTGGAGTACAGTAGAGGTAGAGTACAGTGGAGCACAGTAGAGGTAGAGTACAGTGGAGTACATTGGAGCACAGTAGAGGTGGAGTACAGTAGAGTACAGTAGAGGTAGAGTACAGTGGAGTACAGTAGAGGTAGAGTACAGTGGAGTACAGAAGAGATAGAGTACAGTGGAGCACAGTAGAGGTAGAGTACAGTGGAGCACAGTAGAGGTAGAGTACAGTGGAGTACAGTAGAGGTAGAGTACAGTGGAGCACAGTAGAGCTAGAGTACAGTGGAGCACAGTAGAGGTAGAGTACAGTGGAGTACAGTAGAGGTAGAGTACAGTGGAGCACAGTAGAGGTAGAGTACAGTGGAGTACAGTGGAGCACAGTAGAGGTGGAGTACAGTAGAGTACAGTAGAGGTAGAGTACAGTGGAGCACAGTAGAGGTAGAGTACAGTGGAGTACAGTAGAGGTAGAGTACAGTAGAGCACAGTAGATGTAGAATACAGTGGAGTACAGTAGAGGTAGAGTACAGTGGAGTAGAGTAGAGGTAGAGTACAGTGTAGTACAGTAGAGGTAGAGAACAGTACAGTACAGTAGAGGTAGAGTACAGTGGAGTACAGTAGAGGTAGAGTACAGTAGAGCACAGTAGAGGTAGAATACAGTGGAGTACAGTAGAGGTAGAGTACAATGGAGTACAGTAGAGTTAGAGTACAGTGGAGTACAGTAGAGGTAGAGTACAGTGGAGCACAGTAGAGGTAGAGTACAGTGGAGCACAGTAGAGGAAGAGTACGGTGGAGCACAGTAGAGGTAGAGTACAGTGGAGTACAGTAGAGGTTGAGTACAGTGGAGTAAAGTAGAGGTAGAGTACAGTGGAGCACAGTAGAGGTAGAGTACAGTGAAGTACAGTAGAGGTAGAATTCAGTGGAGTACAGTAGAGGTAGAGTACAGTGGAGTACAGTAGAGATAGAGTACAGTGGAGTACAGTAGAGGTAGATTACAGTGGAGCAGAGTAGAGGTAGAGTACAGTGGAGTACAGTAGAGGTAGAGTAGAGTGGAGCACAGTAGAGCTAGAGTACAGTGGAGTACAGTGGAGCACAGTAGAGGTGGAGTACAGTAGAGTAGAGTATAGGTTGAGTACAGTGGAGTACAGTAGAGATAGAGTAGAGTGGAGTAGAGTAGAGATAGAGTACAGTGGATTAGAGTAGATATAGAGTACAGTGGAGTATAGTTGAGGTAGAGTACAGTGGAGCACATTAGAGGTAGAGTACAGTGGAGTATAGTTGAGGTAGACTACAGTGGAGTACAGTAGAGGTAGAGTACAGTGGAGCACAGTAGAGGTAGAGTACAGTGGAGTACAGTAGAGGTAGAGTACAGTGGAGTACAGTAGAGGTAGAGTAGAGTGTAGCACATTAGAGGTGGAGTAGAGTAGAGTACAGTAGAGGTAGAGTACAGTGGAGTACAGTAGAGGTAGAGTAGAGTGGAGCACATTAGAGGTGGAGTAGAGTAGAGTACAGTAGAGGTAGAGTACAGTGGAGTACAGTAGAAGTAGAGTACAGTGGAGCACAGTAGAGGTAGAGTAGAGTGGAGTACAGTAGAGGTAGAGTACAGTGGAGTACAGTAGAGGTAGAGTACAGTGGAGCACAGTAGAGGTAGAGTACAGTGGAGTACAGTGGAGCACAGTAGAGGTGGAGTACAGTAGAGTAGAGTATAGGTTGAGTACAGTGGAGTACAGTAGAGATAGAGTAGAGTGGAGTAGAGTAGAGATAGAGTACAGTGGATTAGAGTAGAGATAGAGTACAGTGGAGTATAGTTGAGGTAGAGTACAGTGGAGCACAGTAGAGGTGGAGTACAGTAGAGTAGAGTATAGGTTGAGTACAGTGGAGTACAGTAGAGATAGAGTAGAGTGGAGTAGAGTAGAGATAGAGTACAGTGGATTAGAGTAGAGATAGAGTACAGTGGAGTATAGTTGAGGTAGAGTACAGTGGAGTACAGTAGAGGTAGAGTACAGTGGAGTACAGTAGAGGTAGAGAACAGTACAGTACAGTAGAGGTAGAGTAGAGTGGAGTACAGTAGAGGTAGAGTACAGTAGAGCACAGTAGAGGTAGAATACAGTGGAGTACAGTAGAGGTGGAGTACAGTAGAGTACAGTAGAGGTAGAGAACAGTACAGTACAGTGGAGGTAGACTACAGTGGAGTACAGTAGAGGTAGAGTACAGTAGAGCACAGTAGAGGTAGAATACAGTGGAGTACAGTAGAGGTAGAGTACAGTGGAGCACAGTAGAGGTAGAGAACAGTACAGTACAGTAGAGGTAGAGTAGAGTGGAGTACAGTAGAGGTAGAGTACAGTAGAGCACAGTAGAGGTAGAATACAGTGGAGTACAGTAGAGGTAGAGTACAGTGGAGTACAGTAGAGGTAGAGTACAGTGGAGTACAGAAGAGATAGAGTACAGTGGAGCACAGTAGAGGTAGAGTACAGTGGAGCACAGTAGAGGTAGAGTACAGTGGAGCACAGTAGTGGTAGAGTACAGTGGAGTACAGTAGAGGTTGAGTACAGTGGAGTACAGTAGAGGTAGAGTACAGTGGAGCACAGTAGAGGTAGAGTACAGTGGAGTACAGTGGAGCACAGTAGAGGTGGAGTACAGTAGAGTAGAGTATAGGTTGAGTACAGTGGAGTACAGTAGAGATAGAGTAGAGTGGAGTAGAGTAGAGATAGAGTACAGTGGATTAGAGTAGAGATAGAGTACAGTGGAGTATAGTTGAGGTAGAGTACAGTGGAGTACAGTAGAGGTAGAGTGCAGTGGAGTACAGTAGAGGTAGAGAACAGTACAGTACAGTAGAGGTAGAGTAGAGTGGAGTACAGTAGAGGTAGAGTACAGTAGAGCACAGTAGAGGTAGAATACAGTGGAGTACAGTAGAGGTAGAGTACAGTGGAGTACAGTAGAGGTAGAGTACAGTGGAGTACAGAAGAGATAGAGTACAGTGGAGCACAGTAGAGGTAGAGTACAATGGAGCACAGTAGAGGTAGAGTACAGTGGAGCACAGTAGAGGTAGAGTACAGTGGAGTACAGTAGAGGTAGAGTACAGTGTAGTACAGTAGAGGTAGAGTGCAGTGGAGCACAGTAGAGGTAGAGTAAAGTGGAGTACATTGGAGCACAGTAGAGGTGGAGTACAGTAGAGTACAGTAGAGGTAGAATACAGTGGAGCACAGTAGAGGTAGAGTACAGTGGAGTACAGTGGAGTACAGTAGAGGTGGAGTACAGTAGAGTACAGTAGAGGTAGAGAACAGTACAGTACAGTAGAGGTAGAGGACAGTGGAGTACATTAGAGGTAGAGTACAGTAGAGCACAGTAGAGGTAGAATACAGTGGAGTACAGTAGAGGTAGAGTACAGTGGAGTACAGTAGAGGTAGAGTACAGTGTAGTACAGTAGATCTAGAGAACAGTACAGTACAGTAGAGGTAGAGTACAGTGGAGTACAGTAGAGGTAGAGTACAGTAGAGCACAGTAGAGGTAGAATACAGTGGAGTACAGTAGAGGTAGAGTACAGTGGAGTACAGTAGAGGTAGAGTACAGTGGAGTACAGTAGAGGTAGAGTACAGTGGAGCACAGTAGAGGTAGAGTACAGTGGAGTACAGTAGAGGTAGAGTACAGTGGAGCACAGTAGAGCTAGAGTACAGTGGAGTACAGTGGAGCACAGTAGAGGTGGAGTAAAGTAGAGTAGAGTATAGGTTGAGTACAGTGGAGTACTGTAGAGATAGAGTAGAGTGGAGTAGAGAAGAGATAGAGTACAGTGGATTAGAGTAGATATAGAGTACAGTGGAGTATAGTTGAGGTAGAGTACAGTGGAGCACATTAGAGGTAGAGTACAGTGGAGTATAGTTGAGGTAGACTACAGTGGAGTACAGTAGAGGTAGAGTACAGTGGAGCACATTAGAGGTAGAGTACAGTGGAATATAGTTGAGGTAGACTACAGTGGAGTACAGTAGAGGTAGAGTAAAGTGGAGTACAGTAGAGGTAGAGTACAGTGGAGTACAGTAGAGGTAGAGTACAGTGGAGCACAGTAGAGGTAGAGTACATTGGAGTACAGTAGAGGTAGAGTACAGTGGAGCACAGTAGAGCAAGAGTACAGTGGAGTACAGTGGAGCACAGTAGAGGTAGAGTACAGTGGAGTACAGTAGAGGTAGAGTACAGTGGAGTACTGTAGAGGTGGAGTACAGTGGAGTACAGTAGAGGTAGAGTACAGTGGAGCACAGTAGAGATAGAGTACAGTAGAGCACAGTAGAGGTAGAGTACAATGGAGTATAGTAGAGGTAGAGTACAATGGAGTATATTTGAGGTAGACTACAGTGGAGTACAGTAGAGGTAAGAGTACAGTGGAGCACAGTAGAGGTAGAGTACAGTGGAGTATAGTTGAGGTAGACTACAGTGGAGTAGAGTAGAGGTCGAGTACAGTGGAGCACAGTAGAGATAGAGTACAGTAGAGCAGAGTAGAGGTAGAGTACAGTGGAGTACAGTAGAGGTAGAGTACAGTAGAGCAGAGTAGAGGTAGAGTACAGTGGAGTACAGTAGAGGTAGAGCACAGTGGAACACTGTAGAGGTAGAATACAGTGGAGTACAGTAGAGGTAGAGTACAGTGGAGCACAGTAGAGGTAGAGTACAGTGGAGTACAGTAGAGGTAGAGTACAGTGGAGCACAGTAGAGCTAGAGTACAGTGGAGTACAGTGGAGCACAGTAGAGGTGGAGTAAAGTAGAGTAGAGTATAGGTTGAGTACAGTGGAGTACTGTAGAGATAGAGTAGAGTGGAGTAGAGAAGAGATAGAGTACAGTGGATTAGAGTAGATATAGAGTACAGTGGAGTATAGTTGAGGTAGAGTACAGTGGAGCACATTAGAGGTAGAGTACAGTGGAGTATAGTTGAGGTAGACTACAGTGGAGTACAGTAGAGGTAGAGTACAGTGGAGCACATTAGAGGTAGAGTACAGTGGAATATAGTTGAGGTAGACTACAGTGGAGTACAGTAGAGGTAGAGTAAAGTGGAGTACAGTAGAGGTAGAGTACAGTGGAGTACAGTAGAGGTAGAGTACAGTGGAGCACAGTAGAGGTAGAGTACATTGGAGTACAGTAGAGGTAGAGTACAGTGGAGCACAGTAGAGCAAGAGTACAGTGGAGTACAGTGGAGCACAGTAGAGGTAGAGTACAGTGGAGTACAGTAGAGGTAGAGTACAGTGGAGTACTGTAGAGGTGGAGTACAGTGGAGTACAGTAGAGGTAGAGTACAGTGGAGCACAGTAGAGATAGAGTACAGTAGAGCACAGTAGAGGTAGAGTACAATGGAGTATAGTAGAGGTAGAGTACAATGGAGTATATTTGAGGTAGACTACAGTGGAGTACAGTAGAGGTAAGAGTACAGTGGAGCACAGTAGAGGTAGAGTACAGTGGAGTATAGTTGAGGTAGACTACAGTGGAGTAGAGTAGAGGTCGAGTACAGTGGAGCACAGTAGAGATAGAGTACAGTAGAGCAGAGTAGAGGTAGAGTACAGTGGAGTACAGTAGAGGTAGAGTACAGTAGAGCAGAGTAGAGGTAGAGTACAGTGGAGTACAGTAGAGGTAGAGCACAGTGGAACACTGTAGAGGTAGAATACAGTGGAGTACAGTAGAGATAGAGTACAGTGGAGCACAGTAGAGGTAGAGTACAGTGTAGCACAGTAGAGGTAGAGTACAGTGGAGCACAGTAGAGGTAGAGTACAGTGGAGTACAGTAGAGGTAGTGTACAGTGGAGCACAGTAGAGGTAGAGTACAGTGGAGCACAGTAGAGGTAGAGTACAGTGGGGTACAGTAGAAATAGAGTACAGTGGAGCACAGTAGAGTAGAGTACAGTAGAGCACAGTAGAGGTAGAGTACAGTGGAGCACAGTAGAGATAGAGTACAGTGGAGTACAGTAGAGGAAGAGTACAGTGGACTACAGTGGAGCACAGTAGAGGTGGAGTACAGTAGAGTACAGTAGAGGTAGAGTACAGTGGAGTACAGTAGAAGTAGATTACAGTGGAGCACAGTAGAGGTAAAGTAGAGTGGAGTACAGTAGAGGTAGAGTACAGTGGAGTACAGTAGAGGTAGAGTACAGTGGAGTAGAGTAGAGGTAGAGTACAGTGGAGCACAGCAGAGGTAGAGTACAGTGGATCACAGTAGAGATAGAGTACAGTGGAGTACAGTGGAGCACAGTAGAGGTATAGTACAGTGGAGCACAGTAGATATAGATTACAGTGGAGTAGAGTAGAGATAGAGTACAGTGGAGTACAGTAGAGGTAGAGCACAGTAGAGCAGAGTAGAGGTAGAGTACAGTGGAGTACAGTAGAGGTAGAGCACAGTGGAGCACTGTAGAGGTAGAGTAGAGAGGAGTACAGTAGAGATAGAGTACTGTGGAGCACAGTAGAGGTAGAGTACAGTGGAGCAGAGTAGAGCTAGAGTACAGTGGAGCACAGTAGAGGTAGAGTACAGTGGAGTAGAGTAGAGGTAGAGTACAGTGGAGTACAGTAGAGGTAGAGTACAGTGGAGCACAGTAGAGGTAGAGTACAGTGGAGTACAGTGGAGCACAGTAGAGGTGGAGTACAGTAGAGTACAGTAGAGGTAGAGTACAGTGGAGCACAGTAGAGGTAGAGTACAGTGGAGTACAGTGGAGTACAGTAGAGGTGGAGTACAGTAGAGTACAGTAGAGGTAGAGAACAGTACAGTACAGTAGATGTAGACTACAGTGGAGTACAGTAGAGGTAGAGTACAGTAGAGCACAGTAGAGGTAGAATACAGTGGAGTACAGTAGAGGTAGAGTACAGTGGAGCACAGTAGAGGTAGAGAACAGTACAGTACAGTGGAGGTAGAGTAGAGTGGAGTACAGCAGAGGTAGAGTACAGTAGAGCACAGTAGAGGTAGAATACAGTGGAGTACAGTAGAGGTAGAGTACAGTGGAGCACTCTAGAGGTGGAGTACAGTGGAGTACAGTAGAGGTAGAGTACAGTGGAGCACAGTAGAGATAGAGTACAGTAGAGCACAGTAGAGGTAGAGTACAATGGAGTATAGTAGAGGTAGAGTACAGTGGAGTATATTTGAGGTAGACTACAGTGGAGTACAGTAGAGGTAAGAGTACAGTGGAGTACAGTAGAGGTAGAGTACAGTGGAGCACAGTAGAGGTAGAGTACAGTGGAGTATAGTTGAGGTAGACTACAGTGGAGTAGAGTAGAGGTCGAGTACAGTGGAGCACAGTAGAGATAGAGTACAGTAGAGCAGAGTAGAGGTAGAGTACAGTGGAGTACAGTAGAGGTAGAGCACAGTGGAGCACTGTAGAGGTAGAATACAGTGGAGTACAGTAGAGATAGAGTACAGTGGAGCACAGTAGAGGTAGAGTACAGTGGAGCACAGTAGAGGTAGAGTACAGTGGAGCACAGTAGAGGTAGAGTACAGTGGAGTACAGTAGAGGTAGAGTACAGTGGAGCACAGTAGAGGTAGAGTACAGTGGAGTACAGTAGAGGTAGTGTACAGTGGAGCACAGTAGAGGTAGAGTACAGTGGAGCACAGTAGAGGTAGAGTACAGTGGGGTACAGTAGAAATAGAGTACAGCGGAGCACAGTAGAGTAGAGTACAGTAGAGCACTGTAGAGGTAGAATACAGTGGAGTACAGTAGAGATAGAGTACAGTGGAGTACAGTAGAGGTAGAGTACAGTGGAGTAGAGTAGAGGTAGAGTACAGTGGAGCACAGCAGAGGTAGAGTACAGTGGATCACAGTAGAGATAGAGTACAGTGGAGTACAGTGGAGCACAGTAGAGGTATAGTACAGTGGAGCACAGTAGATATAGATTACAGTGGAGTAGAGTAGAGATAGAGTACAGTGGAGTACAGTAGAGGTAGAGTACAGTGGAGCACTGTAGAGGTAGAGTACAGGTAGAGTACAGTGGAGTACAGTAGAGGTAGAGCACAGTAGAGCAGAGTAGAGGTAGAGTACAGTGGAGTACAGTAGAGGTAGAGCACAGTGGAGCACAGTAGAGGTTGAGTACAGTGGAGCAGAGTAGAGCTAGAGTACAGTGGAGCACAGTAGAGGTAGAGTACAGTGGAGTAGAGTAGAGGTAGAGTAGAGTGGAGTACAGTAGAGGTCGAGTACAGTGGAGCACAGTAGAGGTAGAGTACAGTGGAGTACAGTGGAGCACAGTAGAGGTGGAGTACAGTAGAGTACAGTAGAGGTAGAGTACAGTGGAGCACAGTAGAGGTAGAGTACAGTGGAGTACAGTGGAGTACAGTAGAGGTGGAGTACAGTAGAGTACAGTAGAGGTAGAGAACAGTACAGTACAGTAGATGTAGACTACAGTGGAGTACAGTAGAGGTAGAGTACAGGAGAGCACAGTAGAGGTAGAATAAAGTGGAGTACAGTAGAGGTAGAGTACAGTGGAGCACATTAGAGGAAGAGAACAGTACAGTACAGTAGAGGTAGAGTAGAGTGGAGTACAGCAGAGGTAGAGTACAGAAGAGCACAGTAGAGGTAGAATACAGTGGAGTACAGTAGAGGTAGAGTACAGTGGAGTACAGTAGAGGTAGAGTACAGTGGAGTACAGAAGAGATAGAGTACAGTGGAGCACAGTAGTGGTAGAGTACAGTGGAGCACAGTAGAGGTAGAGTACAGTGGAGCACAGTAGAGGTAGAGTACAGTGGAGTACAGTAGAGGTTGAGTACAGTGGAGTACAGTGGAGCACAGTAGAGGTGGAGTACAGTAGAGTACAGTAGAGGTAGAGTACAGTGGAGCACAGTAGAGGTAGAGTAAAGTGGAGTACAGTGGAGTACAGTAGAGGTGGAGTACAGTAGAGTACAGTAGAGGTAGAGAACAGTACAGTACAGTAGAGGTAGAATACAGTGGAGTACAGTAGAGGTAGAGTACAGTAGAGCACAGTAGAGGTAGAATACAGTGGAGTACAGTAGAGGTAGAGTACAGTGGAGTACAGTAGAGGTAGAGAACAGTGGAGTACAGTAGAGGTAGAGAACAGTACAGTACAGTAGAGGTAGAGTACAGTGGAGTACAGTAGAGGTAGAGTACAGTGGAGCACAGTAGAGGTAGAGTACAGTGGAGTACAGTAGAGGTAGAGTACAGTGGAGCAGAGTAGAGCTAGAGTACAGTGGAGTACAGTGGAGCACAGTAGAGGTGGAGTACAGTAGAGTAGAGTATAGGTTGAGTACAGTGGAGTACAGTAGAGATAGAGTAGAGTGGAGTAGAGTAGAGATAGAGTACAGTGGATTAGAGTAGAGATAGAGTACAGTGGAGTATAGTTGAGGTAGAGTACATTGGAGTACAGTAGAGGTAGAGTACAGTGGAGTACAGTAGAGGTAGAGAACAGTACAGTACAGTAGAGGTAGAGTAGAGTGGAGAACAGTAGAGGTAGAGTACAGTAGAGCACAGTAGAGGTAGAATACAGTGGAGTACAGTAGAGGTAGAGTACAGTGGAGTACAGTAGAGGTAGAGTACAGTGGAGTACAGAAGAGATAGAGTACAGTGGAGCACAGTAAAGGTAGAGTACAGTGGAGCACAGTAGAGGTAGAGTACAGTGGAGCACAGTAGAGGTAGAGTACAGTGGAGTACAGTAGAGGTAGAGTACAGTGGAGTACAGTAGAGGTAGAGTACAGTGGAGCACAGTAGAGTTAGAGTACATTGGAGTACAGTGGAGCACAGTAGAGTTGGAGTACAGTAGAGTACAGTAGAGGTAGAGTACAGTGGAGTACAGTGGAGTACAGTAGAGGTGGAGTACATTAGAGTACAGTAGAGGTAGAGAACAGTACAGTACAGTAGAGGTAGAGTACAGTGGAGTACAGTAGAGGTAGAGTACAGTAGAGCACAGTAGAGGTAGAATACAGTGGAGTACAGTAGAGATAGAGTACAGTGGAGCACAGTAGAGGTAGAGTACAGTGGAGCACAGTAGAGGTAGAGTACAGTGGAGCACAGTAGAGGTAGAGTACAGTGGAGTACAGTAGAGGTAGTGTACAGTGGAGCACAGTAGAGGTAGAGTACAGTGGAGCACAGTAGAGGTAGAGTAAAGTGGGGTACAGTAGAAATAGAGTACAGTGGAGCACAGTAGAGTAGAGTACAGTAGAGCACAGTAGAGGTAGAGTACAGTGGAGTACTGTAGAGGTAGAGTACAGTGGAGCACAGTAGAGGTAGAGTACAGTGGAGTACAGTGGAGCACAGTAGAGGTGGAGTACAGTAGAGTACAGTAGAGGTAGAGTACAGTGGAGCACAGTAGAGGTAGAGTACAGTGGAGTACAGTGGAGTAAAGTAGAGGTGGAGTACAGTAGAGTACAGTAGAGGTAGAGAACAGTAGAGCACAGTAGAGGTAGAATACAGTGGAGTACAGTAGAGGTAGAGTACAGTGGAGCACAGTAGAGGTAGAGAACAGTACAGTACAGTAGAGGTAGAGTAGAGTGGAGTACAGCAGAGGTAGAGTACAGTGGAGCAGAGTAGAGGTAGAGTACAGTGGAGTACAGTAGAGGTAGAGCACAGTAGAGCAGAGTAGAGGTAGAGTACAGTGGAGTACAGTAGAGGTAGAGCACAGTGGAACACTGTAGAGGTAGAGTACAGAGGAGTACAGTAGAGATAGAGTACAGTGGAGCACAGTAGAGGTAGAGTACAGTGGAGCAGAGTAGAGCTAGAGTACAGTGGAGCACAGTAGAGGTAGAGTACAGTGGAGTAGAGTAGAGGTAGAGTACATTGGAGTACAGTAGAGGTAGAGTACAGTGGAGCACAGTAGAGGTAGAGTACAGTGGAGTACAGTGGAGCACAGTAGAGGTGGAGTACAGTAGAGTACAGTAGAGGTAGAGTACAGTGGAGCACAGTAGAGGTAGAGTACAGTGGAGTACAGTGGAGTACAGTAGAGGTGGAGTACAGTAGAGTACAGTAGTGGTAGAGAACAGTACAGTACAGTAGATGTAGACTACAGTGGAGTACAGTAGAGGTAGAGTACAGTAGAGCACAGTAGAGGTAGAATACAGTGGAGTACAGTAGAGGTAGAGTACAGTGGAGCACAGTAGAGGTAGAGAAAAGTACAGTACAGTGGAGGTAGAGTAGAGTGGAGTACAGCAGAGGTAGAGTACAGTAGAGCACAGTAGAGGTAGAATACAGTGGAGTACAGTAGAGGTAGAGTACAGTGGAGCACTCTAGAGGTGGAGTACAGTGGAGTACAGTAGAGGTAGAGTACAGTGGAGTACAGTAGAGGTAGAGTACAGTGGAGCACTCTAGAGGTGGAGTACAGTGGAGTACAGTAGAGGTAGAGTACAGTGGAGTACAGTAGAGGTAGAGTACAGTGGAGTAGAGTAGAGGTAGAGTACAGTGGAGCACAGCAGAGGTAGAGTACAGTGGATCACAGTAGAGATAGAGTACAGTGGAGTACAGTGGAGCACAGTAGAGGTATAGTACAGTGGAGCACAGTAGATATAGATTACAGTGGAGTAGAGTAGAGATAGAGTACAGTGGAGTACAGTAGAGGTAGAGTACAGTGGAGCACTGTAGAGGTAGAGTACAGGTAGAGTACAGTGGAGTACAGTAGAGGTAGAGCACAGTAGAGCAGAGTAGAGGTAGAGTACAGTGGAGTACAGTAGAGGTAGAGCACAGTGGAGCGCAGTAGAGGTAGAGTACAGTGGAGCAGAGTAGAGCTAGAGTACAGTGGAGCACAGTAGAGGTAGAGTACAGTGGAGTAGAGTAGAGGTAGAGTACAGTGGAGTACAGTAGAGGTCGAGTACAGTGGAGCACAGTAGAGGTAGAGTACAGTGGAGTGCAGTGGAGCACAGTAGAGGTGGAGTACAGTAGAGTACAGTAGAGGTAGAGAACAGTACAGTACAGTAGATGTAGACTACAGTGGAGTACAGTAGAGGTAGAGTACAGTAGAGCACAGTAGAGGTAGAATAAAGTGGAGTACAGTAGAGGTAGAGTACAGTGGAGCACAGTAGAGGTAGAGAACAGTACAGTACAGTAGAGGTAGAGTAGAGTGGAGTACAGCAGAGGTAGAGTACAGTAGAGCACAGTAGAGGTAGAATACAGTGGAGTACAGTAGAGGTAGAGTACAGTGGAGTACAGTAGAGGTAGAGTACAGTGGAGTACAGAAGAGATAGAGTACAGTGGAGCACAGTAGTGGTAGAGTACAGTGGAGCACAGTAGAGGTAGAGTACAGTGGAGCACAGTAGAGGTAGAGTACAGTGGAGTACAGTAGAGGTTGAGTACAGTGGAGTACAGAGGAGCACAGTAGAGGTGGAGTACAGTAGAGTACAGTAGAGGTAGAGTACATTGGAGCACAGTAGAGGTAGAGTAAAGTGGAGTACAGTGGAGTACAGTAGAGGTGGAGTACAGTAGAGTACAGTAGAGGTAGAGAACAGTACAGTACAGTAGAGGTAGAATACAGTGGAGTACAGTAGAGGTAGAGTACAGTAGAGCACAGTAGAGGTAGAATACAGTGGAGTACAGAAGAGGTAGAGTACAGTGGAGTGCAGTAGAGGTAGAGTACAGTGGAGTACAGTAGAGGTAGAGAACAGTACAGTACAGTAGAGGTAGAGTACAGTGGAGTACAGTAGAGGTAGAGTACAGTGGAGCACAGTAGAGGTAGAGTACAGTGGAGTACAGTAGAGGTAGAGTACAGTGGAGCACAGTAGAGCTAGAGTACAGTGGAGTACAGTGGAGCACAGTAGAGGTGGAGTACAGTAGAGTAGAGTATAGGTTGAGTACAGTGGAGTACAGTAGAGATAGAGTAGAGTGGAGTAGAGTAGAGATAGAGTTCAGTGGATTAGAGTAGAGATAGAGTACAGTGGAGTATAGTTGAGGTAGAGTACATTGGAGTACAGTAGAGGTAGAGTACAGTGGAGTACAGTAGAGGTAGAGAACAGTACAGTACAGTAGAGGTAGAGTAGAGTGGAGAACAGTAGAGGTAGAGTACAGTAGAGCACAGTAGAGGTAGAATACAGTGGAGTAGAGTAGAGGTAGAGTACAGTGGAGTACAGTAGAGGTAGAGTACAGTGGAGTACAGAAGAGATAGAGTACAGTGGAGCACAGTAAAGGTAGAGTACAGTGGAGCACAGTAGAGGTAGAGTACAGTGGAGCACAGTAGAGGTAGAGTACAGTGGAGTACAGTAGAGGTAGAGTACAGTGGAGTACAGTAGAGGTAGAGTACAGTGGAGCACAGTAGAGTTAGAGTACATTGGAGTACAGTGGAGCACAGTAGAGTTGGAGTACAGTAGAGTACAGTAGAGGTAGAGTACAGTGGAGTACAGTGGAGTACAGTAGAGGTGGAGTACATTAGAGTACAGTAGAGGTAGAGAACAGTACAGTACAGTAGAGGTAGAGTACAGTGGAGTACAGTAGAGGTAGAGTACAGTAGAGCACAGTAGAGGTAGAATACAGTGGAGTACAGTAGAGATAGAGTACAGTGGAGCACAGTAGAGGTAGAGTACAGTGGAGCACAGTAGAGGTAGAGTACAGTGGAGCACAGTAGAGGTAGAGTACAGTGGAGTACAGTAGAGGTAGTGTACAGTGGAGCACAGTAGAGGTAGAGTACAGTGGAGCACAGTAGAGGTAGAGTAAAGTGGGGTACAGTAGAAATAGAGTACAGTGGAGCACAGTAGAGTAGAGTACAGTAGAGCACAGTAGAGGTAGAGTACAGTGGAGTACTGTAGAGGTAGAGTACAGTGGAGCACAGTAGAGGTAGAGTACAGTGGAGTACAGTGGAGCACAGTAGAGGTGGAGTACAGTAGAGTACAGTAGAGGTAGAGTACAGTGGAGCACAGTAGAGGTAGAGTACAGTGGAGTACAGTGGAGTAAAGTAGAGGTGGAGTACAGTAGAGTACAGTAGAGGTAGAGAACAGTAGAGCACAGTAGAGGTAGAATACAGTGGAGTACAGTAGAGGTAGAGTACAGTGGAGCACAGTAGAGGTAGAGAACAGTACAGTACAGTAGAGGTAGAGTAGAGTGGAGTACAGCAGAGGTAGAGTACAGTGGAGCAGAGTAGAGGTAGAGTACAGTGGAGTACAGTAGAGGTAGAGCACAGTAGAGCAGAGTAGAGGTAGAGTACAGTGGAGTACAGTAGAGGTAGAGCACAGTGGAACACTGTAGAGGTAGAGTACAGAGGAGTACAGTAGAGATAGAGTACAGTGGAGCACAGTAGAGGTAGAGTACAGTGGAGCAGAGTAGAGCTAGAGTACAGTGGAGCACAGTAGAGGTAGAGTACAGTGGAGTAGAGTAGAGGTAGAGTACATTGGAGTACAGTAGAGGTAGAGTACAGTGGAGCACAGTAGAGGTAGAGTACAGTGGAGTACAGTGGAGCACAGTAGAGGTGGAGTACAGTAGAGTACAGTAGAGGTAGAGTACAGTGGAGCACAGTAGAGGTAGAGTACAGTGGAGTACAGTGGAGTACAGTAGAGGTGGAGTACAGTAGAGTACAGTAGTGGTAGAGAACAGTACAGTACAGTAGATGTAGACTACAGTGGAGTACAGTAGAGGTAGAGTACAGTAGAGCACAGTAGAGGTAGAATACAGTGGAGTACAGTAGAGGTAGAGTACAGTGGAGCACAGTAGAGGTAGAGAAAAGTACAGTACAGTGGAGGTAGAGTAGAGTGGAGTACAGCAGAGGTAGAGTACAGTAGAGCACAGTAGAGGTAGAATACAGTGGAGTACAGTAGAGGTAGAGTACAGTGGAGCACTCTAGAGGTGGAGTACAGTGGAGTACAGTAGAGGTAGAGTACAGTGGAGTACAGTAGAGGTAGAGTACAGTGGAGCACTCTAGAGGTGGAGTACAGTGGAGTACAGTAGAGGTAGAGTACAGTGGAGTACAGTAGAGGTAGAGTACAGTGGAGTAGAGTAGAGGTAGAGTACAGTGGAGCACAGCAGAGGTAGAGTACAGTGGATCACAGTAGAGATAGAGTACAGTGGAGTACAGTGGAGCACAGTAGAGGTATAGTACAGTGGAGCACAGTAGATATAGATTACAGTGGAGTAGAGTAGAGATAGAGTACAGTGGAGTACAGTAGAGGTAGAGTACAGTGGAGCACTGTAGAGGTAGAGTACAGGTAGAGTACAGTGGAGTACAGTAGAGGTAGAGCACAGTAGAGCAGAGTAGAGGTAGAGTACAGTGGAGTACAGTAGAGGTAGAGCACAGTGGAGCGCAGTAGAGGTAGAGTACAGTGGAGCAGAGTAGAGCTAGAGTACAGTGGAGCACAGTAGAGGTAGAGTACAGTGGAGTAGAGTAGAGGTAGAGTACAGTGGAGTACAGTAGAGGTCGAGTACAGTGGAGCACAGTAGAGGTAGAGTACAGTGGAGTGCAGTGGAGCACAGTAGAGGTGGAGTACAGTAGAGTACAGTTGAGGTAGAGAACAGTACAGTACAGTAGATGTAGACTACAGTGGAGTACAGTAGAGGTAGAGTACAGTAGAGCACAGTAGAGGTAGAATAAAGTGGAGTACAGTAGAGGTAGAGTACAGTGGAGCACAGTAGAGGTAGAGAACAGTACAGTACAGTAGAGGTAGAGTAGAGTGGAGTACAGCAGAGGTAGAGTACAGTAGAGCACAGTAGAGGTAGAATACAGTGGAGTACAGTAGAGGTAGAGTACAGTGGAGTACAGTAGAGGTAGAGTACAGTGGAGTACAGAAGAGATAGAGTACAGTGGAGCACAGTAGTGGTAGAGTACAGTGGAGCACAGTAGAGGTAGAGTACAGTGGAGCACAGTAGAGGTAGAGTACAGTGGAGTACAGTAGAGGTTGAGTACAGTGGAGTACAGTGGAGCACAGTAGAGGTGGAGTACAGTAGAGTACAGTAGAGGTAGAGTACATTGGAGCACAGTAGAGGTAGAGTAAAGTGGAGTACAGTGGAGTACAGTAGAGGTGGAGTACAGTAGAGTACAGTAGAGGTAGAGAACAGTACAGTACAGTAGAGGTAGAATACAGTGGAGTACAGTAGAGGTAGAGTACAGTAGAGCACAGTAGAGGTAGAATACAGTGGAGTACAGAAGAGGTAGAGTACAGTGGAGTGCAGTAGAGGTAGAGTACAGTGGAGTACAGTAGAGGTAGAGAACAGTACAGTACAGTAGAGGTAGAGTACAGTGGAGTACAGTAGAGGTAGAGTACAGTGGAGCACAGTAGAGGTAGAGTACAGTGGAGTACAGTAGAGGTAGAGTACAGTGGAGCACAGTAGAGCTAGAGTACAGTGGAGTACAGTGGAGCACAGTAGAGGTGGAGTACAGTAGAGTAGAGTATAGGTTGAGTACAGTGGAGTACAGTAGAGATAGAGTAGAGTGGAGTAGAGTAGAGATAGAGTTCAGTGGATTAGAGTAGAGATAGAGTACAGTGGAGTATAGTTGAGGTAGAGTACATTGGAGTACAGTAGAGGTAGAGTACAGTGGAGTACAGTAGAGGTAGAGAACAGTACAGTACAGTAGAGGTAGAGTAGAGTGGAGAACAGTAGAGGTAGAGTACAGTAGAGCACAGTAGAGGTAGAATACAGTGGAGTAGAGTAGAGGTAGAGTACAGTGGAGTACAGTAGAGGTAGAGTACAGTGGAGTACAGAAGAGATAGAGTACAGTGGAGCACAGTAAAGGTAGAGTACAGTGGAGCACAGTAGAGGTAGAGTACAGTGGAGCACAGTAGAGGTAGAGTACAGTGGAGTACAGTAGAGGTAGAGTACAGTGGAGTACAGTAGAGGTAGAGTACAGTGGAGCACAGTAGAGTTAGAGTACATTGGAGTACAGTGGAGCACAGTAGAGTTGGAGTACAGTAGAGTACAGTAGAGGTAGAGTACAGTGGAGTACAGTGGAGTACAGTAGAGGTGGAGTACATTAGAGTACAGTAGAGGTAGAGAACAGTACAGTACAGTACAGTAGAGGTAGAGTACAGTGGAGTACAGTAGAGGTAGAGTACAGTAGAGCATAGTAGAGGTAGAATACAGTGGAGCACAGTAGAAGTAGAGTACAGTGGAGTACAGTGGAGTACAGTAGAGGTGGAGCACAGTGGAGCAGAGTAGAGGTAGAGTACAGTGGAGTACAGTAGAGGTAGAGCACAGTGGAGCACAGTAGAGGTAGAGTACAGTGGAGCAGAGTAGAGCTAGAGTACAGTGGAGCACAGTAGAGGTAGAGTACAGTGGAGTAGAGTAGAGGTAGAGTACAGTGGAGTACAGTAGAGGTCGAGTACAGTGGAGCACAGTAGAGGTAGAGTACAGTGGAGTGCAGTGGAGCACAGTAGAGGTGGAGTACAGTAGAGTACAGTAGAGGTAGAGAACAGTACAGTACAGTAGATGTAGACTACAGTGGAGTACAGTAGAGGTAGAGTACAATAGAGCACAGTAGAGGTAGAATAAAGTGGAGTACAGTAGAGGTAGAGTACAGTGGAGCACAGTAGAGGTAGAGAACAGTACAGTACAGTAGAGGTAGAGTAGAGTGGAGTACAGCAGAGGTAGAGTACAGTAGAGCACAGTAGAGGTAGAATACAGTGGAGTACAGTAGAGGTAGAGTACAGTGGAGTACAGTAGAGGTAGAGTACAGTGGAGTACAGAAGAGATAGAGTACAGTGGAGCACAGTAGTGGTAGAGTACAGTGGAGCACAGTAGAGGTAGAGTACAGTGGAGCACAGTAGAGGTAGAGTACAGTGGAGTACAGTAGAGGTTGAGTACAGTGGAGTACAGTGGAGCACAGTAGAGGTGGAGTACAGTAGAGTACAGTAGAGGTAGAGTACATTGGAGCACAGTAGAGGTAGAGTAAAGTGGAGTACAGTGGAGTACAGTAGAGGTGGAGTACAGTAGAGTACAGTAGAGGTAGAGAACAGTACAGTACAGTAGAGGTAGAATACAGTGGAGTACAGTAGAGGTAGAGTACAGTAGAGCACAGTAGAGGTAGAATACAGTGGAGTACAGTAGAGGTAGAGTACAGTGGAGTACAGTAGAGGTAGAGTACAGTGGAGTACAGTAGAGGTAGAGAACAGTACAGTACAGTAGAGGTAGAGTACAGTGGAGTACAGTAGAGGTAGAGTACAGTGGAGCACAGTAGAGGTAGAGTACAGTGGAGTACAGTAGAGGTAGAGTACAGTGGAGCACAGTAGAGCTAGAGTACAGTGGAGTACAGTGGAGCACAGTAGAGGTGGAGTACAGTAGAGTAGAGTATAGGTTGAGTACAGTGGAGTACAGTAGAGATAGAGTAGAGTGGAGTAGAGTAGAGATAGAGTTCAGTGGATTAGAGTAGAGATAGAGTACAGTGGAGTACAGTAGAGGTAGAGAACAGTACAGTACAGTAGAGGTAGAGTAGAGTGGAGAACAGTAGAGGTAGAGTACAGTAGAGCACAGTAGAGGTAGAATACAGTGGAGTAGAGTAGAGGTAGAGTACAGTGGAGTACAGTAGAGGTAGAGTACAGTGGAGTACAGAAGAGATAGAGTACAGTGGAGCACAGTAAAGGTAGAGTACAGTGGAGCACAGTAGAGGTAGAGTACAGTGGAGCACAGTAGAGGTAGAGTACAGTGGAGTACAGTAGAGGTAGAGTACAGTGGAGTACAGTAGAGGTAGAGTACAGTGGAGCACAGTAGAGTTAGAGTACATTGGAGTACAGTGGAGCACAGTAGAGTTGGAGTACAGTAGAGTACAGTAGAGGTAGAGTACAGTGGAGTACAGTGGAGTACAGTAGAGGTGGAGTACATTAGAGTACAGTAGAGGTAGAGAACAGTACAGTACAGTACAGTACAGTAGAGGTAGAGTACAGTGGAGTACAGTAGAGGTAGAGTACAGTAGAGCACAGTAGAGGTAGAATACAGTGGAGCACAGTAGAGGTAGAGTACAGTGGAGTACAGTGGAGTACAGTAGAGGTGGAGTACAGTAGAGTACAGTAGAGGTAGAGAACAGTACAGTACAGTAGAGGTAGACTACAGTGGAGTACAGTAGAGGTAGAGTACAGTAGAGCACAGTAGAGGTAGAATACAGTGGAGTACAGTAGAGGTAGAGTACAGTGGAGCACAGTAGAGGTAGAGAACAGTACAGTACAGTAGAGGTAGAGTAGAGTGGAGTACAGTAGAGGTAGAGTACAGTAGAGCACAGTAGAGGTAGAATACAGTGGAGTACAGTAGAGGTAGAGTACAGTGGAGTACAGTAGAGGTAGAGTACAGTGGAGTAGAGAAGAGATAGAGTACAGTGGAGCACAGTAGAGGTAGAGTACAGTGGAGCACAGTAGAGGTAGAGTACAGTGGAGCACAGTAGTGGTAGAGTACAGTGGAGTACAGTAGAGGTTGAGTACAGTGGAGTACAGTAGAGGTAGAGTACAGTGGAGCACAGTAGAGGTAGAGTACAGTGGAGTACAGTGGAGCACAGTAGAGGTGGAGTACAGTAGAGTAGAGTATAGGTTGAGTACAGTGGAGTACAGTAGAGATAGAGTAGAGTGGAGTAGAGTAGAGATAGAGTACAGTGGATTAGAGTAGAGATAGAGTACAGTGGAGTATAGTTGAGGTAGAGTACAGTGGAGCACAGTAGAGGTGGAGTACAGTAGAGTAGAGTATAGGTTGAGTACAGTGGAGTACAGTAGAGATAGAGTAGAGTGGAGTAGAGTAGAGATAGAGTACAGTGGATTAGAGTAGAGATAGAGTACAGTGGAGTATAGTTGAGGTAGAGTACAGTGGAGTACAGTAGAGGTAGAGTACAGTGGAGTACAGTAGAGGTAGAGAACAGTACAGTACAGTAGAAGTAGAGTAGAGTGGAGTACAGTAGAGGTAGAGTACAGTAGAGCACAGTAGAGGTAGAATACAGTGGAGTACAGTAGAGGTGGAGTACAGTAGAGTACAGTAGAGGTAGAGAACAGTACAGTACAGTAGAGGTAGACTACAGTGGAGTACAGTAGAGGTAGAGTACAGTAGAGCACAGTAGAGGTAGAATACAGTGGAGTACAGTAGAGGTAGAGTACAGTGGAGCACAGTAGAGGTAGAGAACAGTACAGTACAGTAGAGGTAGAGTAGAGTGGAGTACAGTAGAGGTAGAATACAGTGGAGTACAGTAGAGGTAGAGTACAGTGGAGTACAGTAGAGGTAGAGTACAGTGGAGTACAGAAGAGATAGAGTACAGTGGAGCACAGTAGAGGTAGAGTACAGTGGAGCACAGTAGGGGTAGAGTACAGTGGAGCACAGTAGTGGTAGAGTACAGTGGAGTACAGTAGAGGTTGAGTACAGTGGAGTACAGTAGAGGTAGAGTACAGTGGAGCACAGTAGAGGTAGAGTACAGTGGAGTACAGTGGAGCACAGTAGAGGTGGAGTACAGTAGAGTAGAGTATAGGTTGAGTACAGTGGAGTACAGTAGAGATAGAGTAGAGTGGAGTAGAGTAGAGATAGAGTACAGTGGATTAGAGTAGAGATAGAGTACAGTGGAGTATAGTTGAGGTAGAGTACAGTGGAGTACAGTAGAGGTAGAGTACAGTGGAGTACAGTAGAGGTAGAGAACAGTACAGTACAGTAGAGGTAGAGTAGAGTGGAGTACAGTAGAGGTAGAGCACAGTGGAGCACTGTAGAGGTAGAATACAGTGGAGTACAGTAGAGATAGAGTACAGTGGAGCACAGTAGAGGTAGAGTACAGTGGAGCACAGTAGAGGTAGAGTACAGTGGAGCACAGTAGAGGTAGAGTACAGTGGAGTACAGTAGAGGTAGAGTACAGTGGAGTACAGTAGAGGTAGAGCACAGTAGAGCAGAGTAGAGGTAGAGTACAGTGGAGTACAGTAGAGGTAGAGCACAGTGGAGCACAGTAGAGGTAGAGTACAGTGGAGCAGAGTAGAGCTAGAGTACAGTGGAGCACAGTAGAGGTAGAGTACAGTGGAGTAGAGTAGAGGTAGAGTACAGTGGAGTACAGTAGAGGTCGAGTACAGTGGAGCACAGTAGAGGTAGAGTACAGTGGAGTGCAGTGGAGCACAGTAGAGGTGGAGTACAGTAGAGTACAGTAGAGGTAGAGTACAGTGGAGCACAGTAGAGGTAGAGTACAGTGGAGTACAGTGGAGTATAGTAGAGGTGGAGTACAGTAGAGTACAGTAGAGGTAGAGAACAGTACAGTACAGTAGATGTAGACTACAGTGGAGTACAGTAGAGGTAGAGTACAGTAGAGCACAGTAGAGGTAGAATAAAGTGGAGTACAGTAGAGGTAGAGTACAGTGGAGCACAGTAGAGGTAGAGAACAGTACAGTACAGTAGAGGTAGAGTAGAGTGGAGTACAGCAGAGGTAGAGTACAGTAGAGCACAGTAGAGGTAGAATACAGTGGAGTACAGTAGAGGTAGAGTACAGTGGAGTACAGTAGAGGTAGAGTACAGTGGAGTACAGAAGAGATAGAGTACAGTGGAGCACAGTAGAGGTAGAGTACAGTGGAGTACAGTAGAGGTAGTGTACAGTGGAGCACAGTAGAGGTAGAGTACAGTGGAGCACAGTAGAGGTAGAGTACAGTGGGGTACAGTAGAAATAGAGTACAGCGGAGCACAGTAGAGTAGAGTACAGTAGAGCACTGTAGAGGTAGAATACAGTGGAGTACAGTAGAGATAGAGTACAGTGGAGTACAGTAGAGGTAGAGTACAGTGGAGTAGAGTAGAGGTAGAGTACAGTGGAGCACAGCAGAGGTAGAGTACAGTGGATCACAGTAGAGATAGAGTACAGTGGAGTACAGTGGAGCACAGTAGAGGTATAGTACAGTGGAGCACAGTAGATATAGATTACAGTGGAGTAGAGTAGAGATAGAGTACAGTGGAGTACAGTAGAGGTAGAGTACAGTGGAGCACTGTAGAGGTAGAGTACAGGTAGAGTACAGTGGAGCACAGTAGAGATAGAGTACAGTAGAGCAGAGTAGAGGTAGAGTACAGTGGAGTACAGTAGAGGTAGAGTACAGTAGAGCAGAGTAGAGGTAGAGTACAGTGGAGTACAGTAGAGGTAGAGCACAGTGGAACACTGTAGAGGTAGAATACAGTGGAGTACAGTAGAGATAGAGTACAGTGGAGCACAGTAGAGGTAGAGTACAGTGTAGCACAGTAGAGGTAGAGTACAGTGGAGCACAGTAGAGGTAGAGTACAGTGGAGTACAGTAGAGGTAGTGTACAGTGGAGCACAGTAGAGGTAGAGTACAGTGGAGCACAGTAGAGGTAGAGTACAGTGGGGTACAGTAGAAATAGAGTACAGTGGAGCACAGTAGAGTAGAGTACAGTAGAGCACAGTAGAGGTAGAGTACAGTGGAGCACGGTAGAGATAGAGTACAGTGGAGTACAGTAGAGGAAGAGTACAGTGGACTACAGTGGAGCACAGTAGAGGTGGAGTACAGTAGAGTACAGTAGAGGTAGAGTACAGTGGAGTACAGTAGAAGTAGATTACAGTGGAGCACAGTAGAGGTAGAGTAGAGTGGAGTACAGTAGAGGTAGAGTACAGTGGAGTACAGTAGAGGTAGAGTACAGTGGAGTAGAGTAGAGGTAGAGTACAGTGGAGCACAAGCAGAGGTAGAGTACAGTGGATCACAGTAGAGATAGAGTACAGTGGAGTACAGTGGAGCACAGTAGAGGTATAGTACAGTGGAGCACAGTAGATATAGATTACAGTGGAGTAGAGTAGAGATAGAGTACAGTGGAGCACAGTAGAGGTAGAGTACAGTGGAGCACAGTAGAGGTAGAGTACAGTGGAGCACAGTAGAGGTAGAGTACAGTGGAGTACAGTAAAGGTAGTGTACAGTGGAGCACAGTAGAGGTAGAGTACAGTGGAGCACAATAGAGGTAGAGTACAGTGGGGTACAGTAGAAATAGAGTACAGTGGAGCACAGTAGAGTAGAGTACAGTAGAGCACAGTAGAGGTAGAGTTCAGTGGAGCACAGTAGAGATAGAGTACAGTGGAGTACAGTAGAGGAAGAGTACAGTGGAGTACAGTGGAGCACATTAGAGGTGGAGTACAGTAGAGTACAGTAGAGGTAGAGTACAGTGGAGCACAGTAGATATAGATTACAGTGGAGTAGAGTAGAGATAGAGTACAGTGGAGTACAGTAGAGGTAGAGTACAGTGGATCAGAGTAGAGGTAGAGTACAGTGGAGTACAGTAGAGGTAGAGCACAGTAGAGCAGAGTAGAGGTAGAGTACAGTGGAGTAGAGTAGAGGTAGAGTACAGTGGAGTACAGTAGAGGTAGAGTATAGTGGAGCACAGTAGAGGTAGAGTACAGTGGAGTACAGTGGAGCACAGTAGAGGTGGAGTACAGTAGAGTACAGTAGAGGTAGAGTACAGTGGAGCACAGTAGAGGTAGAGTACAGTGGAGTACAGTGGAGTACAGTAGAGGTGGAGTACAGTAGAGTACAGTAGAGGTAGAGAACAGTACAGTACAGTAGAGGTAGACTACAGTGGAGTATAGTAGAGGTAGAGTACAGTAGAGCACAGTAGAGGTAGAATACAGTGGAGTACAGTAGAGGTAGAGTACAGTGGAGCACAGTAGAGGTAGAGAACAGTACAGTACAGTAGAGGTAGAGTAGAGTGGAGTACAGTAGAGGTAGAGTACAGTAGAGCACAGTAGAGGTAGAATACAGTGGAGTACAGTAGAGGTAGAGTACAGTGGAGTACAGTAGAGGTAGAGTACAGTGGAGTACAGAAGAGATAGAGTACAGTGGAGCACAGTAGAGGTAGAGTACAGTGGAGCACAGTAGAGGTAGAGTACAGTGGAGCACAGTAGTGGTAGAGTACAGTGGAGTACAGTAGAGGTTGAGTACAGTGGAGTACAGTAGAGGTAGAGTACAGTGGAGCACGGTAGAGGTAGAGTACAGTGGAGTACAGTGGAGCACAGTAGAAGTGGAGTACAGTAGAGTAGAGTATAGGTTGTGTACAGTGGAGTACAGTAGAGATAGAGTAGAGTGGAGTAGAGTAGAGATAGAGTACAGTGGATTAGAGTAGAGATAGAGTACAGTGGAGTATAGTTGAGGTAGAGTACAGTGGAGCACAGTAGTTGTGGAGTACAGTAGAGTAGAGTATAGGTTGAGTACAGTGGAGTACAGTAGAGATAGAGTAGAGTGGAGTAGAGTAGAGATAGAGTACAGTGGATTAGAGTAGAGATAGAGTACAGTGGAGTATAGTTGAGGTAGAGTACAGTGGAGTACAGTAGAGGTAGAGTACAGTGGAGTACAGTAGAGGTAGAGAACAGTACAGTACAGTAGAGGTAGAGTAGAGTGGAGTACAGTAGAGGTAGAGTACAGTAGAGCACAGTAGAGGTAGAATACAGTGGAGTACAGTAGAGGTGGAGTACAGTAGAGTACAGTAGAGGTAGAGAACAGTACAGTACAGTAGAGGTAGACTACAGTGGAGTACAGTAGAGGTAGAGTACAGTAGAGCACAGTAGAGGTAGAATACAGTGGAGTACAGTAGAGGTAGAGTACAGTGGAGCACAGTAGAGGTAGAGAACAGTACAGTACAGTAGAGGTAGAGTAGAGTGGAGTACAGTAGAGGTAGAGTACAGTAGAGCACAGTAGAGGTAGAATACAGTGGAGTACAGTAGAGGTAGAGTACAGTGGAGTACAGTAGAGGTAGAGTACAGTGGAGTACAGAAGAGATAGAGTACAGTGGAGCACAGTAGAGGTAGAGTACAGTGGAGCACAGTAGAGGTAGAGTACAGTGGAGCACAGTAGTGGTAGAGTACAGTGGAGTACAGTAAAGGTTGAGTACAGTGGAGTACAGTAGAGGTAGAGTACAGTGGAGCACAGTAGAGGTAGAGTACAGTGGAGTACAGTGGAGCACAGTAGAGGTGGAGTACAGTAGAGTAGAGTATAGGTTGAGTACAGTGGAGTACAGTAGAGGTAGAGTACAGTGGAGTACAGAAGAGATAGAGTACAGTGGAGCACAGTAGAGGTAGAGTACAATGGAGCACAGTAGAGGTAGAGTACAGTGGAGCACAGTAGAGGTAGAGTACAGTGGAGTACAGTAGAGGTAGAGTACAGTGTAGTACAGTAGAGGTAGAGTGCAGTGGAGCACAGTAGAGGTAGAGTACAGTGGAGTACATTGGAGCACAGTAGAGGTGGAGTACAGTAGAGCACAGTAGAGGTAGAATACAGTGGAGTACAGTAGAGGTAGAGTACAGTGGAGTACAGTAGAGGTAGAGTACAGTGGAGTACAGAAGAGATAGAGTACAGTGGAGCACAGTAGAGGTAGAGTACAGTGGAGCACAGTAGAGGTAGAGTACAGTGGAGCACAGTAGTGGTAGAGTACAGTGGAGTACAGTAGAGGTTGAGTACAGTGGAGTACAGTAGAGGTAGAGTACAGTGGAGCACAGTAGAGGTAGAGTACAGTGGAGTACAGTGGAGCACAGTAGAGGTGGAGTACAGTAGAGTAGAGTATAGGTTGAGTACAGTGGAGTACAGTAGAGATAGAGTAGAGTGGAGTAGAGTAGAGATAGAGTACAGTGGATTAGAGTAGAGATAGAGTACAGTGGAGTATAGTTGAGGTAGAGTACAGTGGAGCACAGTAGTTGTGGAGTACAGTAGAGTAGAGTATAGGTTGAGTACAGTGGAGTACAGTAGAGATAGAGTAGAGTGGAGTAGAGTAGAGATAGAGTACAGTGGATTAGAGTAGAGATAGAGTACAGTGGAGTATAGTTGAGGTAGAGTACAGTGGAGTACAGTAGAGGTAGAGTACAGTGGAGTACAGTAGAGGTAGAGAACAGTACAGTACAGTAGAGGTAGAGTAGAGTGGAGTACAGTAGAGGTAGAGTACAGTAGAGCACAGTAGAGGTAGAATACAGTGGAGTACAGTAGAGGTGGAGTACAGTAGAGTACAGTAGAGGTAGAGAACAGTACAGTACAGTAGAGGTAGACTACAGTGGAGTACAGTAGAGGTAGAGTACAGTAGAGCACAGTAGAGGTAGAATACAGTGGAGTACAGTAGAGGTAGAGTACAGTGGAGTACAGTAGAGGTAGAGTACAGTGGAGTACAGAAGAGATAGAGTACAGTGGAGCACAGTAGAGGTAGAGTACAGTGGAGCACAGTAGAGGTAGAGTACAGTGGAGCACAGTAGTGGTAGAGTACAGTGGAGTACAGTAAAGGTTGATTACAGTGGAGTACAGTAGAGGTAGAGTACAGTGGAGCACAGTAGAGGTAGAGTACAGTGGAGTACAGTGGAGCACAGTAGAGGTGGAGTACAGTAGAGTAGAGCATAGGTTGAGTACAGTGGAGTACAGTAGAGGTAGAGTACAGTGGAGTACAGAAGAGATAGAGTACAGTGGAGCACAGTAGAGGTAGAGTACAATGGAGCACAGTAGAGGTAGAGTACAGTGGAGCACAGTAGAGGCAGAGTACAGTGGAGTACAGTAGAGGTAGAGTACAGTGTAGTACAGTAGAGGTAGAGTGCAGTGGAGCACAGTAGAGGTAGAGTACAGTGGAGTACATTGGAGCACAGTAGAGGTGGAGTACAGTAGAGTACAGTAGAGGTAGAATACAGTGGAGCACAGTAGAGGTAGAGTACAGTGGAGTACAGTGGAGTACAGTAGAGGTGGAGTACAGTAGAGTACAGTAGAGGTAGAGAACAGTACAGTACAGTAGAGGTAGAGGACAGTGGAGTACATTAGAGGTAGAGTACAGTAGAGCACAGTAGAGGTAGAATACAGTGGAGTACAGTAGAGGTAGAGTACAGTGGAGTACAGTAGAGGTAGAGTACAGTGTAGTACAGTAGATCTAGAGAACAGTACAGTACAGTAGAGGTAGAGTACAGTGGAGTACAGTAGAGGTAGAGTACAGTAGAGCACAGTAGAGGTAGAATACAGTGGAGTACAGTAGAGGTAGAGTACAGTGGAGTACAGTAGAGGTAGAGTACAGTGGAGTACAGTAGAGGTAGAGTACAGTGGAGTACAGTAGAGGTAGAGTACAGTGGAGCACAGTAGAGGTAGAGTACAGTGGAGTACAGTAGAGGTAGAGTACAGTGGAGCACAGTAGAGCTAGAGTACAGTGGAGTACAGTGGAGCACAGTAGAGGTGGAGTAAAGTAGAGTAGAGTATAGGTTGAGTGCAGTGGAGTACAGTAGAGATAGAGTAGAGTGGAGTAGAGTAGAGATAGAGTACAGTGGATTAGAGTAGATATAGAGTACAGTGGAGTATAGTTGAGGTAGAGTACAGTGGAGCATATTAGAGGTAGAGTACAGTGGAGTATAGTTGAGGTAGACTACAGTGGAGTACAGTTGAGGTAGAGTACAGTGGAGCACATTAGAGGTAGAGTACAGTGGAGTATAGTTGAGGTAGACTACAGTGGAGTACAGTAGAGGTAGAGTAAAGTGGAGTACAGTAGAGGTAGAGTACAGTGGAGTACAGTAGAGGTAGAGTACAGTGGAGCACAGTAGAGGTAGAGTACAGTGGAGTACAGTAGAGGTAGAGTACAGTGGAGCACAGTAGAGCAAGAGTACAGTGGAGTACAGTGGAGCACAGTAGAGGTAGAGTACAGTGGAGTACAATAGAGGTAGAGTACAGTGGAGTACTGTAGAGGTGGAGTACAGTGGAGTACAGTAGAGGTAGAGTACAGTGGAGCACAGTAGAGATAGAGTACAGTAGAGCACTGTAGAGGTAGAGTACAATGGAGTATAGTAGAGGTAGAGTACAATGGAGTATATTTGAGGTAGACTACAGTGGAGTACAGTAGAGGTAAGAGTACAGTGGAGCACAGTAGAGGTAGAGTACAGTGGAGTATAGTTGAGGTAGACTACAGTGGAGTAGAGTAGAGGTCGAGTACAGTGGAGCACAGTAGAGATAGAGTACAGTAGAGCAGAGTAGAGGTAGAGTACAGTGGAGTACAGTAGAGGTAGAGTACAGTAGAGCAGAGTAGAGGTAGAGTACAGTGGAGTACAGTAGAGGTAGAGCACAGTGGAACACTGTAGAGGTAGAATACAGTGGAGTACAGTAGAGATAGAGTACAGTGGAGCACAGTAGAGGTAGAGTACAGTGTAGCACAGTAGAGGTAGAGTACAGTGGAGCACAGTAGAGGTAGAGTACAGTGGAGTACAGTAGAGGTAGTGTACAGTGGAGCACAGTAGAGGTAGAGTACAGTGGAGCACAGTAGAGGTAGAGTACAGTGGGGTACAGTAGAAATAGAGTACAGTGGAGCACAGTAGAGTAGAGTACAGTAGAGCACAGTAGAGGTAGAGTACAGTGGAGCACAGTAGAGATAGAGTACAGTGGAGTACAGTAGAGGAAGAGTACAGTGGACTACAGTGGAGCACAGTAGAGGTGGAGTACAGTAGAGTACAGTAGAGGTAGAGTACAGTGGAGTACAGTAGAAGTAGATTACAGTGGAGCACAGTAGAGGTAGAGTAGAGTGGAGTACAGTAGAGGTAGAGTACAGTGGAGTACAGTAGAGGTAGAGTACAGTGGAGTAGAGTAGAGGTAGAGTACAGTGGAGCACAGCAGAGGTAGAGTACAGTGGATCACAGTAGAGATAGAGTACAGTGGAGTACAGTGGAGCACAGTAGAGGTATAGTACAGTGGAGCACAGTAGATATAGATTACAGTGGAGTAGAGTAGAGATAGAGTACAGTGGAGTACAGTAGAGGTAGAGTACAGTGGAGCAGAGTAGAGGTAGAGTACAGTGGAGTACAGTAGAGGTAGAGCACAGTAGAGCAGAGTAGAGGTAGAGTACAGTGGAGTACAGTAGAGGTAGAGCACAGTGGAACACTGTAGAGGTAGAGTACAGAGGAGTACAGTAGAGATAGAGTACAGTGGAGCACAGTAGAGGTAGAGTACAGTGGAGCAGAGTAGAGCTAGAGTACAGTGGAGCACAGTAGAGGTAGAGTACAGTGGAGTAGAGTAGAGGTAGAGTACATTGGAGTACAGTAGAGGTAGAGTACAGTGGTGCACAGTAGAGGTAGAGTACAGTGGAGTACAGTGGAGCACAGTAGAGGTGGAGTACAGTAGAGTACAGTAGAGGTAGAGTACAGTGGAGCACAGTAGAGGTAGAGTACAGTGGAGTACAGTGGAGTACAGTAGAGGTGGAGTACAGTAGAGTACAGTAGTGGTAGAGAACAGTACAGTACAGTAGATGTAGACTACAGTGGAGTACAGTAGAGGTAGAGTACAGTAGAGCACAGTAGAGGTAGAATACAGTGGAGTACAGTAGAGGTAGAGTACAGTGGAGCACAGTAGAGGTAGAGAACATTACAGTACAGTGGAGGTAGAGTAGAGTGGAGTACAGCAGAGGTAGAGTACAGTAGAGCACAGTAGAGGTAGAATACAGTGGAGTACAGTAGAGGTAGAGTACAGTGGAGCACTCTAGAGGTGGAGTACAGTGGAGTACAGTAGAGGTAGAGTACAGTGGAGCACAGTAGAGATAGAGTACAGTAGAGCACAGTAGAGGTAGAGTACAATGGAGTATAGTAGAGGTAGAGTACAGTGAAGTATATTTGAGGTAGACTACAGTGGAGTACAGTAGAGGTAAGAGTACAGTGGAGTACAGTAGAGGTAGAGTACAGTGCAGCACAGTAGAGGTAGAGTACAGTGGAGTATAGTTGAGGTAGACTACAGTGGAGTAGAGTAGAGGTCGAGTACAGTGGAGCACAGTAGAGATAGAGTAAAGTAGAGCAGAGTAGAGGTAGAGTACAGTGGAGTACAGTAGAGGTAGAGCACAGTAGAGCAGAGTAGAGGTAGAGTACAGTGGAGTACAGTAGAGGTAGAGCACAGTGGAGCACTGTAGAGGTAGAATACAGTGGAGTACAGTAGAGATAGAGTACAGTGGAGCACAGTAGAGGTAGAGTACAGTGGAGCACAGTAGAGGTAGAGTACAGTGGAGCACAGTAGAGGTAGAGTACAGTGGAGTACAGTAGAGGTAGAGTACAGTGGAGCACAGTAGAGGTAGAGTACAGTGGAGTACAGTAGAGGTAGTGTACAGTGGAGCACAGTAGAGGTAGAGTACAGTGGAGCACAGTAGAGGTAGAGTACAGTGGGGTACAGTAGAAATAGAGTACAGCGGAGCACAGTAGAGTAGAGTACAGTAGAGCACTGTAGAGGTAGAATACAGTGGAGTACAGTAGAGATAGAGTACAGTGGAGTACAGTAGAGGTAGAGTACAGTGGAGTAGAGTAGAGGTAGAGTACAGTGGAGCACAGCAGAGGTAGAGTACAGTGGATCACAGTAGAGATAGAGTACAGTGGAGTACAGTGGAGCACAGTAGAGGTATAGTACAGTGGAGCACAGTAGATATAGATTACAGTGGAGTAGAGTAGAGATAGAGTACAGTGGAGTACAGTAGAGGTAGAGTACAGTGGAGCACTGTAGAGGTAGAGTACAGGTAGAGTACAGTGGAGTACAGTAGAGGTAGAGCACAGTAGAGCAGAGTAGAGGTAGAGTACAGTGGAGTACAGTAGAGGTAGAGCACAGTGGAGCACAGTAGAGGTAGAGTACAGTGGAGCAGAGTAGAGCTAGAGTACAGTGGAGCACAGTAGAGGTAGAGTACAGTGGAGTAGAGTAGAGGTAGAGTACAGTGGAGTACAGTAGAGGTCGAGTACAGTGGAGCACAGTAGAGGTAGAGTACAGTGGAGTGCAGTGGAGCACAGTAGAGGTGGAGTACAGTAGAGTACAGTAGAGGTAGAGAACAGTACAGTACAGTAGATGTAGACTACAGTGGAGTACAGTAGAGGTAGAGTACAGTAGAGCACAGTAGAGGTAGAATAAAGTGGAGTACAGTAGAGGTAGAATACAGTGGAGCACAGTAGAGGTAGAGAACAGTACAGTACAGTAGAGGTAGAGTAGAGTGGAGTACAGTAGAGGTAGAGTACAGTAGAGCACAGTAGAGGTAGAATACAGTGGAGTACAGTAGAGGTAGAGTACAGTGGAGTACAGTAGAGGTAGAGTACAGTGGAGTACAGAAGAGATAGAGTACAGTGGAGCACAGTAGTGGTAGAGTACAGTGGAGCACAGTAGAGGTAGAGTACAGTGGAGCACAGTAGAGGTAGAGTACAGTGGAGTACAGTAGAGGTTGAGTACAGTGGAGTACAGTGGAGCACAGTAGAGGTGGAGTACAGTAGAGTACAGTAGAGGTAGAGTACATTGGAGCACAGTAGAGGTAGAGTAAAGTGGAGTACAGTGGAGTACAGTAGAGGTGGAGTACAGTAGAGTACAGTAGAGGTAGAGAACAGTACATTACAGTAGAGGTAGAATACAGTGGAGTACAGTAGAGGTAGAGTACAGTAGAGCACAGTAGAGGTAGAATACAGTGGAGTACAGTAGAGGTAGAGTACAGTGGAGTACAGTAGAGGTAGAGTACAGTGGAGTACAGTAGAGGTAGAGTACAGTGGAGCACAGTAGAGCTAGAGTACAGTGGAGTACAGTGGAGCACAGTAGAGGTGGAGTACAGTAGAGTAGAGTATAGGTTGAGTACAGTGGAGTACAGTAGAGATAGAGTAGAGTGGAGTAGAGTAGAGATAGAGTTCAGTGGATTAGAGTAGAGATAGAGTACAGTGGAGTATAGTTGAGGTAGAGTACATTGGAGTACAGTAGAGGTAGAGTACAGTGGAGTACAGTAGAGGTAGAGAACAGTACAGTACAGTAGAGGTAGAGTAGAGTGGAGAACAGTAGAGGTAGAGTACAGTAGAGCACAGTAGAGGTAGAATACAGTGGAGTAGAGTAGAGGTAGAGTACAGTGGAGTACAGTAGAGGTAGAGTACAGTGGAGTACAGAAGAGATAGAGTACAGTGGAGCACAGTAAAGGTAGAGTACAGTGGAGCACAGTAGAGGCAGAGTACAGTGGAGCACAGTAGAGGTAGAGTACAGTGGAGTGCAGTGGAGCACAGTAGAGGTGGAGTACAGTAGAGTACAGTAGAGGTAGAGAACAGTACAGTACAGTAGATGTAGACTACAGTGGAGTACAGTAGAGGTAGAGTACAGTAGAGCACAGTAGAGGTAGAATAAAGTGGAGTACAGTAGAGGTAGAATACAGTGGAGCACAGTAGAGGTAGAGAACAGTACAGTACAGTAGAGGTAGAGTAGAGTGGAGTACAGTAGAGGTAGAGTACAGTAGAGCACAGTAGAGGTAGAATACAGTGGAGTACAGTAGAGGTAGAGTACAGTGGAGTACAGTAGAGGTAGAGTACAGTGGAGTACAGAAGAGATAGAGTACAGTGGAGCACAGTAGTGGTAGAGTACAGTGGAGCACAGTAGAGGTAGAGTACAGTGGAGCACAGTAGAGGTAGAGTACAGTGGAGTACAGTAGAGGTTGAGTACAGTGGAGTACAGTGGAGCACAGTAGAGGTGGAGTACAGTAGAGTACAGTAGAGGTAGAGTACATTGGAGCACAGTAGAGGTAGAGTAAAGTGGAGTACAGTGGAGTACAGTAGAGGTGGAGTACAGTAGAGTACAGTAGAGGTAGAGAACAGTACAGTACAGTAGAGGTAGAATACAGTGGAGTACAGTAGAGGTAGAGTACAGTAGAGCACAGTAGAGGTAGAATACAGTGGAGTACAGTAGAGGTAGAGTACAGTGGAGTACAGTAGAGGTAGAGTACAGTGGAGTACAGTAGAGGTAGAGTACAGTGGAGCACAGTAGAGCTAGAGTACAGTGGAGTACAGTGGAGCACAGTAGAGGTGGAGTACAGTAGAGTAGAGTATAGGTTGAGTACAGTGGAGTACAGTAGAGATAGAGTAGAGTGGAGTAGAGTAGAGATAGAGTTCAGTGGATTAGAGTAGAGATAGAGTACAGTGGAGTATAGTTGAGGTAGAGTACATTGGAGTACAGTAGAGGTAGAGTACAGTGGAGTACAGTAGAGGTAGAGAACAGTACAGTACAGTAGAGGTAGAGTAGAGTGGAGAACAGTAGAGGTAGAGTACAGTAGAGCACAGTAGAGGTAGAATACAGTGGAGTAGAGTAGAGGTAGAGTACAGTGGAGTACAGTAGAGGTAGAGTACAGTGGAGTACAGAAGAGATAGAGTACAGTGGAGCACAGTAAAGGTAGAGTACAGTGGAGCACAGTAGAGGCAGAGTACAGTGGAGCACAGTAGAGGTAGAGTACAGTGGAGTACAGTAGAGGTAGAGTACAGTGGAGTACAGTAGAGGTAGAGTACAGTGGAGCACAGTAGAGTTAGAGTACATTGGAGTACAGTGGAGCACAGTAGAGTTGGAGTACAGTAGAGTACAGTAGAGGTAGAGTACAGTGGAGTACAGTGGAGTACAGTAGAGGTGGAGTACATTAGAGTACAGTAGAGGTAGATAACAGTACAGTACAGTAGAGGTAGAGTACAGTGGAGTACAGTAGAGGTAGAGTACAGTAGAGCACAGTAGAGGTAGAATACAGTGGAGTACAGTAGAGATAGAGTACAGTGGAGCACAGTAGAGGTAGAGTACAGTGGAGCACAGTAGAGGTAGAGTACAGTGGAGCACAGTAGAGGTAGAGTACAGTGGAGTACAGTAGAGGTAGTGTACAGTGGAGCACAGTAGAGGTAGAGTACAGTGGAGCACAGTAGAGGTAGAGTACAGTGGGGTACAGTAGAAATAGAGTACAGTGGAGCACAGTAGAGTAGAGTACAGTAGAGCACAGTAGAGGTAGAGTACAGTGGAGCACAGTAGAGATAGAGTACAGTGGAGTAGAGTAGAGGAAGAGTACAGTGGAGTACATTGGAGCACAGTAGAGGTGGAGTACAGTAGAGTACAGTAGAGGTAGAGTACAGTGGAGTACAGTAGAAGTAGATTACAGTGGAGCACAGTAGAGGTAGAGTAGAGTGGAGTAGAGTAGAGGTAGAGTACAGTGGAGTACAGTAGAGGTAGAGTACAGTGGAGTAGAGTAGAGGTAGAGTACAGTGGAGCACAGCAGAGGTAGAGTACAGTGGATCACAGTAGAGATAGAGTACAGTGGAGTACAGTGGAGCACAGTAGAGGTATAGTACAGTGGAGCACAGTAGATATAGATTACAGTGGAGTAGAGTAGATATAGAGTACAGTGGAGTACAGTAGAGGTAGAGTACAGTGGAGCAGAGTAGAGGTAGAGTACAGTGGAGTACAGTAGAGGTAGAGCACAGTAGAGCAGAGTAGAGGTAGAGTACAGTGGAGTACAGTAGAGGTAGAGCACAGTAGAGCAGAGTAGAGGTAGAGTACAGTGGAGTACAGTAGAGGTAGAGCACAGTGGAACACTGTAGAGGTAGAGTACAGAGGAGTACAGTAGAGATAGAGTACAGTGGAGCACAGTAGAGGTAGAGTACAGTGGAGCAGAGTAGAGCTAGAGTACAGTGGAGCACAGTAGAGGTAGAGTACAGTGGAGTAGAGTAGAGGTAGAGTACAGTGGAGTACTGTAGAGGTAGAGTACAGTGGAGCACAGTAGAAGTAGAGTACAGTGGAGTACAGTGGAGCACAGTAGAGGTGGAGTACAGTAGAGTACAGTAGAGGTAGAGTACAGTGGAGCACAGTAGAGGTAGAGTACAGTGGAGTACAGTGGAGTACAGTAGAGGTGGAGTACAGTAGAGTACAGTAGAGGTAGAGAACAGTACAGTACAGTAGAGGTAGACTACAGTGGAGTACAGTAGAGGTAGAGTACAGTAGAGCACAGTAGAGGTAGAATACAGTGGAGTACAGTAGAGGTAGAGTACAGTGGAGCACAGTAGAGGTAGAGAACAGTACAGTACAGTAGAGGTAGAGTAGAGTGGAGTACAGCAGAGGTAGAGTACAGTAGAGCACAGTAGAGGTAGAATACAGTGGAGTACAGTAGAGGTAGAGCACAGTAGAGCAGAGTAGAGGTAGAGTACAGTGGAGTACAGTAGAGGTAGAGCACAGTGGAGCACTGTAGAGGTAGAATACAGTGGAGTACAGTAGAGATAGAGTACAGTGGAGCACAGTAGAGGTAGAGTACAGTGGAGCACAGTAGAGGTAGAGTACAGTGGAGCACAGTAGAGGTAGAGTACAGTGGAGTACAGTAGAGGTAGAGTACAGTGGAGTACAGTAGAGGTAGAGCACAGTAGAGCAGAGTAGAGGTAGAGTACAGTGGAGTACAGTAGAGGTAGAGCACAGTGGAGCACAGTAGAGGTAGAGTACAGTGGAGCAGAGTAGAGCTAGAGTACAGTGGAGCACAGTAGAGGTAGAGTACAGTGGAGTAGAGTAGAGGTAGAGTACAGTGGAGTACAGTAGAGGTCGAGTACAGTGGAGCACAGTAGAGGTAGAGTACAGTGGAGTACAGTGGAGCACAGTAGAGGTGGAGTACAGTAGAGTACAGTAGAGGTAGAGTACAGTGGAGCACAGTAGAGGTAGAGTACAGTGGAGTACAGTGGAGGTGGAGTACAGTAGAGTACAGTAGAGGTAGAGAACAGTACAGTACAGTAGATGTAGACTACAGTGGAGTACAGTAGAGGTAGAGTACAGTAGAGCACAGTAGAGGTAGAATAAAGTGGAGTACAGTAGAGGTAGAGTACAGTGGAGCACAGTAGAGGTAGAGAACAGTACAGTACAGTAGAGGTAGAGTAGAGTGGAGTACAGCAGAGGTAGAGTACAGTAGAGCACAGTAGAGGTAGAATACAGTGGAGTACAGTAGAGGTAGAGTACAGTGGAGTACAGTAGAGGTAGAGTACAGTGGAGTACAGAAGAGATAGAGTACAGTGGAGCACAGTAGAGGTAGAGTACAGTGGAGTACAGTAGAGGTAGTGTACAGTGGAGCACAGTAGAGGTAGAGTACAGTGGAGCACAGTAGAGGTAGAGTACAGTGGGGTACAGTAGAAATAGAGTACAGCGGAGCACAGTAGAGGTAGAGTACAGTGGAGTAGAGTAGAGGTAGAGTACAGTGGAGCACAGCAGAGGTAGAGTACAGTGGATCACAGTAGAGATAGAGTACAGTGGAGTACAGTGGAGCACAGTAGAGGTATAGTACAGTGGAGCACAGTAGATATAGATTACAGTGGAGTAGAGTAGAGATAGAGTACAGTGGAGTACAGTAGAGGTAGAGTACAGTGGAGCACTGTAGAGGTAGAGTACAGGTAGTGTACAGTGGAGCACAGTAGAGATAGAGTACAGTAGAGCAGAGTAGAGGTAGAGTACAGTGGAGTACAGTAGAGGTAGAGTACAGTAGAGCAGAGTAGAGGTAGAGTACAGTGGAGTACAGTAGAGGTAGAGCACAGTGGAACACTGTAGAGGTAGAATACAGTGGAGTACAGTAGAGATAGAGTACAGTGGAGCACAGTAGAGGTAGAGTACAGTGTAGCACAGTAGAGGTAGAGTACAGTGGAGCACAGTAGAGGTAGAGTACAGTGGAGTACAGTAGAGGTAGTGTACAGTGGAGCACAGTAGAGGTAGAGTACAGTGGAGCACAGTAGAGGTAGAGTACAGTGGGGTACAGTAGAAATAGAGTACAGTGGAGCACAGTAGAGTAGAGTACAGTAGAGCACAGTAGAGGTAGAGTACAGTGGAGCACAGTAGAGATAGAGTACAGTGGAGTACAGTAGAGGAAGAGTACAGTGGACTACAGTGGAGCACAGTAGAGGTGGAGTACAGTAGAGTACAGTAGAGGTAGAGTACAGTGGAGTACAGTAGAAGTAGATTACAGTGGAGCACAGTAGAGGTAGAGTAGAGTGGAGTACAGTAGAGGTAGAGTACAGTGGAGTACAGTAGAGGTAGAGTACAGTGGAGTAGAGTAGAGGTAGAGTACAGTGGAGCACAAGCAGAGGTAGAGTACAGTGGATCACAGTAGAGATAGAGTACAGTGGAGTACAGTGGAGCACAGTAGAGGTATAGTACAGTGGAGCACAGTAGATATAGATTACAGTGGAGTAGAGTAGAGATAGAGTACAGTGGAGTACAGTAGAGGTAGAGTACAGTGGAGCAGAGTAGAGGTAGAGTACAGTGGAGTACAGTAGAGGTAGAGCACAGTAGAGCAGAGTAGAGGTAGAGTACAGTGGAGTACAGTAGAGGTAGAGCACAGTGGAGCACTGTAGAGGTAGAGTACAGAGGAGTACAGTAGAGATAGAGTACAGTGGAGCACAGTAGAGGTAGAGTACAGTGGAGCAGAGTAGAGCTAGAGTACAGTGGAGCACAGTAGAGGTAGAGTACAGTGGAGTAGAGTAGAGGTAGAGTACATTGGAGTACAGTAGAGGTAGAGTACAGTGGAGCACAGTAGAGGTAGAGTACAGTGGAGTACAGTGGAGCACAGTAGAGGTGGAGTACAGTAGAGTACAGTAGAGGTAGAGTACAGTGGAGCACAGTAGAGGTAGAGTACAGTGGAGTACAGTGGAGTACAGTAGAGGTGGAGTACAGTAGAGTACAGTAGTGGTAGAGAACAGTACAGTACAGTAGATGTAGACTACAGTGGAGTACAGTAGAGGTAGAGTACAGTAGAGCACAGTAGAGGTAGAATACAGTGGAGTACAGTAGAGGTAGAGTACAGTGGAGCACAGTAGAGGTAGAGAACAGTACAGTACAGTGGAGGTAGAGTAGAGTGGAGTACAGCAGAGGTAGAGTACAGTAGAGCACAGTAGAGGTAGAATACAGTGGAGTACAGTAGAGGTAGAGTACAGTGGAGCACTCTAGAGGTGGAGTACAGTGGAGTACAGTAGAGGTAGAGTACAGTGGAGCACAGTAGAGACAGAGTACAGTAGAGCACAGTAGAGGTAGAGTACAATGGAGTATAGTAGAGGTAGAGTACAGTGAAGTATATTTGAGGTAGACTACAGTGGAGTACAGTAGAGGTAAGAGTACAGTGGAGTACAGTAGAGGTAGATTACAGTGGAGCACAGTAGAGGTAGAGTACAGTGGAGTATAGTTGAGGTAGACTACAGTGGAGTAGAGTAGAGGTCGAGTACAGTGGAGCACAGTAGAGATAGAGTACAGTAGAGCAGAGTAGAGGTAGAGTACAGTGGAGTACAGTAGAGGTAGAGCACAGTGGAGCACTGTAGAGGTAGAATACAGTGGAGTACAGTAGAGATAGAGTACAGTGGAGCACAGTAGAGGTAGAGTACAGTGGAGCACAGTAGAGGTAGAGTACAGTGGAGCACAGTAGAGGTAGAGTACAGTGGAGTACAGTAGAGGTAGAGTACAGTGGAGCACAGTAGAGGTAGAGTACAGTGGAGTACAGTAGAGGTAGTGTACAGTGGAGCACAGTAGAGGTAGAGTACAGTGGAGCACAGTAGAGGTAGAGTACAGTGGGGTACAGTAGAAATAGAGTACAGCGGAGCACAGTAGAGTAGAGTACAGTAGAGCACTGTAGAGGTAGAATACAGTGGAGTACAGTAGAGATAGAGTACAGTGGAGTACAGTAGAGGTAGAGTACAGTGGAGTAGAGTAGAGGTAGAGTACAGTGGAGCACAGCAGAGGTAGAGTACAGTGGATCACAGTAGAGATAGAGTACAGTGGAGTACAGTGGAGCACAGTAGAGGTATAGTACAGTGGAGCACAGTAGATATAGATTACAGTGGAGTAGAGTAGAGATAGAGTACAGTGGAGTACAGTAGAGGTAGAGTACAGTGGAGCACTGTAGAGGTAGAGTACAGGTAGAGTACAGTGGAGTACAGTAGAGGTAGAGCACAGTAGAGCAGAGTAGAGGTAGAGTACAGTGGAGTACAGTAGAGGTAGAGCACAGTGGAGCACAGTAGAGGTAGAGTACAGTGGAGCAGAGTAGAGCTAGAGTACAGTGGAGCACAGTAGAGGTAGAGTACAGTGAAGTAGAGTAGAGGTAGAGTACAGTGGAGTACAGTAGAGGTCGAGTACAGTGGAGCACAGTAGAGGTAGAGTACAGTGGAGTGCAGTGGAGCACAGTAGAGGTGGAGTACAGTAGAGTACAGTAGAGGTAGAGAACAGTACAGTACAGTAGATGTAGACTACAGTGGAATACAGTAGAGGTAGAGTACAGTAGAGCACAGTAGAGGTAGAATAAAGTGGAGTACAGTAGAGGTAGAGTACAGTGGAGCACAGTAGAGGTAGAGAACAGTACAGTACAGTAGAGGTAGAGTAGAGTGGAGTACAGCAGAGGTAGAGTACAGTAGAGCACAGTAGAGGTAGAATACAGTGGAGTACAGTAGAGGTAGAGTACAGTGGAGTACAGTAGAGGTAGAGTACAGTGGAGTACAGAAGAGATAGAGTACAGTGGAGCACAGTAGTGGTAGAGTACAGTGGAGCACAGTAGAGGTAGAGTACAGTGGAGCACAGTAGAGGTAGAGTACAGTGGAGTACAGTAGAGGTTAAGTACAGTGGAGTACAGTGGAGCACAGTAGAGGTGGAGTACAGTAGAGTACAGTAGAGGTAGAGTACAGTGGAGCACAGTAGAGGTAGAGTAAAGTGGAGTACAGTGGAGTACAGTAGAGGTGGAGTACAGTAGAGTACAGTAGAGGTAGAGAACAGTACAGTACAGTAGAGGTAGAATACAGTGGAGTACAGTAGAGGTAGAGTACAGTAGAGCACAGTAGAGGTAGAATACAGTGGAGTACAGTAGAGGTAGAGTACAGTGGAGTACAGTAGAGGTAGAGTACAGTGGAGTACAGTAGAGGTAGACTACAGTGGAGTACAGTAGAGGTAGAGTACAGTGGAGCACAGTAGAGGTAGAGTACAGTGGAGTACAGTAGAGGTAGAGTACAGTGGAGTACAGTAGAGGTAGAGTAGAGTGGAGCACATTAGAGGTGGAGTAGAGTAGAGTACAGTAGAGGTAGAGTACAGTGGAGTACAGTAGAAGTAGAGTACAGTGGAGCACAGTAGAGGTAGAGTAGAGTCGAGTACAGTAGAGGTAGAGTACAGTGGAGTACAGTAGAAGTAGAGTACAGTGGAGCACAGTAGAGGTAGAGTAGAGTGGAGTACAGTAGAGGTAGAGTACAGTGGATCACAGTAGAGATAGAGTACAGTGGAGTAGAGTAGAGATAGAGTACAGTGGAGCACAGCAGAGGTAGAGTACAGTGGATTACAGTAGAGATAGAGTACAGTGGAGTACAGTGGAGCACAGTAGAGGTATAGTACAGTGGAGCACAGTAGAGATAGATTACAGTGGAGTAGAGTAGAGATAGAGTACAGTGGAGTACAGTAGAGGTAGAGTAGAGTGGAGCAGAGTAGAGGTAAAGTACAGTGGAGTACAGTAGAGGTAGAGCATAGTAGAGCAGAGTAGAGGTAGAGTACAGTGGAGTACAGTAGAGGTAGAGCACAGTGGAGCACTGTAGAGGTAGAGTACAGTGGAGTACAGTAGAGATAGAGTACAGTGGAGCACAGTAGAGGTAGAGTACAGTGGAGCAGAGTAGAGGTAGAGTACAGTGGAGCACAGTAGAGGTAGAGAACAGTGGAGTACAGTGGAGCACAGTAGAGGTGGAGTACAGTAGAGTACAGTAGAGGTAGAGTACAGTGGAGCACAGTAGAGGTAGAGTACAGTGGAGTACAGTGGAGTACAGTAGAGGTGGAGTACAGTAGAGTACAGTAGAGGTAGAGAACAGTACAGTACAGTAGAGGTAGAGTACAGTGGAGTACAGTAGAGGTAGAGTACAGTAGAGCACAGTAGAGGTAGAATACAGTGGAGTACAGTAGAGGTAGAGTACAGTGGAGCACAGTAGAGGTAGAGAACAGTACAGTACAGTAGAGGTAGAGTAGAGTGGAGTACAGTAGAGGTAGAGTACAGTAGAGCACAGTAGAGGTAGAATACAGTGGAGTACAGTAGAGGTAGAGTACAGTGGAGTACAGTAGAGGTAGAGTACAGTGGAGTACAGAAGAGATAGAGTACAGTGGAGCACAGTAGAGGTAGAGTACAGTGGAGCACAGTAGAGGAAGAGTACGGTGGAGCACAGTAGAGGTAGAGTACAGTGGAGTACAGTAGAGGTTGAGTACAGTGGAGTACAGTAGAGGTAGAGTACAGTGGAGCACAGTAGAGGTAGAGTACAGTGGAGTACAGTAGAGGTAGAATACAGTGGAGTACAGTAGAGGTAGAGTACAGTGGAGTACAGTAGAGGTAGAGTACAGTGGAGTACAGTAGAGGTAGAGTACAGTGGAGCAGAGTAGAGGTAGAGTACAGTGGAGTAAAGTAGAGGTAGAGTACAGTGGAGCACAGTAGAGCTAGAGTACAGTGGAGTACAGTGGAGCACAGTAGAGGTGGAGTACAGTAGAGTAGAGTATAGGTTGAGTACAGTGGAGTACAGTAGAGATAGAGTAGAGTGGAGTAGAGTAGAGATAGAGTACAGTGGATTAGAGTAGATGTAGAGTACAGTGGAGTATAGTTGAGGTAGAGTACAGTGGAGCACATTAGAGGTAGAGTACAGTGGAGTATAGTTGATGTAGACTACAGTGGAGTACAGTAGAGGTAGAGTACAGTGGAGCACTGTTACGTTATGTGTATTTGTTTTCATGTTTAGTCCTCCTGTATTAAATATAAGACTTGTGTATGCTTTGTTTCTTTTGGGTTTCAGATTATCGTTGATTTGATAACAGCCTACCAGCGGTAATTGGACGATCAGCTGGCGGTCCTGTTTAAAAACTCCTCCTCCTCCTGTTGACGGGAGGCTATTGCGGCTTCGGGTCGGTCGCAATGGCGCAGACTTCCTACCAGCCGTCAGATCAAACATAATTTTGATCATGTTCCTTTTGGTTGTGTGTTTTATGTAGAATGTGGTTATGTAGGAGAGACCTGCTCTTTTGTTTGGGGAAATATTCTTTTCTTATGTTTCTTTGGAAGAGTGTAGTGAGGGAAGCGTTATTGTAATTTCTTTTCTTTCCTTTGTGCTAGGTTAATTACGTTGTTTTATTTTGGTAGAACGGGGTTTTTGTTTGTTATTTTGGGCCTTGGGTCTCTCTGACGAAAATACCACTCTTTTATTTATATTTCTTTATTTAGGTTTCTGTGAATTAATTATAGCCTACTTTATTTTGGACCAGTGGTCCCCACTACTGAATGTGGTTTAATTTATTGTTATCGACTTTTTGTGATAACTCTTATTTACAATAAATTGTTATAATTTATTCTTTGGTTTCCTTCTTTTGGTCCTTTTGGTCTGACGGCCTGCTGGAAGTCTGTCGTATCTTTTCAGTCTTATTTAATTATTGCGTCTTACCCCTAGCGGACGTAATAAGCACAGTAGAGGTAGAGTACAGTGGAGTACAGTAGAGGTAGAGTACAGTGGAGTACAGTAGAGGTAGAGTACAGTGGAGTAGAGTAGAGATAGAGTAGAGTGGAGCACAGCAGAGGTAGAGTACAGTGGATCACAGTAGAGATAGAGTACAGTGGAGTACAGTAGAGGTAGAGTACAGTGGAGCACATTAGAGGTAGAGTACAGTGGAGTATTGTTGAGGTAGACTACAGTGGAGTACAGTAGAGATAGAGTACAGTAGAGCAGAGTAGAGGTAGAGTACAGTGGAGTACAGTAGAGGTAGAGCACAGTAGAGCAGAGTAGAGGTAGAGTACAGTGGAGTACAGTAGAGGTATAGCACAGTGGAGCACTGTAGAGGTAGAGTACAGTGGAGTACAGTAGAGAAAGAGTACAGTGGAGCACAGTATAGGTAGAGTACAGTGGAGCACAGTAGAGGTAGAGTACAGTGGAGCACAGTAGAAGTAGAGTACAGTGGAGTACAGTAGAGGTAGAGTACAGTGGAGTACAGTAGAGGTAGAGTACAGTGGAGCACAGTAGAGGTAGAGTACAGTGGAGTACATTGGAGCACAGTAGAGGTGGAGTACAGTAGAGTACAGTAGAGGTAGAGTACAGTGGAGTACAGTAGAGGTAGAGTACAGTGGAGTACAGAAGAGATAGAGTACAGTGGAGCACAGTAGAGGTAGAGTACAGTGGAGCACAGTAGAGGTAGAGTACAGTGGAGCACAGTAGAGGTAGAGTACAGTGGAGTACAGTAGAGGTAGAGTACAGTGGAGCACAGTAGAGCTAGAGTACAGTGGAGCACAGTAGAGGTAGAGTACAGTGGAGTACAGTAGAGGTAGAGTACAGTGGAGCACAGTAGAGGTAGAGTACAGTGGAGTACAGTGGAGCACAGTAGAGGTGGAGTACAGTAGAGTACAGTAGAGGTAGAGTACAGTGGAGCACAGTAGAGGTAGAGTACAGTGGAGTACAGTAGAGGTAGAGTACAGTAGAGCACAGTAGATGTAGAATACAGTGGAGTACAGTAGAGGTAGAGTACAGTGGAGTAGAGTAGAGGTAGAGTACAGTGTAGTACAGTAGAGGTAGAGAACAGTACAGTACAGTAGAGGTAGAGTACAGTGGAGTACAGTAGAGGTAGAGTACAGTAGAGCACAGTAGAGGTAGAATACAGTGGAGTACAGTAGAGGTAGAGTACAATGGAGTACAGTAGAGTTAGAGTACAGTGGAGTACAGTAGAGGTAGAGTACAGTGGAGCACAGTAGAGGTAGAGTACAGTGGAGCACAGTAGAGGAAGAGTACGGTGGAGCACAGTAGAGGTAGAGTACAGTGGAGTACAGTAGAGGTTGAGTACAGTGGAGTAAAGTAGAGGTAGAGTACAGTGGAGCACAGTAGAGGTAGAGTACAGTGAAGTACAGTAGAGGTAGAATTCAGTGGAGTACAGTAGAGGTAGAGTACAGTGGAGTACAGTAGAGATAGAGTACAGTGGAGTACAGTAGAGGTAGAGTACAGTGGAGTAGAGTAGAGGTAGAGTACAGTGGAGCACAGCAGAGGTAGAGTACAGTGGATCACAGTAGAGATAGAGTACAGTGGAGTACAGTGGAGCACAGTAGAGGTATAGTACAGTGGAGCACAGTAGATATAGATTACAGTGGAGTAGAGTAGAGATAGAGTACAGTGGAGTACAGTAGAGGTAGAGTACAGTGGAGCACTGTAGAGGTAGAGTACAGGTAGAGTACAGTGGAGTACAGTAGAGGTAGAGCACAGTAGAGCAGAGTAGAGGTAGAGTACAGTGGAGTACAGTAGAGGTAGAGCACAGTGGAGCACAGTAGAGGTAGAGTACAGTGGAGCAGAGTAGAGCTAGAGTACAGTGGAGCACAGTAGAGGTAGAGTACAGTGAAGTAGAGTAGAGGTAGAGTACAGTGGAGTACAGTAGAGGTCGAGTACAGTGGAGCACAGTAGAGGTAGAGTACAGTGGAGTGCAGTGGAGCACAGTAGAGGTGGAGTACAGTAGAGTACAGTAGAGGTAGAGAACAGTACAGTACAGTAGATGTAGACTACAGTGGAGTACAGTAGAGGTAGAGTACAGTAGAGCACAGTAGAGGTAGAATAAAGTGGAGTACAGTAGAGGTAGAGTACAGTGGAGCACAGTAGAGGTAGAGAACAGTACAGTACAGTAGAGGTAGAGTAGAGTGGAGTACAGCAGAGGTACAGTACAGTAGAGCACAGTAGAGGTAGAATACAGTGGAGTACAGTAGAGGTAGAGTACAGTGGAGTACAGTAGAGGTAGAGTACAGTGGAGTACAGAAGAGATAGAGTACAGTGGAGCACAGTAGTGGTAGAGTACAGTGGAGCACAGTAGAGGAAGAGTACAGTGGAGCACAGTAGAGGTAGAGTACAGTGGAGTACAGTAGAGGTTAAGTACAGTGGAGTACAGTGGAGCACAGTAGAGGTGGAGTACAGTAGAGTACAGTAGAGGTAGAGTACAGTGGAGCACAGTAGAGGTAGAGTAAAGTGGAGTACAGTGGAGTACAGTAGAGGTGGAGTACAGTAGAGTACAGTAGAGGTAGAGAACAGTACAGTACAGTAGAGGTAGAATACAGTGGAGTACAGTAGAGGTAGAGTACAGTAGAGCACAGTAGAGGTAGAATACAGTGGAGTACAGTAGAGGTAGAGTACAGTGGAGTACAGTAGAGGTAGAGTACAGTGGAGTACAGTAGAGGTAGACTACAGTGGAGTACAGTAGAGGTAGAGTACAGTGGAGCACAGTAGAGGTAGAGTACAGTGGAGTACAGTAGAGGTAGAGTACAGTGGAGTACAGTAGAGGTAGAGTAGAGTGGAGCACATTAGAGGTGGAGTAGAGTAGAGTACAGTAGAGGTAGAGTACAGTGGAGTACAGTAGAAGTAGAGTACAGTGGAGCACAGTAGAGGTAGAGTAGAGTCGAGTACAGTAGAGGTAGAGTACAGTGGAGTACAGTAGAAGTAGAGTACAGTGGAGCACAGTAGAGGTAGAGTAGAGTGGAGTACAGTAGAGGTAGAGTACAGTGGATCACAGTAGAGATAGAGTACAGTGGAGTAGAGTAGAGATAGAGTACAGTGGAGCACAGCAGAGGTAGAGTACAGTGGATTACAGTAGAGATAGAGTACAGTGGAGTACAGTGGAGCACAGTAGAGGTATAGTACAGTGGAGCACAGTAGAGATAGATTACAGTGGAGTAGAGTAGAGATAGAGTACAGTGGAGTACAGTAGAGGTAGAGTAGAGTGGAGCAGAGTAGAGGTAAAGTACAGTGGAGTACAGTAGAGGTAGAGCATAGTAGAGCAGAGTAGAGGTAGAGTACAGTGGAGTACAGTAGAGGTAGAGCACAGTGGAGCACTGTAGAGGTAGAGTACAGTGGAGTACAGTAGAGATAGAGTACAGTGGAGCACAGTAGAGGTAGAGTACAGTGGAGCAGAGTAGAGGTAGAGTACAGTGGAGCACAGTAGAGGTAGAGAACAGTGGAGTACAGTGGAGCACAGTAGAGGTGGAGTACAGTAGAGTACAGTAGAGGTAGAGTACAGTGGAGCACAGTAGAGGTAGAGTACAGTGGAGTACAGTGGAGTACAGTAGAGGTGGAGTACAGTAGAGTACAGTAGAGGTAGAGAACAGTACAGTACAGTAGAGGTAGAGTACAGTGGAGTACAGTAGAGGTAGAGTACAGTAGAGCACAGTAGAGGTAGAATACAGTGGAGTACAGTAGAGGTAGAGTACAGTGGAGCACAGTAGAGGTAGAGAACAGTACAGTACAGTAGAGGTAGAGTAGAGTGGAGTACAGTAGAGGTAGAGTACAGTAGAGCACAGTAGAGATAGAATACAGTGGAGTACAGTAGAGGTAGAGTACAGTGGAGTACAGTAGAGGTAGAGTACAGTGGAGTACAGAAGAGATAGAGTACAGTGGAGCACAGTAGAGGTAGAGTACAGTGGAGCACAGTAGAGGAAGAGTACGGTGGAGCACAGTAGAGGTAGAGTACAGTGGAGTACAGTAGAGGTTGAGTACAGTGGAGTACAGTAGAGGTAGAGTACAGTGGAGCACAGTAGAGGTAGAGTACAGTGGAGTACAGTAGAGGTAGAATACAGTGGAGTACAGTAGAGGTAGAGTACAGTGGAGTACAGTAGAGGTAGAGTACAGTGGAGTACAGTAGAGGTAGAGTACAGTGGAGCAGAGTAGAGGTAGAGTACAGTGGAGTAAAGTAGAGGTAGAGTACAGTGGAGCACAGTAGAGCTAGAGTACAGTGGAGTACAGTGGAGCACAGTAGAGGTGGAGTACAGTAGAGTAGAGTATAGGTTGAGTACAGTGGAGTACAGTAGAGATAGAGTAGAGTGGAGTAGAGTAGAGATAGAGTACAGTGGATTAGAGTAGATGTAGAGTACAGTGGAGTATAGTTGAGGTAGAGTACAGTGGAGCACATTAGAGGTAGAGTACAGTGGAGTATAGTTGATGTAGACTACAGTGGAGTACAGTAGAGGTAGAGTACAGTGGAGCACTGTTACGTTATGTGTATTTGTTTTCATGTTTAGTCCTCCTGTATTAAATATAAGACTTGTGTATGCTTTGTTTCTTTTGGGTTTCAGATTATCGTTGATTTGATAACAGCCTACCAGCGGTAATTGGACGATCAGCTGGCGGTCCTGTTTAAAAACTCCTCCTCCTCCTGTTGACGGGAGGCTATTGCGGCTTCGGGTCGGTCGCAATGGCGCAGACTTCCTACCAGCCGTCAGATCAAACATAATTTTGATCATGTTCCTTTTGGTTGTGTGTTTTATGTAGAATGTGGTTATGTAGGAGAGACCTGCTCTTTTGTTTGGGGAAATATTCTTTTCTTATGTTTCTTTGGAAGAGTGTAGTGAGGGAAGCGTTATTGTAATTTCTTTTCTTTCCTTTGTGCTAGGTTAATTACGTTGTTTTATTTTGGTAGAACGGGGTTTTTGTTTGTTATTTTGGGCCTTGGGTCTCTCTGACGAAAATACCACTCTTTTATTTATATTTCTTTATTTAGGTTTCTGTGAATTAATTATAGCCTACTTTATTTTGGACCAGTGGTCCCCACTACTGAATGTGGTTTAATTTATTGTTATCGACTTTTTGTGATAACTCTTATTTACAATAAATTGTTATAATTTATTCTTTGGTTTCCTTCTTTTGGTCCTTTTGGTCTGACGGCCTGCTGGAAGTCTGTCGTATCTTTTCAGTCTTATTTAATTATTGCGTCTTACCCCTAGCGGACGTAATAAGCACAGTAGAGGTAGAGTACAGTGGAGTACAGTAGAGGTAGAGTACAGTGGAGTACAGTAGAGGTAGAGTACAGTGGAGTAGAGTAGAGATAGAGTAGAGTGGAGCACAGCAGAGGTAGAGTACAGTGGATCACAGTAGAGATAGAGTACAGTGGAGTACAGTAGAGGTAGAGTACAGTGGAGCACATTAGAGGTAGAGTACAGTGGAGTATTGTTGAGGTAGACTACAGTGGAGTACAGTAGAGATAGAGTACAGTAGAGCAGAGTAGAGGTAGAGTACAGTGGAGTACAGTAGAGGTAGAGCACAGTAGAGCAGAGTAGAGGTAGAGTACAGTGGAGTACAGTAGAGGTATAGCACAGTGGAGCACTGTAGAGGTAGAGTACAGTGGAGTACAGTAGAGAAAGAGTACAGTGGAGCACAGTATAGGTAGAGTACAGTGGAGCACAGTAGAGGTAGAGTACAGTGGAGCACAGTAGAAGTAGAGTACAGTGGAGTACAGTAGAGGTAGAGTACAGTGGAGTACAGTAGAGGTAGAGTACAGTGGAGCACAGTAGAGGTAGAGTACAGTGGAGTACATTGGAGCACAGTAGAGGTGGAGTACAGTAGAGTACAGTAGAGGTAGAGTACAGTGGAGTACAGTAGAGGTAGAGTACAGTGGAGTACAGAAGAGATAGAGTACAGTGGAGCACAGTAGAGGTAGAGTACAGTGGAGCACAGTAGAGGTAGAGTACAGTGGAGCACAGTAGAGGTAGAGTACAGTGGAGTACAGTAGAGGTAGAGTACAGTGGAGCACAGTAGAGCTAGAGTACAGTGGAGCACAGTAGAGGTAGAGTACAGTGGAGTACAGTAGAGGTAGAGTACAGTGGAGCACAGTAGAGGTAGAGTACAGTGGAGTACAGTGGAGCACAGTAGAGGTGGAGTACAGTAGAGTACAGTAGAGGTAGAGTACAGTGGAGCACAGTAGAGGTAGAGTACAGTGGAGTACAGTAGAGGTAGAGTACAGTAGAGCACAGTAGATGTAGAATACAGTGGAGTACAGTAGAGGTAGAGTACAGTGGAGTAGAGTAGAGGTAGAGTACAGTGTAGTACAGTAGAGGTAGAGAACAGTACAGTACAGTAGAGGTAGAGTACAGTGGAGTACAGTAGAGGTAGAGTACAGTAGAGCACAGTAGAGGTAGAATACAGTGGAGTACAGTAGAGGTAGAGTACAATGGAGTACAGTAGAGTTAGAGTACAGTGGAGTACAGTAGAGGTAGAGTACAGTGGAGCACAGTAGAGGTAGAGTACAGTGGAGCACAGTAGAGGAAGAGTACGGTGGAGCACAGTAGAGGTAGAGTACAGTGGAGTACAGTAGAGGTTGAGTACAGTGGAGTAAAGTAGAGGTAGAGTACAGTGGAGCACAGTAGAGGTAGAGTACAGTGAAGTACAGTAGAGGTAGAATTCAGTGGAGTACAGTAGAGGTAGAGTACAGTGGAGTACAGTAGAGATAGAGTACAGTGGAGTACAGTAGAGGTAGATTACAGTGGAGCAGAGTAGAGGTAGAGTACAGTGGAGTACAGTAGAGGTAGAGTAGAGTGGAGCACAGTAGAGCTAGAGTACAGTGGAGTACAGTGGAGCACAGTAGAGGTGGAGTACAGTAGAGTAGAGTATAGGTTGAGTACAGTGGAGTACAGTAGAGATAGAGTAGAGTGGAGTAGAGTAGAGATAGAGTACAGTGGATTAGAGTAGATATAGAGTACAGTGGAGTATAGTTGAGGTAGAGTACAGTGGAGCACATTAGAGGTAGAGTACAGTGGAGTATAGTTGAGGTAGACTACAGTGGAGTACAGTAGAGGTAGAGTACAGTGGAGCACAGTAGAGGTAGAGTACAGTGGAGTACAGTAGAGGTAGAGTACAGTGGAGTACAGTAGAGGTAGAGTAGAGTGTAGCACATTAGAGGTGGAGTAGAGTAGAGTACAGTAGAGGTAGAGTACAGTGGAGTACAGTAGAGGTAGAGTAGAGTGGAGCACATTAGAGGTGGAGTAGAGTAGAGTACAGTAGAGGTAGAGTACAGTGGAGTACAGTAGAAGTAGAGTACAGTGGAGCACAGTAGAGGTAGAGTAGAGTGGAGTACAGTAGAGGTAGAGTACAGTGGAGTACAGTAGAGGTAGAGTACAGTGGAGCACAGTAGAGGTAGAGTACAGTGGAGTACAGTGGAGCACAGTAGAGGTGGAGTACAGTAGAGTAGAGTATAGGTTGAGTACAGTGGAGTACAGTAGAGATAGAGTAGAGTGGAGTAGAGTAGAGATAGAGTACAGTGGATTAGAGTAGAGATAGAGTACAGTGGAGTATAGTTGAGGTAGAGTACAGTGGAGCACAGTAGAGGTGGAGTACAGTAGAGTAGAGTATAGGTTGAGTACAGTGGAGTACAGTAGAGATAGAGTAGAGTGGAGTAGAGTAGAGATAGAGTACAGTGGATTAGAGTAGAGATAGAGTACAGTGGAGTATAGTTGAGGTAGAGTACAGTGGAGTACATTAGAGGTAGAGTACAGTGGAGTACAGTAGAGGTAGAGAACAGTACAGTACAGTAGAGGTAGAGTAGAGTGGAGTACAGTAGAGGTAGAGTACAGTAGAGCACAGTAGAGGTAGAATACAGTGGAGTACAGTAGAGGTGGAGTACAGTAGAGTACAGTAGAGGTAGAGAACAGTACAGTACAGTGGAGGTAGACTACAGTGGAGTACAGTAGAGGTAGAGTACAGTAGAGCACAGTAGAGGTAGAATACAGTGGAGTACAGTAGAGGTAGAGTACAGTGGAGCACAGTAGAGGTAGAGAACAGTACAGTACAGTAGAGGTAGAGTAGAGTGGAGTACAGTAGAGGTAGAGTACAGTAGAGCACAGTAGAGGTAGAATACAGTGGAGTACAGTAGAGGTAGAGTACAGTGGAGTACAGTAGAGGTAGAGTACAGTGGAGTACAGAAGAGATAGAGTACAGTGGAGCACAGTAGAGGTAGAGTACAGTGGAGCACAGTAGAGGTAGAGTACAGTGGAGCACAGTAGTGGTAGAGTACAGTGGAGTACAGTAGAGGTTGAGTACAGTGGAGTACAGTAGAGGTAGAGTACAGTGGAGCACAGTAGAGGTAGAGTACAGTGGAGTACAGTGGAGCACAGTAGAGGTGGAGTACAGTAGAGTAGAGTATAGGTTGAGTACAGTGGAGTACAGTAGAGATAGAGTAGAGTGGAGTAGAGTAGAGATAGAGTACAGTGGATTAGAGTAGAGATAGAGTACAGTGGAGTATAGTTGAGGTAGAGTACAGTGGAGTACAGTAGAGGTAGAGTACAGTGGAGTACAGTAGAGGTAGAGAACAGTACAGTACAGTAGAGGTAGAGTAGAGTGGAGTACAGTAGAGGTAGAGTACAGTAGAGCACAGTAGAGGTAGAATACAGTGGAGTACAGTAGAGGTAGAGTACAGTGGAGTACAGTAGAGGTAGAGTACAGTGGAGTACAGAAGAGATAGAGTACAGTGGAGCACAGTAGAGGTAGAGTACAATGGAGCACAGTAGAGGTAGAGTACAGTGGAGCACAGTAGAGGTAGAGTACAGTGGAGTACAGTAGAGGTAGAGTACAGTGTAGTACAGTAGAGGTAGAGTGCAGTGGAGCACAGTAGAGGTAGAGTACAGTGGAGTACATTGGAGCACAGTAGAGGTGGAGTACAGTAGAGTACAGTAGAGGTAGAATACAGTGGAGCACAGTAGAGGTAGAGTACAGTGGAGTACAGTGGAGTACAGTAGAGGTGGAGTACAGTAGAGTACAGTAGAGGTAGAGAACAGTACAGTACAGTAGAGGTAGAGGACAGTGGAGTACATTAGAGGTAGAGTACAGTAGAGCACAGTAGAGGTAGAATACAGTGGAGTACAGTAGAGGTAGAGTACAGTGGAGTACAGTAGAGGTAGAGTACAGTGTAGTACAGTAGATCTAGAGAACAGTACAGTACAGTAGAGGTAGAGTACAGTGGAGTACAGTAGAGGTAGAGTACAGTAGAGCACAGTAGAGGTAGAATACAGTGGAGTACAGTAGAGGTAGAGTACAGTGGAGTACAGTAGAGGTAGAGTACAGTGGAGTACAGTAGAGGTAGAGTACAGTGGAGCACAGTAGAGGTAGAGTACAGTGGAGTACAGTAGAGGTAGAGTACAGTGGAGCACAGTAGAGCTAGAGTACAGTGGAGTACAGTGGAGCACAGTAGAGGTGGAGTAAAGTAGAGTAGAGTATAGGTTGAGTACAGTGGAGTAATGTAGAGATAGAGTAGAGTGGAGTAGAGAAGAGATAGAGTACAGTGGATTAGAGTAGATATAGAGTACAGTGGAGTATAGTTGAGGTAGAGTACAGTGGAGCACATTAGAGGTAGAGTACAGTGGAGTATAGTTGAGGTAGACTACAGTGGAGTACAGTAGAGGTAGAGTACAGTGGAGCACATTAGAGGTAGAGTACAGTGGAATATAGTTGAGGTAGACTACAGTGGAGTACAGTAGAGGTAGAGTAAAGTGGAGTACAGTAGAGGTAGAGTACAGTGGAGTACAGTAGAGGTAGAGTACAGTGGAGCACAGTAGAGGTAGAGTACATTGGAGTACAGTAGAGGTAGAGTACAGTGGAGCACAGTAGAGCAAGAGTACAGTGGAGTACAGTGGAGCACAGTAGAGGTAGAGTACAGTGGAGTACAGTAGAGGTAGAGTACAGTGGAGTACTGTAGAGGTGGAGTACAGTGGAGTACAGTAGAGGTAGAGTACAGTGGAGCACAGTAGAGATAGAGTACAGTAGAGCACAGTAGAGGTAGAGTACAATGGAGTATAGTAGAGGTAGAGTACAATGGAGTATATTTGAGGTAGACTACAGTGGAGTACAGTAGAGGTAAGAGTACAGTGGAGCACAGTAGAGGTAGAGTACAGTGGAGTATAGTTGAGGTAGACTACAGTGGAGTAGAGTAGAGGTCGAGTACAGTGGAGCACAGTAGAGATAGAGTACAGTAGAGCAGAGTAGAGGTAGAGTACAGTGGAGTACAGTAGAGGTAGAGTACAGTAGAGCAGAGTAGAGGTAGAGTACAGTGGAGTACAGTAGAGGTAGAACACAGTGGAACACTGTAGAGGTAGAATACAGTGGAGTACAGTAGAGGTAGAGTACAGTGGAGCACAGTAGAGGTAGAGTACAGTGGAGTACAGTAGAGGTAGAGTACAGTGGAGCACAGTAGAGCTAGAGTACAGTGGAGTACAGTGGAGCACAGTAGAGGTGGAGTAAAGTAGAGTAGAGTATAGGTTGAGTACAGTGGAGTACTGTAGAGATAGAGTAGAGTGGAGTAGAGAAGAGATAGAGTACAGTGGATTAGAGTAGATATAGAGTACAGTGGAGTATAGTTGAGGTAGAGTACAGTGGAGCACATTAGAGGTAGAGTACAGTGGAGTATAGTTGAGGTAGACTACAGTGGAGTACAGTAGAGGTAGAGTACAGTGGAGCACATTAGAGGTAGAGTACAGTGGAATATAGTTGAGGTAGACTACAGTGGAGTACAGTAGAGGTAGAGTAAAGTGGAGTACAGTAGAGGTAGAGTACAGTGGAGTACAGTAGAGGTAGAGTACAGTGGAGCACAGTAGAGGTAGAGTACATTGGAGTACAGTAGAGGTAGAGTACAGTGGAGCACAGTAGAGCAAGAGTACAGTGGAGTACAGTGGAGCACAGTAGAGGTAGAGTACAGTGGAGTACAGTAGAGGTAGAGTACAGTGGAGTACTGTAGAGGTGGAGTACAGTGGAGTACAGTAGAGGTAGAGTACAGTTGAGCACAGTAGAGATAGAGTACAGTAGAGCACAGTAGAGGTAGAGTACAATGGAGTATAGTAGAGGTAGAGTACAATGGAGTATATTTGAGGTAGACTACAGTGGAGTACAGTAGAGGTAAGAGTACAGTGGAGCACAGTAGAGGTAGAGTACAGTGGAGTATAGTTGAGGTAGACTACAGTGGAGTAGAGTAGAGGTCGAGTACAGTGGAGCACAGTAGAGATAGAGTACAGTAGAGCAGAGTAGAGGTAGAGTACAGTGGAGTACAGTAGAGGTAGAGTACAGTAGAGCAGAGTAGAGGTAGAGTACAGTGGAGTACAGTAGAGGTAGAGCACAGTGGAACACTGTAGAGGTAGAATACAGTGGAGTACAGTAGAGATAGAGTACAGTGGAGCAAAGTAGAGGTAGAGTACAGTTTAGCACAGTAGAGGTAGAGTACAGTGGAGCACAGTAGAGGTAGAGTACAGTGGAGTACAGTAGAGGTAGTGTACAGTGGAGCACAGTAGAGGTAGAGTACAGTGGAGCACAGTAGAGGTAGAGTACAGTGGGGTACAGTAGAAATAGAGTACAGTGGAGCACAGTAGAGTAGAGTACAGTAGAGCACAGTAGAGGTAGAGTACAGTGGAGCACAGTAGAGATAGAGTACAGTGGAGTACAGTAGAGGAAGAGTACAGTGGACTACAGTGGAGCACAGTAGAGGTGGAGTACAGTAGAGTACAGTAGAGGTAGAGTACAGTGGAGTACAGTAGAAGTAGATTACAGTGGAGCACAGTAGAGGTAAAGTAGAGTGGAGTACAGTAGAGGTAGAGTACAGTGGAGTACAGTAGAGGTAGAGTACAGTGGAGTAGAGTAGAGGTAGAGTACAGTGGAGCACAGCAGAGGTAGAGTACAGTGGATCACAGTAGAGATAGAGTACAGTGGAGTACAGTGGAGCACAGTAGAGGTATAGTACAGTGGAGCACAGTAGATATAGATTACAGTGGAGTAGAGTAGAGATAGAGTACAGTGGAGTACAGTAGAGGTAGAGCACAGTAGAGCAGAGTAGAGGTAGAGTACAGTGGAGTACAGTAGAGGTAGAGCACAGTGGAGCACTGTAGAGGTAGAGTAGAGAGGAGTACAGTAGAGATAGAGTACAGTGGAGCACAGTAGAGGTAGAGTACAGTGGAGCAGAGTAGAGCTAGAGTACAGTGGAGCACAGTAGAGGTAGAGTACAGTGGAGTAGAGTAGAGGTAGAGTACAGTGGAGTACAGTAGAGGTAGAGTACAGTGGAGCACAGTAGAGGTAGAGTACAGTGGAGTACAGTGGAGCACAGTAGAGGTGGATTACAGTAGAGTACAGTAGAGGTAGAGTACAGTGGAGCACAGTAGAGGTAGAGTACAGTGGAGTACAGTGGAGTACAGTAGAGGTGGAGTACAGTAGAGTACAGTAGAGGTAGAGAACAGTACAGTACAGTAGATGTAGACTACAGTGGAGTACAGTAGAGGTAGAGTACAGTAGAGCACAGTAGAGGTAGAATACAGTGGAGTACAGTAGAGGTAGAGTACAGTGGAGCACAGTAGAGGTAGAGAACAGTACAGTACAGTGGAGGTAGAGTAGAGTGGAGTACAGCAGAGGTAGAGTACAGTAGAGCACAGTAGAGGTAGAATACAGTGGAGTACAGTAGAGGTAGAGTACAGTGGAGCACTCTAGAGGTGGAGTACAGTGGAGTACAGTAGAGGTAGAGTACAGTGGAGCACAGTAGAGATAGAGTACAGTAGAGCACAGTAGAGGTAGAGTACAATGGAGTATAGTAGAGGTAGAGTACAGTGGAGTATATTTGAGGTAGACTACAGTGGAGTACAGTAGAGGTAAGAGTACAGTGGAGTACAGTAGAGGTAGAGTACAGTGGAGCACAGTAGAGGTAGAGTACAGTGGGGTATAGTTGAGGTAGACTACAGTGGAGTAGAGTAGAGGTCGAGTACAGTGGAGCACAGTAGAGATAGAGTACAGTAGAGCAGAGTAGAGGTAGAGTACAGTGGAGTACAGTAGAGGTAGAGCACAGTGGAGCACTGTAGAGGTAGAATACAGTGGAGTACAGTAGAGATAGAGTACAGTGGAGCACAGTAGAGGTAGAGTACAGTGGAGCACAGTAGAGGTAGAGTACAGTGGAGCACAGTAGAGGTAGAGTACAGTGGAGTACAGTAGAGGTAGAGTACAGTGGAGCACAGTAGAGGTAGAGTACAGTGGAGTACAGTAGAGGTAGTGTACAGTGGAGCACAGTAGAGGTAGAGTACAGTGGAGCACAGTAGAGGTAGAGTACAGTGGGGTACAGTAGAAATAGAGTACAGCGGAGCACAGTAGAGTAGAGTACAGTAGAGCACTGTAGAGGTAGAATACAGTGGAGTACAGTAGAGATAGAGTACAGTGGAGTACAGTAGAGGTAGAGTACAGTGGAGTAGAGTAGAGGTAGAGTACAGTGGAGCACAGCAGAGGTAGAGTACAGTGGATCACAGTAGAGATAGAGTACAGTGGAGTACAGTGGAGCACAGTAGAGGTATAGTACAGTGGAGCACAGTAGATATAGATTACAGTGGAGTAGAGTAGAGATAGAGTACAGTGGAGTACAGTAGAGGTAGAGTACAGTGGAGCACTGTAGAGGTAGAGTACAGGTAGAGTACAGTGGAGTACAGTAGAGGTAGAGCACAGTAGAGCAGAGTAGAGGTAGAGTACAGTGGAGTACAGTAGAGGTAGAGCACAGTGGAGCACAGTAGAGGTTGAGTACAGTGGAGCAGAGTAGAGCTAGAGTACAGTGGAGCACAGTAGAGGTAGAGTACAGTGGAGTAGAGTAGAGGTAGAGTACAGTGGAGTACAGTAGAGGTCGAGTACAGTGGAGCACAGTAGAGGTAGAGTACAGTGGAGTACAGTGGAGCACAGTAGAGGTGGAGTACAGTAGAGTACAGTAGAGGTAGAGTACAGTGGAGCACAGTAGAGGTAGAGTACAGTGGAGTACAGTGGAGTACAGTAGAGGTGGAGTACAGTAGAGTACAGTAGAGGTAGAGAACAGTACAGTACAGTAGATGTAGACTACAGTGGAGTACAGTAGAGGTAGAGTACAGTAGAGCACAGTAGAGGTAGAATAAAGTGGAGTACAGTAGAGGTAGAGTACAGTGGAGCACATTAGAGGAAGAGAACAGTACAGTACAGTAGAGGTAGAGTAGAGTGGAGTACAGCAGAGGTAGAGTACAGTAGAGCACAGTAGAGGTAGAATACAGTGGAGTACAGTAGAGGTAGAGTACAGTGGAGTACAGTAGAGGTAGAGTACAGTGGAGTACAGAAGAGATAGAGTACATTGGAGCACAGTAGTGGTAGAGTACAGTGGAGCACAGTAGAGGTAGAGTACAGTGGAGCACAGTAGAGGTAGAGTACAGTGGAGTACAGTAGAGGTTGAGTACAGTAGAGTACAGTGGAGCACAGTAGAGGTGGAGTACAGTAGAGTACAGTAGAGGTAGAGTACAGTGGAGCACAGTAGAGGTAGAGTAAAGTGGAGTACAGTGGAGTACAGTAGAGGTGGAGTACAGTAGAGTACAGTAGAGGTAGAGAACAGTACAGTACAGTAGAGGTAGAATACAGTGGAGTACAGTAGAGGTAGAGTACAGTAGAGCACAGTAGAGGTAGAATACAGTGGAGTACAGTAGAGGTAGAGTACAGTGGAGTACAGTAGAGGTAGAGAACAGTGGAGTACAGTAGAGGTAGAGAACAGTACAGTACAGTAGAGGTAGAGTACAGTGGAGTACAGTAGAGGTAGAGTACAGTGGAGCACAGTAGAGGTAGAGTACAGTGGAGTACAGTAGAGGTAGAGTACAGTGGAGCAGAGTAGAGCTAGAGTACAGTGGAGTACAGTGGAGCACAGTAGAGGTGGAGTACAGTAGAGTAGAGTATAGGTTGAGTACAGTGGAGTACAGTAGAGATAGAGTAGAGTGGAGTAGAGTAGAGATAGAGTACAGTGGATTAGAGTAGAGATAGAGTACAGTGGAGTATAGTTGAGGTAGAGTACATTGGAGTACAGTAGAGGTAGAGTACAGTGGAGTACAGTAGAGGTAGAGAACAGTACAGTACAGTAGAGGTAGAGTAGAGTGGAGAACAGTAGAGGTAGAGTACAGTAGAGCACAGTAGAGGTAGAATACAGTGGAGTACAGTAGAGGTAGAGTACAGTGGAGTACAGTAGAGGTAGAGTACAGTGGAGTACAGAAGAGATAGAGTACAGTGGAGCAGAGTAAAGGTAGAGTACAGTGGAGCACAGTAGAGGTAGAGTACAGTGGAGCACAGTAGAGGTAGAGTACAGTGGAGTACAGTAGAGGTAGAGTACAGTGGAGTACAGTAGAGGTAGAGTACAGTGGAGCACAGTAGAGTTAGAGTACATTGGAGTACAGTGGAGCACAGTAGAGTTGGAGTACAGTAGAGTACAGTAGAGGTAGAGTACAGTGGAGTACAGTGGAGTACAGTAGAGGTGGAGTACATTAGAGTACAGTAGAGGTAGAGAACAGTACAGTACAGTAGAGGTAGAGTACAGTGGAGTACAGTAGAGGTAGAGTACAGTAGAGCACAGTAGAGGTAGAATACAGTGGAGTACAGTAGAGATAGAGTACAGTGGAGCACAGTAGAGGTAGAGTACAGTGGAGCACAGTAGAGGTAGAGTACAGTGGAGCACAGTAGAGGTAGAGTACAGTGGAGTACAGTAGAGGTAGTGTACAGTGGAGCACAGTAGAGGTAGAGTACAGTGGAACACAGTAGAGGTAGAGTAAAGTGGGGTACAGTAGAAATAGAGTACAGTGGAGCACAGTAGAGTAGAGTACAGTAGAGCACAGTAGAGGTAGAGTACAGTGGAGCACAGTAGAGATAGAGTACAGTGGAGTACAGTAGAGGAAGAGTACAGTGGAGTACATTGGAGCACAGTAGAGGTGGAGTACAGTAGAGTACAGTAGAGGTAGAGTACAGTGGAGTACAGTAGAAGTAGATTACAGTGGAGCAGAGTAGAGGTAGAGTAGAGTGGAGTACAGTAGAGGTAGAGTACAGTGGAGTACAGTAGAGGTAGAGTACAGTGGAGTAGAGTAGAGGTAGAGTACAGTGGAGCACAGCAGAGGTAGAGTACAGTGGATCACAGTAGAGATAGAGTACAGTGGAGTACAGTGGAGCACAGTAGAGGTATAGTACAGTGGAGCACAGTAGATATAAATTACAGTGGAGTAGAGTAGAGATAGAGTACAGTGGAGTACAGTAGAGGTAGAGTACAGTGGAGCAGAGTAGAGGTAGAGTACAGTGGAGTACAGTAGAGGTAGAGCACAGTAGAGCAGAGTAGAGGTAGAGTACAGTGGAGTACAGTAGAGGTAGAGCACAGCAGAGTAGAGGTAGAGTACAGTGGAGTACAGTAGAGGTAGAGCACAGTGGAGCACTGTAGAGGTAGAGTACAGAGGAGTACAGTAGAGATAGAGTACAGTGGAGCACAGTAGAGGTAGAGTACAGTGGAGCAGAGTAGAGCTAGAGTACAGTGGAGCACAGTAGAGGTAGAGTACAGTGGAGTAGAGTAGAGGTAGAGTACAGTGGAGTACTGTAGAGGTAGAGTACAGTGGAGCACAGTAGAGGTAGAGTACAGTGGAGTACAGTGGAGCACAGTAGAGGTGGAGTACAGTAGAGTACAGTAGAGGTAGAGTACAGTGGAGCACAGTAGAGGTAGAGTACAGTGGAGTACAGTGGAGTAAAGTAGAGGTGGAGTACAGTAGAGTACAGTAGAGGTAGAGAACAGTACAGTACAGTAGAGGTAGACTACAGTGGAGTACAGTAGAGGTAGAGTACAGTGGAGCACAGTAGAGGTAGAGAACAGTACAGTACAGTAGAGGTAGAGTAGAGTGGAGTACAGCAGAGGTAGAGTACAGTAGAGCACAGTAGAGGTAGAATACAGTGGAGTACAGTAGAGGTAGAGTACAGTGGAGTACAGTAGAGGTAGAGTACAGTGGAGTACAGAAGAGATAGAGTACAGTGGAGCACAGTAGAGGTAGAGTACAGTGGAGCACACTAGAGGTAGAGTACAGTGGAGCACAGTAGAGGTAGAGTACAGTGGAGTACAGTAGAGGTTGAGTACAGTGGAGTACAATAGAGGTAGAGTACATTGGAGTACAGTGGATCACAGTAGAGGTGGAGTACAGTAGAGTACAGTAGAGGTAGAGTACAGTGGAGCACAGTAGAGGTAGAGTAAAGTGGAGTACAGTGGAGTACAGTAGAGGTGGAGTACAGTAGAGTACAGTAGAGGTAGAGAACAGTACAGTACAGTAGAGGTAGAGTGCAGTGGAGTACAGTAGAGGTAGAGTACAGTAGAGCACAGTAGAGGTAGAATACAGTGGAGTACAGTAGAGGTAGAGTACAGTGGAGTACAGTAGAGGTAGAGTACAGTGGAGTACACTAGAGGTAGAGAACAGTACAGTACAGTAGAGGTAGAGTACAGTGGAGTACAGTAGAGGTAGAGTACAGTAGAGCACAGTAGAGGTAGAATACAGTGGAGTATAGTAGAGGTAGAGTACTGTAGAGCACAGTAGAGATAGAGTACAGTAGAGCACAGTAGAGGTAGAGTACACTGGAGCACAGTAGAGGAAGAGTACATTGTAGTACAGTAGAGATAGAGTACAGTGGAGTACAGTAGAGATAGAGTACAGTCGAACACAGCAGAGATAAGTGCAGTGGAGTATAGTAGAGGTAGAGTACAGTGGAGTACAGTAGAGGTAGAGTACAGTGGAGTACAGTAGAGGTAGAGTAGAGTGGAGCACATTAGAGGTGGAGTAGAGTAGAGTACAGTAGAGGTAGAGTACAGTGGAGTGCAGTAGAAGTAGAGTACAGTGGAGCACAGTAGAGGTAGAGTAGAGTGGAGTACAGTAGAGGTAGAGTACAGTGGAGTACAGTAGAGCTCAGTAGAGGTATAGTACAGTGGAGCACAGTAGAGATAGATTACAGTGGAGTAGAGTAGAGATAGAGTACAGTGGAGTACAGTAGAGGTAGAGTACAGTGGAGCAGAGTAGATGTAGAGTACAGTGGAGTACAGTAGAGGTAGAGCACAGTAGAGCAGAGTAGAGGTAGAGTACAGTGGAGTACAGTAGAGGTAGAGCACAGTGGAGCACTCTAGAGGTAGAGTACAGTGGAGTACAGTAGAGATAGAGTACAGTGGAGCACATTAGAGGTAGAGTACAGTGGAGCAGAGTAGAGGTAGAGTACAGTGGAGCACAGTAGAGGTAGAGTACAGTGGAGTAGAGTAGAGGTAGAGTACAGTGGAGTACAGTAGAGGTAGAGTACAGTGGAGCACAGTAGAGGTAGAGTAAAGTGGAGTACAGTGGAGCACAGTAGAGGTGGAGTACAGTAGTGTACAGTAGAGGTAGAGTACAGTGGAGCACAGTAGAGGTAGAGTACAGTGGAGTACAGTGGATTACAGTAGAGGTGGAGTACAGTAGAGTACAGTAGAGGTAGAGAACAGTACAGTACAGTAGAGGTAGAGTACAGTGGAGTAGAGTAGAGGTAGAGTACAGTAGAGCACAGTAGAGGTAGAATACAGTGGAGTACAGTAGAGGTAGAGTACAGTGGAGCACAGTAGAGGTAGAGTACAGTGGAGGTAGAGTACAGCGGAGTACAGTGGAGTACAGTAGAGGTGGAGTACAGTAGAGTACAGTAGAGGTAGAGAACAGTACAGTACAGTAGAGGTAGAGTACAGTGGAGTACAGTAGAGGTAGAGTACAGTGGAGCACAGTAGAGGTAGAGTACAGTGGAGTACAGTAGAGGTGGAGTACAGTGGAGTACAGTAGAGGTAGAGTACAGTGGAGCACAGTAGAGGTAGAGTACAGTGGAGTACAGTGGAGCACAGTAGAGGTGGAGTACAGTAGAGTACAGTAAAGGTAGAGTACAGTGGAGCACAGTAGAGGTAGAGTACAGTGGAGTACAGTGGAGTACAGTAGAGGTGGAGTACAGTAGAGTACAGTAGAGGTAGAGAACAGTACATTACAGTAGAGGTAAAGTACAGTGGAGTACAGTAGAGGTAGAGTACAGTAGAGCACAGTAGAGGTAGAATACAGTGGAGTAGAGTAGAGGTAGAGTACAGTGGAGTACAGTAGAGGTAGAGTACAGTGGAGCACAGTAGAGCTAGAGTACAGTGGAGTACAGTGGAGCACAGTAGAGGTGGAGTACAGTAGAGTAGAGTATAGGTTGAGTACAGTGGAGTACAGTAGAGATAGAGTAGAGTGGAGTAGAGTAGAGATAGAGTACAGTGGATTAGAGTAGAGATAGAGTACAGTGGAGTATAGTTGAGGTAGAGTACATTGGAGTACAGTAGAGGTAGAGTACAGTGGAGTACATTAGAGGTAGAGAACAGTACAGTACAGTAGAGGTAGAGTAGAGTGGAGAACAGTAGAGGTAGAGTACAGTAGAGCACAGTAGAGGTAGAATACAGTGGAGTACAGTAGAGGTAGAGTACAGTGGAGTACAGTAGAGGTAGAGTACAGTGGAGTACAGAAGAGATAGAGTACAGTGGAGCACAGTAAAGGTAGAGTACAGTGGAGCACAGTAGAGGTAGAGTACAGTGGAGCACAGTAGAGGTAGAGTACAGTGGAGTACAGTAGAGGTAGAGTACAGTGGAGTACAGTAGAGGTAGAGTACAGTGGAGCACAGTAGAGTTAGAGTACATTGGAGTACAGTGGAGCACAGTAGAGTTGGAGTACAGTAGAGTACAGTAGAGGTAGAGTACAGTGGAGTACAGTGGAGTACAGTAGAGGTGGAGTACATTAGAGTACAGTAGAGGTAGAGAACAGTACAGTACAGTAGAGGTAGAGTACAGTGGAGTACAGTAGAGGTAGAGTACAGTAGAGCACAGTAGAGGTAGAATACAGTGGAGTACAGTAGAGATAGAGTACAGTGGAGCACAGTAGAGGTAGAGTACAGTGGAGCACAGTAGAGGTAGAGTACAGTGGAGCACAGTAGAGGTAGAGTACAGTGGAGTACAGTAGAGGTAGTGTACAGTGGAGCACAGTAGAGGTAGAGTACAGTGGAGCACAGTAGAGGTAGAGTAAAGTGGGGTACAGTAGAAATAGAGTACAGTGGAGCACAGTAGAGTAGAGTACAGTAGAGCACAGTAGAGGTAGAGTACAGTGGAGTACTGTAGAGGTAGAGTACAGTGGAGCACAGTAGAGGTAGAGTACAGTGGAGTACAGTGGAGCACAGTAGAGGTGGAGTACAGTAGAGTACAGTAGAGGTAGAGTACAGTGGAGCACAGTAGAGGTAGAGTACAGTGGAGTACAGTGGAGTAAAGTAGAGGTGGAGTACAGTAGAGTACAGTAGAGGTAGAGAACAGTACAGTACAGTAGAGGTAGACTACAGTGGAGTACAGTAGAGGTAGAGTACAGTAGAGCACAGTAGAGGTAGAATACAGTGGAGTACAGTAGAGGTAGAGTACAGTGGAGCACAGTAGAGGTAGAGAACAGTACAGTACAGTAGAGGTAGAGTAGAGTGGAGTACAGCAGAGGTAGAGTACAGTGGAGCAGAGTAGAGGTAGAGTACAGTGGAGTACAGTAGAGGTAGAGCACAGTAGAGCAGAGTAGAGGTAGAGTACAGTGGAGTACAGTAGAGGTAGAGCACAGTGGAACACTGTAGAGGTAGAGTACAGAGGAGTACAGTAGAGATAGAGTACAGTGGAGCACAGTAGAGGTAGAGTACAGTGGAGCAGAGTAGAGCTAGAGTACAGTGGAGCACAGTAGAGGTAGAGTACAGTGGAGTAGAGTAGAGGTAGAGTACATTGGAGTACAGTAGAGGTAGAGTACAGTGGAGCACAGTAGAGGTAGAGTACAGTGGAGTACAGTGGAGCACAGTAGAGGTGGAGTACAGTAGAGTACAGTAGAGGTAGAGTACAGTGGAGCACAGTAGAGGTAGAGTACAGTGGAGTACAGTGGAGTACAGTAGAGGTGGAGTACAGTAGAGTACAGTAGTGGTAGAGAACAGTACAGTACAGTAGATGTAGACTACAGTGGAGTACAGTAGAGGTAGAGTACAGTAGAGCACAGTAGAGGTAGAATACAGTGGAGTACAGTAGAGGTAGAGTACAGTGGAGCACAGTAGAGGTAGAGAACAGTACAGTACAGTGGAGGTAGAGTAGAGTGGAGTACAGCAGAGGTAGAGTACAGTAGAGCACAGTAGAGGTAGAATACAGTGGAGTACAGTAGAGGTAGAGTACAGTAGAGCACTCTAGAGGTGGAGTACAGTGGAGTACAGTAGAGGTAGAGTACAGTGGAGTACAGTAGAGGTAGAGTACAGTGGAGCACTCTAGAGGTGGAGTACAGTGGAGTACAGTAGAGGTAGAGTACAGTGGAGTACAGTAGAGGTAGAGTACAGTGGAGTAGAGTAGAGGTAGAGTACAGTGGAGCACAGCAGAGGTAGAGTACAGTGGATCACAGTAGAGATAGAGTACAGTGGAGTACAGTGGAGCACAGTAGAGGTATAGTACAGTGGAGCACAGTAGATATAGATTACAGTGGAGTAGAGTAGAGATAGAGTACAGTGGAGTACAGTAGAGGTAGAGTACAGTGGAGCACTGTAGAGGTAGAGTACAGGTAGAGTACAGTGGAGTACAGTAGAGGTAGAGCACAGTAGAGCAGAGTAGAGGTAGAGTACAGTGGAGTACAGTAGAGGTAGAGCACAGTGGAGCGCAGTAGAGGTAGAGTACAGTGGAGCAGAGTAGAGCTAGAGTACAGTGGAGCACAGTAGAGGTAGAGTACAGTGGAGTAGAGTAGAGGTAGAGTACAGTGGAGTACAGTAGAGGTCGAGTACAGTGGAGCACAGTAGAGGTAGAGTACAGTGGAGTGCAGTGGAGCACAGTAGAGGTGGAGTACAGTAGAGTACAGTAGAGGTAGAGAACAGTACAGTACAGTAGATGTAGACTACAGTGGAGTACAGTAGAGGTAGAGTACAGTAGAGCACAGTAGAGGTAGAATAAAGTGGAGTACAGTAGAGGTAGAGTACAGTGGAGCACAGTAGAGGTAGAGAACAGTACAGTACAGTAGAGGTAGAGTAGAGTGGAGTACAGCAGAGGTAGAGTACAGTAGAGCACAGTAGAGGTAGAATACAGTGGAGTACAGTAGAGGTAGAGTACAGTGGAGTACAGTAGAGGTAGAGTACAGTGGAGTACAGAAGAGATAGAGTACAGTGGAGCACAGTAGTGGTAGAGTACAGTGGAGCACAGTAGAGGTAGAGTACAGTGGAGCACAGTAGAGGTAGAGTACAGTGGAGTACAGTAGAGGTTGAGTACAGTGGAGTACAGTGGAGCACAGTAGAGGTGGAGTACAGTAGAGTACAGTAGAGGTAGAGTACATTGGAGCACAGTAGAGGTAGAGTAAAGTGGAGTACAGTGGAGTACAGTAGAGGTGGAGTACAGTAGAGTACAGTAGAGGTAGAGAACAGTACAGTACAGTAGAGGTAGAATACAGTGGAGTACAGTAGAGGTAGAGTACAGTAGAGCACAGTAGAGGTAGAATACAGTGGAGTACAGAAGAGGTAGAGTACAGTGGAGTGCAGTAGAGGTAGAGTACAGTGGAGTACAGTAGAGGTAGAGAACAGTACAGTACAGTAGAGGTAGAGTACAGTGGAGTACAGTAGAGGTAGAGTACAGTGGAGCACAGTAGAGGTAGAGTACAGTGGAGTACAGTAGAGGTAGAGTACAGTGGAGCACAGTAGAGCTAGAGTACAGTGGAGTACAGTGGAGCACAGTAGAGGTGGAGTACAGTAGAGTAGAGTATAGGTTGAGTACAGTGGAGTACAGTAGAGATAGAGTAGAGTGGAGTAGAGTAGAGATAGAGTTCAGTGGATTAGAGTAGAGATAGAGTACAGTGGAGTATAGTTGAGGTAGAGTACATTGGAGTACAGTAGAGGTAGAGTACAGTGGAGTACAGTAGAGGTAGAGAACAGTACAGTACAGTAGAGGTAGAGTAGAGTGGAGAACAGTAGAGGTAGAGTACAGTAGAGCACAGTAGAGGTAGAATACAGTGGAGTAGAGTAGAGGTAGAGTACAGTGGAGTACAGTAGAGGTAGAGTACAGTGGAGTACAGAAGAGATAGAGTACAGTGGAGCACAGTAAAGGTAGAGTACAGTGGAGCACAGTAGAGGTAGAGTACAGTGGAGCACAGTAGAGGTAGAGTACAGTGGAGTACAGTAGAGGTAGAGTACAGTGGAGTACAGTAGAGGTAGAGTACAGTGGAGCACAGTAGAGTTAGAGTACATTGGAGTACAGTGGAGCACAGTAGAGTTGGAGTACAGTAGAGTACAGTAGAGGTAGAGTACAGTGGAGTACAGTGGAGTACAGTAGAGGTGGAGTACATTAGAGTACAGTAGAGGTAGAGAACAGTACAGTACAGTACAGTAGAGGTAGAGTACAGTGGAGTACAGTAGAGGTAGAGTACAGTAGAGCACAGTAGAGGTAGAATACAGTGGAGCACAGTAGAGGTAGAGTACAGTGGAGTACAGTGGAGTACAGTAGAGGTGGAGCACAGTGGAGCAGAGTAGAGGTAGAGTACAGTGGAGTACAGTAGAGGTAGAGCACAGTGGAGCACAGTAGAGGTAGAGTACAGTGGAGCAGAGTAGAGCTAGAGTACAGTGGAGCACAGTAGAGGTAGAGTACAGTGGAGTAGAGTAGAGGTAGAGTACAGTGGAGTACAGTAGAGGTCGAGTACAGTGGAGCACAGTAGAGGTAGAGTACAGTGGAGTGCAGTGGAGCACAGTAGAGGTGGAGTACAGTAGAGTACAGTAGAGGTAGAGAACAGTACAGTACAGTAGATGTAGACTACAGTGGAGTACAGTAGAGGTAGAGTACAATAGAGCACAGTAGAGGTAGAATAAAGTGGAGTACAGTAGAGGTAGAGTACAGTGGAGCACAGTAGAGGTAGAGAACAGTACAGTACAGTAGAGGTAGAGTAGAGTGGAGTACAGCAGAGGTAGAGTACAGTAGAGCACAGTAGAGGTAGAATACAGTGGAGTACAGTAGAGGTAGAGTACAGTGGAGTACAGTAGAGGTAGAGTACAGTGGAGTACAGAAGAGATAGAGTACAGTGGAGCACAGTAGTGGTAGAGTACAGTGGAGCACAGTAGAGGTAGAGTACAGTGGAGCACAGTAGAGGTAGAGTACAGTGGAGTACAGTAGAGGTTGAGTACAGTGGAGTACAGTGGAGCACAGTAGAGATGGAGTACAGTAGAGTACAGTAGAGGTAGAGTACATTGGAGCACAGTAGAGGTAGAGTAAAGTGGAGTACAGTGGAGTACAGTAGAGGTGGAGTACAGTAGAGTACAGTAGAGGTAGAGAACAGTACAGTACAGTAGAGGTAGAATACAGTGGAGTACAGTAGAGGTAGAGTACAGTAGAGCACAGTAGAGGTAGAATACAGTGGAGTACAGTAGAGGTAGAGTACAGTGGAGTACAGTAGAGGTAGAGTACAGTGGAGTACAGTAGAGGTAGAGAACAGTACAGTACAGTAGAGGTAGAGTACAGTGGAGTACAGTAGAGGTAGAGTACAGTGGAGCACAGTAGAGGTAGAGTACAGTGGAGTACAGTAGAGGTAGAGTACAGTGGAGCACAGTAGAGCTAGAGTACAGTGGAGTACAGTGGAGCACAGTAGAGGTGGAGTACAGTAGAGTAGAGTATAGGTTGAGTACAGTGGAGTACAGTAGAGATAGAGTAGAGTGGAGTAGAGTAGAGATAGAGTTCAGTGGATTAGAGTAGAGATAGAGTACAGTGGAGTACAGTAGAGGTAGAGAACAGTACAGTACAGTAGAGGTAGAGTAGAGTGGAGAACAGTAGAGGTAGAGTACAGTAGAGCACAGTAGAGGTAGAATACAGTGGAGTAGAGTAGAGGTAGAGTACAGTGGAGTACAGTAGAGGTAGAGTACAGTGGAGTACAGAAGAGATAGAGTACAGTGGAGCACAGTAAAGGTAGAGTACAGTGGAGCACAGTAGAGGTAGAGTACAGTGGAGCACAGTAGAGGTAGAGTACAGTGGAGTACAGTAGAGGTAGAGTACAGTGGAGTACAGTAGAGGTAGAGTACAGTGGAGCACAGTAGAGTTAGAGTACATTGGAGTACAGTGGAGCACAGTAGAGTTGGAGTACAGTAGAGTACAGTAGAGGTAGAGTACAGTGGAGTACATTGGAGTACAGTAGAGGTGGAGTACATTAGAGTACAGTAGAGGTAGAGAACAGTACAGTACAGTACAGTAGAGGTAGAGTACAGTGGAGTACAGTAGAGGTAGAGTACAGTAGAGCACAGTAGAGGTAGAATACAGTGGAGCACAGTAGAGGTAGAGTACAGTGGAGTACAGTGGAGTACAGTAGAGGTGGAGTACAGTAGAGTACAGTAGAGGTAGAGAACAGTACAGTACAGTAGAGGTAGACTACAGTGGAGTACAGTAGAGGTAGAGTACAGTAGAGCACAGTAGAGGTAGAATACAGTGGAGTACAGTAGAGGTAGAGTACAGTGGAGCACAGTAGAGGTAGAGAACAGTACAGTACAGTAGAGGTAGAGTAGAGTGGAGTACAGTAGAGGTAGAGTACAGTAGAGCACAGTAGAGGTAGAATACAGTGGAGTACAGTAGAGGTAGAGTACAGTGGAGTACAGTAGAGGTAGAGTACAGTGGAGTAGAGAAGAGATAGAGTACAGTGGAGCACAGTAGAGGTAGAGTACAGTGGAGCACAGTAGAGGTAGAGTACAGTGGAGCACAGTAGTGGTAGAGTACAGTGGAGTACAGTAGAGGTTGAGTACAGTGGAGTACAGTAGAGGTAGAGTACAGTGGAGCACAGTAGAGGTAGAGTACAGTGGAGTACAGTGGAGCACAGTAGAGGTGGAGTACAGTAGAGTAGAGTATAGGTTGAGTACAGTGGAGTACAGTAGAGATAGAGTAGAGTGGAGTAGAGTAGAGATAGAGTACAGTGGATTAGAGTAGAGATAGAGTACAGTGGAGTATAGTTGAGGTAGAGTACAGTGGAGCACAGTAGAGGTGGAGTACAGTAGAGTAGAGTATAGGTTGAGTACAGTGGAGTACAGTAGAGATAGAGTAGAGTGGAGTAGAGTAGAGATAGAGTACAGTGGATTAGAGTAGAGATAGAGTACAGTGGAGTATAGTTGAGGTAGAGTACAGTGGAGTACAGTAGAGGTAGAGTACAGTGGAGTACAGTAGAGGTAGAGAACAGTACAGTACAGTAGAGGTAGAGTAGAGTGGAGTACAGTAGAGGTAGAGTACAGTAGAGCACAGTAGAGGTAGAATACAGTGGAGTACAGTAGAGGTGGAGTACAGTAGAGTACAGTAGAGGTAGAGAACAGTACAGTACAGTAGAGGTAGACTACAGTGGAGTACAGTAGAGGTAGAGTACAGTAGAGCACAGTAGAGGTAGAATACAGTGGAGTACAGTAGAGGTAGAGTACAGTGGAGCACAGTAGAGGTAGAGAACAGTACAGTACAGTAGAGGTAGAGTAGAGTGGAGTACAGTAGAGGTAGAATACAGTGGAGTACAGTAGAGGTAGAGTACAGTGGAGTACAGTAGAGGTAGAGTACAGTGGAGTACAGAAGAGATAGAGTACAGTGGAGCACAGTAGAGGTAGAGTACAGTGGAGCACAGTAGAGGTAGAGTACAGTGGAGCACAGTAGTGGTAGAGTACAGTGGAGTACAGTAGAGGTTGAGTACAGTGGAGTACAGTAGAGGTAGAGTACAGTGGAGCACAGTAGAGGTAGAGTACAGTGGAGTACAGTGGAGCACAGTAGAGGTGGAGTACAGTAGAGTAGAGTATAGGTTGAGTACAGTGGAGTACAGTAGAGATAGAGTAGAGTGGAGTAGAGTAGAGATAGAGTACAGTGGATTAGAGTAGAGATAGAGTACAGTGGAGTATAGTTGAGGTAGAGTACAGTGGAGTACAGTAGAGGTAGAGTACAGTGGAGTACAGTAGAGGTAGAGAACAGTACAGTACAGTAGAGGTAGAGTAGAGTGGAGTACAGTAGAGGTAGAGTACAGTAGAGCACAGTAGAGGTAGAATACAGTGGAGTACAGTAGAGGTAGAGTACAGTGGAGTACACTAGAGGTAGAGTACAGTGGAGTACAGAAGAGATAGAGTACAGTGGAGCACAGTAGAGGTAGAGTACAATGGAGCACAGTAGAGGTAGAGTACAGTGGAGCACAGTAGAGGTAGAGTACAGTGGAGTACAGTAGAGGTAGAGTACAGTGGAGTACATTGGAGCACAGTAGAGGTGGAGTACAGTAGAGTACAGTAGAGGTAGAATACAGTGGAGCACAGTAGAGGTAGAGTACAGTGGAGTACAGTGGAGTACAGTAGAGGTGGCGTACAGTAGAGTACAGTAGAGGTAGAGAACAGTACAGTACAGTAGAGGTAGAGGACAGTGGAGTACATTAGAGGTAGAGTACAGTAGAGCACAGTAGAGGTAGAATACACTGGAGTACAGTAGAGGTAGAGTACAGTGGAGTACAGTAGAGGTAGAGTACAGTGTAGTACAGTAGATCTAGAGAACAGTACAGTACAGTAGAGGTAGAGTACAGTGGAGTACAGTAGAGGTAGAGTACAGTAGAGCACAGTAGAGGTAGAATACAGTGGAGTACAGTAGAGGTAGAGTACAGTGGAGTACAGTAGAGGTAGAGTACAGTGGAGTACAGTAGAGGTAGAGTACAGTGGAGCACAGTAGAGGTAGAGTACAGTGGAGTACAGTAGAGGTAGAGTACAGTGGAGCACAGTAGAGCTAGAGTACAGTGGAGTACAGTGGAGCACAATAGAGGTGGAGTAAAGTAGAGTAGAGTATAGGTTGAGTACAGTGGAGTACAGTAGAGATAGAGTAGAGTGGAGTAGAGTAGAGATAGAGTACAGTGGATTAGAGTAGATATAGAGTACAGTGGAGTATAGTTGAGGTAGAGTACAGTGGAGCACAGTAGAAGTAGAGTACAGTGGAGCACAGTAGAGGTAGAGTACAGTGGAGTACAGTAGACGTTGAGTACAGTGGAGTACAGTAGAGGTAGAGTACAGTGGAGCACAGTAGAGGTAGAGTACAGTGGAGTACAGTAGAGGTAGAGTACAGTAGAGCACAGTAGAGGTAGAATACAGTGGAGTACAGTAGAGGTAGAGTACAGTGGAGTACAGTAGAGGTAGAGTACAGTGGAGTACAGAAGAGATAGAGTACAGTGGAGCACAGTAGAGGTAGAGTACAATGGAGCACAGTAGAGGTAGAGTACAGTGGAGCACAGTAGAGGTAGAGTACATTGGAGTACAGTAGAGGTAGAGTACAGTGGAGTACAGAAGAGATAGAGTACAGTGGAGCACAGTAGAGGTAGAGTACAATGGAGCACAGTAGAGGTAGAGTACAGTGGAGCACAGTAGAGGTAGAGTACATTGGAGTACAGTAGAGGTAGAGTACAGTGGAATACAGTAGAGGTAGAGTACAGTGGAGCACAGTAGAGGCAGAGTACAGTGGAGTACAGTGGAGCACAGTAGAGGTGGAGTACAGTAGAGTACAGTAGAGGTAGAGTACAGTGGAGCACAGTAGAGGTAGAGTACAGTGGAGTACAGTGGAGTACAGTAGAGGTAGAGTACAGTAGAGTACAGTAGAGGTAGAGAACAGTACAGCACAGTAGAGGTAGAGTACAGTGGAGTACATTAGAGCTAGAGTACAGTAGAGCACAGTAGAGGTAGAATACAGTGGAGTACAGAAGAGATAGAGTACATTGGAGCACAGTAGAGGTAGAGTACAATGGAGCACAGTAGAGGTAGAGTACAGTGGAGCACAGTAGAGGTAGAGTACAGTGGAGTACAGTAGAGGTAGAGTACAGTGGAGTACAGTACAGGTAGAGTACAGTGGAGCACAGTAGAGATAGAGTACAGTGGAGTACAGTGGAGCACAGTAGAGGTGGAGTACAGTAAAGTACAGTGGAGGTAGAGTACAGTGGAGTAGAGTGGAGTACAGTAGAGGTGGAGTACAGTAGAGTACAGTAGAGGTAGAGAACAGTACAGTACAGTAGAGGTAGAGTACAGTGGAGTACAGTAGAGGTAGAGTACAGTAGAGCACAGTAGAGGTAGAATACAGTGGATTACAGTAGAGGTAGAGTACAGTGGAGTACAGTAGAGGTGGAGTACAGTGTAGTACAGTAGAGGTAGAGAACAGTACAGTACAGTAGAGGTAGAGTACAGTGGAGTACAGTAGAGGTAGAGTACAGTAGAGCACAGTAGAGGTAGAATACAGTGGAGTACAGTAGAGGTAGAGTACAGTGGAGTACAGTAGAGGTTGAGTACAGTGGAGTACAGTAGAGGTAGAGTACAGTGGAGCACAGTAGAGGTAGAGTACAGTGGAGTACAGTAGAGGTAGAGTACAGTGGAGCACAGTAGAGCTAGAGTACAGTGGAGTACAGTGGAGCACAGTAGAGGTGGAGTACAGTAGAGTAGTGTATTGTTTGAGTACAGCGGAGTACAGTAGAGATAGAGTAGAGTGGAGTAGAGTAGAGATAGAGTACAGTGGATTAGAGTAGATATAGAGTACAGTGGATTATAGTTGAGGTAGAGTACAGTGGAGCACATTAGAGGAAGAGTACAGTGGAGTATAGTTGAGGTAGACTATAGTGGAGTACAGTAGAGGTAGAGTACAGTGGAGCACAGTAGAGATAGTGTACAGTAGAGCAGAGTAGAGGTAGAGTACAGTGGAGTACAAAAGAGGTAGAGTACAGTGGAGCACTGTAGAGGTGGAGTACAGTGGAGCACAGTAGAGCTAGAGTACAGTGGAGTACAGTGGAGCACAGTAGAGGTGGAGTACAGTAGAGTAGAGTATAGGTTGAGTACAGTGGAGTACAGTAGAGATAGAGTAGAGTGGAGTAGAGATAGAGTACAGTGGATTAGAGTAGATATAGAGTACAGTGGAGTATAGTTGAGGTAGAGTACAGTGGAGCACATTAGAGGTAGAGTACAGTGGATTATAGTTGAGGTAGACTACAGTGGAGTACAGTAGAGGTAGAGTAAAGTGGAGTACAGTAAAGGTAGAGTACAGTGGAGTACAGTAGAGGTAGAGTACAGTGGAGCACAGTAGAGGTAGAGTACAATGGAGTACAGTAGAGGTAGAGTACAGTGGAGCACAGTAGAGCAAGAGTACAGTGGAGTACAGTGGAGCACAGTAGAGGTGGAGTACAGTAGAGTAGAGTATAGGTTGAGTACAGTGTAGTACAGTAGAGATAGAGTAGAGTGGAGTAGAGTAGAGATAGAGTACAGTGGATTAGAGTAGATATAGAGTACAGTGGAGTATAGTTGAGGTAGAGTACAGTGGAGCACATTAGAGGTAGAGTACAGTGGAGTACAGTAGAGATAGAGTACAGTAGAGCAGAGTAGAGGTAGAGTACAGTGGAGTACATTAGAGGTAGAGTACAGTGGAGCACTGTAGAGGTGGAGTACAGTGGAGTACAGTAGAGGTAGAGTACAGTGGAGCACAGTAGAGATAGAGTACAGTAGAGCACAGTAGAGGTAGAGTACAATGGAGTATAGTAGAGGTAGAGTACAGTGGAGTATATTTGAGGTACACTACAGTGGAGTACAGTAGAGGTAAGAGTACAGTGGAGTACAGTAGAGGTAGAGTACAGTGGAGCACAGTAGAGGTAGAGTACAGTGGAGTATAGTTGAGGTAGACTACAGTGGAGTAGAGTAGAGGTCGAGTACAGTGGAGGACAGTAGAGATAGAGTACAGTAGAGCAAAGTAGAGGTAGAGTACAGTGGAGTACAGTAGAGGTAGAGCACAGTAGAGCAGAGTAGAGGTAGAGTACAGTGGAGTACATAAGAGGTAGAGCACAGTGGAGCACTGTAGAGGTAGAATACAGTGGAGTACAGTAGAGATAGAGTACAGTGGAGCACAGTAGAGGTAGAGTACAGTGGAGCACAGTAGAGGTAGAGTACAGTGGAGCACAGTAGAGGTAGAGTACAGTGGAGTACAGTAAAGGTAGTGTACAGTGGAGCACAGTAGAGGTAGAGTACAGTGGAGCACAATAGAGGTAGAGTACAGTGGGGTACAGTAGAAATAGAGTACAGTGGAGCACAGTAGAGTAGAGTACAGTAGAGCACAGTAGAGGTAGAGTTCAGTGGAGCACAGTAGAGATAGAGTACAGTGGAGTACAGTAGAGGAAGAGTACAGTGGAGTACAGTGGAGCACATTAGAGGTGGAGTACAGTAGAGTACAGTAGAGGTAGAGTACAGTGGAGCACAGTAGATATAGATTACAGTGGAGTAGAGTAGAGATAGAGTACAGTGGAGTACAGTAGAGGTAGAGTACAGTGGATCAGAGTAGAGGTAGAGTACAGTGGAGTACAGTAGAGGTAGAGCACAGTAGAGCAGAGTAGAGGTAGAGTACAGTGGAGTAGAGTAGAGGTAGAGTACAGTGGAGTACAGTAGAGGTAGAGTATAGTGGAGCACAGTAGAGGTAGAGTACAGTGGAGTACAGTGGAGCACAGTAGAGGTGGAGTACAGTAGAGTACAGTAGAGGTAGAGTACAGTGGAGCACAGTAGAGGTAGAGTACAGTGGAGTACAGTGGAGTACAGTAGAGGTGGAGTACAGTAGAGTACAGTAGAGGTAGAGAACAGTACAGTACAGTAGAGGTAGACTACAGTGGAGTACAGTAGAGGTAGAGTACAGTAGAGCACAGTAGAGGTAGAATACAGTGGAGTACAGTAGAGGTAGAGTACAGTGGAGCACAGTAGAGGTAGAGAACAGTACAGTACAGTAGAGGTAGAGTAGAGTGGAGTACAGTAGAGGTAGAGTACAGTAGAGCACAGTAGAGGTAGAATACAGTGGAGTACAGTAGAGGTAGAGTACAGTGGAGTACAGTAGAGGTAGAGTACAGTGGAGTACAGAAGAGATAGAGTACAGTGGAGCACAGTAGAGGTAGAGTACAGTGGAGCACAGTAGAGGTAGAGTACAGTGGAGCACAGTAGTGGTAGAGTACAGTGGAGTACAGTAGAGGTTGAGTACAGTGGAGTACAGTAGAGGTAGAGTACAGTGGAGCACAGTAGAGGTAGAGTACAGTGGAGTACAGTGGAGCACAGTAGAGGTGGAGTACAGTAGAGTAGAGTATAGGTTGAGTACAGTGGAGTACAGTAGAGATAGAGTAGAGTGGAGTAGAGTAGAGATAGAGTACAGTGGATTAGAGTAGAGATAGAGTACAGTGGAGTATAGTTGAGGTAGAGTACAGTGGAGCACAGTAGAGGTGGAGTACAGTAGAGTAGAGTATAGGTTGAGTACAGTGGAGTACAGTAGAGATAGAGTAGAGTGGAGTAGAGTAGAGATAGAGTACAGTGGATTAGAGTAGAGATAGAGTACAGTGGAGTATAGTTGAGGTAGAGTACAGTGGAGTACAGTAGAGGTAGAGTACAGTGGAGTACAGTAGAGGTAGAGAACAGTACAGTACAGTAGAGGTAGAGTAGAGTGGAGTACAGTAGAGGTAGAGTACAGTAGAGCACAGTAGAGGTAGAATACAGTGGAATACAGTAGAGGTGGAGTACAGTAGAGTACAGTAGAGGTAGAGAACAGTACAGTACAGTAGAGGTAGACTACAGTGGAGTACAGTAGAGGTAGAGTACAGTAGAGCACAGTAGAGGTAGAATACAGTGGAGTACAGTAGAGGTAGAGTACAGTGGAGCACAGTAGAGGTAGATAACAGTACAGTACAGTAGAGGTAGAGTAGAGTGGAGTACAGTAGAGGTAGAGTACAGTAGAGCACAGTAGAGGTAGAATACAGTGGAGTACAGTAGAGGTAGAGTACAGTGGAGTACAGTAGAGGTAGAGTACAGTGGAGAACAGAAGAGATAGAGTACAGTGGAGCACAGTAGAGGTAGAGTACAGTGGAGCACAGTAGAGGTAGAGTACAGTGGAGCACAGTAGTGGTAGAGTACAGTGGAGTACAGTAAAGGTTGAGTACAGTGGAGTACAGTAGAGGTAGAGTACAGTGGAGCACAGTAGAGGTAGAGTACAGTGGAGTACAGTGGAGCACAGTAGAGGTGGAGTACAGTAGAGTAGAGTATAGGTTGAGTACAGTGGAGTACAGTAGAGGTAGAGTACAGTGGAGTACAGAAGAGATAGAGTACAGTGGAGCACAGTAGAGGTAGAGTACAATGGAGCACAGTAGAGGTAGAGTACAGTGGAGCACAGTAGAGGTAGAGTACAGTGGAGTACAGTAGAGGTAGAGTACAGTGTAGTACAGTAGAGGTAGAGTGCAGTGGAGCACAGTAGAGGTAGAGTACAGTGGAGTACATTGGAGCACAGTAGAGGTGGAGTACAGTAGAGTACAGTAGAGGTAGAATACAGTGGAGCACAGTAGAGGTAGAGTACAGTGGAGTACAGTGGAGTACAGTAGAGGTGGAGTACAGTAGAGTACAGTAGAGGTAGAGAACAGTACAGTACAGTAGAGGTAGAGGACAGTGGAGTACATTAGAGGTAGAGTACAGTGGAGTACAGTAGAGGTAGAGAACAGTACAGTACAGTAGAGGTAGAGTACAGTGGAGTACAGTAGAGGTAGAGTACAGTGGAGCACAGTAGAGGTAGAGTACAGTGGAGTACAGTAGAGGTAGAGTACAGTGGAGCACAGTAGAGCTAGAGTACAGTGGAGTACAGTGGAGCACAGTAGAGGTGGAGTACAGTAGAGTAGAGTATAGGTTGAGTACAGTGGAGTACAGTAGAGATAGAGTAGAGTGGAGTAGAGTAGAGATAGAGTTCAGTGGATTAGAGTAGAGATAGAGTACAGTGGAGTATAGTTGAGGTAGAGTACATTGGAGTACAGTAGAGGTAGAGTACAGTGGAGTACAGTAGAGGTAGAGAACAGTACAGTACAGTAGAGGTAGAGTAGAGTGGAGAACAGTAGAGGTAGAGTACAGTAGAGCACAGTAGAGGTAGAATACAGTGGAGTAGAGTAGAGGTAGAGTACAGTGGAGTACAGTAGAGGTAGAGTACAGTGGAGTACAGAAGAGATAGAGTACAGTGGAGCACAGTAAAGGTAGAGTACAGTGGAGCACAGTAGAGGTAGAGTACAGTGGAGCACAGTAGAGGTAGAGTACAGTGGAGTACAGTAGAGGTAGAGTACAGTGGAGTACAGTAGAGGTAGAGTACAGTGGAGCACACTAGAGTTAGATAACATTGGAGTACAGTGGAGCACAGTAGAGTTGGAGTACAGTAGAGTACAGTAGAGGTAGAGTACAGTGGAGTACAGTGGAGTACAGTAGAGGTGGAGTACATTAGAGTACAGTAGAGGTAGAGAACAGTACAGTACAGTACAGTAGAGGTAGAGTACAGTGGAGTACAGTAGAGGTAGAGTACAGTAGAGCACAGTAGAGGTAGAATACAGTGGAGTACAGTAGAGATAGAGTACAATGGAGCACAGTAGAGGTAGAGTACAGTGGAGCACAGTAGAGGTAGAGTACAGTGGAGCACAGTAGAGGTAGAGTACAGTGGAGTACAGTAGAGGTAGTGTACAGTGGAGCACAGTAGAGGTAGAGTACAGTGGAGCACAGTAGAGGTAGAGTACAGTGGGGTACAGTAGAAATAGAGTACAGTGGAGCACAGTAGAGTAGAGTACAGTAGAGCACAGTAGAGGTAGAGTACAGTGGAGCACAGTAGAGATAGAGTACAGTGGAGTAGAGTAGAGGAAGAGTACAGTGGAGTACATTGGAGCACAGTAGAGGTGGAGTACAGTAGAGTACAGTAGAGGTAGAGTACAGTGGAGTACAGTAGAAGTAGATTACAGTGGAGCACAGTAGAGGTAGAGTAGAGTGGAGTACAGTAGAGGTAGAGTACAGTGGAGTACAGTAGAGGTAGAGTACAGTGGAGTAGAGTAGAGGTAGAGTACAGTGGAGCACAGCAGAGGTAGAGTACAGTGGATCACAGTAGAGATAGAGTACAGTGGAGTACAGTGGAGCACAGTAGAGGTATAGTACAGTGGAGCACAGTAGATATAGATTACAGTGGAGTAGAGTAGATATAGAGTACAGTGGAGTACAGTAGAGGTAGAGTACAGTGGAGCAGAGTAGAGGTAGAGTACAGTGGAGTACAGTAGAGGTAGAGCACAGTAGAGCAGAGTAGAGGTAGAGTACAGTGGAGTACAGTAGAGGTAGAGCACAGTAGAGCAGAGTAGAGGTAGAGTACAGTGGAGTACAGTAGAGGTAGAGCACAGTGGAACACTGTAGAGGTAGAGTACAGAGGAGTACAGTAGAGATAGAGTACAGTGGAGCACAGTAGAGGTAGAGTACAGTGGAGCAGAGTAGAGCTAGAGTACAGTGGAGCACAGTAGAGGTAGAGTACAGTGGAGTAGAGTAGAGGTAGAGTACAGTGGAGTACTGTAGAGGTAGAGTACAGTGGAGCACAGTAGAAGTAGAGTACAGTGGAGTACAGTGGAGCACAGTAGAGGTGGAGTACAGTAGAGTACAGTAGAGGTAGAGTACAGTGGAGCACAGTAGAGGTAGAGTACAGTGGAGTACAGTAGAGGTGGAGTACAGTAGAGTACAGTAGAGGTAGAGAACAGTACAGTACAGTAGAGGTAGACTACAGTGGAGTACAGTAGAGGTAGAGTACAGTAGAGCACAGTAGAGGTAGAATACAGTGGAGTACAGTAGAGGTAGAGTACAGTGGAGCACAGTAGAGGTAGAGAACAGTACAGTACAGTAGAGGTAGAGTAGAGTGGAGTACAGCAGAGGTAGAGTACAGTAGAGCACAGTAGAGGTAGAATACAGTGGAGTACAGTAGAGGTAGAGCACAGTAGAGCAGAGTAGAGGTAGAGTACAGTGGAGTACAGTAGAGGTAGAGCACAGTGGAGCACTGTAGAGGTAGAATACAGTGGAGTACAGTAGAGATAGAGTACAGTGGAGCACATTAGAGGTAGAGTACAGTGGAGCACAGTAGAGGTAGAGTACAGTGGAGCACAGTAGAGGTAGAGTACAGTGGAGTACAGTAGAGGTAGAGTACAGTGGTGTACAGTAGAGGTAGAGCACAGTAGAGCAGAGTAGAGGTAGAGTACAGTGGAGTACAGTAGAGGTAGAGCACAGTGGAGCACAGTAGAGGTAGAGTACAGTGGAGCAGAGTAGAGCTAGAGTACAGTGGAGCACAGTAGAGGTAGAGTACAATGGAGTAGAGTAGAGGTAGAGTACAGTGGAGTACAGTAGAGGTCGAGTACAGTGGAGCACAGTAGAGGTAGAGTACAGTGGAGTACAGTGGAGCACAGTAGAGGTGGAGTACAGTAGAGTACAGTAGAGGTAGAGTACAGTGGAGCACAGTAGAGGTAGAGTACAGTGGAGTACAGTGGAGTACAGTAGAGGTGGAGTACAGTAGAGTACAGTAGAGGTAGAGAACAGTACAGTACAGTAGATGTAGACTACAGTGGAGTACAGTAGAGGTAGAGTACAGTAGAGCACAGTAGAGGTAGAATAAAGTGGAGTACAGTAGAGGTAGAGTACAGTGGAGCACAGTAGAGGTAGAGAACAGTACAGTACAGTAGAGGTAGAGTAGAGTGGAGTACAGCAGAGGTAGAGTACAGTAGAGCACAGTAGAGGTAGAATACAGTGGAGTACAGTAGAGGTAGAGTACAGTGGAGTACAGTAGAGGTAGAGTACAGTGGAGTACAGAAGAGATAGAGTACAATGGAGCACAGTAGAGGTAGAGTACAGTGGAGCACAGTAGAGGTAGAGTACAGTGGAGCACAGTAGAGGTAGAGTACAGTGGAGTACAGTAGAGGTAGTGTACAGTGGAGCACAGTAGAGGTAGAGTACAGTGGAGCACAGTAGAGGTAGAGTACAGTGGGGTACAGTAGAAATAGAGTACAGTGGAGCACAGTAGAGTAGAGTACAGTAGAGCACAGTAGAGGTAGAGTACAGTGGAGCACAGTAGAGATAGAGTACAGTGGAGTAGAGTAGAGGAAGAGTACAGTGGAGTACATTGGAGCACAGTAGAGGTGGAGTACAGTAGAGTACAGTAGAGGTAGAGTACAGTGGAGTACAGTAGAAGTAGATTACAGTGGAGCACAGTAGAGGTAGAGTAGAGTGGAGTACAGTAGAGGTAGAGTACAGTGGAGTACAGTAGAGGTAGAGTACAGTGGAGTAGAGTAGAGGTAGAGTACAGTGGAGCACAGCAGAGGTAGAGTACAGTGGATCACAGTAGAGATAGAGTACAGTGGAGTACAGTGGAGCACAGTAGAGGTATAGTACAGTGGAGCACAGTAGATATAGATTACAGTGGAGTAGAGTAGATATAGAGTACAGTGGAGTACAGTAGAGGTAGAGTACAGTGGAGCAGAGTAGAGGTAGAGTACAGTGGAGTACAGTAGAGGTAGAGCACAGTAGAGCAGAGTAGAGGTAGAGTACAGTGGAGTACAGTAGAGGTAGAGCACAGTAGAGCAGAGTAGAGGTAGAGTACAGTGGAGTACAGTAGAGGTAGAGCACAGTGGAACACTGTAGAGGTAGAGTACAGAGGAGTACAGTAGAGATAGAGTACAGTGGAGCACAGTAGAGGTAGAGTACAGTGGAGCAGAGTAGAGCTAGAGTACAGTGGAGCACAGTAGAGGTAGAGTACAGTGGAGTAGAGTAGAGGTAGAGTACAGTGGAGTACTGTAGAGGTAGAGTACAGTGGAGCACAGTAGAAGTAGAGTACAGTGGAGTACAGTGGAGCACAGTAGAGGTGGAGTACAGTAGAGTACAGTAGAGGTAGAGTACAGTGGAGCACAGTAGAGGTAGAGTACAGTGGAGTACAGTAGAGGTGGAGTACAGTAGAGTACAGTAGAGGTAGAGAACAGTACAGTACAGTAGAGGTAGACTACAGTGGAGTACAGTAGAGGTAGAGTACAGTAGAGCACAGTAGAGGTAGAATACAGTGGAGTACAGTAGAGGTAGAGTACAGTGGAGCACAGTAGAGGTAGAGAACAGTACAGTACAGTAGAGGTAGAGTAGAGTGGAGTACAGCAGAGGTAGAGTACAGTAGAGCACAGTAGAGGTAGAATACAGTGGAGTACAGTAGAGGTAGAGCACAGTAGAGCAGAGTAGAGGTAGAGTACAGTGGAGTACAGTAGAGGTAGAGCACAGTGGAGCACTGTAGAGGTAGAATACAGTGGAGTACAGTAGAGATAGAGTACAGTGGAGCACATTAGAGGTAGAGTACAGTGGAGCACAGTAGAGGTACAGTACAGTGGAGCACAGTAGAGGTAGAGTACAGTGGAGTACAGTAGAGGTAGAGTACAGTGGTGTACAGTAGAGGTAGAGCACAGTAGAGCAGAGTAGAGGTAGAGTACAGTGGAGTACAGTAGAGGTAGAGCACAGTGGAGCACAGTAGAGGTAGAGTACAGTGGAGCAGAGTAGAGCTAGAGTACAGTGGAGCACAGTAGAGGTAGAGTACAATGGAGTAGAGTAGAGGTAGAGTACAGTGGAGTACAGTAGAGGTCGAGTACAGTGGAGCACAGTAGAGGTAGAGTACAGTGGAGTACAGTGGAGCACAGTAGAGGTGGAGTACAGTAGAGTACAGTAGAGGTAGAGTACAGTGGAGCACAGTAGAGGTAGAGTACAGTGGAGTACAGTGGAGTACAGTAGAGGTGGAGTACAGTAGAGTACAGTAGAGGTAGAGAACAGTACAGTACAGTAGATGTAGACTACAGTGGAGTACAGTAGAGGTAGAGTACAGTAGAGCACAGTAGAGGTAGAATAAAGTGGAGTACAGTAGAGGTAGAGTACAGTGGAGCACAGTAGAGGTAGAGAACAGTACAGTACAGTAGAGGTAGAGTAGAGTGGAGTACAGCAGAGGTAGAGTACAGTAGAGCACAGTAGAGGTAGAATACAGTGGAGTACAGTAGAGGTAGAGTACAGTGGAGTACAGTAGAGGTAGAGTACAGTGGAGTACAGAAGAGATAGAGTACAGTGGAGCACAGTAGTGGTAGAGTACAGTGGAGCACAGTAGAGGTAGAGTACAGTGGAGCACAGTAGAGGTAGAGTACAGTGGAGTACAGTAGAGGTTGAGTACAGTGGAGTACAGTGGAGCACAGTAGAGGTGGAGTACAGTAGAGTACAGTAGAGGTAGAGTACAGTGGAGCACAGTAGAGGTAGAGTAAAGTGGAGTACAGTGGAGTACAGTAGAGGTGGAGTACAGTAGAGTACAGTAGAGGTAGAGAACAGTACAGTACAGTAGAGGTAGAATACAGTGGAGTACAGTAGAGGTAGAGTACAGTAGAGCACAGTAGAGGTAGAATACAGTGGAGTACAGTAGAGGTAGAGTACAGTGGAGTACAGTAGAGGTAGAGTACAGTGGAGTACAGTAGAGGTAGAGAACAGTACAGTACAGTAGAGGTAGAGTACAGTGGAGTACAGTAGAGGTAGAGTACAGTGGAGCACAGTAGAGGTAGAGTACAGTGGAGTACAGTAGAGGTAGAGTACAGTGGAGCACAGTAGAGCTAGAGTACAGTGGAGTACAGTGGAGCACAGTAGAGGTGGAGTACAGTAGAGTAGAGTATAGGTTGAGTACAGTGGAGTACAGTAGAGATAGAGTAGAGTGAAGTAGAGTAGAGATAGAGTTCAGTGGATTAGAGTAGAGATAGAGTACAGTGGAGTATAGTTGAGGTAGAGTACATTGGAGTACAGTAGAGGTAGAGTACAGTGGAGTACAGTAGAGGTAGAGAACAGTACAGTACAGTAGAGGTAGAGTAGAGTGGAGAACAGTAGAGGTAGAGTACAGTAGAGCACAGTAGAGGTAGAATACAGTGGAGTACAGTAGAGGTAGAGTACAGTGGAGTACAGTAGAGGTAGAGTACAGTGGAGTACAGAAGAGATAGAGTACAGTGGAGCACAGTAAAGGTAGAGTACAGTGGAGCACAGTAGAGGTAGAGTACAGTGGAGCACAGTAGAGGTAGAGTACAGTGGAGTACAGTAGAGGTAGAGTACAGTGGAGTACAGTAGAGGTAGAGTACAGTGGAGCACAGTAGAGTTAGAGTACATTGGAGTACAGTGGAGCACAGTAGAGTTGGAGTACAGTAGAGTACAGTAGAGGTAGAGTACAGTGGAGTACATTGGAGTACAGTAGAGGTGGAGTACATTAGAGTACAGTAGAGGTAGAGAACAGTACAGTACAGTACAGTAGAGGTAGAGTACAGTGGAGTACAGTAGAGGTAGAGTACAGTAGAGCACAGTAGAGGTAGAATACAGTGGAGCACAGTAGAGGTAGAGTACAGTGGAGTACAGTGGAGTACAGTAGAGGTGGAGTACAGTAGAGTACAGTAGAGGTAGAGAACAGTACAGTACAGTAGAGGTAGACTACAGTGGAGTACAGTAGAGGTAGAGTACAGTAGAGCACAGTAGAGGTAGAATACAGTGGAGTACAGTAGAGGTAGAGTACAGTGGAGCACAGTAGAGGTAGAGAACAGTACAGTACAGTAGAGGTAGAGTAGAGTGGAGTACAGTAGAGGTAGAGTACAGTAGAGCACAGTAGAGGTAGAATACAGTGGAGTACAGTAGAGGTAGAGTACAGTGGAGTACAGTAGAGGTAGAGTACAGTGGAGTAGAGAAGAGATAGAGTACAGTGGAGCACAGTAGAGGTAGAGTACAGTGGAGCACAGTAGAGGTAGAGTACAGTGGAGCACAGTAGTGGTAGAGTACAGTGGAGTACAGTAGAGGTTGAGTACAGTGGAGTACAGTAGAGGTAGAGTACAGTGGAGCACAGTAGAGGTAGAGTACAGTGGAGTACAGTGGAGCACAGTAGAGGTGGAGTACAGTAGAGTAGAGTATAGGTTGAGTACAGTGGAGTACAGTAGAGATAGAGTAGAGTGGAGTAGAGTAGAGATAGAGTACAGTGGATTAGAGTAGAGATAGAGTACAGTGGAGTATAGTTGAGGTAGAGTACAGTGGAGCACAGTAGAGGTGGAGTACAGTAGAGTAGAGTATAGGTTGAGTACAGTGGAGTACAGTAGAGATAGAGTAGAGTGGAGTAGAGTAGAGATAGAGTACAGTGGATTAGAGTAGAGATAGAGTACAGTGGAGTATAGTTGAGGTAGAGTACAGTGGAGTACAGTAGAGGTAGAGTACAGTGGAGTACAGTAGAGGTAGAGAACAGTACAGTACAGTAGAGGTAGAGTAGAGTGGAGTACAGTAGAGGTAGAGTACAGTAGAGCACAGTAGAGGTAGAATACAGTGGAGTACAGTAGAGGTGGAGTACAGTAGAGTACAGTAGAGGTAGAGAACAGTACAGTACAGTAGAGGTAGACTACAGTGGAGTACAGTAGAGGTAGAGTACAGTAGAGCACAGTAGAGGTAGAATACAGTGGAGTACAGTAGAGGTAGAGTACAGTGGAGCACAGTAGAGGTAGAGAACAGTACAGTACAGTAGAGGTAGAGTAGAGTGGAGTACAGTAGAGGTAGAATACAGTGGAGTACAGTAGAGGTAGAGTACAGTGGAGTACAGTAGAGGTAGAGTACAGTGGAGTACAGAAGAGATAGAGTACAGTGGAGCACAGTAGAGGTAGAGTACAGTGGAGCACAGTAGAGGTAGAGTACAGTGGAGCACAGTAGTGGTAGAGTACAGTGGAGTACAGTAGAGGTTGAGTACAGTGGAGTACAGTAGAGGTAGAGTACAGTGGAGCACAGTAGAGGTAGAGTACAGTGGAGTACAGTGGAGCACAGTAGAGGTGGAGTACAGTAGAGTAGAGTATAGGTTGAGTACAGTGGAGTACAGTAGAGATAGAGTAGAGTGGAGTAGAGTAGAGATAGAGTACAGTGGATTAGAGTAGAGATAGAGTACAGTGGAGTATAGTTGAGGTAGAGTACAGTGGAGTACAGTAGAGGTAGAGTACAGTGGAGTACAGTAGAGGTAGAGAACAGTACAGTACAGTAGAGGTAGAGTAGAGTGGAGTACAGTAGAGGTAGAGTACAGTAGAGCACAGTAGAGGTAGAATACAGTGGAGTACAGTAGAGGTAGAGTACAGTGGAGTACACTAGAGGTAGAGTACAGTGGAGTACAGAAGAGATAGAGTACAGTGGAGCACAGTAGAGGTAGAGTACAATGGAGCACAGTAGAGGTAGAGTACAGTGGAGCACAGTAGAGGTAGAGTACAGTGGAGTACAGTAGAGGTAGAGTACAGTGGAGTACATTGGAGCACAGTAGAGGTGGAGTACAGTAGAGTACAGTAGAGGTAGAATACAGTGGAGCACAGTAGAGGTAGAGTACAGTGGAGTACAGTGGAGTACAGTAGAGGTGGCGTACAGTAGAGTACAGTAGAGGTAGAGAACAGTACAGTACAGTAGAGGTAGAGGACAGTGGAGTACATTAGAGGTAGAGTACAGTAGAGCACAGTAGAGGTAGAATACACTGGAGTACAGTAGAGGTAGAGTACAGTGGAGTACAGTAGAGGTAGAGTACAGTGTAGTACAGTAGATCTAGAGAACAGTACAGTACAGTAGAGGTAGAGTACAGTGGAGTACAGTAGAGGTAGAGTACAGTAGAGCACAGTAGAGGTAGAATACAGTGGAGTACAGTAGAGGTAGAGTACAGTGGAGTACAGTAGAGGTAGAGTACAGTGGAGTACAGTAGAGGTAGAGTACAGTGGAGCACAGTAGAGGTAGAGTACAGTGGAGTACAGTAGAGGTAGAGTACAGTGGAGCACAGTAGAGCTAGAGTACAGTGGAGTACAGTGGAGCACAATAGAGGTGGAGTAAAGTAGAGTAGAGTATAGGTTGAGTACAGTGGAGTACAGTAGAGATAGAGTAGAGTGGAGTAGAGTAGAGATAGAGTACAGTGGATTAGAGTAGATATAGAGTACAGTGGAGTATAGTTGAGGTAGAGTACAGTGGAGCACAGTAGAAGTAGAGTACAGTGGAGCACAGTAGAGGTAGAGTACAGTGGAGTACAGTAGACGTTGAGTACAGTGGAGTACAGTAGAGGTAGAGTACAGTGGAGCACAGTAGAGGTAGAGTACAGTGGAGTACAGTAGAGGTAGAGTACAGTAGAGCACAGTAGAGGTAGAATACAGTGGAGTACAGTAGAGGTAGAGTACAGTGGAGTACAGTAGAGGTAGAGTACAGTGGAGTACAGAAGAGATAGAGTACAGTGGAGCACAGTAGAGGTAGAGTACAATGGAGCACAGTAGAGGTAGAGTACAGTGGAGCACAGTAGAGGTAGAGTACATTGGAGTACAGTAGAGGTAGAGTACAGTGGAGTACAGAAGAGATAGAGTACAGTGGAGCACAGTAGAGGTAGAGTACAATGGAGCACAGTAGAGGTAGAGTACAGTGGAGCACAGTAGAGGTAGAGTACATTGGAGTACAGTAGAGGTAGAGTACAGTGGAATACAGTAGAGGTAGAGTACAGTGGAGCACAGTAGAGGCAGAGTACAGTGGAGTACAGTGGAGCACAGTAGAGGTGGAGTACAGTAGAGTACAGTAGAGGTAGAGTACAGTGGAGCACAGTAGAGGTAGAGTACAGTGGAGTACAGTGGAGTACAGTAGAGGTAGAGTACAGTAGAGTACAGTAGAGGTAGAGAACAGTACAGCACAGTAGAGGTAGAGTACAGTGGAGTACATTAGAGCTAGAGTACAGTAGAGCACAGTAGAGGTAGAATACAGTGGAGTACAGAAGAGATAGAGTACATTGGAGCACAGTAGAGGTAGAGTACAATGGAGCACAGTAGAGGTAGAGTACAGTGGAGCACAGTAGAGGTAGAGTACAGTGGAGTACAGTAGAGGTAGAGTACAGTGGAGTACAGTACAGGTAGAGTACAGTGGAGCACAGTAGAGATAGAGTACAGTGGAGTACAGTGGAGCACAGTAGAGGTGGAGTACAGTAAAGTACAGTGGAGGTAGAGTACAGTGGAGTAGAGTGGAGTACAGTAGAGGTGGAGTACAGTAGAGTACAGTAGAGGTAGAGAACAGTACAGTACAGTAGAGGTAGAGTACAGTGGAGTACAGTAGAGGTAGAGTACAGTAGAGCACAGTAGAGGTAGAATACAGTGGATTACAGTAGAGGTAGAGTACAGTGGAGTACAGTAGAGGTGGAGTACAGTGTAGTACAGTAGAGGTAGAGAACAGTACAGTACAGTAGAGGTAGAGTACAGTGGAGTACAGTAGAGGTAGAGTACAGTAGAGCACAGTAGAGGTAGAATACAGTGGAGTACAGTAGAGGTAGAGTACAGTGGAGTACAGTAGAGGTTGAGTACAGTGGAGTACAGTAGAGGTAGAGTACAGTGGAGCACAGTAGAGGTAGAGTACAGTGGAGTACAGTAGAGGTAGAGTACAGTGGAGCACAGTAGAGCTAGAGTACAGTGGAGTACAGTGGAGCACAGTAGAGGTGGAGTACAGTAGAGTAGTGTATTGTTTGAGTACAGCGGAGTACAGTAGAGATAGAGTAGAGTGGAGTAGAGTAGAGATAGAGTACAGTGGATTAGAGTAGATATAGAGTACAGTGGATTATAGTTGAGGTAGAGTACAGTGGAGCACATTAGAGGAAGAGTACAGTGGAGTATAGTTGAGGTAGACTATAGTGGAGTACAGTAGAGGTAGAGTACAGTGGAGCACAGTAGAGATAGTGTACAGTAGAGCAGAGTAGAGGTAGAGTACAGTGGAGTACAAAAGAGGTAGAGTACAGTGGAGCACTGTAGAGGTGGAGTACAGTGGAGCACAGTAGAGCTAGAGTACAGTGGAGTACAGTGGAGCACAGTAGAGGTGGAGTACAGTAGAGTAGAGTATAGGTTGAGTACAGTGGAGTACAGTAGAGATAGAGTAGAGTGGAGTAGAGATAGAGTACAGTGGATTAGAGTAGATATAGAGTACAGTGGAGTATAGTTGAGGTAGAGTACAGTGGAGCACATTAGAGGTAGAGTACAGTGGATTATAGTTGAGGTAGACTACAGTGGAGTACAGTAGAGGTAGAGTAAAGTGGAGTACAGTAAAGGTAGAGTACAGTGGAGTACAGTAGAGGTAGAGTACAGTGGAGCACAGTAGAGGTAGAGTACAATGGAGTACAGTAGAGGTAGAGTACAGTGGAGCACAGTAGAGCAAGAGTACAGTGGAGTACAGTGGAGCACAGTAGAGGTGGAGTACAGTAGAGTAGAGTATAGGTTGAGTACAGTGTAGTACAGTAGAGATAGAGTAGAGTGGAGTAGAGTAGAGATAGAGTACAGTGGATTAGAGTAGATATAGAGTACAGTGGAGTATAGTTGAGGTAGAGTACAGTGGAGCACATTAGAGGTAGAGTACAGTGGAGTACAGTAGAGATAGAGTACAGTAGAGCAGAGTAGAGGTAGAGTACAGTGGAGTACATTAGAGGTAGAGTACAGTGGAGCACTGTAGAGGTGGAGTACAGTGGAGTACAGTAGAGGTAGAGTACAGTGGAGCACAGTAGAGATAGAGTACAGTAGAGCACAGTAGAGGTAGAGTACAATGGAGTATAGTAGAGGTAGAGTACAGTGGAGTATATTTGAGGTACACTACAGTGGAGTACAGTAGAGGTAAGAGTACAGTGGAGTACAGTAGAGGTAGAGTACAGTGGAGCACAGTAGAGGTAGAGTACAGTGGAGTATAGTTGAGGTAGACTACAGTGGAGTAGAGTAGAGGTCGAGTACAGTGGAGGACAGTAGAGATAGAGTACAGTAGAGCAAAGTAGAGGTAGAGTACAGTGGAGTACAGTAGAGGTAGAGCACAGTAGAGCAGAGTAGAGGTAGAGTACAGTGGAGTACATAAGAGGTAGAGCACAGTGGAGCACTGTAGAGGTAGAATACAGTGGAGTACAGTAGAGATAGAGTACAGTGGAGCACAGTAGAGGTAGAGTACAGTGGAGCACAGTAGAGGTAGAGTACAGTGGAGCACAGTAGAGGTAGAGTACAGTGGAGTACAGTAAAGGTAGTGTACAGTGGAGCACAGTAGAGGTAGAGTACAGTGGAGCACAATAGAGGTAGAGTACAGTGGGGTACAGTAGAAATAGAGTACAGTGGAGCACAGTAGAGTAGAGTACAGTAGAGCACAGTAGAGGTAGAGTTCAGTGGAGCACAGTAGAGATAGAGTACAGTGGAGTACAGTAGAGGAAGAGTACAGTGGAGTACAGTGGAGCACATTAGAGGTGGAGTACAGTAGAGTACAGTAGAGGTAGAGTACAGTGGAGCACAGTAGATATAGATTACAGTGGAGTAGAGTAGAGATAGAGTACAGTGGAGTACAGTAGAGGTAGAGTACAGTGGATCAGAGTAGAGGTAGAGTACAGTGGAGTACAGTAGAGGTAGAGCACAGTAGAGCAGAGTAGAGGTAGAGTACAGTGGAGTAGAGTAGAGGTAGAGTACAGTGGAGTACAGTAGAGGTAGAGTATAGTGGAGCACAGTAGAGGTAGAGTACAGTGGAGTACAGTGGAGCACAGTAGAGGTGGAGTACAGTAGAGTACAGTAGAGGTAGAGTACAGTGGAGCACAGTAGAGGTAGAGTACAGTGGAGTACAGTGGAGTACAGTAGAGGTGGAGTACAGTAGAGTACAGTAGAGGTAGAGAACAGTACAGTACAGTAGAGGTAGACTACAGTGGAGTACAGTAGAGGTAGAGTACAGTAGAGCACAGTAGAGGTAGAATACAGTGGAGTACAGTAGAGGTAGAGTACAGTGGAGCACAGTAGAGGTAGAGAACAGTACAGTACAGTAGAGGTAGAGTAGAGTGGAGTACAGTAGAGGTAGAGTACAGTAGAGCACAGTAGAGGTAGAATACAGTGGAGTACAGTAGAGGTAGAGTACAGTGGAGTACAGTAGAGGTAGAGTACAGTGGAGTACAGAAGAGATAGAGTACAGTGGAGCACAGTAGAGGTAGAGTACAGTGGAGCACAGTAGAGGTAGAGTACAGTGGAGCACAGTAGTGGTAGAGTACAGTGGAGTACAGTAGAGGTTGAGTACAGTGGAGTACAGTAGAGGTAGAGTACAGTGGAGCACAGTAGAGGTAGAGTACAGTGGAGTACAGTGGAGCACAGTAGAGGTGGAGTACAGTAGAGTAGAGTATAGGTTGAGTACAGTGGAGTACAGTAGAGATAGAGTAGAGTGGAGTAGAGTAGAGATAGAGTACAGTGGATTAGAGTAGAGATAGAGTACAGTGGAGTATAGTTGAGGTAGAGTACAGTGGAGCACAGTAGAGGTGGAGTACAGTAGAGTAGAGTATAGGTTGAGTACAGTGGAGTACAGTAGAGATAGAGTAGAGTGGAGTAGAGTAGAGATAGAGTACAGTGGATTAGAGTAGAGATAGAGTACAGTGGAGTATAGTTGAGGTAGAGTACAGTGGAGTACAGTAGAGGTAGAGTACAGTGGAGTACAGTAGAGGTAGAGAACAGTACAGTACAGTAGAGGTAGAGTAGAGTGGAGTACAGTAGAGGTAGAGTACAGTAGAGCACAGTAGAGGTAGAATACAGTGGAATACAGTAGAGGTGGAGTACAGTAGAGTACAGTAGAGGTAGAGAACAGTACAGTACAGTAGAGGTAGACTACAGTGGAGTACAGTAGAGGTAGAGTACAGTAGAGCACAGTAGAGGTAGAATACAGTGGAGTACAGTAGAGGTAGAGTACAGTGGAGCACAGTAGAGGTAGATAACAGTACAGTACAGTAGAGGTAGAGTAGAGTGGAGTACAGTAGAGGTAGAGTACAGTAGAGCACAGTAGAGGTAGAATACAGTGGAGTACAGTAGAGGTAGAGTACAGTGGAGTACAGTAGAGGTAGAGTACAGTGGAGAACAGAAGAGATAGAGTACAGTGGAGCACAGTAGAGGTAGAGTACAGTGGAGCACAGTAGAGGTAGAGTACAGTGGAGCACAGTAGTGGTAGAGTACAGTGGAGTACAGTAAAGGTTGAGTACAGTGGAGTACAGTAGAGGTAGAGTACAGTGGAGCACAGTAGAGGTAGAGTACAGTGGAGTACAGTGGAGCACAGTAGAGGTGGAGTACAGTAGAGTAGAGTATAGGTTGAGTACAGTGGAGTACAGTAGAGGTAGAGTACAGTGGAGTACAGAAGAGATAGAGTACAGTGGAGCACAGTAGAGGTAGAGTACAATGGAGCACAGTAGAGGTAGAGTACAGTGGAGCACAGTAGAGGTAGAGTACAGTGGAGTACAGTAGAGGTAGAGTACAGTGTAGTACAGTAGAGGTAGAGTGCAGTGGAGCACAGTAGAGGTAGAGTACAGTGGAGTACATTGGAGCACAGTAGAGGTGGAGTACAGTAGAGTACAGTAGAGGTAGAATACAGTGGAGCACAGTAGAGGTAGAGTACAGTGGAGTACAGTGGAGTACAGTAGAGGTGGAGTACAGTAGAGTACAGTAGAGGTAGAGAACAGTACAGTACAGTAGAGGTAGAGGACAGTGGAGTACATTAGAGGTAGAGTACAGTGGAGTACAGTAGAGGTAGAGAACAGTACAGTACAGTAGAGGTAGAGTACAGTGGAGTACAGTAGAGGTAGAGTACAGTGGAGCACAGTAGAGGTAGAGTACAGTGGAGTACAGTAGAGGTAGAGTACAGTGGAGCACAGTAGAGCTAGAGTACAGTGGAGTACAGTGGAGCACAGTAGAGGTGGAGTACAGTAGAGTAGAGTATAGGTTGAGTACAGTGGAGTACAGTAGAGATAGAGTAGAGTGGAGTAGAGTAGAGATAGAGTTCAGTGGATTAGAGTAGAGATAGAGTACAGTGGAGTATAGTTGAGGTAGAGTACATTGGAGTACAGTAGAGGTAGAGTACAGTGGAGTACAGTAGAGGTAGAGAACAGTACAGTACAGTAGAGGTAGAGTAGAGTGGAGAACAGTAGAGGTAGAGTACAGTAGAGCACAGTAGAGGTAGAATACAGTGGAGTAGAGTAGAGGTAGAGTACAGTGGAGTACAGTAGAGGTAGAGTACAGTGGAGTACAGAAGAGATAGAGTACAGTGGAGCACAGTAAAGGTAGAGTACAGTGGAGCACAGTAGAGGTAGAGTACAGTGGAGCACAGTAGAGGTAGAGTACAGTGGAGTACAGTAGAGGTAGAGTACAGTGGAGTACAGTAGAGGTAGAGTACAGTGGAGCACACTAGAGTTAGATAACATTGGAGTACAGTGGAGCACAGTAGAGTTGGAGTACAGTAGAGTACAGTAGAGGTAGAGTACAGTGGAGTACAGTGGAGTACAGTAGAGGTGGAGTACATTAGAGTACAGTAGAGGTAGAGAACAGTACAGTACAGTACAGTAGAGGTAGAGTACAGTGGAGTACAGTAGAGGTAGAGTACAGTAGAGCACAGTAGAGGTAGAATACAGTGGAGTACAGTAGAGATAGAGTACAATGGAGCACAGTAGAGGTAGAGTACAGTGGAGCACAGTAGAGGTAGAGTACAGTGGAGCACAGTAGAGGTAGAGTACAGTGGAGTACAGTAGAGGTAGTGTACAGTGGAGCACAGTAGAGGTAGAGTACAGTGGAGCACAGTAGAGGTAGAGTACAGTGGGGTACAGTAGAAATAGAGTACAGTGGAGCACAGTAGAGTAGAGTACAGTAGAGCACAGTAGAGGTAGAGTACAGTGGAGCACAGTAGAGATAGAGTACAGTGGAGTAGAGTAGAGGAAGAGTACAGTGGAGTACATTGGAGCACAGTAGAGGTGGAGTACAGTAGAGTACAGTAGAGGTAGAGTACAGTGGAGTACAGTAGAAGTAGATTACAGTGGAGCACAGTAGAGGTAGAGTAGAGTGGAGTACAGTAGAGGTAGAGTACAGTGGAGTACAGTAGAGGTAGAGTACAGTGGAGTAGAGTAGAGGTAGAGTACAGTGGAGCACAGCAGAGGTAGAGTACAGTGGATCACAGTAGAGATAGAGTACAGTGGAGTACAGTGGAGCACAGTAGAGGTATAGTACAGTGGAGCACAGTAGATATAGATTACAGTGGAGTAGAGTAGATATAGAGTACAGTGGAGTACAGTAGAGGTAGAGTACAGTGGAGCAGAGTAGAGGTAGAGTACAGTGGAGTACAGTAGAGGTAGAGCACAGTAGAGCAGAGTAGAGGTAGAGTACAGTGGAGTACAGTAGAGGTAGAGCACAGTAGAGCAGAGTAGAGGTAGAGTACAGTGGAGTACAGTAGAGGTAGAGCACAGTGGAACACTGTAGAGGTAGAGTACAGAGGAGTACAGTAGAGATAGAGTACAGTGGAGCACAGTAGAGGTAGAGTACAGTGGAGCAGAGTAGAGCTAGAGTACAGTGGAGCACAGTAGAGGTAGAGTACAGTGGAGTAGAGTAGAGGTAGAGTACAGTGGAGTACTGTAGAGGTAGAGTACAGTGGAGCACAGTAGAAGTAGAGTACAGTGGAGTACAGTGGAGCACAGTAGAGGTGGAGTACAGTAGAGTACAGTAGAGGTAGAGTACAGTGGAGCACAGTAGAGGTAGAGTACAGTGGAGTACAGTAGAGGTGGAGTACAGTAGAGTACAGTAGAGGTAGAGAACAGTACAGTACAGTAGAGGTAGACTACAGTGGAGTACAGTAGAGGTAGAGTACAGTAGAGCACAGTAGAGGTAGAATACAGTGGAGTACAGTAGAGGTAGAGTACAGTGGAGCACAGTAGAGGTAGAGAACAGTACAGTACAGTAGAGGTAGAGTAGAGTGGAGTACAGCAGAGGTAGAGTACAGTAGAGCACAGTAGAGGTAGAATACAGTGGAGTACAGTAGAGGTAGAGCACAGTAGAGCAGAGTAGAGGTAGAGTACAGTGGAGTACAGTAGAGGTAGAGCACAGTGGAGCACTGTAGAGGTAGAATACAGTGGAGTACAGTAGAGATAGAGTACAGTGGAGCACATTAGAGGTAGAGTACAGTGGAGCACAGTAGAGGTAGAGTACAGTGGAGCACAGTAGAGGTAGAGTACAGTGGAGTACAGTAGAGGTAGAGTACAGTGGTGTACAGTAGAGGTAGAGCACAGTAGAGCAGAGTAGAGGTAGAGTACAGTGGAGTACAGTAGAGGTAGAGCACAGTGGAGCACAGTAGAGGTAGAGTACAGTGGAGCAGAGTAGAGCTAGAGTACAGTGGAGCACAGTAGAGGTAGAGTACAATGGAGTAGAGTAGAGGTAGAGTACAGTGGAGTACAGTAGAGGTCGAGTACAGTGGAGCACAGTAGAGGTAGAGTACAGTGGAGTACAGTGGAGCACAGTAGAGGTGGAGTACAGTAGAGTACAGTAGAGGTAGAGTACAGTGGAGCACAGTAGAGGTAGAGTACAGTGGAGTACAGTGGAGTACAGTAGAGGTGGAGTACAGTAGAGTACAGTAGAGGTAGAGAACAGTACAGTACAGTAGATGTAGACTACAGTGGAGTACAGTAGAGGTAGAGTACAGTAGAGCACAGTAGAGGTAGAATAAAGTGGAGTACAGTAGAGGTAGAGTACAGTGGAGCACAGTAGAGGTAGAGAACAGTACAGTACAGTAGAGGTAGAGTAGAGTGGAGTACAGCAGAGGTAGAGTACAGTAGAGCACAGTAGAGGTAGAATACAGTGGAGTACAGTAGAGGTAGAGTACAGTGGAGTACAGTAGAGGTAGAGTACAGTGGAGTACAGAAGAGATAGAGTACAATGGAGCACAGTAGAGGTAGAGTACAGTGGAGCACAGTAGAGGTAGAGTACAGTGGAGCACAGTAGAGGTAGAGTACAGTGGAGTACAGTAGAGGTAGTGTACAGTGGAGCACAGTAGAGGTAGAGTACAGTGGAGCACAGTAGAGGTAGAGTACAGTGGGGTACAGTAGAAATAGAGTACAGTGGAGCACAGTAGAGTAGAGTACAGTAGAGCACAGTAGAGGTAGAGTACAGTGGAGCACAGTAGAGATAGAGTACAGTGGAGTAGAGTAGAGGAAGAGTACAGTGGAGTACATTGGAGCACAGTAGAGGTGGAGTACAGTAGAGTACAGTAGAGGTAGAGTACAGTGGAGTACAGTAGAAGTAGATTACAGTGGAGCACAGTAGAGGTAGAGTAGAGTGGAGTACAGTAGAGGTAGAGTACAGTGGAGTACAGTAGAGGTAGAGTACAGTGGAGTAGAGTAGAGGTAGAGTACAGTGGAGCACAGCAGAGGTAGAGTACAGTGGATCACAGTAGAGATAGAGTACAGTGGAGTACAGTGGAGCACAGTAGAGGTATAGTACAGTGGAGCACAGTAGATATAGATTACAGTGGAGTAGAGTAGATATAGAGTACAGTGGAGTACAGTAGAGGTAGAGTACAGTGGAGCAGAGTAGAGGTAGAGTACAGTGGAGTACAGTAGAGGTAGAGCACAGTAGAGCAGAGTAGAGGTAGAGTACAGTGGAGTACAGTAGAGGTAGAGCACAGTAGAGCAGAGTAGAGGTAGAGTACAGTGGAGTACAGTAGAGGTAGAGCACAGTGGAACACTGTAGAGGTAGAGTACAGAGGAGTACAGTAGAGATAGAGTACAGTGGAGCACAGTAGAGGTAGAGTACAGTGGAGCAGAGTAGAGCTAGAGTACAGTGGAGCACAGTAGAGGTAGAGTACAGTGGAGTAGAGTAGAGGTAGAGTACAGTGGAGTACTGTAGAGGTAGAGTACAGTGGAGCACAGTAGAAGTAGAGTACAGTGGAGTACAGTGGAGCACAGTAGAGGTGGAGTACAGTAGAGTACAGTAGAGGTAGAGTACAGTGGAGCACAGTAGAGGTAGAGTACAGTGGAGTACAGTAGAGGTGGAGTACAGTAGAGTACAGTAGAGGTAGAGAACAGTACAGTACAGTAGAGGTAGACTACAGTGGAGTACAGTAGAGGTAGAGTACAGTAGAGCACAGTAGAGGTAGAATACAGTGGAGTACAGTAGAGGTAGAGTACAGTGGAGCACAGTAGAGGTAGAGAACAGTACAGTACAGTAGAGGTAGAGTAGAGTGGAGTACAGCAGAGGTAGAGTACAGTAGAGCACAGTAGAGGTAGAATACAGTGGAGTACAGTAGAGGTAGAGCACAGTAGAGCAGAGTAGAGGTAGAGTACAGTGGAGTACAGTAGAGGTAGAGCACAGTGGAGCACTGTAGAGGTAGAATACAGTGGAGTACAGTAGAGATAGAGTACAGTGGAGCACATTAGAGGTAGAGTACAGTGGAGCACAGTAGAGGTACAGTACAGTGGAGCACAGTAGAGGTAGAGTACAGTGGAGTACAGTAGAGGTAGAGTACAGTGGTGTACAGTAGAGGTAGAGCACAGTAGAGCAGAGTAGAGGTAGAGTACAGTGGAGTACAGTAGAGGTAGAGCACAGTGGAGCACAGTAGAGGTAGAGTACAGTGGAGCAGAGTAGAGCTAGAGTACAGTGGAGCACAGTAGAGGTAGAGTACAATGGAGTAGAGTAGAGGTAGAGTACAGTGGAGTACAGTAGAGGTCGAGTACAGTGGAGCACAGTAGAGGTAGAGTACAGTGGAGTACAGTGGAGCACAGTAGAGGTGGAGTACAGTAGAGTACAGTAGAGGTAGAGTACAGTGGAGCACAGTAGAGGTAGAGTACAGTGGAGTACAGTGGAGTACAGTAGAGGTGGAGTACAGTAGAGTACAGTAGAGGTAGAGAACAGTACAGTACAGTAGATGTAGACTACAGTGGAGTACAGTAGAGGTAGAGTACAGTAGAGCACAGTAGAGGTAGAATAAAGTGGAGTACAGTAGAGGTAGAGTACAGTGGAGCACAGTAGAGGTAGAGAACAGTACAGTACAGTAGAGGTAGAGTAGAGTGGAGTACAGCAGAGGTAGAGTACAGTAGAGCACAGTAGAGGTAGAATACAGTGGAGTACAGTAGAGGTAGAGTACAGTGGAGTACAGTAGAGGTAGAGTACAGTGGAGTACAGAAGAGATAGAGTACAGTGGAGCACAGTAGTGGTAGAGTACAGTGGAGCACAGTAGAGGTAGAGTACAGTGGAGCACAGTAGAGGTAGAGTACAGTGGAGTACAGTAGAGGTTGAGTACAGTGGAGTACAGTGGAGCACAGTAGAGGTGGAGTACAGTAGAGTACAGTAGAGGTAGAGTACAGTGGAGCACAGTAGAGGTAGAGTAAAGTGGAGTACAGTGGAGTACAGTAGAGGTGGAGTACAGTAGAGTACAGTAGAGGTAGAGAACAGTACAGTACAGTAGAGGTAGAATACAGTGGAGTACAGTAGAGGTAGAGTACAGTAGAGCACAGTAGAGGTAGAATACAGTGGAGTACAGTAGAGGTAGAGTACAGTGGAGTACAGTAGAGGTAGAGTACAGTGGAGTACAGTAGAGGTAGAGAACAGTACAGTACAGTAGAGGTAGAGTACAGTGGAGTACAGTAGAGGTAGAGTACAGTGGAGCACAGTAGAGGTAGAGTACAGTGGAGTACAGTAGAGGTAGAGTACAGTGGAGCACAGTAGAGCTAGAGTACAGTGGAGTACAGTGGAGCACAGTAGAGGTGGAGTACAGTAGAGTAGAGTATAGGTTGAGTACAGTGGAGTACAGTAGAGATAGAGTAGAGTGAAGTAGAGTAGAGATAGAGTTCAGTGGATTAGAGTAGAGATAGAGTACAGTGGAGTATAGTTGAGGTAGAGTACATTGGAGTACAGTAGAGGTAGAGTACAGTGGAGTACAGTAGAGGTAGAGAACAGTACAGTACAGTAGAGGTAGAGTAGAGTGGAGAACAGTAGAGGTAGAGTACAGTAGAGCACAGTAGAGGTAGAATACAGTGGAGTACAGTAGAGGTAGAGTACAGTGGAGTACAGTAGAGGTAGAGTACAGTGGAGTACAGAAGAGATAGAGTACAGTGGAGCACAGTAAAGGTAGAGTACAGTGGAGCACAGTAGAGGTAGAGTACAGTGGAGCACAGTAGAGGTAGAGTACAGTGGAGTACAGTAGAGGTAGAGTACAGTGGAGTACAGTAGAGGTAGAGTACAGTGGAGCACAGTAGAGTTAGAGTACATTGGAGTACAGTGGAGCACAGTAGAGTTGGAGTACAGTAGAGTACAGTAGAGGTAGAGTACAGTGGAGTACAGTGGAGTACAGTAGAGGTGGAGTACATTAGAGTACAGTAGAGGTAGAGAACAGTACAGTACAGTAGAGGTAGAGTACAGTGGAGTACAGTAGAGGTAGAGTACAGTAGAGCACAGTAGAGGTAGAATACAGTGGAGTACAGTAGAGATAGAGTACAGTGGAGCACAGTAGAGGTAGAGTACAGTGGAGCACAGTAGAGGTAGAGTACAGTGGAGCACAGTAGAGGTAGAGTACAGTGGAGTACAGTAGAGGTAGTGTACAGTGGAGCACAGTAGAGGTAGAGTACAGTGGAGCACAGTAGAGGTAGAGTACAGTGGGGTACAGTAGAAATAGAGTACAGTGGAGCACAGTAGAGTAGAGTACAGTAGAGCACAGTAGAGGTAGAGTACAGTGGAGCACAGTAGAGATAGAGTACAGTGGAGTAGAGTAGAGGAAGAGTACAGTGGAGTACATTGGAGCACAGTAGAGGTGGAGTACAGTAGAGTACAGTAGAGGTAGAGTACAGTGGAGTACAGTAGAAGTAGATTACAGTGGAGCACAGTAGAGGTAGAGTAGAGTGGAGTAGAGTAGAGGTAGAGTACAGTGGAGTACAGTAGAGGTAGAGTACAGTGGAGTAGAGTAGAGGTAGAGTACAGTGGAGCAGAGCAGAGGTAGAGTACAGTGGATCACAGTAGAGATAGAGTACAGTGGAGTACAGTGGAGCACAGTAGAGGTATAGTACAGTGGAGCACAGTAGATATAGATTACAGTGGAGTAGAGTAGATATAGAGTACAGTGGAGTACAGTAGAGGTAGAGTACAGTGGAGCAGAGTAGAGGTAGAGTACAGTGGAGTACAGTAGAGGTAGAGCACAGTAGAGCAGAGTAGAGGTAGAGTACAGTGGAGTACAGTAGAGGTAGAGCACAGTAGAGCAGAGTAGAGGTAGAGTACAGTGGAGTACAGTAGAGGTAGAGCACAGTGGAACACTGTAGAGGTAGAGTACAGAGGAGTACAGTAGAGATAGAGTACAGTGGAGCACAGTAGAGGTAGAGTACAGTGGAGCAGAGTAGAGCTAGAGTACAGTGGAGCACAGTAGAGGTAGAGTACAGTGGAGTAGAGTAGAGGTAGAGTACAGTGGAGTACTGTAGAGGTAGAGTACAGTGGAGCACAGTAGAAGTAGAGTACAGTGGAGTACAGTGGAGCACAGTAGAGGTGGAGTACAGTAGAGTACAGTAGAGGTAGAGTACAGTGGAGCACAGTAGAGGTAGAGTACAGTGGAGTACAGTGGAGTACAGTAGAGGTGGAGTACAGTAGAGTACAGTAGAGGTAGAGAACAGTACAGTACAGTAGAGGTAGACTACAGTGGAGTACAGTAGAGGTAGAGTACAGTAGAGCACAGTAGAGGTAGAATACAGTGGAGTACAGTAGAGGTAGAGTACAGTGGACCACAGTAGAGGTAGAGAACAGTACAGTACAGTAGAGGTAGAGTAGAGTGGAGTACAGCAGAGGTAGAGTACAGTAGAGCACAGTAGAGGTAGAATACAGTGGAGTACAGTAGAGGTAGAGCACAGTAGAGCAGAGTAGAGGTAGAGTACAGTGGAGTACAGTAGAGGTAGAGCACAGTGGAGCACTGTAGAGGTAGAATACAGTGGAGTACAGTAGAGATAGAGTACAGTGGAGCACAGTAGAGGTAGAGTACAGTGGAGCACAGTAGAGGTAGAGTACAGTGGAGCACAGTAGAGGTAGAGTACAGTGGAGTACAGTAGAGGTAGAGTACAGTGGAGTACAGTAGAGGTAGAGCACAGTAGAGCAGAGTAGAGGTAGAGTACAGTGGAGTACAGTAGAGGTAGAGCACAGTGGAGCACAGTAGAGGTAGAGTACAGTGGAGCAGAGTAGAGCTAGAGTACAGTGGAGCACAGTAGAGGTAGAGTACAGTGGAGTAGAGTAGAGGTAGAGTACAGTGGAGTACAGTAGAGGTCGAGTACAGTGGAGCACAGTAGAGGTAGAGTACAGTGGAGTGCAGTGGAGCACAGTAGAGGTGGAGTACAGTAGAGTACAGTAGAGGTAGAGTACAGTGGAGCACAGTAGAGGTAGAGTACAGTGGAGTACAGTGGAGTATAGTAGAGGTGGAGTACAGTAGAGTACAGTAGAGGTAGAGAACAGTACAGTACAGTAGATGTAGACTACAGTGGAGTACAGTAGAGGTAGAGTACAGTAGAGCACAGTAGAGGTAGAATAAAGTGGAGTACAGTAGAGGTAGAGTACAGTGGAGCACAGTAGAGGTAGAGAACAGTACAGTACAGTAGAGGTAGAGTAGAGTGGAGTACAGCAGAGGTAGAGTACAGTAGAGCACAGTAGAGGTAGAATACAGTGGAGTACAGTAGAGGTAGAGTACAGTGGAGTACAGTAGAGGTAGAGTACAGTGGAGTACAGAAGAGATAGAGTACAGTGGAGCACAGTAGAGGTAGAGTACAGTGGAGTACAGTAGAGGTAGTGTACAGTGGAGCACAGTAGAGGTAGAGTACAGTGGAGCACAGTAGAGGTAGAGTACAGTGGGGTACAGTAGAAATAGAGTACAGCGGAGCACAGTAGAGTAGAGTACAGTAGAGCACTGTAGAGGTAGAATACAGTGGAGTACAGTAGAGATAGAGTACAGTGGAGTACAGTAGAGGTAGAGTACAGTGGAGTAGAGTAGAGGTAGAGTACAGTGGAGCACAGCAGAGGTAGAGTACAGTGGATCACAGTAGAGATAGAGTACAGTGGAGTACAGTGGAGCACAGTAGAGGTATAGTACAGTGGAGCACAGTAGATATAGATTACAGTGGAGTAGAGTAGAGATAGAGTACAGTGGAGTACAGTAGAGGTAGAGTACAGTGGAGCACTGTAGAGGTAGAGTACAGGTAGAGTACAGTGGAGCACAGTAGAGATAGAGTACAGTAGAGCAGAGTAGAGGTAGAGTACAGTGGAGTACAGTAGAGGTAGAGTACAGTAGAGCAGAGTAGAGGTAGAGTACAGTGGAGTACAGTAGAGGTAGAGCACAGTGGAACACTGTAGAGGTAGAATACAGTGGAGTACAGTAGAGATAGAGTACAGTGGAGCACAGTAGAGGTAGAGTACAGTGTAGCACAGTAGAGGTAGAGTACAGTGGAGCACAGTAGAGGTAGAGTACAGTGGAGTACAGTAGAGGTAGTGTACAGTGGAGCACAGTAGAGGTAGAGTACAGTGGAGCACAGTAGAGGTAGAGTACAGTGGGGTACAGTAGAAATAGAGTACAGTGGAGCACAGTAGAGTAGAGTACAGTAGAGCACAGTAGAGGTAGAGTACAGTGGAGCACAGTAGAGATAGAGTACAGTGGAGTACAGTAGAGGAAGAGTACAGTGGACTACAGTGGAGCACAGTAGAGGTGGAGTACAGTAGAGTACAGTAGAGGTAGAGTACAGTGGAGTACAGTAGAAGTAGATTACAGTGGAGCACAGTAGAGGTAGAGTAGAGTGGAGTACAGTAGAGGTAGAGTACAGTGGAGTACAGTAGAGGTAGAGTACAGTGGAGTAGAGTAGAGGTAGAGTACAGTGGAGCACAAGCAGAGGTAGAGTACAGTGGATCACAGTAGAGATAGAGTACAGTGGAGTACAGTGGAGCACAGTAGAGGTATAGTACAGTGGAGCACAGTAGATATAGATTACAGTGGAGTAGAGTAGAGATAGAGTACAGTGGAGCACAGTAGAGGTAGAGTACAGTGGAGCACAGTAGAGGTAGAGTACAGTGGAGCACAGTAGAGGTAGAGTACAGTGGAGTACAGTAAAGGTAGTGTACAGTGGAGCACAGTAGAGGTAGAGTACAGTGGAGCACAATAGAGGTAGAGTACAGTGGGGTACAGTAGAAATAGAGTACAGTGGAGCACAGTAGAGTAGAGTACAGTAGAGCACAGTAGAGGTAGAGTTCAGTGGAGCACAGTAGAGATAGAGTACAGTGGAGTACAGTAGAGGAAGAGTACAGTGGAGTACAGTGGAGCACATTAGAGGTGGAGTACAGTAGAGTACAGTAGAGGTAGAGTACAGTGGAGCACAGTAGATATAGATTACAGTGGAGTAGAGTAGAGATAGAGTACAGTGGAGTACAGTAGAGGTAGAGTACAGTGGATCAGAGTAGAGGTAGAGTACAGTGGAGTACAGTAGAGGTAGAGCACAGTAGAGCAGAGTAGAGGTAGAGTACAGTGGAGTAGAGTAGAGGTAGAGTACAGTGGAGTACAGTAGAGGTAGAGTATAGTGGAGCACAGTAGAGGTAGAGTACAGTGGATTACAGTGGAGCACAGTAGAGGTGGAGTACAGTAGAGTACAGTAGAGGTAGAGTACAGTGGAGCACAGTAGAGGTAGAGTACAGTGGAGTACAGTGGAGTACAGTAGAGGTGGAGTACAGTAGAGTACAGTAGAGGTAGAGAACAGTACAGTACAGTAGAGGTAGACTACAGTGGAGTACAGTAGAGGTAGAGTACAGTAGAGCACAGTAGAGGTAGAATACAGTGGAGTACAGTAGAGGTAGAGTACAGTGGAGCACAGTAGAGGTAGAGAACAGTACAGTACAGTAGAGGTAGAGTAGAGTGGAGTACAGTAGAGGTAGAGTACAGTAGAGCACAGTAGAGGTAGAATACAGTGGAGTACAGTAGAGGTAGAGTACAATGGAGTACAGTAGAGGTAGAGTACAGTGGAGTACAGAAGAGATAGAGTACAGTGGAGCACAGTAGAGGTAGAGTACAGTGGAGCACAGTAGAGGTAGAGTACAGTGGAGCACAGTAGTGGTAGAGTACAGTGGAGTACAGTAGAGGTTGAGTACAGTGGAGTACAGTAGAGGTAGAGTACAGTGGAGCACAGTAGAGGTAGAGTACAGTGGAGTACAGTGGAGCACAGTAGAGGTGGAGTACAGTAGAGTAGAGTATAGGTTGTGTACAGTGGAGTACAGTAGAGATAGAGTAGAGTGGAGTAGAGTAGAGATAGAGTACAGTGGATTAGAGTAGAGATAGAGTACAGTGGAGTATAGTTGAGGTAGAGTACAGTGGAGCACAGTAGTTGTGGAGTACAGTAGAGTAGAGTATAGGTTGAGTACAGTGGAGTACAGTAGAGATAGAGTAGAGTGGAGTAGAGTAGAGATAGAGTACAATGGATTAGAGTAGAGATAGAGTACAGTGGAGTATAGTTGAGGTAGAGTACAGTGGAGTACAGTAGAGGTAGAGTACAGTGGAGTACAGTAGAGGTAGAGTACAGTAGAGCACAGTAGAGGTAGAATACAGTGGAGTACAGTAGAGGTGGAGTACAGTAGAGTACAGTAGAGGTAGAGAACAGTACAGTACAGTAGAGGTAGACTACAGTGGAGTACAGTAGAGGTAGAGTACAGTAGAGCACAGTAGAGGTAGAATACAGTGGAGTACAGTAGAGGTAGAGTCCAGTGGAGCACAGTAGAGGTAGAGAACAGTACAGTACAGTAGAGGTAGAGTAGAGTGGAGTACAGTAGAGGTAGAGTACAGTAGAGCACAGTAGAGGTAGAATACAGTGGAGTACAGTAGAGGTAGAGTACAGTGGAGTACAGTAGAGGTAGAGTACAGTGGAGTACAGAAGAGATAGAGTACAGTGGAGCACAGTAGAGGTAGAGTACAGTGGAGCACAGTAGAGGTAGAGTACAGTGGAGCACAGTAGTGGTAGAGTACAGTGGAGTACAGTAAAGGTTGAGTACAGTGGAGTACAGTAGAGGTAGAGTACAGTGGAGCACAGTAGAGGTAGAGTACAGTGGAGTACAGTGGAGCACAGTAGAGGTGGAGTACAGTAGAGTAGAGTATAGGTTGAGTACAGTGGAGTACAGTAGAGGTAGAGTACAGTGGAGTACAGAAGAGATAGAGTACAGTGGAGCACAGTAGAGGTAGAGTACAATGGAGCACAGTAGAGGTAGAGTACAGTGGAGCACAGTAGAGGTAGAGTACAGTGGAGTACAGTAGAGGTAGAGTACAGTGTAGTACAGTAGAGGTAGAGTGCAGTGGAGCACAGTAGAGGTAGAGTACAGTGGAGTACATTGGAGCACAGTAGAGGTGGAGTACAGTAGAGCACAGTAGAGGTAGAATACAGTGGAGTACAGTAGAGGTAGAGTACAGTGGAGTACAGTAGAGGTAGAGTACAGTGGAGTACAGAAGAGATAGAGTACAGTGGAGCACAGTAGAGGTAGAGTACAGTGGAGCACAGTAGAGGTAGAGTACAGTGGAGCACAGTAGTGGTAGAGTACAGTGGAGTACAGTAGAGGTTGAGTACAGTGGAGTACAGTAGAGGTAGAGTACAGTGGAGCACAGTAGAGGTAGAGTACAGTGGAGTACAGTGGAGCACAGTAGAGGTGGAGTACAGTAGAGTAGAGTATAGGTTGAGTACAGTGGAGTACAGTAGAGATAGAGTAGAGTGGAGTAGAGTAGAGATAGAGTACAGTGGATTAGAGTAGAGATAGAGTACAGTGGAGTATAGTTGAGGTAGAGTACAGTGGAGCACAGTAGTTGTGGAGTACAGTAGAGTAGAGTATAGGTTGAGTACAGTGGAGTACAGTAGAGATAGAGTAGAGTGGAGTAGAGTAGAGATAGAGTACAGTGGATTAGAGTAGAGATAGAGTACAGTGGAGTATAGTTGAGGTAGAGTACAGTGGAGTACAGTAGAGGTAGAGTACAGTGGAGTACAGTAGAGGTAGAGAACAGTACAGTACAGTAGAGGTAGAGTAGAGTGGAGTACAGTAGAGGTAGAGTACAGTAGAGCACAGTAGAGGTAGAATACAGTGGAGTACAGTAGAGGTGGAGTACAGTAGAGTACAGTAGAGGTAGAGAACAGTACAGTACAGTAGAGGTAGACTACAGTGGAGTACAGTAGAGGTAGAGTACAGTAGAGCACAGTAGAGGTAGAATACAGTGGAGTACAGTAGAGGTAGAGTACAGTGGAGTACAGTAGAGGTAGAGTATAGTGGAGTACAGAAGAGATAGAGTACAGTGGAGCACAGTAGAGGTAGAGTACAGTGGAGCACAGTAGAGGTAGAGTACAGTGGAGCACAGTAGTGGTAGAGTACAGTGGAGTACAGTAAAGGTTGAGTACAGTGGAGTACAGTAGAGGTAGAGTACAGTGGAGCACAGTAGAGGTAGAGTACAGTGGAGTACAGTGGAGCACAGTAGAGGTGGAGTACAGTAGAGTAGAGCATAGGTTGAGTACAGTGGAGTACAGTAGAGGTAGAGTACAGTGGAGTACAGAAGAGATAGAGTACAGTGGAGCACAGTAGAGGTAGAGTACAATGGAGCACAGTAGAGGTAGAGTACAGTGGAGCACAGTAGAGGTAGAGTACAGTGGAGTACAGTAGAGGTAGAGTACAGTGTAGTACAGTAGAGGTAGAGTGCAGTGGAGCACAGTAGAGGTAGAGTACAGTGTAGTACATTGGAGCACAGTAGAGGTGGAGTACAGTAGAGTACAGTAGAGGTAGAATACAGTGGAGCACAGTAGAGGTAGAGTACAGTGGAGTACAGTGGAGTACAGTAGAGGTGGAGTACAGTAGAGTACAGTAGAGGTAGAGAACAGTACAGTACAGTAGAGGTAGAGGACAGTGGAGTACATTAGAGGTAGAGTACAGTAGAGCACAGTAGAGGTAGAATACAGTGGAGTACAGTAGAGGTAGAGTACAGTGGAGTACAGTAGAGGTAGAGTACAGTGTAGTACAGTAGATCTAGAGAACAGTACAGTACAGTAGAGGTAGAGTACAGTGGAGTACAGTAGAGGTAGAGTACAGTAGAGCACAGTAGAGGTAGAATACAGTGGAGTACAGTAGAGGTAGAGTACAGTGGAGTACAGTAGAGGTAGAGTACAGTGGAGTACAGTAGAGGTAGAGTACAGTGGAGTACAGTAGAGGTAGAGTACAGTGGAGCACAGTAGAGGTAGAGTACAGTGGAGTACAGTAGAGGTAGAGTACAGTGGAGCACAGTAGAGCTAGAGTACAGTGGAGTACAGTGGAGCACAGTAGAGGTGGAGTAAAGTAGAGTAGAGTATAGGTTGAGTGCAGTGGAGTACAGTAGAGATAGAGTAGAGTGGAGTAGAGTAGAGATAGAGTACAGTGGATTAGAGTAGATATAGAGTACAGTGGAGTATAGTTGAGGTAGAGTACAGTGGAGCATATTAGAGGTAGAGTACAGTGGAGTATAGTTGAGGTAGACTACAGTGGAGTACAGTTGAGGTAGAGTACAGTGGAGCACATTAGAGGTAGAGTACAGTGGAGTATAGTTGAGGTAGACTACAGTGGAGTACAGTAGAGGTAGAGTAAAGTGGAGTACAGTAGAGGTAGAGTACAGTGGAGTACAGTAGAGGTAGAGTACAGTGGAGCACAGTAGAGGTAGAGTACAGTGGAGTACAGTAGAGGTAGAGTACAGTGGAGCACAGTAGAGCAAGAGTACAGTGGAGTACAGTGGAGCACAGTAGAGGTAGAGTACAGTGGAGTACAGTAGAGGTAGAGTACAGTGGAGTACTGTAGAGGTGGAGTACAGTGGAGTACAGTAGAGGTAGAGTACAGTGGAGCACAGTAGAGATAGAGTACAGTAGAGCACTGTAGAGGTAGAGTACAATGGAGTATAGTAGAGGTAGAGTACAATGGAGTATATTTGAGGTAGACTACAGTGGAGTACAGTAGAGGTAAGAGTACAGTGGAGCACAGTAGAGGTAGAGTACAGTGGAGTATAGTTGAGGTAGACTACAGTGGAGTAGAGTAGAGGTCGAGTACAGTGGAGCACAGTAGAGATAGAGTACAGTAGAGCAGAGTAGAGGTAGAGTACAGTGGAGTACAGTAGAGGTAGAGTACAGTAGAGCAGAGTAGAGGTAGAGTACAGTGGAGTACAGTAGAGGTAGAGCACAGTGGAACACTGTAGAGGTAGAATACAGTGGAGTACAGTAGAGATAGAGTACAGTGGAGCACAGTAGAGGTAGAGTACAGTGTAGCACAGTAGAGGTAGAGTACAGTGGAGCACAGTAGAGGTAGAGTACAGTGGAGTACAGTAGAGGTAGTGTACAGTGGAGCACAGTAGAGGTAGAGTACAGTGGAGCACAGTAGAGGTAGAGTACAGTGGGGTACAGTAGAAATAGAGTACAGTGGAGCACAGTAGAGTAGAGTACAGTAGAGCACAGTAGAGGTAGAGTACAGTGGAGCACAGTAGAGATAGAGTACAGTGGAGTACAGTAGAGGAAGAGTACAGTGGACTACAGTGGAGCACAGTAGAGGTGGAGTACAGTAGAGTACAGTAGAGGTAGAGTACAGTGGAGTACAGTAGAAGTAGATTACAGTGGAGCACAGTAGAGGTAGAATACAGTGGAGTACAGTAGAGGTAGAGTACAGTGGAGTACAGTAGAGGTAGAGTACAGTGGAGTACAGTAGAGGTAGAGTACAGTGGAGCACAGTAGAGGTAGAGTACAGTGGAGTACAGTAGAGGTAGAGTACAGTGGAGCACAGTAGAGCTAGAGTACAGTGGAGTACAGTGGAGCACAATAGAGGTGGAGTAAAGTAGAGTAGAGTATAGGTTGAGTACAGTGGAGTACAGTAGAGATAGAGTAGAGTGGAGTAGAGTAGAGATAGAGTACAGTGGATTAGAGTAGATATAGAGTACAGTGGAGTATAGTTGAGGTAGAGTACAGTGGAGCACAGTAGAAGTAGAGTACAGTGGAGCACAGTAGAGGTAGAGTACAGTGGAGTACAGTAGACGTTGAGTACAGTGGAGTACAGTAGAGGTAGAGTACAGTGGAGCACAGTAGAGGTAGAGTACAGTGGAGTACAGTAGAGGTAGAGTACAGTAGAGCACAGTAGAGGTAGAATACAGTGGAGTACAGTAGAGGTAGAGTACAGTGGAGTACAGTAGAGGTAGAGTACAGTGGAGTACAGAAGAGATAGAGTACAGTGGAGCACAGTAGAGGTAGAGTACAATGGAGCACAGTAGAGGTAGAGTACAGTGGAGCACAGTAGAGGTAGAGTACATTTTTAGTACAGTAGAGGTAGAGTACAGTGGAGTACAGAAGAGATAGAGTACAGTGGAGCACAGTAGAGGTAGAGTACAATGGAGCACAGTAGAGGTAGAGTACAGTGGAGCACAGTAGAGGTAGAGTACATTGGAGTACAGTAGAGGTAGAGTACAGTGGAATACAGTAGAGGTAGAGTACAGTGGAGCACAGTAGAGGCAGAGTACAGTGGAGTACAGTGGAGCACAGTAGAGGTGGAGTACAGTAGAGTACAGTAGAGGTAGAGTACAGTGGAGCACAGTAGAGGTAGAGTACAGTGGAGTACAGTGGAGTACAGTAGAGGTAGAGTACAGTAGAGTACAGTAGAGGTAGAGAACAGTACAGCACAGTAGAGGTAGAGTACAGTGGAGTACATTAGAGCTAGAGTACAGTAGAGCACAGTAGAGGTAGAATACAGTGGAGTACAGAAGAGATAGAGTACATTGGAGCACAGTAGAGGTAGAGTACAATGGAGCACAGTAGAGGTAGAGTACAGTGGAGCACAGTAGAGGTAGAGTACAGTGGAGTACAGTAGAGGTAGAGTACAGTGGAGTACAGTACAGGTAGAGTACAGTGGAGCACAGTAGAGATAGAGTACAGTGGAGTACAGTGGAGCACAGTAGAGGTGGAGTACAGTAAAGTACAGTGGAGGTAGAGTACAGTGGAGTAGAGTGGAGTACAGTAGAGGTGGAGTACAGTAGAGTACAGTAGAGGTAGAGAACAGTACAGTACAGTAGAGGTAGAGTACAGTGGAGTACAGTAGAGGTAGAGTACAGTAGAGCACAGTAGAGGTAGAATACAGTGGATTACAGTAGAGGTAGAGTACAGTGGAGTACAGTAGAGGTGGAGTACAGTGTAGTACAGTAGAGGTAGAGAACAGTACAGTACAGTAGAGGTAGAGTACAGTGGAGTACAGTAGAGGTAGAGTACAGTAGAGCACAGTAGAGGTAGAATACAGTGGAGTACAGTAGAGGTAGAGTACAGTGGAGTACAGTAGAGGTTGAGTACAGTGGAGTACAGTAGAGGTAGAGTACAGTGGAGCACAGTAGAGGTAGAGTACAGTGGAGTACAGTAGAGGTAGAGTACAGTGGAGCACAGTAGAGCTAGAGTACAGTGGAGTACAGTGGAGCACAGTAGAGGTGGAGTACAGTAGAGTAGTGTATTGTTTGAGTACAGCGGAGTACAGTAGAGATAGAGTAGAGTGGAGTAGAGTAGAGATAGAGTACAGTGGATTAGAGTAGATATAGAGTACAGTGGATTATAGTTGAGGTAGAGTACAGTGGAGCACATTAGAGGAAGAGTACAGTGGAGTATAGTTGAGGTAGACTATAGTGGAGTACAGTAGAGGTAGAGTACAGTGGAGCACAGTAGAGATAGTGTACAGTAGAGCAGAGTAGAGGTAGAGTACAGTGGAGTACAAAAGAGGTAGAGTACAGTGGAGCACTGTAGAGGTGGAGTACAGTGGAGCACAGTAGAGCTAGAGTACAGTGGAGTACAGTGGAGCACAGTAGAGGTGGAGTACAGTAGAGTAGAGTATAGGTTGAGTACAGTGGAGTACAGTAGAGATAGAGTAGAGTGGAGTAGAGATAGAGTACAGTGGATTAGAGTAGATATAGAGTACAGTGGAGTATAGTTGAGGTAGAGTACAGTGGAGCACATTAGAGGTAGAGTACAGTGGATTATAGTTGAGGTAGACTACAGTGGAGTACAGTAGAGGTAGAGTAAAGTGGAGTACAGTAAAGGTAGAGTACAGTGGAGTACAGTAGAGGTAGAGTACAGTGGAGCACAGTAGAGGTAGAGTACAATGGAGTACAGTAGAGGTAGAGTACAGTGGAGCACAGTAGAGCAAGAGTACAGTGGAGTACAGTGGAGCACAGTAGAGGTGGAGTACAGTAGAGTAGAGTATAGGTTGAGTACAGTGTAGTACAGTAGAGATAGAGTAGAGTGGAGTAGAGTAGAGATAGAGTACAGTGGATTAGAGTAGATATAGAGTACAGTGGAGTATAGTTGAGGTAGAGTACAGTGGAGCACATTAGAGGTAGAGTACAGTGGAGTACAGTAGAGATAGAGTACAGTAGAGCAGAGTAGAGGTAGAGTACAGTGGAGTACATTAGAGGTAGAGTACAGTGGAGCACTGTAGAGGTGGAGTACAGTGGAGTACAGTAGAGGTAGAGTACAGTGGAGCACAGTAGAGATAGAGTACAGTAGAGCACAGTAGAGGTAGAGTACAATGGAGTATAGTAGAGGTAGAGTACAGTGGAGTATATTTGAGGTACACTACAGTGGAGTACAGTAGAGGTAAGAGTACAGTGGAGTACAGTAGAGGTAGAGTACAGTGGAGCACAGTAGAGGTAGAGTACAGTGGAGTATAGTTGAGGTAGACTACAGTGGAGTAGAGTAGAGGTCGAGTACAGTGGAGGACAGTAGAGATAGAGTACAGTAGAGCAAAGTAGAGGTAGAGTACAGTGGAGTACAGTAGAGGTAGAGCACAGTAGAGCAGAGTAGAGGTAGAGTACAGTGGAGTACATAAGAGGTAGAGCACAGTGGAGCACTGTAGAGGTAGAATACAGTGGAGTACAGTAGAGATAGAGTACAGTGGAGCACAGTAGAGGTAGAGTACAGTGGAGCACAGTAGAGGGAGAGTACAGTGGAGCACAGTAGAGGTAGAGTACAGTGGAGTACAGTAAAGGTAGTGTACAGTGGAGCACAGTAGAGGTAGAGTACAGTGGAGCACAATAGAGGTAGAGTACAGTGGGGTACAGTAGAAATAGAGTACAGTGGAGCACAGTAGAGTAGAGTACAGTAGAGCACAGTAGAGGTAGAGTTCAGTGGAGCACAGTAGAGATAGAGTACAGTGGAGTACAGTAGAGGAAGAGTACAGTGGAGTACAGTGGAGCACATTAGAGGTGGAGTACAGTAGAGTACAGTAGAGGTAGAGTACAGTGGAGCACAGTAGATATAGATTACAGTGGAGTAGAGTAGAGATAGAGTACAGTGGAGTACAGTAGAGGTAGAGTACAGTGGATCAGAGTAGAGGTAGAGTACAGTGGAGTACAGTAGAGGTAGAGCACAGTAGAGCAGAGTAGAGGTAGAGTACAGTGGAGTAGAGTAGAGGTAGAGTACAGTGGAGTACAGTAGAGGTAGAGTATAGTGGAGCACAGTAGAGGTAGAGTACAGTGGAGTACAGTGGAGCACAGTAGAGGTGGAGTACAGTAGAGTACAGTAGAGGTAGAGTACAGTGGAGCACAGTAGAGGTAGAGTACAGTGGAGTACAGTGGAGTACAGTAGAGGTGGAGTACAGTAGAGTACAGTAGAGGTAGAGAACAGTACAGTACAGTAGAGGTAGACTACAGTGGAGTACAGTAGAGGTAGAGTACAGTAGAGCACAGTAGAGGTAGAATACAGTGGAGTACAGTAGAGGTAGAGTACAGTGGAGCACAGTAGAGGTAGAGAACAGTACAGTACAGTAGAGGTAGAGTAGAGTGGAGTACAGTAGAGGTAGAGTACAGTAGAGCACAGTAGAGGTAGAATACAGTGGAGTACAGTAGAGGTAGAGTACAGTGGAGTACAGTAGAGGTAGAGTACAGTGGAGTACAGAAGAGATAGAGTACAGTGGAGCACAGTAGAGGTAGAGTACAGTGGAGCACAGTAGAGGTAGAGTACAGTGGAGCACAGTAGTGGTAGAGTACAGTGGAGTACAGTAGAGGTTGAGTACAGTGGAGTACAGTAGAGGTAGAGTACAGTGGAGCACAGTAGAGGTAGAGTACAGTGGAGTACAGTGGAGCACAGTAGAGGTGGAGTACAGTAGAGTAGAGTATAGGTTGAGTACAGTGGAGTACAGTAGAGATAGAGTAGAGTGGAGTAGAGTAGAGATAGAGTACAGTGGATTAGAGTAGAGATAGAGTACAGTGGAGTATAGTTGAGGTAGAGTACAGTGGAGCACAGTAGAGGTGGAGTACAGTAGAGTAGAGTATAGGTTGAGTACAGTGGAGTACAGTAGAGATAGAGTAGAGTGGAGTAGAGTAGAGATAGAGTACAGTGGATTAGAGTAGAGATAGAGTACAGTGGAGTATAGTTGAGGTAGAGTACAGTGGAGTACAGTAGAGGTAGAGTACAGTGGAGTACAGTAGAGGTAGAGAACAGTACAGTACAGTAGAGGTAGAGTAGAGTGGAGTACAGTAGAGGTAGAGTACAGTAGAGCACAGTAGAGGTAGAATACAGTGGAATACAGTAGAGGTGGAGTACAGTAGAGTACAGTAGAGGTAGAGAACAGTACAGTACAGTAGAGGTAGACTACAGTGGAGTACAGTAGAGGTAGAGTACAGTAGAGCACAGTAGAGGTAGAATACAGTGGAGTACAGTAGAGGTAGAGTACAGTGGAGCACAGTAGAGGTAGATAACAGTACAGTACAGTAGAGGTAGAGTAGAGTGGAGTACAGTAGAGGTAGAGTACAGTAGAGCACAGTAGAGGTAGAATACAGTGGAGTACAGTAGAGGTAGAGTACAGTGGAGTACAGTAGAGGTAGAGTACAGTGGAGAACAGAAGAGATAGAGTACAGTGGAGCACAGTAGAGGTAGAGTACAGTGGAGCACAGTAGAGGTAGAGTACAGTGGAGCACAGTAGTGGTAGAGTACAGTGGAGTACAGTAAAGGTTGAGTACAGTGGAGTACAGTAGAGGTAGAGTACAGTGGAGCACAGTAGAGGTAGAGTACAGTGGAGTACAGTGGAGCACAGTAGAGGTGGAGTACAGTAGAGTAGAGTATAGGTTGAGTACAGTGGAGTACAGTAGAGGTAGAGTACAGTGGAGTACAGAAGAGATAGAGTACAGTGGAGCACAGTAGAGGTAGAGTACAATGGAGCACAGTAGAGGTAGAGTACAGTGGAGCACAGTAGAGGTAGAGTACAGTGGAGTACAGTAGAGGTAGAGTACAGTGTAGTACAGTAGAGGTAGAGTGCAGTGGAGCACAGTAGAGGTAGAGTACAGTGGAGTACATTGGAGCACAGTAGAGGTGGAGTACAGTAGAGTACAGTAGAGGTAGAATACAGTGGAGCACAGTAGAGGTAGAGTACAGTGGAGTACAGTGGAGTACAGTAGAGGTGGAGTACAGTAGAGTACAGTAGAGGTAGAGAACAGTACAGTACAGTAGAGGTAGAGGACAGTGGAGTACATTAGAGGTAGAGTACAGTGGAGTACAGTAGAGGTAGAGAACAGTACAGTACAGTAGAGGTAGAGTACAGTGGAGTACAGTAGAGGTAGAGTACAGTGGAGCACAGTAGAGGTAGAGTACAGTGGAGTACAGTAGAGGTAGAGTACAGTGGAGCACAGTAGAGCTAGAGTACAGTGGAGTACAGTGGAGCACAGTAGAGGTGGAGTACAGTAGAGTAGAGTATAGGTTGAGTACAGTGGAGTACAGTAGAGATAGAGTAGAGTGGAGTAGAGTAGAGATAGAGTTCAGTGGATTAGAGTAGAGATAGAGTACAGTGGAGTATAGTTGAGGTAGAGTACATTGGAGTACAGTAGAGGTAGAGTACAGTGGAGTACAGTAGAGGTAGAGAACAGTACAGTACAGTAGAGGTAGAGTAGAGTGGAGAACAGTAGAGGTAGAGTACAGTAGAGCACAGTAGAGGTAGAATACAGTGGAGTAGAGTAGAGGTAGAGTACAGTGGAGTACAGTAGAGGTAGAGTACAGTGGAGTACAGAAGAGATAGAGTACAGTGGAGCACAGTAAAGGTAGAGTACAGTGGAGCACAGTAGAGGTAGAGTACAGTGGAGCACAGTAGAGGTAGAGTACAGTGGAGTACAGTAGAGGTAGAGTACAGTGGAGTACAGTAGAGGTAGAGTACAGTGGAGCACACTAGAGTTAGATAACATTGGAGTACAGTGGAGCACAGTAGAGTTGGAGTACAGTAGAGTACAGTAGAGGTAGAGTACAGTGGAGTACAGTGGAGTACAGTAGAGGTGGAGTACATTAGAGTACAGTAGAGGTAGAGAACAGTACAGTACAGTACAGTAGAGGTAGAGTACAGTGGAGTACAGTAGAGGTAGAGTACAGTAGAGCACAGTAGAGGTAGAATACAGTGGAGTACAGTAGAGATAGAGTACAATGGAGCACAGTAGAGGTAGAGTACAGTGGAGCACAGTAGAGGTAGAGTACAGTGGAGCACAGTAGAGGTAGAGTACAGTGGAGTACAGTAGAGGTAGTGTACAGTGGAGCACAGTAGAGGTAGAGTACAGTGGAGCACAGTAGAGGTAGAGTACAGTGGGGTACAGTAGAAATAGAGTACAGTGGAGCACAGTAGAGTAGAGTACAGTAGAGCACAGTAGAGGTAGAGTACAGTGGAGCACAGTAGAGATAGAGTACAGTGGAGTAGAGTAGAGGAAGAGTACAGTGGAGTACATTGGAGCACAGTAGAGGTGGAGTACAGTAGAGTACAGTAGAGGTAGAGTACAGTGGAGTACAGTAGAAGTAGATTACAGTGGAGCACAGTAGAGGTAGAGTAGAGTGGAGTACAGTAGAGGTAGAGTACAGTGGAGTACAGTAGAGGTAGAGTACAGTGGAGTAGAGTAGAGGTAGAGTACAGTGGAGCACAGCAGAGGTAGAGTACAGTGGATCACAGTAGAGATAGAGTACAGTGGAGTACAGTGGAGCACAGTAGAGGTATAGTACAGTGGAGCACAGTAGATATAGATTACAGTGGAGTAGAGTAGATATAGAGTACAGTGGAGTACAGTAGAGGTAGAGTACAGTGGAGCAGAGTAGAGGTAGAGTACAGTGGAGTACAGTAGAGGTAGAGCACAGTAGAGCAGAGTAGAGGTAGAGTACAGTGGAGTACAGTAGAGGTAGAGCACAGTAGAGCAGAGTAGAGGTAGAGTACAGTGGAGTACAGTAGAGGTAGAGCACAGTGGAACACTGTAGAGGTAGAGTACAGAGGAGTACAGTAGAGATAGAGTACAGTGGAGCACAGTAGAGGTAGAGTACAGTGGAGCAGAGTAGAGCTAGAGTACAGTGGAGCACAGTAGAGGTAGAGTACAGTGGAGTAGAGTAGAGGTAGAGTACAGTGGAGTACTGTAGAGGTAGAGTACAGTGGAGCACAGTAGAAGTAGAGTACAGTGGAGTACAGTGGAGCACAGTAGAGGTGGAGTACAGTAGAGTACAGTAGAGGTAGAGTACAGTGGAGCACAGTAGAGGTAGAGTACAGTGGAGTACAGTAGAGGTGGAGTACAGTAGAGTACAGTAGAGGTAGAGAACAGTACAGTACAGTAGAGGTAGACTACAGTGGAGTACAGTAGAGGTAGAGTACAGTAGAGCACAGTAGAGGTAGAATACAGTGGAGTACAGTAGAGGTAGAGTACAGTGGAGCACAGTAGAGGTAGAGAACAGTACAGTACAGTAGAGGTAGAGTAGAGTGGAGTACAGCAGAGGTAGAGTACAGTAGAGCACAGTAGAGGTAGAATACAGTGGAGTACAGTAGAGGTAGAGCACAGTAGAGCAGAGTAGAGGTAGAGTACAGTGGAGTACAGTAGAGGTAGAGCACAGTGGAGCACTGTAGAGGTAGAATACAGTGGAGTACAGTAGAGATAGAGTACAGTGGAGCACATTAGAGGTAGAGTACAGTGGAGCACAGTAGAGGTAGAGTACAGTGGAGCACAGTAGAGGTAGAGTACAGTGGAGTACAGTAGAGGTAGAGTACAGTGGTGTACAGTAGAGGTAGAGCACAGTAGAGCAGAGTAGAGGTAGAGTACAGTGGAGTACAGTAGAGGTAGAGCACAGTGGAGCACAGTAGAGGTAGAGTACAGTGGAGCAGAGTAGAGCTAGAGTACAGTGGAGCACAGTAGAGGTAGAGTACAATGGAGTAGAGTAGAGGTAGAGTACAGTGGAGTACAGTAGAGGTCGAGTACAGTGGAGCACAGTAGAGGTAGAGTACAGTGGAGTACAGTGGAGCACAGTAGAGGTGGAGTACAGTAGAGTACAGTAGAGGTAGAGTACAGTGGAGCACAGTAGAGGTAGAGTACAGTGGAGTACAGTGGAGTACAGTAGAGGTGGAGTACAGTAGAGTACAGTAGAGGTAGAGAACAGTACAGTACAGTAGATGTAGACTACAGTGGAGTACAGTAGAGGTAGAGTACAGTAGAGCACAGTAGAGGTAGAATAAAGTGGAGTACAGTAGAGGTAGAGTACAGTGGAGCACAGTAGAGGTAGAGAACAGTACAGTACAGTAGAGGTAGAGTAGAGTGGAGTACAGCAGAGGTAGAGTACAGTAGAGCACAGTAGAGGTAGAATACAGTGGAGTACAGTAGAGGTAGAGTACAGTGGAGTACAGTAGAGGTAGAGTACAGTGGAGTACAGAAGAGATAGAGTACAATGGAGCACAGTAGAGGTAGAGTACAGTGGAGCACAGTAGAGGTAGAGTACAGTGGAGCACAGTAGAGGTAGAGTACAGTGGAGTACAGTAGAGGTAGTGTACAGTGGAGCACAGTAGAGGTAGAGTACAGTGGAGCACAGTAGAGGTAGAGTACAGTGGGGTACAGTAGAAATAGAGTACAGTGGAGCACAGTAGAGTAGAGTACAGTAGAGCACAGTAGAGGTAGAGTACAGTGGAGCACAGTAGAGATAGAGTACAGTGGAGTAGAGTAGAGGAAGAGTACAGTGGAGTACATTGGAGCACAGTAGAGGTGGAGTACAGTAGAGTACAGTAGAGGTAGAGTACAGTGGAGTACAGTAGAAGTAGATTACAGTGGAGCACAGTAGAGGTAGAGTAGAGTGGAGTACAGTAGAGGTAGAGTACAGTGGAGTACAGTAGAGGTAGAGTACAGTGGAGTAGAGTAGAGGTAGAGTACAGTGGAGCACAGCAGAGGTAGAGTACAGTGGATCACAGTAGAGATAGAGTACAGTGGAGTACAGTGGAGCACAGTAGAGGTATAGTACAGTGGAGCACAGTAGATATAGATTACAGTGGAGTAGAGTAGATATAGAGTACAGTGGAGTACAGTAGAGGTAGAGTACAGTGGAGCAGAGTAGAGGTAGAGTACAGTGGAGTACAGTAGAGGTAGAGCACAGTAGAGCAGAGTAGAGGTAGAGTACAGTGGAGTACAGTAGAGGTAGAGCACAGTAGAGCAGAGTAGAGGTAGAGTACAGTGGAGTACAGTAGAGGTAGAGCACAGTGGAACACTGTAGAGGTAGAGTACAGAGGAGTACAGTAGAGATAGAGTACAGTGGAGCACAGTAGAGGTAGAGTACAGTGGAGCAGAGTAGAGCTAGAGTACAGTGGAGCACAGTAGAGGTAGAGTACAGTGGAGTAGAGTAGAGGTAGAGTACAGTGGAGTACTGTAGAGGTAGAGTACAGTGGAGCACAGTAGAAGTAGAGTACAGTGGAGTACAGTGGAGCACAGTAGAGGTGGAGTACAGTAGAGTACAGTAGAGGTAGAGTACAGTGGAGCACAGTAGAGGTAGAGTACAGTGGAGTACAGTAGAGGTGGAGTACAGTAGAGTACAGTAGAGGTAGAGAACAGTACAGTACAGTAGAGGTAGACTACAGTGGAGTACAGTAGAGGTAGAGTACAGTAGAGCACAGTAGAGGTAGAATACAGTGGAGTACAGTAGAGGTAGAGTACAGTGGAGCACAGTAGAGGTAGAGAACAGTACAGTACAGTAGAGGTAGAGTAGAGTGGAGTACAGCAGAGGTAGAGTACAGTAGAGCACAGTAGAGGTAGAATACAGTGGAGTACAGTAGAGGTAGAGCACAGTAGAGCAGAGTAGAGGTAGAGTACAGTGGAGTACAGTAGAGGTAGAGCACAGTGGAGCACTGTAGAGGTAGAATACAGTGGAGTACAGTAGAGATAGAGTACAGTGGAGCACATTAGAGGTAGAGTACAGTGGAGCACAGTAGAGGTAGAGTACAGTGGAGCACAGTAGAGGTAGAGTACAGTGGAGTACAGTAGAGGTAGAGTACAGTGGTGTACAGTAGAGGTAGAGCACAGTAGAGCAGAGTAGAGGTAGAGTACAGTGGAGTACAGTAGAGGTAGAGCACAGTGGAGCACAGTAGAGGTAGAGTACAGTGGAGCAGAGTAGAGCTAGAGTACAGTGGAGCACAGTAGAGGTAGAGTACAATGGAGTAGAGTAGAGGTAGAGTACAGTGGAGTACAGTAGAGGTCGAGTACAGTGGAGCACAGTAGAGGTAGAGTACAGTGGAGTACAGTGGAGCACAGTAGAGGTGGAGTACAGTAGAGTACAGTAGAGGTAGAGTACAGTGGAGCACAGTAGAGGTAGAGTACAGTGGAGTACAGTGGAGTACAGTAGAGGTGGAGTACAGTAGAGTACAGTAGAGGTAGAGAACAGTACAGTACAGTAGATGTAGACTACAGTGGAGTACAGTAGAGGTAGAGTACAGTAGAGCACAGTAGAGGTAGAATAAAGTGGAGTACAGTAGAGGTAGAGTACAGTGGAGCACAGTAGAGGTAGAGAACAGTACAGTACAGTAGAGGTAGAGTAGAGTGGAGTACAGCAGAGGTAGAGTACAGTAGAGCACAGTAGAGGTAGAATACAGTGGAGTACAGTAGAGGTAGAGTACAGTGGAGTACAGTAGAGGTAGAGTACAGTGGAGTACAGAAGAGATAGAGTACAGTGGAGCACAGTAGTGGTAGAGTACAGTGGAGCACAGTAGAGGTAGAGTACAGTGGAGCACAGTAGAGGTAGAGTACAGTGGAGTACAGTAGAGGTTGAGTACAGTGGAGTACAGTGGAGCACAGTAGAGGTGGAGTACAGTAGAGTACAGTAGAGGTAGAGTACAGTGGAGCACAGTAGAGGTAGAGTAAAGTGGAGTACAGTGGAGTACAGTAGAGGTGGAGTACAGTAGAGTACAGTAGAGGTAGAGAACAGTACAGTACAGTAGAGGTAGAATACAGTGGAGTACAGTAGAGGTAGAGTACAGTAGAGCACAGTAGAGGTAGAATACAGTGGAGTACAGTAGAGGTAGAGTACAGTGGAGTACAGTAGAGGTAGAGTACAGTGGAGTACAGTAGAGGTAGAGAACAGTACAGTACAGTAGAGGTAGAGTACAGTGGAGTACAGTAGAGGTAGAGTACAGTGGAGCACAGTAGAGGTAGAGTACAGTGGAGTACAGTAGAGGTAGAGTACAGTGGAGCACAGTAGAGCTAGAGTACAGTGGAGTACAGTGGAGCACAGTAGAGGTGGAGTACAGTAGAGTAGAGTATAGGTTGAGTACAGTGGAGTACAGTAGAGATAGAGTAGAGTGAAGTAGAGTAGAGATAGAGTTCAGTGGATTAGAGTAGAGATAGAGTACAGTGGAGTATAGTTGAGGTAGAGTACATTGGAGTACAGTAGAGGTAGAGTACAGTGGAGTACAGTAGAGGTAGAGAACAGTACAGTACAGTAGAGGTAGAGTAGAGTGGAGAACAGTAGAGGTAGAGTACAGTAGAGCACAGTAGAGGTAGAATACAGTGGAGTACAGTAGAGGTAGAGTACAGTGGAGTACAGTAGAGGTAGAGTACAGTGGAGTACAGAAGAGATAGAGTACAGTGGAGCACAGTAAAGGTAGAGTACAGTGGAGCACAGTAGAGGTAGAGTACAGTGGAGCACAGTAGAGGTAGAGTACAGTGGAGTACAGTAGAGGTAGAGTACAGTGGAGTACAGTAGAGGTAGAGTACAGTGGAGCACAGTAGAGTTAGAGTACATTGGAGTACAGTGGAGCACAGTAGAGTTGGAGTACAGTAGAGTACAGTAGAGGTAGAGTACAGTGGAGTACAGTGGAGTACAGTAGAGGTGGAGTACATTAGAGTACAGTAGAGGTAGAGAACAGTACAGTACAGTAGAGGTAGAGTACAGTGGAGTACAGTAGAGGTAGAGTACAGTAGAGCACAGTAGAGGTAGAATACAGTGGAGTACAGTAGAGATAGAGTACAGTGGAGCACAGTAGAGGTAGAGTACAGTGGAGCACAGTAGAGGTAGAGTACAGTGGAGCACAGTAGAGGTAGAGTACAGTGGAGTACAGTAGAGGTAGTGTACAGTGGAGCACAGTAGAGGTAGAGTACAGTGGAGCACAGTAGAGGTAGAGTACAGTGGGGTACAGTAGAAATAGAGTACAGTGGAGCACAGTAGAGTAGAGTACAGTAGAGCACAGTAGAGGTAGAGTACAGTGGAGCACAGTAGAGATAGAGTACAGTGGAGTAGAGTAGAGGAAGAGTACAGTGGAGTACATTGGAGCACAGTAGAGGTGGAGTACAGTAGAGTACAGTAGAGGTAGAGTACAGTGGAGTACAGTAGAAGTAGATTACAGTGGAGCACAGTAGAGGTAGAGTAGAGTGGAGTAGAGTAGAGGTAGAGTACAGTGGAGTACAGTAGAGGTAGAGTACAGTGGAGTAGAGTAGAGGTAGAGTACAGTGGAGCAGAGCAGAGGTAGAGTACAGTGGATCACAGTAGAGATAGAGTACAGTGGAGTACAGTGGAGCACAGTAGAGGTATAGTACAGTGGAGCACAGTAGATATAGATTACAGTGGAGTAGAGTAGATATAGAGTACAGTGGAGTACAGTAGAGGTAGAGTACAGTGGAGCAGAGTAGAGGTAGAGTACAGTGGAGTACAGTAGAGGTAGAGCACAGTAGAGCAGAGTAGAGGTAGAGTACAGTGGAGTACAGTAGAGGTAGAGCACAGTAGAGCAGAGTAGAGGTAGAGTACAGTGGAGTACAGTAGAGGTAGAGCACAGTGGAACACTGTAGAGGTAGAGTACAGAGGAGTACAGTAGAGATAGAGTACAGTGGAGCACAGTAGAGGTAGAGTACAGTGGAGCAGAGTAGAGCTAGAGTACAGTGGAGCACAGTAGAGGTAGAGTACAGTGGAGTAGAGTAGAGGTAGAGTACAGTGGAGTACTGTAGAGGTAGAGTACAGTGGAGCACAGTAGAAGTAGAGTACAGTGGAGTACAGTGGAGCACAGTAGAGGTGGAGTACAGTAGAGTACAGTAGAGGTAGAGTACAGTGGAGCACAGTAGAGGTAGAGTACAGTGGAGTACAGTGGAGTACAGTAGAGGTGGAGTACAGTAGAGTACAGTAGAGGTAGAGAACAGTACAGTACAGTAGAGGTAGACTACAGTGGAGTACAGTAGAGGTAGAGTACAGTAGAGCACAGTAGAGGTAGAATACAGTGGAGTACAGTAGAGGTAGAGTACAGTGGACCACAGTAGAGGTAGAGAACAGTACAGTACAGTAGAGGTAGAGTAGAGTGGAGTACAGCAGAGGTAGAGTACAGTAGAGCACAGTAGAGGTAGAATACAGTGGAGTACAGTAGAGGTAGAGCACAGTAGAGCAGAGTAGAGGTAGAGTACAGTGGAGTACAGTAGAGGTAGAGCACAGTGGAGCACTGTAGAGGTAGAATACAGTGGAGTACAGTAGAGATAGAGTACAGTGGAGCACAGTAGAGGTAGAGTACAGTGGAGCACAGTAGAGGTAGAGTACAGTGGAGCACAGTAGAGGTAGAGTACAGTGGAGTACAGTAGAGGTAGAGTACAGTGGAGTACAGTAGAGGTAGAGCACAGTAGAGCAGAGTAGAGGTAGAGTACAGTGGAGTACAGTAGAGGTAGAGCACAGTGGAGCACAGTAGAGGTAGAGTACAGTGGAGCAGAGTAGAGCTAGAGTACAGTGGAGCACAGTAGAGGTAGAGTACAGTGGAGTAGAGTAGAGGTAGAGTACAGTGGAGTACAGTAGAGGTCGAGTACAGTGGAGCACAGTAGAGGTAGAGTACAGTGGAGTGCAGTGGAGCACAGTAGAGGTGGAGTACAGTAGAGTACAGTAGAGGTAGAGTACAGTGGAGCACAGTAGAGGTAGAGTACAGTGGAGTACAGTGGAGTATAGTAGAGGTGGAGTACAGTAGAGTACAGTAGAGGTAGAGAACAGTACAGTACAGTAGATGTAGACTACAGTGGAGTACAGTAGAGGTAGAGTACAGTAGAGCACAGTAGAGGTAGAATAAAGTGGAGTACAGTAGAGGTAGAGTACAGTGGAGCACAGTAGAGGTAGAGAACAGTACAGTACAGTAGAGGTAGAGTAGAGTGGAGTACAGCAGAGGTAGAGTACAGTAGAGCACAGTAGAGGTAGAATACAGTGGAGTACAGTAGAGGTAGAGTACAGTGGAGTACAGTAGAGGTAGAGTACAGTGGAGTACAGAAGAGATAGAGTACAGTGGAGCACAGTAGAGGTAGAGTACAGTGGAGTACAGTAGAGGTAGTGTACAGTGGAGCACAGTAGAGGTAGAGTACAGTGGAGCACAGTAGAGGTAGAGTACAGTGGGGTACAGTAGAAATAGAGTACAGCGGAGCACAGTAGAGTAGAGTACAGTAGAGCACTGTAGAGGTAGAATACAGTGGAGTACAGTAGAGATAGAGTACAGTGGAGTACAGTAGAGGTAGAGTACAGTGGAGTAGAGTAGAGGTAGAGTACAGTGGAGCACAGCAGAGGTAGAGTACAGTGGATCACAGTAGAGATAGAGTACAGTGGAGTACAGTGGAGCACAGTAGAGGTATAGTACAGTGGAGCACAGTAGATATAGATTACAGTGGAGTAGAGTAGAGATAGAGTACAGTGGAGTACAGTAGAGGTAGAGTACAGTGGAGCACTGTAGAGGTAGAGTACAGGTAGAGTACAGTGGAGCACAGTAGAGATAGAGTACAGTAGAGCAGAGTAGAGGTAGAGTACAGTGGAGTACAGTAGAGGTAGAGTACAGTAGAGCAGAGTAGAGGTAGAGTACAGTGGAGTACAGTAGAGGTAGAGCACAGTGGAACACTGTAGAGGTAGAATACAGTGGAGTACAGTAGAGATAGAGTACAGTGGAGCACAGTAGAGGTAGAGTACAGTGTAGCACAGTAGAGGTAGAGTACAGTGGAGCACAGTAGAGGTAGAGTACAGTGGAGTACAGTAGAGGTAGTGTACAGTGGAGCACAGTAGAGGTAGAGTACAGTGGAGCACAGTAGAGGTAGAGTACAGTGGGGTACAGTAGAAATAGAGTACAGTGGAGCACAGTAGAGTAGAGTACAGTAGAGCACAGTAGAGGTAGAGTACAGTGGAGCACAGTAGAGATAGAGTACAGTGGAGTACAGTAGAGGAAGAGTACAGTGGACTACAGTGGAGCACAGTAGAGGTGGAGTACAGTAGAGTACAGTAGAGGTAGAGTACAGTGGAGTACAGTAGAAGTAGATTACAGTGGAGCACAGTAGAGGTAGAGTAGAGTGGAGTACAGTAGAGGTAGAGTACAGTGGAGTACAGTAGAGGTAGAGTACAGTGGAGTAGAGTAGAGGTAGAGTACAGTGGAGCACAAGCAGAGGTAGAGTACAGTGGATCACAGTAGAGATAGAGTACAGTGGAGTACAGTGGAGCACAGTAGAGGTATAGTACAGTGGAGCACAGTAGATATAGATTACAGTGGAGTAGAGTAGAGATAGAGTACAGTGGAGCACAGTAGAGGTAGAGTACAGTGGAGCACAGTAGAGGTAGAGTACAGTGGAGCACAGTAGAGGTAGAGTACAGTGGAGTACAGTAAAGGTAGTGTACAGTGGAGCACAGTAGAGGTAGAGTACAGTGGAGCACAATAGAGGTAGAGTACAGTGGGGTACAGTAGAAATAGAGTACAGTGGAGCACAGTAGAGTAGAGTACAGTAGAGCACAGTAGAGGTAGAGTTCAGTGGAGCACAGTAGAGATAGAGTACAGTGGAGTACAGTAGAGGAAGAGTACAGTGGAGTACAGTGGAGCACATTAGAGGTGGAGTACAGTAGAGTACAGTAGAGGTAGAGTACAGTGGAGCACAGTAGATATAGATTACAGTGGAGTAGAGTAGAGATAGAGTACAGTGGAGTACAGTAGAGGTAGAGTACAGTGGATCAGAGTAGAGGTAGAGTACAGTGGAGTACAGTAGAGGTAGAGCACAGTAGAGCAGAGTAGAGGTAGAGTACAGTGGAGTAGAGTAGAGGTAGAGTACAGTGGAGTACAGTAGAGGTAGAGTATAGTGGAGCACAGTAGAGGTAGAGTACAGTGGAGTACAGTGGAGCACAGTAGAGGTGGAGTACAGTAGAGTACAGTAGAGGTAGAGTACAGTGGAGCACAGTAGAGGTAGAGTACAGTGGAGTACAGTGGAGTACAGTAGAGGTGGAGTACAGTAGAGTACAGTAGAGGTAGAGAACAGTACAGTACAGTAGAGGTAGACTACAGTGGAGTACAGTAGAGGTAGAGTACAGTAGAGCACAGTAGAGGTAGAATACAGTGGAGTACAGTAGAGGTAGAGTACAGTGGAGCACAGTAGAGGTAGAGAACAGTACAGTACAGTAGAGGTAGAGTAGAGTGGAGTACAGTAGAGGTAGAGTACAGTAGAGCACAGTAGAGGTAGAATACAGTGGAGTACAGTAGAGGTAGAGTACAATGGAGTACAGTAGAGGTAGAGTACAGTGGAGTACAGAAGAGATAGAGTACAGTGGAGCACAGTAGAGGTAGAGTACAGTGGAGCACAGTAGAGGTAGAGTACAGTGGAGCACAGTAGTGGTAGAGTACAGTGGAGTACAGTAGAGGTTGAGTACAGTGGAGTACAGTAGAGGTAGAGTACAGTGGAGCACAGTAGAGGTAGAGTACAGTGGAGTACAGTGGAGCACAGTAGAGGTGGAGTACAGTAGAGTAGAGTATAGGTTGTGTACAGTGGAGTACAGTAGAGATAGAGTAGAGTGGAGTAGAGTAGAGATAGAGTACAGTGGATTAGAGTAGAGATAGAGTACAGTGGAGTATAGTTGAGGTAGAGTACAGTGGAGCACAGTAGTTGTGGAGTACAGTAGAGTAGAGTATAGGTTGAGTACAGTGGAGTACAGTAGAGATAGAGTAGAGTGGAGTAGAGTAGAGATAGAGTACAATGGATTAGAGTAGAGATAGAGTACAGTGGAGTATAGTTGAGGTAGAGTACAGTGGAGTACAGTAGAGGTAGAGTACAGTGGAGTACAGTAGAGGTAGAGTACAGTAGAGCACAGTAGAGGTAGAATACAGTGGAGTACAGTAGAGGTGGAGTACAGTAGAGTACAGTAGAGGTAGAGAACAGTACAGTACAGTAGAGGTAGACTACAGTGGAGTACAGTAGAGGTAGAGTACAGTAGAGCACAGTAGAGGTAGAATACAGTGGAGTACAGTAGAGGTAGAGTCCAGTGGAGCACAGTAGAGGTAGAGAACAGTACAGTACAGTAGAGGTAGAGTAGAGTGGAGTACAGTAGAGGTAGAGTACAGTAGAGCACAGTAGAGGTAGAATACAGTGGAGTACAGTAGAGGTAGAGTACAGTGGAGTACAGTAGAGGTAGAGTACAGTGGAGTACAGAAGAGATAGAGTACAGTGGAGCACAGTAGAGGTAGAGTACAGTGGAGCACAGTAGAGGTAGAGTACAGTGGAGCACAGTAGTGGTAGAGTACAGTGGAGTACAGTAAAGGTTGAGTACAGTGGAGTACAGTAGAGGTAGAGTACAGTGGAGCACAGTAGAGGTAGAGTACAGTGGAGTACAGTGGAGCACAGTAGAGGTGGAGTACAGTAGAGTAGAGTATAGGTTGAGTACAGTGGAGTACAGTAGAGGTAGAGTACAGTGGAGTACAGAAGAGATAGAGTACAGTGGAGCACAGTAGAGGTAGAGTACAATGGAGCACAGTAGAGGTAGAGTACAGTGGAGCACAGTAGAGGTAGAGTACAGTGGAGTACAGTAGAGGTAGAGTACAGTGTAGTACAGTAGAGGTAGAGTGCAGTGGAGCACAGTAGAGGTAGAGTACAGTGGAGTACATTGGAGCACAGTAGAGGTGGAGTACAGTAGAGCACAGTAGAGGTAGAATACAGTGGAGTACAGTAGAGGTAGAGTACAGTGGAGTACAGTAGAGGTAGAGTACAGTGGAGTACAGAAGAGATAGAGTACAGTGGAGCACAGTAGAGGTAGAGTACAGTGGAGCACAGTAGAGGTAGAGTACAGTGGAGCACAGTAGTGGTAGAGTACAGTGGAGTACAGTAGAGGTTGAGTACAGTGGAGTACAGTAGAGGTAGAGTACAGTGGAGCACAGTAGAGGTAGAGTACAGTGGAGTACAGTGGAGCACAGTAGAGGTGGAGTACAGTAGAGTAGAGTATAGGTTGAGTACAGTGGAGTACAGTAGAGATAGAGTAGAGTGGAGTAGAGTAGAGATAGAGTACAGTGGATTAGAGTAGAGATAGAGTACAGTGGAGTATAGTTGAGGTAGAGTACAGTGGAGCACAGTAGTTGTGGAGTACAGTAGAGTAGAGTATAGGTTGAGTACAGTGGAGTACAGTAGAGATAGAGTAGAGTGGAGTAGAGTAGAGATAGAGTACAGTGGATTAGAGTAGAGATAGAGTACAGTGGAGTATAGTTGAGGTAGAGTACAGTGGAGTACAGTAGAGGTAGAGTACAGTGGAGTACAGTAGAGGTAGAGAACAGTACAGTACAGTAGAGGTAGAGTAGAGTGGAGTACAGTAGAGGTAGAGTACAGTAGAGCACAGTAGAGGTAGAATACAGTGGAGTACAGTAGAGGTGGAGTACAGTAGAGTACAGTAGAGGTAGAGAACAGTACAGTACAGTAGAGGTAGACTACAGTGGAGTACAGTAGAGGTAGAGTACAGTAGAGCACAGTAGAGGTAGAATACAGTGGAGTACAGTAGAGGTAGAGTACAGTGGAGTACAGTAGAGGTAGAGTATAGTGGAGTACAGAAGAGATAGAGTACAGTGGAGCACAGTAGAGGTAGAGTACAGTGGAGCACAGTAGAGGTAGAGTACAGTGGAGCACAGTAGTGGTAGAGTACAGTGGAGTACAGTAAAGGTTGAGTACAGTGGAGTACAGTAGAGGTAGAGTACAGTGGAGCACAGTAGAGGTAGAGTACAGTGGAGTACAGTGGAGCACAGTAGAGGTGGAGTACAGTAGAGTAGAGCATAGGTTGAGTACAGTGGAGTACAGTAGAGGTAGAGTACAGTGGAGTACAGAAGAGATAGAGTACAGTGGAGCACAGTAGAGGTAGAGTACAATGGAGCACAGTAGAGGTAGAGTACAGTGGAGCACAGTAGAGGTAGAGTACAGTGGAGTACAGTAGAGGTAGAGTACAGTGTAGTACAGTAGAGGTAGAGTGCAGTGGAGCACAGTAGAGGTAGAGTACAGTGTAGTACATTGGAGCACAGTAGAGGTGGAGTACAGTAGAGTACAGTAGAGGTAGAATACAGTGGAGCACAGTAGAGGTAGAGTACAGTGGAGTACAGTGGAGTACAGTAGAGGTGGAGTACAGTAGAGTACAGTAGAGGTAGAGAACAGTACAGTACAGTAGAGGTAGAGGACAGTGGAGTACATTAGAGGTAGAGTACAGTAGAGCACAGTAGAGGTAGAATACAGTGGAGTACAGTAGAGGTAGAGTACAGTGGAGTACAGTAGAGGTAGAGTACAGTGTAGTACAGTAGATCTAGAGAACAGTACAGTACAGTAGAGGTAGAGTACAGTGGAGTACAGTAGAGGTAGAGTACAGTAGAGCACAGTAGAGGTAGAATACAGTGGAGTACAGTAGAGGTAGAGTACAGTGGAGTACAGTAGAGGTAGAGTACAGTGGAGTACAGTAGAGGTAGAGTACAGTGGAGTACAGTAGAGGTAGAGTACAGTGGAGCACAGTAGAGGTAGAGTACAGTGGAGTACAGTAGAGGTAGAGTACAGTGGAGCACAGTAGAGCTAGAGTACAGTGGAGTACAGTGGAGCACAGTAGAGGTGGAGTAAAGTAGAGTAGAGTATAGGTTGAGTGCAGTGGAGTACAGTAGAGATAGAGTAGAGTGGAGTAGAGTAGAGATAGAGTACAGTGGATTAGAGTAGATATAGAGTACAGTGGAGTATAGTTGAGGTAGAGTACAGTGGAGCATATTAGAGGTAGAGTACAGTGGAGTATAGTTGAGGTAGACTACAGTGGAGTACAGTTGAGGTAGAGTACAGTGGAGCACATTAGAGGTAGAGTACAGTGGAGTATAGTTGAGGTAGACTACAGTGGAGTACAGTAGAGGTAGAGTAAAGTGGAGTACAGTAGAGGTAGAGTACAGTGGAGTACAGTAGAGGTAGAGTACAGTGGAGCACAGTAGAGGTAGAGTACAGTGGAGTACAGTAGAGGTAGAGTACAGTGGAGCACAGTAGAGCAAGAGTACAGTGGAGTACAGTGGAGCACAGTAGAGGTAGAGTACAGTGGAGTACAGTAGAGGTAGAGTACAGTGGAGTACTGTAGAGGTGGAGTACAGTGGAGTACAGTAGAGGTAGAGTACAGTGGAGCACAGTAGAGATAGAGTACAGTAGAGCACTGTAGAGGTAGAGTACAATGGAGTATAGTAGAGGTAGAGTACAATGGAGTATATTTGAGGTAGACTACAGTGGAGTACAGTAGAGGTAAGAGTACAGTGGAGCACAGTAGAGGTAGAGTACAGTGGAGTATAGTTGAGGTAGACTACAGTGGAGTAGAGTAGAGGTCGAGTACAGTGGAGCACAGTAGAGATAGAGTACAGTAGAGCAGAGTAGAGGTAGAGTACAGTGGAGTACAGTAGAGGTAGAGTACAGTAGAGCAGAGTAGAGGTAGAGTACAGTGGAGTACAGTAGAGGTAGAGCACAGTGGAACACTGTAGAGGTAGAATACAGTGGAGTACAGTAGAGATAGAGTACAGTGGAGCACAGTAGAGGTAGAGTACAGTGTAGCACAGTAGAGGTAGAGTACAGTGGAGCACAGTAGAGGTAGAGTACAGTGGAGTACAGTAGAGGTAGTGTACAGTGGAGCACAGTAGAGGTAGAGTACAGTGGAGCACAGTAGAGGTAGAGTACAGTGGGGTACAGTAGAAATAGAGTACAGTGGAGCACAGTAGAGTAGAGTACAGTAGAGCACAGTAGAGGTAGAGTACAGTGGAGCACAGTAGAGATAGAGTACAGTGGAGTACAGTAGAGGAAGAGTACAGTGGACTACAGTGGAGCACAGTAGAGGTGGAGTACAGTAGAGTACAGTAGAGGTAGAGTACAGTGGAGTACAGTAGAAGTAGATTACAGTGGAGCACAGTAGAGGTAGAGTAGAGTGGAGTACAGTAGAGGTAGAGTACAGTGGAGTACAGTAGAGGTAGAGTACAGTGGAGTAGAGTAGAGGTAGAGTACAGTGGAGCACAGCAGAGGTAGAGTACAGTGGATCACAGTAGAGATAGAGTACAGTGGAGTACAGTGGAGCACAGTAGAGGTATAGTACAGTGGAGCACAGTAGATATAGATTACAGTGGAGTAGAGTAGAGATAGAGTACAGTGGAGTACAGTAGAGGTAGAGTACAGTGGAGCAGAGTAGAGGTAGAGTACAGTGGAGTACAGTAGAGGTAGAGCACAGTAGAGCAGAGTAGAGGTAGAGTACAGTGGAGTACAGTAGAGGTAGAGCACAGTGGAACACTGTAGAGGTAGAGTACAGAGGAGTACAGTAGAGATAGAGTACAGTGGAGCACAGTAGAGGTAGAGTACAGTGGAGCAGAGTAGAGCTAGAGTACAGTGGAGCACAGTAGAGGTAGAGTACAGTGGAGTAGAGTAGAGGTAGAGTACATTGGAGTACAGTAGAGGTAGAGTACAGTGGTGCACAGTAGAGGTAGAGTACAGTGGAGTACAGTGGAGCACAGTAGAGGTGGAGTACAGTAGAGTACAGTAGAGGTAGAGTACAGTGGAGCACAGTAGAGGTAGAGTACAGTGGAGTACAGTGGAGTACAGTAGAGGTGGAGTACAGTAGAGTACAGTAGTGGTAGAGAACAGTACAGTACAGTAGATGTAGACTACAGTGGAGTACAGTAGAGGTAGAGTACAGTAGAGCACAGTAGAGGTAGAATACAGTGGAGTACAGTAGAGGTAGAGTACAGTGGAGCACAGTAGAGGTAGAGAACATTACAGTACAGTGGAGGTAGAGTAGAGTGGAGTACAGCAGAGGTAGAGTACAGTAGAGCACAGTAGAGGTAGAATACAGTGGAGTACAGTAGAGGTAGAGTACAGTGGAGCACTCTAGAGGTGGAGTACAGTGGAGTACAGTAGAGGTAGAGTACAGTGGAGCACAGTAGAGATAGAGTACAGTAGAGCACAGTAGAGGTAGAGTACAATGGAGTATAGTAGAGGTAGAGTACAGTGAAGTATATTTGAGGTAGACTACAGTGGAGTACAGTAGAGGTAAGAGTACAGTGGAGTACAGTAGAGGTAGAGTACAGTGGAGCACAGTAGAGGTAGAGTACAGTGGAGTATAGTTGAGGTAGACTACAGTGGAGTAGAGTAGAGGTCGAGTACAGTGGAGCACAGTAGAGATAGAGTAAAGTAGAGCAGAGTAGAGGTAGAGTACAGTGGAGTACAGTAGAGGTAGAGCACAGTAGAGCAGAGTAGAGGTAGAGTACAGTGGAGTACAGTAGAGGTAGAGCACAGTGGAGCACTGTAGAGGTAGAATACAGTGGAGTACAGTAGAGATAGAGTACAGTGGAGCACAGTAGAGGTAGAGTACAGTGGAGCACAGTAGAGGTAGAGTACAGTGGAGCACAGTAGAGGTAGAGTACAGTGGAGTACAGTAGAGGTAGAGTACAGTGGAGCACAGTAGAGGTAGAGTACAGTGGAGTACAGTAGAGGTAGTGTACAGTGGAGCACAGTAGAGGTAGAGTACAGTGGAGCACAGTAGAGGTAGAGTACAGTGGGGTACAGTAGAAATAGAGTACAGCGGAGCACGGTAGAGTAGAGTACAGTAGAGCACTGTAGAGGTAGAATACAGTGGAGTACAGTAGAGATAGAGTACAGTGGAGTACAGTAGAGGTAGAGTACAGTGGAGTAGAGTAGAGGTAGAGTACAGTGGAGCACAGCAGAGGTAGAGTACAGTGGATCACAGTAGAGATAGAGTACAGTGGAGTACAGTGGAGCACAGTAGAGGTATAGTACAGTGGAGCACAGTAGATATAGATTACAGTGGAGTAGAGTAGAGATAGAGTACAGTGGAGTACAGTAGAGGTAGAGTACAGTGGAGCACTGTAGAGGTAGAGTACAGGTAGAGTACAGTGGAGTACAGTAGAGGTAGAGCACAGTAGAGCAGAGTAGAGGTAGAGTACAGTGGAGTACAGTAGAGGTAGAGCACAGTGGAGCACAGTAGAGGTAGAGTACAGTGGAGCAGAGTAGAGCTAGAGTACAGTGGAGCACAGTAGAGGTAGAGTACAGTGGAGTAGAGTAGAGGTAGAGTACATTGGAGTACAGTAGAGGTCGAGTACAGTGGAGCACAGTAGAGGTAGAGTACAGTGGAGTGCAGTGGAGCAAAGTAGAGGTGGAGTACAGTAGAGTACAGTAGAGGTAGAGAACAGTACAGTACAGTAGATGTAGACTACAGTGGAGTACAGTAGAGGTAGAGTACAGTAGAGCACAGTAGAGGTAGAATAAAGTGGAGTACAGTAGAGGTAGAATACAGTGGAGCACAGTAGAGGTAGAGAACAGTACAGTACAGTAGAGGTAGAGTAGAGTGGAGTACAGTAGAGGTAGAGTACAGTAGAGCACAGTAGAGGTAGAATACAGTGGAGTACAGTAGAGGTAGAGTACAGTGGAGTACAGTAGAGGTAGAGTACAGTGGAGTACAGAAGAGATAGAGTACAGTGGAGCACAGTAGTGGTAGAGTACAGTGGAGCACAGTAGAGGTAGAGTACAGTGGAGCACAGTAGAGGTAGAGTACAGTGGAGTACAGTAGAGGTTGAGTACAGTGGAGTACAGTGGAGCACAGTAGAGGTGGAGTACAGTAGAGTACAGTAGAGGTAGAGTACATTGGAGCACAGTAGAGGTAGAGTAAAGTGGAGTACAGTGGAGTACAGTAGAGGTGGAGTACAGTAGAGTACAGTAGAGGTAGAGAACAGTACAGTACAGTAGAGGTAGAATACAGTGGAGTACAGTAGAGGTAGAGTACAGTAGAGCACAGTAGAGGTAGAATACAGTGGAGTACAGTAGAGGTAGAGTACAGTGGAGTACAGTAGAGGTAGAGTACAGTGGAGTACAGTAGAGGTAGAGAACAGTACAGTACAGTAGAGGTAGAGTACAGTGGAGTACAGTAGAGGTAGAGTACAGTGGAGCACAGTAGAGGTAGAGTACAGTGGAGTACAGTAGAGGTAGAGTACAGTGGAGCACAGTAGAGCTAGAGTACAGTGGAGTACAGTGGAGCACAGTAGAGGTGGAGTACAGTAGAGTAGAGTATAGGTTGAGTACAGTGGAGTACAGTAGAGATAGAGTAGAGTGGAGTAGAGTAGAGATAGAGTTCAGTGGATTAGAGTAGAGATAGAGTACAGTGGAGTATAGTTGAGGTAGAGTACATTGGAGTACAGTAGAGGTAGAGTACAGTGGAGTACAGTAGAGGTAGAGAACAGTACAGTACAGTAGAGGTAGAGTAGAGTGGAGAACAGTAGAGGTAGAGTACAGTAGAGCACAGTAGAGGTAGAATACAGTGGAGTAGAGTAGAGGTAGAGTACAGTGGAGTACAGTAGAGGTAGAGTACAGTGGAGTACAGAAGAGATAGAGTACAGTGGAGCACAGTAAAGGTAGAGTACAGTGGAGCACAGTAGAGGCAGAGTACAGTGGAGCACAGTAGAGGTAGAGTACAGTGGAGTACAGTAGAGGTAGAGTACAGTGGAGTACAGTAGAGGTAGAGTACAGTGGAGCACAGTAGAGTTAGAGTACATTGGAGTACAGTGGAGCACAGTAGAGTTGGAGTACAGTAGAGTACAGTAGAGGTAGAGTACAGTGGAGTACAGTGGAGTACAGTAGAGGTAGAGTACAGTGGAGCACAGTAGAGGTAGAGTACAGTGGAGTACAGTAAAGGTAGTGTACAGTGGAGCACAGTAGAGGTAGAGTACAGTGGAGCACAATAGAGGTAGAGTACAGTGGGGTACAGTAGAAATAGAGTACAGTGGAGCACAGTAGAGTAGAGTACAGTAGAGCACAGTAGAGGTAGAGTTCAGTGGAGCACAGTAGAGATAGAGTACAGTGGAGTACAGTAGAGGAAGAGTACAGTGGAGTACAGTGGAGCACATTAGAGGTGGAGTACAGTAGAGTACAGTAGAGGTAGAGTACAGTGGAGCACAGTAGATATAGATTACAGTGGAGTAGAGTAGAGATAGAGTACAGTGGAGTACAGTAGAGGTAGAGTACAGTGGATCAGAGTAGAGGTAGAGTACAGTGGAGTACAGTAGAGGTAGAGCACAGTAGAGCAGAGTAGAGGTAGAGTACAGTGGAGTAGAGTAGAGGTAGAGTACAGTGGAGTACAGTAGAGGTAGAGTATAGTGGAGCACAGTAGAGGTAGAGTACAGTGGAGTACAGTGGAGCACAGTAGAGGTGGAGTACAGTAGAGTACAGTAGAGGTAGAGTACAGTGGAGCACAGTAGAGGTAGAGTACAGTGGAGTACAGTGGAGTACAGTAGAGGTGGAGTACAGTAGAGTACAGTAGAGGTAGAGAACAGTACAGTACAGTAGAGGTAGACTACAGTGGAGTACAGTAGAGGTAGAGTACAGTAGAGCACAGTAGAGGTAGAATACAGTGGAGTACAGTAGAGGTAGAGTACAGTGGAGCACAGTAGAGGTAGAGAACAGTACAGTACAGTAGAGGTAGAGTAGAGTGGAGTACAGTAGAGGTAGAGTACAGTAGAGCACAGTAGAGGTAGAATACAGTGGAGTACAGTAGAGGTAGAGTACAATGGAGTACAGTAGAGGTAGAGTACAGTGGAGTACAGAAGAGATAGAGTACAGTGGAGCACAGTAGAGGTAGAGTACAGTGGAGCACAGTAGAGGTAGAGTACAGTGGAGCACAGTAGTGGTAGAGTACAGTGGAGTACAGTAGAGGTTGAGTACAGTGGAGTACAGTAGAGGTAGAGTACAGTGGAGCACAGTAGAGGTAGAGTACAGTGGAGTACAGTGGAGCACAGTAGAGGTGGAGTACAGTAGAGTAGAGTATAGGTTGTGTACAGTGGAGTACAGTAGAGATAGAGTAGAGTGGAGTAGAGTAGAGATAGAGTACAGTGGATTAGAGTAGAGATAGAGTACAGTGGAGTATAGTTGAGGTAGAGTACAGTGGAGCACAGTAGTTGTGGAGTACAGTAGAGTAGAGTATAGGTTGAGTACAGTGGAGTACAGTAGAGATAGAGTAGAGTGGAGTAGAGTAGAGATAGAGTACAATGGATTAGAGTAGAGATAGAGTACAGTGGAGTATAGTTGAGGTAGAGTACAGTGGAGTACAGTAGAGGTAGAGTACAGTGGAGTACAGTAGAGGTAGAGTACAGTAGAGCACAGTAGAGGTAGAATACAGTGGAGTACAGTAGAGGTGGAGTACAGTAGAGTACAGTAGAGGTAGAGAACAGTACAGTACAGTAGAGGTAGACTACAGTGGAGTACAGTAGAGGTAGAGTACAGTAGAGCACAGTAGAGGTAGAATACAGTGGAGTACAGTAGAGGTAGAGTCCAGTGGAGCACAGTAGAGGTAGAGAACAGTACAGTACAGTAGAGGTAGAGTAGAGTGGAGTACAGTAGAGGTAGAGTACAGTAGAGCACAGTAGAGGTAGAATACAGTGGAGTACAGTAGAGGTAGAGTACAGTGGAGTACAGTAGAGGTAGAGTACAGTGGAGTACAGAAGAGATAGAGTACAGTGGAGCACAGTAGAGGTAGAGTACAGTGGAGCACAGTAGAGGTAGAGTACAGTGGAGCACAGTAGTGGTAGAGTACAGTGGAGTACAGTAAAGGTTGAGTACAGTGGAGTACAGTAGAGGTAGAGTACAGTGGAGCACAGTAGAGGTAGAGTACAGTGGAGTACAGTGGAGCACAGTAGAGGTGGAGTACAGTAGAGTAGAGTATAGGTTGAGTACAGTGGAGTACAGTAGAGGTAGAGTACAGTGGAGTACAGAAGAGATAGAGTACAGTGGAGCACAGTAGAGGTAGAGTACAATGGAGCACAGTAGAGGTAGAGTACAGTGGAGCACAGTAGAGGTAGAGTACAGTGGAGTACAGTAGAGGTAGAGTACAGTGTAGTACAGTAGAGGTAGAGTGCAGTGGAGCACAGTAGAGGTAGAGTACAGTGGAGTACATTGGAGCACAGTAGAGGTGGAGTACAGTAGAGCACAGTAGAGGTAGAATACAGTGGAGTACAGTAGAGGTAGAGTACAGTGGAGTACAGTAGAGGTAGAGTACAGTGGAGTACAGAAGAGATAGAGTACAGTGGAGCACAGTAGAGGTAGAGTACAGTGGAGCACAGTAGAGGTAGAGTACAGTGGAGCACAGTAGTGGTAGAGTACAGTGGAGTACAGTAGAGGTTGAGTACAGTGGAGTACAGTAGAGGTAGAGTACAGTGGAGCACAGTAGAGGTAGAGTACAGTGGAGTACAGTGGAGCACAGTAGAGGTGGAGTACAGTAGAGTAGAGTATAGGTTGAGTACAGTGGAGTACAGTAGAGATAGAGTAGAGTGGAGTAGAGTAGAGATAGAGTACAGTGGATTAGAGTAGAGATAGAGTACAGTGGAGTATAGTTGAGGTAGAGTACAGTGGAGCACAGTAGTTGTGGAGTACAGTAGAGTAGAGTATAGGTTGAGTACAGTGGAGTACAGTAGAGATAGAGTAGAGTGGAGTAGAGTAGAGATAGAGTACAGTGGATTAGAGTAGAGATAGAGTACAGTGGAGTATAGTTGAGGTAGAGTACAGTGGAGTACAGTAGAGGTAGAGTACAGTGGAGTACAGTAGAGGTAGAGAACAGTACAGTACAGTAGAGGTAGAGTAGAGTGGAGTACAGTAGAGGTAGAGTACAGTAGAGCACAGTAGAGGTAGAATACAGTGGAGTACAGTAGAGGTGGAGTACAGTAGAGTACAGTAGAGGTAGAGAACAGTACAGTACAGTAGAGGTAGACTACAGTGGAGTACAGTAGAGGTAGAGTACAGTAGAGCACAGTAGAGGTAGAATACAGTGGAGTACAGTAGAGGTAGAGTACAGTGGAGTACAGTAGAGGTAGAGTATAGTGGAGTACAGAAGAGATAGAGTACAGTGGAGCACAGTAGAGGTAGAGTACAGTGGAGCACAGTAGAGGTAGAGTACAGTGGAGCACAGTAGTGGTAGAGTACAGTGGAGTACAGTAAAGGTTGAGTACAGTGGAGTACAGTAGAGGTAGAGTACAGTGGAGCACAGTAGAGGTAGAGTACAGTGGAGTACAGTGGAGCACAGTAGAGGTGGAGTACAGTAGAGTAGAGCATAGGTTGAGTACAGTGGAGTACAGTAGAGGTAGAGTACAGTGGAGTACAGAAGAGATAGAGTACAGTGGAGCACAGTAGAGGTAGAGTACAATGGAGCACAGTAGAGGTAGAGTACAGTGGAGCACAGTAGAGGTAGAGTACAGTGGAGTACAGTAGAGGTAGAGTACAGTGTAGTACAGTAGAGGTAGAGTGCAGTGGAGCACAGTAGAGGTAGAGTACAGTGTAGTACATTGGAGCACAGTAGAGGTGGAGTACAGTAGAGTACAGTAGAGGTAGAATACAGTGGAGCACAGTAGAGGTAGAGTACAGTGGAGTACAGTGGAGTACAGTAGAGGTGGAGTACAGTAGAGTACAGTAGAGGTAGAGAACAGTACAGTACAGTAGAGGTAGAGGACAGTGGAGTACATTAGAGGTAGAGTACAGTAGAGCACAGTAGAGGTAGAATACAGTGGAGTACAGTAGAGGTAGAGTACAGTGGAGTACAGTAGAGGTAGAGTACAGTGTAGTACAGTAGATCTAGAGAACAGTACAGTACAGTAGAGGTAGAGTACAGTGGAGTACAGTAGAGGTAGAGTACAGTAGAGCACAGTAGAGGTAGAATACAGTGGAGTACAGTAGAGGTAGAGTACAGTGGAGTACAGTAGAGGTAGAGTACAGTGGAGTACAGTAGAGGTAGAGTACAGTGGAGTACAGTAGAGGTAGAGTACAGTGGAGCACAGTAGAGGTAGAGTACAGTGGAGTACAGTAGAGGTAGAGTACAGTGGAGCACAGTAGAGCTAGAGTACAGTGGAGTACAGTGGAGCACAGTAGAGGTGGAGTAAAGTAGAGTAGAGTATAGGTTGAGTGCAGTGGAGTACAGTAGAGATAGAGTAGAGTGGAGTAGAGTAGAGATAGAGTACAGTGGATTAGAGTAGATATAGAGTACAGTGGAGTATAGTTGAGGTAGAGTACAGTGGAGCATATTAGAGGTAGAGTACAGTGGAGTATAGTTGAGGTAGACTACAGTGGAGTACAGTTGAGGTAGAGTACAGTGGAGCACATTAGAGGTAGAGTACAGTGGAGTATAGTTGAGGTAGACTACAGTGGAGTACAGTAGAGGTAGAGTAAAGTGGAGTACAGTAGAGGTAGAGTACAGTGGAGTACAGTAGAGGTAGAGTACAGTGGAGCACAGTAGAGGTAGAGTACAGTGGAGTACAGTAGAGGTAGAGTACAGTGGAGCACAGTAGAGCAAGAGTACAGTGGAGTACAGTGGAGCACAGTAGAGGTAGAGTACAGTGGAGTACAGTAGAGGTAGAGTACAGTGGAGTACTGTAGAGGTGGAGTACAGTGGAGTACAGTAGAGGTAGAGTACAGTGGAGCACAGTAGAGATAGAGTACAGTAGAGCACTGTAGAGGTAGAGTACAATGGAGTATAGTAGAGGTAGAGTACAATGGAGTATATTTGAGGTAGACTACAGTGGAGTACAGTAGAGGTAAGAGTACAGTGGAGCACAGTAGAGGTAGAGTACAGTGGAGTATAGTTGAGGTAGACTACAGTGGAGTAGAGTAGAGGTCGAGTACAGTGGAGCACAGTAGAGATAGAGTACAGTAGAGCAGAGTAGAGGTAGAGTACAGTGGAGTACAGTAGAGGTAGAGTACAGTAGAGCAGAGTAGAGGTAGAGTACAGTGGAGTACAGTAGAGGTAGAGCACAGTGGAACACTGTAGAGGTAGAATACAGTGGAGTACAGTAGAGATAGAGTACAGTGGAGCACAGTAGAGGTAGAGTACAGTGTAGCACAGTAGAGGTAGAGTACAGTGGAGCACAGTAGAGGTAGAGTACAGTGGAGTACAGTAGAGGTAGTGTACAGTGGAGCACAGTAGAGGTAGAGTACAGTGGAGCACAGTAGAGGTAGAGTACAGTGGGGTACAGTAGAAATAGAGTACAGTGGAGCACAGTAGAGTAGAGTACAGTAGAGCACAGTAGAGGTAGAGTACAGTGGAGCACAGTAGAGATAGAGTACAGTGGAGTACAGTAGAGGAAGAGTACAGTGGACTACAGTGGAGCACAGTAGAGGTGGAGTACAGTAGAGTACAGTAGAGGTAGAGTACAGTGGAGTACAGTAGAAGTAGATTACAGTGGAGCACAGTAGAGGTAGAGTAGAGTGGAGTACAGTAGAGGTAGAGTACAGTGGAGTACAGTAGAGGTAGAGTACAGTGGAGTAGAGTAGAGGTAGAGTACAGTGGAGCACAGCAGAGGTAGAGTACAGTGGATCACAGTAGAGATAGAGTACAGTGGAGTACAGTGGAGCACAGTAGAGGTATAGTACAGTGGAGCACAGTAGATATAGATTACAGTGGAGTAGAGTAGAGATAGAGTACAGTGGAGTACAGTAGAGGTAGAGTACAGTGGAGCAGAGTAGAGGTAGAGTACAGTGGAGTACAGTAGAGGTAGAGCACAGTAGAGCAGAGTAGAGGTAGAGTACAGTGGAGTACAGTAGAGGTAGAGCACAGTGGAACACTGTAGAGGTAGAGTACAGAGGAGTACAGTAGAGATAGAGTACAGTGGAGCACAGTAGAGGTAGAGTACAGTGGAGCAGAGTAGAGCTAGAGTACAGTGGAGCACAGTAGAGGTAGAGTACAGTGGAGTAGAGTAGAGGTAGAGTACATTGGAGTACAGTAGAGGTAGAGTACAGTGGTGCACAGTAGAGGTAGAGTACAGTGGAGTACAGTGGAGCACAGTAGAGGTGGAGTACAGTAGAGTACAGTAGAGGTAGAGTACAGTGGAGCACAGTAGAGGTAGAGTACAGTGGAGTACAGTGGAGTACAGTAGAGGTGGAGTACAGTAGAGTACAGTAGTGGTAGAGAACAGTACAGTACAGTAGATGTAGACTACAGTGGAGTACAGTAGAGGTAGAGTACAGTAGAGCACAGTAGAGGTAGAATACAGTGGAGTACAGTAGAGGTAGAGTACAGTGGAGCACAGTAGAGGTAGAGAACATTACAGTACAGTGGAGGTAGAGTAGAGTGGAGTACAGCAGAGGTAGAGTACAGTAGAGCACAGTAGAGGTAGAATACAGTGGAGTACAGTAGAGGTAGAGTACAGTGGAGCACTCTAGAGGTGGAGTACAGTGGAGTACAGTAGAGGTAGAGTACAGTGGAGCACAGTAGAGATAGAGTACAGTAGAGCACAGTAGAGGTAGAGTACAATGGAGTATAGTAGAGGTAGAGTACAGTGAAGTATATTTGAGGTAGACTACAGTGGAGTACAGTAGAGGTAAGAGTACAGTGGAGTACAGTAGAGGTAGAGTACAGTGGAGCACAGTAGAGGTAGAGTACAGTGGAGTATAGTTGAGGTAGACTACAGTGGAGTAGAGTAGAGGTCGAGTACAGTGGAGCACAGTAGAGATAGAGTAAAGTAGAGCAGAGTAGAGGTAGAGTACAGTGGAGTACAGTAGAGGTAGAGCACAGTAGAGCAGAGTAGAGGTAGAGTACAGTGGAGTACAGTAGAGGTAGAGCACAGTGGAGCACTGTAGAGGTAGAATACAGTGGAGTACAGTAGAGATAGAGTACAGTGGAGCACAGTAGAGGTAGAGTACAGTGGAGCACAGTAGAGGTAGAGTACAGTGGAGCACAGTAGAGGTAGAGTACAGTGGAGTACAGTAGAGGTAGAGTACAGTGGAGCACAGTAGAGGTAGAGTACAGTGGAGTACAGTAGAGGTAGTGTACAGTGGAGCACAGTAGAGGTAGAGTACAGTGGAGCACAGTAGAGGTAGAGTACAGTGGGGTACAGTAGAAATAGAGTACAGCGGAGCACGGTAGAGTAGAGTACAGTAGAGCACTGTAGAGGTAGAATACAGTGGAGTACAGTAGAGATAGAGTACAGTGGAGTACAGTAGAGGTAGAGTACAGTGGAGTAGAGTAGAGGTAGAGTACAGTGGAGCACAGCAGAGGTAGAGTACAGTGGATCACAGTAGAGATAGAGTACAGTGGAGTACAGTGGAGCACAGTAGAGGTATAGTACAGTGGAGCACAGTAGATATAGATTACAGTGGAGTAGAGTAGAGATAGAGTACAGTGGAGTACAGTAGAGGTAGAGTACAGTGGAGCACTGTAGAGGTAGAGTACAGGTAGAGTACAGTGGAGTACAGTAGAGGTAGAGCACAGTAGAGCAGAGTAGAGGTAGAGTACAGTGGAGTACAGTAGAGGTAGAGCACAGTGGAGCACAGTAGAGGTAGAGTACAGTGGAGCAGAGTAGAGCTAGAGTACAGTGGAGCACAGTAGAGGTAGAGTACAGTGGAGTAGAGTAGAGGTAGAGTACATTGGAGTACAGTAGAGGTCGAGTACAGTGGAGCACAGTAGAGGTAGAGTACAGTGGAGTGCAGTGGAGCAAAGTAGAGGTGGAGTACAGTAGAGTACAGTAGAGGTAGAGAACAGTACAGTACAGTAGATGTAGACTACAGTGGAGTACAGTAGAGGTAGAGTACAGTAGAGCACAGTAGAGGTAGAATAAAGTGGAGTACAGTAGAGGTAGAATACAGTGGAGCACAGTAGAGGTAGAGAACAGTACAGTACAGTAGAGGTAGAGTAGAGTGGAGTACAGTAGAGGTAGAGTACAGTAGAGCACAGTAGAGGTAGAATACAGTGGAGTACAGTAGAGGTAGAGTACAGTGGAGTACAGTAGAGGTAGAGTACAGTGGAGTACAGAAGAGATAGAGTACAGTGGAGCACAGTAGTGGTAGAGTACAGTGGAGCACAGTAGAGGTAGAGTACAGTGGAGCACAGTAGAGGTAGAGTACAGTGGAGTACAGTAGAGGTTGAGTACAGTGGAGTACAGTGGAGCACAGTAGAGGTGGAGTACAGTAGAGTACAGTAGAGGTAGAGTACATTGGAGCACAGTAGAGGTAGAGTAAAGTGGAGTACAGTGGAGTACAGTAGAGGTGGAGTACAGTAGAGTACAGTAGAGGTAGAGAACAGTACAGTACAGTAGAGGTAGAATACAGTGGAGTACAGTAGAGGTAGAGTACAGTAGAGCACAGTAGAGGTAGAATACAGTGGAGTACAGTAGAGGTAGAGTACAGTGGAGTACAGTAGAGGTAGAGTACAGTGGAGTACAGTAGAGGTAGAGAACAGTACAGTACAGTAGAGGTAGAGTACAGTGGAGTACAGTAGAGGTAGAGTACAGTGGAGCACAGTAGAGGTAGAGTACAGTGGAGTACAGTAGAGGTAGAGTACAGTGGAGCACAGTAGAGCTAGAGTACAGTGGAGTACAGTGGAGCACAGTAGAGGTGGAGTACAGTAGAGTAGAGTATAGGTTGAGTACAGTGGAGTACAGTAGAGATAGAGTAGAGTGGAGTAGAGTAGAGATAGAGTTCAGTGGATTAGAGTAGAGATAGAGTACAGTGGAGTATAGTTGAGGTAGAGTACATTGGAGTACAGTAGAGGTAGAGTACAGTGGAGTACAGTAGAGGTAGAGAACAGTACAGTACAGTAGAGGTAGAGTAGAGTGGAGAACAGTAGAGGTAGAGTACAGTAGAGCACAGTAGAGGTAGAATACAGTGGAGTAGAGTAGAGGTAGAGTACAGTGGAGTACAGTAGAGGTAGAGTACAGTGGAGTACAGAAGAGATAGAGTACAGTGGAGCACAGTAAAGGTAGAGTACAGTGGAGCACAGTAGAGGCAGAGTACAGTGGAGCACAGTAGAGGTAGAGTACAGTGGAGTACAGTAGAGGTAGAGTACAGTGGAGTACAGTAGAGGTAGAGTACAGTGGAGCACAGTAGAGTTAGAGTACATTGGAGTACAGTGGAGCACAGTAGAGTTGGAGTACAGTAGAGTACAGTAGAGGTAGAGTACAGTGGAGTACAGTGGAGTACAGTAGAGGTAGAGTACAGTGGAGCACAGTAGAGGTAGAGTACAGTGGAGTACAGTAAAGGTAGTGTACAGTGGAGCACAGTAGAGGTAGAGTACAGTGGAGCACAATAGAGGTAGAGTACAGTGGGGTACAGTAGAAATAGAGTACAGTGGAGCACAGTAGAGTAGAGTACAGTAGAGCACAGTAGAGGTAGAGTTCAGTGGAGCACAGTAGAGATAGAGTACAGTGGAGTACAGTAGAGGAAGAGTACAGTGGAGTACAGTGGAGCACATTAGAGGTGGAGTACAGTAGAGTACAGTAGAGGTAGAGTACAGTGGAGCACAGTAGATATAGATTACAGTGGAGTAGAGTAGAGATAGAGTACAGTGGAGTACAGTAGAGGTAGAGTACAGTGGATCAGAGTAGAGGTAGAGTACAGTGGAGTACAGTAGAGGTAGAGCACAGTAGAGCAGAGTAGAGGTAGAGTACAGTGGAGTAGAGTAGAGGTAGAGTACAGTGGAGTACAGTAGAGGTAGAGTATAGTGGAGCACAGTAGAGGTAGAGTACAGTGGAGTACAGTGGAGCACAGTAGAGGTGGAGTACAGTAGAGTACAGTAGAGGTAGAGTACAGTGGAGCACAGTAGAGGTAGAGTACAGTGGAGTACAGTGGAGTACAGTAGAGGTGGAGTACAGTAGAGTACAGTAGAGGTAGAGAACAGTACAGTACAGTAGAGGTAGACTACAGTGGAGTACAGTAGAGGTAGAGTACAGTAGAGCACAGTAGAGGTAGAATACAGTGGAGTACAGTAGAGGTAGAGTACAGTGGAGCACAGTAGAGGTAGAGAACAGTACAGTACAGTAGAGGTAGAGTAGAGTGGAGTACAGTAGAGGTAGAGTACAGTAGAGCACAGTAGAGGTAGAATACAGTGGAGTACAGTAGAGGTAGAGTACAATGGAGTACAGTAGAGGTAGAGTACAGTGGAGTACAGAAGAGATAGAGTACAGTGGAGCACAGTAGAGGTAGAGTACAGTGGAGCACAGTAGAGGTAGAGTACAGTGGAGCACAGTAGTGGTAGAGTACAGTGGAGTACAGTAGAGGTTGAGTACAGTGGAGTACAGTAGAGGTAGAGTACAGTGGAGCACAGTAGAGGTAGAGTACAGTGGAGTACAGTGGAGCACAGTAGAGGTGGAGTACAGTAGAGTAGAGTATAGGTTGTGTACAGTGGAGTACAGTAGAGATAGAGTAGAGTGGAGTAGAGTAGAGATAGAGTACAGTGGATTAGAGTAGAGATAGAGTACAGTGGAGTATAGTTGAGGTAGAGTACAGTGGAGCACAGTAGTTGTGGAGTACAGTAGAGTAGAGTATAGGTTGAGTACAGTGGAGTACAGTAGAGATAGAGTAGAGTGGAGTAGAGTAGAGATAGAGTACAATGGATTAGAGTAGAGATAGAGTACAGTGGAGTATAGTTGAGGTAGAGTACAGTGGAGTACAGTAGAGGTAGAGTACAGTGGAGTACAGTAGAGGTAGAGTACAGTAGAGCACAGTAGAGGTAGAATACAGTGGAGTACAGTAGAGGTGGAGTACAGTAGAGTACAGTAGAGGTAGAGAACAGTACAGTACAGTAGAGGTAGACTACAGTGGAGTACAGTAGAGGTAGAGTACAGTAGAGCACAGTAGAGGTAGAATACAGTGGAGTACAGTAGAGGTAGAGTCCAGTGGAGCACAGTAGAGGTAGAGAACAGTACAGTACAGTAGAGGTAGAGTAGAGTGGAGTACAGTAGAGGTAGAGTACAGTAGAGCACAGTAGAGGTAGAATACAGTGGAGTACAGTAGAGGTAGAGTACAGTGGAGTACAGTAGAGGTAGAGTACAGTGGAGTACAGAAGAGATAGAGTACAGTGGAGCACAGTAGAGGTAGAGTACAGTGGAGCACAGTAGAGGTAGAGTACAGTGGAGCACAGTAGTGGTAGAGTACAGTGGAGTACAGTAAAGGTTGAGTACAGTGGAGTACAGTAGAGGTAGAGTACAGTGGAGCACAGTAGAGGTAGAGTACAGTGGAGTACAGTGGAGCACAGTAGAGGTGGAGTACAGTAGAGTAGAGTATAGGTTGAGTACAGTGGAGTACAGTAGAGGTAGAGTACAGTGGAGTACAGAAGAGATAGAGTACAGTGGAGCACAGTAGAGGTAGAGTACAATGGAGCACAGTAGAGGTAGAGTACAGTGGAGCACAGTAGAGGTAGAGTACAGTGGAGTACAGTAGAGGTAGAGTACAGTGTAGTACAGTAGAGGTAGAGTGCAGTGGAGCACAGTAGAGGTAGAGTACAGTGGAGTACATTGGAGCACAGTAGAGGTGGAGTACAGTAGAGCACAGTAGAGGTAGAATACAGTGGAGTACAGTAGAGGTAGAGTACAGTGGAGTACAGTAGAGGTAGAGTACAGTGGAGTACAGAAGAGATAGAGTACAGTGGAGCACAGTAGAGGTAGAGTACAGTGGAGCACAGTAGAGGTAGAGTACAGTGGAGCACAGTAGTGGTAGAGTACAGTGGAGTACAGTAGAGGTTGAGTACAGTGGAGTACAGTAGAGGTAGAGTACAGTGGAGCACAGTAGAGGTAGAGTACAGTGGAGTACAGTGGAGCACAGTAGAGGTGGAGTACAGTAGAGTAGAGTATAGGTTGAGTACAGTGGAGTACAGTAGAGATAGAGTAGAGTGGAGTAGAGTAGAGATAGAGTACAGTGGATTAGAGTAGAGATAGAGTACAGTGGAGTATAGTTGAGGTAGAGTACAGTGGAGCACAGTAGTTGTGGAGTACAGTAGAGTAGAGTATAGGTTGAGTACAGTGGAGTACAGTAGAGATAGAGTAGAGTGGAGTAGAGTAGAGATAGAGTACAGTGGATTAGAGTAGAGATAGAGTACAGTGGAGTATAGTTGAGGTAGAGTACAGTGGAGTACAGTAGAGGTAGAGTACAGTGGAGTACAGTAGAGGTAGAGAACAGTACAGTACAGTAGAGGTAGAGTAGAGTGGAGTACAGTAGAGGTAGAGTACAGTAGAGCACAGTAGAGGTAGAATACAGTGGAGTACAGTAGAGGTGGAGTACAGTAGAGTACAGTAGAGGTAGAGAACAGTACAGTACAGTAGAGGTAGACTACAGTGGAGTACAGTAGAGGTAGAGTACAGTAGAGCACAGTAGAGGTAGAATACAGTGGAGTACAGTAGAGGTAGAGTACAGTGGAGTACAGTAGAGGTAGAGTATAGTGGAGTACAGAAGAGATAGAGTACAGTGGAGCACAGTAGAGGTAGAGTACAGTGGAGCACAGTAGTGGTAGAGTACAGTGGAGTACAGTAAAGGTTGAGTACAGTGGAGTACAGTAGAGGTAGAGTACAGTGGAGCACAGTAGAGGTAGAGTACAGTGGAGTACAGTGGAGCACAGTAGAGGTGGAGTACAGTAGAGTAGAGCATAGGTTGAGTACAGTGGAGTACAGTAGAGGTAGAGTACAGTGGAGTACAGAAGAGATAGAGTACAGTGGAGCACAGTAGAGGTAGAGTACAATGGAGCACAGTAGAGGTAGAGTACAGTGGAGCACAGTAGAGGTAGAGTACAGTGGAGTACAGTAGAGGTAGAGTACAGTGTAGTACAGTAGAGGTAGAGTGCAGTGGAGCACAGTAGAGGTAGAGTACAGTGTAGTACATTGGAGCACAGTAGAGGTGGAGTACAGTAGAGTACAGTAGAGGTAGAATACAGTGGAGCACAGTAGAGGTAGAGTACAGTGGAGTACAGTGGAGTACAGTAGAGGTGGAGTACAGTAGAGTACAGTAGAGGTAGAGAACAGTACAGTACAGTAGAGGTAGAGGACAGTGGAGTACATTAGAGGTAGAGTACAGTAGAGCACAGTAGAGGTAGAATACAGTGGAGTACAGTAGAGGTAGAGTACAGTGGAGTACAGTAGAGGTAGAGTACAGTGTAGTACAGTAGATCTAGAGAACAGTACAGTACAGTAGAGGTAGAGTACAGTGGAGTACAGTAGAGGTAGAGTACAGTAGAGCACAGTAGAGGTAGAATACAGTGGAGTACAGTAGAGGTAGAGTACAGTGGAGTACAGTAGAGGTAGAGTACAGTGGAGTACAGTAGAGGTAGAGTACAGTGGAGTACAGTAGAGGTAGAGTACAGTGGAGCACAGTAGAGGTAGAGTACAGTGGAGTACAGTAGAGGTAGAGTACAGTGGAGCACAGTAGAGCTAGAGTACAGTGGAGTACAGTGGAGCACAGTAGAGGTGGAGTAAAGTAGAGTAGAGTATAGGTTGAGTGCAGTGGAGTACAGTAGAGATAGAGTAGAGTGGAGTAGAGTAGAGATAGAGTACAGTGGATTAGAGTAGATATAGAGTACAGTGGAGTATAGTTGAGGTAGAGTACAGTGGAGCATATTAGAGGTAGAGTACAGTGGAGTATAGTTGAGGTAGACTACAGTGGAGTACAGTTGAGGTAGAGTACAGTGGAGCACATTAGAGGTAGAGTACAGTGGAGTATAGTTGAGGTAGACTACAGTGGAGTACAGTAGAGGTAGAGTAAAGTGGAGTACAGTAGAGGTAGAGTACAGTGGAGTACAGTAGAGGTAGAGTACAGTGGAGCACAGTAGAGGTAGAGTACAGTGGAGTACAGTAGAGGTAGAGTACAGTGGAGCACAGTAGAGCAAGAGTACAGTGGAGTACAGTGGAGCACAGTAGAGGTAGAGTACAGTGGAGTACAGTAGAGGTAGAGTACAGTGGAGTACTGTAGAGGTGGAGTACAGTGGAGTACAGTAGAGGTAGAGTACAGTGGAGCACAGTAGAGATAGAGTACAGTAGAGCACTGTAGAGGTAGAGTACAATGGAGTATAGTAGAGGTAGAGTACAATGGAGTATATTTGAGGTAGACTACAGTGGAGTACAGTAGAGGTAAGAGTACAGTGGAGCACAGTAGAGGTAGAGTACAGTGGAGTATAGTTGAGGTAGACTACAGTGGAGTAGAGTAGAGGTCGAGTACAGTGGAGCACAGTAGAGATAGAGTACAGTAGAGCAGAGTAGAGGTAGAGTACAGTGGAGTACAGTAGAGGTAGAGTACAGTAGAGCAGAGTAGAGGTAGAGTACAGTGGAGTACAGTAGAGGTAGAGCACAGTGGAACACTGTAGAGGTAGAATACAGTGGAGTACAGTAGAGATAGAGTACAGTGGAGCACAGTAGAGGTAGAGTACAGTGTAGCACAGTAGAGGTAGAGTACAGTGGAGCACAGTAGAGGTAGAGTACAGTGGAGTACAGTAGAGGTAGTGTACAGTGGAGCACAGTAGAGGTAGAGTACAGTGGAGCACAGTAGAGGTAGAGTACAGTGGGGTACAGTAGAAATAGAGTACAGTGGAGCACAGTAGAGTAGAGTACAGTAGAGCACAGTAGAGGTAGAGTACAGTGGAGCACAGTAGAGATAGAGTACAGTGGAGTACAGTAGAGGAAGAGTACAGTGGACTACAGTGGAGCACAGTAGAGGTGGAGTACAGTAGAGTACAGTAGAGGTAGAGTACAGTGGAGTACAGTAGAAGTAGATTACAGTGGAGCACAGTAGAGGTAGAGTAGAGTGGAGTACAGTAGAGGTAGAGTACAGTGGAGTACAGTAGAGGTAGAGTACAGTGGAGTAGAGTAGAGGTAGAGTACAGTGGAGCACAGCAGAGGTAGAGTACAGTGGATCACAGTAGAGATAGAGTACAGTGGAGTACAGTGGAGCACAGTAGAGGTATAGTACAGTGGAGCACAGTAGATATAGATTACAGTGGAGTAGAGTAGAGATAGAGTACAGTGGAGTACAGTAGAGGTAGAGTACAGTGGAGCAGAGTAGAGGTAGAGTACAGTGGAGTACAGTAGAGGTAGAGCACAGTAGAGCAGAGTAGAGGTAGAGTACAGTGGAGTACAGTAGAGGTAGAGCACAGTGGAACACTGTAGAGGTAGAGTACAGAGGAGTACAGTAGAGATAGAGTACAGTGGAGCACAGTAGAGGTAGAGTACAGTGGAGCAGAGTAGAGCTAGAGTACAGTGGAGCACAGTAGAGGTAGAGTACAGTGGAGTAGAGTAGAGGTAGAGTACATTGGAGTACAGTAGAGGTAGAGTACAGTGGTGCACAGTAGAGGTAGAGTACAGTGGAGTACAGTGGAGCACAGTAGAGGTGGAGTACAGTAGAGTACAGTAGAGGTAGAGTACAGTGGAGCACAGTAGAGGTAGAGTACAGTGGAGTACAGTGGAGTACAGTAGAGGTGGAGTACAGTAGAGTACAGTAGTGGTAGAGAACAGTACAGTACAGTAGATGTAGACTACAGTGGAGTACAGTAGAGGTAGAGTACAGTAGAGCACAGTAGAGGTAGAATACAGTGGAGTACAGTAGAGGTAGAGTACAGTGGAGCACAGTAGAGGTAGAGAACATTACAGTACAGTGGAGGTAGAGTAGAGTGGAGTACAGCAGAGGTAGAGTACAGTAGAGCACAGTAGAGGTAGAATACAGTGGAGTACAGTAGAGGTAGAGTACAGTGGAGCACTCTAGAGGTGGAGTACAGTGGAGTACAGTAGAGGTAGAGTACAGTGGAGCACAGTAGAGATAGAGTACAGTAGAGCACAGTAGAGGTAGAGTACAATGGAGTATAGTAGAGGTAGAGTACAGTGAAGTATATTTGAGGTAGACTACAGTGGAGTACAGTAGAGGTAAGAGTACAGTGGAGTACAGTAGAGGTAGAGTACAGTGGAGCACAGTAGAGGTAGAGTACAGTGGAGTATAGTTGAGGTAGACTACAGTGGAGTAGAGTAGAGGTCGAGTACAGTGGAGCACAGTAGAGATAGAGTAAAGTAGAGCAGAGTAGAGGTAGAGTACAGTGGAGTACAGTAGAGGTAGAGCACAGTAGAGCAGAGTAGAGGTAGAGTACAGTGGAGTACAGTAGAGGTAGAGCACAGTGGAGCACTGTAGAGGTAGAATACAGTGGAGTACAGTAGAGATAGAGTACAGTGGAGCACAGTAGAGGTAGAGTACAGTGGAGCACAGTAGAGGTAGAGTACAGTGGAGCACAGTAGAGGTAGAGTACAGTGGAGTACAGTAGAGGTAGAGTACAGTGGAGCACAGTAGAGGTAGAGTACAGTGGAGTACAGTAGAGGTAGTGTACAGTGGAGCACAGTAGAGGTAGAGTACAGTGGAGCACAGTAGAGGTAGAGTACAGTGGGGTACAGTAGAAATAGAGTACAGCGGAGCACGGTAGAGTAGAGTACAGTAGAGCACTGTAGAGGTAGAATACAGTGGAGTACAGTAGAGATAGAGTACAGTGGAGTACAGTAGAGGTAGAGTACAGTGGAGTAGAGTAGAGGTAGAGTACAGTGGAGCACAGCAGAGGTAGAGTACAGTGGATCACAGTAGAGATAGAGTACAGTGGAGTACAGTGGAGCACAGTAGAGGTATAGTACAGTGGAGCACAGTAGATATAGATTACAGTGGAGTAGAGTAGAGATAGAGTACAGTGGAGTACAGTAGAGGTAGAGTACAGTGGAGCACTGTAGAGGTAGAGTACAGTAGAGTACAGTGGAGTACAGTAGAGGTAGAGCACAGTAGAGCAGAGTAGAGGTAGAGTACAGTGGAGTACAGTAGAGGTAGAGCACAGTGGAGCACAGTAGAGGTAGAGTACAGTGGAGCAGAGTAGAGCTAGAGTACAGTGGAGCACAGTAGAGGTAGAGTACAGTGGAGTAGAGTAGAGGTAGAGTACATTGGAGTACAGTAGAGGTCGAGTACAGTGGAGCACAGTAGAGGTAGAGTACAGTGGAGTGCAGTGGAGCACAGTAGAGGTGGAGTACAGTAGAGTACAGTAGAGGTAGAGAACAGTACAGTACAGTAGATGTAGACTACAGTGGAGTACAGTAGAGGTAGAGTACAGTAGAGCACAGTAGAGGTAGAATAAAGTGGAGTACAGTAGAGGTAGAATACAGTGGAGCACAGTAGAGGTAGAGAACAGTACAGTACAGTAGAGGTAGAGTAGAGTGGAGTACAGTAGAGGTAGAGTACAGTAGAGCACAGTAGAGGTAGAATACAGTGGAGTACAGTAGAGGTAGAGTACAGTGGAGTACAGTAGAGGTAGAGTACAGTGGAGTACAGAAGAGATAGAGTACAGTGGAGCACAGTAGTGGTAGAGTACAGTGGAGCACAGTAGAGGTAGAGTACAGTGGAGCACAGTAGAGGTAGAGTACAGTGGAGTACAGTAGAGGTTGAGTACAGTGGAGTACAGTGGAGCACAGTAGAGGTGGAGTACAGTAGAGTACAGTAGAGGTAGAGTACATTGGAGCACAGTAGAGGTAGAGTAAAGTGGAGTACAGTGGAGTACAGTAGAGGTGGAGTACAGTAGAGTACAGTAGAGGTAGAGAACAGTACAGTACAGTAGAGGTAGAATACAGTGGAGTACAGTAGAGGTAGAGTACAGTAGAGCACAGTAGAGGTAGAATACAGTGGAGTACAGTAGAGGTAGAGTACAGTGGAGTACAGTAGAGGTAGAGTACAGTGGAGTACAGTAGAGGTAGAGAACAGTACAGTACAGTAGAGGTAGAGTACAGTGGAGTACAGTAGAGGTAGAGTACAGTGGAGCACAGTAGAGGTAGAGTACAGTGGAGTACAGTAGAGGTAGAGTACAGTGGAGCACAGTAGAGCTAGAGTACAGTGGAGTACAGTGGAGCACAGTAGAGGTGGAGTACAGTAGAGTAGAGTATAGGTTGAGTACAGTGGAGTACAGTAGAGATAGAGTAGAGTGGAGTAGAGTAGAGATAGAGTTCAGTGGATTAGAGTAGAGATAGAGTACAGTGGAGTATAGTTGAGGTAGAGTACATTGGAGTACAGTAGAGGTAGAGTACAGTGGAGTACAGTAGAGGTAGAGAACAGTACAGTACAGTAGAGGTAGAGTAGAGTGGAGAACAGTAGAGGTAGAGTACAGTAGAGCACAGTAGAGGTAGAATACAGTGGAGTAGAGTAGAGGTAGAGTACAGTGGAGTACAGTAGAGGTAGAGTACAGTGGAGTACAGAAGAGATAGAGTACAGTGGAGCACAGTAAAGGTAGAGTACAGTGGAGCACAGTAGAGGCAGAGTACAGTGGAGCACAGTAGAGGTAGAGTACAGTGGAGTACAGTAGAGGTAGAGTACAGTGGAGTACAGTAGAGGTAGAGTACAGTGGAGCACAGTAGAGTTAGAGTACATTGGAGTACAGTGGAGCACAGTAGAGTTGGAGTACAGTAGAGTACAGTAGAGGTAGAGTACAGTGGAGTACAGTGGAGTACAGTAGAGGTGGAGTACATTAGAGTACAGTAGAGGTAGATAACAGTACAGTACAGTAGAGGTAGAGTACAGTGGAGTACAGTAGAGGTAGAGTACAGTAGAGCACAGTAGAGGTAGAATACAGTGGAGTACAGTAGAGATAGAGTACAGTGGAGCACAGTAGAGGTAGAGTACAGTGGAGCACAGTAGAGGTAGAGTACAGTGGAGCACAGTAGAGGTAGAGTACAGTGGAGTACAGTAGAGGTAGTGTACAGTGGAGCACAGTAGAGGTAGAGTACAGTGGAGCACAGTAGAGGTAGAGTACAGTGGGGTACAGTAGAAATAGAGTACAGTGGAGCACAGTAGAGTAGAGTACAGTAGAGCACAGTAGAGGTAGAGTACAGTGGAGCACAGTAGAGATAGAGTACAGTGGAGTAGAGTAGAGGAAGAGTACAGTGGAGTACATTGGAGCACAGTAGAGGTGGAGTACAGTAGAGTACAGTAGAGGTAGAGTACAGTGGAGTACAGTAGAAGTAGATTACAGTGGAGCACAGTAGAGGTAGAGTAGAGTGGAGTAGAGTAGAGGTAGAGTACAGTGGAGTACAGTAGAGGTAGAGTACAGTGGAGTAGAGTAGAGGTAGAGTACAGTGGAGCACAGCAGAGGTAGAGTACAGTGGATCACAGTAGAGATAGAGTACAGTGGAGTACAGTGGAGCACAGTAGAGGTATAGTACAGTGGAGCACAGTAGATATAGATTACAGTGGAGTAGAGTAGATATAGAGTACAGTGGAGTACAGTAGAGGTAGAGTACAGTGGAGCAGAGTAGAGGTAGAGTACAGTGGAGTACAGTAGAGGTAGAGCACAGTAGAGCAGAGTAGAGGTAGAGTACAGTGGAGTACAGTAGAGGTAGAGCACAGTAGAGCAGAGTAGAGGTAGAGTACAGTGGAGTACAGTAGAGGTAGAGCACAGTGGAACACTGTAGAGGTAGAGTACAGAGGAGTACAGTAGAGATAGAGTACAGTGGAGCACAGTAGAGGTAGAGTACAGTGGAGCAGAGTAGAGCTAGAGTACAGTGGAGCACAGTAGAGGTAGAGTACAGTGGAGTAGAGTAGAGGTAGAGTACAGTGGAGTACTGTAGAGGTAGAGTACAGTGGAGCACAGTAGAAGTAGAGTACAGTGGAGTACAGTGGAGCACAGTAGAGGTGGAGTACAGTAGAGTACAGTAGAGGTAGAGTACAGTGGAGCACAGTAGAGGTAGAGTACAGTGGAGTACAGTGGAGTACAGTAGAGGTGGAGTACAGTAGAGTACAGTAGAGGTAGAGAACAGTACAGTACAGTAGAGGTAGACTACAGTGGAGTACAGTAGAGGTAGAGTACAGTAGAGCACAGTAGAGGTAGAATACAGTGGAGTACAGTAGAGGTAGAGTACAGTGGAGCACAGTAGAGGTAGAGAACAGTACAGTACAGTAGAGGTAGAGTAGAGTGGAGTACAGTAGAGGTAGAGTACAGTAGAGCACAGTAGAGGTAGAATACAGTGGAGTACAGTAGAGGTAGAGTACAGTGGAGTACAGTAGAGGTAGAGTACAGTGGAGTACAGAAGAGATAGAGTACAGTGGAGCACAGTAGTGGTAGAGTACAGTGGAGCACAGTAGAGGTAGAGTACAGTGGAGCACAGTAGAGGTAGAGTACAGTGGAGTACAGTAGAGGTTGAGTACAGTGGAGTACAGTGGAGCACAGTAGAGGTGGAGTACAGTAGAGTACAGTAGAGGTAGAGTACATTGGAGCACAGTAGAGGTAGAGTAAAGTGGAGTACAGTGGAGTACAGTAGAGGTGGAGTACAGTAGAGTACAGTAGAGGTAGAGAACAGTACAGTACAGTAGAGGTAGAATACAGTGGAGTACAGTAGAGGTAGAGTACAGTAGAGCACAGTAGAGGTAGAATACAGTGGAGTACAGTAGAGGTAGAGTACAGTGGAGTACAGTAGAGGTAGAGTACAGTGGAGTACAGTAGAGGTAGAGAACAGTACAGTACAGTAGAGGTAGAGTACAGTGGAGTACAGTAGAGGTAGAGTACAGTGGAGCACAGTAGAGGTAGAGTACAGTGGAGTACAGTAGAGGTAGAGTACAGTGGAGCACAGTAGAGCTAGAGTACAGTGGAGTACAGTGGAGCACAGTAGAGGTGGAGTACAGTAGAGTAGAGTATAGGTTGAGTACAGTGGAGTACAGTAGAGATAGAGTAGAGTGGAGTAGAGTAGAGATAGAGTTCAGTGGATTAGAGTAGAGATAGAGTACAGTGGAGTATAGTTGAGGTAGAGTACATTGGAGTACAGTAGAGGTAGAGTACAGTGGAGTACAGTAGAGGTAGAGAACAGTACAGTACAGTAGAGGTAGAGTAGAGTGGAGAACAGTAGAGGTAGAGTACAGTAGAGCACAGTAGAGGTAGAATACAGTGGAGTAGAGTAGAGGTAGAGTACAGTGGAGTACAGTAGAGGTAGAGTACAGTGGAGTACAGAAGAGATAGAGTACAGTGGAGCACAGTAAAGGTAGAGTACAGTGGAGCACAGTAGAGGCAGAGTACAGTGGAGCACAGTAGAGGTAGAGTACAGTGGAGTACAGTAGAGGTAGAGTACAGTGGAGTACAGTAGAGGTAGAGTACAGTGGAGCACAGTAGAGTTAGAGTACATTGGAGTACAGTGGAGCACAGTAGAGTTGGAGTACAGTAGAGTACAGTAGAGGTAGAGTACAGTGGAGTACAGTGGAGTACAGTAGAGGTGGAGTACATTAGAGTACAGTAGAGGTAGATAACAGTACAGTACAGTAGAGGTAGAGTACAGTGGAGTACAGTAGAGGTAGAGTACAGTAGAGCACAGTAGAGGTAGAATACAGTGGAGTACAGTAGAGATAGAGTACAGTGGAGCACAGTAGAGGTAGAGTACAGTGGAGCACAGTAGAGGTAGAGTACAGTGGAGCACAGTAGAGGTAGAGTACAGTGGAGTACAGTAGAGGTAGTGTACAGTGGAGCACAGTAGAGGTAGAGTACAGTGGAGCACAGTAGAGGTAGAGTACAGTGGGGTACAGTAGAAATAGAGTACAGTGGAGCACAGTAGAGTAGAGTACAGTAGAGCACAGTAGAGGTAGAGTACAGTGGAGCACAGTAGAGATAGAGTACAGTGGAGTAGAGTAGAGGAAGAGTACAGTGGAGTACATTGGAGCACAGTAGAGGTGGAGTACAGTAGAGTACAGTAGAGGTAGAGTACAGTGGAGTACAGTAGAAGTAGATTACAGTGGAGCACAGTAGAGGTAGAGTAGAGTGGAGTAGAGTAGAGGTAGAGTACAGTGGAGTACAGTAGAGGTAGAGTACAGTGGAGTAGAGTAGAGGTAGAGTACAGTGGAGCACAGCAGAGGTAGAGTACAGTGGATCACAGTAGAGATAGAGTACAGTGGAGTACAGTGGAGCACAGTAGAGGTATAGTACAGTGGAGCACAGTAGATATAGATTACAGTGGAGTAGAGTAGATATAGAGTACAGTGGAGTACAGTAGAGGTAGAGTACAGTGGAGCAGAGTAGAGGTAGAGTACAGTGGAGTACAGTAGAGGTAGAGCACAGTAGAGCAGAGTAGAGGTAGAGTACAGTGGAGTACAGTAGAGGTAGAGCACAGTAGAGCAGAGTAGAGGTAGAGTACAGTGGAGTACAGTAGAGGTAGAGCACAGTGGAACACTGTAGAGGTAGAGTACAGAGGAGTACAGTAGAGATAGAGTACAGTGGAGCACAGTAGAGGTAGAGTACAGTGGAGCAGAGTAGAGCTAGAGTACAGTGGAGCACAGTAGAGGTAGAGTACAGTGGAGTAGAGTAGAGGTAGAGTACAGTGGAGTACTGTAGAGGTAGAGTACAGTGGAGCACAGTAGAAGTAGAGTACAGTGGAGTACAGTGGAGCACAGTAGAGGTGGAGTACAGTAGAGTACAGTAGAGGTAGAGTACAGTGGAGCACAGTAGAGGTAGAGTACAGTGGAGTACAGTGGAGTACAGTAGAGGTGGAGTACAGTAGAGTACAGTAGAGGTAGAGAACAGTACAGTACAGTAGAGGTAGACTACAGTGGAGTACAGTAGAGGTAGAGTACAGTAGAGCACAGTAGAGGTAGAATACAGTGGAGTACAGTAGAGGTAGAGTACAGTGGAGCACAGTAGAGGTAGAGAACAGTACAGTACAGTAGAGGTAGAGTAGAGTGGAGTACAGCAGAGGTAGAGTACAGTAGAGCACAGTAGAGGTAGAATACAGTGGAGTACAGTAGAGGTAGAGCACAGTAGAGCAGAGTAGAGGTAGAGTACAGTGGAGTACAGTAGAGGTAGAGCACAGTGGAGCACTGTAGAGGTAGAATACAGTGGAGTACAGTAGAGATAGAGTACAGTGGAGCACAGTAGAGGTAGAGTACAGTGGAGCACAGTAGAGGTAGAGTACAGTGGAGCACAGTAGAGGTAGAGTACAGTGGAGTACAGTAGAGGTAGAGTACAGTGGAGTACAGTAGAGGTAGAGCACAGTAGAGCAGAGTAGAGGTAGAGTACAGTGGAGTACAGTAGAGGTAGAGCACAGTGGAGCACAGTAGAGGTAGAGTACAGTGGAGCAGAGTAGAGCTAGAGTACAGTGGAGCACAGTAGAGGTAGAGTACAGTGGAGTAGAGTAGAGGTAGAGTACAGTGGAGTACAGTAGAGGTCGAGTACAGTGGAGCACAGTAGAGGTAGAGTACAGTGGAGTACAGTGGAGCACAGTAGAGGTGGAGTACAGTAGAGTACAGTAGAGGTAGAGTACAGTGGAGCACAGTAGAGGTAGAGTACAGTGGAGTACAGTGGAGGTGGAGTACAGTAGAGTACAGTAGAGGTAGAGAACAGTACAGTACAGTAGATGTAGACTACAGTGGAGTACAGTAGAGGTAGAGTACAGTAGAGCACAGTAGAGGTAGAATAAAGTGGAGTACAGTAGAGGTAGAGTACAGTGGAGCACAGTAGAGGTAGAGAACAGTACAGTACAGTAGAGGTAGAGTGGAGTACAGCAGAGGTAGAGTACAGTAGAGCACAGTAGAGGTAGAATACAGTGGAGTACAGTAGAGGTAGAGTACAGTGGAGTACAGTAGAGGTAGAGTACAGTGGAGTACAGAAGAGATAGAGTACAGTGGAGCACAGTAGAGGTAGAGTACAGTGGAGTACAGTAGAGGTAGTGTACAGTGGAGCACAGTAGAGGTAGAGTACAGTGGAGCACAGTAGAGGTAGAGTACAGTGGGGTACAGTAGAAATAGAGTACAGCGGAGCACAGTAGAGGTAGAGTACAGTGGAGTAGAGTAGAGGTAGAGTACAGTGGAGCACAGCAGAGGTAGAGTACAGTGGAGTACAGTAGAGGTAGAGTACAGTGGAGTACAGTAGAGGTAGAGTACAGTGGAGCACAGTAGAGTTAGAGTACATTGGAGTACAGTGGAGCACAGTAGAGTTGGAGTACAGTAGAGTACAGTAGAGGTAGAGTACAGTGGAGTACAGTGGAGTACAGTAGAGGTGGAGTACATTAGAGTACAGTAGAGGTAGATAACAGTACAGTACAGTAGAGGTAGAGTACAGTGGAGTACAGTAGAGGTAGAGTACAGTAGAGCACAGAAGAGGTAGAATACAGTGGAGTACAGTAGAGATAGAGTACAGTGGAGCACAGTAGAGGTAGAGTACAGTGGAGCACAGTAGAGGTAGAGTACAGTGGAGCACAGTAGAGGTAGAGTACAGTGGAGTACAGTAGAGATAGTGTACAGTGGAGCACAGTAGAGGTAGAGTACAGTGGAGCACAGTAGAGGTAGAGTACAGTGGGGTACAGTAGAAATAGAGTACAGTGGAGCACAGTAGAGTAGAGTACAGTAGAGCACAGTAGAGGTAGAGTACAGTGGAGCACAGTAGAGATAGAGTACAGTGGAGTAGAGTAGAGGAAGAGTACAGTGGAGTACATTGGAGCACAGTAGAGGTGGAGTACAGTAGAGTACAGTAGAGGTAGAGTACAGTGGAGTACAGTAGAAGTAGATTACAGTGGAGCACAGTAGAGGTAGAGTAGAGTGGAGTAGAGTAGAGGTAGAGTACAGTGGAGTACAGTAGAGGTAGAGTACAGTGGAGTAGAGTAGAGGTAGAGTACAGTGGAGCACAGCAGAGGTAGAGTACAGTGGATCACAGTAGAGATAGAGTACAGTGGAGTACAGTGGAGCACAGTAGAGGTATAGTACAGTGGAGCACAGTAGATATAGATTACAGTGGAGTAGAGTAGATATAGAGTACAGTGGAGTACAGTAGAGGTAGAGTACAGTGGAGCAGAGTAGAGGTAGAGTACAGTGGAGTACAGTAGAGGTAGAGCACAGTAGAGCAGAGTAGAGGTAGAGTACAGTGGAGTACAGTAGAGGTAGAGCACAGTAGAGCAGAGTAGAGGTAGAGTACAGTGGAGTACAGTAGAGGTAGAGCACAGTGGAACACTGTAGAGGTAGAGTACAGAGGAGTACAGTAGAGATAGAGTACAGTGGAGCACAGTAGAGGTAGAGTACAGTGGAGCAGAGTAGAGCTAGAGTACAGTGGAGCACAGTAGAGGTAGAGTACAGTGGAGTAGAGTAGAGGTAGAGTACAGTGGAGTACTGTAGAGGTAGAGTACAGTGGAGCACAGTAGAAGTAGAGTACAGTGGAGTACAGTGGAGCACAGTAGAGGTGGAGTACAGTAGAGTACAGTAGAGGTAGAGTACAGTGGAGCACAGTAGAGGTAGAGTACAGTGGAGTACAGTGGAGTACAGTAGAGGTGGAGTACAGTAGAGTACAGTAGAGGTAGAGAACAGTACAGTACAGTAGAGGTAGACTACAGTGGAGTACAGTAGAGGTAGAGTACAGTAGAGCACAGTAGAGGTAGAATACAGTGGAGTACAGTAGAGGTAGAGTACAGTGGAGCACAGTAGAGGTAGAGAACAGTACAGTACAGTAGAGGTAGAGTAGAGTGGAGTACAGCAGAGGTAGAGTACAGTAGAGCACAGTAGAGGTAGAATACAGTGGAGTACAGTAGAGGTAGAGCACAGTAGAGCAGAGTAGAGGTAGAGTACAGTGGAGTACAGTAGAGGTAGAGCACAGTGGAGCACTGTAGAGGTAGAATACAGTGGAGTACAGTAGAGATAGAGTACAGTGGAGCACAGTAGAGGTAGAGTACAGTGGAGCACAGTAGAGGTAGAGTACAGTGGAGCACAGTAGAGGTAGAGTACAGTGGAGTAGAGTAGAGGTAGAGTACAGTGGAGTACAGTAGAGGTAGAGCACAGTAGAGCAGAGTAGAGGTAGAGTACAGTGGAGTACAGTAGAGGTAGAGCACAGTGGAGCACAGTAGAGGTAGAGTACAGTGGAGCAGAGTAGAGCTAGAGTACAGTGGAGCACAGTAGAGGTAGAGTACAGTGGAGCACAGTAGAGGTAGAGTACAGTGGAGCACAGTAGAGGTAGAGTACAGTGGAGTACAGTAGAGGTAGAGTACAGTGGAGTACAGTAGAGGTAGAGCACAGTAGAGCAGAGTAGAGGTAGAGTACAGTGGAGTACAGTAGAGGTAGAGCACAGTGGAGCACAGTAGAGGTAGAGTACAGTGGAGCAGAGTAGAGCTAGAGTACAGTGGAGCACAGTAGAGGTAGAGTACAGTGGAGTAGAGTAGAGGTAGAGTACAGTGGAGTACAGTAGAGGTCGAGTACAGTGGAGCACAGTAGAGGTAGAGTACAGTGGAGTACAGTGGAGCACAGTAGAGGTGGAGTACAGTAGAGTACAGTAGAGGTAGAGTACAGTGGAGCACAGTAGAGGTAGAGTACAGTGGAGTACAGTGGAGGTGGAGTACAGTAGAGTACAGTAGAGGTAGAGAACAGTACAGTACAGTAGATGTAGACTACAGTGGAGTACAGTAGAGGTAGAGTACAGTAGAGCACAGTAGAGGTAGAATAAAGTGGAGTACAGTAGAGGTAGAGTACAGTGGAGCACAGTAGAGGTAGAAAACAGTACAGTACAGTAGAGGTAGAGTAGAGTGGAGTACAGCAGAGGTAGAGTACAGTAGAGCACAGTAGAGGTAGAATACAGTGGAGTACAGTAGAGGTAGAGTACAGTGGAGTACAGTAGAGGTAGAGTACAGTGGAGTACAGAAGAGATAGAGTACAGTGGAGCACAGTAGAGGTAGAGTACAGTGGAGTACAGTAGAGGTAGTGTACAGTGGAGCACAGTAGAGGTAGAGTACAGTGGAGCACAGTAGAGGTAGAGTACAGTGGGGTACAGTAGAAATAGAGTACAGCGGAGCACAGTAGAGGTAGAGTACAGTGGAGTAGAGTAGAGGTAGAGTACAGTGGAGCACAGCAGAGGTAGAGTACAGTGGATCACAGTAGAGATAGAGTACAGTGGAGTACAGTGGAGCACAGTAGAGGTATAGTACAGTGGAGCACAGTAGATATAGATTACAGTGGAGTAGAGTAGAGATAGAGTACAGTGGAGTACAGTAGAGGTAGAGTACAGTGGAGCACTGTAGAGGTAGAGTACAGGTAGAGTACAGTGGAGCACAGTAGAGATAGAGTACAGTAGAGCAGAGTAGAGGTAGAGTACAGTGGAGTACAGTAGAGGTAGAGTACAGTAGAGCAGAGTAGAGGTAGAGTACAGTGGAGTACAGTAGAGGTAGAGCACAGTGGAACACTGTAGAGGTAGAATACAGTGGAGTACAGTAGAGATAGAGTACAGTGGAGCACAGTAGAGGTAGAGTACAGTGTAGCACAGTAGAGGTAGAGTACAGTGGAGCACAGTAGAGGTAGAGTACAGTGGAGTACAGTAGAGGTAGTGTACAGTGGAGCACAGTAGAGGTAGAGTACAGTGGAGCACAGTAGAGGTAGAGTACAGTGGGGTACAGTAGAAATAGAGTACAGTGGAGCACAGTAGAGTAGAGTACAGTAGAGCACAGTAGAGGTAGAGTAAAGTGGAGTACAGTGGAGTACAGTAGAGGTGGAGTACAGTAGAGTACAGTAGAGGTAGAGAACAGTACAGTACAGTAGAGGTAGAATACAGTGGAGTACAGTAGAGGTAGAGTACAGTAGAGCACAGTAGAGGTAGAATACAGTGGAGTACAGTAGAGGTAGAGTACAGTGGAGTACAGTAGAGGTAGAGTACAGTGGAGTACAGTAGAGGTAGAGAACAGTACAGTACAGTAGAGGTAGAGTACAGTGGAGTACAGTAGAGGTAGAGTACAGTGGAGCACAGTAGAGGTAGAGTACAGTGGAGTACAGTAGAGGTAGAGTACAGTGGAGCACAGTAGAGCTAGAGTACAGTGGAGTACAGTGGAGCACAGTAGAGGTGGAGTACAGTAGAGTAGAGTATAGGTTGAGTACAGTGGAGTACAGTAGAGATAGAGTAGAGTGGAGTAGAGTAGAGATAGAGTACAGTGGATTAGAGTAGAGATAGAGTACAGTGGAGTATAGTTGAGGTAGAGTACATTGGAGTACAGTAGAGGTAGAGTACAGTGGAGTACAGTAGAGGTAGAGAACAGTACAGTACAGTAGAGGTAGAGTAGAGTGGAGAACAGTAGAGGTAGAGTACAGTAGAGCACAGTAGAGGTAGAATACAGTGGAGTACAGTAGAGGTAGAGTACAGTGGAGTAGAGTAGAGGTAGAGTACAGTGGAGTACAGAAGAGATAGAGTACAGTGGAGCACAGTAAAGGTAGAGTACAGTGGAGCACAGTAGAGGTAGAGTACAGTGGAGCACAGTAGAGGTAGAGTACAGTGGAGTACAGTAGAGGTAGAGTACAGTGGAGTACAGTAGAGGTAGAGTACAGTGGAGCACAGTAGAGTTAGAGTACATTGGAGTACAGTGGAGCACAGTAGAGTTGGAGTACAGTAGAGTACAGTAGAGGTAGAGTACAGTGGAGTACAGTGGAGTACAGTAGAGATGGAGTACATTAGAGTACAGTAGAGGTAGAGAACAGTACAGTACAGTAGAGGTAGAGTACAGTGGAGTACAGTAGAGGTAGAGTACAGTAGAGCACAGTAGAGGTAGAATACAGTGGAGTACAGTAGAGATAGAGTACAGTGGAGCACAGTAGAGGTAGAGTACAGTGGAGCACAGTAGAGGTAGAGTACAGTGGAGCACAGTAGAGGTAGAGTACAGTGGAGTACAGTAGAGGTAGTGTACAGTGGAGCACAGTAGAGGTAGAGTACAGTGGAGCACAGTAGAGGTAGAGTACAGTGGGGTGCAGTAGAAATAGAGTACAGTGGAGCACAGTAGAGTAGAGTACAGTAGAGCACAGTAGAGGTAGAGTACAGTGGAGCACAGTAGAGATAGAGTACAGTGGAGTACAGTAGAGGAAGAGTACAGTGGAGTACATTGGAGCACAGTAGAGGTGGAGTACAGTAGAGTACAGTAGAGGTAGAGTACAGTGGAGTACAGTAGAAGTAGATTACAGTGGAGCACTGTAGAGGTAGAGTAGAGTGGAGTACAGTAGAGGTAGAGTACAGTGGAGTACAGTAGAGGTAGAGTACAGTGGAGTAGATTAGAGGTAGAGTACAGTGGAGCACAGCAGAGGTAGAGTACAGTGGATCACAGTAGAGATAGAGTACAGTGGAGTAAAGTGGAGCACAGTAGAGGTATAGTACAGTGGAGCACAGTAGATATAGATTACAGTGGAGTAGAGTAGATATAGAGTACAGTAGAGTACAGTAGAGGTAGAGTACAGTGGAGCAGAGTAGAGGTAGAGTACAGTGGAGTACAGTAGAGGTAGAGCACAGTAGAGCAGAGTAGAGGTAGAGTACAGTGGAGTACAGTAGAGGTAGAGCACAGTAGAGCAGAGTAGAGGTAGAGTACAGTGGAGTACAGTAGAGGTAGAGCACAGTGGAGCACTGTAGAGGTAGAGTACAGAGGAGTACAGTAGAGATAGAGTACAGTGGAGCACAGTAGAGGTAGAGTACAGTGGAGCAGAGTAGAGCTAGAGTACAGTGGAGCACAGTAGAGGTAGAGTACAGTGGAGTAGAGTAGAGGTAGAGTACAGTGGAGTACTGTAGAGGTAGAGTACAGTGGAGCACAGTAGAAGTAGAGTACAGTGGAGTACAGTGGAGCACAGTAGAGTTAGAGTACATTGGAGTACAGTGGAGCACAGTAGAGTTGGAGTACAGTAGAGTACAGTAGAGGTAGAGTACAGTGGAGTACAGTGGAGTACAGTAGAGGTGGAGTACATTAGAGTACAATAGAGGTAGAGAACAGTACAGTACAGTAGAGGTAGAGTACAGTAGAGTACAGTAGAGGTAGAGTACAGTAGAGCACAGTAGAGGTAGAATACAGTGGAGTACAGTAGAGATAGAGTACAGTGGAGCACAGTAGAGGTAGAGTACAGTGGAGTACAGTAGAGGTAGAGTACAGTGGAGCACAGTAGAGGTAGAGTACAGTGGAGTACAGTAGAGGTAGTGTACAGTGGAGCACAGTAGAGGTAGAGTACAGTGGAGCACAGTAGAGGTAGAGTACAGTGGGGTACAGTAGAAATAGAGTACAGTGGAGCACAGTAGAGTAGAGTACAGTAGAGCACAGTAGAGGTAGAGTACAGTGGAGCACAGTAGAGATAGAGTACAGTGGAGTACAGTAGAGGAAGAGTACAGTGGAGTACATTGGAGCACAGTAGAGGTTGAGTACAGTAGAGTACAGTAGAGGTAGAGTACAGTGGAGTACAGTAGAAGTAGATTACAGTGGAGCACAGTAGAGGTAGAGTAGAGTGGAGTACAGTAGAGGTAGAGTACAGTGGAGTACAGTAGAGGTAGAGTACAGTGGAGTAGAGTAGAGGTAGAGTACAGTGGAGCACAGCAGAGGTAGAGTACAGTGGATCACAGTAGAGATAGAGTACAGTGGAGTACAGTGGAGCACAGTAGAGGTATAGTACAGTGGAGCACAGTAGATATAGATTACAGTGGAGTAGAGTAGAGATAGAGTACAGTGGAGTACAGTAGAGGTAGAGTACAGTGGAGCAGAGTAGAGGTAGAGTACAGTGGAGTACAGTAGAGGTAGAGCACAGTAGAGCAGAGTAGAGGTAGAGTACAGTGGAGTACAGTAGAGGTAGAGCACAGTAGAGCAGAGTAGAGGTAGAGTACAGTGGAGTACAGTAGAGGTAGAGCACAGTGGAGCACTGTAGAGGTAGAGTACAGAGGAGTACAGTAGAGATAGAGTACAGTGGAGCACAGTAGAGGTAGAGTACAGTGGAGCAGAGTAGAGCTAGAGTACAGTGGAGCACAGTAGAGGTAGAGTACAGTGGAGTAGAGTAGAGGTAGAGTACAGTGGAGTACTGTAGAGGTAGAGTACAGTGGAGCACAGTAGAAGTAGAGTACAGTGGAGTACAGTGGAGCACAGTAGAGGTGGAGTACAGTAGAGTACAGTAGAGGTAGAGTACAGTGGAGCACAGTAGAGGTAGAGTACAGTGGAGTACAGTAGAGGTGGAGTACAGTAGAGTACAGTAGAGGTAGAGAACAGTACAGTACAGTAGAGGTAGACTACAGTGGAGTACAGTAGAGGTAGAGTACAGTAGAGCACAGTAGAGGTAGAATACAGTGGATTACAGTGGAGGTAGAGTACAGTGGAGCACAGTAGAGGTAGAGAACAGTACAGTACAGTAGAGGTAGAGTAGAGTGGAGTACAGCAGAGGTAGAGTACAGTAGAGCACAGTAGAGGTAGAATACAGTGGAGTACAGTAGAGGTAGAGCACAGTAGAGCAGAGTAGAGGTAGAGTACAGTGGAGTACAGTAGAGGTAGAGCACAGTGGAGCACTGTAGAGGTAGAATACAGTGAAGTACAGTAAAGATAGAGTACAGTGGAGCACAGTAGAGGTAGAGTACAGTGGAGCACAGTAGAGGTAGAGTACAGTGGAGCACAGTAGAGGTAGAGTACAGTGGAGTACAGTAGAGGTAGAGTACTATGGAGCACAGTAGAGGTAGAGTACAGTGGAGTACAGTAGAGGTAGTGTACAGTGGAGCACAGTAGAGGTAGAGTACAGTGGAGCACAGTAGAGGTAGAGTACAGTGGGGTACAGTAGAAATAGAGTACAGCGGAGCACAGTAGAGTAGAGTACAGTAGAGCACTGTAGAGGTAGAATACAGTGGAGTACAGTAGAGATAGAGTACAGTGGAGTACAGTAGAGGTAGAGTACAGTGGAGTAGAGTAGAGGTAGAGTACAGTGGAGCACAGCAGAGGTAGAGTACAGTGGATCACAGTAGAAATAGAGTACAGCGGAGCACAGTAGAGGTAGAATACAGTGGAATACAGTAGAGGTAGAGTACAGTGGAGTACAGTAGAGGTAGAGTACAGTGGAGTACAGAAGAGATAGAGTACAGTGGAGTATAGTTGAGGTAGAGTACAGTGGAGCACAGTAGAGGTAGAGTACAGTGGAGCACAGTAGAGGTAGAGTCAAGTGGAGTACATTGGAGTACAGTAGAGGTGGAGTACAGTAGAGTACAGTAGAGGTAGAGAACAGTACAGTACAGTAGAGGTAGAGTACAGTGGAGTACAGTAGAGGTAGAGTACAGTAGAGCACAGTAGAGGTAGAATACAGTAGAGCACAGTAGAGGTAGAATACAGTGGAGTACAGTAGAGGTAGAGTACAGTGGAGTACAGTAGAGGTAGAGTACAGTGGAGTACAGTAGAGGTAGAGAACAGTAGAGTACAGTAGAGGTAGAGTACAGTGGAGTACAGTAGAGGTAGAGTACAGTAGAGCACAGTAGAGGTAGAATACAGTGGAGTACAGTAGAGGTAGTGTACAGTGGAGTACAGTAGAGGTAGAATACAGTGGAGTACAGTAGAGGTAGAGTACAGTGGAGCACAGTAAAGGTAGAGTACAGTGGAGTACAGTAGAGGTAGAGTACAGTGAAGCACAGTAGAGCTAGAGTACAGTGGAGTACAGTGGAGCATAGTAGAGGTGGAGTACAGTAGAGTAGAGTATAGGTTGAGTACAGTGGAGTACAGTAGAGATAGAGTAGAGTGGAGTAGAGTAGAGATAGAGTACAGTGGATAAGAGTAGATATAGAGTACAGTGGAGTATAGTTGAGGTAGAGTACAGTGGAGTACAGTAGAGGTAGAGTACAGTGGAGTACAGTAGAGGTAGAGAACAGTACAGTACAGTAGAGGTAGAGTAGAGTGGAGTACAGTAGAGGTAGAGTACAGTAGAGCACAGTAGAGGTAGAATACAGTGGAATACAGTAGAGGTAGAGTACAGTGGAGTACAGTAGAGGTAGAGTACAGTGGAGTACAGAAGAGATAGAGTACAGTGGAGCACAGTAGAGGTAGAGTACAGTGGAGCACAGTAGAGGTAGAGTACAGTGGAGCACAGTAGAGGTAGAGTACAGTGGAGTACAGTAGAGGTAGAGTACAGTGGAGTACAGTGGAGCACAGTAGAGGTGGAGTACAGTAGAGTACAGTAGAGGTAGAGTACAGTGGAGCACAGTAGAGGTAGAGTACAGTGGAGTACATTGGAGTACAGTAGAGGTGGAGTACAGTAGAGTACAGTAGAGGTAGAGAACAGTACAGTACAGTAGAGGTAGAGTACAGTGGAGTACAGTAGAGGTAGAGTACAGTAGAGCACAGTAGAGGTAGAATACAGTGGAGTACAGTAGAGGTAGAGTACAGTGGAGTACAGTAGAGGTAGAGTACAGTGTAGTACAGTAGAGGTAGAGAACAGTACAGTACAGTAGAGGTAGAGTACAGTGGAGTACAGTAGAGGTAGAATACAGTGGAGTACAGTAGAGGTAGAGTACAGCGGAGTACAGTAGAGGTAGAGTACAGTGGAGTTCAGTAGAGGTAGAGTACAGTGGAGCACAGTAGAGGTAGAGTACAGTGGAGTACAGTGGAGCACAGTAGAGGTGGAGTACAGTAGAGTAGAGTATAGGTTGAGTACAGTGGAGTACAGTAGAGATAGAGTAGAGTGGAGTAGAGTAGAGATAGAGTACAGTGGATTAGAGTAGATATAGAGTACAGTGGAGTATAGTTGAGGTAGAGTACAGTGGAGCACATTAGAGGTAGAGTACAGTGGAGTATAGTTGAGGTAGACTACAGTGGAGTACAGTAGAGGTAGAGTACAGTGGAGCACAGTAGAGATAGTGTACAGTAGAGCAGAGTAGAGGTAGAGTACAGTGGAGTACAGTAGAGGTAGAGTACAGTGGAACACTGTAGAGGTGGAGTACAGTGGAGTACAGTAGAGGTAGAGTACAGTGGAGCACAGTAGAGATAGAGTACAGTAGAGCAGAGTAGAGGTAGAGTACAGTGGAGTATAGTAGAGGTAGAGTACAGTGGAGTATAGTTGAGGTAGACTACAGTGGAGTACAGTAGAGGTAGAGTACAGTGGAGCACAGTAGAGGTAGAGTACAGTGGAGTACAGTAGAGGTAGAGTACAGTGGAGCACAGTAGAGATAGTGTAGAGTAGAGCAGAGTAGAGGTAGAGTACAGTGGAGTACAGTAGAGGTAGAGTACAGTGGAGCACTGTAGAGGTGGAGTACAGTGGAGTACAGTAGAGGTAGAGTACAGTGGAGCACAGTAGAGATAGAGTACAGTAGAGCACATTAGAGGTAGAGTACAGTGGAGCACAGGAGAGGTAGAGTACAGTGGAGCACAGTAGAGGTAGAGTACAGTGGAGCACAGTAGAGGTAGAGTACAGTGGAGTACAGTAGAGGTAGAGTACAGTGGAGCACAGTAGAGGTAGAGTACATTGGAGTACAGTAGAGGTAGAGTACAGTGGAGTACAGTAGAGGTAGAGTACAGTGGAGTACAGTAGAGGTAGAGTACAGTGGAGTACAGTAGAGGTAGAGTACAGTGGAGCACAGTAAAGGTAGAGTACAGTGGAGTACAGTAGAGGAAGAGTACAGTGAAGCACAGTAGAGCTAGAGTACAGTGGAGTACAGTGGAGCACAGTAGAGGTGGAGTACAGTAGAGTAGAGTATAGGTTGAGTACAGTGGAGTACAGTAGAGATAGAGTAGAGTGAAGTAGAGTAGAGATAGAGTACAGTGGATTAGAGTAGAGATAGAGTACAGTGGAGTATAGTTGAGGTAGAGTACAGTGGAGCACAGTAGAGGTAGAGTACAGTGGAGTACAGTGGAGCACAGTAGAGGTGGAGTACAGTAGAGTACAGTAGAGGTAGAGAACAGTACAGTACAGTAGAGGTAGAGTACAGTGGAGTACAGTAGAGGTAGAGTACAGTAGAGCACAGTAGAGGTAGAATACAGTAGAGCACAGTAGAGGTAGAATACAGTGGAGTACAGTAGAGGTAGAGTACAGTGGAGTACAGTAGAGGTAGAGTACAGTGGAGTACAGTAGAGGTAGAGAACAGTACAGTACAGTAGAGGTAGAGTACAGTGGAGTACAGTAGAGGTAGAGTACAGTAGAGCACAGTAGAGGTAGAATACAGTGGAGTACAGTAGAGGTAGAGTACAGTGGAGTACAGTAGAGGTAGAATACAGTGGAGTACAGTAGAGGTAGAGTACAGTGGAGCACAGTAAAGGTAGAGTACAGTGGAGTACAGTAGAGGTAGAGTACAATGAAGCACAGTAGAGCTAGAGTACAGTGGAGTACAGTGGAGCACAGCAGAGGTGGAGTACAGTAGAGTAGAGTATAGGTTGAGTACAGTGGAGTACAGTAGAGATAGAGTAGAGTGGAGTAGAGTAGAGATAGAGTACAGTGGATTAGAGTAGATATAGAGTACAGTGGAGTATAGTTGAGGTAGAGTACAGTGGAGTACAGTAGAGGTAGAGTACAGTGGAGTACAGTAGAGGTAGAGAACAGTACAGTACAGTAGAGGTAGAGTAGAGTGGAGTACAGTAGAGGTAGAGTACAGTGGAGCACAGTAGAGGTAGAGTACAGTGGAGTAGAGTAGAGGTAGAGTACAGTGGAGCACAGCAGAGGTAGAGTACAGTGGAGTACAGTAGAGGTAGAGTACAGTGGAGTACAGTAGAGGTAGAGTACAGTGGAGCACAGTAGAGTTAGAGTACATTGGAGTACAGTGGAGCACAGTAGAGTTGGAGTACAGTAGAGTACAGTAGAGGTAGAGTACAGTGGAGTACAGTGGAGTACAGTAGAGGTGGAGTACATTAGAGTACAGTAGAGGTAGATAACAGTACAGTACAGTAGAGGTAGAGTACAGTGGAGTACAGTAGAGGTAGAGTACAGTAGAGCACAGTAGAGGTAGAATACAGTGGAGTACAGTAGAGATAGAGTACAGTGGAGCACAGTAGAGGTAGAGTACAGTGGAGCACAGTAGAGGTAGAGTACAGTGGAGCACAGTAGAGGTAGAGTACAGTGGAGTACAGTAGAGATAGTGTACAGTGGAGCACAGTAGAGGTAGAGTACAGTGGAGCACAGTAGAGGTAGAGTACAGTGGGGTACAGTAGAAATAGAGTACAGTGGAGCACAGTAGAGTAGAGTACAGTAGAGCACAGTAGAGGTAGAGTACAGTGGAGCACAGTAGAGATAGAGTACAGTGGAGTAGAGTAGAGGAAGAGTACAGTGGAGTACATTGGAGCACAGTAGAGGTGGAGTACAGTAGAGTACAGTAGAGGTAGAGTACAGTGGAGTACAGTAGAAGTAGATTACAGTGGAGCACAGTAGAGGTAGAGTAGAGTGGAGTAGAGTAGAGGTAGAGTACAGTGGAGTACAGTAGAGGTAGAGTACAGTGGAGTAGAGTAGAGGTAGAGTACAGTGGAGCACAGCAGAGGTAGAGTACAGTGGATCACAGTAGAGATAGAGTACAGTGGAGTACAGTGGAGCACAGTAGAGGTATAGTACAGTGGAGCACAGTAGATATAGATTACAGTGGAGTAGAGTAGATATAGAGTACAGTGGAGTACAGTAGAGGTAGAGTACAGTGGAGCAGAGTAGAGGTAGAGTACAGTGGAGTACAGTAGAGGTAGAGCACAGTAGAGCAGAGTAGAGGTAGAGTACAGTGGAGTACAGTAGAGGTAGAGCACAGTAGAGCAGAGTAGAGGTAGAGTACAGTGGAGTACAGTAGAGGTAGAGCACAGTGGAACACTGTAGAGGTAGAGTACAGAGGAGTACAGTAGAGATAGAGTACAGTGGAGCACAGTAGAGGTAGAGTACAGTGGAGCAGAGTAGAGCTAGAGTACAGTGGAGCACAGTAGAGGTAGAGTACAGTGGAGTAGAGTAGAGGTAGAGTACAGTGGAGTACTGTAGAGGTAGAGTACAGTGGAGCACAGTAGAAGTAGAGTACAGTGGAGTACAGTGGAGCACAGTAGAGGTGGAGTACAGTAGAGTACAGTAGAGGTAGAGTACAGTGGAGCACAGTAGAGGTAGAGTACAGTGGAGTACAGTGGAGTACAGTAGAGGTGGAGTACAGTAGAGTACAGTAGAGGTAGAGAACAGTACAGTACAGTAGAGGTAGACTACAGTGGAGTACAGTAGAGGTAGAGTACAGTAGAGCACAGTAGAGGTAGAATACAGTGGAGTACAGTAGAGGTAGAGTACAGTGGAGCACAGTAGAGGTAGAGAACAGTACAGTACAGTAGAGGTAGAGTAGAGTGGAGTACAGCAGAGGTAGAGTACAGTAGAGCACAGTAGAGGTAGAATACAGTGGAGTACAGTAGAGGTAGAGCACAGTAGAGCAGAGTAGAGGTAGAGTACAGTGGAGTACAGTAGAGGTAGAGCACAGTGGAGCACTGTAGAGGTAGAATACAGTGGAGTACAGTAGAGATAGAGTACAGTGGAGCACAGTAGAGGTAGAGTACAGTGGAGCACAGTAGAGGTAGAGTACAGTGGAGCACAGTAGAGGTAGAGTACAGTGGAGTAGAGTAGAGGTAGAGTACAGTGGAGTACAGTAGAGGTAGAGCACAGTAGAGCAGAGTAGAGGTAGAGTACAGTGGAGTACAGTAGAGGTAGAGCACAGTGGAGCACAGTAGAGGTAGAGTACAGTGGAGCAGAGTAGAGCTAGAGTACAGTGGAGCACAGTAGAGGTAGAGTACAGTGGAGCACAGTAGAGGTAGAGTACAGTGGAGCACAGTAGAGGTAGAGTACAGTGGAGTACAGTAGAGGTAGAGTACAGTGGAGTACAGTAGAGGTAGAGCACAGTAGAGCAGAGTAGAGGTAGAGTACAGTGGAGTACAGTAGAGGTAGAGCACAGTGGAGCACAGTAGAGGTAGAGTACAGTGGAGCAGAGTAGAGCTAGAGTACAGTGGAGCACAGTAGAGGTAGAGTACAGTGGAGTAGAGTAGAGGTAGAGTACAGTGGAGTACAGTAGAGGTCGAGTACAGTGGAGCACAGTAGAGGTAGAGTACAGTGGAGTACAGTGGAGCACAGTAGAGGTGGAGTACAGTAGAGTACAGTAGAGGTAGAGTACAGTGGAGCACAGTAGAGGTAGAGTACAGTGGAGTACAGTGGAGGTGGAGTACAGTAGAGTACAGTAGAGGTAGAGAACAGTACAGTACAGTAGATGTAGACTACAGTGGAGTACAGTAGAGGTAGAGTACAGTAGAGCACAGTAGAGGTAGAATAAAGTGGAGTACAGTAGAGGTAGAGTACAGTGGAGCACAGTAGAGGTAGAAAACAGTACAGTACAGTAGAGGTAGAGTAGAGTGGAGTACAGCAGAGGTAGAGTACAGTAGAGCACAGTAGAGGTAGAATACAGTGGAGTACAGTAGAGGTAGAGTACAGTGGAGTACAGTAGAGGTAGAGTACAGTGGAGTACAGAAGAGATAGAGTACAGTGGAGCACAGTAGAGGTAGAGTACAGTGGAGTACAGTAGAGGTAGTGTACAGTGGAGCACAGTAGAGGTAGAGTACAGTGGAGCACAGTAGAGGTAGAGTACAGTGGGGTACAGTAGAAATAGAGTACAGCGGAGCACAGTAGAGGTAGAGTACAGTGGAGTAGAGTAGAGGTAGAGTACAGTGGAGCACAGCAGAGGTAGAGTACAGTGGATCACAGTAGAGATAGAGTACAGTGGAGTACAGTGGAGCACAGTAGAGGTATAGTACAGTGGAGCACAGTAGATATAGATTACAGTGGAGTAGAGTAGAGATAGAGTACAGTGGAGTACAGTAGAGGTAGAGTACAGTGGAGCACTGTAGAGGTAGAGTACAGGTAGAGTACAGTGGAGCACAGTAGAGATAGAGTACAGTAGAGCAGAGTAGAGGTAGAGTACAGTGGAGTACAGTAGAGGTAGAGTACAGTAGAGCAGAGTAGAGGTAGAGTACAGTGGAGTACAGTAGAGGTAGAGCACAGTGGAACACTGTAGAGGTAGAATACAGTGGAGTACAGTAGAGATAGAGTACAGTGGAGCACAGTAGAGGTAGAGTACAGTGTAGCACAGTAGAGGTAGAGTACAGTGGAGCACAGTAGAGGTAGAGTACAGTGGAGTACAGTAGAGGTAGTGTACAGTGGAGCACAGTAGAGGTAGAGTACAGTGGAGCACAGTAGAGGTAGAGTACAGTGGGGTACAGTAGAAATAGAGTACAGTGGAGCACAGTAGAGTAGAGTACAGTAGAGCACAGTAGAGGTAGAGTAAAGTGGAGTACAGTGGAGTACAGTAGAGGTGGAGTACAGTAGAGTACAGTAGAGGTAGAGAACAGTACAGTACAGTAGAGGTAGAATACAGTGGAGTACAGTAGAGGTAGAGTACAGTAGAGCACAGTAGAGGTAGAATACAGTGGAGTACAGTAGAGGTAGAGTACAGTGGAGTACAGTAGAGGTAGAGTACAGTGGAGTACAGTAGAGGTAGAGAACAGTACAGTACAGTAGAGGTAGAGTACAGTGGAGTACAGTAGAGGTAGAGTACAGTGGAGCACAGTAGAGGTAGAGTACAGTGGAGTACAGTAGAGGTAGAGTACAGTGGAGCACAGTAGAGCTAGAGTACAGTGGAGTACAGTGGAGCACAGTAGAGGTGGAGTACAGTAGAGTAGAGTATAGGTTGAGTACAGTGGAGTACAGTAGAGATAGAGTAGAGTGGAGTAGAGTAGAGATAGAGTACAGTGGATTAGAGTAGAGATAGAGTACAGTGGAGTATAGTTGAGGTAGAGTACATTGGAGTACAGTAGAGGTAGAGTACAGTGGAGTACAGTAGAGGTAGAGAACAGTACAGTACAGTAGAGGTAGAGTAGAGTGGAGAACAGTAGAGGTAGAGTACAGTAGAGCACAGTAGAGGTAGAATACAGTGGAGTACAGTAGAGGTAGAGTACAGTGGAGTAGAGTAGAGGTAGAGTACAGTGGAGTACAGAAGAGATAGAGTACAGTGGAGCACAGTAAAGGTAGAGTACAGTGGAGCACAGTAGAGGTAGAGTACAGTGGAGCACAGTAGAGGTAGAGTACAGTGGAGTACAGTAGAGGTAGAGTACAGTGGAGTACAGTAGAGGTAGAGTACAGTGGAGCACAGTAGAGTTAGAGTACATTGGAGTACAGTGGAGCACAGTAGAGTTGGAGTACAGTAGAGTACAGTAGAGGTAGAGTACAGTGGAGTACAGTGGAGTACAGTAGAGATGGAGTACATTAGAGTACAGTAGAGGTAGAGAACAGTACAGTACAGTAGAGGTAGAGTACAGTGGAGTACAGTAGAGGTAGAGTACAGTAGAGCACAGTAGAGGTAGAATACAGTGGAGTACAGTAGAGATAGAGTACAGTGGAGCACAGTAGAGGTAGAGTACAGTGGAGCACAGTAGAGGTAGAGTACAGTGGAGCACAGTAGAGGTAGAGTACAGTGGAGTACAGTAGAGGTAGTGTACAGTGGAGCACAGTAGAGGTAGAGTACAGTGGAGCACAGTAGAGGTAGAGTACAGTGGGGTGCAGTAGAAATAGAGTACAGTGGAGCACAGTAGAGTAGAGTACAGTAGAGCACAGTAGAGGTAGAGTACAGTGGAGCACAGTAGAGATAGAGTACAGTGGAGTACAGTAGAGGAAGAGTACAGTGGAGTACATTGGAGCACAGTAGAGGTGGAGTACAGTAGAGTACAGTAGAGGTAGAGTACAGTGGAGTACAGTAGAAGTAGATTACAGTGGAGCACTGTAGAGGTAGAGTAGAGTGGAGTACAGTAGAGGTAGAGTACAGTGGAGTACAGTAGAGGTAGAGTACAGTGGAGTAGATTAGAGGTAGAGTACAGTGGAGCACAGCAGAGGTAGAGTACAGTGGATCACAGTAGAGATAGAGTACAGTGGAGTAAAGTGGAGCACAGTAGAGGTATAGTACAGTGGAGCACAGTAGATATAGATTACAGTGGAGTAGAGTAGATATAGAGTACAGTAGAGTACAGTAGAGGTAGAGTACAGTGGAGCAGAGTAGAGGTAGAGTACAGTGGAGTACAGTAGAGGTAGAGCACAGTAGAGCAGAGTAGAGGTAGAGTACAGTGGAGTACAGTAGAGGTAGAGCACAGTAGAGCAGAGTAGAGGTAGAGTACAGTGGAGTACAGTAGAGGTAGAGCACAGTGGAGCACTGTAGAGGTAGAGTACAGAGGAGTACAGTAGAGATAGAGTACAGTGGAGCACAGTAGAGGTAGAGTACAGTGGAGCAGAGTAGAGCTAGAGTACAGTGGAGCACAGTAGAGGTAGAGTACAGTGGAGTAGAGTAGAGGTAGAGTACAGTGGAGTACTGTAGAGGTAGAGTACAGTGGAGCACAGTAGAAGTAGAGTACAGTGGAGTACAGTGGAGCACAGTAGAGTTAGAGTACATTGGAGTACAGTGGAGCACAGTAGAGTTGGAGTACAGTAGAGTACAGTAGAGGTAGAGTACAGTGGAGTACAGTGGAGTACAGTAGAGGTGGAGTACATTAGAGTACAATAGAGGTAGAGAACAGTACAGTACAGTAGAGGTAGAGTACAGTAGAGTACAGTAGAGGTAGAGTACAGTAGAGCACAGTAGAGGTAGAATACAGTGGAGTACAGTAGAGATAGAGTACAGTGGAGCACAGTAGAGGTAGAGTACAGTGGAGTACAGTAGAGGTAGAGTACAGTGGAGCACAGTAGAGGTAGAGTACAGTGGAGTACAGTAGAGGTAGTGTACAGTGGAGCACAGTAGAGGTAGAGTACAGTGGAGCACAGTAGAGGTAGAGTACAGTGGGGTACAGTAGAAATAGAGTACAGTGGAGCACAGTAGAGTAGAGTACAGTAGAGCACAGTAGAGGTAGAGTACAGTGGAGCACAGTAGAGATAGAGTACAGTGGAGTACAGTAGAGGAAGAGTACAGTGGAGTACATTGGAGCACAGTAGAGGTGGAGTACAGTAGAGTACAGTAGAGGTAGAGTACAGTGGAGTACAGTAGAAGTAGATTACAGTGGAGCACAGTAGAGGTAGAGTAGAGTGGAGTACAGTAGAGGTAGAGTACAGTGGAGTACAGTAGAGGTAGAGTACAGTGGAGTACAGTAGAGGTAGAGTACAGTGGAGTAGAGTAGAGGTAGAGTACAGTGGAGCACAGCAGAGGTAGAGTACAGTGGATCACAGTAGAGATAGAGTACAGTGGAGTACAGTGGAGCACAGTAGAGGTATAGTACAGTGGAGCACAGTAGATATAGATTACAGTGGAGTAGAGTAGAGATAGAGTACAGTGGAGTACAGTAGAGGTAGAGTACAGTGGAGCAGAGTAGAGGTAGAGTACAGTGGAGTACAGTAGAGGTAGAGCACAGTAGAGCAGAGTAGAGGTAGAGTACAGTGGAGTACAGTAGAGGTAGAGCACAGTAGAGCAGAGTAGAGGTAGAGTACAGTGGAGTACAGTAGAGGTAGAGCACAGTGGAGCACTGTAGAGGTAGAGTACAGAGGAGTACAGTAGAGATAGAGTACAGTGGAGCACAGTAGAGGTAGAGTACAGTGGAGCAGAGTAGAGCTAGAGTACAGTGGAGCACAGTAGAGGTAGAGTACAGTGGAGTAGAGTAGAGGTAGAGTACAGTGGAGTACTGTAGAGGTAGAGTACAGTGGAGCACAGTAGAAGTAGAGTACAGTGGAGTACAGTGGAGCACAGTAGAGGTGGAGTACAGTAGAGTACAGTAGAGGTAGAGTACAGTGGAGCACAGTAGAGGTAGAGTACAGTGGAGTACAGTAGAGGTGGAGTACAGTAGAGTACAGTAGAGGTAGAGAACAGTACAGTACAGTAGAGGTAGACTACAGTGGAGTACAGTAGAGGTAGAGTACAGTAGAGCACAGTAGAGGTAGAATACAGTGGATTACAGTGGAGGTAGAGTACAGTGGAGCACAGTAGAGGTAGAGAACAGTACAGTACAGTAGAGGTAGAGTAGAGTGGAGTACAGCAGAGGTAGAGTACAGTAGAGCACAGTAGAGGTAGAATACAGTGGAGTACAGTAGAGGTAGAGCACAGTAGAGCAGAGTAGAGGTAGAGTACAGTGGAGTACAGTAGAGGTAGAGCACAGTGGAGCACTGTAGAGGTAGAATACAGTGAAGTACAGTAAAGATAGAGTACAGTGGAGCACAGTAGAGGTAGAGTACAGTGGAGCACAGTAGAGGTAGAGTACAGTGGAGCACAGTAGAGGTAGAGTACAGTGGAGTACAGTAGAGGTAGAGTACTATGGAGCACAGTAGAGGTAGAGTACAGTGGAGTACAGTAGAGGTAGTGTACAGTGGAGCACAGTAGAGGTAGAGTACAGTGGAGCACAGTAGAGGTAGAGTACAGTGGGGTACAGTAGAAATAGAGTACAGCGGAGCACAGTAGAGTAGAGTACAGTAGAGCACTGTAGAGGTAGAATACAGTGGAGTACAGTAGAGATAGAGTACAGTGGAGTACAGTAGAGGTAGAGTACAGTGGAGTAGAGTAGAGGTAGAGTACAGTGGAGCACAGCAGAGGTAGAGTACAGTGGATCACAGTAGAAATAGAGTACAGCGGAGCACAGTAGAGGTAGAATACAGTGGAATACAGTAGAGGTAGAGTACAGTGGAGTACAGTAGAGGTAGAGTACAGTGGAGTACAGAAGAGATAGAGTACAGTGGAGTATAGTTGAGGTAGAGTACAGTGGAGCACAGTAGAGGTAGAGTACAGTGGAGCACAGTAGAGGTAGAGTCAAGTGGAGTACATTGGAGTACAGTAGAGGTGGAGTACAGTAGAGTACAGTAGAGGTAGAGAACAGTACAGTACAGTAGAGGTAGAGTACAGTGGAGTACAGTAGAGGTAGAGTACAGTAGAGCACAGTAGAGGTAGAATACAGTAGAGCACAGTAGAGGTAGAATACAGTGGAGTACAGTAGAGGTAGAGTACAGTGGAGTACAGTAGAGGTAGAGTACAGTGGAGTACAGTAGAGGTAGAGAACAGTAGAGTACAGTAGAGGTAGAGTACAGTGGAGTACAGTAGAGGTAGAGTACAGTAGAGCACAGTAGAGGTAGAATACAGTGGAGTACAGTAGAGGTAGTGTACAGTGGAGTACAGTAGAGGTAGAATACAGTGGAGTACAGTAGAGGTAGAGTACAGTGGAGCACAGTAAAGGTAGAGTACAGTGGAGTACAGTAGAGGTAGAGTACAGTGAAGCACAGTAGAGCTAGAGTACAGTGGAGTACAGTGGAGCATAGTAGAGGTGGAGTACAGTAGAGTAGAGTATAGGTTGAGTACAGTGGAGTACAGTAGAGATAGAGTAGAGTGGAGTAGAGTAGAGATAGAGTACAGTGGATAAGAGTAGATATAGAGTACAGTGGAGTATAGTTGAGGTAGAGTACAGTGGAGTACAGTAGAGGTAGAGTACAGTGGAGTACAGTAGAGGTAGAGAACAGTACAGTACAGTAGAGGTAGAGTAGAGTGGAGTACAGTAGAGGTAGAGTACAGTAGAGCACAGTAGAGGTAGAATACAGTGGAATACAGTAGAGGTAGAGTACAGTGGAGTACAGTAGAGGTAGAGTACAGTGGAGTACAGAAGAGATAGAGTACAGTGGAGCACAGTAGAGGTAGAGTACAGTGGAGCACAGTAGAGGTAGAGTACAGTGGAGCACAGTAGAGGTAGAGTACAGTGGAGTACAGTAGAGGTAGAGTACAGTGGAGTACAGTGGAGCACAGTAGAGGTGGAGTACAGTAGAGTACAGTAGAGGTAGAGTACAGTGGAGCACAGTAGAGGTAGAGTACAGTGGAGTACATTGGAGTACAGTAGAGGTGGAGTACAGTAGAGTACAGTAGAGGTAGAGAACAGTACAGTACAGTAGAGGTAGAGTACAGTGGAGTACAGTAGAGGTAGAGTACAGTAGAGCACAGTAGAGGTAGAATACAGTGGAGTACAGTAGAGGTAGAGTACAGTGGAGTACAGTAGAGGTAGAGTACAGTGTAGTACAGTAGAGGTAGAGAACAGTACAGTACAGTAGAGGTAGAGTACAGTGGAGTACAGTAGAGGTAGAATACAGTGGAGTACAGTAGAGGTAGAGTACAGCGGAGTACAGTAGAGGTAGAGTACAGTGGAGTTCAGTAGAGGTAGAGTACAGTGGAGCACAGTAGAGGTAGAGTACAGTGGAGTACAGTGGAGCACAGTAGAGGTGGAGTACAGTAGAGTAGAGTATAGGTTGAGTACAGTGGAGTACAGTAGAGATAGAGTAGAGTGGAGTAGAGTAGAGATAGAGTACAGTGGATTAGAGTAGATATAGAGTACAGTGGAGTATAGTTGAGGTAGAGTACAGTGGAGCACATTAGAGGTAGAGTACAGTGGAGTATAGTTGAGGTAGACTACAGTGGAGTACAGTAGAGGTAGAGTACAGTGGAGCACAGTAGAGATAGTGTACAGTAGAGCAGAGTAGAGGTAGAGTACAGTGGAGTACAGTAGAGGTAGAGTACAGTGGAACACTGTAGAGGTGGAGTACAGTGGAGTACAGTAGAGGTAGAGTACAGTGGAGCACAGTAGAGATAGAGTACAGTAGAGCAGAGTAGAGGTAGAGTACAGTGGAGTATAGTAGAGGTAGAGTACAGTGGAGTATAGTTGAGGTAGACTACAGTGGAGTACAGTAGAGGTAGAGTACAGTGGAGCACAGTAGAGGTAGAGTACAGTGGAGTACAGTAGAGGTAGAGTACAGTGGAGCACAGTAGAGATAGTGTAGAGTAGAGCAGAGTAGAGGTAGAGTACAGTGGAGTACAGTAGAGGTAGAGTACAGTGGAGCACTGTAGAGGTGGAGTACAGTGGAGTACAGTAGAGGTAGAGTACAGTGGAGCACAGTAGAGATAGAGTACAGTAGAGCACATTAGAGGTAGAGTACAGTGGAGCACAGGAGAGGTAGAGTACAGTGGAGCACAGTAGAGGTAGAGTACAGTGGAGCACAGTAGAGGTAGAGTACAGTGGAGTACAGTAGAGGTAGAGTACAGTGGAGCACAGTAGAGGTAGAGTACATTGGAGTACAGTAGAGGTAGAGTACAGTGGAGTACAGTAGAGGTAGAGTACAGTGGAGTACAGTAGAGGTAGAGTACAGTGGAGTACAGTAGAGGTAGAGTACAGTGGAGCACAGTAAAGGTAGAGTACAGTGGAGTACAGTAGAGGAAGAGTACAGTGAAGCACAGTAGAGCTAGAGTACAGTGGAGTACAGTGGAGCACAGTAGAGGTGGAGTACAGTAGAGTAGAGTATAGGTTGAGTACAGTGGAGTACAGTAGAGATAGAGTAGAGTGAAGTAGAGTAGAGATAGAGTACAGTGGATTAGAGTAGAGATAGAGTACAGTGGAGTATAGTTGAGGTAGAGTACAGTGGAGCACAGTAGAGGTAGAGTACAGTGGAGTACAGTGGAGCACAGTAGAGGTGGAGTACAGTAGAGTACAGTAGAGGTAGAGAACAGTACAGTACAGTAGAGGTAGAGTACAGTGGAGTACAGTAGAGGTAGAGTACAGTAGAGCACAGTAGAGGTAGAATACAGTAGAGCACAGTAGAGGTAGAATACAGTGGAGTACAGTAGAGGTAGAGTACAGTGGAGTACAGTAGAGGTAGAGTACAGTGGAGTACAGTAGAGGTAGAGAACAGTACAGTACAGTAGAGGTAGAGTACAGTGGAGTACAGTAGAGGTAGAGTACAGTAGAGCACAGTAGAGGTAGAATACAGTGGAGTACAGTAGAGGTAGAGTACAGTGGAGTACAGTAGAGGTAGAATACAGTGGAGTACAGTAGAGGTAGAGTACAGTGGAGCACAGTAAAGGTAGAGTACAGTGGAGTACAGTAGAGGTAGAGTACAATGAAGCACAGTAGAGCTAGAGTACAGTGGAGTACAGTGGAGCACAGCAGAGGTGGAGTACAGTAGAGTAGAGTATAGGTTGAGTACAGTGGAGTACAGTAGAGATAGAGTAGAGTGGAGTAGAGTAGAGATAGAGTACAGTGGATTAGAGTAGATATAGAGTACAGTGGAGTATAGTTGAGGTAGAGTACAGTGGAGTACAGTAGAGGTAGAGTACAGTGGAGTACAGTAGAGGTAGAGAACAGTACAGTACAGTAGAGGTAGAGTAGAGTGGAGTACAGTAGAGGTAGAGTACAGTGGAGCACAGTAGAGGTAGAATACAGTGGAATACAGTAGAGGTAGAGTACAGTGGAGTACAGTAGAGGTAGAGTACAGTGGAGTACAGAAGAGATAGAGTACAGTGGAGCACAGTAGAGGTAGAGTACAGTGGAGCACAGTAGAGGTAGAGTACAGTGGAGCACAGTAGAGGTAGAGTACAGTGGAGTACAGTAGAGGTAGAGTACAGTGGAGTACAGTGGAGCACAGTAGAGGTGGAGTACAGTGGAGTACAGTAGAGGTAGAGTATGGTGGAGTACAGTAGAGGTAGAGTACAGTGGAGCACAGTAGAGGTAGAGTACAGTGGAGTATAGTTGAGGTAGAGAACAGTGGAGCACAGTAGAGGTAGAGTACAGTGGAGTACAGTAGATGTAGAGTACAGTAGAGCACAGTAGAGGTAGAATACAGTGGAGTACAGTAGAGGTAGAGTACAGTGGAGTACAGTAGAGGTAGAGTACAGTGGAGTACAGTAGAGGTAGAGTACAGTGGAGCACAGTAGAGCTAGAGTACAGTGGAGTACAGTGGAGCACAGTAGAGGTGGAGTACAGTAGAGTAGAGTATAGGTAGAGTACAGTGGAGTACAGTAGAGATAGAGATAGAGTAGAGTAGAGTAGAGATAGAGTACAGTGGATTAGAGTAGAGAAAGAGTACAGTGGAGTATAGTTGAGGTAGAGTACAGTGGAGCAAAGTAGAGGTAGAGTACAGTGGAGTATAGTTGAGGTAGACTACAGTGGAGTACAGTAGAGGTAGAGTACAGTGGAGCACAGTAGAGATAGAGTACAGTAGAGCAGAGTAGATGTAGAGTACAGTGGAGTACAGTAGAGGTAGAGTACAGTGGAGAACTGTAGAGGTGGAGTACAGTGGAGTACAGTAGAGGTAGAGTACAGTGGAGCACAATAGAGATAGAGTACAGTAGAGCACAGTAGAGGTAGAGTACAGTGGAGCACAGTAGAGGTAGAGTACAGTGAAGTATAGTAGAGGTAGAATACAGTGGAGTACAGTAGAGGTAGAGTACAGTGGAGTACAGTAGAGGTAGAGTACAGTGGAGTACAGTAGAGGTAGAGTACAGTGGAGCACAGTAGAGGTAGAGTACAGTGGAGTACAGTAGAGGTAGAGTACAGTGGAGCACAGTAGAGCTAGAGTACAGTGGATTACAGTGGAGCACAGTAGAGGTGGTGTACAGTAGAGTAGAGTATAGGTAGAGTACAGTGGAGTACAGTAGAGATAGAGTAGAGTGGAGTAGAGTAGAGATAGCGTACAGTGGATTAGAGTAGAGATAGAGTACAGTGGAGTATAGTTGAGGTAGAGTACAGTGGAGCACAGTAGAGGTAGAGTACAGTGGAGCACAGTAGAGGTAGAGTACAGTGGAGTACAGTAGAGGTAGAGTACAGTGGAGCACAGTAGAGATAGTGTAGAGTAGAGCAGAGTAGAGGTAGAGTACAGTGGAGTACAGTAGAGGTAGAGTACAGTGGAGCACTGTAGAGGTGGAGTACAGTGGAGTACAGTAGAGGTAGAGTATGGTGGAATACAGTAGAGGTAGAGTACAGTGGAGCACAGTAGAGGTAGAGTACAGTGGAGTATAGTTGAGGTAGAGAACAGTGGAGCACAGTAGAGGTAGAGTACAGTGGAGCACAGTAGAGGTAGAGTACAGTGGAGCACAGTAGAGGTAGATTACAGTGGAGCACAGTAGAGGTAGAGTACAGTGGAGCACAGTAGAGGTAGAGTACAGTGGAGCACAGTAGAGGTAGAGTACAGTGGAGCACAGTAGAGGTAGAGTACAGTGGAGCACAGTAGAGGTAGAGTACAGTGGAGTACAGTAGAGGTAGAGTACAGTGGAGTACAGTAGAGGTAGAGTACAGTGGAGTACAGTAGAGGTAGAGTACAGTGGAGTACAGTAGAGGTAGAGTACAGTGGAGCACAGTAAAGGTAGAGTACAGTGGAGTACAGTAGAGGAAGAGTACAGTGAAGCACAGTAGAGCTAGAGTACAGTGGAGTACAGTGGAGCACAGTAGAGGTGGAGTACAGTGGATTAGAGTAGAGATAGAGTACAGTGGAGTATAGTTGAGGTAGAGTACAGTGGAGCACAGTAGAGGTAGAGTACAGTGGAGTACAGTGGAGCACAGTAGAGGTGGAGTACAGTAGAGTACAGTAGAGGTAGAGTACAGTGGAGCACAGTAGAGGTAGAGTACAGTGGAGTACATTGGAGTACAGTAGAGGTGGAGTACAGTAGAGTACAGTAGAGGTAGAGAACAGTACAGTACAGTAGAGGTAGAGTACAGTGGAGTACAGTAGAGGTAGAGTACAGTAGAGCACAGTAGAGGTAGAATACAGTAGAGCACAGTAGAGGTAGAATACAGTGGAGTACAGTAGAGGTAGAGTACAGTGGAGTACAGTAGAGGTAGAGTACAGTGGAGTACAGTAGAGGTAGAGAACAGTACAGTACAGTAGAGGTAAAGTACAGTGGAGTACAGTAGAGGTAGAGTACAGTAGAGCACAGTAGAGGTAGAATACAGTGGAGTACAGTAGAGGTAGAGTACAGTGGAGCACAGTAGAGGTAGAGTACATTGGAGTACAGTAGAGGTAGAGTACAGTGGAGTACAGTAGAGGTAGAGTACAGTGGAGTACAGTAGAGGTAGAGTACAGTGGAGTACAGTAGAGGTAGAGTACAGTGGAGCACAGTGGAGGTAGAGTACAGTGGAGTACAGTAGAGGAAGCGTACAGTGAAGCACAGTAGAGTTAGAGTACAGTGGAGTACAGTGGAGCACAGTAGAGGTGGAGTACAGTAGAGTAGAGTATAGGTTGAGTACAGTGGAGTAGAGTAGAGATAGAGTAGAGTGAAGTAGAGTAGAGATAGAGTACAGTGGATTAGAGTAGAGATAGAGTACAGTGGAGTATAGTTGAGGTAGAGTACAGTGGAGCACAGTAGAGGTAGAGTACAGTGGAGCACAGTAGAGGTAGAGTCAAGTGGAGTACATTGGAGTACAGTAGAGGTGGAGTACAGTAGAGTACAGTAGAGGTAGAGAACAGTACAGTACAGTAGAGGTAGAGTACAGTGGAGTACAGTAGAGGTAGAGTACAGTAGAGCACAGTAGAGGTAGAATACAGTAGAGCACAGTAGAGGTAGAATACAGTGGAGTACAGTAGAGGTAGAGTACAGTGGAGTACAGTAGAGGTAGAGTACAGTGGAGTACAGTAGAGGTAGAGAACAGTACAGTACAGTAGAGGTAGAGTACAGTGGAGTACAGTAGAGGTAGAGTACAGTAGAGCACAGTAGAGGTAGAATACAGTGGAGTACAGTAGAGGTAGAGTAAAGTGGAGTACAGTAGAGGTAGAATACAGTGGAGTACAGTAGAGGTAGAGTACAGTGGAGCACAGTAAAGGTAGAGTACAGTGGAGTACAGTAGAGGTAGAGTACAGTGAAGCACAGTAGAGCTAGAGTACAGTGGAGTACAGTGGAGCACAGTAGAGGTGGAGTACAGTAGAGTAGAGTATAGGTTGAGTACAGTGGAGTACAGTAGAGATAGAGTAGAGTGGAGTAGAGTAGAGATAGAGTACAGTGGATTAGAGTAGATATAGAGTACAGTGGAGTATAGTTGAGGTAGAGTACAGTGGAGTACAGTAGAGGTAGAGTACAGTGGAGTACAGTAGAGGTAGAGAACAGTACAGTACAGTAGAGGTAGAGTAGAGTGGAGTACAGTAGAGGTAGAGTACAGTAGAGCACAGTAGAGGTAGAATACAGTGGAATACAGTAGAGGTAGAGTACAGTGGAGTACAGTAGAGGTAGAGTACAGTGGAGTACAGAAGAGATAGAGTACAGTGGAGCACATTAGAGGTAGAGTACAGTGGAGCACAGTAGAGGTAGAGTACAGTGGAGTACATTGGAGTACAGTAGAGGTGGAGTACAGTAGAGTACAGTAGAGGTAGAGAACAGTACAGTACAGTAGAGGTAGAGTACAGTGGAGTACAGTAGAGGTAGAGTACAGTAGAGCACAGTAGAGGTAGAATACAGTGGAGTACAGTAGAGGTAGAGTACAGTGGAGTACAGTAGAGGTAGAGTACAGTGTAGTACAGTAGAGGTAGAGAACAGTACAGTACAGTAGAGGTAGAGTACAGTGGAGTACAGTAGAGGTAGAGTACAGTAGAGCACAGTAGAGGTAGAATACAGTGGAGTACAGTAGAGGTAGAGTACAGCGGAGTACAGTAGAGGTAGAGTACAGTGGAGTTCAGTAGAGGTAGAGTACAGTGGAGCACAGTAGAGGTAGAGTACAGTGGAGTACAGTGGAGCACAGTAGAGGTGGAGTACAGTAGAGTAGAGTATAGGTTGAGTACAGTGGAGTACAGTAGAGATAGAGTAGAGTGGAGTAGAGTAGAGATAGAGTACAGTGGATTAGAGTAGATATAGAGTACAGTGGAGTATAGTTGAGGTAGAGTACAGTGGAGCACATTAGAGGTAGAGTACAGTGGAGTATAGTTGAGGTAGACTACAGTGGAGTACAGTAGAGGTAGAGTACAGTGGAGCACAGTAGAGATAGTGTACAGTAGAGCAGAGTAGAGGTAGAGTACAGTGGAGTACAGTAGAGGTAGAGTACAGTGGAACACTGTCGAGGTGGAGTACAGTGGAGTACAGTAGAGGTAGAGTACAGTGGAGCACAGTAGAGATAGAGTACAGTAGAGCAGAGTAGAGGTAGAGTACAGTGGAGTATAGTAGAGGTAGAGTACAGTGGAGTATAGTTGAGGTAGACTACAGTGGAGTACAGTAGAGGTAGAGTACAGTGGAGTACAGTAGAGGTTGAGTACAGTGGAGCACAGTAGAGGTAGAGTACAATGGAGTATAGTTGAGGTAGAGAACAGTACAGTACAGTAGAGGTAGAGTAGAGTGGAGTACAGTAGAGGTAGAGTACAGTAGAGCACAGTAGAGGTAGAATACAGTGGAGTACAGTAGAGGTAGAGTACAGTGGAGTACAGTAGAGGTAGAGTACAGTGGAGTACAGAAGAGATAGAGTACAGTGGAGCACAGTAGAGGTAGAGTACAGTGGAGCACAGTAGAGGTAGAGTACAGTGGAGCACAGTAGAGGTAGAGTACAGTGGAGTACAGTAGAGGTAGAGTACAGTGGAGCACAGTAGAGGTAGAGTACAGTGGAGCACTGTAGAGGTAGAGTACAGTGGAGTACAGTAGAGGTAGAGTACAGTGGAGCACAGTAGAGGTAGAGTACAGTGGAGCACAGTAGAGGTAGAGTACAGTGGAGCACAGTAGAGGTAGAGTACAGTGGAGCACAGTAGAGGTAGATTACAGTGGAGCACAGTAGAGGTAGAGTACAGTGGAGCACAGTAGAGGTAGAGTACAGTGGAGCACAGTAGAGGTAGAGTACAGTGGAGCACAGTAGAGGTAGAGTACAGTGGAGCACAGTAGAGGTAGAGTACAGTGGAGTACAGTAGAGGTAGAGTACAGTGGAGTACAGTAGAGGTAGAGTACAGTGGAGTACAGTAGAGGTAGAGTACAGTGGAGTACAGTAGAGGTAGAGTACAGTGGAGCACAGTAAAGGTAGAGTACAGTGGAGTACAGTAGAGGAAGAGTACAGTGAAGCACAGTAGAGCTAGAGTACAGTGGAGTACAGTGGAGCACAGTAGAGGTGGAGTACAGTGGATTAGAGTAGAGATAGAGTACAGTGGAGTATAGTTGAGGTAGAGTTAAGTGGAGCACAGTAGAGGTAGAGTACAGTGGAGTACAGTGGAGCACAGTAGAGGTGGAGTACAGTAGAGTACAGTAGAGGTAGAGTACAGTGGAGCACAGTAGAGGTAGAGTACAGTGGAGTACATTGGAGTACAGTAGAGGTGGAGTACAGTAGAGTACAGTAGAGGTAGAGAACAGTACAGTACAGTAGAGGTAGAGTACAGTGGAGTACAGTAGAGGTAGAGTACAGTAGAGCACAGTAGAGGTAGAATACAGTAGAGCACAGTAGAGGTAGAATACAGTGGAGTACAGTAGAGGTAGAGTACAGTGGAGTACAGTAGAGGTAGAGTACAGTGGAGTACAGTAGAGGTAGAGAACAGTACAGTACAGTAGAGGTAAAGTACAGTGGAGTACAGTAGAGGTAGAGTACAGTAGAGCACAGTAGAGGTAGAATACAGTGGAGTACAGTAGAGGTAGAGTACAGTGGAGCACAGTAGAGGTAGAGTACATTGGAGTACAGTAGAGGTAGAGTACAGTGGAGTACAGTAGAGGTAGAGTACAGTGGAGTACAGTAGAGGTAGAGTACAGTGGAGTACAGTAGAGGTAGAGTACAGTGGAGCACAGTGGAGGTAGAGTACAGTGGAGTACAGTAGAGGAAGAGTACAGTGAAGCACAGTAGAGTTAGAGTACAGTGGAGTACAGTGGAGCACAGTAGAGGTGGAGTACAGTAGAGTAGAGTATAGGTTGAGTACAGTGGAGTAGAGTAGAGATAGAGTAGAGTGAAGTAGAGTAGAGATAGAGTACAGTGGATTAGAGTAGAGATAGAGTACAGTGGAGTATAGTTGAGGTAGAGTACAGTGGAGCACAGTAGAGGTAGAGTACAGTGGAGCACAGTAGAGGTAGAGTCAAGTGGAGTACATTGGAGTACAGTAGAGGTGGAGTACAGTAGAGTACAGTAGAGGTAGAGAACAGTACAGTACAGTAGAGGTAGAGTACAGTGGAGTACAGTAGAGGTAGAGTACAGTAGAGCACAGTAGAGGTAGAATACAGTAGAGCAGAGTAGAGGTAGAATACAGTGGAGTACAGTAGAGGTAGAGTACAGTGGAGTACAGTAGAGGTAGAGTACAGTGGAGTACAGTAGAGGTAGAGAACAGTACAGTACAGTAGAGGTAGAGTACAGTGGAGTACAGTAGAGGTAGAGTACAGTAGAGCACAATAGAGGTAGAATACAGTGGAGTACAGTAGAGGTAGAGTACAGTGGAGTACAGTAGAGGTAGAATACAGTGGAGTACAGTAGAGGTAGAGTACAGTGGAGCACAGTAAAGGTAGAGTACAGTGGAGTACAGTAGAGGTAGAGTACAGTGAAGCACAGTAGAGCTAGAGTACAGTGGAGTACAGTGGAGCACAGTAGAGGTGGAGTACAGTAGAGTAGAGTATAGGTTGAGTACAGTGGAGTACAGTAGAGATAGAGTAGAGTGGAGTAGAGTAGAGATAGAGTACAGTGGATTAGAGTAGATATAGAGTACAGTGGAGTATAGTTGAGGTAGAGTACAGTGGAGTACAGTAGAGGTAGAGTACAGTGGAGTACAGTAGAGGTAGAGAACAGTACAGTACAGTAGAGGTAGAGTAGAGTGGAGTACAGTAGAGGTAGAGTACAGTAGAGCACAGTAGAGGTAGAATACAGTGGAATACAGTAGAGGTAGAGTACAGTGGAGTACAGTAGAGGTAGAGTACAGTGGAGTACAGAAGAGATAGAGTACAGTGGAGCACATTAGAGGTAGAGTACAGTGGAGCACAGTAGAGGTAGAGTACAGTGGAGCACAGTAGAGGTAGAGTACAGTGGAGTACAGTAGATGTAGAGTACAGTGGAGTACAGTGGAGCACAGTAGAGGTGGAGTACAGTAGAGTACAGTAGAGGTAGAGTACAGTGGAGCACAGTAGAGGTAGAGTACAGTGGAGTACATTGGAGTACAGTAGAGGTGGAGTACAGTAGAGTACAGTAGAGGTAGAGAACAGTACAGTACAGTAGAGGTAGAGTACAGTGGAGTACAGTAGAGGTAGAGTACAGTAGAGCACAGTAGAGGTAGAATACAGTGGAGTACAGTAGAGGTAGAGTACAGTGGAGTACAGTAGAGGTAGAGTACAGTGTAGTACAGTAGAGGTAGAGAACAGTACAGTACAGTAGAGGTAGAGTACAGTGGAGCACAGTAGAGGTAGAATACAGTGGAGTACAGTAGAGGTAGAGTACAGCGGAGTACAGTAGAGGTAGAGTACAGTGGAGTTCAGTAGAGGTAGAGTACAGTGGAGCACAGTAGAGGTAGAGTACAGTGGAGTACAGTGGAGCACAGTAGAGGTGGAGTACAGTAGAGTAGAGTATAGGTTGAGTACAGTGGAGTACAGTAGAGATAGAGTAGAGTGGAGTAGAGTAGAGATAGAGTACAGTGGATTAGAGTAGATATAGAGTACAGTGGAGTATAGTTGAGGTAGAGTACAGTGGAGCACATTAGAGGTAGAGTACAGTGGAGTATAGTTGAGGTAGACTACAGTGGAGTACAGTAGAGGTAGAGTACAGTGGAGCACAGTAGAGATAGTGTACAGTAGAGCAGAGTAGAGGTAGAGTACAGTGGAGTACAGTAGAGGTAGAGTACAGTGGAACACTGTAGAGGTGGAGTACAGTGGAGTACAGTAGAGGTAGAGTACAGTGGAGCACAGTAGAGATAGAGTACAGTAGAGCAGAGTAGAGGTAGAGTACAGTGGAGTATAGTAGAGGTAGAGTACAGTGGAGTATAGTTGAGGTAGACTACAGTGGAGTACAGTAGAGGTAGAGTACAGTGGAGTACAGTAGAGGTTGAGTACAGTGGAGCACAGTGGAGGTAGAGTACAATGGAGTATAGTTGAGGTAGAGAACAGTACAGTACAGTAGAGGTAGAGTAGAGTGGAGTACAGTAGAGGTAGAGTACAGTAGAGCACAGTAGAGGTAGAATACAGTGGAGTACAGTAGAGGTAGAGTACAGTGGAGTACAGTAGAGGTAGAGTACAGTGGAGTACAGAAGAGATAGAGTACAGTGGAGCACTGTAGAGGTAGAGTACAGTGGAGCACAGTAGAGGTAGAGTACAGTGGAGCACAGTAGAGGTAGAGTACAGTGGAGTACAGTAGAGGTAGAGTACAGTGGAGCACAGTAGAGGTAGAGTACAGTGGAGCACTGTAGAGGTAGAGTACAGTGGAGTACAGTAGAGGTAGAGTACAGTGGAGCACAGTAGAGGTAGAGTACAGTGGAGTACAGTGGAGCACAGTAGAGTACAGTAGAGGTAGAGTACAGTGGAGCACAGTAGAGGTAGAGTACAGTGGAGTACAGTAGAGGTAGAGTACAGTAGAGCACAGTAGAGGTAGAATACAGTGGAGTACAGTAGAGGTAGAGTACAGTGGAGTACAGTAGAGGTAGAGTACAGTGTAGTACAGTAGAGGTAGAGAACAGTAAAGTACAGTAGAGGTAGAGTACAGTGGAGTACAGTAGAGGTAGAGTACAGTAGAGCACAGTAGAGGTAGAATACATTGGAGTACAGTAGAGGTAGAGTACAGTGGAGTACAGTAGAGGTAGAGTACAGTGGAGTACAGTAGAGGTAGAGTACAGTGGAGCAGAGTAGAGGTAGAGTACAGTGGAGTACAGTAGAGGTAGAGTACAGTGGAGCACAGTAGAGCTAGAGTACAGTGGAGTACAGTGGAGCACAGTAGAGGTGGAGTACAGTAGAGTAGAGTATAGGTTGAGTACAGTGGAGTACAGTAGAGATAGAGTAGAGTGGAGTAGAGTAGAGATAGAGTACAGTGGATTAGAGTAGAGAAAGAGTACAGTGGAGTATAGTTGAGGTAGAGTACAGTGGAGCAAAGTAGAGGTAGAGTACAGTGGAGTATAGTTGAGGTAGACTACAGTGGAGTACAGTAGAGGTAGAGTACAGTGGAGCACAGTAGAGATAGAGTACAGTAGAGCAGAGTAGATGTAGAGTACAGTGGAGTACAGTAGAGGTAGAGTACAGTGGAGAACTGTAGAGGTGGAGTACAGTGGAGTACAGTAGAGGTAGAGTACAGTGGAGCACAGTAGAGATAGAGTACAGTGGAGCACAGTAGAGGTAGAGTACAGTGGAGCACAGTAGAGGTAGAGTACAGTGAAGTATAGTAGAGGTAGAATACAGTGGAGTACAGTAGAGGTAGAGTACAGTGGAGTACAGTAGAGGTAGAGTACAGTGGAGTACAGTAGAGGTAGAGTACAGTGGAGCACAGTAGAGGTAGAGTACAGTGGAGTACAGTAGAGGTAGAGTACAGTGGAGCACAGTAGAGCTAGAGTACAGTGGATTACAGTGGAGCACAGTAGAGGTAGAGTACAGTGGAGTACAGTAGAGGTAGAGTACAGTGGAGCACAGTAGAGGTAGAGTACAGTGGAGTACAGTAGAGGTAGAGTACAGTGGAGCACAGTAGAGCTAGAGTACAGTGGATTACAGTGGAGCACAGTAGAGGTGGTGTACAGTAGAGTAGAGTATAGGTAGAGTACAGTGGAGTACAGTAGAGATAGAGTAGAGTGGAGTAGAGTAGAGATAGAGTACAGTGGATTAGAGTAGAGATAGAGTACAGTGGAGTATAGTTGAGGTAGAGTACAGTGGAGAACAGTAGAGGTAGAGTACAGTGGAGCACAGTAGAGGTAGAGTACAGTGGAGTACAGTAGAGGTAGAGTACAGTGGAGCACAGTAGAGATAGTGTAGAGTAGAGCAGAGTAGAGGTAGAGTACAGTGGAGTACAGTAGAGGTAGAGTACAGTGGAGCACTGTAGAGGTGGAGTACAATGGAGTACAGTAGAGGTAGAGTACAGTGGAGCACAGTAGAGATAGAGTACAGTAGAGCACATTAGAGGTAGAGTACAGTGGAGTATAGTAGAGGTAGAGTACAGTGGAGTATAGTTGAGGTAGACTACAGTGGAGTACAGTAGAGGTAGAGTTTAGTGGAGTACAGTAGAGGTAGAGTACAGTGGAGCACAGTAGAGGTAGAGTACAGTGGAGTATAGTTGAGGTAGAGAACAGTACAGTACAGTAGAGGTAGAGTAGAGTGGAGTACAGTAGAGGTAGAGTACAGTAGAGCACAGTAGAGGTAGAATACAGTGGAGTACAGTAGAGGTAGAGTACAGTGTAGTACAGTAGAGGTAGAGTACAGTGGAGTACAGAAGAGATAGAGTACAGTGGAGCACAGGAGAGGTAGAGTACAGTGGAGCACAGTAGAGGTAGAGTACAGTGGAGCACAGTAGAGGTAGAGTACAGTGGAGTACAGTAGAGGTAGAGTACAGTGGAGTACAGTAGAGGTAGAGTACAGTGGAGCACAGTAAAGGTAGAGTACAGTGGAGTACAGTAGAGGAAGAGTACAGTGAAGCACAGTAGAGCTAGAGTACAGTGGAGTACAGTGGAGCACAGTAGAGGTGGAGTACAGTAGAGTAGAGTATAGGTTGAGTACAGTGGAGTACAGTAGAGATAGAGTAGAGTGAAGTAGAGTAGAGATAGAGTACAGTGGATTAGAGTAGAGATAGAGTACAGTGGAGTATAGTTGAGGTAGAGTACAGTGGAGCACAGTAGAAGTAGAGTACAGTGGAGTACAGTGGAGCACAGTAGAGGTGGAGTACAGTAGAGTACAGTAGAGGTAGAGTACAGTGGAGCACAGTAGAGGTAGAGTACAGTGGAGTACATTGGAGTACAGTAGAGTTGGAGTACAGTAGAGTACAGTAGAGGTAGAGAACAGTACAGTACAGTAGAGGTAGAGTACAGTGGAGTACAGTAGAGGTAGAGTACAGTAGAGCACAGTAGAGGTAGAATACAGTAGAGCACAGTAGAGGTAGAATACAGTGGAGTACAGTAGAGGTAGAGTACAGTGGAGTGCAGTAGAGGTAGAGTACAGTGGAGTACAGTAGAGGTAGAGAACAGTACAGTACAGTAGAGGTAGAGTACAGTGGAGTACAGTAGAGGTAGAGTACAGTAGAGCACAGTAGAGGTAGAATACAGTGGAGTACAGTAGAGGTAGAGTACAGTGGAGTACAGTAGAGGTAGAATACAGTGGAGTACAGTAGAGGTAGAGTACAGTGGAGCACAGTAAAGGTAGAGTACAGTGGAGTACAGTAGAGGTAGAGTACAGTGAAGCACAGTAGAGCTAGAGTACAGTGGAGTACAGTGGAGCACAGTAGAGGTGGAGTACAGTAGAGTAGAGTATAGGTTGAGTACAGTGGAGTACAGTAGAGATAGAGTAGAGTGGAGTAGAGTAGAGATAGAGTACAGTGGATTAGAGTAGATATAGAGTACAGTGGAGTATAGTTGAGGTAGAGTACAGTGGAGTACAGTAGAGGTAGAGTACAGTGGAGTACAGTAGAGGTAGAGAACAGTACAGTACAGTAGAGGTAGAGTAGAGTGGAGTACAGTAGAGGTAGAGTACAGTGGAGCACAGTAGAGGTAGAATACAGTGGAATACAGTAGAGGTAGAGTACAGTGGAGTACAGTAGAGGTAGAGTACAGTGGAGTGCAGAAGAGATAGAGTACAGTGGAGCACAGTAGAGGTAGAGTACAGTGGAGCACAGTAGAGGTAGAGTACAGTGGAGCACAGTAGAGGTAGAGTACAGTGGAGTACAGTAGAGGTAGAGTACAGTGGAGTACAGTGGAGCACAGTAGAGGTGGAGTACAGTAGAGTACAGTAGAGGTAGAGTACAGTGGAGCACAGTAGAGGTAGAGTACAGTGGAGTACATTGGAGTACAGTAGAGGTGGAGTACAGTAGAGGTAGAGAACAGTACAGTACAGTAGAGGTAGAGTACAGTGGAGTACAGTAGAGGTAGAGTACAGTAGAGCACAGTAGAGGTAGAATACAGTGGAGTACAGTAGAGGTAGAGTACAGTGGAGTACAGTAGAGGTAGAGTACAGTGTAGTACAGTAGAGGTAGAGAACAGTACAGTACAGTAGAGGTAGAGTACAGTGGAGTACAGTAGAGGTAGAGTAGAGTTGAGCAGAGTAGAGGTAGAGCACAGTGGAGTACAGTAGAGGTAGAGCACAGTAGAGCAGAGTAGAGGTAGAGTACAGTGGAGTACAGTAGAGGTAGAGTACAGTGGAGTACAGTAGAGGTAGAGTACAGTGTAGTACAGTAGAGGTAGAGAACAGTACAGTACAGTAGAGGTAGAGTACAGTGGAGTACAGTAGAGGTAGAGTAGAGTTGAGTAGAGTAGAGGTAGAGCACAGTGGAGTACAGTAGAGGTAGAGCACAGTAGAGCACAGTAGAGGTAGAATACAGTGGAGTACAGTAGAGGTAGAGTACAGTGGAGTACAGTAGAGGTAGAGTACAGTGTAGTACAGTAGAGGTAGAGAACAGTACAGTACAGTAGAGGTAGAGTACAGTGGAGTACAGTAGATGTAGAGTACAGTAGAGCACAGTAGAGGTAGAATACAGTGGAGTACAGTAGAGGTAGAGTACAGTGGAGTACAGTAGAGGTAGAGTACAGTGGAGTACAGTAGAGGTAGAGTACAGTGGAGCACAATAGAGGTAGAGTACAGTGGAGTACAGTAGAGGTAGAGTACAGTGGAGCACAGTAGAGCTAGAGTACAGTGGAGTACAGTGGAGCACAGTAGAGGTGGAGTACAGTAGAGTAGAGTATAGGTAGAGTACAGTGGAGTACAGTAGAGATAGAGATAGAGTAGAGTAGAGTAGAGATAGAGTACAGTGGATTAGACTAGAGAAAGAGTACAGTGGAGTATAGTTGAGGTAGAGTACAGTGGAGCAAAGTAGAGGTAGAGTACAGTGGAGTATAGTTGAGGTAGACTACAGTGGAGTACAGTAGAGGTAGAGTACAGTGGAGCACAGTAGAGATAGAGTACAGTAGAGCAGAGTAGATGTAGAGTACAGTGGAGTACAGTAGAGGTAGAGTACAGTGGAGCACTGTAGAGGTGGAGTACAGTGGAGTACAGTAGAGGTAGAGTACAGTGGAGCACAGTAGAGATAGAGTACAGTAGAGCACAGTAGAGGTAGAGTACAGTGGAGCACAGTAGAGGTAGAGTACAGTGAAGTATAGTAGAGGTAGAATACAGTGGAGTACAGTAGAGGTAGAGTACAGTGGAGTTCAGAAGAGATAGAGTACAGTGGAGCACAGTAGAGGTAGAGTACAGTGGAGCACAGTAGAGGTAGAGAACAGTACAGTACAGTAGAGGTAGAGTACAGTGGAGTACAGTAAAGGTAGAGTACAGTAGAGCACAGTAGAGGTAGAATACAGTGGAGTACAGTAGAGGTAGAGTACATTGGAGCACAGTAGAGGTAGAGAACAGTACAGTACAGTAGAGGTAGAGTAGAGTGGAGTACAGTAGAGGTAGAGTACAGTAGAGCACAGTAGAGGTAGAATACAGTGGAGTACAGTAGAGGTAGAGTACAGTGGAGTACAGTAGAGGTAGAGTACAGTGGAGTACAGAAGAGATAGAGTACAGTGGAGCACAGTAGAGGTAGAGTACAGTGGAGCACAGTAGAGGAAGAGTACGGTGGAGTACAGTAGAGGTAGAGTACAGTGGAGTACAGTAGAGGTTGAGTACAGTAGAGTACAGTAGAGGTAGAGTACAGTGGAGCACAGTAGAGGTAGAGTACAGTGGAGTACAGTGGAGCACAGTAGAGGTGGAGTACAGTAGAGTACAGTAGAGGTAGAGTACAGTGGAGCACAGTAGAGGTAGAGTAAAGTGGATTACAGTGGAGTACAGTAGAGGTGGAGTACAGTAGAGTACAGTAGAGGTAGAGAACAGTACAGTACAGTAGAGGTAGAGTACATTAGATCACAGTAGAGGTAGAATACAGTGGAGTACAGTAGAGGTATAGTACAGTGGAGTACACTAGAGGTAGAGTACAGTGGAGTACAGTAGAGGTAGAGAACAGTACAGTACAGTAGAGGTAGAGTACAGTGGAGTACAGTAGATGTAGAGTACAGTAGAGCACAGTAGAGGTAGAATACAGTGGAGTACAGTAGAGGTAGAGTACAGTGGAGTACAGTAGAGGTAGAGTACAGTGGAGCACAGTAGAGGTAGAGTACAGTGGAGTACAGTAGAGGTAGAGTACAGTGGAGCACAGTAGAGCTAGAGTACAGTGGAGTACAGTGGAGCACAGTAGAGGTGGAGTACAGTAGAGTAGAGTATAGGTAGAGTACAGTGGAGTACAGTAGAGATAGAGATAGAGTAGAGTAGAGTAGAGATAGAGTACAGTAGATTAGAGTAGAGAAAGAGTACAGTGGAGTATAGTTGAGGTAGAGTACAGTGGAGCAAAGTAGAGGTAGAGTACAGTGGAGTATAGTTGAGGTAGACTACAGTGGAGTACAGTAGAGGTAGAGTACAGTGGAGCACAGTAGAGATAGAGTACAGTAGAGCAGAGTAGATGTAGAGTACAGTGGAGTACAGTAGAGGTAGAGTACAGTGGAGCACTGTAGAGGTGGAGTACAGTGGAGTACAGTAGAGGTAGAGTACAGTGGAGCACAGTAGAGATAGAGTACAGTAGAGCACAGTAGAGGTAGAGTACAGTGGAGCACAGTAGAGGTAGAGTACAGTGAAGTATAGTAGAGGTAGAATACAGTGGAGTACAGTAGAGGTAGAGTACAGTGGAGTACAGTAGAGGTAGAGTACAGTGGAGTACAGTAGAGGTAGAGTACAGTGGAGCACAGTAGAGGTAGAGTACAGTGGAGTACAGTAGAGGTAGAGTACAGTGGAGCACAGTAGAGCTAGAGTACAGTGGAGTACAGTGGAGCACAGTAGAGGTGGTGTACAGTAGAGTAGAGTATAGGTAGAGTACAGTGGAGTACAGTAGAGATAGAGTAGAGTGGAGTAGAGTAGAGATAGAGTACAGTGGATTAGAGTAGAGATAGAGTACAGTGGAGTATAGTTGAGGTAGAGTACAGTGGAGCACAGTAGAGGTAGAGTACAGTGGAGCACAGTAGAGGTAGAGTACAGTGGAGCACTGTAGAGGTGGAGTACAGTGGAGTACAGTAGAGGTAGAGTACAGTGGAGCACAGTAGAGATAGAGTACAGTAGAGCACATTAGAGGTAGAGTACAGTGGAGTATAGTAGAGGTAGAGTACAGTGGTGTATAGTTGAGGTAGACTACAGTGGAGTACAGTAGAGGTAGAGTATAGTGGAGTACAGAAGAGGTAGAGTACAGTGGAGCACAGTAGAGGTAGAGTACAGTGGAGTATAGTTGAGGTAGAGAACAGTACAGTACAGTAGAGGTAGAGTAGAGTGGAGTGCAGTAGAGGTAGAGTACAGTAGAGCACAGTAGAGGTAGAATACAGTGGAGTACAGTAGAGGTAGAGTACAGTGTAGTACAGTAGAGGTAGAGTACAGTGGAGTACAGAAGAGATAGAGTACAGTGGAGCACAGTAGAGGTAGAGTACAGTGGAGCACAGTAGAGGTAGAGTACAGTGGAGCACAGTAGAGGTAGAGTACAGTGGAGTACAGTAGAGGTAGAGTACAGTGGAGCACAGTAGAGGTAGAGTACAGTGGAGCACAGTAGAGGTAGAGTACAGTGGAGTACAGTAGAGGTAGAGTACAGTGGAGTACAGTAGAGGTAGAGTACAGTGGAGCACAGTAAAGGTAGAGTACAGTGGAGTACAGTAGAGGAAGAGTACAGTGAAGCACAGTAGAGCTAGAGTACAGTGGAGTACAGTGGAGTACAGTAGAGATAGAGTAGAGTGAAGTAGAGTAGAGATAGAGTACAGTGGATTAGAGTAGAGATAGAGTACAGTGGAGTATAGTTGAGGTAGAGTACAGTGGAGCACAGTAGAGGTAGAGTACAGTGGAGTACAGTGGAGGTAGAGTACAGTGGAGTACAGTAGAGGTAGAGTACAGTGGAGCACAGTAAAGGTAGAGTACAGTGGAGTACAGTAGAGGAAGAGTACAGTGAAGCACAGTAGAGCTAGAGTACAGTGGAGTACAGTGGAGTACAGTAGAGATAGAGTAGAGTGAAGTAGAGTAGAGATAGAGTACAGTGGATTAGAGTAGAGATAGAGTACAGTGGAGTATAGTTGAGGTAGAGTACAGTGGAGCACAGTAGAGGTAGAGTACAGTGGAGTACAGTGGAGCACAGTAGAGGTGGAGTACAGTAGAGTACAGTAGAGGTAGAGTACAGTGGAGTACAGTGGAGCACAGTAGAGGTGGAGTACAGTAGAGTACAGTAGAGGTAGAGTACAGTGGAGCACAGTAGAGGTAGAGTACAGTGGAGTACATTGGAGTACAGTAGAGGTGGAGTACAGTAGAGTACAGTAGAGGTAGAGAACAGTACAGTACAGTAGAGGTAGAGTACAGTCGAGTACAGTAGAGGTAGAGTACAGTAGAGCACAGTAGAGGTAGAATACAGTAGAGCACAGTAGAGGTAGAATACAGTGGAGTACAGTAGAGGTAGAGTACAGTGGAGTACAGTAGAGGTAGGGTACAGTGGAGTACAGTAGAGGTAGAGAACAGTACAGTACAGTAGAGGTAGAGTACAATGGAGTACAGTAGAGGTAGAGTACAGTAGAGCACAGTAGAGGTAGAATACAGTGGAGTACAGTAGAGGTAGAGTACAGTGGAGTACAGTAGAGGTAGAGTACAGTGGAGTACAGTAGAGGTAGAGTACAGTGGAGCACAGTAAAGGTAGAGTACAGTGGAGTACAGTAGAGGTAGAGTACAGTGAAGCACAGTAGAGCTAGAGTACAGTGGAGTACAGTGGAGCACAGTAGAGGTGGAGTACAGTAGAGTAGAGTATAGGTTGAGTACAGTGGAGTACAGTAGAGATAGAGTAGAGTGGAGTAGAGTAGAGATAGAGTACAGTGGATTTGAGTAGATATAGAGTACAGTGGAGTATAGTTGAGGTAGAGTACAGTGGAGTACAGTAGAGGTAGAGTACAGTGGAGTACAGTAGAGGTAGAGAACAGTACAGTACAGTAGAGGTAGAGTAGAGTGGAGTACAGTAGAGGTAGAGTACAGTGGAGCACAGTAGAGGTAGAATACAGTGGAGTACAGTAGAGGTAGAGTACAGTGGAGTACAGTAGAGGTAGAGTACAGTGGAGTACAGAAGAGATAGAGTACAGTGGAGCACAGTAGAGGTAGAGTACAGTGGAGCACAGTAGAGGTAGAGTACAGTGGAGCACAGTAGAGGTAGAGTACAGTGGAGTACAGTAGAGGTAGAGTACAGTGGAGTACAGTGGAGCACAGTAGAGGTGGAGTACAGTAGAGTACAGTAGAGGTAGAGTACAGTGGAGCACAGTAGAGGTAGAGTACAGTGGAGGACATTGGAGTACAGTAGAGGTGGAGTACAGTAGAGTACAGTAGAGGTAGAGAACAGTACAGTACAGTAGAGGTAGAGTACAGTGGAGTACAGTAGAGATAAAGTACAGTGGAGCACAGTAGAGATAGAGTACAGTGGAGTACAGTGGAGCACAGTAGAGGTATAGTACAGTGGAGCACAGTAGAGATAGATTACAGTGGAGTAGAGTAGAGATAGAGTACAGTGGAGTACAGTAGAGGTAGAGTAGAGTTGAGCAGAGTAGAGGTAGAGTACAGTGGAGTATAGTTGAGGTAGAGTACAGTGGAGTACAGTAGAGATAGAGCACAGTAGAGCAGAGTAGAAGTAGAGTACAGTGGAGTACAGTAGAGGTAGAGCACAGTGGAGCACAGTAGAGGTAGAGTACAGTGGAGTACAGTAGAGATAGAGTACAGTGGAGCACAGTAGAGGTAGAGTACAGTGGAGCAGAGTAGAGGTAGAGTACAGTGGAGTACAGTAGAGGTAGAGTACAGTGGAGCACAGTAGAGCTAGAGTACAGTGGAGCACAGTAGAGGTGGAGTACAGTAGAGTAGAGTAGAGGTAGAGTACAGTGGAGTACAGTAGAGATGGAGTAGAGAGGAGTAGAGTAGAGATAGAGTACAGTGGATTAGAGTAGAGATAGAGTACAGTGGAGTATAGTTGAGGTAGAGTACAGTGGAGCACAGTAGTGGTAGAGTACAGTGGAGTATAGTTGAGGTAGAGTACATTGGAGCACAGTAGTGGTAGAGTACAGTGGAGCACAGTAGAGATAGAGTACAATAGAGCAGATTAGAGGTAGAGTACAGTGGAGTACAGTAGAGGTAGAGTACAGTGGAGCACTGTAGAGGTGGAGTACAGTGGAATACAGTAGAGGTAGAGTACAGTGGAGCACAGTAGAGATAGAGTACAGTAGAGCACAGTAGAGGTAGAGTACAGTGGAGTATAGTAGAGGTAGAGTACAGTGGAGTACAGTAGAGGTAGAGTACAGTGGAGCATAGTAGATGTAGAGTAAAGTGGAGCACAGTAGAGGTAGAGTACAGTGGAGCACAGTAGAGGTAGAGTACAGTGGAGTATAGTAGAGGTGGAGTACTGTAGAGCACAGTAGAGATAGAGTACAGTAGAGCACAGTAGAGGTAGAGTACAGTGGAGCACAGTAGAGAAATAGTACAGTGTAGTACAGTAGAGATAGAGTACAGTGGAGTACAGTAGAGATAGAGTACAGTCGAACACAGTAGAGATAAGTGCAGTGGAGTATAGTAGAGGTAGAGTAGAGTGGAGTAGAGTAGAGGTAGAGTACAGTGGAGTACAGTAGAGGTAGAGTAGAGTGGAGCACATTAGAGGTTGAGTAGAGTACAGTAGAGGTAGAGTACAGTGGAGTACAGTAGAAGTAGAGTACAGTGGAGCACAGTAGAGATAGAGTAGAGTGGAGTACAGTAGAGGTAGAGTACAGTGGAGTACAGTAGAGGTAGAGTACAGTGGAGTAGAGTAGAGATAGAGTACAGTGGAGCACAGCAGAGGTAGAGTACAGTGGATCACAGTAGAGATAGAGTACAGTGGAGTACAGTGGAGCACAGTAGAGGTATAGTACAGTGGAGCACAGTAGAGATAGATTACAGTGGAGTAGAGTAGAGATAGAGTACAGTGGAGTATAGTTGAGGTAGAGTACAGTAGAGCACAGTAGAGGTAGAGTACAGTGGAGTATAGTTGAGGTAGACTACAGTGGAGTACAGTAGAGGTAGAGTACAGTGGAGCACAGTAGAGATAGAGTGCAGTAGAGCAGAGTAGATGTAGAGTACAGTGGAGTACAGTAGAGGTAGAGTACAGTGGAGCACTGTAGAGGTGGAGTACAGTGGAGTACAGTAGAGGTAGAGTACAGTGGAGCACAGTAGAGATAGAGTACAGTAGAGCACAGTAGAGGTAGAGTAGAGTGGAGCACATTAGAGGTAGAGTAGAGTAGAGTACAGTAGAGGTAGAGTACAGTGGAGTACAGTAGAGGTAGAGTACAGTGGAGTAGAGTAGTTGTAGAGTACAGTGGAGTAGAGTAGAGATAGAGTACAGTGGAGCACAGCAGAGGTAGAGTACAGTGGATCACAGTAGAGATAGAGTATAGTGGAGTACAGTGGAGCACAGTAGAGGGATAGTACAGTGGAGCACAGTAGAGATAGATTACAGTGGAGTAGAGTAGAGATAGAGTACAGTGGAGTACAGTAGAGGTAGAGTAGAGTGGAGCAGAGTAGAGGTAAAGTACAGTGGAGTACAGTAGAGGTAGAGCACAGTAGAGCAGAGTAGAGGTAGAGTACAGTGGAGTACAGTAGAGGTAGAGCACAGTGGAGCACTGTAGAGGTAGAGTACAGTGGAGTACAGTAGAGATAGAGTACAGTGGAGCACAGTAGAGGTAGAGTACAGTGGAGCAGAGTAGAGGTAGAGTACAGTGGAGTACAGTAGAGGTAGAGTACAGTGGAGCACAGTAGAGGTAGAGTACAGTGGAGTACAGTGGAGCACAGTAGAGGTGGAGTACAGTAGAGTACAGTAGAGGTAGAGTACAGTGGAGCACAGTAGAGGTAGAGTACAGTGGAGTACAGTGGAGTACAGTAGAGGTGAAGTACAGTAGAGTACAGTAGAGGTAGAGAACAGTACAGTACAGTAGAGGTAGAGTACAGTGGAGTACAGTAGAGGTAGAGTACAGTAGAGCACAGTAGAGGTAGAATACAGTGGAGTACAGTAGAGGTAGAGTACAGTGGAGCACAGTAGAGGTAGATAACAGTACAGTACAGTAGAGGTAGAGTAGAGTGGAGTAGAGTAGAGGTAGAGTACAGTAGAGCACAGTAGAGGTAGAATACAGTGGAGTACAGTAGAGGTAGAGTACAGTGGAGTAAGGTAGAGGTAGAGTAAAGTGGAGTACAGTGGAGCACAGTAGAGGTGGAGTACAGTAGAGTACAGTAGAGGTAGAGAACAGTACAGTACAGTAGAGGTAGAGTACAGTAGAGTACAGTAGAGGTAGAGAACAGTACAGTACAGTAGAGGTAGAGTACAGTGGAGTACATTGGAGTACAGTAGAGGTGGAGTACAGGAGAGTACAGTAGAGGTAGAGAACAGTACAGTACAGTAGAGGTAGAGTACAGTGGAGTACAGTAGAGGTAGAGTACAGTAGAGCACAGTAGAGGTAGAATACAGCGGAGTACAGTAGAGGTAGAGTACAGTGGAGTACAGTAGAGGTAGAGTACAGTGTAGTACAGTAGAGGTAGAGAACAGTACAGTACAGTAGAGGTAGAGTACAGTGGAGTACAGTAGAGGTAGAGTACAGTAGAGCACAGTAGAGGTAGAATACAGTGGAGTACAGTAGAGGTAGAGTACAGCGGAGTACAGTAGAGGTAGAGTACAGTGGAGTACAGAAGAGATAGAGTACAGTGGAGCACAGTAGAGGTAGAGTACAGTGGAGCACAGTAGAGGTAGAGAACAGTACAGTACAGTAGAGGTAGAGTACAGTGGAGTACAGTAAAGGTAGAGTACAGTAGAGCACAGTAGAGGTAGAATACAGTGGAGTACAGTAGAGGTAGAGTACATTGGAGCACAGTAGAGGTAGAGAACAGTACAGTACAGTAGAGGTAGAGTAGAGTGGAGTACAGTAGAGGTAGAGTACAGTAGAGCACAGTAGAGGTAGAATACAGTGGAGTACAGTAGAGGTAGAGTACAGTGGAGTACAGTAGAGGTAGAGTACAGTGGAGTACAGAAGAGATAGAGTACAGTGGAGCACAGTAGAGGTAGAGTACAGTGGAGCACAGTAGAGGAAGAGTACGGTGGAGTACAGTAGAGGTAGAGTACAGTGGAGTACAGTAGAGGTTGAGTACAGTAGAGTACAGTAGAGGTAGAGTACAGTGGAGCACAGTAGAGGTAGAGTACAGTGGAGTACAGTGGAGTACAGTAGAGGTGGAGTACAGTAGAGTACAGTAGAGGTAGAGAACAGTACAGTACAGTAGAGGTAGAGTACATTAGATCACAGTAGAGGTAGAATACAGTGGAGTACAGTAGAGGTATAGTACAGTGGAGTACACTAGAGGTAGAGTACAGTGGAGTACAGTAGAGGTAGAGAACAGTACAGTACAGTAGAGGTAGAGTACAGTGGAGTACAGTAGATGTAGAGTACAGTAGAGCACAGTAGAGGTAGAATACAGTGGAGTACAGTAGAGGTAGAGTACAGTGGAGTACAGTAGAGGTAGAGTACAGTGGAGTACAGTAGAGGTAGAGTACAGTGGAGCACAGTAGAGGTAGAGTACAGTGGAGTACAGTAGAGGTAGAGTACAGTGGAGCACAGTAGAGCTAGAGTACAGTGGAGTACAGTGGAGCACAGTAGAGGTGGAGTACAGTAGAGTAGAGTATAGGTAGAGTACAGTGGAGTACAGTAGAGATAGAGATAGAGTAGAGTAGAGTAGAGATAGAGTACAGTAGATTAGAGTAGAGAAAGAGTACAGTGGAGTATAGTTGAGGTAGAGTACAGTGGAGCAAAGTAGAGGTAGAGTACAGTGGAGTATAGTTGAGGTAGACTACAGTGGAGTACAGTAGAGGTAGAGTACAGTGGAGCACAGTAGAGATAGAGTACAGTAGAGCAGAGTAGATGTAGAGTACAGTGGAGTACAGTAGAGGTAGAGTACAGTGGAGCACTGTAGAGGTGGAGTACAGTGGAGTACAGTAGAGGTAGAGTACAGTGGAGCACAGTAGAGATAGAGTACAGTAGAGCACAGTAGAGGTAGAGTACAGTGGAGCACAGTAGAGGTAGAGTACAGTGAAGTATAGTAGAGGTAGAATACAGTGGAGTACAGTAGAGGTGGAGTACAGTAGAGTACAGTAGAGGTAGAGAACAGTACAGTACAGTAGAGGTAGAGTACATTAGATCACAGTAGAGGTAGAATACAGTGGAGTACAGTAGAGGTATAGTACAGTGGAGTACACTAGAGGTAGAGTACAGTGGAGTACAGTAGAGGTAGAGAACAGTACAGTACAGTAGAGGTAGAGTACAGTGGAGTACAGTAGATGTAGAGTACAGTAGAGCACAGTAGAGGTAGAATACAGTGGAGTACAGTAGAGGTAGAGTACAGTGGAGTACAGTAGAGGTAGAGTACAGTGGAGTACAGTAGAGGTAGAGTACAGTGGAGCACAGTAGAGGTAGAGTACAGTGGAGTACAGTAGAGGTAGAGTACAGTGGAGCACAGTAGAGCTAGAGTACAGTGGAGTACAGTGGAGCACAGTAGAGGTGGAGTACAGTAGAGTAGAGTATAGGTAGAGTACAGTGGAGTACAGTAGAGATAGAGATAGAGTAGAGTAGAGTAGAGATAGAGTACAGTAGATTAGAGTAGAGAAAGAGTACAGTGGAGTATAGTTGAGGTAGAGTACAGTGGAGCAAAGTAGAGGTAGAGTACAGTGGAGTATAGTTGAGGTAGACTACAGTGGAGTACAGTAGAGGTAGAGTACAGTGGAGCACAGTAGAGATAGAGTACAGTAGAGCAGAGTAGATGTAGAGTACAGTGGAGTACAGTAGAGGTAGAGTACAGTGGAGCACTGTAGAGGTGGAGTACAGTGGAGTACAGTAGAGGTAGAGTACAGTGGAGCACAGTAGAGATAGAGTACAGTAGAGCACAGTAGAGGTAGAGTACAGTGGAGCACAGTAGAGGTAGAGTACAGTGAAGTATAGTAGAGGTAGAATACAGTGGAGTACAGTAGAGGTAGAGTACAGTGGAGTACAGTAGAGGTAGAGTACAGTGGAGTACAGTAGAGGTAGAGTACAGTGGAGCACAGTAGAGGTAGAGTACAGTGGAGTACAGTAGAGGTAGAGTACAGTGGAGCACAGTAGAGCTAGAGTACAGTGGAGTACAGTGGAGCACAGTAGAGGTGGTGTACAGTAGAGTAGAGTATAGGTAGAGTACAGTGGAGTACAGTAGAGATAGAGTAGAGTGGAGTAGAGTAGAGATAGAGTACAGTGGATTAGAGTAGAGATAGAGTACAGTGGAGTATAGTTGAGGTAGAGTACAGTGGAGCACAGTAGAGGTAGAGTACAGTGGAGCACAGTAGAGGTAGAGTACAGTGGAGCACTGTAGAGGTGGAGTACAGTGGAGTACAGTAGAGGTAGAGTACAGTGGAGCACAGTAGAGATAGAGTACAGTAGAGCACATTAGAGGTAGAGTACAGTGGAGTATAGTAGAGGTAGAGTACAGTGGTGTATAGCTGAGGTAGACTACAGTGGAGTACAGTAGAGGTAGAGTATAGTGGAGTACAGAAGAGGTAGAGTACAGTGGAGCACAGTAGAGGTAGAGTACAGTGGAGTATAGTTGAGGTAGAGAACAGTACAGTACAGTAGAGGTAGAGTAGAGTGGAGTGCAGTAGAGGTAGAGTACAGTAGAGCACAGTAGAGGTAGAATACAGTGGAGTACAGAAGAGATAGAGTACAGTGGAGCACAGTAGAGGTAGAGTACAGTGGAGCACAGTAGAGGTAGAGTACAGTGGAGCACAGTAGAGGTAGAGTACAGTGGAGTACAGTAGAGGTAGAGTACAGTGGAGCACAGTAGAGGTAGAGTACAGTGGAGCACAGTAGAGGTAGAGTACAGTGGAGTACAGTAGAGGTAGAGTACAGTGGAGTACAGTAGAGGTAGAGTACAGTGGAGTACAGTAGAGGTAGAGTACAGTGGAGTACAGTAGAGGTAGAGTACAGTGGAGCACAGTAAAGGTAGAGTACAGTGGAGTACAGTAGAGGAAGAGTACAGTGAAGCACAGTAGAGCTAGAGTACAGTGGAGTACAGTGGAGTACAGTAGAGATAGAGTAGAGTGAAGTAGAGTAGAGATAGAGTACAGTGGATTAGAGTAGAGATAGAGTACAGTGGAGTATAGTTGAGGTAGAGTACAGTGGAGCACAGTAGAGGTAGAGTACAGTGGAGTACAGTGGAGCACAGTAGAGGTGGAGTACAGTAGAGTACAGTAGAGGTAGAGTACAGTGGAGCACAGTAGAGGTAGAGTACAGTGGAGTACATTGGAGTACAGTAGAGGTGGAGTACAGTAGAGTACAGTAGAGGTAGAGAACAGTACAGTACAGTAGAGGTAGAGTACAGTCGAGTACAGTAGAGGTAGAGTACAGTAGAGCACAGTAGAGGTAGAGTACAGTAGAGCACAGTAGAGGTAGAATACAGTGGAGTACAGTAGAGGTAGAGTACAGTGGAGTACAGTAGAGGTAGAGTACAGTGGAGTACAGTAGAGGTAGAGAACAGTACAGTACAGTAGAGGTAGAGTACAATGGAGTACAGTTGAGGTAGAGTACAGTAGAGCACAGTAGAGGTAGAATACAGTGGAGTACAGTAGAGGTAGAGTACAGTGGAGTACAGTAGAGGTAGAGTACAGTGGAGTACAGTAGAGGTAGAGTACAGTGGAGCACAGTAAAGGTAGAGTACAGTGGAGTACAGTAGAGGTAGAGTACAGTGAAGCACAGTAGAGCTAGAGTACAGTGGAGTACAGTGGAGCACAGTAGAGGTGGAGTACAGTAGAGTAGAGTATAGGTTGAGTACAGTGGAGTACAGTAGAGATAGAGTAGAGTGGAGTAGAGTAGAGATAGAGTACAGTGGATTAGAGTAGATATAGAGTACAGTGGAGTATAGTTGAGGTAGAGTACAGTGGAGTACAGTAGAGGTAGAGTACAGTGGAGTACAGTAGAGGTAGAGAACAGTACAGTACAGTAGAGGTAGAGTAGAGTGGAGTACAGTAGAGGTAGAGTACAGTGGAGCACAGTAGAGGTAGAATACAGTGGAGTACAGTAGAGGTAGAGTACAGTGGAGTACAGTAGAGGTAGAGTACAGTAGAGCACAGTAGAGGTAGAATACAGTGGAGTACAGTAGAGGTAGAGTACAGTGGAGCACAGTAGAGGTAGAGTACAGTGGAGTACAGTAGAGGTAGAGTACAGTGGAGTACAGTGGAGCACAGTAGAGGTGGAGTACAGTAGAGTACAGTAGAGGTAGAGTACAGTGGAGCACAGTAGAGGTAGAGTACAGTGGAGGACATTGGAGTACAGTAGAGGTGGAGTACAGTAGAGTACAGTAGAGGTAGAGAACAGTACAGTACAGTAGAGGTAGAGTACAGTGGAGTACAGTAGAGGTAGAGTACAGTGGAGTACAGTAGAGGTAGAGTACAGTGGAGCACAGTAAAGGTAGAGTACAGTGGAGTACAGTAGAGGAAGAGTACAGTGAAGCACAGTAGAGCTAGAGTACAGTGGAGTACAGTGGAGTACAGTAGAGATAGAGTAGAGTGAAGTAGAGTAGAGATAGAGTACAGTGGATTAGAGTAGAGATAGAGTACAGTGGAGTATAGTTGAGGTAGAGTACAGTGGAGCACAGTAGAGGTAGAGTACAGTGGAGTACAGTGGAGCACAGTAGAGGTGGAGTACAGTAGAGTACAGTAGAGGTAGAGTACAGTGGAGCACAGTAGAGGTAGAGTACAGTGGAGTACATTGGAGTACAGTAGAGGTGGAGTACAGTAGAGTACAGTAGAGGTAGAGAACAGTACAGTACAGTAGAGGTAGAGTACAGTCGAGTACAGTAGAGGTAGAGTACAGTAGAGCACAGTAGAGGTAGAATACAGTAGAGCACAGTAGAGGTAGAATACAGTGGAGTACAGTAGAGGTAGAGTACAGTGGAGTACAGTAGAGGTAGAGTACAGTGGAGTACAGTAGAGGTAGAGAACAGTACAGTACAGTAGAGGTAGAGTACAATGGAGTACAGTAGAGGTAGAGTACAGTAGAGCACAGTAGAGGTAGAATACAGTGGAGTACAGTAGAGGTAGAGTACAGTGGAGTACAGTAGAGGTAGAGTACAGTGGAGTACAGTAGAGGTAGAGTACAGTGGAGCACAGTAAAGGTAGAGTACAGTGGAGTACAGTAGAGGTAGAGTACAGTGAAGCACAGTAGAGCTAGAGTACAGTGGAGTACAGTGGAGCACAGTAGAGGTGGAGTACAGTAGAGTAGAGTATAGGTTGAGTACAGTGGAGTACAGTAGAGATAGAGTAGAGTGGAGTAGAGTAGAGATAGAGTACAGTGGATTAGAGTAGATATAGAGTACAGTGGAGTATAGTTGAGGTAGAGTACAGTGGAGTACAGTAGAGGTAGAGTACAGTGGAGTACAGTAGAGGTAGAGAACAGTACAGTACAGTAGAGGTAGAGTAGAGTGGAGTACAGTAGAGGTAGAGTACAGTGGAGCACAGTAGAGGTAGAATACAGTGGAGTACAGTAGAGGTAGAGTACAGTGGAGTACAGTAGAGGTAGAGTACAGTAGAGCACAGTAGAGGTAGAATACAGTGGAGTACAGTAGAGGTAGAGTACAGTGGAGCACAGTAGAGGTAGAGTACAGTGGAGTACAGTAGAGGTAGAGTACAGTGGAGTACAGTGGAGCACAGTAGAGGTGGAGTACAGTAGAGTACAGTAGAGGTAGAGTACAGTGGAGCACAGTAGAGGTAGAGTACAGTGGAGGACATTGGAGTACAGTAGAGGTGGAGTACAGTAGAGTACAGTAGAGGTAGAGAACAGTACAGTACAGTAGAGGTAGAGTACAGTGGAGTACAGTAGAGATAAAGTACAGTGGAGCACAGTAGAGATAGAGTACAGTGGAGTACAGTGGAGCACAGTAGAGGTATAGTACAGTGGAGCACAGTAGAGATAGATTACAGTGGAGTAGAGTAGAGATAGAGTACAGTGGAGTACAGTAGAGGTAGAGTAGAGTGGAGCAGAGTAGAGATAAAGTACAGTGGAGTACAGTAGAGGTAGAGCACAGTAGAGCAGAGTAGAGGTAGAGTACAGTGGAGTACAGTAGAGGTAGAGCACAGTGGAGCACTGTAGAGGTAGAGTACAGTGGAGTACAGTAGAGATAGAGTACAGTGGAGCACAGTAGAGGTAGAGTACAGTGGAGCAGAGTAGAGGTAGAGTACAGTGGAGTACAGTAGAGGTAGAGTACAGTGGAGCACAGTAGAGGTAGAGTACAGTGGAGTACAGTGGAGCACAGTAGAGGTGGAGTACAGTAGAGTACAGTAGAGGTAGAGTACAGTGGAGCACAGTAGAGGTAGAGTACAGTGGAGTACAGTGGAGTACAGTAGAGGTGAAGTACAGTAGAGTACAGTAGAGGTAGAGAACAGTACAGTACAGTAGAGGTAGAGTACAGTGGAGTACAGTAGAGGTAGAGTACAGTAGAGCACAGTAGAGGTAGAATACAGTGGAGTACAGTAGAGGTAGAGTACAGTGGAGCACAGTAGAGGTAGATAACAGTACAGTACAGTAGAGGTAGAGTAGAGTGGAGTAGAGTAGAGGTAGAGTACAGTAGAGCACAGTAGAGGTAGAATACAGTGGAGTACAGTAGAGGTAGAGTACAGTGGAGTAAGGTAGAGGTAGAGTAAAGTGGAGTACAGTGGAGCACAGTAGAGGTGGAGTACAGTAGAGTACAGTAGAGGTAGAGAACAGTACAGTACAGTAGAGGTAGAGTACAGTAGAGTACAGTAGAGGTAGAGAACAGTACAGTACAGTAGAGGTAGAGTACAGTGGAGTACATTGGAGTACAGTAGAGGTGGAGTACAGTAGAGTACAGTAGAGGTAGAGAACAGTACAGTACAGTAGAGGTAGAGTACAGTGGAGTACAGTAGAGGTAGAGTACAGTAGAGCACAGTAGAGGTAGAATACAGCGGAGTACAGTAGAGGTAGAGTACAGTGGAGTACAGTAGAGGTAGAGTACAGTGTAGTACAGTAGAGGTAGAGAACAGTACAGTACAGTAGAGGTAGAGTACAGTGGAGTACAGTAGAGGTAGAGTACAGTAGAGCACAGTAGAGGTAGAATACAGTGGAGTACAGTAGAGGTAGAGTACAGCGGAGTACAGTAGAGGTAGAGTACAGTGGAGTACAGAAGAGATAGAGTACAGTGGAGCACAGTAGAGGTAGAGTACAGTGGAGCACAGTAGAGGTAGAGAACAGTACAGTACAGTAGAGGTAGAGTACAGTGGAGTACAGTAAAGGTAGAGTACAGTAGAGCACAGTAGAGGTAGAATACAGTGGAGTACAGTAGAGGTAGAGTACATTGGAGCACAGTAGAGGTAGAGAACAGTACAGTACAGTAGAGGTAGAGTAGAGTGGAGTACAGTAGAGGTAGAGTACAGTAGAGCACAGTAGAGGTAGAATACAGTGGAGTACAGTAGAGGTAGAGTACAGTGGAGTACAGTAGAGGTAGAGTACAGTGGAGTACAGAAGAGATAGAGTACAGTGGAGCACAGTAGAGGTAGAGTACAGTGGAGCACAGTAGAGGAAGAGTACGGTGGAGTACAGTAGAGGTAGAGTACAGTGGAGTACAGTAGAGGTTGAGTACAGTAGAGTACAGTAGAGGTAGAGTACAGTGGAGCACAGTAGAGGTAGAGTACAGTGGAGTACAGTGGAGCACAGTAGAGGTGGAGTACAGTAGAGTAGAGTAGAGGTAGAGTACAGTGGAGCACAGTAGAGGTAGAGTAAAGTGGATTACAGTGGAGTACAGTAGAGGTGGAGTACAGTAGAGTACAGTAGAGGTAGAGAACAGTACAGTACAGTAGAGGTAGAGTACATTAGATCACAGTAGAGGTAGAATACAGTGGAGTACAGTAGAGGTATAGTACAGTGGAGTACACTAGAGGTAGAGTACAGTGGAGTACAGTAGAGGTAGAGAACAGTACAGTACAGTAGAGGTAGAGTACAGTGGAGTACAGTAGATGTAGAGTACAGTAGAGCACAGTAGAGGTAGAATACAGTGGAGTACAGTAGAGGTAGAGTACAGTGGAGTACAGTAGAGGTAGAGTACAGTGGAGTACAGTAGAGGTAGAGTACAGTGGAGCACAGTAGAGGTAGAGTACAGTGGAGTACAGTAGAGGTAGAGTACAGTGGAGCACAGTAGAGCTAGAGTACAGTGGAGTACAGTGGAGCACAGTAGAGGTGGAGTACAGTAGAGTAGAGTATAGGTAGAGTACAGTGGAGTACAGTAGAGATAGAGATAGAGTAGAGTAGAGTAGAGATAGAGTACAGTAGATTAGAGTAGAGAAAGAGTACAGTGGAGTATAGTTGAGGTAGAGTACAGTGGAGCAAAGTAGAGGTAGAGTACAGTGGAGTATAGTTGAGGTAGACTACAGTGGAGTACAGTAGAGGTAGAGTACAGTGGAGCACAGTAGAGATAGAGTACAGTAGAGCAGAGTAGATGTAGAGTACAGTGGAGTACAGTAGAGGTAGAGTACAGTGGAGCACTGTAGAGGTGGAGTACAGTGGAGTACAGTAGAGGTAGAGTACAGTGGAGCACAGTAGAGATAGAGTACAGTAGAGCACAGTAGAGGTAGAGTACAGTGGAGCACAGTAGAGGTAGAGTACAGTGAAGTATAGTAGAGGTAGAATACAGTGGAGTACAGTAGAGGTAGAGTACAGTGGAGTACAGTAGAGGTAGAGTACAGTGGAGTACAGTAGAGGTAGAGTACAGTGGAGCACAGTAGAGGTAGAGTACAGTGGAGTACAGTAGAGGTAGAGTACAGTGGAGCACAGTAGAGCTAGAGTACAGTGGAGTACAGTGGAGCACAGTAGAGGTGGTGTACAGTAGAGTAGAGTATAGGTAGAGTACAGTGGAGTACAGTAGAGATAGAGTAGAGTGGAGTAGAGTAGAGATAGAGTACAGTGGATTAGAGTAGAGATAGAGTACAGTGGAGTATAGTTGAGGTAGAGTACAGTGGAGCACAGTAGAGGTAGAGTACAGTGGAGCACAGTAGAGGTAGAGTACAGTGGAGCACTGTAGAGGTGGAGTACAGTGGAGTACAGTAGAGGTAGAGTACAGTGGAGCACAGTAGAGATAGAGTACAGTAGAGCACATTAGAGGTAGAGTACAGTGGAGTATAGTAGAGGTAGAGTACAGTGGTGTATAGCTGAGGTAGACTACAGTGGAGTACAGTAGAGGTAGAGTATAGTGGAGTACAGAAGAGGTAGAGTACAGTGGAGCACAGTAGAGGTAGAGTACAGTGGAGTATAGTTGAGGTAGAGAACAGTACAGTACAGTAGAGGTAGAGTAGAGTGGAGTGCAGTAGAGGTAGAGTACAGTAGAGCACAGTAGAGGTAGAATACAGTGGAGTACAGTAGAGGTAGAGTACAGTGTAGTACAGTAGAGGTAGAGTACAGTGGAGTACAGAAGAGATAGAGTACAGTGGAGCACAGTAGAGGTAGAGTACAGTGGAGCACAGTAGAGGTAGAGTACAGTGGAGCACAGTAGAGGTAGAGTACAGTGGAGTACAGTAGAGGTAGAGTACAGTGGAGCACAGTAGAGGTAGAGTACAGTGGAGCACAGTAGAGGTAGAGTACAGTGGAGTACAGTAGAGGTAGAGTACAGTGGAGTACAGTAGAGGTAGAGTACAGTGGAGTACAGTAGAGGTAGAGTACAGTGGAGTACAGTAGAGGTAGAGTACAGTGGAGCACAGTAAAGGTAGAGTACAGTGGAGTACAGTAGAGGAAGAGTACAGTGAAGCACAGTAGAGCTAGAGTACAGTGGAGTACAGTGGAGTACAGTAGAGATAGAGTAGAGTGAAGTAGAGTAGAGATAGAGTACAGTGGATTAGAGTAGAGATAGAGTACAGTGGAGTATAGTTGAGGTAGAGTACAGTGGAGCACAGTAGAGGTAGAGTACAGTGGAGTACAGTGGAGCACAGTAGAGGTGGAGTACAGTAGAGTACAGTAGAGGTAGAGTACAGTGGAGCACAGTAGAGGTAGAGTACAGTGGAGTACATTGGAGTACAGTAGAGGTGGAGTACAGTAGAGTACAGTAGAGGTAGAGAACAGTACAGTACAGTAGAGGTAGAGTACAGTCGAGTACAGTAGAGGTAGAGTACAGTAGAGCACAGTAGAGGTAGAATACAGTAGAGCACAGTAGAGGTAGAATACAGTGGAGTACAGTAGAGGTAGAGTACAGTGGAGTACAGTAGAGGTAGAGTACAGTGGAGTACAGTAGAGGTAGAGAACAGTACAGTACAGTAGAGGTAGAGTACAATGGAGTACAGTAGAGGTAGAGTACAGTAGAGCACAGTAGAGGTAGAATACAGTGGAGTACAGTAGAGGTAGAGTACAGTGGAGTACAGTAGAGGTAGAGTACAGTGGAGTACCATAGAGGTAGAGTACAGTGGAGCACAGTAAAGGTAGAGTACAGTGGAGTACAGTAGAGGTAGAGTACAGTGAAGCACAGTAGAGCTAGAGTACAGTGGAGTACAGTGGAGCACAGTAGAGGTGGAGTACAGTAGAGTAGAGTATAGGTTGAGTACAGTGGAGTACAGTAGAGATAGAGTAGAGTGGAGTAGAGTAGAGATAGAGTACAGTGGATTAGAGTAGATATAGAGTACAGTGGAGTATAGTTGAGGTAGAGTACAGTGGAGTACAGTAGAGGTAGAGTACAGTGGAGTACAGTAGAGGTAGAGAACAGTACAGTACAGTAGAGGTAGAGTAGAGTGGAGTACAGTAGAGGTAGAGTACAGTGGAGCACAGTAGAGGTAGAATACAGTGGAGTACAGTAGAGGTAGAGTACAGTGGAGTACAGTAGAGGTAGAGTACAGTGGAGTACAGAAGAGATAGAGTACAGTTGAGCACAGTAGAGGTAGAGTACAGTGGAGCACAGTAGAGGTAGAGTACAGTGGAGCACAGTAGAGGTAGAGTACAGTGGAGTACAGTAGAGGTAGAGTACAGTGGAGTACAGTGGAGCACAGTAGAGGTGGAGTACAGTAGAGTACAGTAGAGGTAGAGTACAGTGGAGCACAGTAGAGGTAGAGTACAGTGGAGGACATTGGAGTACAGTAGAGGTGGAGTACAGTAGAGTACAGTAGAGGTAGAGAACAGTACAGTACAGTAGAGGTAGAGTACAGTGGAGTACAGTAGAGATAAAGTACAGTGGAGCACAGTAGAGATAGAGTACAGTGGAGTACAGTGGAGCACAGTAGAGGTATAGTACAGTGGAGCACAGTAGAGATAGATTACAGTGGAGTAGAGTAGAGATAGAGTACAGTGGAGTACAGTAGAGGTAGAGTAGAGTTGAGCAGAGTAGAGGTAGAGTACAGTGGAGTATAGTTGAGGTAGAGTACAGTGGAGTACAGTAGAGATAGAGCACAGTAGAGCAGAGTAGAAGTAGAGTACAGTGGAGTACAGTAGAGGTAGAGCACAGTGGAGCACAGTAGAGGTAGAGTACAGTGGAGTACAGTAGAGATAGAGTACAGTGGAGCACAGTAGAGGTAGAGTACAGTGGAGCAGAGTAGAGGTAGAGTACAGTGGAGTACAGTAGAGGTAGAGTACAGTGGAGCACAGTAGAGCTAGAGTACAGTGCAGCACAGTAGAGGTGGAGTACAGTAGAGTAGAGTAGAGGTAGAGTACAGTGGAGTACAGTAGAGATGGAGTAGAGAGGAGTAGAGTAGAGATAGAGTACAGTGGATTAGAGTAGAGATAGAGTACAGTGGAGTATAGTTGAGGTAGAGTACAGTGGAGCACAGTAGTGGTAGAGTACAGTGGAGTATAGTTGAGGTAGAGTACAGTGGAGTACAGTAGAGGTAGAGTACAGTGGAGCACAGTAGAGGTAGAGTACAGTGGAACACTGTAGAGGTGGAGTACAGTGGAGTACAGTAGAGGTAGAGTACAGTGGAGCACAGTAGAGATAGAGTACAATAGAGCAGATTAGAGGTAGAGTACAGTGGAGTACAGTAGAGGTAGAGTACAGTGGAGCACTGTAGAGGTGGAGTACAGTGGAATACAGTAGAGGTAGAGTACAGTGGAGCACAGTAGAGATAGAGTACAGTAGAGCACAGTAGAGGTAGAGTACAGTGGAGTATAGTAGAGGTAGAGTACAGTGGAGTACAGTAGAGGTAGAGTACAGTGGAGCATAGTAGATGTAGAGTAAAGTGGAGCACAGTAGAGGTAGAGTACAGTGGAGCACAGTAGAGGTAGAGTACAGTGGAGTATAGTAGAGGTGGAGTACTGTAGAGCACAGTAGAGATAGAGTACAGTAGAGCACAGTAGAGGTAGAGTACAGTGGAGCACAGTAGAGAAATAGTACAGTGTAGTACAGTAGAGATAGAGTACAGTGGAGTACAGTAGAGATAGAGTACAGTCGAACACAGTAGAGATAAGTGCAGTGGAGTATAGTAGAGGTAGAGTAGAGTGGAGTAGAGTAGAGGTAGAGTACAGTGGAGTACAGTAGAGGTAGAGTAGAGTGGAGCACATTAGAGGTGGAGTAGAGTACAGTAGAGGTAGAGTACAGTGGAGTACAGTAGAAGTAGAGTACAGTGGAGCACAGTAGAGATAGAGTAGAGTGGAGTACAGTAGAGGTAGAGTACAGTGGAGTACAGTAGAGGTAGAGTACAGTGGAGTAGAGTAGAGATAGAGTACAGTGGAGCACAGCAGAGGTAGAGTACAGTGGATCACAGTAGAGATAGAGTACAGTGGAGTACAGTGGAGCACAGTAGAGGTATAGTACAGTGGAGCACAGTAGAGATAGATTACAGTGGAGTAGAGTAGAGATAGAGTACAGTGGAGTATAGTTGAGGTAGAGTACAGTAGAGCACAGTAGAGGTAGAGTACAGTGGAGTATAGTTGAGGTAGACTACAGTGGAGTACAGTAGAGGTAGAGTACAGTGGAGCACAGTAGAGATAGAGTGCAGTAGAGCAGAGTAGATGTAGAGTACAGTGGAGTACAGTAGAGGTAGAGTACAGTGGAGCACTGTAGAGGTGGAGTACAGTGGAGTACAGTAGAGGTAGAGTACAGTGGAGCACAGTAGAGATAGAGTACAGTAGAGCACAGTAGAGGTAGAGTAGAGTGGAGCACATTAGAGGTAGAGTAGAGTAGAGTACAGTAGAGGTAGAGTACAGTGGAGTACAGTAGAGGTAGAGTACAGTGGAGTAGAGTAGTTGTAGAGTACAGTGGAGTAGAGTAGAGATAGAGTACAGTGGAGCACAGCAGAGGTAGAGTACAGTGGATCACAGTAGAGATAGAGTATAGTGGAGTACAGTGGAGCACAGTAGAGGGATAGTACAGTGGAGCACAGTAGAGATAGATTACAGTGGAGTAGAGTAGAGATAGAGTACAGTGGAGTACAGTAGAGGTAGAGTAGAGTGGAGCAGAGTAGAGGTAAAGTACAGTGGAGTACAGTAGAGGTAGAGCACAGTAGAGCAGAGTAGAGGTAGAGTACAGTGGAGTACAGTAGAGGTAGAGCACAGTGGAGCACTGTAGAGGTAGAGTACAGTGGAGTACAGTAGAGATAGAGTACAGTGGAGCACAGTAGAGGTAGAGTACAGTGGAGCAGAGTAGAGGTAGAGTACAGTGGAGTACAGTAGAGGTAGAGTACAGTGGAGCACAGTAGAGGTAGAGTACAGTGGAGTAGAGTGGAGCAGAGTAGAGGTGGAGTACAGTAGAGTACAGTAGAGGTAGAGTACAGTGGAGCACAGTAGAGGTAGAGTACAGTGGAGTACAGTGGAGTACAGTAGAGGTGAAGTACAGTAGAGTACAGTAGAGGTAGAGAACAGTACAGTACAGTAGAGGTAGAGTACAGTGGAGTACAGTAGAGGTAGAGTACAGTAGAGCACAGTAGAGGTAGAATACAGTGGAGTACAGTAGAGGTAGAGTACAGTGGAGCACAGTAGAGGTAGATAACAGTACAGTACAGTAGAGGTAGAGTAGAGTGGAGTAGAGTAGAGGTAGAGTACAGTAGAGCACAGTAGAGGTAGAATACAGTGGAGTACAGTAGAGGTAGAGTACAGTGGAGTAAGGTAGAGGTAGAGTAAAGTGGAGTACAGTGGAGCACAGTAGAGGTGGAGTACAGTAGAGTACAGTAGAGGTAGAGTACAGTGGAGCACAGTAGAGGTAGAGTACAGTGGAGTACATTGGAGTACAGTAGAGGTGGAGTACAGTAGAGTACAGTAGAGGTAGAGAACAGTACAGTACAGTAGAGGTAGAGTACAGTGGAGTACAGTAGAGGTAGAGTACAGTAGAGCACAGTAGAGGTAGAATACAGCGGAGTACAGTAGAGGTAGAGTACAGTGGAGTACAGTAGAGGTAGAGTACAGTGTAGTACAGTAGAGGTAGAGAACAGTACAGTACAGTAGAGGTAGAGTACAGTGGAGTACAGTAGAGGTAGAGTACAGTAGAGCACAGTAGAGGTAGAATACAGTGGAGTACAGTAGAGGTAGAGTACAGCGGAGTACAGTAGAGGTAGAGTACAGTGGAGTTCAGTAGAGGTAGAGTACAGTGGAGCACAGTAGAGGTAGAGTACAGTGGAGTACAGTGGAGCACAGTAGAGGTGGAGTACAGTAGAGTAGAGTATAGGTTGAGTACAGTGGAGTACAGTAGAGATAGAGTAGAGTGGAGTAGAGTAGAGATAGAGTACAGTGGATTAGAGTAGATATAGAGTACAGTGGAGTATAGTTGAGGTAGAGTACAGTGGAGCACATTAGAGGTAGAGTACAGTGGAGTATAGTTGAGGTAGACTACAGTGGAGTACAGTAGAGGTAGAGTACAGTGGAGCACAGTAGAGATAGTGTACAGTAGAGCAGAGTAGAGGTAGAGTACAGTGGAGTACAGTAGAGGTAGAGTACAGTGGAACACTGTAGAGGTGGAGTACAGTGGAGTACAGTAGAGGTAGAGTACAGTGGAGCACAGTAGAGATAGAGTACAGTAGAGCAGAGTAGAGGTAGAGTAGAGTGGAGTATAGTAGAGGTAGAGTACAGTGGAGTATAGTTGAGGTAGACTACAGTGGAGTACAGTAGAGGTAGAGTACAGTGGAGTACAGTAGAGGTAGAGTACAGTGGAGCACAGTGGAGGTAGAGTACAATGGAGTATAGTTGAGGTAGAGAACAGTACAGTACAGTAGAGGTAGAGTAGAGTGGAGTACAGTAGAGGTAGAGTACAGTAGAGCACAGTAGAGGTAGAATAAAGTGGAGTACAGTAGAGGTAGAGTACAGTGGAGTACAGTAGAGGTAGAGTACAGTGGAGTACAGAAGAGATAGAGTACAGTTGAGCACAGTAGAGGTAGAGTACAGTGGAGCACAGTAGAGGTAGAGTACAGTGGAGCACAGTAGAGGTAGAGTACAGTGGAGTACAGTAGAGGTAGAGTACAGTGGAGCACAGTAGAGGTAGAGTACAGTGGAGCACTGTAGAGGTAGAGTACAGTGGAGTACAGTAGAGGTAGAGTACAGTGGAGCACAGTAGAGGTAGAGTACAGTGGAGTACAGTGGAGCACAGTAGAGTACAGTAGAGGTAGAGTACAGTGGAGCACAGTAGAGGTAGAGTACAGTGGAGTACAGTAGAGGTAGAGTACAGTAGAGCACAGTAGAGGTAGAATACAGTGGAGTACAGTAGAGGTAGAGTACAGTGGAGTACAGTAGAGGTAGAGTACAGTGTAGTACAGTAGAGGTAGAGAACAGTAAAGTACAGTAGAGGTAGAGTACAGTGGAGTACAGTAGAGGTAGAGTACAGTAGAGCACAGTAGAGGTAGAATACATTGGAGTACAGTAGAGGTAGAGTACAGTGGAGTACAGTAGAGGTAGAGTACAGTGGAGTACAGTAGAGGTAGAGTACAGTGGAGCAGAGTAGAGGTAGAGTACAGTGGAGTACAGTAGAGGTAGAGTACAGTGGAGCACAGTAGAGCTAGAGTACAGTGGAGTACAGTGGAGCACAGTAGAGGTGGAGTACAGTAGAGTAGAGTATAGGTTGAGTACAGTGGAGTACAGTAGAGATAGAGTAGAGTGTAGTAGAGTAGAGATAGAGTACAGTGGATTAGAGTAGAGAAAGAGTACAGTGGAGTATAGTTGAGGTAGAGTACAGTGGAGCAAAGTAGAGGTAGAGTACAGTGGAGTATAGTTGAGGTAGACTACAGTGGAGTACAGTAGAGGTAGAGTACAGTGGAGCACAGTAGAGATAGAGTACAGTAGAGCAGAGTAGATGTAGAGTACAGTGGAGTACAGTAGAGGTAGAGTACAGTGGAGAACTGTAGAGGTGGAGTACAGTGGAGTACAGTAGAGGTAGAGTACAGTGGAGCACAGTAGAGATAGAGTACAGTGGAGTACAGTAGAGGTAGAGTACAGTGGAGCACAGTAGAGGTAGAGTACAGTGAAGTATAGTAGAGGTAGAATACAGTGGAGTACAGTAGAGGTAGAGTACAGTGGAGTACAGTAGAGGTAGAGTACAGTGGAGTACAGTAGAGGTAGAGTACAGTGGAGCACAGTAGAGGTACAGTACAGTGGAGTACAGTAGAGGTAGAGTACAGTGGGCACAGTAGAGCTAGAGTACAGTGGATTACAGTGGAGCACAGTAGAGGTGGTGTACAGTAGAGTAGAGTATAGGTAGAGTACAGTGGAGTACAGTAGAGATAGAGTAGAGTGGAGTAGAGTAGAGATAGAGTACAGTGGATTAGAGTAGAGATAGAGTACAGTGGAGTATAGTTGAGGTAGAGTACAGTGGAGCACAGTAGAGGTAGAGTACAGTGGAGTACAGTAGAGGTAGAGTACAGTGGAGCACAGTAGAGATAGTGTAGAGTAGAGCAGAGTAGAGGTAGAGTACAGTGGAGTACAGTAGAGGTAGAGTACAGTGGAGCACTGTAGAGGTGGAGTACAGTGGAGTACAGTAGAGGTAGAGTACAGTGGAGCACAGTAGAGATAGAGTACAGTAGAGCACATTAGAGGTAGAGTACAGTGGAGTATAGTAGAGGTAGAGTACAGTGGAGTATAGTTGAGGTAGACTACAGTGGAGTACAGTAGAGGTAGAGTATAGTGGAGTACAGTAGAGGTAGAATACAGTGGAGCACAGTAGAGGTAGAGTACAGTGGAGTATAGTTGAGGTAGAGAACAGTACAGTACAGTAGAGGTAGAGTAGAGTGGAGTACAGTAGAGGTAGAGTACAGAAGAGCACAGTAGAGGTAGAATACAGTGGAGTACAGTAGAGGTAGAGTACAGTGTAGTACAGTAGAGGTAGAGTACAGTGGAGTACAGAAGAGATAGAGTACAGTGGAGCACAGGAGAGGTAAAGTACAGTGGAGCACAGTAGAGGTAGAGTACAGTGGAGCACAGTAGAGGTAGAGTACAGTGGAGTACAGTAGAGGTAGAGTACAGTGGAGCACAGTAGAGGTAGAGTACAGTGGAGCACAGTAGAGGTAGAGTACATTGGAGTACAGTAGAGGTAGAGTACAGTGGAGTACAGTAGAGGTAGAGTAGAGTGGAGTACAGTAGAGGTAGAGTACAGTGGAGCACAGTAGAGGTAGAGTACAGTGGAGTACAGTGGAGCACAGTAGAGGTGGAGTACAGTAGAGTACAGTAGAGGTAGAGAACAGTACAGTACAGTAGAGGTAGAGTACAGTGGAGTACAGTAGAGGTAGAGTACAGTAGAGCACAGTAGAGGTAGAATACAGTAGAGCACAGTAGAGGTAGAATACAGTGGAGTACAGTAGAGGTAGAGTACAGTGGAGTACAGTAGAGGTAGAGTACAGTGGAGTACAGTAGAGGTAGAGAACAGTACAGTACAGTAGAGGTAGAGTACAGTGGAGTACAGTAGAGGTAGAGTACAGTAGAGCACAGTAGAGGTAGAATACAGTGGAGTACAGTAGAGGTAGAGTACAGTGGAGTACAATAGAGGTAGAATACAGTGGAGTACAGTAGAGGTAGAGTACAGTGGAGCACAGTAAAGGTAGAGTACAGTGGAGTACAGTAGAGGTAGAGTACAGTGAAGCACAGTAGAGCTAGAGTACAGTGGAGTACAGTGGAGCACAGTAGAGGTGGAGTACAGTAGAGTAGAGTATAGGTTGAGTACAGTGGAGTACAGTAGAGATAGAGTAGAGTGGAGTAGAGTAGAGATAGAGTACAGTGGATTAGAGTAGATATAGAGTACAGTGGAGTATAGTTGAGGTAGAGTACAGTGGAGTACAGTAGAGGTAGAGTACAGTGGAGTACAGTAGAGGTAGAGAACAGTACAGTACAGTAGAGGTAGAGTAGAGTGGAGTACAGTAGAGGTAGAGTACAGTGGAGCACAGTAGAGGTAGAATACAGTGGAATACAGTAGAGGTAGAGTACAGTGGAGTACAGTAGAGGTAGAGTACAGTGGAGTACAGAAGAGATAGAGTACAGTGGAGCACAGTAGAGGTAGAGTACAGTGGAGCACAGTAGAGGTAGAGTACAGTGGAGCACAGTAGAGGTAGAGTACAGTGGAGTACAGTAGAGGTAGAGTACAGTGGAGTACAGTGGAGCACAGTAGAGGTGGAGTACAGTGGAGTACAGTAGAGGTAGAGTATGGTGGAGTACAGTAGAGGTAGAGTACAGTGGAGCACAGTAGAGGTAGAGTACAGTGGAGTATAGTTGAGGTAGAGAACAGTGGAGCACAGTAGAGGTAGAGTACAGTGGAGTACAGTAGATGTAGAGTACAGTAGAGCACAGTAGAGGTAGAATACAGTGGAGTACAGTAGAGGTAGAGTACAGTGGAGTACAGTAGAGGTAGAGTACAGTGGAGTACAGTAGAGGTAGAGTACAGTGGAGCACAGTAGAGCTAGAGTACAGTGGAGTACAGTGGAGCACAGTAGAGGTGGAGTACAGTAGAGTAGAGTATAGGTAGAGTACAGTGGAGTACAGTAGAGATAGAGATAGAGTAGAGTAGAGTAGAGATAGAGTACAGTGGATTAGAGTAGAGAAAGAGTACAGTGGAGTATAGTTGAGGTAGAGTACAGTGGAGCAAAGTAGAGGTAGAGTACAGTGGAGTATAGTTGAGGTAGACTACAGTGGAGTACAGTAGAGGTAGAGTACAGTGGAGCACAGTAGAGATAGAGTACAGTAGAGCAGAGTAGATGTAGAGTACAGTGGAGTACAGTAGAGGTAGAGTACAGTGGAGAACTGTAGAGGTGGAGTACAGTGGAGTACAGTAGAGGTAGAGTACAGTGGAGCACAATAGAGATAGAGTACAGTAGAGCACAGTAGAGGTAGAGTACAGTGGAGCACAGTAGAGGTAGAGTACAGTGAAGTATAGTAGAGGTAGAATACAGTGGAGTACAGTAGAGGTAGAGTACAGTGGAGTACAGTAGAGGTAGAGTACAGTGGAGTACAGTAGAGGTAGAGTACAGTGGAGCACAGTAGAGGTAGAGTACAGTGGAGTACAGTAGAGGTAGAGTACAGTGGAGCACAGTAGAGCTAGAGTACAGTGGATTACAGTGGAGCACAGTAGAGGTGGTGTACAGTAGAGTAGAGTATAGGTAGAGTACAGTGGAGTACAGTAGAGATAGAGTAGAGTGGAGTAGAGTAGAGATAGAGTACAGTGGATTAGAGTAGAGATAGAGTACAGTGGAGTATAGTTGAGGTAGAGTACAGTGGAGCACAGTAGAGGTAGAGTACAGTGGAGCACAGTAGAGGTAGAGTACAGTGGAGTACAGTAGAGGTAGAGTACAGTGGAGCACAGTAGAGATAGTGTAGAGTAGAGCAGAGTAGAGGTAGAGTACAGTGGAGTACAGTAGAGGTAGAGTACAGTGGAGCACTGTAGAGGTGGAGTACATTGGAGTACAGTAGAGGTAGAGTATGGTGGAGTACAGTAGAGGTAGAGTACAGTGGAGCACAGTAGAGGTAGAGTACAGTGGAGTATAGTTGAGGTAGAGAACAGTGGAGCACAGTAGAGGTAGAGTACAGTGGAGCACAGTAGAGGTAGAGTACAGTGGAGCACAGTAGAGGTAGAGTACAGTGGAGTACAGTAGAGGTAGAGTACAGTGGAGTACAGTAGAGGTAGAGTACAGTGGAGTACAGTAGAGGTAGAGTACAGTGGAGTACAGTAGAGGTAGAGTACAGTGGAGCACAGTAAAGGTAGAGTACAGTGGAGTACAGTAGAGGAAGAGTACAGTGAAGCACAGTAGAGCTAGAGTACAGTGGAGTACAGTGGAGCACAGTAGAGGTGGAGTACAGTAGAGTAGAGTATAGGTTGAGTACAGTGGAGTACAGTAGAGATAGAGTAGAGTGAAGTAGAGTAGAGATAGAGTACAGTGGATTAGAGTAGAGATAGAGTACAGTGGAGTATAGTTGAGGTAGAGTACAGTGGAGCACAGTAGAGGTAGAGTACAGTGGAGTACAGTGGAGCACAGTAGAGGTGGAGTACAGTAGAGTACAGTAGAGGTAGAGTACAGTGGAGCACAGTAGAGGTAGAGTACAGTGGAGTACATTGGAGTACAGTAGAGGTGGAGTACAGTAGAGTACAGTAGAGGTAGAGAACAGTACAGTACAGTAGAGGTAGAGTACAGTGGAGTACAGTAGAGGTAGAGTACAGTAGAGCACAGTAGAGGTAGAATACAGTAGAGCACAGTAGAGGTAGAATACAGTGGAGTACAGTAGAGGTAGAGTACAGTGGAGTACAGTAGAGGTAGAGTACAGTGGAGTACAGTAGAGGTAGAGAACAGTACAGTACAGTAGAGGTAAAGTACAGTGGAGTACAGTAGAGGTAGAGTACAGTAGAGCACAGTAGAGGTAGAATACAGTGGAGTACAGTAGAGGTAGAGTACAGTGGAGCACAGTAGAGGTAGAGTACATTGGAGTACAGTAGAGGTAGAGTACAGTGGAGTACAGTAGAGGTAGAGTACAGTGGAGTACAGTAGAGGTAGAGTACAGTGGAGTACAGTAGAGGTAGAGTACAGTGGAGCACAGTAAAGGTAGAGTACAGTGGAGTACAGTAGAGGTAGAGTACAGTGGAGTACAGTAGAGGTAGAGTACAGTGGATCACAGTAAAGGTAGAGTACAGTGGAGTACAGTAGAGGAAGAGTACAGTGAAGCACAGTAGAGTTAGAGTACAGTGGAGTACAGTGGAGCACAGTAGAGGTGGAGTACAGTAGAGTAGAGTATAGGTTGAGTACAGTGGAGTAGAGTAGAGATAGAGTAGAGTGAAGTAGAGTAGAGATAGAGTACAGTGGATTAGAGTAGAGATAGAGTACAGTGGAGTATAGTTGAGGTAGAGTACAGTGGAGCACAGTAGAGGTAGAGTACAGTGGAGTACAGTGGAGCACAGTAGAGGTGGAGTACAGTAGAGTACAGTAGAGGTAGAGTACAGTGGAGCACAGTAGAGGTAGAGTCAAGTGGAGTACATTGGAGTACAGTAGAGGTGGAGTACAGTAGAGTACAGTAGAGGTAGAGAACAGTACAGTACAGTAGAGGTAGAGTACAGTGGAGTACAGTAGAGGTAGAGTACAGTAGAGCACAGTAGAGGTAGAATACAGTAGAGCACAGTAGAGGTAGAATACAGTGGAGTACAGTAGAGGTAGAGTACAGTGGAGTACAGTAGAGGTAGAGTACAGTGGAATACAGTAGAGTTAGAGTACAGTGGAGAACTGTAGAGGTGGAGTACAGTGGAGTACAGTAGAGGTAGAGTACAGTGGAGCACAGTAGAGATAGAGTACAGTGGAGCACAGTAGAGGTAGAGTACAGTAGAGCACAGTAGAGGTAGAATACAGTAGAGCACAGTAGAGGTAGAATACAGTGGAGTACAGTAGAGGTAGAGTACAGGGGAGTACAGTAGAGGTAGAGTACAGTGGAGTACAGTAGAGGTAGAGAACAGTACAGTACAGTAGAGGTAAAGTACAGTGGAGTACAGTAGAGGTAGAGTACAGTAGAGCACAGTAGAGGTAGAATACAGTGGAGTACAGTAGAGGTAGAGTACAGTGAAGCACAGTAGAGGTAGAGTACATTGGAGTACAGTAGAGGTAGAGTACAGTGGAGTACAGTAGAGGTAGAGTACAGTGGAGTACAGTAGAGGTAGAGTACAGTGGAGTACAGTAGAGGTAGAGTACAGTGGAGCACAGTAAAGGTAGAGTACAGTGGAGTACAGTAGAGGAAGAGTACAGTGAAGCACAGTAGAGCTAGAGTACAGTGGAGTACAGTGGAGCACAGTAGAGGTGGAGTACAGTAGAGTAGAGTATAGGTTGAGTACAGTGGAGTAGAGTAGAGATAGAGTAGAGTGAAGTAGAGTAGAGATAGAGTACAGTGGATTAGAGTAGAGATAGAGTACAGTGGAATATAGTTGAGGTAGAGTACAGTGGAGCACAGTAGAGGTAGAGTACAGTGGAGCACAGTAGAGGTAGAGTCAAGTGGAGTACATTGGAGTACAGTAGAGGTGGAGTACAGTAGAGTACAGTAGAGGTAGAGAACAGTACAGTACAGTAGAGGTAGAGTACAGTGGAGTACAGTAGAGGTAGAGTACAGTAGAGCACAGTAGAGGTAGAATACAGTAGAGCACAGTAGAGGTAGAATACAGTGGAGTACAGTAGAGGTAGAGTACAGTGGAGTACAGTAGAGGTAGAGTACAGTGGAGTACAGTAGAGGTAGAGAACAGTACAGTACAGTAGAGGTAGAGTACAGTGGAGTACAGTAGAGGTAGAGTACAGTAGAGCACAGTAGAGGTAGAATACAGTGGAGTACAGTAGAGGTAGAGTACAGTGGAGTACAGTAGAGGTAGAATACAGTGGAGTACAGTAGAGGTAGAGTACAGTGGAGCACAGTAAAGGTAGAGTACAGTGGAGTACAGTAGAGGTAGAGTACAGTGAAGCACAGTAGAGCTAGAGTACAGTGGAGTACAGTGGAGCATAGTAGAGGTGGAGTACAGTAGAGTAGAGTATAGGTTGAGTACAGTGGAGTACAGTAGAGATAGAGTAGAGTGGAGTAGAGTAGAGATAGAGTACAGTGGATAAGAGTAGATATAGAGTACAGTGGAGTATAGTTGAGGTAGAGTACAGTGGAGTACAGTAGAGGTAGAGTACAGTGGAGTACAGTAGAGGTAGAGAACAGTACAGTACAGTAGAGGTAGAGTAGAGTGGAGTACAGTAGAGGTAGAGTACAGTAGAGCACAGTAGAGGTAGAATACAGTGGAATACAGTAGAGGTAGAGTACAGTGGAGTACAGTAGAGGTAGAGTACAGTGGAGTACAGAAGAGATAGAGTACAGTGGAGCACAGTAGAGGTAGAGTACAGTGGAGCACAGTAGAGGTAGAGTACAGTGGAGCACAGTAGAGGTAGAGTACAGTGGAGTACAGTAGAGGTAGAGTACAGTGGAGTACAGTGGAGCACAGTAGAGGTGGAGTACAGTAGAGTACAGTAGAGGTAGAGTACAGTGGAGCACAGTAGAGGAAGAGTACAGTGGAGTACATTGGAGTACAGTAGAGGTGGAGTACAGTAGAGTACAGTAGAGGTAGAGAACAGTACAGTACAGTAGAGGTAGAGTACAGTGGAGTACAGTAGAGGTAGAGTACAGTAGAGCACAGTAGAGGTAGAATACAGTGGAGTACAGTAGAGGTAGAGTACAGTGGAGTACAGTAGAGGTAGAGTACAGTGTAGTACAGTAGAGGTAGAGAACAGTACAGTACAGTAGAGGTAGAGTACAGTGGAGTACAGTAGAGGTAGAATACAGTGGAGTACAGTAGAGGTAGAGTACAGCGGAGTACAGTAGAGGTAGAGTACAGTGGAGTTCAGTAGAGGTAGAGTACAGTGGAGCACAGTAGAGGTAGAGTACAGTGGAGTACAGTGGAGCACAGTAGAGGTGGAGTACAGTAGAGTAGAGTATAGGTTGAGTACAGTGGAGTACAGTAGAGATAGAGTAGAGTGGAGTAGAGTAGAGATAGAGTACAGTGGATTAGAGTAGATATAGAGTACAGTGGAGTATAGTTGAGGTAGAGTACAGTGGAGCACATTAGAGGTAGAGTACAGTGGAGTATAGTTGAGGTAGACTACAGTGGAGTACAGTAGAGGTAGAGTACAGTGGAGCACAGTAGAGATAGTGTACAGTAGAGCAGAGTAGAGGTAGAGTACAGTGGAGTACAGTAGAGGTAGAGTACAGTGGAACACTGTAGAGGTGGAGTACAGTGGAGTACAGTAGAGGTAGAGTACAGTGGAGCACAGTAGAGATAGAGTACAGTAGAGCAGAGTAGAGGTAGAGTACAGTGGAGTATAGTAGAGGTAGAGTACAGTGGAGTATAGTTGAGGTAGACTACAGTGGAGTACAGTAGAGGTAGAGTACAGTGGAGCACAGTAGAGGTAGAGTACAGTGGAGTACAGTAGAGGTAGAGTACAGTGGAGCACAGTAGAGATAGTGTAGAGTAGAGCAGAGTAGAGGTAGAGTACAGTGGAGTACAGTAGAGGTAGAGTACAGTGGAGCACTGTAGAGGTGGAGTACAGTGGAGTACAGTAGAGGTAGAGTACAGTGGAGCACAGTAGAGATAGAGTACAGTAGAGCACATTAGAGGTAGAGTACAGTGGAGTATAGTAGAGGTAGAGTACAGTGGAGTATAGTTGAGGTAGACTACAGTGGAGTACAGTAGAGGTAGAGTATAGTGGAGTACAGTAGAGGTAGAGTACAGTGGAGCACAGTAGAGGTAGAGTACAGTGGAGTATAGTTGAGGTAGAGAACAGTACAGTACAGTAGAGGTAGAGTAGAGTGGAGTACAGTAGAGGTAGAGTACAGTAGAGCACAGTAGAGGTAGAATACAGTGGAGTACAGTAGAGGTAGAGTACAGTGTAGTACAGTAGAGGTAGAGTACAGTGGAGTACAGAAGAGATAGAGTACAGTAGAGCACAGGAGAGGTAGAGTACAGTGGAGCACAGTAGAGGTAGAGTACAGTGGAGCACAGTAGAGGTAGAGTACAGTGGAGTACAGTAGAGGTAGAGTACAGTGGAGCACAGTAGAGGTAGAGTACAGTGGAGCACAGTAGAGGTAGAGTACATTGGAGTACAGTAGAGGTAGAGTACAGTGGAGTACAGTAGAGGTAGAGTACAGTGGAGTACAGTAGAGGTAGAGTACAGTGGAGTACAGTAGAGGTAGAGTACAGTGGAGCACAGTAAAGGTAGAGTACAGTGGAGTACAGTAGAGGAAGAGTACAGTGAAGCACAGTAGAGCTAGAGTACAGTGGAGTACAGTGGAGCACAGTAGAGGTGGAGTACAGTAGAGTAGAGTATAGGTTGAGTACAGTGGAGTACAGTAGAGATAGAGTAGAGTGAAGTAGAGTAGAGATAGAGTACAGTGGATTAGAGTAGAGATAGAGTACAGTGGAGCACAGTAGAGGTGGAGTACAGTAGAGTACAGTAGAGGTAGAGAACAGTACAGTACAGTAGAGGTAGAGTACAGTGGAGTACAGTAGAGGTAGAGTACAGTAGAGCACAGTAGAGGTAGAATACAGTAGAGCACAGTAGAGGTAGAATACAGTGGAGTACAGTAGAGGTAGAGTACAGTGGAGTACAGTAGAGGTAGAGTACAGTGGAGTACAGTAGAGGTAGAGAACAGTACAGTACAGTAGAGGTAGAGTACAGTGGAGTACAGTAGAGGTAGAGTACAGTAGAGCACAGTAGAGGTAGAATACAGTGGAGTACAGTAGAGGTAGAGTACAGTGGAGTACAGTAGAGGTAGAATACAGTGGAGTACAGTAGAGGTAGAGTACAGTGGAGCACAGTAAAGGTAGAGTACAGTGGAGTACAGTAGAGGTAGAGTACAGTGAAGCACAGTAGAGCTAGAGTACAGTGGAGTACAGTGGAGCACAGTAGAGGTGGAGTACAGTAGAGTAGAGTATAGGTTGAGTACAGTGGAGTACAGTAGAGATAGAGTAGAGTGGAGTAGAGTAGAGATAGAGTACAGTGGATTAGAGTAGATATAGAGTACAGTGGAGTATAGTTGAGGTAGAGTACAGTGGAGTACAGTAGAGGTAGAGTACAGTGGAGTACAGTAGAGGTAGAGAACAGTACAGTACAGTAGAGGTAGAGTAGAGTGGAGTACAGTAGAGGTAGAGTACAGTGGAGCACAGTAGAGGTAGAATACAGTGGAATACAGTAGAGGTAGAGTACAGTGGAGTACAGTAGAGGTAGAGTACAGTGGAGTACAGAAGAGATAGAGTACAGTGGAGCACAGTAGAGGTAGAGTACAGTGGAGCACAGTAGAGGTAGAGTACAGTGGAGCACAGTAGAGGTAGAGTACAGTGGAGTACAGTAGAGGTAGAGTACAGTGGAGTACAGTGGAGCACAGTAGAGGTGGAGTACAGTGGAGTACAGTAGAGGTAGAGTATGGTGGAGTACAGTAGAGGTAGAGTACAGTGGAGCACAGTAGAGGTAGAGTACAGTGGAGTATAGTTGAGGTAGAGAACAGTGGAGCACAGTAGAGGTAGAGTACAGTGGAGTACAGTAGATGTAGAGTACAGTAGAGCACAGTAGAGGTAGAATACAGTGGAGTACAGTAGAGGTAGAGTACAGTGGAGTACAGTAGAGGTAGAGTACAGTGGAGTACAGTAGAGGTAGAGTACAGTGGAGCACAGTAGAGCTAGAGTACAGTGGAGTACAGTGGAGCACAGTAGAGGTGGAGTACAGTAGAGTAGAGTATAGGTAGAGTACAGTGGAGTACAGTAGAGATAGAGATAGAGTAGAGTAGAGATAGAGTACAGTGGATTAGAGTAGAGAAAGAGTACAGTGGAGTATAGTTGAGGTAGAGTACAGTGGAGCAAAGTAGAGGTAGAGTACAGTGGAGTATAGTTGAGGTAGACTACAGTGGAGTACAGTAGAGGTAGAGTACAGTGGAGCACAGTAGAGATAGAGTACAGTAGAGCAGAGTAGATGTAGAGTACAGTGGAGTACAGTAGAGGTAGAGTACAGTGGAGAACTGTAGAGGTGGAGTACAGTGGAGTACAGTAGAGGTAGAGTACAGTGGAGCACAATAGAGATAGAGTACAGTAGAGCACAGTAGAGGTAGAGTACAGTGGAGCACAGTAGAGGTAGAGTACAGTGAAGTATAGTAGAGGTAGAATACAGTGGAGTACAGTAGAGGTAGAGTACAGTGGAGTACAGTAGAGGTAGAGTACAGTGGAGTACAGTAGAGGTAGAGTACAGTGGAGCACAGTAGAGGTAGAGTACAGTGGAGTACAGTAGAGGTAGAGTACAGTGGAGCACAGTAGAGCTAGAGTACAGTGGATTACAGTGGAGCACAGTAGAGGTGGTGTACAGTAGAGTAGAGTATAGGTAGAGTACAGTGGAGTACAGTAGAGATAGAGTAGAGTGGAGTAGAGTAGAGATAGAGTACAGTGGATTAGAGTAGAGATAGAGTACAGTGGAGTATAGTTGAGGTAGAGTACAGTGGAGCACAGTAGAGGTAGAGTACAGTGGAGCACAGTAGAGGTAGAGTACAGTGGAGTACAGTAGAGGTAGAGTACAGTGGAGCACAGTAGAGATAGTGTAGAGTAGAGCAGAGTAGAGGTAGAGTACAGTGGAGTACAGTAGAGGTAGAGTACAGTGGAGCACTGTAGAGGTGGAGTACAGTGGAGTACAGTAGAGGTAGAGTATGGTGGAGTACAGTAGAGGTAGAGTACAGTGGAGCACAGTAGAGGTAGAGTACAGTGGAGTATAGTTGAGGTAGAGAACAGTGGTGCACAGTAGAGGTAGAGTACAGTGGAGCACAGTAGAGGTAGAGTACAGTGGAGCACAGTAGAGGTAGATTACAGTGGAGCACAGTAGAGGTAGAGTACAGTGGAGCACAGTAGAGGTAGAGTACAGTGGAGCACAGTAGAGGTAGAGTACAGTGGAGCACAGTAGAGGTAGAGTACAGTGGAGCACAGTAGAGGTAGAGTACAGTGGAGTACAGTAGAGGTAGAGTACAGTGGAGTACAGTAGAGGTAGAGTACAGTGGAGTACAGTAGAGGTAGAGTACAGTGGAGTACAGTAGAGGTAGAGTACAGTGGAGCACAGTAAAGGTAGAGTACAGTGGAGTACAGTAGAGGAAGAGTACAGTGAAGCACAGTAGAGCTAGAGTACAGTGGAGTACAGTGGAGCACAGTAGAGGTGGAGTACAGTGGATTAGAGTAGAGATAGAGTACAGTGGAGTATAGTTGAGGTAGAGTACAGTGGAGCACAGTAGAGGTAGAGTACAGTGGAGTACAGTGGAGCACAGTAGAGGTGGAGTACAGTAGAGTACAGTAGAGGTAGAGTACAGTGGAGCACAGTAGAGGTAGAGTACAGTGGAGTACATTGGAGTACAGTAGAGGTGGAGTACAGTAGAGTACAGTAGAGGTAGAGAACAGTACAGTACAGTAGAGGTAGAGTACAGTGGAGTACAGTAGAGGTAGAGTACAGTAGAGCACAGTAGAGGTAGAATACAGTAGAGCACAGTAGAGGTAGAATACAGTGGAGTACAGTAGAGGTAGAGTACAGTGGAGTACAGTAGAGGTAGAGTACAGTGGAGTACAGTAGAGGTAGAGAACAGTACAGTACAGTAGAGGTAAAGTACAGTGGAGTACAGTAGAGGTAGAGTACAGTAGAGCACAGTAGAGGTAGAATACAGTGGAGTACAGTAGAGGTAGAGTACAGTGGAGCACAGTAGAGGTAGAGTACATTGGAGTACAGTAGAGGTAGAGTACAGTGGAGTACAGTAGAGGTAGAGTACAGTGGAGTACAGTAGAGGTAGAGTACAGTGGAGTACAGTAGAGGTAGAGTACAGTGGAGCACAGTTGAGGTAAGGTACAGTGGAATACAGTAGAGGAAGAGTACAGTGAAGCACAGTAGAGTTAGAGTACAGTGGAGTACAGTGGAGCACAGTAGAGGTGGAGTACAGTAGAGTAGAGTATAGGTTGAGTACAGTGGAGTAGAGTAGAGATAGAGTAGAGTGAAGTAGAGTAGAGATAGAGTACAGTGGATTAGAGTAGAGATAGAGTACAGTGGAGTATAGTTGAGGTAGAGTACAGTGGAGCACAGTAGAGGTAGAGTACAGTGGAGTACAGTGGAGCACAGTAGAGGTGGAGTACAGTAGAGTACAGTAGAGGTAGAGTACAGTGGAGCACAGTAGAGGTAGAGTCAAGTGGAGTACATTGGAGTACAGTAGAGGTGGAGTACAGTAGAGTACAGTAGAGGTAGAGAACAGTACAGTACAGTAGAGGTAGAGTACAGTGGAGTACAGTAGAGGTAGAGTACAGTAGAGCACAGTAGAGGTAGAATACAGTAGAGCACAGTAGAGGTAGAATACAGTGGAGTACAGTAGAGGTAGAGTACAGTGGAGTACAGTAGAGGTAGAGTACAGTGGAGTACAGTAGAGGTAGAGAACAGTTCAGTACAGTAGAGGTAGAGTACAGTGGAGTACAGTAGAGGTAGAGTACAGTAGAGCACAGTAGAGGTAGAATACAGTGGAGTACAGTAGAGGTAGAGTACAGTGGAGTACAGTAGAGGTAGAATACAGTGGAGTACAGTAGAGGTAGAGTACAGTGGAGCACAGTAAAGGTAGAGTACAGTGGAGTACAGTAGAGGTAGAGTACAGTGAAGCACAGTAGAGCTAGAGTACAGTGGAGTACAGTGGAGCACAGTAGAGGTGGAGTACAGTAGAGTAGAGGATAGGTTGAGTACAGTGGAGTACAGTAGAGATAGAGTAGAGTGGAGTAGAGTAGAGATAGAGTACAGTGGATTAGAGTAGATATAGAGTACAGTGGAGTATAGTTGAGGTAGAGTACAGTGGAGTACAGTAGAGGTAGAGTACAGTGGAGTACAGTAGAGGTAGAGAACAGTACAGTACAGTAGAGGTAGAGTAGAGTGGAGTACAGTAGAGGTAGAGTACAGTAGAGCACAGTAGAGGTAGAATACAGTGGAATACAGTAGAGGTAGAGTACAGTGGAGTACAGTAGAGGTAGAGTACAGTGGAGTACAGAAGAGATAGAGTACAGTGGAGCACATTAGAGGTAGAGTACAGTGGAGCACAGTAGAGGTAGAGTACAGTGGAGCACAGTAGAGGTAGAGTACAGTGGAGTACAGTAGAGGTAGAGTACAGTGGAGTACAGTGGAGCACAGTAGAGGTGGAGTACAGTAGAGTACAGTAGAGGTAGAGTACAGTGGAGCACAGTAGAGGTAGAGTACAGTGGAGTACATTGGAGTACAGTAGAGGTGGATTACAGTAGAGTACAGTAGAGGTAGAGAACAGTACAGTACAGTAGAGGTAGAGTACAGTGGAGTACAGTAGAGGTAGAGTACAGTAGAGCACAGTAGAGGTAGAATACAGTGGAGTACAGTAGAGGTAGAGTACAGTGGAGTACAGTAGAGGTAGAGTACAGTGTAGTACAGTAGAGGTAGAGAACAGTACAGTACAGTAGAGGTAGAGTACAGTGGAGTACAGTAGAGGTAGAGTACAGTAGAGCACAGTAGAGGTAGAATACAGTGGAGTACAGTAGAGGTAGAGTACAGCGGAGTACAGTAGAGGTAGAGTACAGTGGAGTTCAGTAGAGGTAGAGTACAGTGGAGCACAGTAGAGGTAGAGTACAGTGGAGTACAGTGGAGCACAGTAGAGGTGGAGTACAGTAGAGTAGAGTATAGGTTGAGTACAGTGGAGTACAGTAGAGATAGAGTAGAGTGGAGTAGAGTAGAGATAGAGTACAGTGGATTAGAGTAGATATAGAGTACAGTGGAGTATAGTTGAGGTAGAGTACAGTGGAGCACATTAGAGGTAGAGTACAGTGGAGTATAGTTGAGGTAGACTACAGTGGAGTACAGTAGAGGTAGAGTACAGTGGAGCACAGTAGAGATAGTGTACAGTAGAGCAGAGTAGAGGTAGAGTACAGTGGAGTACAGTAGAGGTAGAGTACAGTGGAACACTGTAGAGGTGGAGTACAGTGGAGTACAGTAGAGGTAGAGTACAGTGGAGCACAGTAGAGATAGAGTACAGTAGAGCAGAGTAGAGGTAGAGTACAGTGGAGTATAGTAGAGGTAGAGTACAGTGGAGTATAGTTGAGGTAGACTGCAGTGGAGTACAGTAGAGGTAGAGTACAGTGGAGTACAGTAGAGGTTGAGTACAGTGGAGCACAGTGGAGGTAGAGTACAATGGAGTATAGTTGAGGTAGAGAACAGTACAGTACAGTAGAGGTAGAGTAGAGTGGAGTACAGTAGAGGTAGAGTACAGTAGAGCACAGTAGAGGTAGAATACAGTGGAGTACAGTAGAGGTAGAGTACAGTGGAGTACAGTAGAGGTAGAGTACAGTGGAGTACAGAAGAGATAGAGTACAGTGGAGCACAGTAGAGGTAGAGTACAGTGAAGCACAGTAGAGGTAGAGTACAGTGGAGCACAGTAGAGGTAGAGTACAGTGGAGTACAGTAGAGGTAGAGTACAGTGGAGCACAGTAGAGGTAGAGTACAGTGGAGCACTGTAGAGGTAGAGTACAGTGGAGTACAGTAGAGGTAGAGTACAGTGGAGCACAGTAGAGGTAGAGTACAGTGGAGTACAGTGGAGCACAGTAGAGTACAGTAGAGGTAGAGTACAGTGGAGCACAGTAGAGGTAGAGTACAGTGGAGTACAGTAGAGGTAGAGTACAGTAGAGCACAGTAGAGGTAGAATACAGTGGAGTACAGTAGAGGTAGAGTACAGTGGAGTACAGTAGAGGTAGAGTACAGTGTAGTACAGTAGAGGTAGAGAACAGTAAAGTACAGTAGAGGTAGAGTACAGTGGAGTACAGTAGAGGTAGAGTACAGTAGAGCACAGTAGAGGTAGAATACATTGGAGTACAGTAGAGGTAGAGTACAGTGGAGTACAGTAGAGGTAGAGTACAGTGGAGTACAGTAGAGGTAGAGTACAGTGGAGCAGAGTAGAGGTAGAGTACAGTGGAGTACAGTAGAGGTAGAGTACAGTGGAGCACAGTAGAGCTAGAGTACAGTGGAGTACAGTGGAGCACAGTAGAGGTGGAGTACAGTAGAGTAGAGTATAGGTTGAGTACAGTGGAGTACAGTAGAGATAGAGTAGAGTGGAGTAGAGTAGAGATAGAGTACAGTGGATTAGAGTAGAGAAAGAGTACAGTGGAGTATAGTTGAGGTAGAGTACAGTGGAGCAAAGTAGAGGTAGAGTACAGTGGAGTATAGTTGAGGTAGACTACAGTGGAGTACAGTAGAGGTAGAGTACAGTGGAGCACAGTAGAGATAGAGTACAGTAGAGCAGAGTAGATGTAGAGTACAGTGGAGTACAGTAGAGGTAGAGTACAGTGGAGAACTGTAGAGGTGGAGTACAGTGGAGTACAGTAGAGGTAGAGTACAGTGGAGCACAGTAGAGATAGAGTACAGTGGAGCACAGTAGAGGTAGAGTACAGTGGAGCACAGTAGAGGTAGAGTACAGTGAAGTATAGTAGAGGTAGAATACAGTGGAGTACAGTAGAGGTAGAGTACAGTGGAGTACAGTAGAGGTAGAGTACAGTGGAGTACAGTAGAGGTAGAGTACAGTGGAGCACAGTAGAGGTAGAGTACAGTGGAGTACAGTAGAGGTAGAGTACAGTGGAATACAGTAGAGCTAGAGTACAGTGGATTACAGTGGAGCACAGTAGAGGTGGTGTACAGTAGAGTAGAGTATAGGTAGAGTACAGTGGAGTACAGTAGAGATAGAGTAGAGTGGAGTAGAGTAGAGATAGAGTACAGTGGATTAGAGTAGAGATAGAGTACAGTGGAGTATAGTTGAGGTAGAGTACAGTGGAGAACAGTAGAGGTAGAGTACAGTGGAGCACAGTAGAGGTAGAGTACAGTGGAGTACAGTAGAGGTAGAGTACAGTGGAGCACAGTAGAGATAGTGTAGAGTAGAGCAGAGTAGAGGTAGAGTACAGTGGAGTACAGTAGAGGTAGAGTACAGTGGAGCACTGTAGAGGTGGAGTACAGTGGAGTACAGTAGAGGTAGAGTACAGTGGAGCACAGTAGAGATAGAGTACAGTAGAGCACATTAGAGGTAGAGTACAGTGGAGTATAGTAGAGGTAGAGTACAGTGGAGTATAGTTGAGGTAGACTACAGTGGAGTACAGTAGAGGTAGAGTATAGTGGAGTACAGTAGAGGTAGAGTACAGTGGAGCACAGTAGAGGTAGAGTACAGTGGAGTATAGTTGAGGTAGAGAACAGTACAGTACAGTAGAGGTAGAGTAGAGTGGAGTACAGTAGAGGTAGAGTACAGTAGAGCACAGTAGAGGTAGAATACAGTGGAGTACAGTAGAGGTAGAGTACAGTGTAGTACAGTAGAGGTAGAGTACAGTGGAGTACAGAAGAGATAGAGTACAGTGGAGCACAGGAGAGGTAGAGTACAGTGGAGCACAGTAGAGGTAGAGTACAGTGGAGCACAGTAGAGGTAGAGTACAGTGGAGTACAGTAGAGGTAGAGTACAGTGGAGTACAGTAGAGGTAGAGTACAGTGGAGCACAGTAAAGGTAGAGTACAGTGGAGTACAGTAGAGGAAGAGTACAGTGAAGCACAGTAGAGCTAGAGTACAGTGGAGTACAGTGGAGCACAGTAGAGGTGGAGTACAGTAGAGTAGAGTATAGGTTGAGTACAGTGGAGTACAGTAGAGATAGAGATAGAGTAGAGTAGAGATAGAGTACAGTGGATTAGAGTAGAGAAAGAGTACAGTGGAGTATAGTTGAGGTAGAGTACAGTGGAGCAAAGTAGAGGTAGAGTACAGTGGAGTATAGTTGAGGTAGACTACAGTGGAGTACAGTAGAGGTAGAGTACAGTGGAGCACAGTAGAGATAGAGTACAGTAGAGCAGAGTAGATGTAGAGTACAGTGGAGTACAGTAGAGGTAGAGTACAGTGGAGAACTGTAGAGGTGGAGTACAGTGGAGTACAGTAGAGGTAGAGTACAGTGGAGCACAATAGAGATAGAGTACAGTAGAGCACAGTAGAGGTAGAGTACAGTGGAGCACAGTAGAGGTAGAGTACAGTGAAGTATAGTAGAGGTAGAATACAGTGGAGTACAGTAGAGGTAGAGTACAGTGGAGTACAGTAGAGGTAGAGTACAGTGGAGTACAGTAGAGGTAGAGTACAGTGGAGCACAGTAGAGGTAGAGTACAGTGGAGTACAGTAGAGGTAGAGTACAGTGGAGCACAGTAGAGCTAGAGTACAGTGGATTACAGTGGAGCACAGTAGAGGTGGTGTACAGTAGAGTAGAGTATAGGTAGAGTACAGTGGAGTACAGTAGAGATAGAGTAGAGTGGAGTAGAGTAGAGATAGAGTACAGTGGATTAGAGTAGAGATAGAGTACAGTGGAGTATAGTTGAGGTAGAGTACAGTGGAGCACAGTAGAGGTAGAGTACAGTGGAGCACAGTAGAGGTAGAGTACAGTGGAGTACAGTAGAGGTAGAGTACAGTGGAGCACAGTAGAGATAGTGTAGAGTAGAGCAGAGTAGAGGTAGAGTACAGTGGAGTACAGTAGAGGTAGAGTACAGTGGAGCACTGTAGAGGTGGAGTACAGTGGAGTACAGTAGAGGTAGAGTATGGTGGAGTACAGTAGAGGTAGAGTACAGTGGAGCACAGTAGAGGTAGAGTACAGTGGAGTATAGTTGAGGTAGAGAACAGTGGAGCACAGTAGAGGTAGAGTACAGTGGAGCACAGTAGAGGTAGAGTACAGTGGAGCACAGTAGAGGTAGATTACAGTGGAGCACAGTAGAGGTAGAGTACAGTGGAGCACAGTAGAGGTAGAGTACAGTGGAGCACAGTAGAGGTAGAGTACAGTGGAGCACAGTAGAGGTAGAGTACAGTGGAGCACAGTAGAGGTAGAGTACAGTGGAGTACAGTAGAGGTAGAGTACAGTGGAGTACAGTAGAGGTAGAGTACAGTAGAGCACAGTAGAGGTAGAATACAGTGGAGTACAGTAGAGGTAGAGTACAGTGGAGTAAAGTAGAGGTAGAGTACAGTGGAGTACAGAAGAGATAGAGTACAGTGGAGCACAGTAGAGGTAGAGTACAGTGGAGCACAGTAGAGGTAGAGTACAGTGGAGCACAGTAGAGGTAGAGTACAGTGGAGTACAGTAGAGGTAGAGTACAGTGGCGTACAGTAGAGGTAGAGTACAGTGGAGCACAGTAGAGGTAGAGTACAGTGGAGTACAGTGGAGCACAGTAGAGGTGGAGTACAGTAGAGTACAGTAGAGGTAGAGTAAAGTGGAGTACACTGGAGTACAGTAGAGGTGGAGTACAGTAGAGTACAGTAGAGGTAGAGAACAGTACAGTACAGTAGAGGCAGAGTACAGTGGAGTACAGTAGAGGTAGAGTACAGTAGAGCACAGTAGAGGTAGAATACAGTGGAGTACAGTAGAGGTAGAGTACAGTGGAGTACAGTAGAGGTAGAGAACAGTACAGTACAGTAGAGGTAGAGTACAGTGGAGTAGAGTAGAGGTAGAGTACAGTAGAGCACAGTAGAGGTAGAATACAGTGGAGTACAGTAGAGGTATAGTACAGTGGAGTACAGTAGAGGTAGAGTACAGTGGAGTACAGTAGAGGTAGAGTACAGTGGAGCACAGTAGAGGTAGAGTACAGTGGAGTACAGTAGAGGTAGAGTACAGTGGAGCACTGTAGAGGTGGAGTACAGTTGAGTAAAGTAGAGGTAGAGTACAGTGGAGCACAGTAGAGATAGAGTACAGTAGAGCACAGTAGAGGTAGAGTACAGTGGAGTATAGTAGACGTAGAGTACAGTGGAGTATAGTTGAGGTAGACTACAGTGGAGTACAGTAGAGGTAGAGTACAGTGGAGTACAGTAGAGGTAGAGTACATTGGAGCACAGTAGAGGTAGAGTACAGTGGAGTATAGTTGAGGTAGACTACAGTGGAGTACAGTAGAGGTAGAGTACAGTGGAGTACAGTAGAGGTAGAGCACAGTAGAGCAGAGTAGAGGTAGAGTACAGTGGAGTACAGTAGAGGTAGAGCACAGTGGAGGACTGTAGAGATAGAGTACAATGGAGCACAGTAGAGGTAGAGTACAGTGGAGCACAGTAGAGGTAGAGTACAGTGGAGCACATTAGAGGTAGAGTACAGTGGAGTACAGTAGAGGTAGTGTACAGTGGAGCACAGTAGAGGTAGAGTACAGTGGAGCAAAGTAGAGGTAGAGTACAGTGGGGTACAGTAGAAATAGAGTACAGTGGAGCACAGTTGAGTAGAGTACAGTAGAGCACAGTAGAGGTAGAGTACAGTGGAGCACAGTAGAGATAGAGTACAGTGGAGTACAGTAGAGGAAGAGTACAGTGGAGTACATTGGAGCACAGTAGAGGTGGAGTACAGTAGAGTACAGTAGAGGTAGAGTACAGTGGAGTGCAATAGAGATAGAGTACAGTGGAGTAGAGTAGATATAGAGTACAGTGGAGCACAGCAGAGATAGAGTACAGTGGATCACAGTAGAGATAGAGTGCAGTGGAGTACAGTGGAGCACAGTAGAGGTAGAGTAAAGTGGAGAACAGTAGAGATAGAGTACAGTGGAGTACAGTAGAGGTGGAGTACAGTAGAGTATAGTAGAGGTAGAGTACAGTGGACTACAGTAGAGATAGAGTACAGTGGAACACAGTAGAGGTAGAGTACAGTGGAGCACAGTAGAGGTAGAGTACAGTGGAGCACAGTAGAGGTAGAGTACAGTGGAGTACAGTAGATGTAGTGTATAGTGGAGCACAGTAGAGGTAGAGTACAGTGGAGCACAGTAGAGGTAGAGTACAGTGGGGTACAGTAGAAATAGAGTACAGTGGAGCACAGTAGAGTAGAGTACAGTAGAGCACAGTAGAGGTAGAGTACAGAGGAGCACAGTAGAGATAGAGTACAGTAGAGCAGAGTAGAGGTAGAGTACAGTGGAGTACAGTACAGGTAGAGTACAGTGGAGCACTGTAGAGGTGGAGTACAGTGGAGTACAGTAGAGGTAGAGTACAGTGGAGCACAGTAGAGATAGAGCACAGTAGAGGTAGAGTACAGTGGAGTACAGTAGAAATAGAGTACAGTGGAGCACAGTAGAGTAGAGTACAGTAGAGCACAGTAGAGGTAGAGTACAGTGGAGCACAGTAGAGGTAGAGTACAGTGGAGCACAGTAGAGGTAGAGTACAGTGGAGCACAGTAGAGATAGAGTACAGTAGAGCACAGTAGAGGTAGAGTACAGTGGAGTATAGTAGAGGTAGAGTACAGTGGAGTACAGTGGAGGTAGAGTACAGTGGAGAATAGTAGATGTAGAGTACAGTGGAGCACAGTAGAGGTAGAGTACAGTGGGCTACAGTAGAAATAGAGTACAGTGGAGCACAGTAGAGTAGAGTACAGTAGAGCACAGTAGAGGTAGAGTACAGTGGAGCACAGTAGAGATAGAGTACAGTGGAGTACAGTAGAGGTAGAGTACAGTGGAGTACAGAGGAGCACAGTAGAAGTGGAGTACAGTAGAGTACAGTAGAGGTAGAGTACAGTGTAGTACAGTAGAGATAGAGTACAGTGGAGTAGAGTAGAGATAGATTACAGTGGAGCACAGCAGAGGTAGAGTAAAGTGGATCACAGTAGAGATAGAGTACAGTGGAGTGCAGTGGAGCACAGTAGAGGTAGAGTACAGTGGAGCACAGTAGAGGTAGAGTACAGTGGAGCACAGTAGAGGTAGAGTAGAGTGGAGCACAGTAGAGGTAGAGTACAGTGGAGTACAGTAGAGGTAGTGTACAGTGGAGCACAGTAGAGGTAGAGTACAGTGGAGTATAGTAGAGGTAGAGTACTGTAGAGCACAGTAGAGATAGAGTACAGTAGAGCACAATAGAGGTAGAGTACAGTGGAGCACAGTAGAGGTAGAGTACAGTGTAGTACAGTAGAGATAGAGTACAGTGGAGTACAGTAGAGATAGAGTACAGTCGAACACAGTAGTGATAAGTGCAGTGGAGTATAGTAGAGGTAGAGTACAGTGGAGTACAGTAGATGTAGAGTACAGTGGAGTACAGTAGAGGTAGAGTAGAGTGGAGCACATTAGAGGTGGAGTAGAGTAGAGTACAGTAGAGGTAGAGTACAGTGGAGTAGAGTAGAAGTAGAGTACAGTGGAGCACAGTAGAGTTAGAGTAGAGTGGAGTACAGTAGAGGTAGAGTACAGTGGAGTACAGTAGAGGTAGAGTACAGTGGATCACAGTAGAGATAGAGTACAGTGGAGTACAGTGGAGCACAGTAGAGGTATAGTACAGTGGAGCACAGTAGAGATAGATTACAGTGGAGTAGAGTAGAGATAGAGTACAGTGGAGTACAGTAGAGGTAGAGTACAGTGGAGCAGAGTAGAGGTAGAGTACAGTGGAGTACAGTAGAGGTAGAGCACAGTGGAGCACAGTAGAGGTAGAGTACAGTGGAGCACAGTAGAGATAGAGTACAGTAGAGCACAGTAGAGGTAGAGTACAGTGGAGTATAGTAGAGGTAGAGTACAGTGGAGTACAGTAGAGGTAGAGTACAGTGGAGAATAGTAGATGTAGAGTACAGTGGAGCACAGTAGAGGTAGAGTACAGTGGAGCACAGTAGAGGTAGAGTACAGTGGGGTACAGTAGAAATAGAGTACAGTGGAGCACAGTAGAGTAGAGTACAGTAGAGCACAGTAGAGGTAGAGTACAGTGGAGCACAGTAGAGATAGAGTACAGTGGAGTACAGTAGAGGTAGAGTACAGTTGAGTACAGAGGAGCACAGTAGAGGTGGAGTACAGTAGAGTACAGTAGAGGTAGAGTACAGTGTAGTACAGTAGAGATAGAGTACAGTGGAGTAGAGTAGAGATGGAGTACAGTGGAGCACAGCAGAGGTAGAGTAAAGTGGATCACAGTAGAGATAGAGTACAGTGGAGTACAGTGGAGCACAGTAGAGGTAGAGTACAGTGGAGCAAAGTAGAGGTAGAGTACAGTGGAGCACAGTAGAGGTAGAGTAGAGTGGAGCACAGTAGAGGTAGAGTACAGTGGAGTACAGTAGAGGTAGTGTACAGTGGAGCACAGTAGAGGTAGAGTACAGTGGAGCACAGTAGAGGTAGAGTATAGTGGAGTATAGTAGAGGTAGAGTACTGTAGAGCACAGTAGAGATAGAGTACAGTAGAGCACAGTAGAGGTAGAGTACAGTGGAGCACAGTAGAGGAAGAGTAAATGTGTAGTACAGTAGAGATAGAGTACAGTGGAGTACAGTAGAGATAGAGTACAGTCGAACACAGTAGTGATAAGTTCAGTGGAGTATAGTAGAGGTAGAGTACAGTGGAGTACAGTAGATGTAGAGTACAGTGGAGTACAGTAGAGGTAGAGTAGAGTGGAGCACATTAGAGGTGTAGTAGAGTAGAGTACAGTAGAGGTAGAGTACAGTGGAGTAGAGTACAAGTAGAGTACAGTGGAGTACAGTAGAGGTAGAGTAGAGTGGAGTACAGTAGAGGTAGAGTACAGTGGAGCACAGTAGAGGTAGAGTACAGTGGAGTACAGTGGAGCACAGTAGAGGTGGAGTACAGTAGAGTACAGTAGAGGTAGAGTGCAGTGGAGCACAGTAGAGGTAGAGTACAGTGGAGTACAGTTGAGTACAGTAGAGGTGGAGTACAGTAGAGTACAGAAGAAGTAGAGAACAGTACAGTACAGTAGTGGTAGAGTACAGTGGAGTACAGTAGAGATAGAGTACAGTAGAGCACAGTAGAGGTAGATTACAGTGGAGTAGAGTAGAGATAGAGTACAGTGGAGTACAGTAGAGGTAGAGAACAGTACAGTACAGTAGAGGTAGAGTACAGTGGAGTACAGTAGAGGTAGAGTACAGTAGAGCACAGTAGAGGTAGAGTACAGTGGAGTACAGTAGAGGTAGAGTACAGTGGAGCACAGTAGAGGTAGAGTACAGTGGAGTACAGTAGAGGTAGAGTACAGTGGAGCACAGTAGAGCTAGAGTACAGTGGAGTACAGTGGAGCACAGTAGAGGTGGAGTACAGTAGAGTAGAGTATAGGTTGAGTACAGTGGAGTACAGTAGAGATAGAGTAGAGTGGAGTAGAGTAGAGATAGAGTACAGTGGATTAGAGTAGAGATAGAGTACAGTGGAGTATAGTTGAGGTAGAGTACAGTGGAGTACAGTAGAGGTAGAGTACAGTGGAGTACAGTAGAGGTAGAGAACAGTGCAGTACAGTAGAGGTAGAGTAGAGTGGAGTACAGTAGAGGTAGAGTACAGTAGAGCACAGTAGAGGTAGAATACAGTGGAGTACAGTAGTGGTAGAGTACAGTGGAGTACAGTAGAGGTAGAGTACAGTGGAGCACAGTAGAGGTAGAGTACAGTGGAGTACAGTAGAGGTAGAGAACAGTGCAGTACAGTAGAGGTAGAGTAGAGTGGAGTACAGTAGAGGTAGAGTACAGTAGAGCACAGTAGAGGCAGAATACAGTGGAGTACAGTAGTGGTAGAGTACAGTGGAGTACAGTAGAGGTAGAGTACAGTGGAGCACAGTAGAGGTAGAGTACAGTGGAGCACAGTAGAGGTAGAGAACAGTACAGTACAGTAGAGGTAGAGTAAAGTGGAGTACAGTAGAGGTAGAGTACAGTAGAGCACAGTAGAGGTAGAATACAGTGGAGTACAGTAGAGGTAGAGTACAGTGGAGTAAAGTAGAGCTAGAGTACAGTGGAGTACAGAAGAGATAGGGTACAGTGGAGCACAGTAGAGGTAGAGTACAGTGGAGCACAGTAGAGGTAGAGTACAGTGGAGCACAGTAGAGGTAGAGTACAGTGGAGTACAGTAGAGGTAGAGTACAGTGGCGTACAGTAGAGGTAGAGTACAGTGGAGCACAGTAGAGGTACAGTACAGTGGAGTACAGTGGAGCACAGTAGAGGTGGAGTACAGTAGAGTACAGTAGAGGTAGAGTAAAGTAGAGTACAGTGGAGTACAGTAGAGGTGGAGTACAGTAGAGTACAGTAGAGGTAGAGAACAGTACAGTACAGTAGAGGCAGAGTACAGTGGAGTACAGTAGAGGTAGAGTACAGTAGAGCACAGTAGAGGTAGAATACAGTGGAGTACAGTAGAGGTAGAGTACAGTGGAGTACAGTAGAGGTAGAGTACAGTGGAGTACAGTAGAGGTAGAGAACAGTACAGTACAGTAGAGGTAGAGTACACTGGAGTAGAGTAGAGGTAGAGTACAGTAGAGCACAGTAGAGGTAGAATACAGTGGAGTACAGTAGAGGTAGAGTACAGTGGAGTACAGTAGAGGTAGAGTACAGTGGAGTACAGTAGAGGTAGAGTACAGTGGAGCACAGTAGAGGTAGAGTACAGTGGAGTACAGTAGAGGTAGAGTACAGTGGAGCACAGTAGAGCTAGAGTACAGTGGAGTACAGTGGAGCACAGTAGAGGTGGAGTACAGTAGAGTAGAGTATAGGTTGAGTACAGTGGAGTACAGTAGAGATAGAGTAGAGTGGAATAGAGTAGAGATAGAGTACAGTGGATTAGAGTAGAGATAGAGTACAGTGGAGTATAGTTGAGGTAGAGTACAGTGGAGTACAGTAGAGGTAGACTACAGTGGAGTACAGTAGAGGTAGAGAACAGTACAGTACAGTAGAGGTAGAGTAGAGTGGAGTACAGTGGAGTATAGTTGAGGTAGAGTACAGTGGAGTACAGTAGAGGTAGAGTACAGTGGAGTACAGTAGAGGTAGAGTACAGTGGAGTACAGTAGAGGTAGAGAACAGTGCAGTACAGTAGAGGTAGAGTAGAGTGGAGTACAGTAGAGGTAGAGTACAGTAGAGCACAGTAGAGGTAGAATACAGTGGAGTACAGTAGTGGTAGAGTACAGTGGAGTACAGTAGAGGTAGAGTACAGTGGAGTACAGAAGAGATAGAGTACAGTGGAGCACAGTAGAGGTAGAGTACAGTGGAGCACAGTAGAGGTAGAGAACAGTACAGTACAGTAGAGGTAGAGTAAAGTGGAGTACAGTAGAGGTAGAGTACAGTAGAGCACAGTAGAGGTAGAATACAGTGGAGTACAGTAGAGGTAGAGTACAGTAGAGTAAAGTAGAGCTAGAGTACAGTGGAGTACAGAAGAGATAGGGTACAGTGGAGCACAGTAGAGGTAGAGTACAGTGGAGCACAGTAGAGGTAGAGTACAGTGGAGCACAGTAGAGGTAGAGTACAGTGGAGTACAGTAGAGGTAGAGTACAGTGGCGTACAGTAGAGGTAGAGTACAGTGGAGCACAGTAGAGGTAGAGTACAGTGGAGTACAGTGGAGCACAGTAGAGGTGGAGTACAGTAGAGTACAGTAGAGGTAGAGTAAAGTAGAGTACAGTGGAGTACAGTACAGGTGGAGTACAGTAGAGTACAGTAGAGGTAGAGAACAGTACAGTACAGTAGAGGTGGAGTACAGTAGAGTACAGTAGAGGTAGAGAACAGTACAGTACAGTAGAGGCAGAGTACAGTGGAGTACAGTAGAGGTAGAGTAAAGTAGAGCACAGTAGAGGTAGAATACAGTGGAGTACAGTAGAGGTAGAGTACAGTGGAGTACAGTAGAGGTAGAGTACAGTGGAGTACAGTAGAGGTAGAGAACAGTACAGTACAGTAGAGGTAGAGTACAGTGGAGTAGAGTAGAGGTAGAGTACAGTAGAGCACAGTAGAGGTAGAATACAGTGGAGTACAGTAGAGGTGGAGTACAGTAGAGTACAGTAGAGGTAGAGAACAGTACAGTACAGTAGAGGCAGAGTACAGTGGAGTACAGTAGAGGTAGAGTACAGTAGAGCTCAGTAGAGGTAGAATACAGTGGAGTACAGTAGAGGTAGAGTACAGTGGAGTACAGTAGAGGTAGAGTACAGTGGAGTACAGTAGAGGTAGAGAACAGTACAGTACAGTAGAGGTAGAGTACACTGGAGTAGAGTAGAGGTAGAGTACAGTAGAGCACAGTAGAGGTAGAATACAGTGGAGTACAGTAGAGGTAGAGTACAGTGGAGTACAGTAGAGGTAGAGTACAGTGGAGTACAGTAGAGGTAGAGTACAGTGGAGTACAGTAGAGGTAGAGTACAGTGGAGCACAGTAGAGGTAGAGTACAGTGGAGTACAGTAGAGGTAGAGTACAGTGGAGCACAGTAGAGGTAGAGAACAGTACAGTACAGTAGAGGTAGAGTACACTGGAGTAGAGTAGAGGTAGAGTACAGTAGAGCACAGTAGAGGTAGAATACAGTGGAGTACAGTAGAGATAGAGTACAGTGGAGTACAGTAGAGGTAGAGTACAGTGGAGTACAGTAGAGGTAGAGTACAGTGGAGTACAGTAGAGGTAGAGTACAGTGGAGTACAGTAGAGGTAGAGAACAGTACAGTACAGTAGAGGTAGAGTACACTGGAGTAGAGTAGAGGTAGAGTACAGTAGAGCACAGTAGAGGTAGAATACAGTGGAGTACAGTAGAGGTAGAGTACAGTGGAGTACAGTAGAGGTAGAGTACAGTGGAGTACAGTAGAGGTAGAGTACAGTGGAGCACAGTAGAGGTAGAGTACAGTGGAGTACAGTAGAGGTAGAGTACAGTGGAGCACAGTATAGCTAGAGTACAGTGGAGTACAGTGGAGCACAGTAGAGGTGGAGTACAGTAGAGTAGAGTATAGGTTGAGTACAGTGGAGTACAGTAGAGATAGAGTAGAGTGGAATAGAGTAGAGATAGAGTACAGTGGATTAGAGTAGAGATAGAGTACAGTGGAGTATAGTTGAGGTAGAGTACAGTGGAGTACAGTAGATGTAGACTACAGTGGAGTACAGTAGAGGTAGAGAACAGTACAGTACAGTAGAGGTAGAGTACAGTGGAGTACAGTAGAGGTAGAGTACAGTGGAGTACAGTAGAGGTAGAGAACAGTGCAGTACAGTAGAGGTAGAGTAGAGTGGAGTACAGTAGAGGTAGAGTACAGTAGAGCACAGTAGAGGTAGAATACAGTGGAGTACAGTAGTGGTAGAGTACAGTGGAGTACAGTAGAGGTAGAGTACAGTGGAGTACAGAAGAGATAGAGTACAGTGGAGCACAGTAGAGGTAGAGTACAGTGGAGCACAGTAGAGGTAGAGAACAGTACAGTACAGTAGAGGTAGAGTAAAGTGGAGTACAGTAGAGGTAGAGTACAGTAGAGCACAGTAGAGGTAGAATACAGTGGAGTACAGTAGAGGTAGAGTACAGTAGAGTAAAGTAGAGCTAGAGTACAGTGGAGTACAGAAGAGATAGGGTACAGTGGAGCACAGTAGAGGTAGAGTACAGTGGAGCACAGCAGAGGTAGAGTAAAGTAGAGTACAGTGGAGTGGAGTACAGTACAGGTGGAGTACAGTAGAGTACAGTAGAGGTAGAGAACAGTACAGTACAGTAGAGGTGGAGTACAGTAGAGTACAGTAGAGGTAGAGAACAGTACAGTACAGTAGAGGTAGAGTACAGTGGAGTACAGTAGAGGTAGAGTACAGTGGAGCACAGTAGAGGTAGAGTACAGTAGAGCACAGTAGAGGTAGAGTACAGTGGAGTACAGTAGAGGTAGAGTACAGTGGAGCACAGTAGAGGTAGAGTACAGTGGAGTACAGTAGAGGTAGAGTACAGTGGAGCACAGTAGAGCTAGAGTACAGTGGAGTACAGTGGAGCACAGTAGAGGTGGAGTACAGTAGAGTAGAGTATAGGTTGAGTACAGTGGAGTACAGTAGAGATAGAGTAGAGTGGAGTAGAGTAGAGATAGAGTACAGTGGAGTACAGTGGAGCACAGTAGAGGTGGAGTACAGTAGAGTAGAGTATAGGTTGAGTACAGTGGAGTACAGTAGAGATAGAGTACAGTGGATTAGAGTAGAGATAGAGTACAGTGGAGTATAGTTGAGGTAGAGTACAGTGGAGTACAGTAGAGGTAGAGTACAGTGGAGTACAGTAGAGGTAGAGTACAGTAGAGCACAGTAGAGGTAGAGTACAGTGGAGTACAGTAGAGGTAGAGTACAGTGGAGCACAGTAGAGGTAGAGTACAGTGGAGTACAGTAGAGGTAGAGTACAGTGGAGCACAGTAGAGCTAGAGTACAGTGGAGTACAGTGGAGCACAGTAGAGGTGGAGTACAGTAGAGTAGAGTATAGGTTGAGTACAGTGGAGTAGAGTAGAGATAGAGTAGAGTGGAGTAGAGTAGAGATAGAGTACAGTGGATTAGAGTAGAGATAGAGTACAGTGGAGTATAGTTGAGGTAGAGTACAGTGGAGTACAGTAGAGGTAGAGTACAGTGGAGTACAGTAGAGGTAGAGAACAGTGCAGTACAGTAGAGGTAGAGTAGAGTGGAGTACAGTAGAGGTAGAGTACAGTAGAGCACAGTAGAGGTAGAATACAGTGGAGTACAGTAGTGGTAGAGTACAGTGGAGTACAGTAGAGGTAGAGTACAGTGGAGCACAGTAGAGGTAGAGTACAGTGGAGCACAGTAGAGGTAGAGAACAGTACAGTACAGTAGAGGTAGAGTAAAGTGGAGTACAGTAGAGGTAGAGTACAGTAGAGCACAGTAGAGGTAGAATACAGTGGAGTACAGTAGAGGTAGAGTACAGTGGAGTAAAGTAGAGCTAGAGTACAGTGGAGTACAGAAGAGATAGGGTACAGTGGAGCACAGTAGAGGTAGAGTACAGTGGAGCACAGTAGAGGTAGAGTACAGTGGAGCACAGTAGAGGTAGAGTACAGTGGAGTACAGTAGAGGTAGAGTACAGTGGCGTACAGTAGAGGTAGAGTACAGTGGAGCACAGTAGAGGTACAGTACAGTGGAGTACAGTGGAGCACAGTAGAGGTGGAGTACAGTAGAGTACAGTAGAGGTAGAGTAAAGTAGAGTACAGTGGAGTACAGTAGAGGTGGAGTACAGTAGAGTACAGTAGAGGTAGAGAACAGTACAGTACAGTAGAGGCAGAGTACAGTGGAGTACAGTAGAGGTAGAGTACAGTAGAGCACAGTAGAGGTAGAATACAGTGGAGTACAGTAGAGGTAGAGTACAGTGGAGTACATTAGAGGTAGAGTACAGTGGAGTACAGTAGAGGTAGAGAACAGTACAGTACAGTAGAGGTAGAGTACACTGGAGTAGAGTAGAGGTAGAGTACAGTAGAGCACAGTAGAGGTAGAATACAGTGGAGTACAGTAGAGGTAGAGTACAGTGGAGTACAGTAGAGGTAGAGTACAGTGGAGTACAGTAGAGGTAGAGTACAGTGGAGCACAGTAGAGGTAGAGTACAGTGGAGTACAGTAGAGGTAGAGTACAGTGGAGCACAGTAGAGCTAGAGTACAGTGGAGTACAGTGGAGCACAGTAGAGGTGGAGTACAGTAGAGTAGAGTATAGGTTGAGTACAGTGGAGTACAGTAGAGATAGAGTAGAGTGGAATAGAGTAGAGATAGAGTACAGTGGATTAGAGTAGAGATAGAGTACAGTGGAGTATAGTTGAGGTAGAGTACAGTGGAGTACAGTAGAGGTAGACTACAGTGGAGTACAGTAGAGGTAGAGAACAGTACAGTACAGTAGAGGTAGAGTAGAGTGGAGTACAGTGGAGTATAGTTGAGGTAGAGTACAGTGGAGTACAGTAGAGGTAGAGTACAGTGGAGTACAGTAGAGGTAGAGTACAGTGGAGTACAGTAGAGGTAGAGAACAGTGCAGTACAGTAGAGGTAGAGTAGAGTGGAGTACAGTAGAGGTAGAGTACAGTAGAGCACAGTAGAGGTAGAATACAGTGGAGTACAGTAGTGGTAGAGTACAGTGGAGTACAGTAGAGGTAGAGTACAGTGGAGTACAGAAGAGATAGAGTACAGTGGAGCACAGTAGAGGTAGAGTACAGTGGAGCACAGTAGAGGTAGAGAACAGTACAGTACAGTAGAGGTAGAGTAAAGTGGAGTACAGTAGAGGTAGAGTACAGTAGAGCACAGTAGAGGTAGAATACAGTGGAGTACAGTAGAGGTAGAGTACAGTAGAGTAAAGTAGAGCTAGAGTACAGTGGAGTACAGAAGAGATAGGGTACAGTGGAGCACAGTAGAGGTAGAGTACAGTGGAGCACAGTAGAGGTAGAGTACAGTGGAGCACAGTAGAGGTAGAGTACAGTGGAGTACAGTAGAGGTAGAGTACAGTGGCGTACAGTAGAGGTAGAGTACAGTGGAGCACAGTAGAGGTAGAGTACAGTGGAGTACAGTGGAGCACAGTAGAGGTGGAGTACAGTAGAGTACAGTAGAGGTAGAGTAAAGTAGAGTACAGTGGAGTACAGTACAGGTGGAGTACAGTAGAGTACAGTAGAGGTAGAGAACAGTACAGTACAGTAGAGGTGGAGTACAGTAGAGTACAGTAGAGGTATAGAACAGTACAGTACAGTAGAGGCAGAGTACAGTGGAGTACAGTAGAGGTAGAGTACAGTAGAGCACAGTAGAGGTAGAATACAGTGGAGTACAGTAGAGGTAGAGTACAGTGGAGTACAGTAGAGGTAGAGTACAGTGGAGTACAGTAGAGGTAGAGAACAGTACAGTACAGTAGAGGTAGAGTACAGTGGATTAGAGTAGAGGTAGAGTACAGTAGAGCACAGTAGAGGTAGAATACAGTGGAGTACAGTAGAGGTAGAGTACAGTGGAGTACAGTAGAGGTAGAGTACAGTGGAGTACAGTAGAGGTAGAGTACAGTGGAGCACAGTAGAGGTAGAGTACAGTGGAGTACAGTAGAGGTAGAGTACAGTGGAGCACAGTAGAGCTAGAGTACAGTGGAGTACAGTGGAGCACAGTAGAGGTGGAGTACAGTAGAGTAGAGTATAGGTTGAGTACAGTGGAGTACAGTAGAGATAGAGTAGAGTGGAGTAGAGTAGAGATAGAGTACAGTGGATTAGAGTAGAGATAGAGTACAGTGGAGTATAGTTGAGGTAGAGTACAGTGGAGTACAGTAGAGGTAGACTACAGTGGAGTACAGTAGAGGTAGAGAACAGTACAGTACAGTAGAGGTAGAGTAGAGTGGAGTACAGTAGAGGTAGAGTACAGTAGAGCACAGTAGAGGTAGAATACAGTGGAGTACATTAGAGGTAGAGTACAGTGGAGTAAAGTAGAGCTAGAGTACAGTGGAGTACAGAAGAGATAGGGTACAGTGGAGCACAGTAGAGGTAGAGTACAGTGGAGCACAGTAGAGGTAGAGTACAGTGGAGCACAGTAGAGGTAGAGTACAGTGGAGTACAGTAGAGGTAGAGTACAGTGGCGTACAGTAGAGGTAGAGTACAGTGGAGCACAGTAGAGGTACAGTACAGTGGAGTACAGTGGAGCACAGTAGAGGTGGAGTACAGTAGAGTACAGTAGAGGTAGAGTAAAGTAGAGTACAGTGGAGTACAGTAGAGGTGGAGTACAGTAGAGTACAGTAGAGGTAGAGAACAGTACAGTACAGTAGAGGCAGAGTACAGTGGAGTACAGTAGAGGTAGAGTACAGTAGAGCTCAGTAGAGGTAGAATACAGTGGAGTACAGTAGAGGTAGAGTACAGTGGAGTACAGTAGAGGTAGAGTACAGTGGAGTACAGTAGAGGTAGAGAACAGTACAGTACAGTAGAGGTAGAGTACACTGGAGTAGAGTAGAGGTAGAGTACAGTAGAGCACAGTAGAGGTAGAATACAGTGGAGTACAGTAGAGGTAGAGTACAGTGGAGTACAGTAGAGGTAGAGTACAGTGGAGTACAGTAGAGGTAGAGTACAGTGGAGCACAGTAGAGGTAGAGTACAGTGGAGTACAGTAGAGGTAGAGTACAGTGGAGCACAGTAGAGGTAGAGTACAGTGGAGTACAGTAGAGGTAGAGTACAGTGGAGCACAGTAGAGCTAGAGTACAGTGGAGTACAGTGGAGCACAGTAGAGGTGGAGTACAGTAGAGTAGAGTATAGGTTGAGTAAAGTGGAGTACAGTAGAGATAGAGTAGAGTGGAATAGAGTAGAGATAGAGTACAGTGGATTAGAGTAGAGATAGAGTACAGTGGAGTATAGTTGAGGTAGAGTACCATGGAGTACAGTAGATGTAGACTACAGTGGAGTACAGTAGAGGTAGAGAACAGTACAGTACAGTAGAGGTAGAGTAGAGTGGAGTACAGTGGAGTATAGTTGAGGTAGAGTACAGTGGAGTACAGTAGAGGTAGAGTACAGTGGAGTACAGTAGAGGTAGAGTACAGTGGAGTACAGTAGAGGTAGAGAACAGTGCAGTACAGTAGAGGTAGAGTAGAGTGGAGTACAGTAGAGGTAGAGTACAGTAGAGCACAGTAGAGGTAGAATACAGTGGAGTACAGTAGTGGTAGAGTACAGTGGAGTACAGTAGAGGTAGAGTACAGTGGAGTACAGAAGAGATAGAGTACAGTGGAGCACAGTAGAGGTAGAGTACAGTGGAGCACAGTAGAGGTAGAGAACAGTACAGTACAGTAGAGGTAGAGTAAAGTGGAGTACAGTAGAGGTAGAGTACAGTAGAGCACAGTAGAGGTAGAATACAGTGGAGTACAGTAGAGGTAGAGTACAGTAGAGTAAAGTAGAGCTAGAGTACAGTGGAGTACAGAAGAGATAGGGTACAGTGGAGCACAGTAGAGGTAGAGTACAGTGGAGCACAGTAGAGGTAGAGTAAAGTAGAGTACAGTGGAGTGGAGTACAGTACAGGTGGAGTACAGTAGAGTACAGTAGAGGTAGAGAACAGTACAGTACAGTAGAGGTGGAGTACAGTAGAGTACAGTAGAGGTAGAGAACAGTACAGTACAGTAGAGGTAGAGTACAGTGGAGTACAGTAGAGGTAGAGTACAGTGGAGCACAGTAGAGGTAGAGTACAGTAGAGCACAGTAGAGGTAGAGTACAGTGGAGTACAGTAGAGGTAGAGTACAGTGGAGCACAGTAGAGGTAGAGTACAGTGGAGTACAGTAGAGGTAGAGTACAGTGGAGCACAGTAGAGCTAGAGTACAGTGGAGTACAGTGGAGCACAGTAGAGGTGGAGTACAGTAGAGTAGAGTATAGGTTGAGTACAGTGGAGTACAGTAGAGATAGAGTAGAGTGGAGTAGAGTAGAGATAGAGTACAGTGGAGTACAGTGGAGCACAGTAGAGGTGGAGTACAGTAGAGTAGAGTATAGGTTGAGTACAGTGGAGTACAGTAGAGATAGAGTACAGTGGATTAGAGTAGAGATAGAGTACAGTGGAGTATAGTTGAGGTAGAGTACAGTGGAGTACAGTAGAGGTAGAGTACAGTGGAGTACAGTAGAGGTAGAGTACAGTAGAGCACAGTAGAGGTAGAGTACAGTGGAGTACAGTAGAGGTAGAGTACAGTGGAGCACAATAGAGGTAGAGTACAGTGGAGTACAGTAGAGGTAGAGTACAGTGGAGCACAGTAGAGCTAGAGTACAGTGGAGTACAGTGGAGCACAGTAGAGGTGGAGTACAGTAGAGTAGAGTATAGGTTGAGTACAGTGGAGTAGAGTAGAGATAGAGTAGAGTGGAGTAGAGTAGAGATAGAGTACAGTGGATTAGAGTAGAGATAGAGTACAGTGGAGTATAGTTGAGGTAGAGTACAGTGGAGTACAGTAGAGGTAGAGTACAGTGGAGTACAGTAGAGGTAGAGAACAGTGCAGTACAGTAGAGGTAGAGTAGAGTGGAGTACAGTAGAGGTAGAGTACAGTAGAGCACAGTAGAGGCAGAATACAGTGGAGTACAGTAGTGGTAGAGTACAGTGGAGTACAGTAGAGGTAGAGTACAGTGGAGCACAGTAGAGGTAGAGTACAGTGGAGCACAGTAGAGGTAGAGAACAGTACAGTACAGTAGAGGTAGAGTAAAGTGGAGTACAGTAGAGGTAGAGTACAGTAGAGCACAGTAGAGGTAGAATACAGTGGAGTACAGTAGAGGTAGAGTACAGTGGAGTAAAGTAGAGCTAGAGTACAGTGGAGTACAGAAGAGATAGGGTACAGTGGAGCACAGTAGAGGTAGAGTACAGTGGAGCACAGTAGAGGTAGAGTACAGTGGAGCACAGTAGAGGTAGAGTACAGTGGAGTACAGTAGAGGTAGAGTACAGTGGCGTACAGTAGAGGTAGAGTACAGTGGAGCACAGTAGAGGTACAGTACAGTGGAGTACAGTGGAGCACAGTAGAGGTGGAGTACAGTAGAGTACAGTAGAGGTAGAGTAAAGTAGAGTACAGTGGAGTACAGTAGAGGTGGAGTACAGTAGAGTACAGTAGAGGTAGAGAACAGTACAGTACAGTAGAGGCAGAGTACAGTGGAGTACAGTAGAGGTAGAGTACAGTAGAGCACAGTAGAGGTAGAATACAGTGGAGTACAGTAGAGGTAGAGTACAGTGGAGTACAGTAGAGGTAGAGTACAGTGGAGTACAGTAGAGGTAGAGAACAGTACAGTACAGTAGAGGTAGAGTACACTGGAGTAGAGTAGAGGTAGAGTACAGTAGAGCACAGTAGAGGTAGAATACAGTGGAGTACAGTAGAGGTAGAGTACAGTGGAGTACAGTAGAGGTAGAGTACAGTGGAGTACAGTAGAGGTAGAGTACAGTGGAGCACAGTAGAGGTAGAGTACAGTGGAGTACAGTAGAGGTAGAGTACAGTGGAGCACAGTAGAGCTAGAGTACAGTGGAGTACAGTGGAGCACAGTAGAGGTGGAGTACAGTAGAGTAGAGTATAGGTTGAGTACAGTGGAGTACAGTAGAGATAGAGTAGAGTGGAATAGAGTAGAGATAGAGTACAGTGGATTAGAGTAGAGATAGAGTACAGTGGAGTATAGTTGAGGTAGAGTACAGTGGAGTACAGTAGAGGTAGACTACAGTGGAGTACAGTAGAGGTAGAGAACAGTACAGTACAGTAGAGGTAGAGTAGAGTGGAGTACAGTGGAGTATAGTTGAGGTAGAGTACAGTGGAGTACAGTAGAGGTAGAGTACAGTGGAGTACAGTAGAGGTAGAGTACAGTGGAGTACAGTAGAGGTAGAGAACAGTGCAGTACAGTAGAGGTAGAGTAGAGTGGAGTACAGTAGAGGTAGAGTACAGTAGAGCACAGTAGAGGTAGAATACAGTGGAGTACAGTAGTGGTAGAGTACAGTGGAGTACAGTAGAGGTAGAGTACAGTGGAGTACAGAAGAGATAGAGTACAGTGGAGCACAGTAGAGGTAGAGTACAGTGGAGCACAGTAGAGGTAGAGAACAGTACAGTACAGTAGAGGTAGAGTAAAGTGGAGTACAGTAGAGGTAGAGTACAGTAGAGCACAGTAGAGGTAGAATACAGTGGAGTACAGTAGAGGTAGAGTACAGTAGAGTAAAGTAGAGCTAGAGTACAGTGGAGTACAGAAGAGATAGGGTACAGTGGAGCACAGTAGAGGTAGAGTACAGTGGAGCACAGTAGAGGTAGAGTACAGTGGAGCACAGTAGAGGTAGAGTACAGTGGAGTACAGTAGAGGTAGAGTACAGTGGCGTACAGTAGAGGTAGAGTACAGTGGAGCACAGTAGAGGTAGAGTACAGTGGAGTACAGTGGAGCACAGTAGAGGTGGAGTACAGTAGAGTACAGTAGAGGTAGAGTAAAGTAGAGTACAGTGGAGTACAGTACAGGTGGAGTACAGTAGAGTACAGTAGAGGTAGAGAACAGTACAGTACAGTAGAGGTGGAGTACAGTAGAGTACAGTAGAGGTAGAGAACAGTACAGTACAGTAGAGGCAGAGTACAGTGGAGTACAGTAGAGGTAGAGTAAAGTAGAGCACAGTAGAGGTAGAATACAGTGGAGTACAGTAGAGGTAGAGTACAGTGGAGTACAGTAGAGGTAGAGTACAGTGGAGTACAGTAGAGGTAGAGAACAGTACAGTACAGTAGAGGTAGAGTACAGTGGAGTAGAGTAGAGGTAGAGTACAGTAGAGCACAGTAGAGGTAGAATACAGTGGAGTACAGTAGAGGTAGAGTACAGTGGAGTACAGTAGAGGTAGAGTACAGTGGAGTACAGTAGAGGTAGAGTACAGTGGAGCACAGTAGAGGTAGAGTACAGTGGAGTACAGTAGAGGTAGAGTACAGTGGAGCACAGTAGAGCTAGAGTACAGTGGAGTACAGTGGAGCACAGTAGAGGTGGAGTACAGTAGAGTAGAGTATAGGTTGAGTACAGTGGAGTACAGTAGAGATAGAGTAGAGTGGAGTAGAGTAGAGATAGAGTACAGTGGATTAGAGTAGAGATAGAGTACAGTGGAGTATAGTTGAGGTAGAGTACAGTGGAGTACAGTAGAGGTAGACTACAGTGGAGTACAGTAGAGGTAGAGAACAGTACAGTACAGTAGAGGTAGAGTAGAGTGGAGTACAGTAGAGGTAGAGTACAGTAGAGCACAGTAGAGGTAGAATACAGTGGAGTACATTAGAGGTAGAGTACAGTGGAGTACAGTAGAGGTAGAGTACAGTGGAGAACAGAAGAGATAGAGTACAGTGGAGCACCGTAGAGGTAGAGTACAGTGGAGCACAGTAGAGGTAGAGTACAGTGGAGCACAGTAGAGGTAGAGTACAGTGGAGGACAGTAGAGGTTGAGTACAGTGGAGTACAGTAGAGGTAGAGTACAGTGGAGCACAGTAGAGGTAGAGTACAGTGGAGTACAGTGGAGCAGAGTAGAGGTGGAGTACAGTAGAGTACAGTAGAGGTAGAGTACAGTGGAGCACAGTAGAGGTAGAGTACAGTGGAGTACAGTGGAGTACAGTAGAGGTGGAGTACAGTAGAGTACAGTAGAGGTAGAGAACAGTACAGTACAGTAGAGGTAGAGTACAGTGGAGTACAGTAGAGGTAGAGTACAGTAGAGCACAGTAGAGATAGAATACAGTGGAGCACAGTAGAGGTAGAGTACAGTGGAGTACAGTAGAGCACAGTAGAGGTGGAGTAAAGTAGAGTACAGTAGAGGTAGAGTAAAGTAGAGTACAGTGGAGTACAGTAGAGGTGGAGTACAGTAGAGTACAGTAGAGGTAGAGAACAGTACAGTACAGTAGAGGTGGAGTAAAGTAGAGTACAGTAGAGGTAGAGTACAGTGGAGTACAGTGGAGCAGAGTAGAGGTGGAGTACAGTAGAGTACAGTAGAGGTAGAGTACAGTGGAGCACAGTAGAGGTAGAGTACAGTGGAGTACAGTGGAGTACAGTAGAGGTGGAGTACAGTAGAGTACAGTAGAGGTAGAGAACAGTACAGTACAGTAGAGGTAGAGTACAGTGGAGTACAGTAGAGGTAGAGTACAGTAGAGCACAGTAGAGATAGAGTACAGTGGAGTACAGTGGAGCACAGTAGAGGTGGAGTACAGTAGAGTAGAGTATAGGTTGAGTACAGTGGAGTACAGAAGAGATAGAGTAGAGTGGAGTAGAGTAGAGATAGAGTACAGTGGATTAGAGTAGAGATAGAGTACAGTGGAGTATAGTTGAGGTAGAGTACAGTGGAGTACAGTAGAGGTAGACTACAGTGGAGTACAGTAGAGGTAGAGAACAGTACAGTACAGTAGAGGTAGAGTAGAGTGGAGTACAGTAGAGGTAGAGTACAGTAGAGCACAGTAGAGGTAGAATACAGTGGAGTACATTAGAGGTAGAGTACAGTGGAGTACAGTAGAGGTAGAGTACAGTGGAGAACAGAAGAGATAGAGTACAGTGGAGCACCGTAGAGGTAGAGTACAGTGGAGCACAGTAGAGGTAGAGTACAGTGGAGCACAGTAGAGGTAGAGTACAGTGGAGGACAGTAGAGGTAGAGTACAGTGGAGTACAGTAGAGGTAGAGTACAGTGGAGCAGAGTAGAGGTAGAGTACAGTGGAGTACAGTGGAGCAGAGTAGAGGTGGAGTACAGTAGAGTACAGTAGAGGTAGAGTACAGTGGAGCACAGTAGAGGTAGAGTACAGTGGAGTACAGTGGAGTACAGTAGAGGTGGAGTACAGTAGAGTACAGTAGAGGTAGAGAACAGTACAGTACAGTAGAGGTAGAGTACAGTGGAGTACAGTAGAGGTAGAGTACAGTAGAGCACAGTAGAGATAGAATACAGTGGAGTACAGTAGAGGTAGAGTACAGTGGAGTACAGTAGAGGTAGAGTACAGTGTAGTACAGTAGAGGTAGAGAATAGTAGAGTACAGTAGAGGTAGAGTACAGTGGAGTACAGTAGAGGTAGAGTACAGTAGAGCACAGTAGAGGTAGAATACAGTGGAGTACAGTAGAGGTAGAGTACAGTGTAGTACATTAGAGATAGAGTACAGTGGAGTAGAGTAGAGATAGAGTACAGTGGAGCACAACAGAGGTAGAGTAAAGTAGATCACAGTAGAGATAGAGTACAGTGGAGTACAGTGGAGCACAGTAGAGGTATAGTACAGTGGAGCACAGTAGAGATAGATTACAGTGGAGTAGAGTAGAGATAGAGTACAGTGGAGTACAGTAGAGGTAGAGTACAGTGGAGCAGAGTAGATGTAGAGTACAGTGGAGTACAGTAGAGGTAGAGCACAGTAGAGCACTCTAGAGGTAGAGTACAGTGGAGCACAGCAGAGGTAGAGTACAGTGGATCACAGTAGAGATAGAGTACAGTGGAGTACAGTGGAGCACAGTAGAGGTATAGTACAGTGGAGCACAGTAGATATAGATTATAGTGGAGTAGAGTAGAGATAGAGTACAGTGGAGTACAGTAGAGGTAGAGTACAGTGGAGCACAGTAGAGGTAGAGTAGAGTGGAGCACAGTATAGGTAGAATACAGTGGAGTACAGTAGAGGTAGTGTACAGTGGAGCACAGTAGAGGTAGAGTACAGTGGAGCACAGTAGAGGTAGAGTACAGTGGAGTATAGTAGAGGTAGAGTACTGTAGAGCACAGTAGAGATAGAGTACAGTAGAGCACAGTAGAGGTAGAGTACAGTGGAGCACAGTAGAGGAAGAGTACAGTGTAGTACAGTAGAGATAGAGTACAGTGGAGTACAGTAGAGATAGAGTAGAGTCGAACACAGTAGAGATAAGTGCAGTGGAGTATAGTAGAGGTAGAGTACAGTGGAGTACAGTAGAGGTAGAGTAGAGTGGAGCACATTATAGGTGGAGTAGAGTACAGTAGAGGTAGAGTACAGTGGAGTACAGTAGAAGTAGAGTACAGTGGAGCACAGTAGAGGTAGAGTACAGTGGAGTACAGTAGAGGTAGAGTAAAGTGGATCACTGTAGAGATAGAGTACAGTGGAGTACAGTGGAGCACAGTAGAGGTAGAGTACAGTGGAGCACAGTAGAGGTAGAGTACAGTGGAGTACAGTAGAGGTAGAGTAAAGTGGATCACAGTAGAGATAGAGTACAGTGGAGTACAGTGGAGCACAGTAGAGGTAGAGTACAGTGGAGCACAGTAGAGGTAGAGTACAGTGGAGCACAGTAGAGGTAGAGTACAGTGGAGCACAGTAGAGGTAGAGTACAGTGGAGTACAGTGGAGCACAGTAGAGGTAGAGTACAGTGGAGCACAGTAGAGGTTGAGTACAGTGGAGTACAGTAGAGGTAGAGTAAAGTGGATCACAGTAGAGATAGAGTACAGTGGAGTACAGTGGAGCACAGTAGAGGTAGAGTACAGTGGAGCACAGTAGAGGTAGAGTACAGTGGAGCACAGTAGAGGTAGAGTAGAGTGGAGCACAGTAGAGGTAGAGTACAGTGGAGTACAGTAGAGGTAGTGTACAGTGGAGCACAGTAGAGGTAGAGTACAGTGGAGTATAGTAGAGGTAGAGTACTGTAGAGCACAGTAGAAATAGAGTACAGTAGAGCACAGTAGAGGTAGAGTACAGTGGAGCACAGTAGAGGTAGAGTACAGTGTAGTACAGTAGAGATAGAGTACAGTGGAGTACAGTAGAGATAGAGTACAGTCGAACACAGTAGTGATAAGTGCAGTGGAGTATAGTAGAGGTAGAGTACAGTGGAGTACAGTAGATGTAGAGTACAGTGGAGTACAGTAGAGGTAGAGTAGAGTGGAGCACATTAGAGGTGGAGTAGAGTAGAGTACAGTAGAGGTAGAGTACAGTGGAGTAGAGTAGAAGTAGAGTACAGTGGAGCACAGTAGAGTTAGAGTAGAGTGGAGTACAGTAGAGGTAGAGTACAGTGGAGTACAGTAGAGGTAGAGTACAGTGGATCACAGTAGAGATAGAGTACAGTGGAGTACAGTGGAGCACAGTAGAGGTATAGTACAGTGGAGCACAGTAGAGATAGATTACAGTGGAGTAGAGTAGAGATAGAGTACAGTGGAGTACAGTAGAGGTAGAGTACAGTGGAGCAGAGTAGAGGTAGAGTACAGTGGAGTACAGTAAAGGTAGAGCACAGTGGAGCACAGTAGAGGTAGAGTACAGTGGAGCACAGTAGAGATAGAGTACATTAGAGCACAGTAGAGGTAGAGTACAGTGGAGTATAGTAGAGGTAGAGTACAGTGGAGTACAGTAGAGGTAGAGTACAGTGGAGAATAGTAGATGTAGAGTACAGTGGAGCACAGTAGAGGTAGAGTACAGTGGAGCACAGTAGAGGTAGAGTACAGTGGGGTACAGTAGAAATAGAGTACAGTGGAGCACAGTAGAGTAGAGTACAGTAGAGCACAGTAGAGGTAGAGTACAGTGGAGCACAGTAGAGATAGAGTACAGTGGAGTACAGTAGAGGTAGAGTACAGTTGAGTACAGAGGAGCACAGTAGAGGTGGAGTACAGTAGAGTACAGTAGAGGTAGAGTACAGTGTAGTACAGTAGAGATAGAGTACAGTGGAGTAGAGTAGAGATGGAGTACAGTGGAGCACAGCAGAGGTAGAGTAAAGTGGATCACAGTAGAGATATAGTACAGTGGAGTACAGTGGAGCACAGTAGAGGTAGAGTACAGTGGAGCAAAGTAGAGGTAGAGTACAGTGGAGTACAGTAGAGGTAGTGTACAGTGGAGCACAGTAGAGGTAGAGTACAGTGGAGCACAGTAGAGGTAGAGTATAGTGGAGTATAGTAGAGGTAGAGTACTGTAGAGCACAGTAGAGATAGAGTACAGTAGAGCACAGTAGAGGTAGAGTACAGTGGAGCACAGTAGAGGAAGAGTAAATGTGTAGTACAGTAGAGATAGAGTACAGTGGAGTACAGTAGAGATAGAGTACAGTCGAACACAGTAGTGATAAGTTCAGTGGAGTATAGTAGAGGTAGAGTACAGTGGAGTACAGTAGATGTAGAGTACAGTGGAGTACAGTAGAGGTAGAGTAGAGTGGAGCACATTAGAGGTGTAGTAGAGTAGAGTACAGTAGAGGTAGAGTACAGTGGAGTAGAGTACAAGTAGAGTACAGTGGAGTACAGTAGAGGTAGAGTAGAGTGGAGTACAGTAGAGGTAGAGTACAGTGGAGCACAGTAGAGGTAGAGTACAGTGGAGTACAGTGGAGCACAGTAGAGGTGGAGTACAGTAGAGTACAGTAGAGGTAGAGTGCAGTGGAGCACAGTAGAGGTAGAGTACAGTGGAGTACAGTTGAGTACAGTAGAGGTGGAGTACAGTAGAGTACAGAAGAGGTAGAGAACAGTACAGTACAGTAGTGGTAGAGTACAGTGGAGTACAGTAGAGATAGAGTACAGTAGAGCACAGTAGAGGTAGATTACAGTGGAGTAGAGTAGAGATAGAGTACAGTGGAGTACAGTAGAGGTAGAGAACAGTACAGTACAGTAGAGGTAGAGTACAGTGGAGTACAGTAGAGGTAGAGTACAGTAGAGCACAGTAGAGGTAGAGTACAGTGGAGTACAGTAGAGGTAGAGTACAGTGGAGCACAGTAGAGGTAGAGTACAGTGGAGCACATTAGAGGTAGAGTACAGTGGAGTACAGTAGAGGTAGAGTACAGTGGAGCACAGTAGAGCTAGAGTACAGTGGAGTACAGTGGAGCACAGTAGAGGTGGAGTACAGTAGAGTAGAGTATAGGTTGAGTACAGTGGAGTACAGTAGAGATAGAGTAGAGTGGAGTAGAGTAGAGATAGAGTACAGTGGATTAGAGTAGAGATAGAGTACAGTGGAGTATAGTTGAGGTAGAGTACAGTGGAGTACAGTAGAGGTAGACTACAGTGGAGTACAGCAGAGGTAGAGAAAAGTACAGTACAGTAGAGGTAGAGTAGAGTGGAGTACAGTAGAGGTAGAGTACAGTAGAGCACAGTAGAGGTAGAATACAGTGGAGTACATTAGAGGTAGAGTACAGTGGAGTACAGTAGAGGTAGAGTACAGTGGAGAACAGAAGAGATAGAGTACAGTGGAGCACCGTAGAGGTAGAGTACAGTGGAGCACAATAGAGGTAGAGTACAGTGGAGCACAGTAGAGGTAGAGTACAGTGGAGGACAGTAGAGGTAGAGTACAGTGGAGTACAGTAGAGGTAGAGTACAGTGGAGCACAGTAGAGGTAGAGTACAGTGGAGTACAGTGGAGCAGAGTAGAGGTGGAGTACAGTAGAGTACAGTAGAGGTAGAGTACAGTGGAGCACAGTAGAGGTAGAGTACAGTGGAGTACAATGGAGTACAGTAGAGGTGGAGTACAGTAGAGTACAGTAGAGGTAGAGAACAGTACAGTACAGTAGAGGTAGAGTACAGTGGAGTACAGTAGAGGTAGAGTACAGTAGAGCACAGTAGAGATAGAGTACAATGGAGTACAGTGGAGCACAGTAGAGGTGGAGTACAGTAGAGTAGAGTATAGGTTGAATACAGTGGAGTACAGTAGAGATAGAGTAGAGTGGAGTAGAGTAGAGATAGAGTACAATGGATTAGAGTAGAGATAGAGTACAGTGGAGTATAGTTGAGGTAGAGTACAGTGGAGTACAGTAGAGGTAGACTACAGTGGAGTACAGTAGAGGTAGAGAACAGTACAGTACAGTAGAGGTAGAGTAGAGTGGAGTACAGTAGAGGTAGAGTACAGTAGAGCACAGTAGAGGTAGAATACAGTGGAGTACATTAGAGGTAGAGTACAGTGGAGTACAGTAGAGGTAGAGTACAGTGGAGAACAGAAGAGATAGAGTACAGTGGAGCACCGTAGAGGTAGAGTACAGTGGAGCACAGTAGAGGTAGAGTACAGTGGAGCACAGTAGAGGTAGAGTACAGTGGAGGACAGTAGAGGTAGAGTACAGTGGAGTACAGTAGAGGTAGAGTACAGTGGAGCAGAGTAGAGGTAGAGTACAGTGGAGTACAGTGGAGCAGAGTAGAGGTGGAGTACAGTAGAGTACAGTAGAGGTAGAGTACAGTGGAGCACAGTAGAGGTAGAGTACAGTGGAGTACAGTGGAGTACAGTAGAGGTGGAGTACAGTAGAGTACAGTAGAGGTAGAGAACAGTACAGTACAGTAGAGGTAGAGTACAGTGGAGTACAGTAGAGGTAGAGTACAGTAGAGCACAGTAGAGATAGAATACAGTGGAGTACAGTAGAGGTAGAGTACAGTGGAGTACAGTAGAGGTAGAGTACAGTGTAGTACAGTAGAGGTAGAGAATAGTAGAGTACAGTAGAGGTAGAGTACAGTGGAGTACAGTAGAGGTAGAGTACAGTAGAGCACAGTAGAGGTAGAATACAGTGGAGTACAGTAGAGGTAGAGTACAGTGTAGTACATTAGAGATAGAGTACAGTGGAGTAGAGTAGAGATAGAGTACAGTGGAGCACAACAGAGGTAGAGTAAAGTAGATCACAGTAGAGATAGAGTACAGTGGAGTACAGTGGAGCACAGTAGAGGTATAGTACAGTGGAGCACAGTAGAGATAGATTACAGTGGAGTAGAGTAGAGATAGAGTACAGTGGAGTACAGTAGAGGTAGAGTACAGTGGAGCAGAGTAGATGTAGAGTACAGTGGAGTACAGTAGAGGTAGAGCACAGTAGAGCAGAGTAGAGGTAGAGTACAGTGGAGTACAGTAGAGGTAGAGCACAGTGGAGCACTCTAGAGGTAGAGTACAGTGGAGCACAGCAGAGGTAGAGTACAGTGGATCACAGTAGAGATAGAGTACAGTGGAGTACAGTGGAGCACAGTAGAGGTATAGTACAGTGGAGCACAGTAGATATAGATTATAGTGGAGTAGAGTAGAGATAGAGTACAGTGGAGTACAGTAGAGGTAGAGTACAGTGGAGCACAGTAGAGGTAGAGTAGAGTGGAGCACAGTATAGGTAGAGTACAGTGGAGTACAGTAGAGGTAGTGTACAGTGGAGCACAGTAGAGGTAGAGTACAGTGGAGCACAGTAGAGGTAGAGTACAGTGGAGTATAGTAGAGGTAGAGTACTGTAGAGCACAGTAGAGATAGAGTACAGTAGAGCACAGTAGAGGTAGAGTACAGTGGAGCACAGTAGAGGAAGAGTACAGTGTAGTACAGTAGAGATAGAGTACAGTGGAGTACAGTAGAGATAGAGTAGAGTCGAACACAGTAGAGATAAGTGCAGTGGAGTATAGTAGAGGTAGAGTACAGTGGAGTACAGTAGAGGTAGAGTAGAGTGGAGCACATTATAGGTGGAGTAGAGTACAGTAGAGGTAGAGTACAGTGGAGTACAGTAGAAGTAGAGTACAGTGGAGCACAGTAGAGGTAGAGTACAGTGGAGTACAGTAGAGGTAGAGTAAAGTGGATCACAGTAGAGATAGAGTACAGTGGAGTACAGTGGAGCACAGTAGAGGTAGAGTACAGTGGAGCACAGTAGAGGTAGAGTACAGTGGAGTACAGTAGAGGTAGAGTAAAGTGGATCACAGTAGAGATAGAGTACAGTGGAGTACAGTGGAGCACAGTAGAGGTAGAGTACAGTGGAGCACAGTAGAGGTAGAGTACAGTGGAGCACAGTAGAGGTAGAGTACAGTGGAGCACAGTAGAGGTAGAGTACAGTGGAGTACAGTGGAGCACAGTAGAGGTAGAGTACAGTGGAGCACAGTAGAGGTAGAGTACAGTGGAGTACAGTAGAGGTAGAGTAAAGTGGATCACAGTAGAGATAGAGTACAGTGGAGTACAGTGGATCACAGTAGAGGTAGAGTACAGTGGAGCACAGTAGAGGTAGAGTACAGTGGAGCACAGTAGAGGTAGAGTAGAGTGGAGCACAGTAGAGGTAGAGTACAGTGGAGTACAGTAGAGGTAGTGTACAGTGGAGCACAGTAGAGGTAGAGTACAGTGGAGTATAGTAGAGGTAGAGTACTGTAGAGCACAGTAGAGATAGAGTACAGTAGAGCACAGTAGAGGTAGAGTACAGTGGAGCACAGTAGAGGTAGAGTACAGTGTAGTACAGTAGAGATAGAGTACAGTGGAGTACAGTAGAGATAGAGTACAGTCGAACACAGTAGTGATAAGTGCAGTGGAGTATAGTAGAGGTAGAGTACAGTGGAGTACAGTAGATGTAGAGTACAGTGGAGTACAGTAGAGGTAGAGTAGAGTGGAGCACATTAGAGGTGGAGTAGAGTAGAGTACAGTAGAGGTAGAGTACAGTGGAGTAGAGTAGAAGTAGAGTACAGTGGAGCACAGTAGAGTTAGAGTAGAGTGGAGTACAGTAGAGGTAGAGTACAGTGGAGTACAGTAGAGGTAGAGTACAGTGGATCACAGTAGAGATAGAGTACAGTGGAGTACAGTGGAGCACAGTAGAGGTATAGTACAGTGGAGCACAGTAGAGATAGATTACAGTGGAGTAGAGTAGAGATAGAGTACAGTGGAGTACAGTAGAGGTAGAGTACAGTGGAGCAGAGTAGAGGTAGAGTACAGTGGAGTACAGTAGAGGTAGAGCACAGTGGAGCACAGTAGAGGTAGAGTACAGTGGAGCACAGTAGAGATAGAGTACAGTAGAGCACAGTAGAGGTAGAGTACAGTGGAGTATAGTAGAGGTAGAGTACAGTGGAGTACAGTAGAGGTAGAGTACAGTGGAGAATAGTAGATGTAGAGTACAGTGGAGCACAGTAGAGGTAGAGTACAGTGGAGCACAGTAGAGGTAGAGTACAGTGGGGTACAGTAGAAATAGAGTACAGTGGAGCACAGTAGAGTAGAGTACAGTAGAGCACAGTAGAGGTAGAGTACAGTGGAGCACAGTAGAGATAGAGTACAGTGGAGTACAGTAGAGGTAGAGTACAGTTGAGTACAGAGGAGCACAGTAGAGGTGGAGTACAGTAGAGTACAGTAGAGGTAGAGTACAGTGTAGTACAGTAGAGATAGAGTACAGTGGAGTAGAGTAGAGATGGAGTACAGTGGAGCACAGCAGAGGTAGAGTAAAGTGGATCACAGTAGAGATAGAGTACAGTGGAGTAAAGTGGAGCACAGTAGAGGTAGAGTACAGTGGAGCAAAGTAGAGGTAGAGTACAGTGGAGCACAGTAGAGGTAGAGTAGAGTGGAGCACAGTAGAGGTAGAGTACAGTGGAGTACAGTAGAGGTAATGTACAGTGGAGCACAGTAGAGGTAGAGTACAGTGGAGCACAGTAGAGGTAGAGTATAGTGGAGTATAGTAGAGGTAGAGTACTGTAGAGCACAGTAGAGATAAAGTACAGTAGAGCACAGTAGAGGTAGAGTACAATGGAGCACAGTAGAGGAAGAGTAAATGTGTAGTACAGTAGAGATAGAGTACAGTGGAGTACAGTGGAGCACAGTAGAGGTAGAGTAGAGTGGAGCACATTAGAGGTGGAGTAGAGTAGAGTACAGTAGAGGTAGTGTACAGTGGAGTAGAGTAGAAGTAGAGTACAGTGGAGCACAGTAGAGTTAGAGTAGAGTGGAGTACAGTAGAGGTAGAGTACAGTGGAGTACAGTAGAGGTAGAGTACAGTGGATCACAGTAGAGATAGAGTACAGTGGAGTACAGTGGAGCACAGTAGAGGTATAGTACAGTGGAGCACAGTAGAGATAGATTACAGTGGAGTAGAGTAGAGATAGAGTACAGTGGAGTACAGTAGAGGTAGAGTACAGTGGAGCAGAGTAGAGGTAGAGTACAGTGGAGTACAGTAGAGGTAGAGCACAGTGGAGCACAGTAGAGGTAGAGTACAGTGGAGCACAGTAGAGATAGAGTACAGTAGAGCACAGTAGAGGTAGAGTACAGTGGAGTATAGTAGAGGTAGAGTACAGTGGAGTACAGTAGAGGTAGAGTACAGTGGAGAATAGTAGATGTAGAGTACAGTGGAGCACAGTAGAGGTAGAGTACAGTGGAGCACAGTAGAGGTAGAGTACAGTGGGGTACAGTAGAAATAGAGTACAGTGGAGCACAGTAGAGTAGAGTACAGTAGAGCACAGTAGAGGTAGAGTACAGTGGAGCACAGTAGAGATAGAGTACAGTGGAGTACAGTAGAGGTAGAGTACAGTTGAGTACAGAGGAGCAGAGTAGAGGTGGAGTACAGTAGAGTACAGTAGAGGTAGAGTACAGTGTAGTACAGTAGAGATAGAGTACAGTGGAGTAGAGTAGAGATGGAGTACAGTGGAGCACAGCAGAGGTAGAGTAAAGTGGATCACAGTAGAGATAGAGTACAGTGGAGTACAGTGGAGCACAGTAGAGGTAGAGTACAGTGGAGCAAAGTAGAGGTAGAGTACAGTGGAGCACAGTAGAGGTAGAGTAGAGTGGAGCACAGTAGAGGTAGAGTACAGTGGAGTACAGTAGAGGTAGTGTACAGTGGAGCACAGTAGAGGTAGAGTACAGTGGAGCACAGTAGAGGTAGAGTATAGTGGAGTATAGTAGAGGTAGAGTACTGTAGAGCACAGTAGAGATAGAGTACAGTAGAGCACAGTAGAGGTAGAGTACAGTGGAGCACAGTAGAGGAAGAGTAAATGTGTAGTACAGTAGAGATAGAGTACAGTGGAGTACAGTGGAGCACAGTAGAGGTAGAGTAGAGTGGAGCACATTAGAGGTGGAGTAGAGTAGAGTACAGTAGAGGTAGAGTACAGTGGAGTAGAGTAGAAGTAGAGTACAGTGGAGCACAGTAGAGTTAGAGTAGAGTGGAGTACAGTAGAGGTAGAGTACAGTGGAGTACAGTAGAGGTAGAGTACAGTGGATCACAGTAGAGATAGAGTACAGTGGAGTACAGTGGAGCACAGTAGAGGTATAGTACAGTGGAGCACAGTAGAGATAGATTACAGTGGAGTAGAGTAGAGATAGAGTACAGTGGAGTACAGTAGAGGTAGAGTACAGTGGAGCAGAGTAGAGGTAGAGTACAGTGGAGTACAGTAGAGGTAGAGCACAGTGGAGCACAGTAGAGGTAGAGTACAGTGGAGCACAGTAGAGATAGAGTACAGTAGAGTACAGTAGAGGTAGAGAACAGTACAGTACAGTAGAGGTAGAGTACAGTGGAGTACAGTAGAGGTAGAGTACAGTAGAGCACAGTAGAGATAGAATACAGTGGAGTACAGTAGAGGTAGAGTACAGTGGAGTACAGTAGAGGTAGAGTACAGTGTAGTACAGTAGAGGTAGAGAATAGTAGAGTACAGTAGAGGTAGAGTACAGTGGAGTACAGTAGAGGTAGAGTACAGTAGAGCACAGTAGAGGTAGAATACAGTGGAGTACAGTAGAGGTAGAGTACAGTGTAGTATATTAGAGATAGAGTACAGTGGAGTAGAGTAGAGATAGAGTACAGTGGAGCACAACAGAGGTAGAGTAAAGTAGATCACAGTAGAGATAGAGTACAGTGGAGTACAGTGGAGCACAGTAGAGGTATAGTACAGTGGAGCACAGTAGAGATAGATTACAGTGGAGTAGAGTAGAGATAGAGTACAGTGGAGTACAGTAGAGGTAGAGTACAGTGGAGCAGAGTAGATGTAGAGTACAGTGGAGTACAGTAGAGGTAGAGCACAGTAGAGCAGAGTAGAGGTAGAGTACAGTGGAGTACAGTAGAGGTAGAGCACAGTGGAGCACTCTAGAGGTAGAGTACAGTGGAGCACAGCAGAGGTAGAGTACAGTGGATCACAGTAGAGATAGAGTACAGTGGAGTACAGTGGAGCACAGTAGAGGTATAGTACAGTGGAGCACAGTAGATATAGATTATAGTGGAGTAGAGTAGAGATAGAGTACAGTGGAGTACAGTAGAGGTAGAGTACAGTGGAGCACAGTAGAGGTAGAGTAGAGTGGAGCACAGTATAGGTAGAGTACAGTGGAGTACAGTAGAGGTAGTGTACAGTGGAGCACAGTAGAGGTAGAGTACAGTGGAGCACAGTAGAGGTAGAGTACAGTGGAGTATAGTAGAGGTAGAGTACTGTAGAGCACAGTAGAGATAGAGTACAGTAGAGCACAGTAGAGGTAGAGTACAGTGGAGCACAGTAGAGGAAGAGTACAGTGTAGTACAGTAGAGATAGAGTACAGTGGAGTACAGTAGAGATAGAGTAGAGTCGAACACAGTAGAGATAAGTGCAGTGGAGTATAGTAGAGGTAGAGTACAGTGGAGTACAGTAGAGGTAGAGTAGAGTGGAGCACATTATAGGTGGAGTAGAGTACAGTAGAGGTAGAGTACAGTGGAGTACAGTAGAAGTAGAGTACAGTGGAGCACAGTAGAGGTAGAGTACAGTGGAGTACAGTAGAGGTAGAGTAAAGTGGATCACAGTAGAGATAGAGTACAGTGGAGTACAGTGGAGCACAGTAGAGGTAGAGTACAGTGGAGCACAGTAGAGGTAGAGTACAGTGGAGTACAGTAGAGGTAGAGTAAAGTGGATCACAGTAGAGATAGAGTACAGTGGAGTACAGTGGAGCACAGTAGAGGTAGAGTACAGTGGAGCACAGTAGAGGTAGAGTACAGTGGAGCACAGTAGAGGTAGAGTACAGTGGAGCACAGTAGAGGTAGAGTACAGTGGAGTACAGTGGAGCACAGTAGAGGTAGAGTACAGTGGAGCACAGTAGAGGTTGAGTACAGTGGAGTACAGTAGAGGTAGAGTAAAGTGGATCACAGTAGAGATAGAGTACAGTGGAGTACAGTGGATCACAGTAGAGGTAGAGTACAGTGGAGCACAGTAGAGGTAGAGTACAGTGGAGCACAGTAGAGGTAGAGTAGAGTGGAGCACAGTAGAGGTAGAGTACAGTGGAGTACAGTAGAGGTAGTGTACAGTGGAGCACAGTAGAGGTAGAGTACAGTGGAGTATAGTAGAGGTAGAGTACTGTAGAGCACAGTAGAGATAGAGTACAGTAGAGCACAGTAGAGGTAGAGTACAGTGGAGCACAGTAGAGGTAGAGTACAGTGTAGTACAGTAGAGATAGAGTACAGTGGAGTACAGTAGAGATAGAGTACAGTCGAACACAGTAGTGATAAGTGCAGTGGAGTATAGTAGAGGTAGAGTACAGTGGAGTACAGTAGATGTAGAGTACAGTGGAGTACAGTAGAGGTAGAGTAGAGTGGAGCACATTAGAGGTGGAGTAGAGTAGAGTACAGTAGAGGTAGAGTACAGTGGAGTAGAGTAGAAGTAGAGTACAGTGGAGCACAGTAGAGTTAGAGTAGAGTGGAGTACAGTAGAGGTAGAGTACAGTGGAGTACAGTAGAGGTAGAGTACAGTGGATCACAGTAGAGATAGAGTACAGTGGAGTACAGTGGAGCACAGTAGAGGTATAGTACAGTGGAGCACAGTAGAGATAGATTACAGTGGAGTAGAGTAGAGATAGAGTACAGTGGAGTACAGTAGAGGTAGAGTACAGTGGAGCAGAGTAGAGGTAGAGTACAGTGGAGTACAGTAGAGGTAGAGCACAGTGGAGCACAGTAGAGGTAGAGTACAGTGGAGCACAGTAGAGATAGAGTACAGTAGAGCACAGTAGAGGTAGAGTACAGTGGAGTATAGTAGAGGTAGAGTACAGTGGAGTACAGTAGAGGTAGAGTACAGTGGAGAATAGTAGATGTAGAGTACAGTGGAGCACAGTAGAGGTAGAGTACAGTGGAGCACAGTAGAGGTAGAGTACAGTGGGGTACAGTAGAAATAGAGTACAGTGGAGCACAGTAGAGTAGAGTACAGTAGAGCACAGTAGAGGTAGAGTACAGTGGAGCACAGTAGAGATAGAGTACAGTGGAGTACAGTAGAGGTAGAGTACAGTTGAGTACAGAGGAGCACAGTAGAGGTGGAGTACAGTAGAGTACAGTAGAGGTAGAGTACAGTGTAGTACAGTAGAGATAGAGTACAGTGGAGTAGAGTAGAGATGGAGTACAGTGGAGCACAGCAGAGGTAGAGTAAAGTGGATCACAGTAGAGATAGAGTACAGTGGAGTAAAGTGGAGCACAGTAGAGGTAGAGTACAGTGGAGCAAAGTAGAGGTAGAGTACAGTGGAGCACAGTAGAGGTAGAGTAGAGTGGAGCACAGTAGAGGTAGAGTACAGTGGAGTACAGTAGAGGTAATGTACAGTGGAGCACAGTAGAGGTAGAGTACAGTGGAGCACAGTAGAGGTAGAGTATAGTGGAGTATAGTAGAGGTAGAGTACTGTAGAGCACAGTAGAGATAAAGTACAGTAGAGCACAGTAGAGGTAGAGTACAGTGGAGCACAGTAGAGGAAGAGTAAATGTGTAGTACAGTAGAGATAGAGTACAGTGGAGTACAGTGGAGCACAGTAGAGGTAGAGTAGAGTGGAGCACATTAGAGGTGGAGTAGAGTAGAGTACAGTAGAGGTAGAGTACAGTGGAGTAGAGTAGAAGTAGAGTACAGTGGAGCACAGTAGAGTTAGAGTAGAGTGGAGTACAGTAGAGGTAGAGTACAGTGGAGTACAGTAGAGGTAGAGTACAGTGGATCACAGTAGAGATAGAGTACAGTGGAGTACAGTGGAGCACAGTAGAGGTATAGTACAGTGGAGCACAGTAGAGATAGATTACAGTGGAGTAGAGTAGAGATAGAGTACAGTGGAGTACAGTAGAGGTAGAGTACAGTGGAGCAGAGTAGAGGTAGAGTACAGTGGAGTACAGTAGAGGTAGAGCACAGTGGAGCACAGTAGAGGTAGAGTACAGTGGAGCACAGTAGAGATAGAGTACAGTAGAGCACAGTAGAGGTAGAGTACAGTGGAGTATAGTAGAGGTAGAGTACAGTGGAGTACAGTAGAGGTAGAGTACAGTGGAGAATAGTAGATGTAGAGTACAGTGGAGCACAGTAGAGGTAGAGTACAGTGGAGCACAGTAGAGGTAGAGTACAGTGGGGTACAGTAGAAATAGAGTACAGTGGAGCACAGTAGAGTAGAGTACAGTAGAGCACAGTAGAGGTAGAGTACAGTGGAGCACAGTAGAGATAGAGTACAGTGGAGTACAGTAGAGGTAGAGTACAGTTGAGTACAGAGGAGCAGAGTAGAGGTGGAGTACAGTAGAGTACAGTAGAGGTAGAGTACAGTGTAGTACAGTAGAGATAGAGTACAGTGGAGTAGAGTAGAGATGGAGTATAGTGGAGCACAGCAGAGGTAGAGTAAAGTGGATCACAGTAGAGATAGAGTACAGTGGAGTACAGTGGAGCACAGTAGAGGTAGAGTACAGTGGAGCAAAGTAGAGGTAGAGTACAGTGGAGCACAGTAGAGGTAGAGTAGAGTGGAGCACAGTAGAGGTAGAGTACAGTGGAGTACAGTAGAGGTAGTGTACAGTGGAGCACAGTAGAGGTAGAGTACAGTGGAGCACAGTAGAGGTAGAGTATAGTGGAGTATAGTAGAGGTAGAGTACTGTAGAGCACAGTAGAGATAGAGTACAGTAGAGCACAGTAGAGGTAGAGTACAGTGGAGCACAGTAGAGGAAGAGTAAATGTGTAGTACAGTAGAGATAGAGTACAGTGGAGTACAGTGGAGCACAGTAGAGGTAGAGTAGAGTGGAGCACATTAGAGGTGGAGTAGAGTAGAGTACAGTAGAGGTAGAGTACAGTGGAGTAGAGTAGAAGTAGAGTACAGTGGAGCACAGTAGAGTTAGAGTAGAGTGGAGTACAGTAGAGGTAGAGTACAGTGGAGTACAGTAGAGGTAGAGTACAGTGGATCACAGTAGAGATAGAGTACAGTGGAGTACAGTGGAGCACAGTAGAGGTATAGTACAGTGGAGCACAGTAGAGATAGATTACAGTGGAGTAGAGTAGAGATAGAGTACAGTGGAGTACAGTAGAGGTAGAGTACAGTGGAGCAGAGTAGAGGTAGAGTACAGTGGAGTACAGTAGAGGTAGAGCACAGTGGAGCACAGTAGAGGTAGAGTACAGTGGAGCACAGTAGAGATAGAGTACAGTAGAGCACAGTAGAGGTAGAGTACAGTGGAGTATAGTAGAGGTAGAGTACAGTGGAGTACAGTAGAGGTAGAGTACAGTGGAGAATAGTAGATGTAGAGTACAGTGGAGCACAGTAGAGGTAGAGTACAGTGGAGCACAGTAGAGGTAGAGTACAGTGGGGTACAGTAGAAATAGAGTACAGTGGAGCACAGTAGAGTAGAGTACAGTAGAGCACAGTAGAGGTAGAGTACAGTGGAGCACAGTAGAGATAGAGTACAGTGGAGTAGAGTAGAGGTAGAGTACAGTTGAGTACAGAGGAGCAGAGTAGAGGTGGAGTACAGTAGAGTACAGTAGAGGTAGAGTACAGTGTAGTACAGTAGAGATAGAGTACAGTGGAGTAGAGTAGAGATGGAGTACAGTGGAGCACAGCAGAGGTAGAGTAAAGTGGATCACAGTAGAGATAGAGTACAGTGGAGTACAGTGGAGCACAGTAGAGGTAGAGTACAGTGGAGCAAAGTAGAGGTAGAGTACAGTGGAGCACAGTAGAGGTAGAGTAGAGTGGAGCACAGTAGAGGTAGAGTACAGTGGAGTACAGTAGAGGTAGTGTACAGTGGAGCACAGTAGAGGTAGAGTACAGTGGAGCACAGTAGAGGTAGAGTATAGTGGAGTATAGTAGAGGTAGAGTACTGTAGAGCACAGTAGAGATAGAGTACAGTAGAGCACAGTAGAGGTAGAGTACAGTGGAGCACAGTAGAGGAAGAGTAAATGTGTAGTACAGTAGAGATAGAGTACAGTGGAGTACAGTAGAGATAGAGTACAGTCGAACACAGTAGTGATAAGTTCAGTGGAGTATAGTAGAGGTAGAGTACAGTGGAGTACAGTAGATGTAGAGTACAGTGGAGTACAGTAGAGGTAGAGTAGAGTGGAGCACATTAGAGGTGTAGTAGAGTAGAGTACAGTAGAGGTAGAGTACAGTGGAGTAGAGTACAAGTAGAGTACAGTGGAGTACAGTAGAGGTAGAGTAGAGTGGAGTACAGTAGAGGTAGAGTACAGTGGAGCACAGTAGAGGTAGAGTACAGTGGAGTACAGTGGAGCACAGTAGAGGTGGAGTACAGTAGAGTACAGTAGAGGTAGAGTGCAGTGGAGCACAGTAGAGGTAGAGTACAGTGGAGTACAGTTGAGTACAGTAGAGGTGGAGTACAGTAGAGTACAGAAGAGGTAGAGAACAGTACAGTACAGTAGTGGTAGAGTACAGTGGAGTACAGTAGAGATAGAGTACAGTAGAGCACAGTAGAGGTAGATTACAGTGGAGTAGAGTAGAGATAGAGTACAGTGGAGTACAGTAGAGGTAGAGAACAGTACAGTACAGTAGAGGTAGAGTACAGTGGAATACAGTAGAGGTAGAGTACAGTAGAGCACAGTAGAGGTAGAGTACAGTGGAGTACAGTAGAGGTAGAGTACAGTGGAGCACAGTAGAGGTAGAGTACAGTGGAGCACAGTAGAGGTAGAGTACAGTGGAGTACAGTAGAGGTAGAGTACAGTGGAGCAGAGTAGAGCTAGAGTACAGTGGAGTACAGTGGAGCACAGTAGAGGTGGAGTACAGTAGAGTAGAGTATAGGTTGAGTACAGTGGAGTACAGTAGAGATAGAGTAGAGTGGAGTAGAGTAGAGATAGAGTACAGTGGATTAGAGTAGAGATAGAGTACAGTGGAGTATAGTTGAGGTAGAGTACAGTGGAGTACAGTAGAGGTAGACTACAGTGGAGTACAGTAGAGGTAGAGAAAAGTACAGTACAGTAGAGGTAGAGTAGAGTGGAGTACAGTAGAGGTAGAGTACAGTAGAGCACAGTAGAGGTAGAATACAGTGGAGTACATTAGAGGTAGAGTACAGTGGAGTACAGTAGAGGTAGAGTACAGTGGAGAACAGAAGAGATAGAGTACAGTGGAGCACCGTAGAGGTAGAGTACAGTGGAGCACAGTAGAGGTAGAGTACAGTGGAGCACAGTAGAGGTAGAGTACAGTGGAGGACAGTAGAGGTAGAGTACAGTGGAGTACAGTAGAGGTAGAGTACAGTGGAGCACAGTAGAGGTAGAGTACAGTGGAGTACAGTGGAGCAGAGTAGAGGTGGAGTACAGTAGAGTACAGTAGAGGTAGAGTACAGTGGAGCACAGTAGAGGTAGAGTACAGTGGAGTACAGTGGAGTACAGTAGAGGTGGAGTACAGTAGAGTACAGTAGAGGTAGAGAACAGTACAGTACAGTAGAGGTAGAGTACAGTGGAGTACAGTAGAGGTAGAGTACAGTAGAGCACAGTAGAGATAGAGTACAGTGGAGTACAGTGGAGCACAGTAGAGGTGGAGTACAGTAGAGTAGAGTATAGGTTGAGTACAGTGGAGTACAGTAGAGATAGAGTAGAGTGGAGTAGAGTAGAGATAGAGTACAGTGGATTAGAGTAGAGATAGAGTACAGTGGAGTATAGTTGAGGTAGAGTACAGTGGAGTACAGTAGAGGTAGACTACAGTGGAGTACAGTAGAGGTAGAGAACAGTACAGTACAGTAGAGGTAGAGTAGAGTGGAGTACAGTAGAGGTAGAGTACAGTAGAGCACAGCAGAGGTAGAATACAGTGGAGTACATTAGAGGTAGAGTACAGTGGAGTACAGTAGAGGTAGAGTACAGTGGAGAACAGAAGAGATAGAGTACAGTGGAGCACCGTAGAGGTAGAATACAGTGGAGCACAGTAGAGGTAGAGTACAGTGGAGCACAGTAGAGGTAGAGTACAGTGGAGGACAGTAGAGGTAGAGTACAGTGGAGTACAGTAGAGGTAGAGTACAGTGGAGCAGAGTAGAGGTAGAGTACAGTGGAGTACAGTGGAGCAGAGTAGAGGTGGAGTACAGTAGAGTACAGTAGAGGTAGAGTACAGTGGAGCACAGTAGAGGTAGAGTACAGTGGAGTACAGTGGAGTACAGTAGAGGTGGAGTACAGTAGAGTACAGTAGAGGTAGAGAACAGTACAGTACAGTAGAGGTAGAGTACAGTGGAGTACAGTAGAGGTAGAGTACAGTAGAGCACAGTAGAGATAGAATACAGTGGAGTACAGTAGAGGTAGAGTACAGTGGAGTACAGTAGAGGTAGAGTACAGTGTAGTACAGTAGAGGTAGAGAATAGTAGAGTACAGTAGAGGTAGAGTACAGTGGAGTACAGTAGAGGTAGAGTACAGTAGAGCACAGTAGAGGTAGAATACAGTGGAGTACAGTAGAGGTAGAGTACAGTGTAGTACATTAGAGATAGAGTACAGTGGAGTAGAGTAGAGATAGAGTACAGTGCAGCACAACAGAGGTAGAGTAAAGTAGATCACAGTAGAGATAGAGTACAGTGGAGTACAGTGGAGCACAGTAGAGGTATAGTACAGTGGAGCACAGTAGAGATAGATTACAGTGGAGTAGAGTAGAGATAGAGTACAGTGGAGTACAGTAGAGGTAGAGTACAGTGGAGCAGAGTAGATGTAGAGTACAGTGGAGTACAGTAGAGGTAGAGCACAGTAGAGCAGAGTAGAGGTAGAGTACAGTGGAGTACAGTAGAGGTAGAGCACAGTGGAGCACTCTAGAGGTAGAGTACAGTGGAGCACAGCAGAGGTAGAGTACAGTGGATCACAGTAGAGATAGAGTACAGTGGAGTACAGTGGAGCACAGTAGAGGTATAGTACAGTGGAGCACAGTAGATATAGATTATAGTGGAGTAGAGTAGAGATAGAGTACAGTGGAGTACAGTAGAGGTAGAGTACAGTGGAGCACAGTAGAGGTAGAGTAGAGTGGAGCACAGTATAGGTAGAGTACAGTGGAGTACAGTAGAGGTAGTGTACAGTGGAGCACAGTAGAGGTAGAGTACAGTGGAGCACAGTAGAGGTAGAGTACAGTGGAGTATAGTAGAGGTAGAGTACTGTAGAGCACAGTAGAGATAGAGTACAGTAGAGCACAGTAGAGGTAGAGTACAGTGGAGCACAGTAGAGGAAGAGTACAGTGTAGTACAGTAGAGATAGAGTACAGTGGAGTACAGTAGAGATAGAGTAGAGTCGAACACAGTAGAGATAAGTGCAGTGGAGTATAGTAGAGGTAGAGTACAGTGGAGTACAGTAGAGGTAGAGTAGAGTGGAGCACATTATAGGTGGAGTAGAGTACAGTAGAGGTAGAGTACAGTGGAGTACAGTAGAAGTAGAGTACAGTGGAGCACAGTAGAGGTAGAGTACAGTGGAGTACAGTAGAGGTAGAGTAAAGTGGATCACAGTAGAGATAGAGTACAGTGGAGTACAGTGGAGCACAGTAGAGGAAGAGTACAGTGGAGCACAGTAGAGGTAGAGTACAGTGGAGTACAGTAGAGGTAGAGTAAAGTGGATCACAGTAGAGATAGAGTACAGTGGAGTACAGTGGAGCACAGTAGAGGTAGAGTACAGTGGAGCACAGTAGAGGTAGAGTACAGTGGAGCACAGTAGAGGTAGAGTACAGTGGAGCACAGTAGAGGTAGAGTACAGTGGAGTACAGTGGAGCACAGTAGAGGTAGAGTACAGTGGAGCACAGTAGAGGTTGAGTACAGTGGAGTACAGTAGAGGTAGAGTAAAGTGGATCACAGTAGAGATAGAGTACAGTGGAGTACAGTGGAGCACAGTAGAGGTAGAGTACAGTGGAGCACAGTAGAGGTAGAGTACAGTGGAGCACAGTAGAGGTAGAGTAGAGTGGAGCACAGTAGAGGTAGAGTACAGTGGAGTACAGTAGAGGTAGTGTACAGTGGAGCACAGTAGAGGTAGAGTACAGTGGAGTATAGTAGAGGTAGAGTACTGTAGAGCACAGTAGAGATAGAGTACAGTAGAGCACAGTAGAGGTAGAGTACAGTGGAGCACAGTAGAGGTAGAGTACAGTGTAGTACAGTAGAGATAGAGTACAGTGGAGTACAGTAGAGATAGAGTACAGTCGAACACAGTAGTGATAAGTGCAGTGGAGTATAGTAGAGGTAGAGTACAGTGGAGTACAGTAGATGTAGAGTACAGTGGAGTACAGTAGAGGTAGAGTAGAGTGGAGCACATTAGAGGTGGAGTAGAGTAGAGTACAGTAGAGGTAGAGTACAGTGGAGTAGAGTAGAAGTAGAGTACAGTGGAGCACAGTAGAGTTAGAGTAGAGTGGAGTACAGTAGAGGTAGAGTACAGTGGAGTACAGTAGAGGTAGAGTACAGTGGATCACAGTAGAGATAGAGTACAGTGGAGTACAGTGGAGCACAGTAGAGGTATAGTACAGTGGAGCACAGTAGAGATAGATTACAGTGGAGTAGAGTAGAGATAGAGTACAGTGGAGTACAGTAGAGGTAGAGTACAGTGGAGCAGAGTAGAGGTAGAGTACAGTGGAGTACAGTAGAGGTAGAGCACAGTGGAGCACTGTAGAGGTAGAGTACAGTGGAGCACAGTAGAGATAGAGTACAGTAGAGCACAGTAGAGGTAGAGTACAGTGGAGTATAGTAGAGGTAGAGTACAGTGGAGTACAGTAGAGGTAGAGTACAGTGGAGAATAGTAGATGTAGAGTACAGTGGAGCACAGTAGAGGTAGAGTACAGTGGAGCACAGTAGAGGTAGAGTACAGTGGGGTACAGTAGAAATAGAGTACAGTGGAGCACAGTAGAGTAGAGTACAGTAGAGCACAGTAGAGGTAGAGTACAGTGGAGCACAGTAGAGATAGAGTACAGTGGAGTACAGTAGAGGTAGAGTACAGTTGAGTACAGAGGAGCACAGTAGAGGTGGAGTACAGTAGAGTACAGTAGAGGTAGAGTACAGTGTAGTACAGTAGAGATAGAGTACAGTGGAGTAGAGTAGAGATGGAGTACAGTGGAGCACAGCAGAGGTAGAGTAAAGTGGATCACAGTAGAGATAGAGTACAGTGGAGTACAGTGGAGCACAGTAGAGGTAGAGTACAGTGGAGCAAAGTAGAGGTAGAGTACAGTGGAGCACAGTAGAGGTAGAGTAGAGTGGAGCACAGTAGAGGTAGAGTACAGTGGAGTACAGTAGAGGTAGTGTACAGTGGAGCACAGTAGAGGTAGAGTACAGTGGAACACAGTAGAGGTAGAGTATTGTGGAGTATAGTAGAGGTAGAGTACTGTAGAGCACAGTAGAGATAGAGTACAGTAGAGCACAGTAGAGGTAGAGTACAGTGGAGCACAGTAGAGGAAGAGTAAATGTGTAGTACAGTAGAGATAGAGTACAGTGGAGTACAGTAGAGATAGAGTACAGTCGAACACAGTAGTGATAAGTTCAGTGGAGTATAGTAGAGGTAGAGTACAGTGGAGTACAGTAGATGTAGAGTACAGTGGAGTACAGTAGAGGTAGAGTAGAGTGGAGCACATTAGAGGTGTAGTAGAGTAGAGTACAGTAGAGGTAGAGTACAGTGGAGTAGAGTACAAGTAGAGTACAGTGGAGTACAGTAGAGGTAGAGTAGAGTGGAGTACAGTAGAGGTAGAGTACAGTGGAGCACAGTAGAGGTAGAGTACAGTGGAGTACAGTGGAGCACAGTAGAGGTGGAGTACAGTAGAGTACAGTAGAGGTAGAGTGCAGTGGAGCACAGTAGAGGTAGAGTACAGTGGAGTACAGTTGAGTACAGTAGAGGTGGAGTACAGTAGAGTACAGAAGAGGTAGAGAACAGTACAGTACAGTAGTGGTAGAGTACAGTGGAGTACAGTAGAGATAGAGTACAGTAGAGCACAGTAGAGGTAGATTACAGTGGAGTAAAGTAGAGATAGAGTACAGTGGAGTACAGTAGAGGTAGAGAACAGTACAGTACAGTAGAGGTAGAGTACAGTGGAGTACAGTAGAGGTAGAGTACAGTAGAGCACAGTAGAGGTAGAGTACAGTGGAGTACAGTAGAGGTAGAGTACAGTGGAGCACAGTAGAGGTAGAGTACAGTGGAGTACAGTAGAGGTAGAGTACAGTGGAGCACAGTAGAGCTAGAGTACAGTGGAGTACAGTGGAGCACAGTAGAGGTGGAGTACAGTAGAGTAGAGTATAGGTTGAGTACAGTGGAGTACAGTAGAGATAGAGTAGAGTGGAGTAGAGTAGAGATAGAGTACAGTGGATTAGAGTAGAGATAGAGTACAGTGGAGTATAGTTGAGGTAGAGTACAGTGGAGTACAGTAGAGGTAGAGTACAGTGGAGTACAGTAGAGGTAGAGAACAGTGCAGTACAGTAGAGGTAGAGTAGAGTGGAGTACAGTAGAGGTAGAGTACAGTAGAGCACAGTAGAGGTAGAATACAGTGGAGTACAGTAGTGGTAGAGTACAGTGGAGTACAGTAGAGGTAGAGTACAGTGGAGCACAGTAGAGGTAGAGTACAGTGGAGCACAGTAGAGGTAGAGAACAGTACAGTACAGTAGAGGTAGAGTAAAGTGGAGTACAGTAGAGGTAGAGTACAGTAGAGCACAGTAGAGGTAGAATACAGTGGAGTACAGTAGAGGTAGAGTACAGTGGAGTAAAGTAGAGCTAGAGTACAGTGGAGTACAGAAGAGATAGGGTACAGTGGAGCACAGTAGAGGTAGAGTACAGTGGAGCACAGTAGAGGTAGAGTACAGTGGAGTACAGTAGAGGTAGAGTACAGTGGCGTACAGTAGAGGTAGAGTACAGTGGAGCACAGTAGAGGTACAGTACAGTGGAGTACAGTGGAGCACAGTAGAGGTGGAGTACAGTAGAGTACAGTAGAGGTAGAGTAAAGTAGAGTACAGTGGAGTACAGTAGAGGTGGAGTACAGTAGAGTACAGTAGAGGTAGAGAACAGTACAGTACAGTAGAGGCAGAGTACAGTGGAGTACAGTAGAGGTAGAGTACAGGTGAGCACAGTAGAGGTAGAATACAGTGGAGTACAGTAGAGGTAGAGTACAGTGGAGTACAGTAGAGGTAGAGTACAGTGGAGTACAGTAGAGGTAGAGAACAGTACAGTACAGTAGAGGTAGAGTACACTGGAGTAGAGTAGAGGTAGAGTACAGTAGAGCACAGTAGAGGTAGAATACAGTGGAGTACAGTAGAGGTAGAGTACAGTGGAGTACAGTAGAGGTAGAGTACAGTGGAGTACAGTAGAGGTAGAGTACAGTGGAGCACAGTAGAGGTAGAGTACAGTGGAGTACAGTAGAGGTAGAGTACAGTGGAGCACAGTAGAGCTAGAGTACAGTGGAGTACAGTGGAGCACAGTAGAGGTGGAGTACAGTAGAGTAGAGTATAGGTTGAGTACAGTGGAGTACAGTAGAGATAGAGTAGAGTGGAATAGAGTAGAGATAGAGTACAGTGGATTAGAGTAGAGATAGAGTACAGTGGAGTATAGTTGAGGTAGAGTACAGTGGAGTACAGTAGATGTAGACTACAGTGGAGTACAGTAGAGGTAGAGAACAGTACAGTACAGTAGAGGTAGAGTAGAGTGGAGTACAGTGGAGTATAGTTGAGGTAGAGTACAGTGGAGTACAGTAGAGGTAGAGTACAGTGGAGTACAGTAGAGGTAGAGTACAGTGGAGTACAGTAGAGGTAGAGAACAGTGCAGTACAGTAGAGGTAGAGTAGAGTGGAGTACAGTAGAGGTAGAGTACAGTAGAGCACAGTAGAGGTAGAATACAGTGGAGTACAGTAGTGGTAGAGTACAGTGGAGTACAGTAGAGGTAGAGTACAGTGGAGTACAGAAGAGATAGAGTACAGTGGAGCACAGTAGAGGTAGAGTACAGTGGAGCACAGTAGAGGTAGAGAACAGTACAGTACAGTAGAGGTAGAGTAAAGTGGAGTACAGTAGAGGTAGAGTACAGTAGAGCACAGTAGAGGTAGAATACAGTGGAGTACAGTAGAGGTAGAGTACAGTAGAGTAAAGTAGAGCTAGAGTACAGTGGAGTACAGAAGAGATAGGGTACAGTGGAGCACAGTAGAGGTAGAGTACAGTGGATCACAGTAGAGGTAGAGTACAGTGGAGCACAGTGGAGGTAGAGTACAGTGGAGTACAGTAGAGGTAGAGTACAGTGGCGTACAGTAGAGGTAGAGTACAGTGGAGCACAGTAGAGGTAGAGTACAGTGGAGTACAGTGGAGCACAGTAGAGGTGGAGTACAGTAGAGTACAGTAGAGGTAGAGTAAAGTAGAGTACAGTGGAGTGGAGTACAGTACAGGTGGAGTACAGTAGAGTACAGTAGAGGTAGAGAACAGTACAGTACAGTAGAGGTGGAGTACAGTAGAGTACAGTAGAGGTAGAGAACAGTACAGTACAGTAGAGGTAGAGTACAGTGGAGTACAGTAGAGGTAGAGTACAGTGGAGCACAGTAGAGGTAGAGTACAGTAGAGCACAGTAGAGGTAGAGTACAGTGGAGTACAGTAGAGGTAGAGTACAGTGGAGCACAGTAGAGGTAGAGTACAGTGGAGTACAGTAGAGGTAGAGTACAGTGGAGCACAGTAGAGCTAGAGTACAGTGGAGTACAGTGGAGCACAGTAGAGGTGGAGTACAGTAGAGTAGAGTATAGGTTGAGTACAGTGGAGTACAGTAGAGATAGAGTAGAGTGGAGTAGAATAGAGATAGAGTACAGTGGAGTACAGTGGAGCACAGTAGAGGTGGAGTACAGTAGAGTAGAGTATAGGTTGAGTACAGTGGAGTACAGTTGAGATAGAGTACAGTGGATTAGAGTAGAGATAGAGTACAGTGGAGTATAGTTGAGGTAGAGTACAGTGGAGTACAGTAGAGGTAGAATACAGTGGAGTACAGTAGAGGTAGAGTACAGTAGAGCACAGTAGAGGTAGATTACAGTGGAGTACAGTAGAGGTAGAGTACAGTGGAGCACAGTAGAGGTAGAGTACAGTGGAGTACAGTAGAGGTAGAGTACAGTGGAGCACAGTAGAGCTACAGTACAGTGGAGTACAGTGGAGCACAGTAGAGGTGGAGTACAGTAGAGTAGAGTATAGGTTGAGTACAGTGGAGTAGAGTAGAGATAGAGTAGAGTGGAGTAGAGTAGAGATAGAGTACAGTGGATTAGAGTAGAGATAGAGTACAGTGGAGTATAGTTGAGGTAGAGTACAGTGGAGTACAGTAGAGGTAGAGTACAGTGGAGTACAGTAGAGGTAGAGAACAGTGCAGTACAGTAGAGGTAGAGTAGAGTGGAGTACAGTAGAGGTAGAGTACAGTAGAGCACAGTAGAGGTAGAATACAGTGGAGTACAGTAGTGGTAGAGTACAGTGGAGTACAGTAGAGGTAGAGTACAGTGGAGCACAGTAGAGGTAGAGTACAGTGGAGCACAGTAGAGGTAGAGAACAGTACAGTACAGTAGAGGTAGAGTAAAGTGGAGTACAGTAGAGGTAGAGTACAGTAGAGCACAGTAGAGGTAGAATACAGTGGAGTACAGTAGAGGTAGAGTACAGTGGAGTAAAGTAGAGCTAGAGTACAGTGGAGTACAGAAGAGATAGGGTACAGTGGAGCACAGTAGAGGTAGAGTACAGTGGAGCAGAGTAGAGGTAGAGTACAGTGGAGCACAGTAGAGGTAGAGTACAGTGGAGTACAGTAGAGGTAGAGTACAGTGGCGTACAGTAGAGGTAGAGTACAGTGGAGCACAGTAGAGGTACAGTACAGTGGAGTACAGTGGAGCACAGTAGAGGTGGAGTACAGTAGAGTACAGTAGAGGTAGAGTAAAGTAGAGTACAGTGGAGTACAGTAGAGGTGGAGTACAGTAGAGTACAGTAGAGGTAGAGAACAGTACAGTACAGTAGAGGCAGAGTACAGTGGAGTACAGTAGAGGTAGAGTACAGTAGAGCACAGTAAAGGTAGAATACAGTGGAGTACAGTAGAGGTAGAGTACAGTGGAGTACAGTAGAGGTAGAGTACAGTGGAGTACAGTAGAGGTAGAGAACAGTACAGTACAGTAGAGGTAGAGTACACTGGAGTAGAGTAGAGGTAGAGTACAGTAGAGCACAGTAGAGGTAGAATACAGTGGAGTACAGTAGAGGTAGAGTACAGTGGAGTACAGTAGAAGTAGAGTACAGTGGAGTACAGTAGAGGTAGAGTAAAGTGGAGCACAGTAGAGGTAGAGTACAGTGGAGTACAGTAGAGGTAGAGTACAGTGGAGCACAGTAGAGCTAGAGTACAGTGGAGTACAGTGGAGCACAGTAGAGGTGGAGTACAGTAGAGTAGAGTATAGGTTGAGTACAGTGGAGTACAGTAGAGATAGAGTAGAGTGGAATAGAGTAGAGATAGAGTACAGTGGATTAGAGTAGAGATAGAGTACAGTGGAGTATAGTTGAGGTAGAGTACAGTGGAGTACAGTAGAGGTAGACTACAGTGGAGTACAGTAGAGGTAGAGAACAGTACAGTACAGTAGAGGTAGAGTAGAGTGGAGTACAGTGGAGTATAGTTGAGGTAGAGTACAGTGGAGTACAGTAGAGGTAGAGTACAGTGGAGTACAGTAGAGGTAGAGTACAGTGGAGTACAGTAGAGGTAGAGAACAGTGCAGTACAGTAGAGGTAGAGTAGAGTGGAGTACAGTAGAGGTAGAGTACAGTAGAGCACAGTAGAGGTAGAATACAGTGGAGTACAGTAGTGGTAGAGTACAGTGGAGTACAGTAGAGGTAGAGTACAGTGGAGTACAGAAGAGATAGAGTACAGTGGAGCACAGTAGAGGTAGAGTACAGTGGAGCACAGTAGAGGTAGAGAACAGTACAGTACAGTAAAGGTAGAGTAAAGTGGAGTACAGTAGAGGTAGAGTACAGTAGAGCACAGTAGAGGTAGAATACAGTGGAGTACAGTAGAGGTAGAGTACAGTAGAGTAAAGTAGAGCTAGAGTACAGTGGAGTACAGAAGAGATAGGGTACAGTGGAGCACAGTAGAGGTAGAGTACAGTGGAGCACAGTAGAGGTAGAGTACAGTGGAGCACAGTAGAGGTAGAGTACAGTGGAGTACAGTAGAGGTAGAGTACAGTGGCGTACAGTAGAGGTAGAGTACAGTGGAGCACAGTAGAGGTAGAGTAGAGTCGAGTACAGTGGAGCACAGTAGAGGTGGAGTACAGTAGAGTACAGTAGAGGTAGAGTAAAGTAGAGTACAGTGGAGTACAGTACAGGTGGAGTACAGTAGAGTACAGTAGAGGTAGAGAACAGTACAGTACAGTAGAGGTGGAGTACAGTAGAGTACAGTAGAGGTAGAGAACAGTACAGTACAGTAGAGGCAGAGTACAGTGGAGTACAGTAGAGGTAGAGTACAGTAGAGCACAGTAGAGGTAGAATACAGTGGAGTACAGTAGAGGTAGAGTACAGTGGAGTACAGTAGAGGTAGAGTACAGTGGAGTACAGTAGAGGTAGAGAACAGTACAGTACAGTAGAGGTAGAGTACAGTGGAGTAGAGTAGAGGTAGAGTACAGTAGAGCACAGTAGAGGTAGAATACAGTGGAGTACAGTAGAGGTAGAGTACAGTGGAGTACAGTAGAGGTAGAGTACAGTGGAGTACAGTAGAGGTAGAGTACAGTGGAGCACAGTAGAGGTAGAGTACAGTGGAGTACAGTAGAGGTAGAGTACAGTGGAGCACAGTAGAGCTAGAGTACAGTGGAGTACAGTGGAGCACAGTAGAGGTGGAGTACAGTAGAGTAGAGTATAGGTTGAGTACAGTTGAGTACAGTAGAGATAGAGTAGAGTGGAGTAGAGTAGAGATAGAGTACAGTGGATTAGAGTAGAGATAGAGTACAGTGGAGTATAGTTGAGGTAGAGTACAGTGGAGTACAGTAGAGGTAGACTACAGTGGAGTACAGTAGAGGTAGAGAACAGTACAGTACAGTAGAGGTAGAGTAGAGTGGAGTACAGTAGAGGTAGAGTACAGTAGAGCACAGTAGAGGTAGAATACAGTGGAGTACATTAGAGGTAGAGTACAGTGGAGTACAGTAGAGGTAGAGTACAGTGGAGAACAGAAGAGATAGAGTACAGTGGAGCACCGTAGAGGTAGAGTACAGTGGAGCACAGTAGAGGTAGAGTACAGTGGAGCACAGTAGAGGTAGAGTACAGTGGAGGACAGTAGAGGTAGAGTACAGTGGAGTACAGTAGAGGTAGAGTACAGTGGAGCACAGTAGAGGTAGAGTACAGTGGAGTACAGTGGAGCAGAGTAGAGGTGGAGTACAGTAGAGTACAATAGAGGTAGAGTACAGTGGAGCACAGTAGAGGTAGAGTACAGTGGAGTACAGTGGAGTACAGTAGAGGTGGAGTACAGTAGAGTACAGTAGAGGTAGAGAACAGTACAGTACAGTAGAGGTAGAGTACAGTGGAGTACAGTAGAGGTAGAGTACAGTAGAGCACAGTAGAGATAGAATACAGTGGAGTACAGTAGAGGTAGAGTACAGTGTAGTACAGTAGAGGTAGAGTACAGTGTAGTACAGTAGAGGTAGAGAATAGTAGAGTACAGTAGAGGTAGAGTACAGTGGAGTACAGTAGAGGTAGAGTACAGTAGAGAACAGTAGAGGTAGAATACAGTGGAGTACAGTAGAGGTAGAGTACAGTGTAGTACATTAGAGATAGAGTACAGTGGAGTAGAGTAGAGATAGAGTACAGTGGAGCACAACAGAGGTAGAGTAAAGTAGATCACAGTAGAGATAGAGTACAGTGGAGTACAGTGGAGCACAGTAGAGGTATAGTACAGTGGAGCACAGTAGAGATAGATTACAGTGGAGTAGAGTAGAGATAGAGTACAGTGGAGTACAGTAGAGGTAGAGTACAGTGGAGCAGAGTAGATGTAGAGTACAGTGGAGTACAGTAGAGGTAGAGCACAGTAGAGCAGAGTAGAGGTAGAGTACAGTGGAGTACAGTAGAGGTAGAGCACAGTGGAGCACTCTAGAGGTAGAGTACAGTGGAGCACAGCAGAGGTAGAGTACAGTGGATCACAGTAGAGATAGAGTACAGTGGAGTACAGTGGAGCACAGTAGAGGTATAGTACAGTGGAGCACAGTAGATATAGATTATAGTGGAGTAGAGTAGAGATAGAGTACAGTGGAGTACAGTAGAGGTAGAGTACAGTGGAGCACAGTAGAGGTAGAGTAGAGTGGAGCACAGTATAGGTAGAGTACAGTGGAGTACAGTAGAGGTAGTGTACAGTGGAGCACAGTAGAGGTAGAGTACAGTGGAGCACAGTAGAGGTAGAGTACAGTGGAGTATAGTAGAGGTAGAGTACTGTAGAGCACAGTAGAGATAGAGTACAGTAGAGCACAGTAGAGGTAGAGTACAGTGGAGCACAGTAGAGGAAGAGTACAGTGTAGTACAGTAGAGATAGAGTACAGTGGAGTACAGTAGAGATAGAGTAGAGTCGAACACAGTAGAGATAAGTGCAGTGGAGTATAGTAGAGGTAGAGTACAGTGGAGTACAGTAGAGGTAGAGTAGAGTGGAGCACATTATAGGTGGAGTAGAGTACAGTAGAGGTAGAGTACAGTGGAGTACAGTAGAAGTAGAGTACAGTGGAGCACAGTAGAGGTAGAGTAGAGTGGAGTACAGTAGAGGTAGAGTACAGTGGAGTACAGTAGAGGTAGAGTACAGTGGAGCAGAGTAGAGATAGAGTAAAGTGGAGCACAGCAGAGGTAGAGTACAGTGGAGCACAGTAGAGGTAGAGTAGAGTGGAGCACATTATAGGTGGAGTAGAGTACAGTAGAGGTAGAGTACAGTGGAGTACAGTAGAAGTAGAGTACAGTGGAGCACAGTAGAGGTAGAGTAGAGTGGAGCACAGTATAGGTAGAGTACAGTGGAGTACAGTAGAGGTAGTGTACAGTGGAGCACAGTAGAGGTAGAGTACAGTGGAGCACAGTAGAGGTAGAGTACAGTGGAGTATAGTAGAGGTAGAGTACTGTAGAGCACAGTAGAGATAGAGTACAGTAGAGCACAGTAGAGGTAGAGTACAGTGGAGCACAGTAGAGGAAGAGTACAGTGTAGAACAGTAGAGATAGAGTACAGTGGAGTACAGTAGAGATAGAGTAGAGTCGAACACAGTAGAGATAAGTGCAGTGGAGTATAGTAGAGGTAGAGTACAGTGGAGTACAGTAGAGGTAGAGTACAGTGGAGTACAGTAGAGGTAGAGTAGAGTGGAGCACATTATAGGTGGAGTAGAGTACAGTAGAGGTAGAGTACAGTGGAGTACAGTAGAAGTAAAGTACAGTGGAGCACAGTAGAGGTAGAGTAGAGTGGAGTACAGTAGAGGTAGAGTACAGTGGAGTACAGTAGAGGTAGAGTACAGTGGAGCACAGTAGAGGTAGAGTACAGTGGATTACAGTGGAGCACAGTAGAGGTGGAGTACAGTAGAGCAGAGTAGAGGTAGAGTACAGTGGAGTACAGTAGAGGTAGAGCACAGTAGAGCAGAGTAGAGGTAGAGTACAGTGGAGTACAGTAGAGGTATAGCACAGTGGAGCACTGTAGAGGTAGAGTACAGTGGAGTACAGTAGAGGTAGAGTACAGTGGAGTACAGTGGAGCACAGTAGAGGTGGAGTACAGTAGAGTACAGTAGAGGTAGAGTACAGTGGAGCACAGTAGAGGTAGAGTACAGTGGAGTACAGTGGAGTACAGTAGAGGTGGAGTACAGTAGAGTACAGTAGAGGTAGAGAACAGTACAGTACAGTAAAGGTAGAGTACAGTGGAGTACAGTAGAGGTAGAGTACAGTAGAACACATTAGAGGTAGAATACAGTGGAGTACAGTAGAGGTAGAGTACAGTGGAGTACAGTAGAGGTAGAGTACAGTGGAGTACAGTATAGGTAGAGAACAGTACAGTACAGTAGAGGTAGAGTAGAGTGGAGTAGAGTAGAGGTAGAGTACAGTAGAGCACAGTAGAGGTAGAATACAGTGGAGTACAGTAGAGGTAGAGTACAGTGGAGTACAGTAGAGGTAGAGTACAGTAGAGCAGAGTAGAGGTAGAGTACAGTGGAGTACAGTAGAGGTAGAGTACAGTGGAGTACAGAAGAGATAGAGTACAGTGGAGCACAGTAGAGGTAGAGTACAGTGGAGCACAGTAGAGGTAGAGTACAGTGGAGCACAGTAGAGGTAGAGTACAGTGGAGTACAGTAGAGGTAGAGTACAGTGGAGCACAGTAGAGGTAGAGTACAGTGGAGTACAGTGGAGCACAGTAGAGGTGGAGTACAGTAGAGTACAGTAGAGGTAGAGTGCAGTGGAGCACAGTAGAGGTAGAGTACAGTGGAGTACAGTTGAGTACAGTAGAGGTGGAGTACAGTAGAGTACAGAAGAGGTAGAGAACAGTACAGTACAGTAGAGGTAGAATACAGTGGAGTACAGTAGAGGTAGAGTACAGTGGAGTACAGTAGAGGTAGAGTACAGTGGAGTACAGTAGAGGTAGAGAACAGTACAGTACAGTAGAGGTAGAGTACAGTGGAGTACAGTAGAGGTAGAGTACAGTAGAGCACAGTAGAGGTAGAATACAGTGGAGTACAGTAGAGGTAGAGTACAGTGGAGTACAGTAGAGGTAGAGTACAGTGGAGTACAGTAGAGGTAGAGTACAGTGGAGCACAGTAGAGGTAGAGTACAGTGGAGTACAGTAGAGGTAGAGTACAGTGGAGCACAGTAGAGCTAGAGTACAGTGGAGTACAGTGGAGCACAGTAGAGGTGGAGTACAGTAGAGTAGAGTATAGGTTGAGTACAGTGGAGTACAGTAGAGATAGAGTAGAGTGGAGTAGAGTAGAGATAGAGTACAGTGGATTAGAGTAGAGATAGAGTACAGTGGAGTATAGTTGAGGTAGAGTACAGTGGAGTACAGTAGAGGTAGAGTACAGTGGAGTACAGTAGAGGTAGAGAACAGTGCAGTACAGTAGAGGTAGAGTAGAGTGGAGTACAGTAAAGGTAGAGTACAGTAGAGCACAGTAGAGGTAGAATACAGTGGAGTACAGTAGAGGTAGAGTACAGTGGAGTACAGTAGAGGTAGAGTACAGTGGAGTACGGAAGAGATAGAGTACAGTGGATCACAGTAGAGGTAGAGTACAGTGGAGCACAGTAGAGGTAGAGAACAGTACAGTACAGTAGAGGTAGAGTAAAGTGGAGTACAGTAGAGGTAGAGTACAGTAGAGCACAGTAGAGGTAGAATACAGTGGAGTACAGTAGAGGTAGAGTACAGTGGAGTAAAGTAGAGGTAGAGTACAGTGGAGTACAGAAGAGATAGAGTACAGTGGAGCACAGTAGAGGTAGAGTACAGTGGAGCACAGTAGAGGTAGAGTACAGTGGAGCACAGTAGAGGTAGAGTACAGTGGAGTACAGTAGAGGTAGAGTACAGTGGCGTACAGTAGAGGTAGAGTACAGTGGAGCACAGTAGAGGTAGAGTACAGTGGAGTACAGTGGAGCACAGTAGAGGTGGAGTACAGTAGAGTACAGTAGAGAAAGAGTAAAGTGGAGTACAGTGGAGTACAGTAGAGGTGGAGTACAGTAGAGTACAGTAGAGGTAGAGAACAGTACAGTACAGTAGAGGCAGAGTACAGTGGAGTACAGTAGAGGTAGAGTACAGTAGAGCACAGTAGAGGTAGAATACAGTGGAGTACAGTAGAGGTAGAGTACAGTGGAGTACAGTAGAGGTAGAGAACAGTACAGTACAGTAGAGGTAGAGTACAGTGGAGTAGAGTAGAGGTAGAGTACAGTAGAGCACAGTAGAGGTAGAATACAGTGGAGTACAGTAGAGGTATAGTACAGTGGAGTACAGTAGAGGTAGAGTACAGTGGAGTACAGTAGAGGTAGAGTACAGTGGAGCACAGTAGAGGTAGAGTACAGTGGAGTACAGTAGAGGTAGAGTACAGTGGAGCACTGTAGAGGTGGAGTACAGTTGAGTAAAGTAGAGGTAGAGTACAGTGGAGCACAGTAGAGATAGAGTACAGTAGAGCACAGTAGAGGTAGAGTACAGTGGAGTATAGTAGACGTAGAGTACAGTGGAGTATAGTTGAGGTAGACTACAGTGGAGTACAGTAGAGGTAGAGTACAGTGGAGTACAGTAGAGGTAGAGTACATTGGAGCACAGTAGAGGTAGAGTACAGTGGAGTATAGTTGAGGTAGACTACAGTGGAGTACAGTAGAGGTAGAGTACAGTGGAGTACAGTAGAGGTAGAGCACAGTAGAGCAGAGTAGAGGTAGAGTACAGTGGAGTACAGTAGAGGTAGAGCACAGTGGAGGACTGTAGAGATAGAGTACAGTGGAGCACAGTAGAGGTAGAGTACAGTGGAGCACAGTAGAGGTAGAGTACAGTGGAGCACATTAGAGGTAGAGTACAGTGGAGTACAGTAGAGGTAGTGTACAGTGGAGCACAGTAGAGGTAGAGTACAGTGGAGCAAAGTAGAGGTAGAGTACAGTGGGGTACAGTAGAAATAGAGTACAGTGGAGCACAGTTGAGTAGAGTACAGTAGAGCACAGTAGAGGTAGAGTACAGTGGAGCACAGTAGAGATAGAGTACAGTGGAGTACAGTAGAGGAAGAGTACAGTGGAGTACATTGGAGCACAGTAGAGGTGGAGTACAGTAGAGTACAGTAGAGGTAGAGTACAGTGGAGTGCAATAGAGATAGAGTACAGTGGAGTAGAGTAGATATAGAGTACAGTGGAGCACAGCAGAGATAGAGTACAGTGGATCACAGTAGAGATAGAGTGCAGTGGAGTACAGTGGAGCACAGTAGAGGTAGAGTAAAGTGGAGAACAGTAGAGATAGAGTACAGTGGAGTACAGTAGAGGTGGAGTACAGTAGAGTATAGTAGAGGTAGAGTACAGTGGACTACAGTAGAGATAGAGTACAGTGGAACACAGTAGAGGTAGAGTACAGTGGAGCACAGTAGAGGTAGAGTACAGTGGAGCACAGTAGAGGTAGAGTACAGTGGAGTACAGTAGATGTAGTGTATAGTGGAGCACAGTAGAGGTAGAGTACAGTGGAGCACAGTAGAGGTAGAGTACAGTGGGTTACAGTAGAAATAGAGTACAGTGGAGCACAGTAGAGTAGAGTACAGTAGAGCACAGTAGAGGTAGAGTACAGAGGAGCACAGTAGAGATAGAGTACAGTAGAGCAGAGTAGAGGTAGAGTACAGTGGAGTACAGTACAGGTAGAGTACAGTGGAGCACTGTAGAGGTGGAGTACAGTGGAGTACAGTAGAGGTAGAGTACAGTGGAGCACAGTAGAGATAGAGCACAGTAGAGGTAGAGTACAGTGGAGTACAGTAGAAATAGAGTACAGTGGAGCACAGTAGAGTAGAGTACAGTAGAGCACAGTAGAGGTAGAGTACAGTAGAGCACAGTAGAGGTAGAGTACAGTGGAGCACAGTAGAGGTAGAGTACAGTGGAGCACAGTAGAGATAGAGTACAGTAGAGCACAGTAGAGGTAGAGTACAGTGGAGTATAGTAGAGGTAGAGTACAGTGGAGTACAGTAGAGGTAGAGTACAGTGGAGAATAGTAGATGTAGAGTACAGTGGAGCACAGTAGAGGTAGAGTACAGTGGGGTACAGTAGAAATAGAGTACAGTGGAGCACAGTAGAGTAGAGTACAGTAGAGCACAGTAGAGGTAGAGTACAGTGGAGCACAGTAGAGATAGAGTACAGTGGAGTACAGTAGAGGTAGAGTACAGTGGAGTACAGAGGAGCACAGTAGAGGTGGAGTACAGTAGAGTACAGTAGAGGTAGAGTACAGTGTAGTACAGTAGAGATAGAGTACAGTGGAGTAGAGTAGAGATAGATTACAGTGAAGCACAGCAGAGGTAGAGTAAAGTGGATCACAGTAGAGATAGAGTACAGTGGAGTACAGTGGAGCACACTAGAGGTAGAGTAGAGTGGAGCACAGTAGAGGTAGAGTACAGTGGAGTACAGTAGAGGTAGTGTACAGTGGAGCACAGTAGAGGTAGAGTACAGTGGAGTATAGTAGAGGTAGAGTACTGTAGAGCACAGTAGAGATAGAGTACAGTAGAGCACAGTAGAGGTAGAGTACAGTGGAGCACAGTAGAGGAAGAGTACAGTGTAGTACAGTAGAGATAGAGTACAGTGGAGTACAGTAGAGATAGAGTACAGTCGAACACAGTAGTGATAAGTGCAGTGGAGTATAGTAGAGGTAGAGTACAGTGGAGTACAGTAGATGTAGAGTACAGTGGAGTACAGTAGAGGTAGAGTAGAGTGGAGCACATTAGAGGTGGAGTAGAGTAGAGTACAGTAGAGGTAGAGTACAGTGGAGTAGAGTAGAAGTAGAGTACATTGGAGCACAGTAGAGTTAGAGTAGAGTGGAGTACAGTAGAGGTAGAGTACAGTGGAGTACAGTAGAGGTAGAGTACAGTGGATCACAGTAGAGATAGAGTACAGTGGAGTACAGTGGAGTACAGTAGAGGTGGAGTAAAGTAGAGTACAGTAGAGGTAGAGTAAAGTAGAGTACAGTGGAGTACAGTAGAGGTGGAGTACAGTAGAGTACAGTAGAGGTAGAGAACAGTACAGTACAGTAGAGGTGGAGTACAGTAGAGTACAGTAGAGGTAGAGAACAGTACAGTACAGTAGAGGCAGAGTACAGTGGAGTACAGTAGAGGTAGAGTACAGTAGAGCACAGTAGAGGTAGAATACAGTGGAGTACAGTAGAGGTAGAGTACAGTGGAGTACAGTAGAGGTAGAGTACAGTGGAGTACAGTAGAGGTAGAGAACAGTACAGTACAGTAGAGGTAGAGTACAGTGGAGTAGAGTAGAGGTAGAGTACAGTAGAGCACAGTAGAGGTAGAATACAGTGGAGTACAGTAGAGGTAGAGTACAGTGGAGTACAGTAGAGGTAGAGTACAGTGGAGTACAGTAGAGGTAGAGTACAGTGGAGCACAGTAGAGGTAGAGTACAGTGGAGTACAGTAGAGGTAGAGTACAGTGGAGCACAGTAGAGCTAGAGTACAGTGGAGTACAGTGGAGCACAGTAGAGGTGGAGTACAGTAGAGTAGAGTATAGGTTGAGTACAGTGGAGTACAGTAGAGATAGAGTAGAGTGGAGTAGAGTAGAGATAGAGTACAGTGGATTAGAGTAGAGATAGAGTACAGTGGAGTATAGTTGAGGTAGAGTACAGTGGAGTACAGTAGAGGTAGACTACAGTGGAGTACAGTAGAGGTAGAGAAAAGTACAGTACAGTAGAGGTAGAGTAGAGTGGAGTACAGTAGAGGTAGAGTACAGTAGAGCACAGTAGAGGTAGAATACAGTGGAGTACATTAGAGGTAGAGTACAGTGGAGTACAGTAGAGGTAGAGTACAGTGGAGAACAGAAGAGATAGAGTACAGTGGAGCACCGTAGAGGTAGAGTACAGTGGAGCACAGTAGAGGTAGAGTACAGTGGAGCACAGTAGAGGTAGAGTACAGTGGAGGACAGTAGAGGTAGAGTACAGTGGAGTACAGTAGAGGTAGAGTACAGTGGAGCACAGTAGAGGTAGAGTACAGTGGAGTACAGTGGAGCAGAGTAGAGGTGGAGTACAGTAGAGTACAGTAGAGGTAGAGTACAGTGGAGCACAGTAGAGGTAGAGTACAGTGGAGTACAGTGGAGTACAGTAGAGGTGGAGTACAGTAGAGTACAGTAGAGGTAGAGAACAGTACAGTACAGTAGAGGTAGAGTACAGTGGAGTACAGTAGAGGTAGAGTACAGTAGAGCACAGTAGAGATAGAGTACAGTGGAGTACAGTGGAGCACAGTAGAGGTGGAGTACAGTAGAGTAGAGTATAGGTTGAGTACAGTGGAGTACAGTAGAGATAGAGTAGAGTGGAGTAGAGTAGAGATAGAGTACAGTGGATTAGAGTAGAGATAGAGTACAGTGGAGTATAGTTGAGGTAGAGTACAGTGGAGTACAGTAGAGGTAGACTACAGTGGAGTACAGTAGAGGTAGAGAACAGTACAGTACAGTAGAGGTAGAGTAGAGTGGAGTACAGTAGAGGTAGAGTACAGTAGAGCACAGTAGAGGTAGAATACAGTGGAGTACATTAGAGGTAGAGTACAGTGGAGTACAGTAGAGGTAGAGTACAGTGGAGAACAGAAGAGATAGAGTACAGTGGAGCACCGTAGAGGTAGAGTACAGTGGAGCACAGTAGAGGTAGAGTACAGTGGAGCACAGTAGAGGTAGAGTACAGTGGAGGACAGTAGAGGTAGAGTACAGTGGAGTACAGTAGAGATAGAGTACAGTGGAGCAGAGTAGAGGTAGAGTACAGTGGAGTACAGTGGAGCAGAGTAGAGGTGGAGTACAGTAGAGTACAGTAGAGGTAGAGTACAGTGGAGCACAGTAGAGGTAGAATACAGTGGAGTACAGTGGAGTACAGTAGAGGTGGAGTACAGTAGAGTACAGTAGAGGTAGAGAACAGTACAGTACAGTAGAGGTAGAGTACAGTGGAGTACAGTAGAGGTAGAGTACAGTAGAGCACAGTAGAGATAGAATACAGTGGAGTACAGTAGAGGTAGAGTACAGTGTAGTACAGTAGAGGTAGAGTACAGTGTAGTACAGTAGAGGTAGAGAATAGTAGAGTACAGTAGAGGTAGAGTACAGTGGAGTACAGTAGAGGTAGAGTACAGTAGAGCACAGTAGAGGTAGAATACAGTGGAGTACAGTAGAGGTAGAGTACAGTGTAGTACATTAGAGATAGAGTACAGTGGAGTAGAGTAGAGATAGAGTACAGTGGAGCACAACAGAGGTAGAGTAAAGTAGATCACAGTAGAGATAGAGTACAGTGGAGTACAGTGGAGCACAGTAGAGGTATAGTACAGTGGAGCACAGTAGAGATAGATTACAGTGGAGTAGAGTAGAGATAGAGTACAGTGGAGTACAGTAGAGGTAGAGTACAGTGGAGCAGAGTAGATGTAGAGTACAGTGGAGTACAGTAGAGGTAGAGCACAGTAGAGCAGAGTAGAGGTAGAGTACAGTGGAGTACAGTAGAGGTAGAGCACAGTGGAGCACTCTAGAGGTAGAGTACAGTGGAGCACAGCAGAGGTAGAGTACAGTGGATCACAGTAGAGATAGAGTACAGTGGAGTACAGTGGAGCACAGTAGAGGTATAGTACAGTGGAGCACAGTAGATATAGATTATAGTGGAGTAGAGTAGAGATAGAGTACAGTGGAGTACAGTAGAGGTAGAGTACAGTGGAGCACAGTAGAGGTAGAGTAGAGTGGAGCACAGTATAGGTAGAGTACAGTGGAGTACAGTAGAGGTAGTGTACAGTGGAGCACAGTAGAGGTAGAGTACAGTGGAGCACAGTAGAGGTAGAGTACAGTGGAGTATAGTAGAGGTAGAGTACTGTAGAGCACAGTAGAGATAGAGTACAGTAGAGCACAGTAGAGGTAGAGTACAGTGGAGCACAGTAGAGGAAGAGTACAGTGTAGTACAGTAGAGATAGAGTACAGTGGAGTACAGTAGAGATAGAGTAGAGTCGAACACAGTAGAGATAAGTGCAGTGGAGTATAGTAGAGGTAGAGTACAGTGGAGTACAGTAGAGGTAGAGTAGAGTGGAGCACATTATAGGTGGAGTAGAGTACAGTAGAGGTAGAGTACAGTGGAGTACAGTAGAAGTAGAGTACAGTGGAGCACAGTAGAGGTAGAGTAGAGTGGAGTACAGTAGAGGTAGAGTACAGTGGAGTACAGTAGAGGTAGAGTACAGTGGAGCAGAGTAGAGATAGAGTAAAGTGGAGCACAGCAGAGGTAGAGTACAGTGGAGCACAGTAGAGGTAGAGTAGAGTGGAGCACATTATAGGTGGAGTAGAGTACAGTAGAGGTAGAGTACAGTGGAGTACAGTAGAAGTAGAGTACAGTGGAGCACAGTAGAGGTAGAGTAGAGTGGAGCACAGTATAGGTAGAGTACAGTGGAGTACAGTAGAGGTAGTGTACAGTGGAGCACAGTAGAGGTAGAGTACAGTGGAGCACAGTAGAGGTAGAGTACAGTGGAGTATAGTAGAGGTAGAGTACTGTAGAGCACAGTAGAGATAGAGTACAGTAGAGCACAGTAGAGGTAGAGTACAGTGGAGCACAGTAGAGGAAGAGTACAGTGTAGAACAGTAGAGATAGAGTACAGTGGAGTACAGTAGAGATAGAGTAGAGTCGAACACAGTAGAGATAAGTGCAGTGGAGTATAGTAGAGGTAGAGTACAGTGGAGTACAGTAGAGGTAGAGTACAGTGGAGTACAGTAGAGGTAGAGTAGAGTGGAGCACATTATAGGTGGAGTAGAGTACAGTAGAGGTAGAGTACAGTGGAGTACAGTAGAAGTAAAGTACAGTGGAGCACAGTAGAGGTAGAGTAGAGTGGAGTACAGTAGAGGTAGAGTACAGTGGAGTACAGTAGAGGTAGAGTACAGTGGAGCACAGTAGAGGTAGAGTACAGTGGAGTATAGTTGAGGTAGACTACAGTGGAGTACAGTAGAGGTAGAGTACAGTGGAGCACAGTAGAGGTAGAGTACAGTGGAGTACAGAAGAGATAGAGTACAGTGGAGCACAGTAGAGGTAGAGTACAGTGGAGCACAGTAGAGGTAGAGAACAGTACAGTACAGTAAAGGTAGAGTAAAGTGGAGTACAGTAGAGGTAGAGTACAGTAGAGCACAGTAGAGGTAGAATACAGTGGAGTACAGTAGAGGTAGAGTACAGTAGAGTAAAGTAGAGCTAGAGTACAGTGGAGTACAGAAGAGATAGGGTACAGTGGAGCACAGTAGAGGTAGAGTACAGTGGAGCACAGTAGAGGTAGAGTACAGTGGAGCACAGTAGAGGTAGAGTACAGTGGAGTACAGTAGAGGTAGAGTACAGTGGCGTACAGTAGAGGTAGAGTACAGTGGAGCACAGTAGAGGTAGAGTAGAGTCGAGTACAGTGGAGCACAGTAGAGGTGGAGTACAGTAGAGTACAGTAGAGGTAGAGTAAAGTAGAGTACAGTGGAGTACAGTACAGGTGGAGTACAGTAGAGTACAGTAGAGGTAGAGAACAGTACAGTACAGTAGAGGTGGAGTACAGTAGAGTACAGTAGAGGTAGAGAACAGTACAGTACAGTAGAGGCAGAGTACAGTGGAGTACAGTAGAGGTAGAGTACAGTAGAGCACAGTAGAGGTAGAATACAGTGGAGTACAGTAGAGGTAGAGTACAGTGGAGTACAGTAGAGGTAGAGTACAGTGGAGTACAGTAGAGGTAGAGAACAGTACAGTACAGTAGAGGTAGAGTACAGTGGAGTAGAGTAGAGGTAGAGTACAGTAGAGCACAGTAGAGGTAGAATACAGTGGAGTACAGTAGAGGTAGAGTACAGTGGAGTACAGTAGAGGTAGAGTACAGTGGAGTACAGTAGAGGTAGAGTACAGTGGAGCACAGTAGAGGTAGAGTACAGTGGAGTACAGTAGAGGTAGAGTACAGTGGAGCACAGTAGAGCTAGAGTACAGTGGAGTACAGTGGAGCACAGTAGAGGTGGAGTACAGTAGAGTAGAGTATAGGTTGAGTACAGTTGAGTACAGTAGAGATAGAGTAGAGTGGAGTAGAGTAGAGATAGAGTACAGTGGATTAGAGTAGAGATAGAGTACAGTGGAGTATAGTTGAGGTAGAGTACAGTGGAGTACAGTAGAGGTAGACTACAGTGGAGTACAGTAGAGGTAGAGAACAGTACAGTACAGTAGAGGTAGAGTAGAGTGGAGTACAGTAGAGGTAGAGTACAGTAGAGCACAGTAGAGGTAGAATACAGTGGAGTACATTAGAGGTAGAGTACAGTGGAGTACAGTAGAGGTAGAGTACAGTGGAGAACAGAAGAGATAGAGTACAGTGGAGCACCGTAGAGGTAGAGTACAGTGGAGCACAGTAGAGGTAGAGTACAGTGGAGCACAGTAGAGGTAGAGTACAGTGGAGGACAGTAGAGGTAGAGTACAGTGGAGTACAGTAGAGGTAGAGTACAGTGGAGCACAGTAGAGGTAGAGTACAGTGGAGTACAGTGGAGCAGAGTAGAGGTGGAGTACAGTAGAGTACAATAGAGGTAGAGTACAGTGGAGCACAGTAGAGGTAGAGTACAGTGGAGTACAGTGGAGTACAGTAGAGGTGGAGTACAGTAGAGTACAGTAGAGGTAGAGAACAGTACAGTACAGTAGAGGTAGAGTACAGTGGAGTACAGTAGAGGTAGAGTACAGTAGAGCACAGTAGAGATAGAATACAGTGGAGTACAGTAGAGGTAGAGTACAGTGTAGTACAGTAGAGGTAGAGTACAGTGTAGTACAGTAGAGGTAGAGAATAGTAGAGTACAGTAGAGGTAGAGTACAGTGGAGTACAGTAGAGGTAGAGTACAGTAGAGAACAGTAGAGGTAGAATACAGTGGAGTACAGTAGAGGTAGAGTACAGTGTAGTACATTAGAGATAGAGTACAGTGGAGTAGAGTAGAGATAGAGTACAGTGGAGCACAACAGAGGTAGAGTAAAGTAGATCACAGTAGAGATAGAGTACAGTGGAGTACAGTGGAGCACAGTAGAGGTATAGTACAGTGGAGCACAGTAGAGATAGATTACAGTGGAGTAGAGTAGAGATAGAGTACAGTGGAGTACAGTAGAGGTAGAGTACAGTGGAGCAGAGTAGATGTAGAGTACAGTGGAGTACAGTAGAGGTAGAGCACAGTAGAGCAGAGTAGAGGTAGAGTACAGTGGAGTACAGTAGAGGTAGAGCACAGTGGAGCACTCTAGAGGTAGAGTACAGTGGAGCACAGCAGAGGTAGAGTACAGTGGATCACAGTAGAGATAGAGTACAGTGGAGTACAGTGGAGCACAGTAGAGGTATAGTACAGTGGAGCACAGTAGATATAGATTATAGTGGAGTAGAGTAGAGATAGAGTACAGTGGAGTACAGTAGAGGTAGAGTACAGTGGAGCACAGTAGAGGTAGAGTAGAGTGGAGCACAGTATAGGTAGAGTACAGTGGAGTACAGTAGAGGTAGTGTACAGTGGAGCACAGTAGAGGTAGAGTACAGTGGAGCACAGTAGAGGTAGAGTACAGTGGAGTATAGTAGAGGTAGAGTACTGTAGAGCACAGTAGAGATAGAGTACAGTAGAGCACAGTAGAGGTAGAGTACAGTGGAGCACAGTAGAGGAAGAGTACAGTGTAGTACAGTAGAGATAGAGTACAGTGGAGTACAGTAGAGATAGAGTAGAGTCGAACACAGTAGAGATAAGTGCAGTGGAGTATAGTAGAGGTAGAGTACAGTGGAGTACAGTAGAGGTAGAGTAGAGTGGAGCACATTATAGGTGGAGTAGAGTACAGTAGAGGTAGAGTACAGTGGAGTACAGTAGAAGTAGAGTACAGTGGAGCACAGTAGAGGTAGAGTAGAGTGGAGTACAGTAGAGGTAGAGTACAGTGGAGTACAGTAGAGGTAGAGTACAGTGGAGCAGAGTAGAGATAGAGTAAAGTGGAGCACAGCAGAGGTAGAGTACAGTGGAGCACAGTAGAGGTAGAGTAGAGTGGAGCACATTATAGGTGGAGTAGAGTACAGTAGAGGTAGAGTACAGTGGAGTACAGTAGAAGTAGAGTACAGTGGAGCACAGTAGAGGTAGAGTAGAGTGGAGCACAGTATAGGTAGAGTACAGTGGAGTACAGTAGAGGTAGTGTACAGTGGAGCACAGTAGAGGTAGAGTACAGTGGAGCACAGTAGAGGTAGAGTACAGTGGAGTATAGTAGAGGTAGAGTACTGTAGAGCACAGTAGAGATAGAGTACAGTAGAGCACAGTAGAGGTAGAGTACAGTGGAGCACAGTAGAGGAAGAGTACAGTGTAGAACAGTAGAGATAGAGTACAGTGGAGTACAGTAGAGATAGAGTAGAGTCGAACACAGTAGAGATAAGTGCAGTGGAGTATAGTAGAGGTAGAGTACAGTGGAGTACAGTAGAGGTAGAGTACAGTGGAGTACAGTAGAGGTAGAGTAGAGTGGAGCACATTATAGGTGGAGTAGAGTACAGTAGAGGTAGAGTACAGTGGAGTACAGTAGAAGTAAAGTACAGTGGAGCACAGTAGAGGTAGAGTAGAGTGGAGTACAGTAGAGGTAGAGTACAGTGGAGTACAGTAGAGGTAGAGTACAGTGGAGCACAGTAGAGGTAGAGTACAGTGGAGTATAGTTGAGGTAGACTACAGTGGAGTACAGTAGAGATAGAGTACAGTAGAGCAGAGTAGAGGTAGAGTACAGTGGAGTACAGTAGAGGTAGAGCACAGTAGAGCAGAGTAGAGGTAGAGTACAGTGGAGTACAGTAGAGGTATAGCACAGTGGAGCACTGTAGAGGTAGAGTACAGTGGAGTACAGTAGAGGTAGAGTACAGTGGAGTACAGTGGAGCACAGTAGAGGTGGAGTACAGTAGAGTACAGTAGAGGTAGAGTACAGTGGAGCACAGTAGAGGTAGAGTACAGTGGAGTACAGTGGAGTACAGTAGAGGTGGAGTACAGTAGAGTACAGTAGAGGTAGAGAACAGTACAGTACAGTAAAGGTAGAGTACAGTGGAGTACAGTAGAGGTAGAGTACAGTAGAACACATTAGAGGTAGAATACAGTGGAGTACAGTAGAGGTAGAGTACAGTGGAGTACAGTAGAGGTAGAGTACAGTGGAGTACAGTATAGGTAGAGAACAGTACAGTACAGTAGAGGTAGAGTAGAGTGGAGTAGAGTAGAGGTAGAGTACAGTAGAGCACAGTAGAGGTAGAATACAGTGGAGTACAGTAGAGGTAGAGTACAGTGGAGTACAGTAGAGGTAGAGTACAGTAGAGCAGAGTAGAGGTAGAGTACAGTGGAGTACAGTAGAGGTAGAGTACAGTGGAGTACAGAAGAGATAGAGTACAGTGGAGCACAGTAGAGGTAGAGTACAGTGGAGCACAGTAGAGGTAGAGTACAGTGGAGCACAGTAGAGGTAGAGTACAGTGGAGTACAGTAGAGGTAGAGTACAGTGGAGCACAGTAGAGGTAGAGTACAGTGGAGTACAGTGGAGCACAGTAGAGGTGGAGTACAGTAGAGTACAGTAGAGGTAGAGTGCAGTGGAGCACAGTAGAGGTAGAGTACAGTGGAGTACAGTTGAGTACAGTAGAGGTGGAGTACAGTAGAGTACAGAAGAGGTAGAGAACAGTACAGTACAGTAGAGGTAGAATACAGTGGAGTACAGTAGAGGTAGAGTACAGTGGAGTACAGTAGAGGTAGAGTACAGTGGAGTACAGTAGAGGTAGAGAACAGTACAGTACAGTAGAGGTAGAGTACAGTGGAGTACAGTAGAGGTAGAGTACAGTAGAGCACAGTAGAGGTAGAATACAGTGGAGTACAGTAGAGGTAGAGTACAGTGGAGTACAGTAGAGGTAGAGTACAGTGGAGTACAGTAGAGGTAGAGTACAGTGGAGCACAGTAGAGGTAGAGTACAGTGGAGTACAGTAGAGGTAGAGTACAGTGGAGCACAGTAGAGCTAGAGTACAGTGGAGTACAGTGGAGCACAGTAGAGGTGGAGTACAGTAGAGTAGAGTATAGGTTGAGTACAGTGGAGTACAGTAGAGATAGAGTAGAGTGGAGTAGAGTAGAGATAGAGTACAGTGGATTAGAGTAGAGATAGAGTACAGTGGAGTATAGTTGAGGTAGAGTACAGTGGAGTACAGTAGAGGTAGAGTACAGTGGAGTACAGTAGAGGTAGAGAACAGTGCAGTACAGTAGAGGTAGAGTAGAGTGGAGTACAGTAAAGGTAGAGTACAGTAGAGCACAGTAGAGGTAGAATACAGTGGAGTACAGTAGAGGTAGAGTACAGTGGAGTACAGTAGAGGTAGAGTACAGTGGAGTACGGAAGAGATAGAGTACAGTGGATCACAGTAGAGGTAGAGTACAGTGGAGCACAGTAGAGGTAGAGAACAGTACAGTACAGTAGAGGTAGAGTAAAGTGGAGTACAGTAGAGGTAGAGTACAGTAGAGCACAGTAGAGGTAGAATACAGTGGAGTACAGTAGAGGTAGAGTACAGTGGAGTAAAGTAGAGGTAGAGTACAGTGGAGTACAGAAGAGATAGAGTACAGTGGAGCACAGTAGAGGTAGAGTACAGTGGAGCACAGTAGAGGTAGAGTACAGTGGAGCACAGTAGAGGTAGAGTACAGTGGAGTACAGTAGAGGTAGAGTACAGTGGCGTACAGTAGAGGTAGAGTACAGTGGAGCACAGTAGAGGTAGAGTACAGTGGAGTACAGTGGAGCACAGTAGAGGTGGAGTACAGTAGAGTACAGTAGAGAAAGAGTAAAGTGGAGTACAGTGGAGTACAGTAGAGGTGGAGTACAGTAGAGTACAGTAGAGGTAGAGAACAGTACAGTACAGTAGAGGCAGAGTACAGTGGAGTACAGTAGAGGTAGAGTACAGTAGAGCACAGTAGAGGTAGAATACAGTGGAGTACAGTAGAGGTAGAGTACAGTGGAGTACAGTAGAGGTAGAGAACAGTACAGTACAGTAGAGGTAGAGTACAGTGGAGTAGAGTAGAGGTAGAGTACAGTAGAGCACAGTAGAGGTAGAATACAGTGGAGTACAGTAGAGGTATAGTACAGTGGAGTACAGTAGAGGTAGAGTACAGTGGAGTACAGTAGAGGTAGAGTACAGTGGAGCACAGTAGAGGTAGAGTACAGTGGAGTACAGTAGAGGTAGAGTACAGTGGAGCACTGTAGAGGTGGAGTACAGTTGAGTAAAGTAGAGGTAGAGTACAGTGGAGCACAGTAGAGATAGAGTACAGTAGAGCACAGTAGAGGTAGAGTACAGTGGAGTATAGTAGACGTAGAGTACAGTGGAGTATAGTTGAGGTAGACTACAGTGGAGTACAGTAGAGGTAGAGTACAGTGGAGTACAGTAGAGGTAGAGTACATTGGAGCACAGTAGAGGTAGAGTACAGTGGAGTATAGTTGAGGTAGACTACAGTGGAGTACAGTAGAGGTAGAGTACAGTGGAGTACAGTAGAGGTAGAGCACAGTAGAGCAGAGTAGAGGTAGAGTACAGTGGAGTACAGTAGAGGTAGAGCACAGTGGAGGACTGTAGAGATAGAGTACAGTGGAGCACAGTAGAGGTAGAGTACAGTGGAGCACAGTAGAGGTAGAGTACAGTGGAGCACATTAGAGGTAGAGTACAGTGGAGTACAGTAGAGGTAGTGTACAGTGGAGCACAGTAGAGGTAGAGTACAGTGGAGCAAAGTAGAGGTAGAGTACAGTGGGGTACAGTAGAAATAGAGTACAGTGGAGCACAGTTGAGTAGAGTACAGTAGAGCACAGTAGAGGTAGAGTACAGTGGAGCACAGTAGAGATAGAGTACAGTGGAGTACAGTAGAGGAAGAGTACAGTGGAGTACATTGGAGCACAGTAGAGGTGGAGTACAGTAGAGTACAGTAGAGGTAGAGTACAGTGGAGTGCAATAGAGATAGAGTACAGTGGAGTAGAGTAGATATAGAGTACAGTGGAGCACAGCAGAGATAGAGTACAGTGGATCACAGTAGAGATAGAGTGCAGTGGAGTACAGTGGAGCACAGTAGAGGTAGAGTAAAGTGGAGAACAGTAGAGATAGAGTACAGTGGAGTACAGTAGAGGTGGAGTACAGTAGAGTATAGTAGAGGTAGAGTACAGTGGACTACAGTAGAGATAGAGTACAGTGGAACACAGTAGAGGTAGAGTACAGTGGAGCACAGTAGAGGTAGAGTACAGTGGAGCACAGTAGAGGTAGAGTACAGTGGAGTACAGTAGATGTAGTGTATAGTGGAGCACAGTAGAGGTAGAGTACAGTGGAGCACAGTAGAGGTAGAGTACAGTGGGTTACAGTAGAAATAGAGTACAGTGGAGCACAGTAGAGTAGAGTACAGTAGAGCACAGTAGAGGTAGAGTACAGAGGAGCACAGTAGAGATAGAGTACAGTAGAGCAGAGTAGAGGTAGAGTACAGTGGAGTACAGTACAGGTAGAGTACAGTGGAGCACTGTAGAGGTGGAGTACAGTGGAGTACAGTAGAGGTAGAGTACAGTGGAGCACAGTAGAGATAGAGCACAGTAGAGGTAGAGTACAGTGGAGTACAGTAGAAATAGAGTACAGTGGAGCACAGTAGAGTAGAGTACAGTAGAGCACAGTAGAGGTAGAGTACAGTAGAGCACAGTAGAGGTAGAGTACAGTGGAGCACAGTAGAGGTAGAGTACAGTGGAGCACAGTAGAGATAGAGTACAGTAGAGCACAGTAGAGGTAGAGTACAGTGGAGTATAGTAGAGGTAGAGTACAGTGGAGTACAGTAGAGGTAGAGTACAGTGGAGAATAGTAGATGTAGAGTACAGTGGAGCACAGTAGAGGTAGAGTACAGTGGGGTACAGTAGAAATAGAGTACAGTGGAGCACAGTAGAGTAGAGTACAGTAGAGCACAGTAGAGGTAGAGTACAGTGGAGCACAGTAGAGATAGAGTACAGTGGAGTACAGTAGAGGTAGAGTACAGTGGAGTACAGAGGAGCACAGTAGAGGTGGAGTACAGTAGAGTACAGTAGAGGTAGAGTACAGTGTAGTACAGTAGAGATAGAGTACAGTGGAGTAGAGTAGAGATAGATTACAGTGAAGCACAGCAGAGGTAGAGTAAAGTGGATCACAGTAGAGATAGAGTACAGTGGAGTACAGTGGAGCACAGTAGAGGTAGAGTAGAGTGGAGCACAGTAGAGGTAGAGTACAGTGGAGTACAGTAGAGGTAGTGTACAGTGGAGCACAGTAGAGGTAGAGTACAGTGGAGTATAGTAGAGGTAGAGTACTGTAGAGCACAGTAGAGATAGAGTACAGTAGAGCACAGTAGAGGTAGAGTACAGTGGAGCACAGTAGAGGAAGAGTACAGTGTAGTACAGTAGAGATAGAGTACAGTGGAGTACAGTAGAGATAGAGTACAGTCGAACACAGTAGTGATAAGTGCAGTGGAGTATAGTAGAGGTAGAGTACAGTGGAGTACAGTAGATGTAGAGTACAGTGGAGTACAGTAGAGGTAGAGTAGAGTGGAGCACATTAGAGGTGGAGTAGAGTAGAGTACAGTAGAGGTAGAGTACAGTGGAGTAGAGTAGAAGTAGAGTACATTGGAGCACAGTAGAGTTAGAGTAGAGTGGAGTACAGTAGAGGTAGAGTACAGTGGAGTACAGTAGAGGTAGAGTACAGTGGATCACAGTAGAGATAGAGTACAGTGGAGTACAGTGGAGTACAGTAGAGGTGGAGTAAAGTAGAGTACAGTAGAGGTAGAGTAAAGTAGAGTACAGTGGAGTACAGTAGAGGTGGAGTACAGTAGAGTACAGTAGAGGTAGAGAACAGTACAGTACAGTAGAGGTGGAGTACAGTAGAGTACAGTAGAGGTAGAGAACAGTACAGTACAGTAGAGGCAGAGTACAGTGGAGTACAGTAGAGGTAGAGTACAGTAGAGCACAGTAGAGGTAGAATACAGTGGAGTACAGTAGAGGTAGAGTACAGTGGAGTACAGTAGAGGTAGAGTACAGTGGAGTACAGTAGAGGTAGAGAACAGTACAGTACAGTAGAGGTAGAGTACAGTGGAGTAGAGTAGAGGTAGAGTACAGTAGAGCACAGTAGAGGTAGAATACAGTGGAGTACAGTAGAGGTAGAGTACAGTGGAGTACAGTAGAGGTAGAGTACAGTGGAGTACAGTAGAGGTAGAGTACAGTGGAGCACAGTAGAGGTAGAGTACAGTGGAGTACAGTAGAGGTAGAGTACAGTGGAGCACAGTAGAGCTAGAGTACAGTGGAGTACAGTGGAGCACAGTAGAGGTGGAGTACAGTAGAGTAGAGTATAGGTTGAGTACAGTGGAGTACAGTAGAGATAGAGTAGAGTGGAGTAGAGTAGAGATAGAGTACAGTGGATTAGAGTAGAGATAGAGTACAGTGGAGTATAGTTGAGGTAGAGTACAGTGGAGTACAGTAGAGGTAGACTACAGTGGAGTACAGTAGAGGTAGAGAAAAGTACAGTACAGTAGAGGTAGAGTAGAGTGGAGTACAGTAGAGGTAGAGTACAGTAGAGCAAAGTAGAGGTAGAATACAGTGGAGTACATTAGAGGTAGAGTACAGTGGAGTACAGTAGAGGTAGAGTACAGTGGAGAACAGAAGAGATAGAGTACAGTGGAGCACCGTAGAGGTAGAGTACAGTGGAGCACAGTAGAGGTAGAGTACAGTGGAGCACAGTAGAGGTAGAGTACAGTGGAGGACAGTAGAGGTAGAGTACAGTGGAGTACAGTAGAGGTAGAGTACAGTGGAGCACAGTAGAGGTAGAGTACAGTGGAGTACAGTGGAGCAGAGTAGAGGTGGAGTACAGTAGAGTACAGTAGAGGTAGAGTACAGTGGAGCACAGTAGAGGTAGAGTACAGTGGAGTACAGTGGAGTACAGTAGAGGTGGAGTACAGTAGAGTACAGTAGAGGTAGAGAACAGTACAGTACAGTAGAGGTAGAGTACAGTGGAGTACAGTAGAGGTAGAGTACAGTAGAGCACAGTAGAGATAGAGTACAGTGGAGTACAGTGGAGCACAGTAGAGGTGGAGTACAGTAGAGTAGAGTATAGGTTGAGTACAGTGGAGTACAGTAGAGATAGAGTAGAGTGGAGTAGAGTAGAGATAGAGTACAGTGGATTAGAGTAGAGATAGAGTACAGTGGAGTATAGTTGAGGTAGAGTACAGTGGAGTACAGTAGAGGTAGACTACAGTGGAGTACAGTAGAGGTAGAGAACAGTACAGTACAGTAGAGGTAGAGTAGAGTGGAGTACAGTAGAGGTAGAGTACAGTAGAGCACAGTAGAGGTAGAATACAGTGGAGTACATTAGAGGTAGAGTACAGTGGAGTACAGTAGAGGTAGAGTACAGTGGAGAACAGAAGAGATAGAGTACAGTGGAGCACCGTAGAGGTAGAGTACAGTGGAGCACAGTAGAGGTAGAGTACAGTGGAGCACAGTAGAGGTAGAGTACAGTGGAGGACAGTAGAGGTAGAGTACAGTGGAGTACAGTAGAGATAGAGTACAGTGGAGCAGAGTAGAGGTAGAGTACAGTGGAGTACAGTGGAGCAGAGTAGAGGTGGAGTACAGTAGAGTACAGTAGAGGTAGAGTACAGTGGAGCACAGTAGAGGTAGAATACAGTGGAGTACAGTGGAGTACAGTAGAGGTGGAGTACAGTAGAGTACAGTAGAGGTAGAGAACAGTACAGTACAGTAGAGGTAGAGTACAGTGGAGTACAGTAGAGGTAGAGTACAGTAGAGCACAGTAGAGATAGAATACAGTGGAGTACAGTAGAGGTAGAGTACAGTGTAGTACAGTAGAGGTAGAGTACAGTGTAGTACAGTAGAGGTAGAGAATAGTAGAGTACAGTAGAGGTAGAGTACAGTGGAGTACAGTAGAGGTAGAGTACAGTAGAGCACAGTAGAGGTAGAATACAGTGGAGTACAGTAGAGGTAGAGTACAGTGTAGTACATTAGAGATAGAGTACAGTGGAGTAGAGTAGAGATAGAGTACAGTGGAGCACAACAGAGGTAGAGTAAAGTAGATCACAGTAGAGATAGAGTACAGTGGAGTACAGTGGAGCACAGTAGAGGTATAGTACAGTGGAGCACAGTAGAGATAGATTACAGTGGAGTAGAGTAGAGATAGAGTACAGTGGAGTACAGTAGAGGTAGAGTACAGTGGAGCAGAGTAGATGTAGAGTACAGTGGAGTACAGTAGAGGTAGAGCACAGTAGAGCAGAGTAGAGGTAGAGTACAGTGGAGTACAGTAGAGGTAGAGCACAGTGGAGCACTCTAGAGGTAGAGTACAGTGGAGCACAGCAGAGGTAGAGTACAGTGGATCACAGTAGAGATAGAGTACAGTGGAGTACAGTGGAGCACAGTAGAGGTATAGTACAGTGGAGCACAGTAGATATAGATTATAGTGGAGTAGAGTAGAGATAGAGTACAGTGGAGTACAGTAGAGGTAGAGTACAGTGGAGCACAGTAGAGGTAGAGTAGAGTGGAGCACAGTATAGGTAGAGTACAGTGGAGTACAGTAGAGGTAGTGTACAGTGGAGCACAGTAGAGGTAGAGTACAGTGGAGCACAGTAGAGGTAGAGTACAGTGGAGTATAGTAGAGGTAGAGTACTGTAGAGCACAGTAGAGATAGAGTACAGTAGAGCACAGTAGAGGTAGAGTACAGTGGAGCACAGTAGAGGAAGAGTACAGTGTAGTACAGTAGAGATAGAGTACAGTGGAGTACAGTAGAGATAGAGTAGAGTCGAACACAGTAGAGATAAGTGCAGTGGAGTATAGTAGAGGTAGAGTACAGTGGAGTACAGTAGAGGTAGAGTAGAGTGGAGCACATTATAGGTGGAGTAGAGTACAGTAGAGGTAGAGTACAGTGGAGTACAGTAGAAGTAGAGTACAGTGGAGCACAGTAGAGGTAGAGTAGAGTGGAGTACAGTAGAGGTAGAGTACAGTGGAGTACAGTAGAGGTAGAGTACAGTGGAGCAGAGTAGAGATAGAGTAAAGTGGAGCACAGCAGAGGTAGAGTACAGTGGAGCACAGTAGAGGTAGAGTAGAGTGGAGCACATTATAGGTGGAGTAGAGTACAGTAGAGGTAGAGTACAGTGGAGTACAGTAGAAGTAGAGTACAGTGGAGCACAGTAGAGGTAGAGTAGAGTGGAGCACAGTATAGGTAGAGTACAGTGGAGTACAGTAGAGGTAGTGTACAGTGGAGCACAGTAGAGGTAGAGTACAGTGGAGCACAGTAGAGGTAGAGTACAGTGGAGTATAGTAGAGGTAGAGTACTGTAGAGCACAGTAGAGATAGAGTACAGTAGAGCACAGTAGAGGTAGAGTACAGTGGAGCACAGTAGAGGAAGAGTACAGTGTAGAACAGTAGAGATAGAGTACAGTGGAGTACAGTAGAGATAGAGTAGAGTCGAACACAGTAGAGATAAGTGCAGTGGAGTATAGTAGAGGTAGAGTACAGTGGAGTACAGTAGAGGTAGAGTACAGTGGAGTACAGTAGAGGTAGAGTAGAGTGGAGCACATTATAGGTGGAGTAGAGTACAGTAGAGGTAGAGTACAGTGGAGTACAGTAGAAGTAAAGTACAGTGGAGCACAGTAGAGGTAGAGTAGAGTGGAGTACAGTAGAGGTAGAGTACAGTGGAGTACAGTAGAGGTAGAGTACAGTGGAGCACAGTAGAGGTAGAGTACAGTGGAGTATAGTTGAGGTAGACTACAGTGGAGTACAGTAGAGATAGAGTACAGTAGAGCAGAGTAGAGGTAGAGTACAGTGGAGTACAGTAGAGGTAGAGCACAGTAGAGCAGAGTAGAGGTAGAGTACAGTGGAGTACAGTAGAGGTATAGCACAGTGGAGCACTGTAGAGGTAGAGTACAGTGGAGTACAGTAGAGGTAGAGTACAGTGGAGTACAGTGGAGCACAGTAGAGGTGGAGTACAGTAGAGTACAGTAGAGGTAGAGTACAGTGGAGCACAGTAGAGGTAGAGTACAGTGGAGTACAGTGGAGTACAGTAGAGGTGGAGTACAGTAGAGTACAGTAGAGGTAGAGAACAGTACAGTACAGTAAAGGTAGAGTACAGTGGAGTACAGTAGAGGTAGAGTACAGTAGAACACATTAGAGGTAGAATACAGTGGAGTACAGTAGAGGTAGAGTACAGTGGAGTACAGTAGAGGTAGAGTACAGTGGAGTACAGTATAGGTAGAGAACAGTACAGTACAGTAGAGGTAGAGTAGAGTGGAGTAGAGTAGAGGTAGAGTACAGTAGAGCACAGTAGAGGTAGAATACAGTGGAGTACAGTAGAGGTAGAGTACAGTGGAGTACAGTAGAGGTAGAGTACAGTAGAGCAGAGTAGAGGTAGAGTACAGTGGAGTACAGTAGAGGTAGAGTACAGTGGAGAACTGTAGAGGTAGAGTACAGTGGAGTACAGTAGAGGTAGAGTACAGTAGAGCAGAGTAGAGGTAGAGTACAGTGGAGTACAGTAGAGGTAGAGTACAGTGGAGCACAGTAGAGGTAGAGTACAGTGGAGTACAGTGGAGCACAGTAGAGGTGGAGTACAGTAGAGTACAGTAGAGGTAGAGTGCAGTGGAGCACAGTAGAGGTAGAGTACAGTGGAGTACAGTTGAGTACAGTAGAGGTGGAGTACAGTAGAGTACAGAAGAGGTAGAGAACAGTACAGTACAGTAGAGGTAGAATACAGTGGAGTACAGTAGAGGTAGAGTACAGTGGAGTACAGTAGAGGTAGAGTACAGTGGAGTACAGTAGAGGTAGAGAACAGTACAGTACAGTAGAGGTAGAGTACAGTGGAGTACAGTAGAGGTAGAGTACAGTAGAGCACAGTAGAGGTAGAATACAGTGGAGTACAGTAGAGGTAGAGTACAGTGGAGTACAGTAGAGGTAGAGTACAGTGGAGTACAGTAGAGGTAGAGTACAGTGGAGCACAGTAGAGGTAGAGTACAGTGGAGTACAGTAGAGGTAGAGTACAGTGGAGCACAGTAGAGCTAGAGTACAGTGGAGTACAGTGGAGCACAGTAGAGGTGGAGTACAGTAGAGTAGAGTATAGGTTGAGTACAGTGGAGTACAGTAGAGATAGAGTAGAGTGGAGTAGAGTAGAGATAGAGTACAGTGGATTAGAGTAGAGATAGAGTACAGTGGAGTATAGTTGAGGTAGAGTACAGTGGAGTACAGTAGAGGTAGAGTACAGTGGAGTACAGTAGAGGTAGAGAACAGTGCAGTACAGTAGAGGTAGAGTAGAGTGGAGTACAGTAGAGGTAGAGTACAGTAGAGCACAGTAGAGGTAGAATACAGTGGAGTACAGTAGAGGTAGAGTACAGTGGAGTACAGTAGAGGTAGAGTACAGTGGAGTACGGAAGAGATAGAGTACAGTGGATCACAGTAGAGGTAGAGTACAGTGGAGCACAGTAGAGGTAGAGAACAGTACAGTACAGTAGAGGTAGAGTAAAGTGGAGTACAGTAGAGGTAGAGTACAGTAGAGCACAGTAGAGGTAGAATACAGTGGAGTACAGTAGAGGTAGAGTACAGTGGAGTAAAGTAGAGGTAGAGTACAGTGGAGTACAGAAGAGATAGAGTACAGTGGAGCACAGTAGAGGTAGAGTACAGTGGAGCACAGTAGAGGTAGAGTACAGTGGAGCACAGTAGAGGTAGAGTACAGTGGAGTACAGTAGAGGTAGAGTACAGTGGCGTACAGTAGAGGTAGAGTACAGTGGAGCACAGTAGAGGTAGAGTACAGTGGAGTACAGTGGAGCACAGTAGAGGTGGAGTACAGTAGAGTACAGTAGAGGTAGAGTAAAGTGGAGTACAGTGGAGTACAGTAGAGGTGGAGTACAGTAGAGTACAGTAGAGGTAGAGAACAGTACAGTACAGTAGAGGCAGAGTACAGTGGAGTACAGTAGAGGTAGAGTACAGTAGAGCACAGTAGAGGTAGAATACAGTGGAGTACAGTAGAGGTAGAGTACAGTGGAGTACAGTAGAGGTAGAGAACAGTACAGTACAGTAGAGGTAGAGTACAGTGGAGTAGAGTAGAGGTAGAGTACAGTAGAGCACAGTAGAGGTAGAATACAGTGGAGTACAGTAGAGGTATAGTACAGTGGAGTACAGTAGAGGTAGAGTACAGTGGAGTACAGTAGAGGTAGAGTACAGTGGAGCACAGTAGAGGTAGAGTACAGTGGAGTACAGTAGAGGTAGAGTACAGTGGAGCACTGTAGAGGTGGAGTACAGTTGAGTAAAGTAGAGGTAGAGTACAGTGGAGCACAGTAGAGATAGAGTACAGTAGAGCACAGTAGAGGTAGAGTACAGTGGAGTATAGTAGACGTAGAGTACAGTGGAGTATAGTTGAGGTAGACTACAGTGGAGTACAGTAGAGGTAGAGTACAGTGGAGTACAGTAGAGGTAGAGTACATTGGAGCACAGTAGAGGTAGAGTACAGTGGAGTATAGTTGAGGTAGACTACAGTGGAGTACAGTAGAGGTAGAGTACAGTGGAGTACAGTAGAGGTAGAGCACAGTAGAGCAGAGTAGAGGTAGAGTACAGTGGAGTACAGTAGAGGTAGAGCACAGTGGAGGACTGTAGAGATAGAGTACAGTGGAGCACAGTAGAGGTAGAGTACAGTGGAGCACAGTAGAGGTAGAGTACAGTGGAGCACATTAGAGGTAGAGTACAGTGGAGTACAGTAGAGGTAGTGTACAGTGGAGCACAGTAGAGGTAGAGTACAGTGGAGCAAAGTAGAGGTAGAGTACAGTGGGGTACAGTAGAAATAGAGTACAGTGGAGCACAGTTGAGTAGAGTACAGTAGAGCACAGTAGAGGTAGAGTACAGTGGAGCACAGTAGAGATAGAGTACAGTGGAGTACAGTAGAGGAAGAGTACAGTGGAGTACATTGGAGCACAGTAGAGGTGGAGTACAGTAGAGTACAGTAGAGGTAGAGTACAGTGGAGTGCAATAGAGATAGAGTACAGTGGAGTAGAGTAGATATAGAGTACAGTGGAGCACAGCAGAGATAGAGTACAGTGGATCACAGTAGAGATAGAGTGCAGTGGAGTACAGTGGAGCACAGTAGAGGTAGAGTAAAGTGGAGAACAGTAGAGATAGAGTACAGTGGAGTACAGTAGAGGTGGAGTACAGTAGAGTATAGTAGAGGTAGAGTACAGTGGACTACAGTAGAGATAGAGTACAGTGGAACACAGTAGAGGTAGAGTACAGTGGAGCACAGTAGAGGTAGAGTACAGTGGAGCACAGTAGAGGTAGAGTACAGTGGAGTACAGTAGATGTAGTGTATAGTGGAGCACAGTAGAGGTAGAGTACAGTGGAGCACAGTAGAGGTAGAGTACAGTGGGGTACAGTAGAAATAGAGTACAGTGGAGCACAGTAGAGTAGAGTACAGTAGAGCACAGTAGAGGTAGAGTACAGAGGAGCACAGTAGAGATAGAGTACAGTAGAGCAGAGTAGAGGTAGAGTACAGTGGAGTACAGTACAGGTAGAGTACAGTGGAGCACTGTAGAGGTGGAGTACAGTGGAGTACAGTAGAGGTAGAGTACAGTGGAGCACAGTAGAGATAGAGCACAGTAGAGGTAGAGTACAGTGGAGTACAGTAGAAATAGAGTACAGTGGAGCACAGTAGAGTAGAGTACAGTAGAGCACAGTAGAGGTAGAGTACAGTAGAGCACAGTAGAGGTAGAGTACAGTGGAGCACAGTAGAGGTAGAGTACAGTGGAGCACAGTAGAGATAGAGTACAGTAGAGCACAGTAGAGGTAGAGTACAGTGGAGTATAGTAGAGGTAGAGTACAGTGGAGTACAGTAGAGGTAGAGTACAGTGGAGAATAGTAGATGTAGAGTACAGTGGAGCACAGTAGAGGTAGAGTACAGTGGGGTACAGTAGAAATAGAGTACAGTGGAGCACAGTAGAGTAGAGTACAGTAGAGCACAGTAGAGGTAGAGTACAGTGGAGCACAGTAGAGATAGAGTACAGTGGAGTACAGTAGAGGTAGAGTACAGTGGAGTACAGAGGAGCACAGTAGAGGTGGAGTACAGTAGAGTACAGTAGAGGTAGAGTACAGTGTAGTACAGTAGAGATAGAGTACAGTGGAGTAGAGTAGAGATAGATTACAGTGAAGCACAGCAGAGGTAGAGTAAAGTGGATCACAGTAGAGATAGAGTACAGTGGAGTACAGTGGAGCACAGTAGAGGTAGAGTAGAGTGGAGCACAGTAGAGGTAGAGTACAGTGGAGTACAGTAGAGGTAGTGTACAGTGGAGCACAGTAGAGGTAGAGTACAGTGGAGTATAGTAGAGGTAGAGTACTGTAGAGCACAGTAGAGATAGAGTACAGTAGAGCACAGTAGAGGTAGAGTACAGTGGAGCACAGTAGAGGAAGAGTACAGTGTAGTACAGTAGAGATAGAGTACAGTGGAGTACAGTAGAGATAGAGTACAGTCGAACACAGTAGTGATAAGTGCAGTGGAGTATAGTAGAGGTAGAGTACAGTGGAGTACAGTAGATGTAGAGTACAGTGGAGTACAGTAGAGGTAGAGTAGAGTGGAGCACATTAGAGGTGGAGTAGAGTAGAGTACAGTAGAGGTAGAGTACAGTGGAGTAGAGTAGAAGTAGAGTACATTGGAGCACAGTAGAGTTAGAGTAGAGTGGAGTACAGTAGAGGTAGAGTACAGTGGAGTACAGTAGAGGTAGAGTACAGTGGATCACAGTAGAGATAGAGTACAGTGGAGTACAGTGGAGCACAGTAGAGGTATAGTACAGTGGAGCACAGTAGAGATAGATTACAGTGGAGTAGAGTAGAGATAGAGTACAGTGGAGTACAGTAGAGGTAGAGTACAGTGGAGCAGAGTAGAGGTAGAGTACAGTGGAGTACAGTAGAGGTAGAGCACAGTGGAGCAAAGTAGAGGTAGAGTACAGTGGAGCACAGTAGAGATAGAGTACAGTAGAGCACAGTAGAGGTAGAGTACAGTGGAGTATAGTAGAGGTAGAGTACAGTGGAGTACAGTAGAGGTAGAGTACAGTGGAGAGTAGTAGATGTAGAGTACAGTGGAGCACAGTAGAGGTAGAGTACAGTGGAGCACAGTAGAGGTAGAGTACAGTGGGGTACAGTAGAAATAGAGTACAGTGGAGCACAGTAGAGTAGAGTACAGTAGAGCACAGTAGAGGTAGAGTACAGTGGAGCACAGTAGAGATAGAGTACAGTGGAGTACAGTAGAGGTAGAGTACAGTTGAGTACAGAGGAGCACAGTAGAGGTGGAGTACAGTAGAGTACAGTAGAGGTAGAGTACAGTGTAGTACAGTAGAGATAGAGTACAGTGGAGTAGAGTAGAGATGGAGTACAGTGGAGCACAGCAGAGGTAGAGTAAAGTGGATCACAGTAGAGATAGAGTACAGTGGAGTACAGTGGAGCACAGTAGAGGTAGAGTACAGTGGAGCAAAGTAGAGGTAGAGTACAGTGGAGCACAGTAGAGGTAGAGTAGAGTGGAGCACAGTAGAGGTAGAGTACAGTGGAGTACAGTAGAGGTATAGCACAGTGGAGCACTGTAGAGGTAGAGTACAGTGGAGTACAGTAGAGGTAGAGTACAGTGGAGTACAGTGGAGCACAGTAGAGGTGGAGTACAGTAGAGTACAGTAGAGGTAGAGTACAGTGGAGCACAGTAGAGGTAGAGTACAGTGGAGTACAGTGGAGTACAGTAGAGGTGGAGTACAGTAGAGTACAGTAGAGGTAGAGAACAGTACAGTACAGTAAAGGTAGAGTACAGTGGAGTACAGTAGAGGTAGAGTACAGTAGAACACATTAGAGGTAAAATACAGTGGAGTACAGTAGAGGTAGAGTACAGTGGAGTACAGTAGAGGTAGAGTACAGTGGAGTACAGTATAGGTAGAGAACAGTACAGTACAGTAGAGGTAGAGTAGAGTGGAGTAGAGTAGAGGTAGAGTACAGTAGAGCACAGTAGAGGTAGAATACAGTGGAGTACAGTAGAGGTAGAGTGCAGTGGAGTACAGTAGAGGTAGAGTACAGTAGAGCAGAGTAGAGGTAGAGTACAGTGGAGTACAGTAGAGGTAGAGTACAGTGGAGTACAGAAGAGATAGAGTACAGTGGAGCACAGTAGAGGTAGAGTACAGTGGAGCACAGTAGAGGTAGAGTACAGTGGAGCACAGTAGAGGTAGAGTACAGTGGAGTACAGTAGAGGTAGAGTACAGTGGAGCACAGTAGAGGTAGAGTACAGTGGAGTACAGTGGAGCACAGTAGAGGTGGAGTACAGTAGAGTAAAGTAGAGGTAGAGTGCAGTGGAGCACAGTAGAGGTAGAGTACAGTGGAGTACAGTTGAGTACAGTAGAGGTGGAGTACAGTAGAGTACAGAAGAGGTAGAGAACAGTACAGTACAGTAGAGGTAGAATACAGTGGAGTACAGTAGAGGTAGAGTACAGTGGAGTACAGTAGAGGTAGAGTACAGTGGAGTACAGTAGAGGTAGAGAACAGTACAGTACAGTAGAGGTAGAGTACAGTGGAGTACAGTAGAGGTAGAGTACAGTAGAGCACAGTAGAGGTAGAATACAGTGGAGTACAGTAGAGGTAGAGTACAGTGGAGTACAGTAGAGGTAGAGTACAGTGGAGTACAGTAGAGGTAGAGTACAGTGGAGCACAGTAGAGGTAGAGTACAGTGGAGTACAGTAGAGGTAGAGTACAGTGGAGCACAGTAGAGCTAGAGTACAGTGGAGTACAGTGGAGCACAGTAGAGGTGGAGTACAGTAGAGTAGAGTATAGGTTGAGTACAGTGGAGTACAGTAGAGATAGAGTAGAGTGGAGTAGAGTAGAGATAGAGTACAGTGGATTAGAGTAGAGATAGAGTACAGTGGAGTATAGTTGAGGTAGAGTACAGTGGAGTACAGTAGAGGTAGAGTACAGTGGAGTACAGTAGAGGTAGAGAACAGTGCAGTACAGTAGAGGTAGAGTAGAGTGGAGTACAGTAGAGGTAGAGTACAGTAGAGCACAGTAGAGGTAGAATACAGTGGAGTACAGTAGAGGTAGAGTACAGTGGAGTACAGTAGAGGTAGAGTACAGTGGAGTACGGAAGAGATAGAGTACAGTGGATCACAGTAGAGGTAGAGTACAGTGGAGCACAGTAGAGGTAGAGAACAGTACAGTACAGTAGAGGTAGAGTAAAGTGGAGTACAGTAGAGGTAGAGTACAGTAGAGCACAGTAGAGGTAGAATACAGTGGAGTACAGTAGAGGTAGAGTACAGTGGAGTAAAGTAGAGGTAGAGTACAGTGGAGTACAGAAGAGATAGAGTACAGTGGAGCACAGTAGAGGTAGAGTACAGTGGAGCACAGTAGAGGTAGAGTACAGTGGAGCACAGTAGAGGTAGAGTACAGTGGAGTACAGTAGAGGTAGAGTACAGTGGCGTACAGTAGAGGTAGAGTACAGTGGAGCACAGTAGAGGTAGAGTACAGTGGAGTACAGTGGAGCACAGTAGAGGTGGAGTACAGTAGAGTACAGTAGAGGTAGAGTAAAGTGGAGTACAGTGGAGTACAGTAGAGGTGGAGTACAGTAGAGTACAGTAGAGGTAGAGAACAGTACAGTACAGTAGAGGCAGAGTACAGTGGAGTACAGTAGAGGTAGAGTACAGTAGAGCACAGTAGAGGTAGAATACAGTGGAGTACAGTAGAGGTAGAGTACAGTGGAGTACAGTAGAGGTAGAGAACAGTACAGTACAGTAGAGGTAGAGTACAGTGGAGTAGAGTAGAGGTAGAGTACAGTAGAGCACAGTAGAGGTAGAATACAGTGGAGTACAGTAGAGGTATAGTACAGTGGAGTACAGTAGAGGTAGAGTACAGTGGAGTACAGTAGAGGTAGAGTACAGTGGAGCACAGTAGAGGTAGAGTACAGTGGAGTACAGTAGAGGTAGAGTACAGTGGAGCACTGTAGAGGTGGAGTACAGTTGAGTAAAGTAGAGGTAGAGTACAGTGGAGCACAGTAGAGATAGAGTACAGTAGAGCACAGTAGAGGTAGAGTACAGTGGAGTATAGTAGACGTAGAGTACAGTGGAGTATAGTTGAGGTAGACTACAGTGGAGTACAGTAGAGGTAGAGTACAGTGGAGTACAGTAGAGGTAGAGTACATTGGAGCACAGTAGAGGTAGAGTACAGTGGAGTATAGTTGAGGTAGACTACAGTGGAGTACAGTAGAGGTAGAGTACAGTGGAGTACAGTAGAGGTAGAGCACAGTAGAGCAGAGTAGAGGTAGAGTACAGTGGAGTACAGTAGAGGTAGAGCACAGTGGAGGACTGTAGAGATAGAGTACAGTGAAGCACAGTAGAGGTAGAGTACAGTGGAGCACAGTAGAGGTAGAGTACAGTGGAGCACATTAGAGGTAGAGTACAGTGGAGTACAGTAGAGGTAGTGTACAGTGGAGCACAGTAGAGGTAGAGTACAGTGGAGCAAAGTAGAGGTAGAGTACAGTGGGGTACAGTAGAAATAGAGTACAGTGGAGCACAGTTGAGTAGAGTACAGTAGAGCACAGTAGAGGTAGAGTACAGTGGAGCACAGTAGAGATAGAGTACAGTGGAGTACAGTAGAGGAAGAGTACAGTGGAGTACATTGGAGCACAGTAGAGGTGGAGTACAGTAGAGTACAGTAGAGGTAGAGTACAGTGGAGTGCAATAGAGATAGAGTACAGTGGAGTAGAGTAGATATAGAGTACAGTGGAGCACAGCAGAGATAGAGTACAGTGGATCACAGTAGAGATAGAGTGCAGTGGAGTACAGTGGAGCACAGTAGAGGTAGAGTAAAGTGGAGAACAGTAGAGATAGAGTACAGTGGAGTACAGTAGAGGTGGAGTACAGTAGAGTATAGTAGAGGTAGAGTACAGTGGACTACAGTAGAGATAGAGTACAGTGGAACACAGTAGAGGTAGAGTACAGTGGAGCACAGTAGAGGTAGAGTACAGTGGAGCACAGTAGAGGTAGAGTACAGTGGAGTACAGTAGATGTAGTGTATAGTGGAGCACAGTAGAGGTAGAGTACAGTGGAGCACAGTAGAGGTAGAGTACAGTGGGGTACAGTAGAAATAGAGTACAGTGGAGCAGAGTAGAGTAGAGTACAGTAGAGCACAGTAGAGGTAGAGTACAGAGGAGCACAGTAGAGATAGAGTACAGTAGAGCAGAGTAGAGGTAGAGTACAGTGGAGTACAGTACAGGTAGAGTACAGTGGAGCACTGTAGAGGTGGAGTACAGTGGAGTACAGTAGAGGTAGAGTACAGTGGAGCACAGTAGAGATAGAGCACAGTAGAGGTAGAGTACAGTGGAGTACAGTAGAAATAGAGTACAGTGGAGCACAGTAGAGTAGAGTACAGTAGAGCACAGTAGAGGTAGAGTACAGTGGAGCACAGTAGAGGTAGAGTACAGTGGAGCACAGTAGAGGTAGAGTACAGTGGAGCACAGTAGAGATAGAGTACAGTAGAGCACAGTAGAGGTAGAGTACAGTGGAGTATAGTAGAGGTAGAGTACAGTGGAGTACAGTAGAGGTAGAGTACAGTGGAGAATAGTAGATGTAGAGTACAGTGGAGCACAGTAGAGGTAGAGTACAGTGGGGTACAGTAGAAATAGAGTACAGTGGAGCACAGTAGAGTAGAGTACAGTAGAGCACAGTAGAGGTAGAGTACAGTGGAGCACAGTAGAGATAGAGTACAGTGGAGTACAGTAGAGGTAGAGTACAGTGGAGTACAGAGGAGCACAGTAGAGGTGGAGTACAGTAGAGTACAGTAGAGGTAGAGTACAGTGTAGTACAGTAGAGATAGAGTACAGTGGAGTAGAGTAGAGATAGATTACAGTGAAGCACAGCAGAGGTAGAGTAAAGTGGATCACAGTAGAGATAGAGTACAGTGGAGTACAGTGGAGCACAGTAGAGGTAGAGTAGAGTGGAGCACAGTAGAGGTAGAGTACAGTGGAGTACAGTAGAGGTAGTGTACAGTGGAGCACAGTAGAGGTAGAGTACAGTGGAGTATAGTAGAGGTAGAGTACTGTAGAGCACAGTAGAGATAGAGTACAGTAGAGCACAGTAGAGGTAGAGTACAGTGGAGCACAGTAGAGGTAGAGTACAGTGGAGCACAGTAGAGGTAGAGTACAGTGGAGCACATTAGAGGTAGAGTACAGTGGAGTACAGTAGAGGTAGTGTACAGTGGAGCACAGTAGAGGTAGAGTACAGTGGAGCAAAGTAGAGGTAGAGTACAGTGGGGTACAGTAGAAATAGAGTACAGTGGAGCACAGTTGAGTAGAGTACAGTAGAGCACAGTAAAGGTAGAGTACAGTGGAGCACAGTAGAGATAGAGTACAGTGGAGTACAGTAGAGGAAGAGTACAGTGGAGTACATTGGAGCACAGTAGAGGTGGAGTACAGTAGAGTACAGTATAGGTAGAGTACAGTGGAGTGCAATAGAGATAGAGTACAGTGGAGTAGAGTAGATATAGAGTACAGTGGAGCACAGCAGAGATAGAGTACAGTGGATCACAGTAGAGATAGAGTGCAGTGGAGTACAGTGGAGCACAGTAGAGGTAGAGTAAAGTGGAGAACAGTAGAGATAGAGTACAGTGGAGTACAGTAGAGGTGGAGTACAGTAGAGTATAGTAGAGGTAGAGTACAGTGGACTACAGTAGAGATAGAGTACAGTGGAACACAGTAGAGGTAGAGTACAGTGGAGCACAGTAGAGGTAGAGTACAGTGGAGCACAGTAGAGGTAGAGTACAGTGGAGTACAGTAGATGTAGTGTATAGTGGAGCACAGTAGAGGTAGAGTACAGTGGAGCACAGTAGAGGTAGAGTACAGTGGGGTACAGTAGAAATAGAGTACAGTGGAGCACAGTAGAGTAGAGTACAGTAGAGCACAGTAGAGGTAGAGTACAGAGGAGCACAGTAGAGATAGAGTACAGTAGAGCAGAGTAGAGGTAGAGTACAGTGGAGTACAGTACAGGTAGAGTACAGTGGGGTACAGTAGAAATAGAGTACAGTGGAGCACAGTAGAGTAGAGTACAGTAGAGCACAGTAGAGGTAGAGTACAGTGGAGCACAGTAGAGGTAGAGTACAGTGGAGCACAGTAGAGGTAGAGTACAGTGGAGCACAGTAGAGATAGAGTACAGTAGAGCACAGTAGAGGTAGAGTACAGTGGAGTATAGTAGAGGTAGAGTACAGTGGAGTACAGTAGAGGTAGAGTACAGTGGAGAATAGTAGATGTAGAGTACAGTGGAGCAGAGTAGAGGTAGAGTACAGTGGGGTACAGTAGAAATAGAGTACAGTGGAGCACAGTAGAGTAGAGTACAGTAGAGCACAGTAGAGGTAGAGTACAGTGGAGCACAGTAGAGATAGAGTACAGTGGAGTACAGTAGAGGTAGAGTACAGTGGAGTACAGAGGAGCACAGTAGAGGTGGAGTACAGTAGAGTACAGTAGAGGTAGAGTACAGTGTAGTACAGTAGAGATAGAGTACAGTGGAGTAGAGTAGAGATAGATTACAGTGAAGCACAGCAGAGGTAGAGTAAAGTGGATCACAGTAGAGATAGAGTACAGTGGAGTACAGTGGAGCACAGTAGAGGTAGAGTAGAGTGGAGCACAGTAGAGGTAGAGTACAGTGGAGTACAGTAGAGGTAGTGTACAGTGGAGCACAGTAGAGGTAGAGTACAGTGGAGTATAGTAGAGGTAGAGTACTGTAGAGCACAGTAGAGATAGAGTACAGTAGAGCACAGTAGAGGTAGAGTACAGTGGAGCACAGTAGAGGAAGAGTACAGTGTAGTACAGTAGAGATAGAGTACAGTGGAGTACAGTAGAGATAGAGTACAGTCGAACACAGTAGTGATAAGTGCAGTGGAGTATAGTAGAGGTAGAGTACAGTGGAGTACAGTAGATGTAGAGTACAGTGGAGTACAGTAGAGGTAGAGTAGAGTGGAGCACATTAGAGGTGGAGTAGAGTAGAGTACAGTAGAGGTAGAGTACAGTGGAGTAGAGTAGAAGTAGAGTACAGTGGAGCACAGTAGAGTTAGAGTAGAGTGGAGTACAGTAGAGGTAGAGTACAGTGGAGTACAGTAGAGGTAGAGTACAGTGGATCACAGTAGAGATAGAGTACAGTGGAGTACAGTGGAGCACAGTAGAGGTATAGTACAGTGGAGCACAGTAGAGATAGATTACAGTGGAGTAGAGTAGAGATAGAGTACAGTGGAGTACAGTAGAGGTAGAGTACAGTGGAGCAGAGTAGAGGTAGAGTACAGTGGAGTACAGTAGAGGTAGAGCACAGTGGAGCAAAGTAGAGGTAGAGTACAGTGGAGCACAGTAGAGATAGAGTACAGTAGAGCACAGTAGAGGTAGAGTACAGTGGAGTATAGTAGAGGTAGAGTACAGTGGAGTACAGTAGAGGTAGAGTACAGTGGAGAATAGTAGATGTAGAGTACAGTGGAGCACAGTAGAGGTAGAGTACAGTGGAGCACAGTAGAGGTAGAGTACAGTGGGGTACAGTAGAAATAGAGTACAGTGGAGCACAGTAGAGTAGAGTACAGTAGAGCACAGTAGAGGTAGAGTACAGTGGAGCACAGTAGAGATAGAGTACAGTGGAGTACAGTAGAGGTAGAGTACAGTTGAGTACAGAGGAGCACAGTAGAGGTGGAGCACAGTAGAGTAGAGTACAGTAGAGCACAGTAGAGGTAGAGTACAGTGGAGCACAGTAGAGATAGAGTACAGTGGAGTACAGTAGAGGTAGAGTACAGTGGAGTACAGAGGAGCACAGTAGAGGTGGAGTACAGTAGAGTACAGTAGAGGTAGAGTACAGTGTAGTACAGTAGAGATAGAGTACAGTGGAGTAGAGTAGAGATAGATTACAGTGAAGCACAGCAGAGGTAGAGTAAAGTGGATCACAGTAGAGATAGAGTACAGTGGAGTACAGTGGAGCACAGTAGAGGTAGAGTAGAGTGGAGCACAGTAGAGGTAGAGTACAGTGGAGTACAGTAGAGGTAGTGTACAGTGGAGCACAGTAGAGGTAGAGTACAGTGGAGTATAGTAGAGGTAGAGTACTGTAGAGCACAGTAGAGATAGAGTACAGTAGAGCACAGTAGAGGTAGAGTACAGTGGAGCACAGTAGAGGAAGAGTACAGTGTAGTACAGTAGAGATAGAGTACAGTGGAGTACAGTAGAGATAGAGTACAGTCGAACACAGTAGTGATAAGTGCAGTGGAGTATAGTAGAGGTAGAGTACAGTGGAGTACAGTAGATGTAGAGTACAGTGGAGTACAGTAGAGGTAGAGTAGAGTGGAGCACATTAGAGGTGGAGTAGAGTAGAGTACAGTAGAGGTAGAGTACAGTGGAGTAGAGTAGAAGTAGAGTACAGTGGAGCACAGTAGAGTTAGAGTAGAGTGGAGTACAGTAGAGGTAGAGTACAGTGGAGTACAGTAGAGGTAGAGTACAGTGGATCACAGTAGAGATAGAGTACAGTGGAGTACAGTGGAGCACAGTAGAGGTATAGTACAGTGGAGCACAGTAGAGATAGATTACAGTGGAGTAGAGTAGAGATAGAGTACAGTGGAGTACATTAGAGGTAGAGTACAGTGGAGCAGAGTAGAGGTAGAGTACAGTGGAGTACAGTAGAGGTAGAGCACAGTGGAGCAAAGTAGAGGTAGAGTACAGTGGAGCACAGTAGAGATAGAGTACAGTAGAGCACAGTAGAGGTAGAGTACAGTGGAGTATAGTAGAGGTAGAGTACAGTGGAGTACAGTAGAGGTAGAGTACAGTGGAGAATAGTAGATGTAGAGTACAGTGGAGCACAGTAGAGGTAGAGTACAGTGGAGCACAGTAGAGGTAGAGTACAGTGGGGTACAGTAGAAATAGAGTACAGTGGAGCACAGTAGAGTAGAGTACAGTAGAGCACAGTAGAGGTAGAGTACAGTGGAGCACAGTAGAGATAGAGTACAGTGGAGTACAGTAGAGGTAGAGTACAGTTGAGTACAGAGGAGCACAGTAGAGGTGGAGTACAGTAGAGTACAGTAGAGGTAGAGTACAGTGTAGTACAGTAGAGATAGAGTACAGTGGAGTAGAGTAGAGATGGAGTACAGTGGAGCACAGCAGAGGTAGAGTAAAGTGGATCACAGTAGAGATAGAGTACAGTGGAGTACAGTGGAGCACAGTAGAGGTAGAGTACAGTGGAGCAAAGTAGAGGTAGAGTACAGTGGAGCACAGTAGAGGTAGAGTAGAGTGGAGCACAGTAGAGGTAGAGTACAGTGGAGTACAGTAGAGGTAGTGTACAGTGGAGCACAGTAGAGGTAGAGTACAGTGGAGCACAGTAGAGGTAGAGTATAGTGGAGTATAGTAGAGGTAGAGTACTGTAGAGCACAGTAGAGATAGAGTACAGTAGAGCACAGTAGAGGTAGAGTACAGTGGAGCACAGTAGAGGAAGAGTAAATGTGTAGTACAGTAGAGATAGAGTACAGTGGAGTACAGTAGAGATAGAGTACAGTCGAACACAGTAGTGATAAGTTCAGTGGAGTATAGTAGAGGTAGAGTACAGTGGAGTACAGTAGATGTAGAGTACAGTGGAGTACAGTAGAGGTAGAGTAGAGTGGAGCACATTAGAGGTGTAGTAGAGTAGAGTACAGTAGAGGTAGAGTACAGTGGAGTAGAGTACAAGTAGAGTACAGTGGAGTACAGTAGAGGTAGAGTAGAGTGGAGTACAGTAGAGGTAGAGTACAGTGGAGCACAGTAGAGGTAGAGTACAGTGGAGTACAGTGGAGCACAGTAGAGGTGGAGTACAGTAGAGTACAGTAGAGGTAGAGTGCAGTGGAGCACAGTAGAGGTAGAGTACAGTGGAGTACAGTTGAGTACAGTAGAGGTGGAGTACAGTAGAGTACAGAAGAGGTAGAGAACAGTACAGTACAGTAGAGGTAGAGTACAGTGGAGTACAGTAGAGATAGAGTACAGTAGAGCACAGTAGAGGTAGATTACAGTGGAGTAGAGTAGAGATAGAGTACAGTGGAGTACAGTAGAGGTAGAGAACAGTACAGTACAGTAGAGGTAGAGTACAGTGGAGTACAGTAGAGGTAGAGTACAGTAGAGCACAGTAGAGGTAGAGTACAGTGGAGTACAGTAGAGGTAGAGTACAGTGGAGCACAGTAGAGCTAGAGTACAGTGGAGTACAGTAGAGGTAGAGTACAGTGGAGCACAGTAGAGCTAGAGTACAGTGGAGTACAGTGGAGCACAGTAGAGGTGGAGTACAGTAGAGTAGAGTATAGGTTGAGTACAGTGGAGTACAGTAGAGATAGAGTAGAGTGGAGTAGAGTAGAGATAGAGTACAGTGGATTAGAGTAGAGATAGAGTACAGTGGAGTATAGTTGAGGTAGAGTACAGTGGAGTACAGTAGAGGTAGAGTACAGTGGAGTACAGTAGAGGTAGAGAACAGTGCAGTACAGTAGAGGTAGAGTAGAGTGGAGTACAGTAGAGGTAGAGTACAGTAGAGCACAGTAGAGGTAGAATACAGTGGAGTACAGTAGTGGTAGAGTACAGTGGAGTACAGTAGAGGTAGAGTACAGTGGAGCACAGTAGAGGTAGAGTACAGTGGAGCACAGTAGAGGTAGAGAACAGTACAGTACATTAGAGGTAGAGTAAAGTGGAGTACAGTAGAGGTAGAGTACAGTAGAGCACAGTAGAGGTAGAATACAGTGGAGTACAGTAGAGGTAGAGTACAGTGGAGTAAAGTAGAGCTAGAGTACAGTGGAGTACAGAAGAGATAGGGTACAGTGGAGCACAGTAGAGGTAGAGTACAGTGGAGCACAGTAGAGGTAGAGTACAGTGGAGCACATTAGAGGTAGAGTACAGTGGAGTACAGTAGAGGTAGAGTACAGTGGTCGTACAGTAGAGGTAGAGTACAGTGGAGCACAGTAGAGGTACAGTACAGTGGAGTACAGTGGAGCACAGTAGAGGTGGAGTACAGTAGAGTACAGTAGAGGTAGAGTAAAGTAGAGTACAGTGGAGTACAGTAGAGGTGGAGTACAGTAGAGTACAGTAGAGGTAGAGAACAGTACAGTACAGTAGAGGCAGAGTACAGTGGAGTACAGTAGAGGTAGAGTACAGTAGAGCACAGTAGAGGTAGAATACAGTGGAGTACAGTAGAGGTAGAGTACAGTGGAGTACAGTAGAGGTAGAGTACAGTGGAGTACAGTAGAGGTAGAGAACAGTACAGTACAGTAGAGGTAGAGTACACTGGAGTAGAGTAGAGGTAGAGTACAGTAGAGCACAGTAGAGGTAGAATACAGTGGAGTACAGTAGAGGTAGAGTACAGTGGAGTACAGTAGAGGTAGAGTACAGTGGAGTACAGTAGAGGTAGAGTACAGTGGAGCACAGTAGAGGTAGAGTACAGTGGAGTACAGTAGAGGTAGAGTACAGTGGAGCACAGTAGAGCTAGAGTACAGTGGAGTACAGTGGAGCACAGTAGAGGTGGAGTACAGTAGAGTAGAGTATAGGTTGAGTACAGTGGAGTACAGTAGAGATAGAGTAGAGTGGAGTAGAGTAGAGATAGAGTACAGTGGATTAGAGTAGAGATAGAGTACAGTGGAGTATAGTTGAGGTAGAGTACAGTGGAGTACAGTAGAGGTAGACTACAGTGGAGTACAGTAGAGGTAGAAAACAGTACAGTACAGTAGAGGTAGAGTAGAGTGGAGTACAGTGGAGTATAGTTGAGGTAGAGTACAGTGGAGTACAGTAGAGGTAGAGTACAGTGGAGTACAGTAGAGGTAGAGTACAGTGGAGTACAGTAGAGGTAGAGAACAGTGCAGTACAGTAGAGGTAGAGTAGAGTGGAGTACAGTAGAGGTAGAGTACAGTAGAGCACAGTAGAGGTAGAATACAGTGGAGTACAGTAGTGGTAGAGTACAGTGGAGTACAGTAGAGGTAGAGTACAGTGGAGTACAGAAGAGATAGAGTACAGTGGAGCACAGTAGAGGTAGAGTACAGTGGAGCACAGTAGAGGTAGAGAACAGTACAGTACAGTAGAGGTAGAGTAAAGTGGAGTACAGTAGAGGTAGAGTACAGTAGAGCACAGTAGAGGTAGAATACAGTGGAGTACAGTAGAGGTAGAGTACAGTAGAGTAAAGTAGAGCTAGAGTACAGTGGAGTACAGAAGAGATAGGGTACAGTGGAGCACAGTAGAGGTAGAGTACAGTGGAGCACAGTAGAGGTAGAGTACAGTGGAGCACAGTAGAGGTAGAGTACAGTGGAGTACAGTAGAGGTAGAGTACAGTGGCGTACAGTAGAGGTAGAGTACAGTGGAGCACAGTAGAGGTAGAGTACAGTGGAGTACAGTGGAGCACAGTAGAGGTGGAGTACAGTAGAGTACAGTAGAGGTAGAGTAAAGTAGAGTACAGTGGAGTACAGTACAGGTGGAGTACAGTAGAGTACAGTAGAGGTAGAGAACAGTACAGTACAGTAGAGGTGGAGTACAGTAGAGTACAGTAGAGGTAGAGAACAGTACAGTACAGTAGAGGCAGAGTACAGTGGAGTACAGTAGAGGTAGAGTACAGTAGAGCACAGTAGAGGTAGAATACAGTGGAGTACAGTAGAGGTAGAGTACAGTGGAGTACAGTAGAGGTAGAGTACAGTGGAGTACAGTAGAGGTAGAGAACAGTACAGTACAGTAGAGGTAGAGTACAGTGGAGTAGAGTAGAGGTAGAGTACAGTAGAGCACAGTAGAGGTAGAATACAGTGGAGTACAGTAGAGGTAGAGTACAGTGGAGTACAGTAGAGGTAGAGTACAGTGGAGTACAGTAGAGGTAGAGTACAGTGGAGCACAGTAGAGGTAGAGTACAGTGGAGTACAGTAGAGGTAGAGTACAGTGGAGCACAGTAGAGCTAGAGTACAGTGGAGTACAGTGGAGCACAGTAGAGGTGGAGTACAGTAGAGTAGAGTATAGGTTGAGTACAGTGGAGTACACTAGAGATAGAGTAGAGTGGAGTAGAGTAGAGATAGAGTACAGTGGATTAGAGTAGAGATAGAGTACAGTGGAGTATAGTTGAGGTAGAGTACAGTGGAGTACAGTAGAGGTAGACTACAGTGGAGTACAGTAGAGGTAGAGAACAGTACAGTACAGTAGAGGTAGAGTAGAGTGGAGTACAGTAGAGGTAGAGTACAGTAGAGCACAGTAGAGGTAGAATACAGTGGAGTACATTAGAGGTAGAGTACAGTGGAGTACAGTAGAGGTAGAGTACAGTGGAGAACAGAAGAGATAGAGTACAGTGGAGCACCGTAGAGGTAGAGTACAGTGGAGCACAGTAGAGGTAGAGTACAGTGGAGCACAGTAGAGGTAGAGTACAGTGGAGGACAGTAGAGGTAGAGTACAGTGGAGTACAGTAGAGGTAGAGTACAGTGGAGCACAGTAGAGGTAGAGTACAGTGGAGTACAGTGGAGCAGAGTAGAGGTGGAGTACAGTAGAGTACAGTAGAGGTAGAGTACAGTGGAGCACAGTAGAGGTAGAGTACAGTGGAGTACAGTGGAGTACAGTAGAGGTGGAGTACAGTAGAGTACAGTAGAGGTAGAGAACAGTACAGTACAGTAGAGGTAGAGTACAGTGGAGTACAGTAGAGGTAGAGTACAGTAGAGCACAGTAGAGATAGAATACAGTGGAGCACAGTAGAGGTAGAGTACAGTGGAGTACAGTAGAGCACAGTAGAGGTGGAGTAAAGTAGAGTACAGTAGAGGTAGAGTAAAGTAGAGTACAGTGGAGTACAGTAGAGGTGGAGTACAGTAGAGTACAGTAGAGGTAGAGAACAGTACAGTACAGTAGAGGTGGAGTACAGTAGAGTACAGTAGAGGTAGAGAACAGTACAGTACAGTAGAGGCAGAGTACAGTGAAGTACAGTAGAGGTAGAGTACAGTAGAGCACAGTAGAGGTAGAATACAGTGGAGTACAGTAGAGGTAGAGTACAGTGGAGTACAGTAGAGGTAGAGTACAGTGGAGTACAGTAGAGGTAGAGAACAGTACAGTACAGTAGAGTTAGAGTACAGTGGAGTAGAGTAGAGGTAGAGTACAGTAGAGCACAGTAGAGGTAGAATACAGTGGAGTACAGTAGAGGTAGAGTACAGTGGAGTACAGTAGAGGTAGAGTACAGTGGAGTACAGTAGAGGTAGAGTACAGTGGAGTACAGTAGAGGTAGAGTACAGTGGAGCACAGTAGAGCTAGAGTACAGTGGAGTACAGTGGAGCACAGTAGAGGTGGAGTACAGTAGAGTACAGTAGAGGTAGAGAACAGTACAGTACAGTAGAGGTAGAGTACAGTGGAGTACAGTAGAGGTAGAGTACAGTAGAGCACAGTAGAGATAGAATACAGTGGAGTACAGTAGAGATTGAGTACAGTGGAGTACAGTAGAGGTAGAGTACAGTGTAGTACAGTAGAGGTAGAGAATAGTAGAGTACAGTAGAGGTAGAGTACAGTGGAGTACAGTAGAGGTAGAGTACAGTAGAGCACAGTAGAGGTAGAATACAGTGGAGTACAGTAGAGGTAGAGTACAGTGGAGTACAGTAGAGGTAGAGTAGAGTGGAGTAGAGTAGAGATAGAGTACAGTGGATTAGAGTAGAGATAGAGTACAGTGGAGTATAGTTGAGGTAGAGTACAGTGGAGTACAGTAGAGGTAGACTACAGTGGAGTACAGTAGAGGTAGAGAAAAGTACAGTACAGTAGAGGTAGAGTAGAGTGGAGTACAGTAGAGGTAGAGTACAGTAGAGCACAGTAGAGGTAGAATACAGTGGAGTACATTAGAGGTAGAGTACAGTGGAGTACAGTAGAGGTAGAGTACAGTGGAGAACAGAAGAGATAGAGTACAGTGGAGCACCGTAGAGGTAGAGTACAGTGGAGCACAGTAGAGGTAGAGTACAGTGGAGCACAGTAGAGGTAGAGTACAGTGGAGGACAGTAGAGGTAGAGTACAGTGGAGTACAGTAGAGGTAGAGTACAGTGGAGCACAGTAGAGGTAGAGTACAGTGGAGTACAGTAGAGGTAGAGTACAGTGGAGCACAGTAGAGGTAGAGTACAGTGGAGTACAGTGGAGCAGAGTAGAGGTGGAGTACAGTAGAGTACAGTGGAGGTAGAGTACAGTGGAGCACAGTAGAGGTAGAGTACAGTGGAGTACAGTGGAGTACAGTAGAGGTGGAGTACAGTAGAGTACAGTAGAGGTAGAGAACAGTACAGTACAGTAGAGGTAGAGTACAGTGGAGTACAGTAGAGGTAGAGTACAGTAGAGCACAGTAGAGATAGAGTACAGTGGAGTACAGTGGAGCACAGTAGAGGTGGAGTACAGTAGAGTAGAGTATAGTGGAGTATAGTAGAGGTAGAGTACTGTAGAGCACAGTAGAGATAGAGTACAGTAGAGCACAGTAGAGGTAGAGTACAGTGGAGCACAGTAGAGGAAGAGTAAATGTGTAGTACGGTAGAGATAGAGTACAGTGGAGTACAGTAGAGATAGAGTACAGTCGAACACAGTAGTGATAAGTTCAGTGGAGTATAGTAGAGGTAGAGTACAGTGGAGTACAGTAGATGTAGAGTACAGTGGAGTACAGTAGAGGTAGAGTAGAGTGGAGCACATTAGAGGTGTAGTAGAGTAGAGTACAGTAGAGGTAGAGTACAGTGGAGTAGAGTACAAGTAGAGTACAGTGGAGTACAGTAGAGGTAGAGTAGAGTGGAGTACAGTAGAGGTAGAGTACAGTGGAGCACAGTAGAGGTAGAGTACAGTGGAGTACAGTGGAGCACAGTAGAGGTGGAGTACAGTAGAGTACAGTAGAGGTAGAGTGCAGTGGAGCACAGTAGAGGTAGAGTACAGTGGAGTACAGTTGAGTACAGTAGAGGTGGAGTACAGTAGAGTACAGAAGAGGTAGAGAACAGTACAGTACAGTAGAGGTAGAGTACAGTGGAGTACAGTAGAGATAGAGTACAGTAGAGCACAGTAGAGGTAGATTACAGTGGAGTAGAGTAGAGATAGAGTACAGTGGAGTACAGTAGAGGTAGAGAACAGTACAGTACAGTAGAGGTAGAGTACAGTGGAGTACAGTAGAGGTAGAGTACAGTAGAGCACAGTAGAGGTAGAGTACAGTGGAGTACAGTAGAGGTAGAGTACAGTGGAGCACAGTAGAGCTAGAGTACAGTGGAGTACAGTAGAGGTAGAGTACAGTGGAGCACAGTAGAGCTAGAGTACAGTGGAGTACAGTGGAGCACAGTAGAGGTGGAGTACAGTAGAGTAGAGTATAGGTTGAGTACAGTGGAGTACAGTAGAGATAGAGTAGAGTGGAGTAGAGTAGAGATAGAGTACAGTGGATTAGAGTAGAGATAGAGTACAGTGGAGTATAGTTGAGGTAGAGTACAGTGGAGTACAGTAGAGGTAGAGTACAGTGGAGTACAGTAGAGGTAGAGAACAGTGCAGTACAGTAGAGGTAGAGTAGAGTGGAGTACAGTAGAGGTAGAGTACAGTAGAGCACAGTAGAGGTAGAATACAGTGGAGTACAGTAGTGGTAGAGTACAGTGGAGTACAGTAGAGGTAGAGTACAGTGGAGCACAGTAGAGGTAGAGTACAGTGGAGCACAGTAGAGGTAGAGAACAGTACAGTACATTAGAGGTAGAGTAAAGTGGAGTACAGTAGAGGTAGAGTACAGTAGAGCACAGTAGAGGTAGAATACAGTGGAGTACAGTAGAGGTAGAGTACAGTGGAGTAAAGTAGAGCTAGAGTACAGTGGAGTACAGAAGAGATAGGGTACAGTGGAGCACAGTAGAGGTAGAGTACAGTGGAGCACAGTAGAGGTAGAGTACAGTGGAGCACATTAGAGGTAGAGTACAGTGGAGTACAGTAGAGGTAGAGTACAGTGGTCGTACAGTAGAGGTAGAGTACAGTGGAGCACAGTAGAGGTACAGTACAGTGGAGTACAGTGGAGCACAGTAGAGGTGGAGTACAGTAGAGTACAGTAGAGGTAGAGTAAAGTAGAGTACAGTGGAGTACAGTAGAGGTGGAGTACAGTAGAGTACAGTAGAGGTAGAGAACAGTACAGTACAGTAGAGGCAGAGTACAGTGGAGTACAGTAGAGGTAGAGTACAGTAGAGCACAGTAGAGGTAGAATACAGTGGAGTACAGTAGAGGTAGAGTACAGTGGAGTACAGTAGAGGTAGAGTACAGTGGAGTACAGTAGAGGTAGAGAACAGTACAGTACAGTAGAGGTAGAGTACACTGGAGTAGAGTAGAGGTAGAGTACAGTAGAGCACAGTAGAGGTAGAATACAGTGGAGTACAGTAGAGGTAGAGTACAGTGGAGTACAGTAGAGGTAGAGTACAGTGGAGTACAGTAGAGGTAGAGTACAGTGGAGCACAGTAGAGGTAGAGTACAGTGGAGTACAGTAGAGGTAGAGTACAGTGGAGCACAGTAGAGCTAGAGTACAGTGGAGTACAGTGGAGCACAGTAGAGGTGGAGTACAGTAGAGTAGAGTATAGGTTGAGTACAGTGGAGTACAGTAGAGATAGAGTAGAGTGGAGTAGAGTAGAGATAGAGTACAGTGGATTAGAGTAGAGATAGAGTACAGTGGAGTATAGTTGAGGTAGAGTACAGTGGAGTACAGTAGAGGTAGACTACAGTGGAGTACAGTAGAGGTAGAAAACAGTACAGTACAGTAGAGGTAGAGTAGAGTGGAGTACAGTGGAGTATAGTTGAGGTAGAGTACAGTGGAGTACAGTAGAGGTAGAGTACAGTGGAGTACAGTAGAGGTAGAGTACAGTGGAGTACAGTAGAGGTAGAGAACAGTGCAGTACAGTAGAGGTAGAGTAGAGTGGAGTACAGTAGAGGTAGAGTACAGTAGAGCACAGTAGAGGTAGAATACAGTGGAGTACAGTAGTGGTAGAGTACAGTGGAGTACAGTAGAGGTAGAGTACAGTGGAGTACAGAAGAGATAGAGTACAGTGGAGCACAGTAGAGGTAGAGTACAGTGGAGCACAGTAGAGGTAGAGAACAGTACAGTACAGTAGAGGTAGAGTAAAGTGGAGTACAGTAGAGGTAGAGTACAGTAGAGCACAGTAGAGGTAGAATACAGTGGAGTACAGTAGAGGTAGAGTACAGTAGAGTAAAGTAGAGCTAGAGTACAGTGGAGTACAGAAGAGATAGGGTACAGTGGAGCACAGTAGAGGTAGAGTACAGTGGAGCACAGTAGAGGTAGAGTACAGTGGAGCACAGTAGAGGTAGAGTACAGTGGAGTACAGTAGAGGTAGAGTACAGTGGCGTACAGTAGAGGTAGAGTACAGTGGAGCACAGTAGAGGTAGAGTACAGTGGAGTACAGTGGAGCACAGTAGAGGTGGAGTACAGTAGAGTACAGTAGAGGTAGAGTAAAGTAGAGTACAGTGGAGTACAGTACAGGTGGAGTACAGTAGAGTACAGTAGAGGTAGAGAACAGTACAGTACAGTAGAGGTGGAGTACAGTAGAGTACAGTAGAGGTAGAGAACAGTACAGTACAGTAGAGGCAGAGTACAGTGGAGTACAGTAGAGGTAGAGTACAGTAGAGCACAGTAGAGGTAGAATACAGTGGAGTACAGTAGAGGTAGAGTACAGTGGAGTACAGTAGAGGTAGAGTACAGTGGAGTACAGTAGAGGTAGAGAACAGTACAGTACAGTAGAGGTAGAGTACAGTGGAGTAGAGTAGAGGTAGAGTACAGTAGAGCACAGTAGAGGTAGAATACAGTGGAGTACAGTAGAGGTAGAGTACAGTGGAGTACAGTAGAGGTAGAGTACAGTGGAGTACAGTAGAGGTAGAGTACAGTGGAGCACAGTAGAGGTAGAGTACAGTGGAGTACAGTAGAGGTAGAGTACAGTGGAGCACAGTAGAGCTAGAGTACAGTGGAGTACAGTGGAGCACAGTAGAGGTGGAGTACAGTAGAGTAGAGTATAGGTTGAGTACAGTGGAGTACAGTAGAGATAGAGTAGAGTGGAGTAGAGTAGAGATAGAGTACAGTGGATTAGAGTAGAGATAGAGTACAGTGGAGTATAGTTGAGGTAGAGTACAGTGGAGTACAGTAGAGGTAGACTACAGTGGAGTACAGTAGAGGTAGAGAACAGTACAGTACAGTAGAGGTAGAGTAGAGTGGAGTACAGTAGAGGTAGAGTACAGTAGAGCACAGTAGAGGTAGAATACAGTGGAGTACATTAGAGGTAGAGTACAGTGGAGTACAGTAGAGGTAGAGTACAGTGGAGAACAGAAGAGATAGAGTACAGTGGAGCACCGTAGAGGTAGAGTACAGTGGAGCACAGTAGAGGTAGAGTACAGTGGAGCACAGTAGAGGTAGAGTACAGTGGAGGACAGTAGAGGTAGAGTACAGTGGAGTACAGTAGAGGTAGAGTACAGTGGAGCATAGTAGAGGTAGAGTACAGTGGAGTACAGTGGAGCAGAGTAGAGGTGGAGTACAGTAGAGTACAGTAGAGGTAGAGTACAGTGGAGCACAGTAGAGGTAGAGTACAGTGGAGTACAGTGGAGTACAGTAGAGGTGGAGTACAGTAGAGTACAGTAGAGGTAGAGAACAGTACAGTACAGTAGAGGTAGAGTACAGTGGAGTACAGTAGAGGTAGAGTACAGTAGAGCACAGTAGAGATAGAATACAGTGGAGCACAGTAGAGGTAGAGTACAGTGGAGTACAGTAGAGCACAGTAGAGGTGGAGTAAAGTAGAGTACAGTAGAGGTAGAGTAAAGTAGAGTACAGTGGAGTACAGTAGAGGTGGAGTACAGTAGAGTACAGTAGAGGTAGAGAACAGTACAGTACAGTAGAGGTGGAGTACAGTAGAGTACAGTAGAGGTAGAGAACAGTACAGTACAGTAGAGGCAGAGTACAGTGAAGTACAGTAGAGGTAGAGTACAGTAGAGCACAGTAGAGGTAGAATACAGTGGAGTACAGTAGAGGTAGAGTACAGTGGAGTACAGTAGAGGTAGAGTACAGTGGAGTACAGTAGAGGTAGAGAACAGTACAGTACAGTAGAGTTAGAGTACAGTGGAGTAGAGTAGAGGTAGAGTACAGTAGAGCACAGTAGAGGTAGAATACAGTGGAGTACAGTAGAGGTAGAGTACAGTGGAGTACAGTAGAGGTAGAGTACAGTGGAGTACAGTAGAGGTAGAGTACAGTGGAGTACAGTAGAGGTAGAGTACAGTGGAGCACAGTAGAGCTAGAGTACAGTGGAGTACAGTGGAGCACAGTAGAGGTGGAGTACAGTAGAGTACAGTAGAGGTAGAGAACAGTACAGTACAGTAGAGGTAGAGTACAGTGGAGTACAGTAGAGGTAGAGTACAGTAGAGCACAGTAGAGATAGAATACAGTGGAGTACAGTAGAGATTGAGTACAGTGGAGTACAGTAGAGGTAGAGTACAGTGTAGTACAGTAGAGGTAGAGAATAGTAGAGTACAGTAGAGGTAGAGTACAGTGGAGTACAGTAGAGGTAGAGTACAGTAGAGCACAGTAGAGGTAGAATACAGTGGAGTACAGTAGAGGTAGAGTACAGTGGAGTACAGTAGAGGTAGAGTAGAGTGGAGTAGAGTAGAGATAGAGTACAGTGGATTAGAGTAGAGATAGAGTACAGTGGAGTATAGTTGAGGTAGAGTACAGTGGAGTACAGTAGAGGTAGACTACAGTGGAGTACAGTAGAGGTAGAGAAAAGTACAGTACAGTAGAGGTAGAGTAGAGTGGAGTACAGTAGAGGTAGAGTACAGTAGAGCACAGTAGAGGTAGAATACAGTGGAGTACATTAGAGGTAGAGTACAGTGGAGTACAGTAGAGGTAGAGTACAGTGGAGAACAGAAGAGATAGAGTACAGTGGAGCACCGTAGAGGTAGAGTACAGTGGAGCACAGTAGAGGTAGAGTACAGTGGAGCACAGTAGAGGTAGAGTACAGTGGAGGACAGTAGAGGTAGAGTACAGTGGAGTACAGTAGAGGTAGAGTACAGTGGAGCACAGTAGAGGTAGAGTACAGTGGAGTACAGTAGAGGTAGAGTACAGTGGAGCACAGTAGAGGTAGAGTACAGTGGAGTACAGTGGAGCAGAGTAGAGGTGGAGTACAGTAGAGTACAGTAGAGGTAGAGTACAGTGGAGCACAGTAGAGGTAGAGTACAGTGGAGTACAGTGGAGTACAGTAGAGGTGGAGTACAGTAGAGTACAGTAGAGGTAGAGAACAGTACAGTACAGTAGAGGTAGAGTACAGTGGAGTACAGTAGAGGTAGAGTACAGTAGAGCACAGTAGAGATAGAGTACAGTGGAGTACAGTGGAGCACAGTAGAGGTGGAGTACAGTAGAGTAGAGTATAGGTTGAGTACAGTGGAGTACAGTAGAGATAGAGTAGAGTGGAGTAGAGTAGAGATAGAGTACAGTGGATTAGAGTAGAGATAGAGTACAGTGGAGTATAGTTGAGGTAGAGTACAGTGGAGTACAGTAGAGATAGACTACAGTGGAGTACAGTAGAGGTAGAGAACAGTACAGTACAGTAGAGGTAGAGTAGAGTGGAGTACAGTAGAGGTAGAGTACAGTAGAGCACAGTAGAGGTAGAATACAGTGGAGTACATTAGAGGTAGAGTACAGTGGAGTACAGTAGAGGTAGAGTACAGTGGAGAACAGAAGAGATAGAGTACAGTGGAGCACCGTAGAGGTAGAGTACAGTGGAGCACAGTAGAGGAAGAGTACAGTGGAGCACAGTAGAGGTAGAGTACAGTGGAGGACAGTAGAGGTAGAGTACAGTGGAGTACAGTAGAGGTAGAGTACAGTGGAGCACAGTAGAGGTAGAGTACAGTGGAGTACAGTGGAGTACAGTAGAGGTAGAGTACAGTGGAGCACAGTAGAGGTAGAGTACAGTGGAGTACAGTGGAGTACAGTAGAGGTGGAGTACAGTAGAGTACAGTAGAGGTAGAGAACAGTACAGTACAGTAGAGGTAGAGTACAGTGGAGTACAGTAGAGGTAGAGTACAGTAGAGCACAGTAGAGATAGAATACAGTGGAGTACAGTAGAGGTAGAGTACAGTGGAGTACAGTAGAGGTAGAGTACAGTGTAGTACAGTAGAGGTAGAGAATAGTAGAGTACAGTAGAGGTAGAGTACAGTGGAGTACAGTAGAGGTAGAGTACAGTAGAGCACAGTAGAGGTAGAATACAGTGGAGTACAGTAGAGGTAGAGTACAGTGGAGTACAGTAGAGGTAGAGTACAGTGGAGTACAGTAGAGGTAGAGTACAGTGGAGCACAGTAGAGGTAGAGTACAGTGGAGTACAGTAGAGGTAGAGTACAGTGGAGTACAGTGGAGCACAGTAGAGGTGGAGTACAGTAGAGTAGAGTATAGGTTGAGTACAGTGGAGTACAGTAGAGATAGAGTAGAGTGGAGTAGAGTAGAGATAGAGTACAGTGGATTAGAGTAGATATAGAGTACAGTGGAGTATAGTTGAGGTAGAGTACAGTGGAGCACAGTAGAGGTAGAGTACAGTGGAGTACAGTAGAGGTAGAGTACAGTGGAGCACAGTAGAGCTAGAGTACAGTGGAGTACAGTGGAGCACAGTAGAGGTTGAGTACAGTAGAGTAGAGTATAGGTTGAGTACAGTGGAGTACAGTAGAGATAGAGTAGAGTGGAGTAGAGTAGAGATAGAGTACAGTGGATTAGAGTAGAGATAGAGTACAGTGGAGTATAGTTGAGGTAGAGTACAGTGGAGTACAGTAGAGGTAGACTACAGTGGAGTACAGTAGAGGTAGAGAACAGTACAGTACAGTAGAGGTAGAGTAGAGTGGAGTACAGTAGAGGTAGAGTACAGTAGAGCACAGTAGAGGTAGAATACAGTGGAGTACATTAGAGGTAGAGTACAGTGGAGTACAGTAGAGGTAGAGTACAGTGGAGAACAGAAGAGATAGAGTACAGTGTAGCACCGTAGAGGTAGAGTACAGTGGAGCACAGTAGAGGTAGAGTACAGTGGAGCACAGTAGAGGTAGAGTACAGTGGAGGACAGTAGAGGTAGAGTACAGTGGAGTACAGTAGAGGTAGAGTACAGTGGAGCACAGTAGAGGTAGAGTACAGTGGAGTACAGTGGAGCAGAGTAAAGTGGAGTACAGTAGAGGTAGAGTACAGTAGAGCACAGTAGAGGTAGAATACAGTGGAGTACAGTAGAGGTAGAGTACAGTAGAGTAAAGTAGAGCTAGAGTACAGTGGAGTACAGAAGAGATAGGGTACAGTGGAGCACAGTAGAGGTAGAGTACAGTGGAGCACAGTAGAGGTAGAGTACAGTGGAGCACAGTGGAGGTAGAGTACAGTGGAGTACAGTAGAGGTAGAGTACAGTGGCGTACAGTAGAGGTAGAGTACAGTGGAGCACAGTAGAGGTAGAGTACAGTGGAGTACAGTGGAGCACAGTAGAGGTGGAGTACAGTAGAGTACAGTAGAGGTAGAGTAAAGTAGAGTACAGTGGAGTACAGTACAGGTGGAGTACAGTAGAGTACAGTAGAGGTAGAGAACAGTACAGTACAGTAGAGGTGGAGTACAGTAGAGTACAGTAGAGGTAGAGAACAGTACAGTACAGTACAGTAGAGGCAGAGTACAGTGGAGTACAGTAGAGGTAGAGTACCGTAGAGCACAGTAGAGGTAGAATACAGTGGAGTACAGTAGAGGTAGAGTACAGTGGAGTACAGTAGAGGTAGAGTACAGTGGAGTACAGTAGAGGTAGAGAACAGTACAGTACAGTAGAGGTAGAGTACAGTGGAGTAGAGTAGAGGTAGAGTACAGTAGAGCACAGTAGAGGTAGAATACAGTGGAGTACAGTAGAGGTAGAGTACAGTGGAGTACAGTAGAGGTAGAGTACAGTGGAGTACAGTAGAGGTAGAGTACTGTGGAGCACAGTAGAGGTAGAGTACAGTGGAGTACAGTAGAGGTAGAGTACAGTGGAGCACAGTAGAGCTAGAGTACAGTGGAGTACAGTGGAGCACAGTAGAGGTGGAGTACAGTAGAGTAGAGTATAGGTTGAGTACAGTGGAGTACAGTAGAGATAGAGTAGAGTGGAGTAGAGTAGAGATAGAGTACAGTGGATTAGAGTAGAGATAGAGTACAGTGGAGTATAGTTGAGGTAGAGTACAGTGGAGTACAGTAGAGGTAGACTACAGTGGAGTACAGTAGAGGTAGAGAACAGTACAGTACAGTAGAGGTAGAGTAGAGTGGAGTACAGTAGAGGTAGAGTACAGTAGAGCACAGTAGAGGTAGAATACAGTGGAGTACATTAGAGGTAGAGTACAGTGGAGTACAGTAGAGGTAGAGTACAGTGGAGAACAGAAGAGATAGAGTACAGTGGAGCACCGTAGAGGTAGAGTACAGTGGAGCACAGTAGAGGTAGAGTACAGTGGAGCACAGTAGAGGTAGAGTACAGTGGAGGACAGTAGAGGTAGAGTACAGTGGAGTACAGTAGAGGTAGAGTACAGTGGAGCACAGTAGAGGTAGAGTACAGTGGAGTACAGTGGAGCAGAGTAGAGGTGGAGTACAGTAGAGTACAGTAGAGGTAGAGTACAGTGGAGCACAGTAGAGGTAGAGTACAGTGGAGTACAGTGGAGTACAGTAGAGGTGGAGTACAGTAGAGTACAGTATAGGTAGAGAACAGTACAGTACAGTAGAGGTAGAGTACAGTGGAGTACAGTAGAGGTAGAGTACAGTAGAGCACAGTAGAGATAGAATACAGTGGAGCACAGTAGAGGTAGAGTACAGTGGAGTACAGTAGAGCACAGTAGAGGTGGAGTAAAGTAGAGTACAGTAGAGGTAGAGTAAAGTAGAGTACAGTGGAGTACAGTAGAGGTGGAGTACAGTAGAGTACAGTAGAGGTAGAGAACAGTACAGTACAGTAGAGGTGGAGTACAGTAGAGTACAGTAGAGGTAGAGAACAGTACAGTACAGTAGAGGCAGAGTACAGTGGAGTACAGTAGAGGTAGAGTACAGTAGAGCACAGTAGAGGTAGAATACAGTGGAGTACAGTAGAGGTAGAGTACAGTGGAGTACAGTAGAGGTAGAGTACAGTGGAGTACAGTAGAGGTAGAGAACAGTACAGTACAGTAGAGGTAGAGTACAGTGGAGTAGAGTAGAGGTAGAGTACAGTAGAGCACAGTAGAGGTAGAATACAGTGGAGTACAGTAGAGGTAGAGTACAGTGGAGTACAGTAGAGGTAGAGTACAGTGGAGTACAGTAGAGGTAGAGTACAGTGGAGCACAGTAGAGGTAGAGTACAGTGGAGTACAGTAGAGGTAGAGTACAGTGGAGCACAGTAGAGCTAGAGTACAGTGGAGTACAGTGGAGCACAGTAGAGGTGGAGTACAGTAGAGTACAGTAGAGGTAGAGAACAGTACAGTACAGTAGAGGTAGAGTACAGTGGAGTACAGTAGAGGTAGAGTACAGTAGAGCACAGTAGAGATAGAATACAGTGGAGTACAGTAGAGGTAGAGTACAGTGGAGTACAGTAGAGGTAGAGTACAGTGTAGTACAGTAGAGGTAGAGAATAGTAGAGTACAGTAGAGGTAGAGTACAGTGGAGTACAGTAGAGGTAGAGTACAATAGAGCACAGTAGAGGTAGAATACAGTGGAGTACAGTAGAGGTAGAGTACAGTGGAGTACAGTAGAGGTAGAGTAGAGTGGAGTAGAGTAGAGATAGAGTACAGTGGATTAGAGTAGAGATAGAGTACAGTGGAGTATAGTTGAGGTAGAGTACAGTGGAGTACAGTAGAGGTAGACTACAGTGGAGTACAGTAGAGGTAGAGAAAAGTACAGTACAGTAGAGGTAGAGTAGAGTGGAGTACAGTAGAGGTAGAGTACAGTAGAGCACAGTAGAGGTAGAATACAGTGGAGTACATTAGAGGTAGAGTACAGTGGAGTACAGTAGAGGTAGAGTACAGTGGAGAACAGAAGAGATAGAGTACAGTGGAGCACCGTAGAGGTAGAGTACAGTGGAGCACAGTAGAGGTAGAGTACAGTGGAGCACAGTAGAGGTAGAGTACAGTGGAGGACAGTAGAGGTAGAGTACAGTGGAGTACAGTAGAGGTAGAGTACAGTGGAGCACAGTAGAGGTAGAGTACAGTGGAGTACAGTGGAGCAGAGTAGAGGTGGAGTACAGTAGAGTACAGTAGAGGTAGAGTACAGTGGAGCACAGTAGAGGTAGAGTACAGTGGAGTACAGTGGAGTACAGTAGAGGTGGAGTACAGTAGAGTACAGTAGAGGTAGAGAACAGTACAGTACAGTAGAGGTAGAGTACAGTGGAGTACAGTAGAGGTAGAGTACAGTAGAGCACAGTAGATATAGAGTACAGTGGAGTACAGTGGAGCACAGTAGAGGTGGAGTACAGTAGAGTAGAGTATAGGTTGAGTACAGTGGAGTACAGTAGAGATAGAGTAGAGTGGAGTAGAGTAGAGATAGAGTACAGTGGATTAGAGTAGAGATAGAGTACAGTGGAGTATAGTTGAGGTAGAGTACAGTGGAGTACAGTAGAGGTAGACTACAGTGGAGTACAGTAGAGGTAGAGAACAGTACAGTACAGTAGAGGTAGAGTAGAGTGGAGTACAGTAGAGGTAGAGTACAGTAGAGCACAGTAGAGGTAGAATACAGTGGAGTACATTAGAGGTAGAGTACAGTGGAGTACAGTAGAGGTAGAGTACAGTGGAGAACAGAAGAGATAGAGTACAGTGGAGCACCGTAGAGGTAGAGTACAGTGGAGCACAGTAGAGGTAGAGTACAGTGGAGCACAGTAGAGGTAGAGTACAGTGGAGGACAGTAGAGGTAGAGTACAGTGGAGTACAGTAGAGGTAGAGTACAGTGGAGCACAGTAGAGGTAGAGTACAGTGGAGTACAGTGGAGCAGAGTAGAGGTGGAGTACAGTAGAGTACAGTAGAGGTAGAGTACAGTGGAGCACAGTAGAGGTAGAGTACAGTGGAGTACAGTGGAGTACAGTAGAGGTGGAGTACAGTAGAGTACAGTAGAGGTAGAGAACAGTACAGTACAGTAGAGGTAGAGTACAGTGGAGTACAGTAGAGGTAGAGTACAGTAGAGCACAGTAGAGATAGAATACAGTGGAGTACAGTAGAGGTAGAGTACAGTGGAGTACAGTAGAGGTAGAGTACAGTGTAGTACAGTAGAGGTAGAGAATAGTAGAGTACAGTAGAGGTAGAGTACAGTGGAGTACAGTAGAGGTAGAGTACAGTAGAGCACAGTAGAGGTAGAATACAGTGGAGTACAGTAGAGGTAGAGTACAGTGGAGTACAGTAGAGGTAGAGTACAGTGGAGTACAGTAGAGGTAGAGTACAGTGGAGCACAGTAGAGGTAGAGTACAGTGGAGTACAGTAGAGGTAGAGTACAGTGGAGTACAGTGGAGCACAGTAGAGGTGGAGTACAGTAGAGTAGAGTATAGGTTGAGTACAGTGGAGTACAGTAGAGATAGCGTAGAGTGGAGTAGAGTAGAGATAGAGTACAGTGGATTAGAGTAGATATAGAGTACAGTGGAGTATAGTTGAGGTAGAGTACAGTGGAGCACAGTAGAGGTAGAGTACAGTGGAGTACAGTAGAGGTAGAGTACAGTGGAGCACAGTAGAGCTAGAGTACAGTGGAGTACAGTGGAGCACAGTAGAGGTGGAGTACAGTAGAGTAGAGTATAGGTTGAGTACAGTGGAGTACAGTAGAGATAGAGTAGAGTGGAGTAGAGTAGAGATAGAGTACAGTGGATTAGAGTAGAGATAGAGTACAGTGGAGTATAGTTGAGGTAGAGTACAGTGGAGTACAGTAGAGGTAGACTACAGTGGAGTACAGTAGAGGTAGAGAACAGTACAGTACAGTAGAGGTAGAGTAGAGTGGAGTACAGTAGAGGTAGAGTACAGTAGAGCACAGTAGAGGTAGAATACAGTGGAGTACATTAGAGGTAGAGTACAGTGGAGTACAGTAGAGGTAGAGTACAGTAGAGTAAAGTAGAGCTAGAGTACAGTGGAGTACAGAAGAGATAGGGTACAGTGGAGCACAGTAGAGGTAGAGTACAGTGGAGCACAGTAGAGGTAGAGTACAGTGGAGCACAGTGGAGGTAGAGTACAGTGGAGTACAGTAGAGGTAGAGTACAGTGGCGTACAGTAGAGGTAGAGTACAGTGGAGCACAGTAGAGGTAGAGTACAGTGGAGTACAGTGGAGCACAGTAGAGGTGGAGTACAGTAGAGTACAGTAGAGGTAGAGTAAAGTAGAGTACAGTGGAGTACAGTACAGGTGGAGTACAGTAGAGTACAGTAGAGGTAGAGAACAGTACAGTACAGTAGAGGTGGAGTACAGTAGAGTACAGTAGAGGTAGAGAACAGTACAGTACAGTACAGTAGAGGCAGAGTACAGTGGAGTACAGTAGAGGTAGAGTACCGTAGAGCACAGTAGAGGTAGAATACAGTGGAGTACAGTAGAGGTAGAGTACAGTGGAGTACAGTAGAGGTAGAGTACAGTGGAGTACAGTAGAGGTAGAGAACAGTACAGTACAGTAGAGGTAGAGTACAGTGGAGTAGAGTAGAGGTAGAGTACAGTAGAGCACAGTAGAGGTAGAATACAGTGGAGTACAGTAGAGGTAGAGTACAGTGGAGTACAGTAGAGGTAGAGTACAGTGGAGTACAGTAGAGGTAGAGTACTGTGGAGCACAGTAGAGGTAGAGTACAGTGGAGTACAGTAGAGGTAGAGTACAGTGGAGCACAGTAGAGCTAGAGTACAGTGGAGTACAGTGGAGCACAGTAGAGGTGGAGTACAGTAGAGTAGAGTATAGGTTGAGTACAGTGGAGTACAGTAGAGATAGAGTAGAGTGGAGTAGAGTAGAGATAGAGTACAGTGGATTAGAGTAGAGATAGAGTACAGTGGAGTATAGTTGAGGTAGAGTACAGTGGAGTACAGTAGAGGTAGACTACAGTGGAGTACAGTAGAGGTAGAGAACAGTACAGTACAGTAGAGGTAGAGTAGAGTGGAGTACAGTAGAGGTAGAGTACAGTAGAGCACAGTAGAGGTAGAATACAGTGGAGTACATTAGAGGTAGAGTACAGTGGAGTACAGTAGAGGTAGAGTACAGTGGAGAACAGAAGAGATAGAGTACAGTGGAGCACCGTAGAGGTAGAGTACAGTGGAGCACAGTAGAGGTAGAGTACAGTGGAGCACAGTAGAGGTAGAGTACAGTGGAGGACAGTAGAGGTAGAGTACAGTGGAGTACAGTAGAGGTAGAGTACAGTGGAGCACAGTAGAGGTAGAGTACAGTGGAGTACAGTGGAGCAGAGTAGAGGTGGAGTACAGTAGAGTACAGTAGAGGTAGAGTACAGTGGAGCACAGTAGAGGTAGAGTACAGTGGAGTACAGTGGAGTACAGTAGAGGTGGAGTACAGTAGAGTACAGTATAGGTAGAGAACAGTACAGTACAGTAGAGGTAGAGTACAGTGGAGTACAGTAGAGGTAGAGTACAGTAGAGCACAGTAGAGATAGAATACAGTGGAGCACAGTAGAGGTAGAGTACAGTGGAGTACAGTAGAGCACAGTAGAGGTGGAGTAAAGTAGAGTACAGTAGAGGTAGAGTAAAGTAGAGTACAGTGGAGTACAGTAGAGGTGGAGTACAGTAGAGTACAGTAGAGGTAGAGAACAGTACAGTACAGTAGAGGTGGAGTACAGTAGAGTACAGTAGAGGTAGAGAACAGTACAGTACAGTAGAGGCAGAGTACAGTGGAGTACAGTAGAGGTAGAGTACAGTAGAGCACAGTAGAGGTAGAATACAGTGGAGTACAGTAGAGGTAGAGTACAGTGGAGTACAGTAGAGGTAGAGTACAGTGGAGTACAGTAGAGGTAGAGAACAGTACAGTACAGTAGAGGTAGAGTACAGTGGAGTAGAGTAGAGGTAGAGTACAGTAGAGCACAGTAGAGGTAGAATACAGTGGAGTACAGTAGAGGTAGAGTACAGTGGAGTACAGTAGAGGTAGAGTACAGTGGAGTACAGTAGAGGTAGAGTACAGTGGAGCACAGTAGAGGTAGAGTACAGTGGAGTACAGTAGAGGTAGAGTACAGTGGAGCACAGTAGAGCTAGAGTACAGTGGAGTACAGTGGAGCACAGTAGAGGTGGAGTACAGTAGAGTACAGTAGAGGTAGAGAACAGTACAGTACAGTAGAGGTAGAGTACAGTGGAGTACAGTAGAGGTAGAGTACAGTAGAGCACAGTAGAGATAGAATACAGTGGAGTACAGTAGAGGTAGAGTACAGTGGAGTACAGTAGAGGTAGAGTACAGTGTAGTACAGTAGAGGTAGAGAATAGTAGAGTACAGTAGAGGTAGAGTACAGTGGAGTACAGTAGAGGTAGAGTACAGTAGAGCACAGTAGAGGTAGAATACAGTGGAGTACAGTAGAGGTAGAGTACAGTGGAGTACAGTAGAGGTAGAGTAGAGTGGAGTAGAGTAGAGATAGAGTACAGTGGATTAGAGTAGAGATAGAGTACAGTGGAGTATAGTTGAGGTAGAGTACAGTGGAGTACAGTAGAGGTAGACTACAGTGGAGTACAGTAGAGGTAGAGAAAAGTACAGTACAGTAGAGGTAGAGTAGAGTGGAGTACAGTAGAGGTAGAGTACAGTAGAGCACAGTAGAGGTAGAATACAGTGGAGTACATTAGAGGTAGAGTACAGTGGAGTACAGTAGAGGTAGAGTACAGTGGAGAACAGAAGAGATAGAGTACAGTGGAGCACCGTAGAGGTAGAGTACAGTGGAGCACAGTAGAGGTAGAGTACAGTGGAGCACAGTAGAGGTAGAGTACAGTGGAGGACAGTAGAGGTAGAGTACAGTGGAGTACAGTAGAGGTAGAGTACAGTGGAGCACAGTAGAGGTAGAGTACAGTGGAGTACAGTGGAGCAGAGTAGAGGTGGAGTACAGTAGAGTACAGTAGAGGTAGAGTACAGTGGAGCACAGTAGAGGTAGAGTACAGTGGAGTACAGTGGAGTACAGTAGAGGTGGAGTACAGTAGAGTACAGTAGAGGTAGAGAACAGTACAGTACAGTAGAGGTAGAGTACAGTGGAGTACAGTAGAGGTAGAGTACAGTAGAGCACAGTAGATATAGAGTACAGTGGAGTACAGTGGAGCACAGTAGAGGTGGAGTACAGTAGAGTAGAGTATAGGTTGAGTACAGTGGAGTACAGTAGAGATAGAGTAGAGTGGAGTAGAGTAGAGATAGAGTACAGTGGATTAGAGTAGAGATAGAGTACAGTGGAGTATAGTTGAGGTAGAGTACAGTGGAGTACAGTAGAGGTAGACTACAGTGGAGTACAGTAGAGGTAGAGAACAGTACAGTACAGTAGAGGTAGAGTAGAGTGGAGTACAGTAGAGGTAGAGTACAGTAGAGCACAGTAGAGGTAGAATACAGTGGAGTACATTAGAGGTAGAGTACAGTGGAGTACAGTAGAGGTAGAGTACAGTGGAGAACAGAAGAGATAGAGTACAGTGGAGCACCGTAGAGGTAGAGTACAGTGGAGCACAGTAGAGGTAGAGTACAGTGGAGCACAGTAGAGGTAGAGTACAGTGGAGGACAGTAGAGGTAGAGTACAGTGGAGTACAGTAGAGGTAGAGTACAGTGGAGCACAGTAGAGGTAGAGTACAGTGGAGTACAGTGGAGCAGAGTAGAGGTGGAGTACAGTAGAGTACAGTAGAGGTAGAGTACAGTGGAGCACAGTAGAGGTAGAGTACAGTGGAGTACAGTGGAGTACAGTAGAGGTGGAGTACAGTAGAGTACAGTAGAGGTAGAGAACAGTACAGTACAGTAGAGGTAGAGTACAGTGGAGTACAGTAGAGGTAGAGTACAGTAGAGCACAGTAGAGATAGAATACAGTGGAGTACAGTAGAGGTAGAGTACAGTGGAGTACAGTAGAGGTAGAGTACAGTGTAGTACAGTAGAGGTAGAGAATAGTAGAGTACAGTAGAGGTAGAGTACAGTGGAGTACAGTAGAGGTAGAGTACAGTAGAGCACAGTAGAGGTAGAATACAGTGGAGTACAGTAGAGGTAGAGTACAGTGGAGTACAGTAGAGGTAGAGTACAGTGGAGTACAGTAGAGGTAGAGTACAGTGGAGCACAGTAGAGGTAGAGTACAGTGGAGTACAGTAGAGGTAGAGTACAGTGGAGTACAGTGGAGCACAGTAGAGGTGGAGTACAGTAGAGTAGAGTATAGGTTGAGTACAGTGGAGTACAGTAGAGATAGCGTAGAGTGGAGTAGAGTAGAGATAGAGTACAGTGGATTAGAGTAGATATAGAGTACAGTGGAGTATAGTTGAGGTAGAGTACAGTGGAGCACAGTAGAGGTAGAGTACAGTGGAGTACAGTAGAGGTAGAGTACAGTGGAGCACAGTAGAGCTAGAGTACAGTGGAGTACAGTGGAGCACAGTAGAGGTGGAGTACAGTAGAGTAGAGTATAGGTTGAGTACAGTGGAGTACAGTAGAGATAGAGTAGAGTGGAGTAGAGTAGAGATAGAGTACAGTGGATTAGAGTAGAGATAGAGTACAGTGGAGTATAGTTGAGGTAGAGTACAGTGGAGTACAGTAGAGGTAGACTACAGTGGAGTACAGTAGAGGTAGAGAACAGTACAGTACAGTAGAGGTAGAGTAGAGTGGAGTACAGTAGAGGTAGAGTACAGTAGAGCACAGTAGAGGTAGAATACAGTGGAGTACATTAGAGGTAGAGTACAGTGGAGTACAGTAGAGGTAGAGTACAGTAGAGTAAAGTAGAGCTAGAGTACAGTGGAGTACAGAAGAGATAGGGTACAGTGGAGCACAGTAGAGGTAGAGTACAGTGGAGCACAGTAGAGGTAGAGTACAGTGGAGCACAGTGGAGGTAGAGTACAGTGGAGTACAGTAGAGGTAGAGTACAGTGGCGTACAGTAGAGGTAGAGTACAGTGGAGCACAGTAGAGGTAGAGTACAGTGGAGTACAGTGGAGCACAGTAGAGGTGGAGTACAGTAGAGTACAGTAGAGGTAGAGTAAAGTAGAGTACAGTGGAGTACAGTACAGGTGGAGTAGAGTAGAGTACAGTAGAGGTAGAGAACAGTACAGTACAGTAGAGGTGGAGTACAGTAGAGTACAGTAGAGGTAGAGAACAGTACAGTACAGTACAGTAGAGGCAGAGTACAGTGGAGTACAGTAGAGGTAGAGTACAGTAGAGCACAGTAGAGGTAGAATACAGTGGAGTACAGTAGAGGTAGAGTACAGTGGAGTACAGTAGAGGTAGAGTACAGTGGAGTACAGTAGAGGTAGAGAACAGTACAGTACAGTAGAGGTAGAGTACAGTGGAGTAGAGTAGAGGTAGAGTACAGTAGAGCACAGTAGAGGTAGAATACAGTGGAGTACAGTAGAGGTAGAGTACAGTGGAGTACAGTAGAGGTAGAGTACAGTGGAGTACAGTAGAGGTAGAGTACTGTGGAGCACAGTAGAGGTAGAGTACAGTGGAGTACAGTAGAGGTAGAGTACAGTGGAGCACAGTAGAGCTAGAGTACAGTGGAGTACAGTGGAGCACAGTAGAGGTGGAGTACAGTAGAGTAGAGTATAGGTTGAGTACAGTGGAGTACAGTAGAGATAGAGTAGAGTGGAGTAGAGTAGAGATAGAATACAGTGGATTAGAGTAGAGATAGAGTACAGTGGAGTATAGTTGAGGTAGAGTACAGTGGAGTACAGTAGAGGTAGACTACAGTGGAGTACAGTAGAGGTAGAGAACAGTACAGTACAGTAGAGGTAGAGTAGAGTGGAGTACAGTAGAGGTAGAGTACAGTAGAGCACAGTAGAGGTAGAATACAGTGGAGTACATTAGAGGTAGAGTACAGTGGAGTACAGTAGAGGTAGAGTACAGTGGAGAACAGAAGAGATAGAGTACAGTGGAGCACCGTAGAGGTAGAGTACAGTGGAGCACAGTAGAGGTAGAGTACAGTGGAGCACAGTAGAGGTAGAGTACAGTGGAGGACAGTAGAGGTAGAGTACAGTGGAGTACAGTAGAGGTAGAGTACAGTGGAGCACAGTAGAGGTAGAGTACAGTGGAGTACAGTGGAGCAGAGTAGAGGTGGAGTACAGTAGAGTACAGTAGAGGTAGAGTACAGTGGAGCACAGTAGAGGTAGAGTACAGTGGAGTACAGTGGAGTACAGTAGAGGTGGAGTACAGTAGAGTACAGTATAGGTAGAGAACAGTACAGTACAGTAGAGGTAGAGTACAGTGGAGTACAGTAGAGGTAGAGTACAGTAGAGCACAGTAGAGATAGAATACAGTGGAGCACAGTAGAGGTAGAGTAAAGTAGAGTACAGTAGAGGTAGAGTAAAGTAGAGTACAGTGGAGTACAGTAGAGGTGGAGTACAGTAGAGTACAGTAGAGGTAGAGAACAGTACAGTACAGTAGAGGTGGAGTACAGTAGAGTACAGTAGAGGTAGAGAACAGTACAGTACAGTAGAGGCAGAGTACAGTGGAGTACAGTAGAGGTAGAGTACAGTAGAGCACAGTAGAGGTAGAATACAGTGGAGTACAGTAGAGGTAGAGTACAGTGGAGTACAGTAGAGGTAGAGTACAGTGGAGTACAGTAGAGGTAGAGAACAGTACAGTACAGTAGAGGTAGAGTACAGTGGAGTAGAGTAGAGGTAGAGTACAGTAGAGCACAGTAGAGGTAGAATACAGTGGAGTACAGTAGAGGTAGAGTACAGTGGAGTACAGTAGAGGTAGAGTACAGTGGAGTACAGTAGAGGTAGAGTACAGTGGAGCACAGTAGAGGTAGAGTACAGTGGAGTACAGTAGAGGTAGAGTACAGTGGAGCACAGTAGAGCTAGAGTACAGTGGAGTACAGTGGAGCACAGTAGAGGTGGAGTACAGTAGAGTACAGTAGAGGTAGAGAACAGTACAGTACAGTAGAGGTAGAGTACAGTGGAGTACAGTAGAGGTAGAGTACAGTAGAGCACAGTAGAGATAGAATACAGTGGAGTACAGTAGAGGTAGAGTACAGTGGAGTACAGTAGAGGTAGAGTACAGTGTAGTACAGTAGAGGTAGAGAATAGTAGAGTACAGTAGAGGTAGAGTACAGTGGAGTACAGTAGAGGTAGAGTACAGTAGAGCACAGTAGAGGTAGAATACAGTGGAGTACAGTAGAGGTAGAGTACAGTGGAGTACAGTAGAGGTAGAGTAGAGTGGAGTAGAGTAGAGATAGAGTACAGTGGATTAGAGTAGAGATAGAGTACAGTGGAGTATAGTTGAGGTAGAGTACAGTGGAGTACAGTAGAGGTAGACTACAGTGGAGTACAGTAGAGGTAGAGAAAAGTACAGTACAGTAGAGGTAGAGTAGAGTGGAGTACAGTAGAGGTAGAGTACAGTAGAGCACAGTAGAGGTAGAATACAGTGGAGTACATTAGAGGTAGAGTACAGTGGAGTACAGTAGAGGTAGAGTACAGTGGAGAACAGAAGAGATAGAGTACAGTGGAGCACCGTAGAGGTAGAGTACAGTGGAGCACAGTAGAGGTAGAGTACAGTGGAGCACAGTAGAGGTAGAGTACAGTGGAGGACAGTAGAGGTAGAGTACAGTGGAGTACAGTAGAGGTAGAGTACAGTGGAGCACAGTAGAGGTAGAGTACAGTGGAGTACAGTGGAGCAGAGTAGAGGTGGAGTACAGTAGAGTACAGTAGAGGTAGAGTACAGTGGAGCACAGTAGAGGTAGAGTACAGTGGAGTACAGTGGAGTACAGTAGAGGTGGAGTACAGTAGAGTACAGTAGAGGTAGAGAACAGTACAGTACAGTAGAGGTAGAGTACAGTGGAGTACAGTAGAGGTAGAGTACAGTAGAGCACAGTAGATATAGAGTACAGTGGAGTACAGTGGAGCACAGTAGAGGTGGAGTACAGTAGAGTAGAGTATAGGTTGAGTACAGTGGAGTACAGTAGAGATAGAGTAGAGTGGAGTAGAGTAGAGATAGAGTACAGTGGATTAGAGTAGAGATAGAGTACAGTGGAGTATAGTTGAGGTAGAGTACAGTGGAGTACAGTAGAGGTAGACTACAGTGGAGTACAGTAGAGGTAGAGAACAGTACAGTACAGTAGAGGTAGAGTAGAGTGGAGTACAGTAGAGGTAGAGTACAGTAGAGCACAGTAGAGGTAGAATACAGTGGAGTACATTAGAGGTAGAGTACAGTGGAGTACAGTAGAGGTAGAGTACAGTGGAGAACAGAAGAGATAGAGTACAGTGGAGCACCGTAGAGGTAGAGTACAGTGGAGCACAGTAGAGGTAGAGTACAGTGGAGCACAGTAGAGGTAGAGTACAGTGGAGGACAGTAGAGGTAGAGTACAGTGGAGTACAGTAGAGGTAGAGTACAGTGGAGCACAGTAGAGGTAGAGTACAGTGGAGTACAGTGGAGCAGAGTAGAGGTGGAGTACAGTAGAGTACAGTAGAGGTAGAGTACAGTGGAGCACAGTAGAGGTAGAGTACAGTGGAGTACAGTGGAGTACAGTAGAGGTGTAGTACAGTAGAGTACAGTAGAGGTAGAGAACAGTACAGTACAGTAGAGGTAGAGTACAGTGGAGTACAGTAGAGGTAGAGTACAGTAGAGCACAGTAGAGATAGAATACAGTGGAGTACAGTAGAGGTAGAGTACAGTGGAGTACAGTAGAGGTAGAGTACAGTGTAGTACAGTAGAGGTAGAGAATAGTAGAGTACAGTAGAGGTAGAGTACAGTGGAGTACAGTAGAGGTAGAGTACAGTAGAGCACAGTAGAGGTAGAATACAGTGGAGTACAGTAGAGGTAGAGTACAGTGGAGTACAGTAGAGGTAGAGTACAGTGGAGTACAGTAGAGGTAGAGTACAGTGGAGCACAGTAGAGGTAGAGTACAGTGGAGTACAGTAGAGGTAGAGTACAGTGGAGTACAGTGGAGCACAGTAGAGGTGGAGTACAGTAGAGTAGAGTATAGGTTGAGTACAGTGGAGTACAGTAGAGATAGCGTAGAGTGGAGTAGAGTAGAGATAGAGTACAGTGGATTAGAGTAGATATAGAGTACAGTGGAGTATAGTTGAGGTAGAGTACAGTGGAGCACAGTAGAGGTAGAGTACAGTGGAGTACAGTAGAGGTAGAGTACAGTGGAGCACAGTAGAGCTAGAGTACAGTGGAGTACAGTGGAGCACAGTAGAGGTGGAGTACAGTAGAGTAGAGTATAGGTTGAGTACAGTGGAGTACAGTAGAGATAGAGTAGAGTGGAGTAGAGTAGAGATAGAGTACAGTGGATTAGAGTAGAGATAGAGTACAGTGGAGTATAGTTGAGGTAGAGTACAGTGGAGTACAGTAGAGGTAGACTACAGTGGAGTACAGTAGAGGTAGAGAACAGTACAGTACAGTAGAGGTAGAGTAGAGTGGAGTACAGTAGAGGTAGAGTACAGTAGAGCACAGTAGAGGTAGAATACAGTGGAGTACATTAGAGGTAGAGTACAGTGGAGTACAGTAGAGGTAGAGTACAGTGGAGAACAGAAGAGATAGAGTACAGTGTAGCACCGTAGAGGTAGAGTACAGTGGAGCACAGTAGAGGTAGAGTACAGTGGAGCACAGTAGAGGTAGAGTACAGTGGAGGACAGTAGAGGTAGAGTACAGTGGAGTACAGTAGAGGTAGAGTACAGTGGAGCACAGTAGAGGTAGAGTACAGTGGAGTACAGTGGAGCAGAGTAGAGGTGGAGTACAGTAGAGTACAGTAGAGGTAGAGTACAGTGGAGCACAGTAGAGGTAGAGTACAGTGGAGTACAGTGGAGTACAGTAGAGTACAGTAGAGGTAGAGAACAGTACAGTACAGTAGAGGTAGAGTACAGTGGAGTACAGTAGAGGTAGAGTACAGTAGAGCACAGTAGAGATAGAGTACAGTGGAGTACAGTGGAGCACAGTAGAGGTGGAGTACAGTAGAGTAGAGTATAGGTTGAGTACAGTGGAGTACAGTAGAGATAGAGTAGAGTGGAGTAGAGTAGAGATAGAGTACAGTGGATTAGAGTAGAGATAGAGTACAGTGGAGTATAGTTGAGGTAGAGTACAGTGGGGTACAGTAGAGGTAGACTACAGTGGAGTACAGTAGAGGTAGAGAACAGTACAGTACAGTAGAGGTAGAGTAGAGTGGAGTACAGTAGAGGTAGAGTACAGTAGAGCACAGTAGAGGTAGAATACAGTGGAGTACATTAGAGGTAGAGTACAGTGGAGTACAGTAGAGGTAGAGTACAGTGGAGAACAGAAGAGATAGAGTACAGTGGAGCACCGTAGAGGTAGAGTACAGTGGAGCACAGTAGAGGTAGAGTACAGTGGAGCACAGTAGAGGTAGAGTACAGTGGAGGACAGTAGAGGTAGAGTACAGTGGAGTACAGTAGAGGTAGAGTACAGTGGAGCACAGTAGAGGTAGAGTACAGTGGAGTACAGTGGAGCAGAGTAGAGGTGGAGTACAGTAGAGTACAGTAGAGGTAGAGTACAGTGGAGCACAGTAGAGGTAGAGTCCAGTGGAGTACAGTGGAGTACAGTAGAGGTGGAGTACAGTAGAGTACAGTAGAGGTAGAGAACAGTACAGTACAGTAGAGGTAGAGTACAGTGGAGTACAGTAGAGGTAGAGTACAGTAGAGCACAGTAGAGATAGAATACAGTGGAGTACAGTAGAGGTAGAGTACAGTGGAGTACAGTAGAGGTAGAGTACAGTGTAGTACAGTAGAGGTAGAGAATAGTAGAGTACAGTAGAGGTAGAGTACAGTGGAGTACAGTAGAGGTAGAGTACAGTAGAGCACAGTAGAGGTAGAATACAGTGGAGTACAGTAGACGTAGAGTACAGTGGAGTACAGTAGAGGTAGAGTACAGTGGAGTACAGTAGAGGTAGAGTACAGTGGAGCACAGTAGAGGTAGAGTACAGTGGAGTACAGTAGAGGTAGAGTACAGTGGAGTACAGTGGAGCACAGTAGAGGTGGAGTACAGTAGAGTAGAGTATAGGTTGAGTACAGTGGAGTACAGTAGAGATAGAGTAGAGTGGAGTAGAGTAGAGATAGAGTACAGTGGATTAGAGTAGATATAGAGTACAGTGGAGTATAGTTGAGGTAGAGTACAGTGGAGCACAGTAGAGGTAGAGTACAGTGGAGTATAGTTGAGGTAGACTACAGTGGAGTACAGTAGAGGTAGAGTACAGTGGAGCACAGTAGAGATAGTGTACAGTAGAGCAGAGTAGAGGTAGAGTGCAGTGGAGTACAGTAGAGGTAGAGTACAGTGGAGCACTGTAGAGCTGGTGTACAGTGGAGTACAGTAGAGGTAGAGTACAGTGGAGCACAGTAGAGATAGAGTACAGTAGAGCACAGTAGAGGTAGAGTACAGTGGAGTATAGTAGAGGTAGAGTACAGTGGAGTATAGTTGAGGTAGACTACAGTGGAGTACAGTAGAAGTAGAGTACAGTGGAGTACAGTAGAGGTAGAGTACAGTGGAGCACAGTAGAGGTAGAGTACAGTGGAGTATAGTTGAGGTAGACTACAGTGGAGTACAGTAGAGGTAGAGTACAGTGGAGCACAGTAGAGATAGAGTACAGTAGAGCAGAGTAGAGGTAGAGTACAGTGGAGTACAGTAGAGGTAGAGCACAGTAGAGCAGAGTAGAGGTAGAGTACAGTGGAGTACAGTAGAGGTAGTGTACAGTGGAGCACAGTAGAGGTAGAGTACAGTGGAGCACAGTAGAGGTAGAGTACAGTGGGGTACAGTAGAAATAGAGTACAGTGGAGCACAGTAGAGTAGAGTACAGTAGAGCACAGTAGAGGTAGAGTACAGTGGAGCACAGTAGAGATAGAGTACAGTGGAGTACAGTAGAGGAAGAGTACAGTGGAGTACATTGGAGCACAGTAGAGGTGGAGTACAGTAGAGTACAGTAGAGGTAGAGTACAGTGGAGTTTAATAGAGATAGAGTACAGTGGAGTAGAGTAGATATAGAGTACAGTGGAGCACAGCAGAGATAGAGTACAGTGGATCACAGTAGAGATAGAGTGCAGTGGAGTACAGTGGAGCACAGTAGAGGTAGAGTAAAGTGGAGAACAGTAGAGATAGAGTACAGTGGAGTACAGTAGAGGTGGAGTACAGTAGAGTATAGTAGAGGTAGAGTACAGTGGACTACAGTAGAGATAGAGTACAGTGGAACACAGTAGAGGTAGAGTACAGTGGAGCACAGTAGAGGTAGAGTACAGTGGAGCACAGTAGAGGTAGAGTACAGTGGAGTACAGTAGAGGTAGTGTATAGTGGAGCACAGTAGAGGTAGAGTACAGTGGAGCAGAGTAGAGGTAGAGTACAGTGGGGTACAGTAGAAATAGAGTACAGTGGAGCACAGTAGAGTAGAGTACAGTAGAGCACAGTAGAGGTAGAGTACAGTGGAGCACAGTAGAGATAGAGTACAGTAGAGCAGAGTAGAGGTAGAGTACAGTGGAGTACAGTACAGGTAGAGTACAGTGGAGCACTGTAGAGGTGGAGTACAGTGGAGTACAGTAGAGGTAGAGTACAGTGGAGCACAGTAGAGGTAGAGTACAGTGGAGTACAGTAGAGGTAGAGTACAGTGGAGCACAGTAGAGGTAGAGTACAGTGGAGCACAGTAGAGATAGAGTACAGTAGAGCACAGTAGAGGTAGAGTACAGTGGAGTATAGTAGAGGTAGAGTACAGTGGAGTACAGTAGAGGTAGAGTACAGTGGAGAATAGTAGATGTAGAGTACAGTGGAGCACAGTAGAGGTAGAGTACAGTGGAGTATAGTAGAGGTAGAGTACAGTGGAGTACAGTAGAGGTAGAGTACAGTGGAGAATAGTAGATGTAGAGTACAGTGGAGCACAGTAGAGGTAGAGTACAGTGGGGTACAGTAGAAATAGAGTACAGTGGAGCACAGTAGAGTAGAGTACAGTAGAGCACAGTAGAGGTAGAGTACAGTGGAGCACAGTAGAGATAGAGTACAGTGGAGTACAGTAGAGGTAGAGTACAGTGGAGTACAGAGGAGCACAGTAGAGGTGGAGTACAGTAGAGTACAGTAGAGGTAGAGTACAGTGTAGTACAGTAGAGATAGAGTACAGTGGAGTAGAGTAGAGATAGATTACAGTGGAGCACAGCAGAGGTAGAGTAAAGTGGATCACAGTAGAGATAGAGTACAGTGGAGTACAGTGGAGCACAGTAGAGGTAGAGTACAGTGGAGCACAGTAGAGGTAGAGTACAGTGGATCACAGTAGAGGTAGAGTAGAGTGGAGCACAGTAGAGGTAGAGTACAGTGGAGTACAGTAGAGGTAGTGTACAGTGGAGCACAGTAGAGGTAGAGTACAGTGGAGTATAGTAGAGGTAGAGTACTGTAGAGCACAGTATAGATAGAGTACAGTAGAGCACAGTAGAGGTAGAGTACAGTGGAGCACAGTAGAGGAAGAGTACAGTGTAGTACAGTAGAGATAGAGTACAGTGGAGTACAGTAGAGATAGAGTACAGTCGAACACAGTAGTGATAAGTGCAGTGGAGTATAGTAGAGGTAGAGTACAGTGGAGTACAGTAGATGTAGAGTACAGTGGAGTACAGTAGAGGTAGAGTAGAGTGGAGCACATTAGAGGTGGAGTAGAGTAGAGTACAGTAGAGGTAGAGTACAGTGGAGTAGAGTAGAAGTAGAGTACAGTGGAGCACAGTAGAGTTAGAGTAGAGTGGAGTACAGTAGAGGTAGAGTACAGTGGAGTACAGTAGAGGTAGAGTACAGTGGATCACAGTAGAGATAGAATACAGTGGAGTACAGTGGAGCACAGTAGAGGTATAGTACAGTGGAGCACAGTAGAGATAGAATACAGTGGAGTACAGTGGAGCACAGTAGAGGTATAGTACAGTGGAGCACAGTAGAGATAGATTACAGTGGAGTAGAGTAGAGATAGAGTACAGTGGAGTACAGTAGAGATAGAGTAGAGTGGAGCAGAGTAGAGGTAGAGTACAGTGGAGTACATTAGAGGTAGAGCACAGTGGAGCACAGTAGAGGTAGAGTACAGTGGAGCACAGTAGAGATAGAGTACAGTAGAGCACAGTCGAGGTAGAGTACAGTGGAGTATAGTAGAGGTAGAGTACAGTGGAGTACAGTAGAGGTAGAGTACAGTGGAGAATAGTAGATGTAGAGTACAGTGGAGCACAGTAGAGGTAGAGTACAGTGGAGCACAGTAGAGGTAGAGTACAGTGGGGTACAGTAGAAATAGAGTACAGTGGAGCACAGTAGAGTAGAGTACAGTAGAGCACAGTAGAGGTAGAGTACAGTGGAGCACAGTAGAGATAGAGTACAGTGGAGTACAGTAGAGGTAGAGTACAGTTGAGTACAGAGGAGCACAGTAGAGGTGGAGTACAGTAGAGTACAGTAGAGGTAGAGTACAGTGTAGTACAGTAGAGATAGAGTACAGTGGAGTAGAGTAGAGATGGAGTACAGTGGAGCACAGCAGAGGTAGAGTAAAGTGGATCACAGTAGAGATAGAGTACAGTGGAGTACAGTGGAGCACAGTAGAGGTAGAGTACAGTGGAGCAAAGTAGAGGTAGAGTACAGTGGACCACAGTAGAGGTAGAGTAGAGTGGAGCACAGTAGAGGTAGAGTACAGTGGAGCACAGTAGAGATAGAGTACAGTGGAGTACAGTAGAGGTAGAGTACAGTTGAGTACAGAGGAGCACAGTAGAGGTGGAGTACAGTAGAGTACAGTAGAGGTAGAGTACAGTGTAGTACAGTAGAGATAGAGTACAGTGGAGTAGAGTAGAGATGGAGTACAGTGGAGCACAGCAGAGGTAGAGTAAAGTGGATCACAGTAGAGATAGAGTAGAGTGGAGCACAGTAGAGGTAGAGTACTGTAGAGCACAGTAGAGATAGAGTACAGTAGAGCACAGTAGAGGTAGAGTACAGTGGAGCACAGTAGAGGAAGAGTAAATGTGTAGTACAGTAGAGATAGAGTACAGTGGAGTACAGTAGAGATAGAGTACAGTCGAACACAGTAGTGATAAGTGCAGTGGAGTATAGTAGAGGTAGAGTACAGTGGAGTACAGTAGATGTAGAGTACAGTGGAGTACAGTAGAGGTAGAGTAGAGTGGAGCACATTAGACGTGGAGTAGAGTAGAGTACAGTAGAGGTAGAGTACAGTGGAGTAGAGTACAAGTAGAGTACAGTGGAGTACAGTAGAGGTAGAGTAGAGTGGAGTACAGTAGAGGTAGAGTACAGTGGAGCACAGTAGAGGTAGAGTACAGTGGAGTACAGTGGAGCACAGTAGAGGTGGAGTACAGTAGAGTACAGTAGAGGTAGAGTGCAGTGGAGCACAGTAGAGGTAGAGTACAGTGGAGTACAGTTGAGTACAGTAGAGGTGGAGTACAGTAGAGTACAGAAGAGGTAGAGAACAGTACAGTACAGTAGAGGTAGAGTACAGTGGAGTACAGTAGAGATAGAGTACAGTAGAGCACAGTAGAGGTAGAATACAGTGGAGTACAGTAGAGGTAGAGTACAGTGGAGTACAGTAGAGGTAGAGTACAGTGGAGTACAGTAGAGGTAGAGAAGAGTACAGTACAGTAGAGGTAGAGTACAGTGGAGTACAATAGAGGTAGAGTACAGTAGAGCACAGTAGAGGTAGAGTACAGTGGAGTACAGTAGAGGTAGAGTACAGTGGAGCACAGTAGAGGTAGAGTACAGTGGAGTACAGTAGAGGTAGAGTACAGTGGAGCACAGTAGAGCTAGAGTACAGTGGAGTACAGTGGAGCACAGTAGAGGTGGAGTACAGTAGAGTAGAGTATAGGTTGAGTACAGTGGAGTACAGTAGAGATAGAGTAGAGTGGAGTAGAGTAGAGATAGAGTACAGTGGATTAGAGTAGAGATAGAGTACAGTGGAGTATAGTTGAGGTAGAGTACAGTGGAGTACAGTAGAGGTAGAGTACAGTGGAGTACAGTAGAGGTAGAGAACAGTGCAGTACAGTAGAGGTAGAGTAGAGTGGAGTACAATAGAGGTAGAGTACAGTAGAGCACAGTAGAGGTAGAATACAGTGGAGTACAGTAGTGGTAGAGTACAGTGGAGTACAGTAGAGGTAGAGTACAGTGGAGCACAGTAGAGGTAGAGTACAGTGGAGCACAGTAGAGGTAGAGAACAGTACAGTACAGTAGAGGTAGAGTAAAGTGGAGTACAGTAGAGGTAGAGTACAGTAGAGCACAGTAGAGGTAGAATACAGTGGAGTACAGTAGAGGTAGAGTACAGTGGAGTAAAGTAGAGCTAGAGTACAGTGGAGTACAGAAGAGATAGGGTACAGTGGAGCACAGTAGAGGTAGAGTACAGTGGAGCACAGTAGAGGTAGAGTACAGTGGAGCACAGTAGAGGTAGAGTACAGTGGAGTACAGTAGAGGTAGAGTAAAGTGGCGTACAGTAGAGGTAGAGTACAGTGGAGCACAGTAGAGGTGGAGTACAGTAGAGTACAGTAGAGGTAGAGAACAGTACAGTACAGTAGAGGCAGAGTACAGTGGAGTACAGTAGAGGTAGAGTACAGTAGAGCACAGTAGAGGTAGAATACAGTGGAGTACAGTAGAGGTAGAGTACAGTGGAGTACAGTAGAGGTAGAGTACAGTGGAGTACAGTAGAGGTAGAGAACAGTACAGTACAGTAGAGGTAGATTACACTGGAGTAGAGTAGAGGTAGAGTACAGTAGAGCACAGTAGAGGTAGAATACAGTGGAGTACAGTAGAGGTAGAGTACAGTGGAGTACAGTAGAGGTAGAGTACAGTGGAGTACAGTAGAGGTAGAGTACAGTGGAGCACAGTAGAGGTAGAGTACAGTGGAGTACAGTAGAGGTAGAGTACAGTGGAGCACAGTAGAGCTAGAGTACAGTGGAGTACAGTGGAGCACAGTAGAGGTGGAGTACAGTAGAGTAGAGTATAGGTTGAGTACAGTGGAGTACAGTAGAGATAGAGTAGAGTGGAGTAGAGTAGAGATAGAGTACAGTGGATTAGAGTAGAGATAGAGTACAGTGGAGTATAGTTGAGGTAGAGTACAGTGGAGTACAGTAGAGGTAGACTACAGTGGAGTACAGTAGAGGTAGAGAACAGTACAGTACAGTAGAGGTAGAGTAGAGTGGAGTACAGTGGAGTATAGTTGAGGTAGAGTACAGTGGAGTACAGTAGAGGTAGAGTACAGTGGAGTACAGTAGAGGTAGAGAACAGTGCAGTACAGTAGAGGTAGAGTAGAGTGGAGTACAGTAGAGGTAGAGTACAGTAGAGCACAGTAGAGGTAGAATACAGTGGAGTACAGTAGTGGTAGAGTACAGTGAAGTACAGTAGAGGTAGAGTACAGTGGAGTACAGAAGAGATAGAGTACAGTGGAGCACAGTAGAGGTAGAGTACAGTGGAGCACAGTAGAGGTAGAGAACAGTACAGTACAGTAGAGGTAGAGTAAAGTGGAGTACAGTAGAGGTAGAGTACAGTAGAGCACAGTAGAGGTAGAATACAGTGGAGTACAGTAGAGGTAGAGTACAGTAGAGTAAAGTAGAGCTAGAGTACAGTGGAGTACAGAAGAGATAGGGTACAGTGGAGGACAGTAGAGGTAGAGTACAGTGGAGCACAGTAGAGGTAGAGTACAGTGGAGCACAGTAGAGGTAGAGTACAGTGGAGTACAGTAGAGGTAGAGTACAGTGGCGTACAGTAGAGGTAGAGTACAGTGGAGCACAGTAGAGGTAGAGTACAGTGGAGTACAGTGGAGCACAGTAGAGGTGGAGTACAGTAGAGTACAGTAGAGGTAGAGTAAAGTAGAGTACAGGGGAGTACAGTAGAGGTGGAGTACAGTAGAGTACAGTAGAGGTAGAGAACAGTACAGTACAGTAGAGGTGGAGTACAGTAGAGTACAGTAGAGGTAGAGAACAGTACAGTACAGTAGAGGCAGAGTACAGTGGAGTACAGTAGAGGTAGAGTACAGTAGAGCACAGTAGAGGTAGAATACAGTGGAGTACAGTAGAGGTAGAGTACAGTGGAGTACAGTAGAGGTAGAGAACAGTACAGTACAGTAGAGGTAGAGTACAGTGGAGTAGAGTAGAGGTAGAGTACAGTAGAGCACAGTAGAGGTAGAATACAGTGGAGTACAGTAGAGGTAGAGTACAGTGGAGTACAGTAGAGGTAGAGTACAGTGGAGTACAGTAGAGGTAGAGTACAGTGGAGCACAGTAGAGGTAGAGTACAGTGGAGTACAGTAGAGGTAGAGTACAGTGGAGCACAGTAGAGCTAGAGTACAGTGGAGTACAGTGGAGCACAGTAGAGGTGGAGTACAGTAGAGTAGAGTATAGGTTGAGTACAGTGGAGTACAGTAGAGATAGAGTAGAGTGGAGTAGAGTAGAGATAGAGTACAGTGGATTAGAGTAGAGATAGAGTACAGTGGAGTATAGTTGAGGTAGAGTACAGTGGAGTACAGTAGAGGTAGACTACAGTGGAGTACAGTAGAGGTAGAGAACAGTACAGTACAGTAGAGGTAGAGAAGAGTGGAGTACAGTAGAGGTAGAGTACAGTAGAGCACAGTAGAGGTAGAATACAGTGGAGTACATTAGAGGTAGAGTACAGTGGAGTACAGTAGAGGTAGAGTACAGTGGAGAACAGAAGAGATAGAGTACAGTGGAGCACCGTAGAGGTAGAGTACAGTGGAGCACAGTAGAGGTAGAGTACAGTGGAGCACAGTAGAGGTAGAGTACAGTGGAGGACAGTAGAGGTAGAGTACAGTGGAGTACAGTAGAGGTAGAGTACAGTGGAGCACAGTAGAGGTAGAGTACAGTGGAGTACAGTGGAGCAGAGTAGAGGTGGAGTACAGTAGAGTACAGTAGAGGTAGAGTACAGTGGAGCACAGTAGAGGTAGAGTACAGTGGAGTACAGTGGAGTACAGTAGAGGTGGAGTACAGTAGAGTACAGTAGAGGTAGAGAACAGTACAGTACAGTAGAGGTAGAGTACAGTGGAGTACAGTAGAGGTAGAGTACAGTAGAGCACAGTAGAGATAGAATACAGTGGAGCACAGTAGAGGTAGAGTACAGTGGAGTACAGTGGAGCACAGTAGAGGTGGAGTACAGTAGAGTACAGTAGAGGTAGAGTAAAGTAGAGTACAGTGGAGTACAGTAGAGGTGGAGTACAGTAGAGTACAGTAGAGGTAGAGAACAGTACAGTACAGTAGAGGTGGAGTACAGTAGAGTACAGTAGAGGTAGAGAACAGTACAGTACAGTAGAGGCAGAGTACAGTGGAGTACAGTACAGGTAGAGTACAGTAGAGCACAGTAGAGGTAGAATACAGTGGAGTACAGTATAGGTAGAGTACAGTGGAGTACAGTAGAGGTAGAGTACAGTGGAGTACAGTAGAGGTAGAGAACAGTACAGTACAGTAGAGGTAGAGTACAGTGGAGTAGAGTAGAGGTAGAGTACAGTAGAGCACAGTAGAGGTAGAATACAGTGGAGTACAGTAGAGGTAGAGTACAGTGGAGTACAGTAGAGGTAGAGTACAGTGGAGTACAGTAGAGGTAGAGTACAGTGGAGCACAGTAGAGGTAGAGTACAGTGGAGTACAGTAGAGGTAGAGTACAGTGGAGCACAGTAGAGCTAGAGTACAGTGGAGTACAGTGGAGCACAGTAGAGGTGGAGTACAGTAGAGTAGAGTATAGGTTGAGTACAGTGGAGTACAGTAGAGATAGAGTAGAGTGGAGTAGAGTAGAGATAGAGTACAGTGGATTAGAGTAGAGATAGAGTACAGTGGAGTATAGTTGAGGTAGAGTACAGTGGAGTACAGTAGAGGTAGACTACAGTGGAGTACAGTAGAGGTAGAGAACAGTACAGTACAGTAGAGGTAGAGTAGAGTGGAGTACAGTAGAGGTAGAGTACAGTAGAGCACAGTAGAGGTAGAATACAGTGGAGTACATTAGAGGTAGAGTACAGTGGAGTACAGTAGAGGTAGAGTACAGTGGAGAACAGAAGAGATAGAGTACAGTGGAGCACCGTAGAGGTAGAGTACAGTGGAGCACAGTAGAGGTAGAGTACAGTGGAGGACAGTAGAGGTAGAGTACAGTGGAGTACAGTAGAGGTAGAGTACAGTGGAGCACAGTAGAGGTAGAGTACAGTGGAGTACAGTGGAGCAGAGTAGAGGTGGAGTACAGTAGAGTACAGTAGAGGTAGAGTACAGTGGAGCACAGTAGAGGTAGAGTACAGTGGAGTACAGTGGAGTACAGTAGAGGTGGAGTACAGTAGAGTACAGTAGAGGTAGAGAACAGTACAGTACAGTAGAGGTAGAGTACAGTGGAGTACAGTAGAGGTAGAGTACAGTAGAGCACAGTAGAGATAGAATACAGTGGAGTACAGTAGAGGTAGAGTACAGTGGAGTACAGTAGAGGTAGAGTACAGTGTAGTACAGTAGAGGTAGAGAATAGTAGAGTACAGTAGAGGTAGAGTACAGTGGAGTACAGTAGAGGTAGAGTACAGTAGAGCACAGTAGAGGTAGAATACAGTGGAGTACAGTAGAGGTAGAGTACAGTGAAGTACAGTAGAGGTAGAGTACAGTGGAGTACAGTAGAGGTAGAGTACAGTGGAGCACAGTAGAGGTAGAGTACAGTGGAGTACAGTAGAGGTAGAGTACAGTGGAGTACAGTGGAGCACAGTAGAGGTGGAGTACAGTAGAGTAGAGTATAGGTTGAGTACAGTGGAGTACAGTAGAGATAGAGTAGAGTGGAGTAGAGTAGAGATAGAGTACAGTGGATTAGAGTAGATATAGAGTACAGTGGAGTATAGTTGAGGTAGAGTACAGTGGAGCACAGTAGAGGTAGAGTACAGTGGAGCACAGTAGAGGTAGAGTACAGTGGAGTATAGTTGAGGTAGACTACAGTGGAGTACAGTAGAGGTAGAGTACAGTGGAGTACAGTAGAGGTAGAGTACAGTGGAGCACTGTAGAGGTGGTGTACAGTGGAGTACAGTAGAGGTAGAGTACAGTGGAGCACAGTAGAGATAGAGTACAGTAGAGCACAGTAGAGGTAGAGTACAGTGGAGTATAGTAGAGGTAGAGTACAGTGGAGTATAGTTGAGGTAGACTACAGTGGAGTACAGTAGAGGTAGAGTACAGTGGAGTACAGTAGAGGTAGAGTACAGTGGAGCACAGTAGAGGTAGAGTACAGTGGAGTATAGTTGATGTAGACTACAGTGGAGTACAGTAGAGGTAGAGTACAGTGGAGCACAGTAGAGATAGAGTACAGTAGAGCAGAGTAGAGGTAGAGTACAGTGGAGTACAGTAGAGGTAGAGCACAGTAGAGCAGAGTAGAGGTAGAGTACAGTGGAGTACAGTAGATGTAGAGCACATTGGAGCACTGTAGAGGTAGAATACAGTGGAGTAGAGTAGAGATAGAGTACAGTGGAGTACAGTGGAGTACAGTAGAGGTGGAGTACAGTAGAGTACAGTAGAGGTAGAGAACAGTACAGTACAGTAGAGGTAGAGGACAGTGGAGTACAGTAGAGGTAGAGTACAGTAGAGCACAGTAGAGGTAGAATACAGTGGAGTACAGTAGAGGTAGAGTACAGTGGAGTACAGTAGAGGTAGAGTACAGTGTAGTACAGTAGATGTAGAGAACAGTACAGTACAGTAGAGGTAGAGTACAGTGGATTACAGTAGAGGTAGAGTACAGTAGAGCACAGTAGAGGTAGAATACAGTGGAGTACAGTAGAGGTAGAGTACAGTGGAGCACAGTAGAGGTAGAGTACAGTGGAGCACAGTAGAGGTAGAGTACAGTGGAGCACAGTAGAGGTAGAGTACAGTGGAGTACAGTAGACGTTGAGTACAGTGGAGTACAGTAGAGGTAGAGTACAGTGGAGCACAGTAGAGGTAGAGTACAGTGGAGTACAGTAGAGGTAGAATACAGTGGAGCACAGTAGAGGTAGAGTACAGTGGAGCACAGTAGAGGTAGAGTACAGTGGAGCACAGTAGAGGTAGAGTACACTGGAGTACAGTAGACGTTGAGTACAGTGGAGTACAGTAGAGGTAGAGTACAGTGGAGCACAGTAGAGGTAGAGTACAGTGGAGTACAGTAGAGGTAGAGTACACTAGAGCACAGTAGAGGTAGAATACAGTGGAGTACAGTAGAGGTAGAGTACAGTGGAGTACAGTAGAGGTAGAGTACAGTGGAGTACAGAAGAGATAGAGTACAGTGGAGCACAGTAGAGGTAGAGTACAATGGAGCACAGTAGAGGTAGAGTACAGTGGAGCACAATAGAGGTAGAGTACATTGGAGTACAGTAGAGGTAGAGTACAGTGGAATACAGTAGAGGTAGAGTACAGTGGAGCACAGTAGAGGTAGAGTACAGTGGAGTACAGTGGAGCACAGTAGAGGTGGAGTGCAGTAGAGTACAGTAGAGGTAGAGTACAGTGGAGCACAGTAGAGGTAGAGTACAGTGGAGTACAGTGGAGTACAGTAGAGGTGGAGTACAGTAGAGTACAGTAGAGGTAGAGAACAGTACAGTACAGTAGAGGTAGAGTACAGTGGAGTACAGTAGAGGTATAGTACAGTAGAGCACAGTAGAGGTAGAATACAGTAGAGTACAGAAGAGATAGAGTACAGTGGAGCACAGTAGAGGTAGAGTACAATGGAGCACAGTAGAGGTAGAGTACAGTGGAGCACAGTAGAGGTAGAGTACAGTGGAGTACAGTAGAGGTAGAGTACAGTGGAGTACAGTAGAGGTAGAGTACAGTGGAGCACAGTAGAGGTAGAGTACAGTGGAGTAGAGTGGAGCACAGTAGAGGTGGAATACAGTAGAGTACAGTGGAGGTAGAGTACAGTGGAGTACACTGGAGTACAGTAGAGGTGGAGTACAGTAGAGTACAGTAGAGGTAGAGAACAGTACAGTACAGTAGAGGTAGAGTACAGTGGAGTACAGTAGAGGTAGAGTACAGTGGAGCACAGTAGAGGTAGAGTACAGTGGAGTACAGTAGAGGTGGAGTACAGTGGAGTACAGTAGAGGTAGACTACAGTGGAGCACAGTAGAGCTAGAGTACAGTGGAGTACAGTGGAGCACAGTAGAGGTGGAGTACAGTAGAGTAGAGTATAGGTTGAGTACAGTGGAGTACAGTAGAGATAGAGTAGAGTGGAGTAGAGTAGAGATAGAGTACAGTGGATTAGAGTAGAGATAGAGTACAGTGGAGTATAGTTGAGGTAGAGTACAGTGGAGTACAGTAGAGGTAGAGTACAGTGGAGTACAGTAGAGGTAGAGAACAGTGCAGTACAGTAGAGGTAGAGTAGAGTGGAGTACAATAGAGGTAGAGTACAGTAGAGCACAGTAGAGGTAGAATACAGTGGAGTACAGTAGTGGTAGAGTACAGTGGAGTACAGTAGAGGTAGAGTACAGTGGAGCACAGTAGAGGTAGAGTACAGTGGAGCACAGTAGAGGTAGAGAACAGTACAGTACAGTAGAGGTAGAGTAAAGTGGAGTACAGTAGAGGTAGAGTACAGTAGAGCACAGTAGAGGTAGAATACAGTGGAGTACAGTAGAGGTAGAGTACAGTGGAGTAAAGTAGAGCTAGAGTACAGTGGAGTACAGAAGAGATAGGGTACAGTGGAGCACAGTAGAGGTAGAGTACAGTGGAGCACAGTAGAGGTAGAGTACAGTGGAGCACAGTAGAGGTAGAGTACAGTGGAGTACAGTAGAGGTAGAGTAAAGTGGCGTACAGTAGAGGTAGAGTACAGTGGAGCACAGTAGAGGTGGAGTACAGTAGAGTACAGTAGAGGTAGAGAACAGTACAGTACAGTAGAGGCAGAGTACAGTGGAGTACAGTAGAGGTAGAGTACAGTAGAGCACAGTAGAGGTAGAATACAGTGGAGTACAGTAGAGGTAGAGTACAGTGGAGTACAGTAGAGGTAGAGTACAGTGGAGTACAGTAGAGGTAGAGAACAGTACAGTACAGTAGAGGTAGATTACACTGGAGTAGAGTAGAGGTAGAGTACAGTAGAGCACAGTAGAGGTAGAATACAGTGGAGTACAGTAGAGGTAGAGTACAGTGGAGTACAGTAGAGGTAGAGTACAGTGGAGTACAGTAGAGGTAGAGTACAGTGGAGCACAGTAGAGGTAGAGTACAGTGGAGTACAGTAGAGGTAGAGTACAGTGGAGCACAGTAGAGCTAGAGTACAGTGGAGTACAGTGGAGCACAGTAGAGGTGGAGTACAGTAGAGTAGAGTATAGGTTGAGTACAGTGGAGTACAGTAGAGATAGAGTAGAGTGGAGTAGAGTAGAGATAGAGTACAGTGGATTAGAGTAGAGATAGAGTACAGTGGAGTATAGTTGAGGTAGAGTACAGTGGAGTACAGTAGAGGTAGACTACAGTGGAGTACAGTAGAGGTAGAGAACAGTACAGTACAGTAGAGGTAGAGTAGAGTGGAGTACAGTGGAGTATAGTTGAGGTAGAGTACAGTGGAGTACAGTAGAGGTAGAGTACAGTGGAGTACAGTAGAGGTAGAGAACAGTGCAGTACAGTAGAGGTAGAGTAGAGTGGAGTACAGTAGAGGTAGAGTACAGTAGAGCACAGTAGAGGTAGAATACAGTGGAGTACAGTAGTGGTAGAGTACAGTGAAGTACAGTAGAGGTAGAGTACAGTGGAGTACAGAAGAGATAGAGTACAGTGGAGCACAGTAGAGGTAGAGTACAGTGGAGCACAGTAGAGGTAGAGAACAGTACAGTACAGTAGAGGTAGAGTAAAGTGGAGTACAGTAGAGGTAGAGTACAGTAGAGCACAGTAGAGGTAGAATACAGTGGAGTACAGTAGAGGTAGAGTACAGTAGAGTAAAGTAGAGCTAGAGTACAGTGGAGTACAGAAGAGATAGGGTACAGTGGAGCACAGTAGAGGTAGAGTACAGTGGAGCACAGTAGAGGTAGAGTACAGTGGAGCACAGTAGAGGTAGAGTACAGTGGAGTACAGTAGAGGTAGAGTACAGTGGCGTACAGTAGAGGTAGAGTACAGTGGAGCACAGTAGAGGTAGAGTACAGTGGAGTACAGTGGAGCACAGTAGAGGTGGAGTACAGTAGAGTACAGTAGAGGTAGAGTAAAGTAGAGTACAGGGGAGTACAGTAGAGGTGGAGTACAGTAGAGTACAGTAGAGGTAGAGAACAGTACAGTACAGTAGAGGTGGAGTACAGTAGAGTACAGTAGAGGTAGAGAACAGTACAGTACAGTAGAGGCAGAGTACAGTGGAGTACAGTAGAGGTAGAGTACAGTAGAGCACAGTAGAGGTAGAATACAGTGGAGTACAGTAGAGGTAGAGTACAGTGGAGTACAGTAGAGGTAGAGAACAGTACAGTACAGTAGAGGTAGAGTACAGTGGAGTAGAGTAGAGGTAGAGTACAGTAGAGCACAGTAGAGGTAGAATACAGTGGAGTACAGTAGAGGTAGAGTACAGTGGAGTACAGTAGAGGTAGAGTACAGTGGAGTACAGTAGAGGTAGAGTACAGTGGAGCACAGTAGAGGTAGAGTACAGTGGAGTACAGTAGAGGTAGAGTACAGTGGAGCACAGTAGAGCTAGAGTACAGTGGAGTACAGTGGAGCACAGTAGAGGTGGAGTACAGTAGAGTAGAGTATAGGTTGAGTACAGTGGAGTACAGTAGAGATAGAGTAGAGTGGAGTAGAGTAGAGATAGAGTACAGTGGATTAGAGTAGAGATAGAGTACAGTGGAGTATAGTTGAGGTAGAGTACAGTGGAGTACAGTAGAGGTAGACTACAGTGGAGTACAGTAGAGGTAGAGAACAGTACAGTACAGTAGAGGTAGAGAAGAGTGGAGTACAGTAGAGGTAGAGTACAGTAGAGCACAGTAGAGGTAGAATACAGTGGAGTACATTAGAGGTAGAGTACAGTGGAGTACAGTAGAGGTAGAGTACAGTGGAGAACAGAAGAGATAGAGTACAGTGGAGCACCGTAGAGGTAGAGTACAGTGGAGCACAGTAGAGGTAGAGTACAGTGGAGCACAGTAGAGGTAGAGTACAGTGGAGGACAGTAGAGGTAGAGTACAGTGGAGTACAGTAGAGGTAGAGTACAGTGGAGCACAGTAGAGGTAGAGTACAGTGGAGTACAGTGGAGCAGAGTAGAGGTGGAGTACAGTAGAGTACAGTAGAGGTAGAGTACAGTGGAGCACAGTAGAGGTAGAGTACAGTGGAGTACAGTGGAGTACAGTAGAGGTGGAGTACAGTAGAGTACAGTAGAGGTAGAGAACAGTACAGTACAGTAGAGGTAGAGTACAGTGGAGTACAGTAGAGGTAGAGTACAGTAGAGCACAGTAGAGATAGAATACAGTGGAGCACAGTAGAGGTAGAGTACAGTGGAGTACAGTGGAGCACAGTAGAGGTGGAGTACAGTAGAGTACAGTAGAGGTAGAGTAAAGTAGAGTACAGTGGAGTACAGTAGAGGTGGAGTACAGTAGAGTACAGTAGAGGTAGAGAACAGTACAGTACAGTAGAGGTGGAGTACAGTAGAGTACAGTTGAGGTAGAGAACAGTACAGTACAGTAGAGGCAGAGTACAGTGGAGTACAGTACAGGTAGAGTACAGTAGAGCACAGTAGAGGTAGAATACAGTGGAGTACAGTAGAGGTAGAGTACAGTGGAGTACAGTAGAGGTAGAGTACAGTGGAGTACAGTAGAGGTAGAGAACAGTACAGTACAGTAGAGGTAGAGTACAGTGGAGTAGAGTAGAGGTAGAGTACAGTAGAGCACAGTAGAGGTAGAATACAGTGGAGTACAGTAGAGGTAGAGTACAGTGGAGTACAGTAGAGGTAGAGTACAGTGGAGTACAGTAGAGGTAGAGTACAGTGGAGCACAGTAGAGGTAGAGTACAGTGGAGTACAGTAGAGGTAGAGT